>CM064331.1:74450297-76850297 GCA_032595735.1 Pelochelys cantorii
TGCTAAAGGTATAGACAGATGTCTAAACATCTTTGAAAGCAAATGCCTCAGTAAAATACTAGCTATTCAATGGAATGAATTTATAACAAACAGTGAGATTCATCAGAGTTTAAAAATGTGAAGATGTTATATATTAAAAAAAAAGATGGAAGTATGTGAGATGCATTAAGAACAAAGCCAAAGTGTTTGCCATGACAGGCTTGTTATTGGGCAGTTGAAAGAATGCACAAAAAGGACTAATCAAAAAAACAAATGCCCTAACAGCAACTATGTGGGTGAAACCAGACAATAACTTCTTTATTCAATGTACTTACACAGGAAATTAATAAGATGGAGGTTCACAAAATGAGCACTCTATACTGACCTCTCAGTCCTCAGTCTCAAAGAAAACCTGCACAGCACTATCAAAAGATGAGCTTGGGAGCTTACTTTCTTTATAGGACGTTAAAAATCATGAACAGGATAGAGACACAGGATTTATGGCTTATTACAAAAATCTATAATCTACTAATATCTTCTTTCAGTCCCCTCCCCCCCCCCAAAAAAAAAAACCCTTCCTTTACTCTGTGACTTGAGGCTACTTCATCTTGAGTAGTACCTTGAAATACATATAAACTATTTATGCTAGCAATCTGTTCCACCTTGATTAGCTATGGCACAGCCAGTATATTTCCTAGACCTGAAGAAGAATTCTGTGTAAACTTTCTCTCTCTCTCTCACACACACACACACACACACACAAAAGCTTCACAAAAGCTTCACCAACCTTACCTCTCTAATATCCTGGGACCAACAACACTGCATATTTCTAATTCAGCAAAATGGAAGATAGTCTAGTCCCTCAATGTGTCCATTACTACATTTGTAAGTGTGTTATAGATTTGAGAACAGGGTGTCCCCGATATAAATTGCCCCAGTATGCATCTGTTCTGCACTAAAGTCATTGAAACTTCTAGGAACTGCTGCACTATAAGTCCTCCCATTCCCCACTCCTAAGACACACAGCTCCCTCCATTTGCGCAAAAAATTCCCCACTTTAAGTTGTTTCTCTATAAGTCCAAGTTTTTTTGAACGTATCTTGGACTTACAGCAAGGATGGCTTATATCAAGTTTATATAAGAAAGGTTGGATTGCACTAGATTTACAAAATGTTACCTGTGTGGATTTTGGCAATATTTGCAATAAGGGGTCACTACTATCTGCAGTGGAAACTTTACACCCCTGATACTGGTGTTCAGAAGTAGACAGTGGATACAATATGCAGAATATTTTGGTGAAGTTATAGAGGGTTAACATTGTCTCAGATTAAATAGCCATTTCATATAGTCTGAATTATGGTAGGTTATGTGGGGTTCAATTCTCAAGAAAGACCTTGGTCAAAGTCTTGTTCCAACTTCTGTGCATAATAACAAGAACTTTATAGTGTTCTATCCAGAATCTGTCTAGCCTTCTCAGTCCTTAAAGGTACCCAATACCATAGGCTTTACATTAGCCGGACTACAGCACCATAGCTCCAGTGCTGCTGCTATACCACTGTATTATGGTTGTATAAATATTTACTGCAATGATCCAAGTTTTTTTTAAATTGGTGTAATAAATCCACCCCATTGACATGCAGTTGCTAGACTGACCGAAGAGTTCTTCCATTGACTATGGCCCTTTCTGAGCAATTACTTATGATGGCAAAACTTAATGTTGCTCAGAGTTGTAGTGTTCCCTTTAATTTTTTCCACCATCGAGTGGAATTAATTTTATGTGGACCGATGTTGACATCACCTCCATATTGGTGCATAAACCAAAACACATGTGGCAGGAGTGGGTCCAAGGGGTTCTGAGTGTGGGACAGGCTCAGGGCTAGGGTAGAGGGTTGGAGTGTAGGAGTGTGACGGCTCCGGCTGGGTGTGTGGGCTCTGGGGTGGGGGTAGGGTTGAAGGGCTCAGGGCTGGGCCAGAGAGTTTGGGTGCAAGGGCTCTGGCTGGGGGTGCAGGCTCTGAGGTGGGGCTGGGAATGGGAGGTTTGGTGTGCAGGAGGTGGGATCCGGGTTAGGGGAGGAACTCTGGGCTGGAACATTAGGGTATAGAAGGAGGTACAGGCTCTGGGCTGGGGCCAGGGATGAGGAATTTGTGGTGAAGAGTGTTCAGGGCAGGAGAGTGTTCAAGGGGGAGCAGGAGGTTGGAACTTGAGCTTATCTGGGTGGCTCCCTGACTAGGACAGCAAGAAAGCACTCCTTTGCCCTGATTGTGGCAGGTTGGTGCTGGGGCCAGTGGGAAGTGGCTTCCCTCCACTGGCTGCAGCAGATCCATGCTGGGGTCAGTGGGGAGAAGCTCTTTTTTGCTGGCTGCAGCAGCTACGTGGTTTGGGGAGAGATTTCTCCCCACTGTAGCCCTGAGTCCTTGCCCAGGGCTTAATGGGAAACTGTGCAGCTTAGGGGGAACTTAGTTCCGGGGTATGTGAAAAATCTTTCCCTTCCGTGACAAAAGTTTTTCGTCTTAAGTGGTAGTGTGTGGAGTGCTATCTTGATAGGCAAACTCTCTCCGGTCGGCATAGAGCAGCTACATGAGCAATGTCACAGAAGCATAATTGCATCAGTAAAGCCGTGCTGCTGTAAGCTTGCTAGTATAGACATGGCTGGAGAAGTTAATGATCCAACCAGTGAATCAAATTTGGAGATGAATTCTGGTCACCTGACGCATGTTGGATACGCACTAATTGGTGTCTACGCTTGGGCTTTTGCTGGCTTAATTATGTCTCGCATAGGCGTGTTTGAATAATTAACTGCTAAAAATCTTTACTGCTAATGTAGGCATCTTTTTCTGAGTAAATTTTCACATCAAAAGCTTCCATATTTTACCAGCTCAATGCAAAAATTTTGTAGTTTTTGTTATACCTGGAAAGTATACAGTTTTTATTTATAGATTGGTTCTCTCTCATTGCTTCGATCATATTATGGACACAAATTTGTGTAGCATGTACAGTTGTATTCCAGGGTTACTTTTATAAACACGTGTAAGAACACCACTTCCTTAAAATTGGAAAAGAACGGTAGTCTGTTAAATGTTAACTGCAAATTATTGGCTAATTTGCTCCCTGGCTTTACCCACACCAGGTAACAATGGTGAAAACAGTTCCTGACAATAAGGGCCTGTGAAGAATTTGTTTTGTGAATGTTGAATACTTCTCTTAGTCATGTAAAAAGAGCTGGATGGCAGCAGAAAGGCCTGAGGCTGATCCATATCTTCCCATGACATGGTATCTATAAAAGATTAATCCTTAAGGAAAAGTATGTTCTTTTATCTTACAAGTGCTTCTCTTTCATCTTAAAAGCTGCCTACTCCTCCAAGAGAGAGATTCTGATCTTGACCCTCTGTTTGGTCACTTTTATCACTCAGCTTTCAAAACCTGACAGCTTCTAAAGTGTTTTATTTCAGAAGAGGGACAAATCAACAACCTTTCGGCTGAGTTCATGGAGATAAACAGCAGTTGCCATCAGATCTTGCTCATGTACAGCCCCTGAGATGTGCAGCCCTTCACTCAGGGAACCCATCAACATTATCGTGTGCATGAAAAATGATATTGGTTTTCCAGACCTCTTATACATCAAGCTATACAGTATGTTGCCTCACCTGAAGAATCCTGGATTGGAGCTAGAGAAAATTATTTTATCTCCGATAAGCCATTGTTGGATAAATTAACGAACAAAGCAGATAGAGTCTTTCATTCCTAGTTCTTTTCCTTGAGATCCATGTTGTTATACTTTTATACCAATATTTCGGGCCAGATTCTGCCACTCTTGTGAGTAGCATTCTACTCTGAGATGTAAGTCTCTAGGTAAAGTGAAATAATACGAGCAGAATCTGGCTCTTGTTGAATTGTTTTAAATTTTTGTATTACTTAATCCTGCAAGGTAAACTTCCTTTAGAGTCAGTGGGAGTTTTGTAGGCATAGGGTACGTCTAGACTATACACGCTTCTTCCGAAAGAAGCTTTTCGGAAAGAATTTTTCGAAAAAGCTTCTTTCGAAAGAGATTGTCTAGACAGCCACAACTTTTTTCAAAAAAGCAATCTGCTTTTTCGAAAGAGAGCACCCAGGCAATCTGAATGCTTTCTTTCAAAAAAGCCTTGTTTGTGGTCAAGAACACCTTTTTTTGAAAGAGCTCTTTCAAAAGAAGGTGTTCTTCCTCGTAAAATGAGGTTCACCACTGTCAGAAAAACCCACTGCGTTCTTTCGATTTAATTTCAAAAGAACGTGGCGGCAATCTAGATGCAGGTGAAATTTTTTCAAAAAAAGGCCACTTTTTTCGAAAAAACCCTGTAGTCTAGACACAGCCATAGAGACAGCAATGTCAAGATTTCAGACTGCTTTTGTGCAATTCTTAATCTTTAACTATTTTGAATATGTACATTTTTTTTCCAGGTGCAAAGTGCACAGACTATACGTTTTTTTGCCTTGGAGGTGCTTTTCCTAAGTTCAGCTAATGGGCCAGTGGTGTCAAACATCAGCCCTTAGGCCTTTTCTGGTCTACATGATGTGTTTGTGGGCCTGCATGACCTACTGAGATTCTTTAGATTAGAATTATCATATTTAAATGAAGAAAGTTCTGTCCCTCTTTACTGCAGAGATTATTAGTTATTGCTTTGTTTTCTGAGTGCTCCTAGGAATCTCAGTCATGGACCAAGACCTGTCACTGTGCAAATACAGAACAATATATGGTCTCTGCATCAAATCTTATAGTCAAATGTGAGGTGAGTTTAACTGTCTGTCTGGGTCTGCAGACAGCCTGAAAAAATGATTGAGGCATACACGCTCCTGTCCCCTATTGATATGATTGGAGTATCAACTTTATAATCCAATCATGGCATTTCAGTGTCAAAGCCAACTGTTTTAAATAACTAATCTTTATTGTGAATGGACTGAGTAAGAAAACTGGAGAGTCAATGGGTTAAGAATTACTACATTGAAGGAAACACAGAACAGAAGACACCCTCAAAGACAGAAAAGGGGGACAGAAGCAAAGAAAGAAGGGCAGGGAACAGTGAGAAACAAAAAAAGCAGAAATAGTGCACCCAAAGAGGAGTAGGTTTTCTTACCAGATGATAAACGGAACAATAAGACACTGAACAAACGCTAACAAAATGTTGCCACAGCTATAGTCTCCTCTTGATTTTTATGCAAACCTCCTACTAACAGCTGTGGACTGTGCATTGTGAGGAGTGGATAGTCCAGAATTTATATCCCAGCTCATTGGTCATACTTGCATATAGAATTTGTCCCTCTTCTCTGAATGTATTGATACCTCTGTTTGTTTTAGGCCCTTTGATGTATGTGCCTGATAGAGATGAGAGGCTGGAGGAGAGAGAAATGAGCAACAGTTAACTTAAATTTTATTTTATTTAGCAATGAAGAAAATAAATCTTCTGCACACTCAACTCTTCAGCTCCCAGACTTTCCTATAAAGGGATTGCCTTGTAAACAGAGAGATTTATAGCACTATGCTTCTTAAAGGAGCATCATCTCTACAGGATAGTGAAAAAACTGTTCAGGAGACAGAAGAAATAATAGTGGGGGCCAATAATTTAGCAACATAGAGGGAGACAAAACCAGTCCAAGATGCTTCTTTTTCTCAGACCACACAAATCCATTAATCTGGATAATAAAGACAGCACTAATCTGATGCATCTCATAGTCTGGTCATGAAATGTGAATGTTTAGCTCGGGATGGGAAATCATTAGGCATTGCAAAACTTAGCTTGCTTTATTAGGCCAGTTCAAAAACAAGTGGGCCTATAGAACCTTAGAGACTAACCAGTCTCTAAGGTGCTACAGGACCACTTGTTTTTTAAGTTTTCTTTAAGTTACAGACTAACACAGTCACCCCTCTGAGACTTTTAAACTAGGCAAGTTCAGTCATTGCAAGAAAGACACAGACCATTTGTATACCATGTTTGCCACAAAATGAATGAAAAAGCCTATTGAATTACTGCTTAGTCACTATTTATTGTAACCGTTGTATAAGTTTTTACCATGTGAGGGTCTTGAATTTAGATCCCAATGGGAGAAGGTAAAAATGTATGTGCTAATAAGTAATGGTAATGTGAGGATTTAATTTCATACTACTGTCATCATTTATTATCGCATGGTTGAAATCTATCCAAGTTCTAATTAGACTATATGTATTTTCTTATTTGCAAAAATAATCTGACTAAAAGTGTTAATGGCCCAGTGTTAATGTGAAAAAACAAAGATTGCTGCAGCAATACATGTACCTACAGAGTCCCTTCTTCAGGAGGATTCTTAAGCAATGGCACTATTCACCTGTTTAAAGCTATGTGGAGGCTTAAGTACTTTCCTGAGCTGAAGCCAGTTTGCTAGCAGGTAGGAGGCACGGCAAGCTGTAGATATGTGCAGTATTACTCTGTTTGCCATGCCTCAGCTCCATATCCTTGAGCATCCTATTTATTTTCCCCCTCCACAGAAGCTCCCAGGACTCATTGTCTTTCCTGGTTTCAGCTTCCAGGCTGCTACAGCTACCACAAAAAGTCTCATTATTCTCCAGCACTGTCCCCCAAATACCCTGACCCAATGGCTAGGCAGTTGTGATATATCCACTTATTAAAATGCATGGATTCTTTCATTGTTTACCTGGTCCTCCCTCCTTTGTTTTATCTTCTTGTTGACTTGTTACATGTAGAGGCAAGTTCTTTGGGGAAGGATTTTCTTTATCTGCATCTACACTATCTAATGCAGGTGGTGCTTCTAAAAACTATTGCAATAGAAATACATACTTAGAAGAATGAGAATATAAATCCTATTGACAATTAGCAAGATTCCTGTTTCTTAATTATAGGTCCCATCCTATAATCTTAGCTGAGAAATCCTCACTGAAGGCTCTGTTATGCAGTGCTGATCAACAATATAATCTGGATCTATTAAAAATGGTGAAAAATGCTAAACATTTGAAGAGCCTGAAAGCTTGTCATTTTAACAAATAATATATTAATATCAAATCAAATAGTCAAAAATTCCCTGGTACAGTTCTCCTTGATGTCATAACTCTTAATCATCCAGCTGGGTAGCTGTCCTAATATATGCCTGAATAACAAAAGTAAGGGATCTGGTGGATTCCTCTTATAACTGCAAATCTACATCAGTGTGTCTCAGACAACAAGATTTAAAAAATTAAAATTGTACATGAAGTTCCTTGTTAAACATTTAAGAGCTGCGAGTTGGCTTGGTGCTGTGGTAACATAAAGGTGCAATCCTTGCCCCATCAAGCTTCACTCTAAATTGGATACATGAAATAACAATTCTCACACAGACCATGAAAATGGAAAAATACATAAGGCTGTTCTCTGAATCCATCAGAACCCTGAGATGTGTCTGACCTTACGGAGGATGGTGACCTCCACTATTTCCCCATCTCTGGTGCCCTCAAGGGCTATTTTATCTCATTGTCTATAACGTCAGAGTCTGATTTCTGCAGATTCCTGCTCAGCTGCTGGTTGCTGTCCCTTCCCTCTTTGTTATAAACTCCTTGGCTTGTGGCTCTCTCCTCCCCAACTCTCCTGCCCCAATAGGGACGTCTGCCCTCCTTATTCTTCTCTTCTGCTGACTTACTGTGTATTTCAAGTTCTTGTTCAAATTTGCCCTCTGTTATAAAAGCCCCCAAGGAATTGTTCTCTATTCTACTTCATGGATCTTTGCGCTCTCTCATGCTCGCTCTCTTTCTCTCTCCTCCTGGCCCCTGTATCCCAAAATGATTTACAGTGTTAAAGAAGAGAGGCAAGCCTTCTCCTCTGGGTCCCCTGTCATCTGGAACAGCCTTCCTGTGTCCTGTCTGCCTTGTCCATATCTCATCTGAAGAAATTATTTTTTCTTGCCTTCCCTTTTCCCTCTTCCTCAATTATTTATTGCTTATATCTGTCACTGTTTTATTTAATGCTGTAAAGCCATTTTGTATAAAACTCCACTTTGTTTTGTTGTAGTTATCTTCATTATGCAAAAAAAAAAAAAAAAATCCTGTTCATAATGCTGGTGAAATGAAAATGTTTTTTCATCAGCTCAAATATTTACTGTATTGAAAAGCTATCTTTACAGGTGACAATGAAGTTCCATTTCCACACAGGAATTACCCCACCTAGTAAGCTCTCTTGCCATCAGGAAGAGAGACGCCCTGGTGTGAAATGTGTAAATGTAACTTTTCATTAAGGCTGCTGAACATAGACTTTATAATTCTCACTGGTTGGCTTGCTCAAAGGCTATGGTACCTCATATCGTTGCATGGGGTTGTCTTAAGTTCTTGTCTGGATGGTGCAGTTCTTGTGTAGAAACATTAACTAAGATGAGATCTTATTTAAAACTATTGAACTCCCTCTTTTGGGTGCTTGGTACTGCCTCCTGAGCCCTTTATAGCCATTTTAGAGACTCTTGTTTTCCTGGGTAGGCCACCGCTGGTGGATGATATAGCTGGTTGAATGACTACTTCTGCTGTACATTGTTTTTCAAGAAGACTGTCTGTCCCTCTCCATCACTTGCACTCCAAAAAATGATTCTGAGGGGTTACTGAGAGAAGGCTAAGCTGATATGTTTGCAAAGGAGGTCTGTGACCCTCACCCTTGAGAGATATTGTGCTGTCATGGCTCCTTCCCCACTCTGGCACGATAAATGCAGAAGTGGGGGCCAGCAATTACCCCAAAACCTTATTTACCAAGCTTTGGTATAAAACGTTCCCCCCCCCCATCTTAAAAACCTAGATTTTGGGAATAAAACTTCCACTGCCACCACCCAAATTAATAAAGAAAGCAGGGGAGAGACCATTTGGGAAAATCTTGCCCCTAAAGTAAAAAGCAGGACACCACCATTAACCAATACCAGGTTAATAAAAGGAAAAGAGAAAACTTTTATTATCACCACACTATTCCTGTTGCAAGCATAATGATTAGATGGAAAAGTAACAAAATAATATACTCATGGAGAAACTCCATGGGCCTAGAACTTAGTTACAAAGGAAAGCCAAAACATTTTTTTAAAAAGTGCACAGACAGAAGATCCCATACCCAAACAATGAAACCTAACTGATTTATCTAAACTTTACCCTACTTACAGAAAGTGAAGAAAGAGTCTTTTCTTGGAGGGAGACATAGTGTCTGTCCCCCTCAATAGCTGGAGAGAACTGCCCAGAACAAAGGAGGGAAAAACCAAAAATTCCTTTGTCCCAGTTTGAAATTCCTACCTACATTCCTATTGGCCACTCCACCTGGCTAGGTAAGGGACATAGTTAACCCCTTAGTCCCCAGGCTGCTGGCTAACCCTCATGATCATGACATCCTGTCCTCAAGCTTAGTGATGATCTGGAGGCTTACAGGTACACAATTTTGCTAAGTATTTCTTTTCCTCCCCAAGGAGGACTGGAGTTCCAAGTTCAAGCCCTAGAGGACTAGTAGGCAGCTGAAATTATTTGCTAGATTTACTCCTGGGAGCTGAGGGATCTCCTGTCCCATATGGTTCCAGTGGAGAACGGGTAAGAGGGGAAGCGCTGGGTCCCACATACTCAGTGGAGGTGGGAGGAAGTGAACATGTGGAGGGCAGGCAATGTCAGAAGAAGTCTTTCTCCCCCGACAAAATCCCTGCTTCATCTTCTCTGGCAGTTCTCAGTCACTCCCAACACAGTTGCTGTTGCTTTGGTGGCAGCAGGGTTGGGCTTGGGCTCCTTAAAATGGCCAGTGATTTCTGGCAGGCTGCCAAAATTTTCCCAGAGGAACTGCAAGAGAGAGAAAGAAAATGGTGAGTTAAATACTGCACAGCTCACCAAATTTGCATGGAATTTCGCAGGACCAAAAAAAGAGGCATTTCTGCATAGGTTAAGGCAGTGTTTCCCAATTTTATTTGGCCATGGAACCCTTTTAAACTCAAAAGAACTTTGCAGAACCCCTAATAACAGTCTTATCTATGGAGCTGAAAAAGTATACTTTGTCCTACGGGGCACTAGTATGTTCATATTCAGTCACCCATGTGATCCACGCTCCCTGAGAGTGAGTACGGGGATTTATGGAGGTATATAACAGGCAATCGCACCACGGACTGACTGCGTGCGCAGTGCTAAGTAGTGACCTCATCGTCCCCACTCTCTGGCTAAGCTGGCATTACACAAGGACGCTTATTGTGGCAAACACAAATGAAAATGGTTTTCAATAAAATTCATAAATGCTTAAATATTAATTATTATTTTTTAAAATAATAAAATGTCGTAATGGAATTTTCTCGTGGAACCCTTATTTTCATTTCGCGAAACCGCGGGGTTCCACGGAACACCATTTGGGAAGCCGTGGGTTAAGGGATTTTCCTTGATGAATATCAAAGGCCTGATGCAAACAATGGAGTTGTTTCTAAGGCTTTTGTGAGAAAAGGCCATAAGAATAATTTATAATTGAAAGAGTTAGGCAACCTGCTACCAGCTTCCCTTATAATTTCATAACAAACACTGGCCATTTTTGTCATAAAGTCACTGCTGGGGATTAAGTATATGCATATAGAACTGAAGAAATCCTATAACTGGCTACCTATCGCCCTTTTTCCATAGCTGAACTGTGTGATCACAAGGGTCTGAACACAGGGATGAGCTGGAAGGATCAGGGCAAGTTTCTAACTCATGCCATTTTGAGATGATGGTTATGTAAGTAAGAGCACATTAGTCACATTGTTCTCACTGAAATCAGTAGAGACAAATAAAGAAAAACTTCTAAAGATTTTTTTTCTAATTTTTTAACTTGTTTCACTAGAGACCCTGGGCTACTAATGCGAGGAGTGTTCAGTGCCCCCTCCTTCCATTGGTGAAACTTTTGAATACCTTGTTTTTTATTGAATTTGTAGTCCATTTCATAGCACTGATGCACAATTTGCATGCATCATTTATCCCTGTCATATGACATGATATATGTGCACACTAGGGGTGTGTCTAGACTGCACCCCTCTGCTGGCAGAGGGATGCAGATTAGGCAGGTCAAAATTGTTAATGAAGCGGGGATTTAAATATCCAGAGCTTCATTAGCATAAAAATGACCGCCGCTTTTTTTTTCGGCACGGAGCTTTGTTGGAGAAAAGCGGCAGTCTAGAGGCTGATCTTTCGCTAAAGAAAGCCTTTTCTGATAGATCCCTTATGCCTCGTTTTACTGCTGCTTTTCTCCGACAAAGCTCCGTGCCAAAAAAAAGCAGCGGCCATTTTTATGCTGATGAAGCTGTGGAAGAAAACATTGTCCTCATTCTGCGTTTGTAAGCAACAAGTAGCCAGAGGCAGTTTTATTACGAGCTGCAGCAAGGGAAAAATGGATTCAGACGGGGGGGGGAAGCCCCCCCCAGACAGATCTTCGAATACAAGCAATTATGAAGCAGTTTATATACTGTCCATTAGCTATAATAACAATAACAATTAGTCTCCTTCCCATTACAAACACCAGTGTCTAACAGTTATTTTAGTTCCACCCAGATGTTCCTGATCTCAAGGTCCCTACCAAAGTCAGCATTCTATCCTTGGAGGCAAGAGGCGAAGGCAGCGTCTTATTACAGCTCTCGCATTGTCAAGAGTCAGAATTAGCCTTACTCTTGCTCTCTTGGTAACAGACCAAGATGGCTGCACACAAATTCCCTTATTCCCTTTTTCCTGCCTCCACAAAGCACGGGATATTTAAATCCCCACTTCATTAGCAATTTCGACCTGCCTAATCTGCATCCCTCTGCTGGCAGAGGGGTGCAGTCTAGCCATACCCTAGGATTTGAACAACAAAAACAGCACCCAGTGCGCAAGCCTGGCACCCTGTGTCACCTGCCCCCTAAATCCAGTCTTGATCAGACTGAAGCCATTTGAACTAGATGGTTGACATTGGAGATATTTTAAAACTAACTAACTTTTATTCTACCTACAGCCACTGTAAGTTCAGATTTTAGCTCAAAATGTAACAGATAGTTGATCATACTGTATGGTTTCAATTAATTAAGCAATAAAATCCTATTTTCACTACAGACAGTTTGAATGGCATTAATTTTTGTGAGCTGTCATTTCACTGGAGCTTTTTCTACATTTACATTTTTTCTCTTATGTAACTCAGGCTTAGTTTACACTTGTAATTGAATGACGAAAGTTTTGTCATTCAAGGGTGCCGAATGACAAAAGTTTTTTTTGCAGCAGTAGGTGCAAGTGTAAATGTCGCTTTGTCAGCAAGAGTGCTCCACTGCCGAGAAAGCGAAAGCCTCTTGTGGGAGCTAGAAATATTTTTATTGGCAACAGTGCCAACAAACAACATTCGCGTGTGATGACTTTTAGCAACAGGGCTGTGTTGACATAGCCTCAATGAAGTCTCGTGTCTCTAGCCTCAAGCACAATACTTGTCTGCAACAAAAGACAGCTGCAGAGGAAGGATATTCGTTTTAAAAAGGGATGGAGGTGCAAAGAGGAAATCAACGAGGTGAATGGTCCTAATCTGACTCTGTAGAACATTACCCAAATTTCCAGGAGATAAATGCAATTTTATAACTATATCCTTGTTGCAACTGTCACTGTGACTGACAATATTCTGAACAAACTTTGTATTTAATTACACCTTATTGTATTAGGCTTAACTCCTTTTGGTACAGTGCAAAAATGCAATTTTGAATGTAATGTCATTTTATGTAACTCCTCCAACAGCAAGGGGGGAATGCTAATGAGGTGCCTTTGAAACCACCCCCTTGGGTACATATGCATATGCTAGTTCCAACTGGATCTCCAGAGACTAACAGAGAAAGAAAAGACTTTGGATAAATGTCTTAAACTGACTTAGGGCCCTCTTTCTGATCCAGCAAATGGAGCAGATCCCTGGTTCACGGAGGACCCCAGTTCTTATGGGAGGACTGGCAGAACTTGGTCTACTGATGCTTCATAAGACTAGGTAAAGCTCTGAACTTGTAAATATAAAGCAAGCCTTTGTGTGGGGTGATGACTGGTAAACTTATTAGCATCTGCTACATGTAGGTTCTTCTATTGTTTGTAACGTTTTCTGTGTCATGCTTCTTCAAGAACAAAGGAACCTTGTCTAGGAAAGGCTGTGTGAGAGAACTTAGGTTTGCAACAATTTCTCTGTTGTCAGTTCCTGAAGAAGAGAAAGTAAGCAGGTCTGGTTAGGCAGATAGATTGTCTTTGTTGGGAAATACACAGTGAGGGCAGGTATGCTCAGCATGAATATACCCTGGAACTAGAAGAGAGTGAGATGTGGGTCTTCCCCAAAGAGAGGCAACAGCAAAGGAACTGGAAGCCAGGGAGTCGGGGTACTTGCTGAGTCATTCAGGGGAAATGCAGGTGTAGTTGCCCTGAACTGTGATATCTAGGCCCCAGTATTGCAACCCATCCCTATTCAGCAAAACACTTAAGTATGTGCCTAAGTTTCATTGACTTCAATGGTACTTAAGCATATGCTCAAAATTAAGCATGTGCTGAAGTTTTTTGCTGAATAGCAATCACATTAAACATGTTTAAATACTTGGCTGAATTGGGGCCTTTTGGTCTGATCCTATGAGGTTGATTGAACTTTTCATGAAAGTTGTGCAGCGCTCTGAACTTCCATGAGTGGCAAGTTTGGTCCCTTTAACTCAGAGAGACCAAGGGGTGCTGCACCTTAGTATACTCCAACAAGAGCAGCTTGAAGTCCACCTGCCTTCCTAGTGACTGAGTTGCTGGCCAGTAATGTTAAGAAAAGTGAGATGGTAAGAAACCGAAAATGAAGGTGTAGGTGCTATGGGAAGCAGTGTATCTGTCAACACCACTTCCCGCAGCTCCCATGGCCGGGAACAGCAATTTGTGGTCAACGGGATCTGCGATCACTTGTATCACTTGTATGTGCTCGCAAATACAGTGGATGCGGCCCGCCAGGGGCTAACCCTGGCGAACTGGATCAAGTAAGATGCTTATTTTAATAGAAGTTTGAATCATTATACACTTTGTTTTTCTTAGTTTTCAGGATAGGCTGGGGTAGCACACTAGTTTAGTCCTCAGGAGACCTAGGTTCTAAGCCAGGGGTAGGCAATACTTTGTAATGGAGGGCGACTCTAAGAATTTGGTAAATGCTCAAGGACCACACCTTTCTATGATATTAATGGAGGAGGTACAGCAGTGTTTCTTAAAATTTTTAAGACTGAGGAACATCAAACAAAAATTTTTTTTATGAGGAACACCAAGGACTTTTTGTTAAGCAAAAAAAAAAAAAGTTGTCTACCCCTTTAAGGGTGGTCATTTTGAATTCCATTCTCTCCAACTGCCTCGTGGCACACCGGTGTCCCACGGAACACAGTTTAAGAAACACTGAGGTACAGAGTCTGGGATGTAAGTTGGGGGCAGAAGGAAGTTTGAGTAGGGGATTGGGGTGCAGGAGCTGTGGGGTCTGTAAAGGAGTTTAGATAAAGGAGAAGGTTGTGAACTAGGGCAAGGGATTGGGGCACAGGAGGAGATGTGGCGTCCAGGAGAGATTATGGGAGCAAGAGAGGATTCTGACATGGAGAAGGGATGTAGGACAGGGTACAAGATCTGGGAGGGGACTATGACCTGGGGCAGGGGTGCTAGAATTGGTGCAGGGGTTTAGGTTGTAACCTCGGGCAGGAGGCTGTTGTGACCATAGTGGTAGAGTCTCTCCATGTGCTGCCTGCACTACAAGCACGGCCCAGGCAGCTCCCATTGGCCAGTTTCCAGCCAATCAGGATCTGTGAGAATTGTACTGGGGGTGGGGTCAGGGTGCGAAGCCCCAGAGTTGTAACTAGCTAATTTGGCACCTGAGGCAAGACCGTCCTCAGTGCGGGTGGGGGTGCTGACGTGGCGCAAGGCACGAGTGAAGACAGTGTCGTAGCTGTCTTTTCTGCATCCCCTCAGCTATGCACCTGAGGCAAGTGCCTGGCTCTTGTTACGGCCCTACGAAGCCTTGACCCCAAGGGGCATGCAGTGTGCTGAGAGCACGTCTGGCTGCTTTGAGTAGTAAGCAGGGCACAGTAGGTCGGGAGGCTGTCGAGGCTCTTGCTGGGCTGCAGGATGGTGGTGGGCCAGATCCGGCAGTTTAGTGGGTCGGATGTGGGCCGTATTTTTCCTACCCCTGTTCTAATCCCTGCTGCATTACATTATAAAATCTTAATTCTTGATAGTTTGTTTAGTTGTCATTATGAGGCTGGTTTAATTCCTTATTTTTTTTTCAGACTGCCCTCACTAGTTTGTTATATTTTCAGTTAATGATAGTCATTTTTTCTCTCATTTTCGATTAATAAACTATTTAAAATTAAGAAAGGGATCAGTGAGAGCTGCAAAATTAATGTATGCAGAAATTATATATTTTATTAGCTTACTGGATCATACAGAAGAGCAAAAGCCACTGAATCTTGGAAAAACAGTATTTATTTAACATGGACAGCAATGTGATTTAAGTGAATTAATTCTTTTCTACAGCCACTTCTCTGGGAATTTGAAATAGGGATGCCAGGTGTCCGGTATTGACCCAGACAGTCCAGTATTTTTGCGTCCTGTCCAGTAAAAAAATTCAGAAAATACCGGACACCTAAAATGTCTGGTATTTTCTGATTTTTTTTCCTGGCCAGGAGGTGAAAATACTGGACACCTGGCAACCCTAGCACCCGGCCTCCCCCCCCCCGGGCCCCAATACCCCCAAGCCCCCACCCTCGGACTCCATGCTTACCAGGTTCTGCAGGGAAGCTAAGTTCTGGCTTGAACAAGAACACAAAATAGCCACCGGCAAAAAGCCTAAAGACTAAGAGGAAGCAATGTTTTCCCTGGGTCTTAGTGCTCAACCGCTCCCCTGTTCCTATCCCATTCTAACTCTGCACTCACTCTGAAAGGGGCCATGCTGTTTTATTATTTAACTTTTTTTTTGCTTAATAAGTCTCGGAGTTCTTCCCCCCACCCCCAAACAGAATTTTCCCCCTGTTTTTTTGGGGGTAGGGGGTATTTTTGGTTCAACTATCTGGTAACCCTAATTTGAAATGGTGAAAATTCATCCCAGAGTAGAAGGCCCATACAAGAACCTCATCGTCCACTCCCCAAAGCAGAGTTCTCCTCCCCCACCAAAATCATGTGCAACAGGACTCGAGGTATTGGCCCATAGGCCCAAGTCTTGCTTAGACTGAACTCAATGACAAAATTCCTGAATTCAGTAGAACAAGAATTTGATTAAGAAAGATCTGTAGATGGTGGAGGTCTTTGCTTGGGTCCTCTGCATCTGGAAGAACTTGGCTGTGTGTGATATAAAATAACAGTAGTGTTACTGGGAAGGGAAAATAAATGTACAGTACAAGATAGAAACAGAACTCTTCAGGGTTAAAGATAATTATATTGTCTCATTGTGGAACACCGACACAATAATTTAGAACTGTGGTTAATAATAGAACACAGCATAGAGCTTTAATCTTGTAAGGCACGATTCTATGTCATTAATAAAATATGCTTTGTCTGTGCTATAATATACGGTTGGTTGCTTCCAGTGTCTCAATAGTTAGGTGATTAATTAGTTGATGATCGCATGCCACTTTTAATCTTCAGGGCACTTTATAACCGCAGAGCACTAAAATGTATATGTGTGGGAGTAGGGCAATAATCTGGGTCACAGTTGAGTCCTTCTGCAGTAATACCTGACAGTATTTGCCAGAAACACTAAGGCTATGTCTACACTGGCGGGTTCTTGCGCCAGAAATATTCAAATGAGGCTAAGCGTGGAATATCGCCTAGCCTCATTTGCATACCTAATGAGCCGCCATTTTTTGCAGAAGAGGCTTTTGTGCCAGAAGGAGCAAGTAAACCCTCCTGCGCAATGCTGATTATTTTCAGGGCCGGATTAAGGGGGGGGCTAGCCGGGCAGCTGCCGAGGGCGCCAACCTGTGGGGGGCACCTGATGGCAGCTGTAAGGGGCACCGCGCGCCCAGCCATGCGGAAAGCCCGGCCGTGCGGTGCCCCTTAGAGCTGCCATCAGGCGCTGTGTGCCCAGGGCCGGGGGCCGTGCGGCACCCCTTAGAGCTGCCATCAGGCACCGCGCGCCCGATTGCAGCTGTAAGGTGCGCAGTGTGCCAGGGGGTGCGGCCACGCATGCACTGTGCGCCTGGGGGCGAAGCCATGCATGCATCGCGTGCCCGCTGCCAGGGGCGCAGGAATGGCTCGAGCCAGCCCTGATTATTTTCAGGAATAACGGCAATGCGCAAGAGGGTTTTTCTTGCGCAAGAAGGGGCTGTGTAGATGCTCCTTCTGGCGCAAGAGCCTCTTCTGCAAAAAATGGCGGCTCATTAGGTATGCAAATGAGGCGTGGCGATATTCCACGCTTAGCCTCATTTGCATGTTTCTGGCGCAAGAACCTGCCAGTGTAGACATAGCCTAAGACTTTGATTGCACAGGATAGTCAGACTGATTTAACTTAAGGCAGTTTTTAACCAATGCATAGCTCTGTGTGGGCACTCTTATTTCAGTATAGGAGTAGGTTTTTCCACTTCATCTTAACCTTGATCTCAGTCAACTTAGAAAAAGTCCACTATATATCAAAATAAGAGTGTATGCAACAAGGATTTGTTACTGGTTTGGCTACAGCAGTGTAAATTCACGTCTCTATACTGTTGTAATTTTCCTGTGTGGACCAAGTCTCAGCGTGCTAAATGGCATTGGCCTATTTACTGGCTCATTACCCCACTTGGCTATAAGGGAGGTGGCAGAGAAAGGAACAAAGGTTTAGACTGAGCAGCAGTTGAGAGAGGGGAATTATAAGCAGCCAAGCCTGAGCTGAACTTTGCTCTGTTGTTAACTTTTGTGTTAATAAAGCCAAAGCCCAGAAGTGGGTGAGTTTCAATTCCATTTAGTGTGTTCATTGTGTTCGAGAGCAAAGAAGAAAAGGTAGGGACTTGTCTTTTTCTGTTGAGGAAGCATTGGGCAAGGCTTGCTGTCCATGGAAGAAACCAGGACCTATCCCCTTAAACCACATGGTAACATTCCACCCTTGGAAAACCAGGCCATAATTTTTTGCAAAGCTATGTCTCATTTAAGACCTGCTTCCTGTTTGTCCATTAATTTAAAATAAGCATGAGAATTTCTTTTGTTGTTAATAGTATTTATACATAATTTTGCCTTAATCCCTCCCCATTTTAATCAGCACATTTACCTGACACTCAATTTACTGTGTGGCTTGGGGGATGAGACCATTCCCAAAGAATGGGATAAATTATTTTGCTTACATTTAGAATCCATACAGAAACTTTGAACTGCACACTTAGAACAAAATTTAAAGCTTTTGAGAGACAATTTTCACATTGAGCTGGCCAAATGTGAGTTCTCCAACTGCTGCATTTCCTCATGTCTATTATGGCCATGCTGCTTGCTTGTCTCTTGTGTACCCCTTGCTAGGAGATTTCAGACAAGAATCTTTATTTCAGAACACTGTTTTCCCCTTTTAAAAAAAAGTGTTTTGACAACTAAATTTTCTGAAGGCATCATTTCAGTTTTTTTAAATAAAAGACCACACCCTACTAAAATTTTTAAAAGTTCTAGAGGTTTTGTGAATCCCCATGTCCCATCATGTTTACTTGCCCCAGGGTTCCTCAGTCTCTGAAAAAAAGAAACCTTTAGTAGAGCACTTTCCTCAAGAATACCACTGCTATTCTGGAGACTTCAAATGTTCTTGGGTGTCAGAAGAGCTAGCTGCACTGTCTCCACTTTAAATCTCTGTCATTTCAAAGGCAATTTCTAAAATAATCTCTAAAATGTGACTCTCCTGATTCTGAATGATTTATTCACATTTCAGATGTGCTGCTAATCTTACAGAGTCTTACATGTTGCAGACACCTCTAAATGAAAAAAAAAAAATAGAACACTTTTGGTGTAATGAAGTAAAAGAGGTTTCCAGATGACAATGATGCATTGCTCCAACTTCATTTTTTTTTTCAGTATAAGATGTAAACTTAGAGGTTATCTGAAATCAAAAGCAGGACCCTTGGACAAAGCTGCCATTTCACTGAAAAGAAGTTTTTTTTTTTAAAGGATATGCTTATTACTCTTCAGTCAGCTTTAGCTGCTACTTAAAATACATATAAATTAAATAATTTCTGTACTAATGCTATACAAAGTGCATTACAGAGATGAAATCCTGTCTTTGTTGTGCATATTGTCGATATAAAGTGAACACATTGTAATGAAATCAATTCCAAACATAATAGGTACAAAGAATAAAAAATTGGGAAGGAATCAAATGTACCTCTGCAATAAAAGTTTTTTTCCCTTCAGAAACTGGAGCAGATGTGATCCATAAAAGGCTCTGATGGTTTTATTATTATTAAGGCCATGAAGTAGGGTTATAAAAAAGGTGCTGAAGCCACTTCATAGGTCACAGTTCATTAACTATTACTATTGTCATGTCTGGATTCCATTTGATCAATGAACAGCTTCTTCCTCTCTGCACATCCTTCATTTCACTGTCTCCAGGTGCCTCGCTTCCACATCTCCCTTTATCAGGAATATTTCCAGCAATGGGTCTGAGAAATACGGTTCCTAAATCACTTCAACCCCACTTGCAGGTGGTGTCTTTTTGATGGTGGACTTTCTCCTTTGCCTTTTCTCTTTCTGTGGGAAGCATTCCATGTCTGGAAAGAATGGAAACAACATTAATAGGAAAGGCATTCATCTACATATTTTTAGAGGTTAGCTGTCATCAAAGGTTTTCCTGTAAAGAAGCTTGCTTATTTATTTATTTTGGCTAATAATATTGCCACATGTGAGGAAATAGAAAGTATTGGTACCTTTTGGATTCAGGTTTGACACAAAGAAGTGAAGAATTACTGTGCTAAAGGTCACTCTTGTAAATTACAATACACTGGTTTTCGCCAAATTCTGGCTTACTTAATTAACTGTATGTCAGAAACAGAGTGTTTTGCTCATGCAGTAATGGATCATAACGGAAGAGGACAGGATGAGGAAATGGTATCAAGAGCTTGCTAGACTTTAATACAGGTTTTCTGGGACTGAAAATTATCTCATGGCACTTTAATTCATTTTCATTGGATCATTTTCATGTTCTCAAACCGGTGTCTAGGGATATAGCTTTAGTGATAAATGATGGAATTGGCATGGATACTGAACTGCTTTCCTATTAGTGATCCCTCCCTGTGATGGGGCACTTGTGCCCCGCACTGCAGCCCCCGCCGAGCAGGCGTTGTTTGGCGCCAGGGCGGACGCAACCCAGCGGTGCGCCGTTTGCTCTCGCGCCGCTCGGGGTATGGTCAGGCCGGCCGGCGCGGTAGGCGGCGCTGCGGGGGCTCGGAGCAGAGAGAGGGGAAGACGTGGGGACGGCTTCCCACCATAAGACAGGGCAGGGCGGGGATGGCACAACGCTAGGAAAGCGCGAATGCCATAGCCCTGCCCCCTGACGTCGGGAGGTATGTGCTCCCCCCCCCCCCAGCGAGGGGTGGAAACAGTACGGCGTTTAAAAACGCCGCCGCCATGCCAAAGGGGGGGAGAGAGAGAGAGACCCGGGGGATATACCGGAAGCGAGACCTGGGACAGCTCAGGTGGACCGGTGCCGAGGTGGGCGAGACTCCGGCGGGCCACCAGCCCCCCCTTGGACATCCTGTCAGCCAAAGGGAAGGTGAGCCCCAGGGCAGAGAAGAACGATAGGGGAAAGGAAGCAGCCCAGGGCAGAACCCTGAAGGGTTGGTGGGCTGATGAGTTTTGGCGGGACGCCCCGTCAGCCAGACCGGACCCCAACGGATCCAAGTCCTTAGGGCCCTGGGCTGAGGCCCCCTTTCCCCTCCCCTGTTGCCGAGGGGAGCAGGATAATATGTTGTTGACGTTGAAGGTGAACCTGGCGTTGAGCGGGTTGGCTAAGGGAACGCGAGGGAGCAGTGAAGAGCTGGCAGCCAAGGAAGCAGGAGGCTCCCAGGAGGGAGGGCTGTATTGGGGCAGCCAGGCAGGGCTAGGAGAGTGCCAGCTAAGACACTCCCTGGATGGGGGCCTGAGGCAAGGCCCAGGGCTTGGAGGGTGGTATCAACGCAGTCCAGGTAAGCAGGGGCAGCAGAAATACACCCTGTGCCAGTGATGAGCGGCCCATACAGGCTGTAGCTTGCCCGGAGATGGGCTAGATGAAGACAGTCAGTGGGTCACTGAGGCACGGCGGAGGGGCACATGCCCTGACACTCCCACTCAAATTCTAAAGATTTTCATAGTCACCTTGTAGCCTCCTTTTTATTGAGCTAAATAGATTGAGCTCTTTAAGCCTATCACGATAATTAGTGATATAATCACTATAAGATCTTTGCTAATCTTTTAATAATTCTTATGGCTCTTCTCTGAAACTTGTCCAATTTATCAGCATCCTTGAATTATGGGCACCAGAACTAGGTAGAGTATTCCAGCAGCAGTCATGCCAAATGTATACAAATAATATTATCTCTCTACTGTGACTCAAGATTCTCCTGTTTGTGCTTCTCAGGATCACATAACCTCTTTTGGTCATAGTGGCTCATTGGAAACTCATGTTCACCAGCCTAGCCACTGTAATTTCTAAATCCTTTCCAGAGTAACTGCTTCCCAGGATATCTCCCATCCTGTAAGTGTGGCCCACATTCTTTGTCCCTGAATGCATATGTTTACATTTGGCCATATTAAAACACATCTTTCCTTGATGCTGTTTACCAAGAGATCCAGATCTTTCTGAATCAGTGGCCTGTTCTCTTCATTATTTGCCACTCCCACAATTCTTGTATCATCTGCAAACTTTATTTTGCAAAACTCAGAACTCCTCTGGAATATCTGACGCATAGTTTTAATCAATAAACTGTGTCAAGATAATTTAAGGAATCATCTTTCATTACCTGCTATTATATATGCATGTTTTCTGGGGTGAATTAAGTGCCATGACATCTGAAGGCATAGAGCAGGTGCTAGTGGCATGCTACTTGAGTAGTAAACATCTATTACACAGCTAATTTTCAAGTCTGCCACGTTACATGATGGGCATATTTCCTGATTACAAGAATTTTTATGCTCCTCCTCTTCCCCACAAATGTTACTGTTTCTCTTTTTTTCAAATAATTATACAAATCATATGTTAAAGCATTAATTTGATTAGTTCAATGAGTGTCTGGAGGATGGAATGAGCTGCTGAAGTTAGCAACCTGAGCAGTAGGATGCATAAATCACTGCATGAAGAAGCTGGACACATTTATGGAATTAGGTTGATGACATAGAGATTTAATAGTATTTGAGTTTATAAGGGCAAGCCTTTATGTACCATACGCTCACTTTCTTTTGGTTCTTAATGTTGTTACGAGAGTTGTCAAAAAACTTTCGTTTTAACTCCCAGATGTCTAATAGATTAAATTATGAACCAGAATAAAATAATAAAGTAGTAGCATATTGAAAACTAAATTGATCAAAATAACTTATTACAAGTTTAAAAACCTCCTCAATTTTCTAGATCTATAACAGGAGTTTGCTAACTTCAAAAGATCCATATGTGTTTGGCAAAATGCCATATCATCATCAAGGTATTTATTTAATTAATATTCCAAAAATGGCAACCATATTGTCACAACATGGTCCCTGGAGCATCCTTTCAGGCCTTAATCACAGATCATAACCATGCCAGGTTTTCTTCACTACCAATGTATTTTATTGTATTCTTCCAGAAGATCACAACATGTAATGTTATTTACATATACAGTATGTACAGCTCCCTGCACTTGCTTCTAGGGCAGGGAACATCTAGTCCTGCCAATGTCAGCCTTCTTTCAGGCTCCCAACACCTCTCCACTACTTCCTTCATGTCTTTTATATAATCCCAGTTGCAGAGGCTACTTTCCCCTCAATTAGCCCCTTGGTTGTACAATTTCTACCTCACTTAACCAGGACTCCGTGGTCCAGCATCATCCATGATCCGGCATGGACCACCAATGTTCCCAGAGTCCAGAACTCAGGAAGAAGTCTGGCAGCAGTATGGTAAGGGGCACTACCAATGAGTCAGCTGAGAGTGCAGTTGAGGGGGAGGGGACGGAACGGGCAGCATGGCGGGGAGTACTGGCCCAGCGGAGCTCCCTGGCCCCATGGCTGGGGAAGCTCTAGCCTGGCTATGGCTGTGGTCCTCCAGCCTGGGTAGGGAGCTCCAACCCCAGTGGCAGCCAGAGAGCTCTGGCCCTGTCCCTCTGCTCTGGCTGCAGAGCTCTGCCCCGGCTGCGCAGCTCTGGCTGTGGCTCTCTAGCCCTGGCAGCAGCAGGGCTGAGGAGAGCCTCAGGGAGCTGAGGCAGCTGCACAGCAGGGGCTGGCTGGAGCCCTAGCCCAGTGGCAGCACAGCCACAAGGGAAAGGTCTGGCAAATCTCCTCATTTGGGACCCGTCACGTCCTGAGGATGCTGGACCAGCAAGGTCCAACCTCCAGCTTGTTTCATAGATATTATAAAATCTGCTTGATCGTGAGGTCTATAATATATAATCCCTTTTGTTTTCAGTTGAAACTGTTTTTTACCAAAAATTTCCTAGGTTTTACAAAAAGTATTATTCAGTTTATTCTGATTTTCATTTGATCATTTGGATATTGTGACAGGGTCGGGCTGGAGGACTACAGCAGATAGAAAGGCAGCAATGGCTCTGGTCAATCAGGAGCAAAGGAGATAGAGCTGCTGTAAATCAATCAGAGCCAGCTGATCTCACCTGAGGGTGCAGTGGAGCCTTTTAAAAGGAAGCCCTCTTTGCAGGGAGGGGGAGAGAGAGTGAGAAAGAGGATGTGGAGTGAGAGGAGACCAGAGCTGACTAAAAAAGGTAACAGCTACATTGCCAGAGATAGCAAAGTGGGAGTGAGGAGCCCAAGCTGGAAGGGACTGTTTTTGTGCCCAGACTGACCCCAGGGCACTGACCCCAATGCCTTTGTGGCTGAGGGACCAGAGTGTGAACCCCGCCAAGAGCTAATAGCGTAGGACTGAGACTGCCCGAGGAAGGACTGAGCAGGGTACTGGGACGCAGGAGTGGGGTTACTCTGCCACAATATATAAAAATAACTTGCTTTATTAGGAAAATACAATACATTGCATGAAATACATATATTATGATAGTACATTAGTCTGTGTGTATATGCAAAGTTGCCTGTTGAGATAAGGTTGTATTAGTCTAGAAGATGCACACAATAAACAAGTACACATGCAACCTCTGAAGTGCATACACCTTGGAATGTAATCTTGGACTGTAATATATATGAATGATTTAATCCCAGGCAAGATAATGGACCAGCACATAAGTGATCCATTCAATTAACAAAGTATAAGAATATAATAAATGCCTTTGAACATGATTTTATGAACTGATTTCAGCTTTAGATGAGATTACAAATTTGATTAATAAAGATATTACTTGTGTGGATGTAACATGTTTCAGCTCTTCTAAGGCATCTGACTTACTACCACATGATATTTTCATTAAAAATGTAATACTATACTATGTCAATAAAGTATGTGTAAATCGGATTATAAACTAGCTAATGGACATCCCAAAAAGTAGTTGTCAGTTGAATTGTATTAGAGTGTTTCTAGTAGAGTTCATCAATCATCTGGGAGTAAATACCAAATTACTGTTGATAAAATTTGTGGATGACACAAAAATTGACAGAAAGGTAAGTAAAGACAACGATATGACACTTTCATCATATGGATACACAGGAAGGAGACCCTTGAAGAATTCCACACGGATTTCAACAACTTCCATCTCACCGTCAAACTTAGCTGGACCAGTCCACACAAGATATCCACTTCCTTGACACTACAGTACAATTATACAACAGCCACATGTTTACCACCTTATACTGGAAGCCTACTCACCATTACACTTACCTACATTCCTCTAGCTTTCTTCACTCAGTGCACAGTCAACCTGTGGTATTCCTTGCCAGAGGCTGTGGTAAAAGCTAGGACTTTAACAGGGTTCAAAAAAAGAGCTAGATAAATTCATGGAGGTTAGGTCCATCAATGGCTATTAGCCAGGACAGGTAGGAATGGTGGCCCTAGCCTCACTTTCTCTGGAGGTGGGTGACAGGGGAGGGATCACGTGAAGATTACCTGTTGTGTTCAGGTATTGGTCACTGTCAGCAAGACAAGATACTGGGGTGGCTGAATCGTTGGTCTGACCCAGTATGGCCGTTCTTATGTTCTCTTCTCTTAAGTTCCATCCAAGACACATTTCCCAATCAACTGTCCACAGCCAAGCCCTAAGATACAACCAGATTTGCTCCAGTCCCACTGACAGAGACAAACACGTACAGGATCTATATCAAGCATTTTTACATTTACTACAATACCCACCTGGAGAAATGAAAGGACAGATTGACAGAGCCAGACGAGTACCCAGACATCAGCTTCTTCAAGACACATCCAACGAAGACAACAGGACACCACTTGTCATCACCTATAGCCAGGGGCGGATATAGGGCAGGGCGAGCGGGGCGGCCGCCCCGGGCCCCGTGCTTCAAAAAGCCCCGCGCATGCGCCATGGCGCCACCGCGCATGCGCCGTGGCAAAGGGGGGCCCCGCAAAATTGTGCTGCCCTGGGCCCCGCAAAATGGTCATCTGCCCCTGCCTATAGCCCACAACTTAAAGCCCTCCCCCGTATTATCAACCATCTACAACCTATCCTGGAAAATGACCCCTCACTCTCACAGGCCTTAGGGGAAAGGCCAATCCTCACTTGCAGACAAGCCCCTAATCTCAAATTCTTTCCAGCAACCACACAGCACATCTCCATCATACTCATCCAGGAACCCACCTCTGCAATCAAGTCTGGTGCCAACTCTGTCCGCACATCTATACTAGCGACACCACAGGACTTAAACACATAAGCCACCACATCAGAGGCTCATACAACTGCATATCCACCAGTGTGATCTATGCCATCAAGTGCCAGCAATGCCCCTCTGCTGTGTACATTGGCCAAACTAGACCATCTCTATGACAAAGGATTAATGGACACAAATCAGATATTCAAAAAGGCAACACACAGAAACCTGTTGGGGAACATTTTAACTTGACTGGGCACTCATTAGTGGATCTCAAAGTTACCATATTATTGCAAAGCAATTTCAAAAACCAGCTTGAAAGGGAAACTGCAGAACTTAATTTCATTTACTAGTTTTGATATCAGCAATAGAGGTTTAAACAAAGACCTTAACTGGATTACCCACTACATTCCACGTCCTAATGACATAAATAGCCAAGCACTGGTTACGTGAGAGTATTTAGAATCCACTCAATCAGCTTCATTTAGCATGGAGACACTGACAATTTTTTCCCATTTTTTCCCTTCTCTTCCCCTCTCTTTCTCTGCTGTTCATTTTGCAACTTGGACCCCTTTACTCACATTCATCTGAAAAAGTGAGTTGTGCCCACGAAAGCTCATGATACCATCTACATTTTTTTGTTAGTCGCTGAGGTGCTGCAAGACTATTTGTGGTTTTTTAAGTTTCTTCAAAGACATGACAGTCATATTGACAGATTTGTTCCACTTAGTATGCTGGGCCCACTGAACTAAAATGTATTTTACTACAGCACAATGCAAAGCAGTACGTTTAGGAACAAGGAATGGAGGCTATACCTACCAAATGGAGGATTCTATGCTGAAAAGCAAAGATTCTGTCGAAGATTTAGGAGTCATAGTGGACAAGCAACTCAAAAAGAATGCCTAGTGTCATACTGTGGTAAAAAGGAATACAGTAATCCCTCACTTAACATGTGCCCGCTTAACACGTTTTCGCGATAGCACGATTTTTTTTTTAGGGAACATTTTTCAAACAACATGACCCCATCCCCGCAATAACACAATTTCTCCTAGGGCCGGCCGGCAGCTGCGCGAGGCTTCCCCTGCCTCCCTGCAAAGCGGCAGAGGTTTGCTGCTTGCAGCGCCGTTCCCCAGTGACCCCCTCTGGCCAGATGCCTTGTGTCCAGCCAGCGGGGGTCACCGGCGAACTGCGTGGCAAGTGGCAAACCTCCGCCGCTTTGTAAGGAGGCAGAGGAAGCTCCACGCAGCTGCCGGTGACCAGCCAGCTGGGGAAACCCAGCCGCTGGCCACAAGCCCCATCCCCTGTCCTTCCCTAGAGCCAAACACCTCCCCTCCCTGCTATAACCCAGTCCCCTTTCTCCCCCAACCTTATGTCCTGGTCCCAGCTGCTAGCAAGTGCAGGCTGGAGCTGCAAGCGCACGTGCGCTTGAAACGCAACCCCCACCTTTTCCATTATTTTCAATGGGAAAATTGACCCCGCATAGCACGTTTTCACTTAGCACGATCATTTTCTGAGACGTATCTACCGTGTTAAATGAGGAATTACTGTAATGTGATTCTTGGGTGTATAAACAGGAAAGTAATGAGCGTGAATACAAAGGTGTTTTTTACCTCTGTATCGGCATTGGTAAGACATCTACTAGATGACATTGTATAGTATCTAATTCAGTATTTTAAAAGGATGTTAAAAAAATAGGAGAGTGTGCGCAAAAGAACCACAAAAATGATTTTCAGGCTGGAGAAAATATCTTGCAGTGAGAGACTTAAAGACCTCAATCCATTTAGATTATCAAAAAGTTTGAGAGGTGACTTGATAACAGTGTGGAAGTACATTCATGCAGAGAAAATATTGAAAGGCTATTTAATCTGTTTTAGAAAGACATAATAAGAATCACTGCCTGAAAGCTGAAGCCAGACAATTTCAAACCAGAAATGAGGTACAAATTTTTAACTATAAGGCTGATTAAACATTGGAACAAATTATCCAAGAAGGGATGGATTCTCTCTCTCTCCAGGCCTTCAGTACTGGATGCCTTTCTGGAAGACACGTTTTCATCAATAATATATGATTAGGCTCAACACAGCTCAAAAATTGGTCTCAATTTAATAGTCTGTGGTACACAGGAAGTCAGATCTAATGTTCCCTTTTGACTTTAAAATCTACTACTCTAAGATTTCCAGCTGAGTAAACCTAAGCTAGGTTCCAACTGGCTTTGACTGCTGACATCTTCCTTTGTTCAGCTCATTTAGTAAACCTTGTGCTTGTAGCTAATGGTCTTCGTTTGAATTTCAGCTGCATTTGTAAATATGTGGCATATTGCATACACAGGCAGAAAGGCATGGACTTTACCAATTGGCTCCAAATTCTTTTTGCCTATGGATCATAACCTTTATCATCCCATTTCATGTGGGACTGCTCCCTTGCATATGGAGTATTTATTTCTGCACTAAATGACAAATGCCTTCCTCAAGCTGCTCTAAAACCAAGACGGAGTTTAAAACTCTTTCCAGCCTTCACCCCTCATTTCCCTTCCCCCAGTTTGGTATGTACAGAGGAACTCTCTGCCGGGTTGCTTTCTTTCTTTCTCAGAACTGCTCAGCCATCACCCTAAGTTCTTTCTTTTTAGATCGTCTCTACCCTCACCCAGATATAAAGAGGTAGCAATGAACCATCTGTTTCAGGGGTCAGCGGAAACCATTTAATTCTTTTCAGGTAGGGTCAACACCTGTGGACAGTGACATATTAAGATAAAATTTACCAGCTCCTTGTAGTATGTGATACTAAATTCTATATCTTGACTCTCAGAAGACTGAGAGATCCCCTAACCCTGGAATGTGAAAATGGTCTACAAATAAAGATATAATTGGCGACATTTAGAATAGAAAAGTCCTTTCAAGTCTGGACTGGTATTGATAGTGCCTTTCATGAAGAAAATAGTTTCAGAACAGGATAAACAACAACACTGTATGGAATTCAAGACAGTCTCCTAGGGAATCCTGGTGTTTTAAAAATCATAATTAAAGTACACTTGATGACCATGAAAATGTTTCTTTCTAGATTATTGTTCCAACATTATATCAATTTCATTGTCATTATTAGTTTCCTATTCCAAGAGCTCATGGCATGTAGAATATCAGCAGTATCTCTTAGAGAAGACGAAACCATTTATACATCTTTTATGGTTAATCCCATTTGAAATATTCTTTGTACATTCCTACTGATCATAGTCACAAAAGGAATGATGCTGCTGTGCCATTTTAATAATTACTAGGAAGTACAGGTTGGACCTCCTTGGTCCAGCACACTCGGGACCTGATTGGTCCTGGATGAGGGATTTTGCCGGACCAGGGGATGTCATTTCTGGCCCTTCTGCTGCCAGCCCTCCTGCCCTGCCCTCCACCCCGGGATTCCTGGTTCCTGCCCTCCTCCCCTGCAACCCAGCTGGGTTGTGTGTCATGCCCCCACCATAGTGCCAGGCTTCCAGTCTCCACACGCCCCCGCAGAGTGATGGGACTCTGATCCTGGAACATATGTGGTCCTGCTGGATGTGGCTTGCCTGGATGTAGCCTGCAAGGCTCAAGGTCTCCCGCCCTGCCCCCCAGTACTGGGGAGCCTGCGCTGATGCTCCAGCCTTCCCACTACCTCATAACCCCACGGGGTTCACCTTCCCTAAACATGCTAAATGTCTGAGCTATGACCTCATTGTCATTATGGTTGGTGAGCAGGAATGTAGGAACTATTTTTTTTAAATAAGGATATGATACAGTCTTGCTGGTTAAAGATTTCACTTTTAGGTTGTAGATTAATGTAAGGCTTATGTTAATATTAACATTTATTAATGTTCATTTTTATTAATATTGCATTGAGTGTCATTATATTGAATTGAAAGTGAACAGAAGAGAGAACGTATTAGATGCTAGTGGGCTGATGCTTGGGGATTGGTGTGTGTTGCCTGACTGTATTTAGTTTTTAATGTTCGCATGTAATTCCTAAAAAAATCAAATTAGCTTTAGTTCTAAATAGACCTCAGTGATGGATCTTCTTTCTTTCTACTGTAATGTATTCTAGCTCTGTACAGTCCAGAAAAGCGAAATACTTTTCTGTTCCTTTCATTCTAGTTCTACTCTGGGCTCTTCTATTCTCACAGTAGCACCGGTTTAACTTGGATTTGGTTAAATGGGTGCAGCACTTTGTCTGAACACTTTTAATTTGATTTATAATTTTATATTCATTTCACTTGACAAGAAATCAAGTTAGGCTGCACAGATATAAGACAGAATTAATTTAAATGAAAGTAATTCATCAAGGGTTTTGTACCAGTTTAACTAAATCAGTTTAAAATCACATCTTTACCTAAACTAATGATATTTTGACTATAAGTAAGGCAGCAGACTCTGATAAAATAATTCTGTCTAACTCTAAATCAAAATATCTTTCCTTTTCATAAATGCAATTATTTAGTAACTTTTATACTACATCTAATTTGCATTTTACAAAACAATGTCTTTTAAGAGCTCGGCACATTTACAATTATGTTCACATGACAAACAGAAGTACAGGTTTGACCTCGCTGGTCCAGCACCCTCAGGGCCTGACAAATCCAGATGAGGGAATTTGCCGGACCAGTAGAAGACCCTTGCCACCGAGCCTTAAGCTGGTAACCGGTTTCTTCAGCTGGGCGGGACTGCCTGCTAGCTGGTGCTGGTCCCAGCCCCAGCCCTGCCCCAGCCTGGCAGCTGGGTTGCCCTGTCCTACTGCCAGCCAGGCTGCCACAGTCCCAGCCCTGCTGCTGGGCACCATGTGGCCCTGGCCTGGCTTCCCTTCCCTGGGCTGCTGCGGCACCAGTCCTACTGCAGGGTGGCATGCAGCCCTGGCTGGGTTGCTATGGCTCTGCTGCATCTGGGCTGCCATTGCCCTGCTGCTGCCAGCCTCACCACACTGCACCAAGCTCCCATATGCTCACTCTTCTGCCCCATGGCTCTCTCAACCAGGGACATCCGTGGTCATGCCGGATCAAAGTGTCCCAGTTTAGGGAGGTGCAACTTGTCGTCACTAGAATTTTGAACTGATCTACATATTTTGGAATACATAGATTATAATAAAACCTTTCATTTTCCCCCTTGCAATTTCTTATTGTACAGAAATGCACAATTGAATTCCACCTGAATTTGAGTTTAACATAACCTTTATTTCTTCACAATTAGTAAAACCAAAAACTATTTGTCAGTTGTACTGCATTGTTTTCAAAGACTTTTGATTAAATTCTTCACATGTATACTTCCCACTAATATGTGATCTTTTCCACATGGGAGTACAAATGATAAAGAGCCAGATCAATATACATCAATTAAACTCCCAAATATTATTTTAAAAAAAAACCCTTAAGATCAAATGCAAGATTACAGAGTTGATGCAGTTTTATAGTCTAACCCATGATAATGGAACTTTCTACCATAAGGGTAAAGGAGACAAGAGCTTTTTCAGAATCCAATTTGAAATAGCGGAACAAATTCTAGCAGGAATTAAGGACCATAACAAGCCTCACCACCTTCTGTTCCAATAAGGAGGGTTTTTTTTTTTTCAAACTTGCCTTCTCTAATATAAATACATAGCATCGTGTGCCTTTAAAAAGCAAACACTCCACCAGACACATAACTGCAGTAGAAGAGAGAAAGAATGAACCGTACATGACAGATGGTACGCATGTCACTTATTGCACTACAGCAAGATGCTCCCATTCTATTAGATGATGAGGGTAGACTCATAGGCTTTAAGGTCAGAAGGGACCATTATGATCATCAAGTCTGACCTGCATTGTGCAGGCCACAGAACCTCACCTATTCACTCCTATAATAGAGTTCCATAATAGTTACTGAGGTCCTCATACCATGGTTTTAAAACTTCAAGTTACAGAGTATCCACATTTACATCCACTTCTAGTCTAGTTTATCATATTGTACCCTCCAGTCAGGTGTTTTTGTCCCCACTGCACCCCTAGGAAGGCTGTGCTGGAACATGGAATTGACTAGAATGACATGACAAGATGATTGCAGTGGACTGGTTCTGAGCACTTAATTTTCCAAGGTTCCAAATGTTTCCTCAGTGTGGATCAGTGTGACCCTAAGCACATACTCATACTAGTGCGCATACACAATTTTACTCTTGCTGCTAGAATTAGGATGCAAAAAACCCCCCCCAAAAAACCAGAATTAGAAAACAGAGGGAGCTAACTGAACACTCTCCTTATTTGTTGCCTCCTCCCAAGTCTTAGATGTTAGCTTTTTAATTTATCCCCAAATTTCTCTGTCACCTATGTACTATATATTTAACTGCAGCAATTTCCTCAGAGAGAGAGCAAAGCTGCGATATACTTCTGAGTTCAATGTGGGAGTCCTCCACTCTAGGTTATTAGCCTGTAATTCAGAAGCAGTTGTAAGAGTCCAATATGGAATGACTTGAGTCCAGTAATCCTATTTTACAGCTTGCTGGCGGTTTCTCGGAAAGGCTTGATGTTTAGCTCTAACTCCCACACTGACAACCTATGGCTATTACTCTCTCCCCTGCTCTGGTAGTCATTGTCAAATGGCCACTATCTTTCCCATTTCTGACACAAAAGGGAGGTAGCAGACTTTAACAATTGCCTGTTGAGGAGGAGAAGGAATGATATGAAGGCTTCTCATTGTCTTTTCAGTCCTCTTTTCATCGACACTTAAAAGATTAGGGATGGAGGAGACCTCAGGCAGTCATCTAGTCCAACCCCCTGCTCAAACCAGGAACAACCCCAAATAAATAATCTATTTTCTAATGGAAAAACTCTGATCAGATCTCCCCAGAAGGTTTCTCAGCAAAGTGGCAAGATGGTTTATCTAGTTACTAGTGACTAAAGCCTGGATGCACAAAAGAAGTTACACATCTAAATTCCTGTTTTAGGCATCTAAGTCCCAGTTTTGGGACCACTGCAATGCACAGAAATCCTGATGAATGCTGTGGGCACCTAAACTCACTTGGTGCCTAAGGTTTTGCTGTACAAATTCCCTATAGATGATGTTCTTGCCTCTTGGCATGTGCATGCTGCTACCCTCTAGGAATCCAAACACCTGTCTCCTGCCTAAGCCCCAAAGTAATTAACAAATTAGGGAAAAATTGGCATTTAGTTGCTTCAGTCACAATCTGATCCCAATCCTGCAGGTACCCTCTGAGCATGACTTTTGGATTAAGCCCTTCAGGAGAGTTCACATACAACATGTAGGAGGGGAAAGAGGAACTTCATCATAATTTTTAGACCAGTGGTTAGGATACTCACTTGTAGGCCTGCCAACAGGGGTGTGGGCAAAGGGGGCAACTTCCCTGGGGCTTGGCAATTCAGAAGAGCCTGGGGCTCCCAATCGCTGTCACCCTGGGTCCTTTAAATTACCACTGGAGTGCTGCGGGAGCAGGGGGAGGGTACCCTGTGATCTGGGTGATGCTGAGGGCTGGCTGTCCTGGCCCCACCCCTTCTGCTTGTGGCCACACCCCTTCCAGGAGTGCATAGCTACCCCACCCTTGCCCAGGAGTCTAGTGAGTACTGTCAGCTTCCCTGCTCACCGGGGATGTGGGAGAGACCCAAGTTCAAGTGCCCACTCCATCTGAGAGGACAAAAGGATTTGAGGAGAGCTCTATTCATGGAGCAATGAGATGTTCTGATATGCAGGGCTCCCTCACTTTCTCCTATTGCAGCTGTTTCTCCATGGATAAATACTGAAAGAATGAGTGTAGCTGGGGCTAGATCCCAGGTTTTCAACATCCTGGGGCAGTACTCTGATCACCAGGCATTAGTGTCTTTCTCACACTTGTGCTCTTGCCCAAATGACTCCAAGTATTTTTCCAGTGTGCCACAGCAGAGACTGAGAGAGTCCCCATTAGAAAATCCTATAGTTCAATGGGTAGGACCGTCACCTAAGAAGTGACAGAACCCTGTTCAAATTCCATTTTCCCCTCAAGCAGAGTGAGAACTTGAACTCGGTGTCTCCTGCTCCCTGGTGAGTACTTTAATCACTAGGTTAAAAGTTATGAGGGAATGGCTGCTCCTGTTTCACGAGAACACTCCAGCTTCTTGTTTAAAGGGCATGGGGCTTAACTCCAGGAGAAGGCTCACAGCTGAGAATGGCTACCAGAGATAGGCACCTCCCTTCAGTCTGAACTTAGATGCCTACCTCTATGAGATGGGTGGAGTTTACCAAGCACCTCTCTGGTCAACATTTCTCATTGGCTAATATAGGTAGCTCCCCACCTAGCATCCAGTTAAACACTAGAATAAATTGCTTAGGGAAATTGTGGAATCTCCGTAACTGGAAATTTGAAGAGCAGGTTAGACAAACACCTTTCATGAACGGTCTGGATAATACTTGGTCCTGTCATGAGTGCAGGGGACTGGACTAGATGACCTCTTGAGGTTCCTTCCAGTTCTATGATTCTGTTATATGGCTCTTGTGAATTGCTCTCTATGTCACCTATTTCTCCCCATTCATTGCGCAGGAACCAAGGCACCTAACTCAGGCTTTGTGAAATGCAGTGATTTTTTTCTAGGTGCCCTGACACACAGTGTCACAAAGTCCAACTCCTTTTGTGCATCCAGGCCTAAGCTTTTCTTTGAAGTTTGCAATTTGACACGGTGATTTTGTTTTAATAAAATCATTGCAGTGCATTCATTTTTAATGATCCAAAGATTATGCCACCTTACAGCTGAAATTTAGCCCTTCAGTCAGGTAATTTTCCTTTCAGAACAACATGGCAGCATATCTGACAGCAGAACCATCTTGTTGGTGAAGGGAAGCACAGCTCAAAGTGAGTTGGAGGATGGGGCACAGAAAGCACAGATAAGTGCTGTTTGATGCTATGCCAGAGTGAAATTAGTACACTGGCTGCGTTCCACATGGCTTACCAGATGTGTGGCAGCCATCTTGAGCCTTGGCTGCAACTCTTGCACAGAACCTATTAAAGTTCAGTGGTGCAATAGACAGGCCTCCATCCCGGTACTCCTGAATGCTATTTTAGGAACTCTGTCTTGAGGCTTCATTAATCTACTAGGATGTGTGGGTATGAGTATCTATCCCTACCCTCTCAGCCCAAAGCCCCCTAGCATCTCTGTGCAACAGAGAGCAGAATTTGGCTCTTTGTGAACAGAGTAAATTACATCCATTCTATATTTCTGCATGGGAAAGCTGCTGGATAATCCAATCTAGATGATAATTTTGCCAAGTAATAGGCAAATACAATTTATAACCTTCCTTCCTTATCCTCTGTCGTCTTCTTTCTCTTGCTCTCACATCCTCCTTCCCTCCATTCCCTTCACTAATTCAGACAGCAGCAGTGTCAAAGTCTGTAAAGTCAAGATTAAATTGTGTATATTTGAATCCATGTCTCTGTTCCCATTATACACTCTGATTTTTGAGGGACTTCTATTTCACCTGCAAAATCTGCTGTGAACCATAATATCCCAAATAAACTGACCATAAAGGAGGAATTTCTTACAAACAAATTTGAAAGGCCATGCTTTTTGGTCATTTATATCTCCCAGACTGGAGATCATGTAGAATTATGAAAATGCTCATTTTAAAATACGAATTTAGGGAAGTGATTGGATTATAATGTGAATTAGTTCCTTCGGGTACCTTTAAAAATGTAAGTTCCTGACATATTTACATTTTAACCATGACCACTGCAAATGTGATAGATAGACTTCCAGTTTTACTATGTGTAATATCATCTTAAATATGTGTTTTCCTGAGCTAGGCCTTTGCATTAAAAGTGATCCTTCTAAGCAAGTATCACACAACCTTTGATATTCATACTGGAGTCAATGGAATTCTGATGCTTGTATATGATGGTGATGATTGCCCTAGCAATGCCTAAAAATAAATATATTACATTTCATATTGGCATTCACTTGAATAGGGCTAGAGTTTGTTCCATAAACAGAAAGAGAAAATCATGAAATGTTTCTATGAAATGCTTCAGTCTGGCACAGTGACTTATGCCCTCCAAGAAAGCAAAAGGTACTATTTCAATCTGGATAAAAACTGGCTGCAATGCTGCTTTAAAATTTGAAATGCAGTTGTTTTCTAAACCTATATAGAACATTCATTATTCATAGGAATTCTGATATTGTCCCTCCTGAGGGAGACAGAGAGATATTAAACTTTCAGATGAAACTAGGTCATTCTAAATGTTATTACAAAGGTAGTGAAAGCAAGTCTCTTGTGTATTAAGGAAGGTTAAGCACTCATTCCTGAGGGTTTCCTTTAGCAGATCTATCCTAGCTATGTGCTTTAATTTTCTGTAGTAAGTGTACCGCCAAGTCTTTGTCCTGAAAGCACACTGAGGTTGTTTGTAGGTAACATAGGATTTAGCATAATACAATTTGGCTATAGATATGTTTTGAATTGGGAAGGCTCATATTATGCAAGTTAACCTTTTTCTTTCCTTTTCCTCAGCATGATTGACTTTCCATGGTGGAAAACCGATTAAATCCCCCGAAATGCTATTTCAGTTTTCTTTCATTCTAGATTTAGGATCTTGTCCTTATCCTGTAAAGTAGTAATTGTTATGCTGCCTTTCTTGTCCTTTTTGGGTTGGATTTTTATACCACTTTTTCTAGATATAATGCATGCTCTGTAAGTCTGTGGCCATTGAGCTCATGTGAGCATTTTCTTATAATAAAGATAAATGGATGAGGGACTTGCCTGCCTACCAGGATATGTAATTCCCAGACATTCTGTGACCTTACAAGGTTATGTAGAAGCTCTAATTGATGGTCTGTATGACCCTAGTTATAATTTTGCAACTCTTCTGACACTGTCTGGGTTAACTTTCAGATTTTACACTTTGGGTTCAGCTATGTGCCAATGATTTTCAGCTTTGTGAACCCCTTTCAGCAAGCTTAAACCACAACATCACAGTTTGCCCTCTGAAGCAAACCCTGCTGCCAACATGTCTTTTTTTAATGTGTAGAGCTTATGGGACTGATTTACCACTACATTATTCTAGCTGTATTCCAGCGTAACTCCATTGATTTCATGCAGCTACAGATCATTGATCAGAGCTTCTATAAAACCTTGTAAGGTCACAGAATATATTAATTTTGGGTATTCCAAAGGGCAAAATGAGTTTCTGATACTTTTCTCTTTAGTATATAAAATACTCTGACACTTATCCTGTGGCTAAAAATGGGGTCCCTAGGGCTGCCCATTTAGCACTTCTAGATCTTAATAAAATAATAAATAATAAATTAATTAAGGGCCTGATTTACCATAATGTTACTTCAACCATTTCTGTGGTGTCACTGTGACACTGATGTCTGTTGCTATTTCACTATTTTGTGCCAGGAGCTTTTGTCAGGCTTGACATAGTCACTACATATAATACATTTTTTACTATATTATATACCCAAAAGATGGCACAAAATATATAATTGGAAAACAAATAGTTTGCTCATCATTACTATTCTTGCATGACATGTCCTGGGAGTGCACAGTTACAAATATGTGCCAGAATTCTGTTCTAAAATGTGCTTGTAAAGGAATGTATATACACATTCTGCTTTAGACAAAATGTGCTTGTCTGACCAATCTGGTTATCAGGTGGTCACAATTAAAGTACATTTACATATAAGGTAAATAAAGTAATCACATTAACAAGCAATAGAGAAGATAGCATGGTGTCTGCACCCCTGCAGGAGAGAGAAACACTTTAGAAATACACATATCAAAGATTTACAAATTATAAACATGGAGTCTGAACCTCAAGTGATCAGTAGTTGAATCAATTGATTGTATATTGTACTATATTATTATAAAAATGTGTTCAGTATCATCCTTTATGAAAGCCTGTGACTCACTGGTTATTAATATAACTGTGAAATGTATGCACTAATGCTATACAATGAATTATGGATACTTACTGATATTATGCTTTAAATCAGGGATGGGGATCCTACACCCCATGGGCTGGAAGTGAAATTAGCAGAATGTTAAGCCCTTCTGTTACTTTTTGTTAAAACAAAATAATAGAAGATTATGTGACATCTATATGGACTTTAAAGACAATTTGATGAAAAGCTTAAGTTAAGATGACAAATGAATCAATCTACAATCTAGTCTTTAAGTACTCTGGCCTTAATTCTCCATTTTGTCCAGGTGGAGTAATTAAGTGAGGGTACAGTGCCACAAGAAGCTAATTGTGGTTCCTTGGTTCAGAGATACTGGTCCCCGCCTCATGTTATGGCTACATTTTGCATTAATTCCTGAAGCTTTCAAAGTTATGATCCAGGATCCATAAGAATATAACTCAAAGAAGATTAAAATATGAGTGCCTTTACAGATATGCATTTACCTTATTCAGTGGTTTAGATATTTACCTGTGTATTTGCTACAATTCCCCATTCTCAGTATAGAGAATATTGCAAATACTTTAAGTATCCTGAATGATGCAGTAAAGAACAAATTTGTAAAGGACCTGGTGTACATACCTAGATCACTTGTATTATATTGTGCCAGTGTTTGGGATTTATAGGGGTATCTTTTTAAAGAGACACATATGACAGTTTTTGTTAAATGCCAAGTGTCAAATATGTGTTAAAAGTAAATGGCATATTTTCTTGTTTTCGAACAATGGTTTGTTGTATGCAGTGTTTTTTCTCTTGTCCCAATGTGTCTAGTTGTTTTTTCTCTTTAAAGATAAAGAATGCACATTTGTAGATTGAAGGAAATGGAGGTCACAGAGCAAGCTGATTGTTTCTCTACTATCTTGCCACTTAGATTTTTCTGTGGAAGTGAAACAATATGGTAACCTTATTCCACGGAAAATCAATCCATGCATGTCAAATCAAGTTTCCTTGAGGCAAAAACTTCTCCTTATAAAAGTGCACCCTTGCCATTGTCTGAATTCAGTGTGGCTTGTGGTATGAACTGAGATGTGGGTTGCAAGAAGGCACTTTATAGTTTCAATTTCAGAGCATGACTGTTGGAAAAAGGCTGCTAGTGAAATCATAAATTGCTTCTGGAATCTGCATAAGAATTTTTCTATAAATAGAACAGATAACCTGTCATGATGACTAGAGAACTCCCTCCAGTGGGAGATTTATTGCATGAACTCTACTTGAAACTGTTCTCACAAACGTGTCTCCTTGGCAGCAAATGCGATCATAAGCTATGAATGCATTCTGCTCGCTAGCAGACAACTTTTGCCCTTTTACAATAAATTCACACGTATTTTTCACTTAAAATAAAACTCTCTAAAGAACACTGTGTTTTGCGACTAGGAGCTGAACTCTGTAAAAGGAGGTAGAAGGCATGTCAAGTTGGAACAAAGGGCTGTATTCATGAAAGAGATAAAAGGCAAATATTTAGAACAGGGCAGCTTCTGACCCTATCTGTGCGTATGAGGGAGGAAGGATAAAAGGAGCACAGGAAGCCTTCCTCTCACAAGACAGCTGTGATGTGGCTAGCAAGTGGAGCCACTGTTCCATGTTAATTCTGACAGTTGTACTAACCTCCCCAAAAAGGGTGTCTGTGGTAGCTAGGGAGGGGAGAGTGTGCTGCACCCTTACTCAGAGTGGCAGAGCTACCATAGCAGTACATATGTCCTGGGAGCAGTCTGCATTTTGGTAGCTCTTACTAAAATGTACTTCCTGCATCTTCTACTGTGTAGGTTATCATGTTAAATTTGTGATCCAGAATGACTGGAATATCAGGACATACAGGCTATGTCTAGACTGCAGGCTTCTTTTGCCAAAGTGCATTGAAAAAGCAATCTGCTTTTTTGAAAGGTAGCGTTCAGACTGAATGGATGCTATGTCTCATTTAAGCTGTGATTACTGTGGGTGGAATGCCCACTAGGGCACCTGTAGTTTTTCCTCTTTCTTCTTTATTCGAAAGAACTCCCTCTTCCCCATCCACACATGCCTTTTTCTGCAAGATCTATTTAGGAAAAAGGCTTCTTCCTCGTAGAAAGAGGATTACTAATGCCAGAAAAACCCCTCTGTTGTTTTGATTTACTTTTGGAAGAACGCGATTGCAGTGTGGATGTAATGCAGGTTTTGTCAGAAAAATGGCTGTTTTTCTGACAAAACCCTGTAGTGTAGACATACCCATGTAGAACAGTGCATCTGACAGTAGAGGAAGGGTGTATCGTCTACATGTCAGGTACAGGTTGGACCTCCCTTGTCCGGCACCCTCAGGACCTGACTGGTCCTGGATAAGGGATTTTGCTGGATCAGGAATGGTCATTTCTGGACCCCTGGCCATCATCCCCCTCCAGCGCTGGCCCGACTGCTACCTTCCCATCTCGCTCTCCCCTCTCACTGACCCTGCTGCCCTGTCAGCCCCCACTGCTCTACCAGACAGTCCTGCTGCCTGTGTGTACACCGGGCTCCTGCTCCAGTGCCCAGCAGCCCCACTGCCTTTGTGCACCAGGCTCTCACTGCCATGCTGTGCAGCCCCGCAGCCTCTGCGCTGGGCTCCCACTGCCATGTGTGGGCCTCCCGCAGCACTTAGTCTTCTAGTGGGACTCGGGTCCTGGAACATCCATGGTCCAGTTGATGGACCAGAGAGTCCCAGTTAAGAGAGTTTCAGCCTGTATATTCTAGCTTTATAGCTCTTCTTTCCTCAGCAACACTCACATTCCTATCATACAGCACAGTTCCAGTGATAATTTCCTTTATACAGTAAAACTCCAATAGTTCCGCACCAAATTGTTCCGCACTCCAGATACTCCAGCATCAAAATGTCAAGCCCTCCTGTCCAGCTGATTAAAAAGCCAGCCACTCAGCACACTTGAGGGCTGTACCCTGACAGAGCATAAGGTTGGGGGGAGGAGTGGGATCTTGTTGCAGTATAGAGAAGAGCATTTTGCTTCTGCGAAGCGGAAAGGAGAGGGGAAGGGGAGGGGATCGGGTTACAGCATGGAGAAGGAGAAGCAAAGAGGAAAGGAGAGTGGAGGGGGAGGAGGATCAGGTTACAGCACAGAGTAGAAGCGAAGAAGAAAGGGGAGGGGAGAGGGAGAGAGATTGTGTCCCGGCCAGCTGTTAAGCCATGCAGCTGTACCAGGACCTCCCGATACTCCGGCACCACCTAGGTCCCAAAGGTGCCGGATTATCGGAAGTCTACTGTATTTTAAATGTCCTTTCTTCATTCAGTGTTGTGCCCATTAAGAATGATGGCTCAATAGGTCTGAGGATTGAAATCTTTTTTTTAGGTACAGGTATATCACAGGCAGCAGCAGTAGCAGTTTACCCACAATGCCCCATTAGAATGACAGTACCCATTTTACTTAGACTGTGCTAACCAGTTTTCTAGGGGTCAGTTTGCATCACAAGTGTTGCAATAGAGGTGAAAAACTTCATATCTCATTGCTCTTGTCATCTGTAGTGTATCTAGGTATATCACTCAAAGGAAATTTAATTGTGTTTTCTATTCACAAAAACACAACAGCTATTTTGTTTCAGTTTGAAGGTAATTATTAAAAGGGATTATTCTATTCATGCTCTCATGAAGTATTATACTTCTATTTGTTGTCTTTTCTTAATCTGAAAGAAATCATCTACACTGAAAAATATGTGTTTTGTTCTATGTGCATGGGAAAAACATAGCAATATCCAGACCTCGTTGTTCAGTGTCCTTTGTGCAAAACCCAAAACAAATCAAACACCTTCCTTCAAAAGACTACCTGCTGAATTTGAATATACATGATTATTTTTTTTCTCTCTCTCTCTATCTAAATAACTTAACCTGGAAATGAAAGGATGTTCTAATGCCTTTTAGTATTTAATGAAGGATACCTGCCTTACAGCAGCATAAGAAAGACAAGACAAATTAAAATGCAGGGTTCTGGAACCCACATTTTATGCTATGTGTCAGCAAGCTAGAGCTGATGCAAAACATTTATTTCTCCTCTTCCTTGCATTAATACAATTAAATGGTATCCATGCTCTGAGTCCTCTCACTTCAAAGTACTTTGTTCAATGTCCTATCCTTTATTTATTTATTTTGAATGTAATAATAATAAAATTAGTAGTAGTGCAAGGCTCACATTCTTTGATTGAATGTCACTGTCGCTTAGATAGTTGGTCTTTCTTTTAAGTCCCAGACTTCTGAAGGGTTGTGTGTATTGTGCAACTGTATAGACTGAGCGTGTTATAAATTACTCAGCACTCAGCTAATGGAAAGATAATTGCCTGGCTTTGTTGGTAGTTGCTGGCCTACCTTTGAATTTAGAATTATGCAGAAAAACTGGGCTAGTGGTTGAATGAGGCAGGGGACATTGCTGGAATACTCAATGAACATTACATGGTCATAGTAAGTTGGATTTACTCCCATGACAGGTTCAGTCAAGATAAAGAGAGTAAAATATCTTGAGTGCAGCCTTTGCTTGAGATATGAGCACTAGCCCTGTGGTATATGCCAGGAGCATTTCCAGCAGATCTAGAGAAGTGATTATTCCCTTTTATTCAGCAATGGTCAGGCCACATCTGGATTATTGTGTCCAATTCTGGGTCCCCCACTACAGAAAGGATACGGACGCATTGAGAGGGTCCAGCAGAGGGCAATGAAAATGATTAGTAGGCTGGAGCTCATGACCTATGAGGAGAGGCTGAGGGATTCGGGCTTGTTTAGTTTTCAGAATAGAAGAGTGAGGGAGGATTTGATAGCAGCCTTTAACTACCTGAAGGGAGGTTCCAAAGAGGATGAAGAGAGGCTGTTCTCAGTAGTGACATATGGCAGAACGAGGAACAACGGTCCAATTTGCAGTGGAGGAGGTCTAGGTTGGATATTAGGAAAAGCTATTTCCCTAGGAGGGTGGTGAAACACTGTGATAGAATCTCCATCCATAGAGGTTTTTAAGTCCTGGCTTGACAAAGCCCTGGCTGGGATGATTGAGTTGGGGTTGGTCCTGCTTTGGGTAGGGGGCTGGACTTGATGACCTCCTGATGTCTCTTCCAGACCTAGGATGCTATGATTCTTGGCTCACTTATGCTTCCCTTCCAATACATGTAATAAAAATTTTAGATATTTTTCAGAATATCTGGTTGGTGGCAGACAGCTCTCAACCTCATTAATTAGGAGGTTTTTGGCATCTGGGAAATCTTATGTAAGTAAAATTAATCATAAAACTAGAAGGGGCTTTGATAGATCATGTAATTCAATCCCCTGCTCTCATGGCAGGACTAAGTATTATCTAGCCCAGGGGTGGGCAATAAGCAGCCTGCAGGCTGGACGTGGTTCACCGGGGTAAGGGTTAACCCCAGCGGGCCGCCAGCCATTTAATTTACTTGCATGTCCATAGGTACAGCTGCTTGCATCTCCTGTTGGCCACTGGGAATGTGGGAATTTGCACAAACCGGGACACCACTTTTCTGCAGCTCCCATTCAGGGCTGTCCTTAGAAATTTTGGTGCCCTACGCAGTACTAATAAACTGGTGCCTCTACACCCAGCTTGCTCTTAGCTAAATGAACATAAGTTTACAGTATTGGAAAACTTGCCAGCTGCACTTTATTAAAACCAGTTTAAAGATATTAAGCACACTATCATGTTGGTGGACTAAGTACTCTTTTTAGCAGTAACAAGGGTATAGGGAAGCCTGTCAACATTTTGTTTCTCTGATTAATGCAAACTGGCCCACTCCCACCTCCAAACCTAACTTGTCATAAATAACTGTCAATGTAATTTTCTAATTTTGGCTAAGGCATTGATTATCTATATATTGGATACAGGATTGTTAGCAAGCATTTTTGGCAACCAAATTGTTAAATGACAATCTTACATGATTTTGATAATGATGTTTAAAAAAAAAAACAGTTCATTTTGAATCTTGCTCAAAACATATGGTTGAAAAAATGTAAGGAAGAGAAAATAATCCACAATAAAAACTGCTCTGATCTGATAATAGTGTTCTATTACTAAAAACGTATCTATGTTCGATGCGGATCACTGTAAACTGCTTGGCTCACCCCTGGCCAGCTGGGCCAATAGTTACAGTAGAGGAGACAGGTGAAAACCTGTGGAACTCCAAAATCCACCTCTTGGGGTGCAGCGTTGCCAAAAACAGCAGCAAACGCTCAGGTCATGTTACCAGGCACCACCATCTGGCATCTCGGGGATGGGTGACTTGCATGGCTGTGGCTGCTCCTCTTGCCCCATGCAGTGAGTGGGGAACAGGGGGCAGTGAGGGACCAGGGGCTGTAGGGTGGTTGGGGGGGTGGGGGAAAAGGAGGACAGTGCACAGGAGAGGTAGAGGAACAGTCGGAGGACAGTGGGGATAGGGGAGGCAGTGAGGGGAGAGGGGGGGCAGTCAGGGAGGGGAAACAGCGAGGAGGGCAGGGGAACAGGGAATTATGGGGACAGGGGAGAAAGTGAGGGTATGGACATGGGGGCAGAGGAAGGGGCGCTGGAGTGGGGGGAAAAGGGTGACTGTGGTGGGTGGGCAGGGAGGGAGGGACACACTGAGGGGGGCAGCGCACCCGCGGGCATGGATCTGCTTTCCAAGTTAGCACTTGAAGTGCACCACTGGGTGGTGAGGTGGAAGGATGAGTCACTCGGTTAAGCAGATATCCACCTCAAGCACCTGAACCCGAGCTGATCAGCAGTCTTCTCCCCTCCCCCCTCCCACGAATGAGGTTCCCCACCTCTCAGTGCTAGCAGGTGAGCCTGGACTCCACTTAGAGATGTGGGAGGGGTAGAAGGAGACTCCTTACTCATGACAAGCTCTGCAGCAGTCCCGGCCCAGCGCGCATGCACTCGCTTGTAGGGGAGGGACGCTTGGGCTGGCTGGCTGGCTGCCGAGAAATGTTTGGAATGCTGTCCCTCCACTCCAGCAGCTACATGGTGTCCACAAATGCCCTGTGACTCCGCACATGTGCGTAGTTTGTGTATTGGTAGGATGCCCCTGCTTCTGTGAGCCATCAGTGGCCAACAGGAGCTGTGAGCAGCTCTACCTGCAGACATGCAGGTAAATAAAGCATTTGGCAGCTCACCAGGGACTAGCCTTGGTGAACTGCATCTGGCTTGTGAGCTGGTTATCACCCACCTATGATCTAGAGCAGTGGTCCCCAACCTTTCATGGCTGCCAGGCGCCCAGGGGCGGGGTTGCTCACGTGCTGGGTGTCCGGGGGCGGGGCCACTCACGCGCCACGCTTCCAGGGGTGGGGCCACACATGCGCTGTATGCCCGGAGGCGGGGCTGCCCACGCACCACGCGCCGGGGATAGGGGCCACCCACGTGCCCTGTGCCCGGGGTTGGCACCGCGCATATGCCGCGTGCCGGGGGTAGGGGCCGCCCACGCGCCCTGCACCTGGGGCCAGCACCATGCATGTGCTGCGCGCCCGGGCCAGGGGTCGCCCATGCGCCACGTGCCCGGGGCCAGCACCACGCATGTGCCGTATGCCGGGGGCGGGGCCAGCCCAGATGTTTCGGCAGGCGCACATAAATGCCCTGGCGGATGCCATGGCGCCTGCGGGCGCCGCGTTGGGGACCACTGATCTAGACCTTTTCTGGCAGGTGTTTGTCAAACTAATGATGGAGATGATTCGATTGTTCTAATTCAGAAATTTATTAACAAAAAGTCAGTTTCTCATTCCAGTCTGATGGTATTGTTTTGTGGTTGATTAAATCCCGACAAACTATTTTCATGAAGCTTCAGAGGTGTAGTTGAGTTAGTCTGTAACTGGAAAAACTTAAAAAACAACGAATCATCTAATAGCACCTTAAAGACTAACAAAACATGTAGAAGGTATCATGAGCATACGTGGGCAAAACCCACTTTTTTTCATGCAGTTTCTGCATTGACGAAATAGTGGCAGCAAATCAGCATGAATAAATGCTACATCACAGTAAAGAGATTCTTTGAGGAGTAGTGGGGCTCATCTTTTCATTTCACATCTTCAGAGCCCACATATGCACCACCTTAGAATCAGAAAAATTCAACAGACTTCCCTTTTCAACCTTTTAAAGCACATACAAGGCTTAAAAGCATTAGCACATATTCATGCGTGTGCTTTTCCATGTACAGCAGAGATGCTAAATTTCCTATACCTGTAGCACTCCCAGACTTTCCTCTTGTATAGTGGGAAAGAACTATTATGCATGGAACGTTGCTGTACTCTCAGATCATTACGTGCTCCTCCCAGGAAAAGTGTTTATATCCATGCTTTCTAACTGAGGTGAGGTCTCATGGCAACCACATTTTCCCTACCAAAATGTGTAATTTTTACCACACTGCCCCACGTTTGGTACAGAAATTATATAAAACCCAGTAAAGCAGAACAGATTTTTTTTTTTAAAAAAGACCCTTGGACATGTATTTACTTTTCCTGTTGATTAATATTGTTACACAAATACAGTGTGACCTATGCAGGAAATCACTCTGACTAAACTGCTTCTTACTACATGACACCACCCACAGGTTTTCCAAATCCTTGTTGCTAAGCAACACGTAAAAATGATAAATGATTATTTTTAAACAGCACAAGGTTAACTTGTAGAACTCATTGCCATTAGATATTGTAGAGACCAAGGGTTAGATCACCTGGTGCAGTAGAGCCATGAAGATACCTTAGAAATCATCCTCTGCCCCAAACTGGCTCCCAGCACCATTTATTTAAAGGAGCTGCTTTGGTGATCAGATTTGCTAGAACCCTTTAGGTTCTGACTCGTCTCTCAGTCCAACTCATGATACTTCTTAGAACACTGGGGTGGAGAAATGAATGGCACAGGGGTAACTGTGTCCACCCAGCACTATAACAAGAGCATCCTCAGCTGCTTTCTCACCTCCCTACAGCTGGTAGAAATCTTTGAATTTAAAAATTTTCAAACAAAATTTTTAAAAAGGACATTTTCATAGAAATGTTCACAACATTTGCACTCTACCTCACAATTTTCAGCTGGATCCGCCTCTGGGGTGCTACAGCAATACACACGAGATCTGGCTTGAAGAGCTTGGCAGGTTCCAAAACACTTACACGTGTAATAACATCATCCTCATTTCAGTCTGGCTAACCATGCATAAGTGATATAACCCACATGCATTATCATGAGCTAACTGCCTGGAACTAGGAGGAAACTTCCCCTGTGGCACCACTGTCTATTATGGGATTACTTGCATCTTGCTCTGAACCTTTCGACATTGGTCATTCTTAGAGACAGAAGATCAGATTAGAAGATTCAGAAAATAATGTATAGCAAGAACATCAGACATTAGATTTCTGAGAATCGTAGTATGCTATCTCTACATTGGATTATTTTATTTACCTGTATTATTTTCATCAGGATCACTGTAGATGGAAGCCATAATAAACAAGGAGAAAATGATAAAAGCCAACAAGATGAAAGCTGTTTCCAGATTTGTGAATGGCAGCTCCATGAACTGTTAATGCTCTTCCACCTAAAGTAAAATGTAAATGTTACTTGACATACTGTAGAAAAAGGCATGGTCTGATCGGTATAGTGGCCTGGTTTTCAGGCAGGAGGATGTAGATCCTGGTCAGACTGGTTGAGTAACTTTAGCTGGCACGGAAATCACACTGTTTGCTCTCTAGAATAAGGCAAATCCCATCCCACACCACATAACATGCAGTCTCATCTTTCTTTCTCTATGGCACATATAAAGCCTGGGTCATTCTATTTTGAGAGCAGCACTTAAAACTCACATAACTGAGAATAATTATAATGTATTTTATTACAGAAAGGTAATTTAGGGTCCCATACACTAATAAATAAAATCTAGCTAAGAGAGAAAAATATATCTGGGTAGAGATCACAGGGAAAACAGCATTTCCTAATAGTAGGGCAGAAAGTTTAATATGTAAGTGGAAAAACCTCAGCCCCATGAACAGTGAAATCAAATCCAAACTAATGGCCCACTCCTGCAGTCAATGGAAATTTAAGATGCTCAACACCTCACTGGATTTAGTCCCAAAAGGTAATCCCCTGCCATCAAAAGCCAAATACTCCAATTAATTTGTATTCTATACGCTCAAAAGCTCTTGAGGCATATTTTTAGAAAGCCAAAGGAGACTCAGAATAAAGAAAAACAAAAGTCTCTGATTCTGGGGGTTTGGCATGCATATTCCAGTGGGGATCACTTTCTCTGAGGTTTCAAAATCACCACTTGTTGTTATAAATGTCTCAACAGCATGGAATTCAGCTAATCACTCTGAGCTGGGAATGTAATGTAGTTTCCTGCTGCCTTTCAGTTGCTGCCTTCCTCATGCAAAGTACAGTACATGTCATAATAATGGCCTTGGAGTCCAGCAGTGAAAATGCTAGAAAGATTGCATAACTCAACAAGTGTTTTTTGTATACCTACTTATAGCATGTCAGTAATGTTTATGAAAATAGCAGCAACAGGAGGTGCAAAATGCAGTCTGGGCAGCCAAGACTGAGAATTGTACATTATAAAGTATTTTGAAGAGTAGGCATTAGTGAAATATTAACATAGTAAGAAAACAGGATGCAGTTTTATTGCTAAGCAATAAAAAGGATGAGCTAGATCATTTAATCTGTACTCTAAGTACAAAATAGATAGGGTTGCCAGATATGTTCACAAAAAATCCTGAATATGGCAGGAAAAAAAAATTGGTTGAGCAAAAAAACAGGGAGCCAAACTTATTGAGCAAAAAACCAAAAATACACTGTGACTTTAAATAACACTCCTCGCTCCTCCCACCCTCACCAGATGCAGCAGGGGAAGAATGTCCCTGCCGGCCTTCCTTTTTTTTTTTTTTTAAACATTTTACATGTCCGGTATTTTCTGTATTTTTTTTTACTGGACAGGGGCCAGAAATAATGGATTGTCTGGGTAAAAACCAGACACCTAGCAACCCTAAAAATAGAGTATTTAAACATAGACTTACACTGATACAAATAACGATACTTTTTGTTTACGTAGTTCTTTGATAGTCTTCAACACTAATGGAATTTAGCAAACCTTGGGTAAAGTTGGCTCTGGGGTTAGGCCAGCAGGCAGAGTGGGTGGGCCATGGCTCCTCCAACTCTGTGTGTGTATGACTTGGGGTTCTGGCATGTAGGGTACTCTTTCCGAAGGGGGGTGGGGTTCATGTTCTGCCTTGGACAAACATTTATTTCCCTTTGTAGTTCATCATAATAAGAATGATCATATTTTATTTAATTATGTTTCACTCTTAATTCTTCATTAATCAAGTTCCATTGATTTATATGAGCAGAGGCTCTGTCCCAGTATTTTTAGGTTAAAACTTACAAGTAAAATGTTCAAATTCAGCATTTAAATTATTTTAAGTAAGATGCATCATCTTTTTAGACAAGATTCTAAGTTTCATAAAGGTAATAGTTTCTATATCTGCTATGGTATTTGACTAGGTATCAAAAAACACTGTGATTGGAAAACTGGAACAACACATTATTATTATGATACATATTACATGGATAAAAAACTGGCTAATTGGTCTCAAAATATAATTATAACAGGAAAATCTCATCAAACTGGTGTGTTTATAGTGGGATACTACAGGAATTCGTTGCTGGACTTATACTAGTTAACATTTTCAACAAAGAACTGAGACAAAACATAAAATTATTACTATTTCTAAAATTTTCAGATGACACAAAGTAGGAATTGTGGCAAATAATGAAGGGGAGAGGTTCCTGATACAGAGTGATTTGGAATGCTTGGTAATCTGAACTCAATAAACACTGCACATTAAGGCAATTGAACACATGAAAATGTTGATTAGTGTTCTAAGGCTAATAATCAGCCTACATAATATTCATCCATGAATATATAATCAGAGCTGAGAATACTGTATAATTAATGCTTGGTTATAGAAAGCTGCTTGTTCTGTGATGCTATCAATCCCTGAACTTTGTTTGGCTGTATGATATGTTAGCCTATATGAGGGAATTGCTTATTTTACAGTCATTGAGGGGTGAGGAATAATCACTATGCAGTTTAGTCCCTCTTTACTAAGAAGGGGCTAGGGAAATACATAATTGAGAAATATGTATTATTAACTGTGCAGCACATCTGTGCTGTTGATCAGCTGAGGCAGCTCTACTTTGTTGCAAAAGGAACAATACGGGGATAACAGGTCTTATGTAACTGAGAATATGGGTCATTTCCTCTTGTATAGGTTCCCAGTGTTGGGGATCTCCAACATGGGACCATCTTAACACATACATTAACAATCTTAATTTGAATAAGAGCATCAGTAACATAGTTTAGAATGGCATGCCAAGCATATACATTTTAGGTGGCATACAGAATAATCTATGCCATAGTCTACATAATATCTGGCTTGTTGGAACAGATATATATTGTCATTACAGATGAAGGAAAAACTGTCCTACCAGTTCTGAAGCAGTATCCACTATAATTAATGTGTTGGATACCACACCATGGACATAGAGGAATTATCCTCTCATGCAGACTTCTCAGCCTTCAACTGAAGTCCTGTAATTTATGGTGTGATCAGGTATAATACACCTTCTTCGGGTCCCTGCTGGAGGGCCTCATAAATGAAATGGGGAAGGAAGGCAGATGAAGATGATAACACTGTCAACATTATCTGTAGTTTAGTACACTATAACACTTTTTTTATTCTAAGCACTGATTATTATCTCATTGTTCCTAGTGAATCATAATTTGTTCCTTACCATCACCTAAACTCATTTAATAATATGTGTTTGGAAAGCAAGAGACAGGTAATAGGTAGTTTATGAAAGACTTTAGAAAAGACTGAATAAGAAACTGGATTATTTTTAAAAAATCTCATAAGAGACTTTATTTCTAATGAATGGTGGTTCCACTAATAGCATTCCACCCATTATTAAATCACTCATTTGAAATATGAGTGGCACCCATAGTTTGTACAGGATTGAGCCCAGACAAGAAACCCCACACAAGATGCGGTGAAGGGGGGGAAAAGAAAATGTATTTTGCGTAAACCTGATAAAAATTTTCCAAATTTTAATATTTCAACAAATTTCCATAAGTTTTGATATCTTTATGGAGATTTTTATAATTTCCTAGATTTTCATAATTTTGGAAAGTGCTTTTGACCTACTGTAATATTGGGAATAATTCCCTTATAGTCTCACACCTCTCAGAAAGCCAAAGAAAATTATTGGTGTGTTTCCAGCTCTTGTTTCTAAAAGATTCTCCTCTCCCTAAAACCAGATTAGCAGGTGTCTGCTCATAAATTCAAATCAGATGAGCATGATAATAATGTTTGCTATTGCTTGACATTTTCATTACAAAAGTATGTCTGACATTTTATTAGAACTCATGGCCACTTCAGCACATTTTAATTTTAGAATAGTTCAACAGGAACACATTTCTCAGAGAGATCCACAATGTAAGTAGGTGATTAAACTAAAGACAACTGCTACTCCAGGGGCCTAGGAAGGGAGTTTATAGCGCTAGAGAATGTGATTTGCAGAATAGCTTCCTGACAATAATGGTATTCAGACAAAGACGAGAAAATAATGCAGGAGCAAAATATTTTGTTGTGATCTGGATTACACTGATTTAAATGAAGAGTAATTTAATTGAAGTCAAAGGAGTTAGACTGGTGAAATCAATGTGAGTGAAGTCTGAATCAGACTCTTAACTTGCTTCAAAGCGGTGTGCATACACACAGGTAGAATCAGGAGCCAAAGCGCTGGGTCCTGCATTCAGGTGCAAAAAATACTCATTGCCCAGGTATTTGATATTAATAGCTCCAAAAAGTGGCACTTCCGTTTATTAGAGGGTCTCTGGAGTCAGATTAAAAAAGAAAGAGAATAAAGAATGAAATATGGAATCTGCATTGTTTTGCCTGTCTGAATTTATATTGAAAGATAACAAGTACAATAGGAGTTATGTCAGCCTAAGTAGATTTGACTTCTCATCACAGACGTCAGTGGGTTGTCATTAATATATCCAACCTGTAAGAAGTTCTGATGGCTGCTCGTAGATGCTCTGTGCATATTTAATGCATGTGGTCAGGACAAAGAGAAAGCTGCATTATAATTAGTCCAAAACCTGAAGGGAGTGTCTAGACAGAGACACTATTTTGGGATACTTCTGGTATCCCAAAATAGCTATTCTGCATCCTTTAAACAAGCCCGTTATTTGGAAATAACTTTCAAAATAACAGGCTTGCTATTCCAACATCCCTGTAAACCTCATTCCGTGAGGAGTAAGGGATGTTTTGGAATAGTGCTCTATTTTGAAATTTGGTTCTGTGTAGACAGTGCCAAATTTCGAAATAAGCTATTTTGAAATACACTCGAAATAGCGTCCAAGAGTAGTGATGGAACTCCTATTCCTTAAGTTACTTAAATTTGTCCTAGACAAAGCACTGGAAAACATCAGTATTGCTATCAATCCTTTTTTAGACAATAGAATCTAATAAGTGAAAGGGATATTAAACTGTTTTCTTCTTGGAAGTAGGGGAGTTAGGAAGTTTTTTTTTTTTAATGACTTATGCCTTTTCCTGCTTGCTTGAGTATTATTTTAATTTTATTTACATGATTAAGACTTGTGTTGGCCTCCCTTAGCACAACTAGTTTATAAACTTATTACTTCTACCACTCAAGTCTAAGGTAACATTCCCATTGATGTTAGTGGGAACAGAGTTAAAGCAGAACTGAGCATTTCTTAAAAATCTGCCCTAATAGGGTAAACGTAGCAAATTGTTGTCAAAACTCTAGGCATAAAGTCCTCATGATTTGCTTCTGTTTCTAAACACTAGTATTCTTTAAAACTTATGACCATTCTTTCCTTTTGTTTCCTTTTCTCGCTTTACTCATTTTGCGACATTTTTTTCATGCCATTCTGTGTATATGGAACAGCATCTGTGAGCGTATGTATGGAAAAAATCATCCCTTTCCATTCAAATCCCTCCTTAAAACAAACTTGTTCTAGAGCTGCTAGGCCAGGCAGTTCTCTGGTGTTATAAAATTCAGTGCCTCAAGTTAGATGTTTTTTCTGATTTTTTGTTTTAAAGAATAACTAATGTTACAATTGCAACCAACTTCTTTCTGTTGGTTGCTGCAGGTCATTATGGCATGAATACACAAAAGGACTTAGGCATTGTGAATATTTGTAAGTACACTGAGGGTATGTCTACACTACAGCATTAATTCGAGTTAGCTTAATTCGAATTAACTCTTTCGAATTAAGTTAATTCGAAATAGCGCATCGATACACAAAAACTATTTCGAAATAGCATTTTGCTATTTCGAAATAGCGCATCCACACTGAGTGGACCATGAACCGAAGTTAAGGCTGGCCGGAACCAGTGCCGGCAGGGCATCAGGTTAGCCTCAGGCAGCAGCCCCACACACTAAGTCCTATCTGAGCTCCGTGCTTAAAGGGACCCTACCCCCACCCCGTACAGACAGTTCTCAGGGTTCCCCACTTGCTTGTCTACCTTGATGAGGGACAGCAAAGCAGTCCTGTCTTGGAGTGCCCTGAGTGCCCCGACTTGGGACACCACAGCACTCGGCCACATGGAGCCAGAGCTGCCCCTGGGCACGCCGGTGCATCTTGTGGGGTTGTTGCCATCAGCCCGGCTGCACATGGTGCACTCTGCCATCCAGGGGGTCCATCGGGGGGGCTGTCAGGATCCAGGAGGCCCTGTGGGAGAGTGTCCACCCTGAGGAGCCCTCAGAGCCACCCCAGTCCTCCCCATCGGGGGGCTCGTGCCCCATTCCTCCCTCACGTCCTTTCACTTTTCCCTCCCTAGCCCCCCTTCCTGATGTCAAGACAAAAGGCATGTATGTTCAAACATAGAAACTGGGTTTATTGAACAAAACTGGGGGGGGGGGAATTCCCCTCTCCCACCTCCTTTTCCCAGTCTCCCCAGAGGTTAAGAGAGAGGGTAGGAGAGGGGAGGGGGAAACCCGGGAGGAGGGAGCTGGAAGGGGGAAGCAAGGGGAAAAAGGGGGAGGGGAAGCTCAGGGCCGAGGGTTGGGGGTCTCGCCGGACCAACTTGATTGTCATGCAAACCTGCTCCTGGGTTCGCATGTGGCCTTTGGTGGCCAGGCTGGCAGCTATCCTGCCATAGACGGCCGCATTCCTCCGTCTAGTGCGGAGATCATGGACGTTGGGGGCATCCCCCCCGCCCAAACCTGAATAAGGTCCATGATCTCCACCCTGGACCAGGAAGGTGCCCGCCTTCTCCAGCCCCTGTCAGGCTCCTGGGAGCTGGCAGACTGCTCCTGGGGAGTGGTGGAGGGCTGGCTGCCAGTGGCTTGCTGGCTCATGTTTTGGGGCCACTGGGTCAGGGGCCCCGGTGGCCACTGCTGGCTCTGGGCTGGCAGGCTTGGAGCTGGCACAGGCACTGTGGCCAGGGTCTACCCCTTTATTGGCTCTGGGGCTGGGGAAGAGGAGCGTGTGTTGTGCCCAGAGTAGCCACCAGGGCTCTCTGGGAAGGGCTGGAGGCCTCCTATTTCGAATTAAATGTCTACACAGCACTTAATTTGAAATAGCTATTTCGAATTTGGCGTCACTCCTTGTAGAATGAGGTTTACCAAATTCGAATTAAGCGCTCTGCTATTTCGAATTAATTTCGAAATAGCGGTTTGGATGTATAGACGCTATTAAAGTTAATTCGAAATAACGGTTATTATTTCGAATTAACTTTGCAGGGTAGGCATACCCTGAGGGAGCGTTGTCAAAGCAGATAGGAGGCTAATGAAGTACCCCTGAGAGACTTCTGTTTATTAGCTTAAAAATTCTACAAATACCATCTGCGTCTAATACCCCAAAAAGAAACACGAATGGAGAGCAGAGTATTATTTTTTGTATATCCTATGCATTTGAAGTGCACCTCTTATTTAAATAAAGATCCAACTAGGCCATTATAAATGACTTCTACATTCTTTTCTCACACTTTCAAATTTCTTGCTTGGAAAAAAATGCTTCCTAACAACATTTCATTTTGCTGATAAATGAAATGCGAATTCACTTGATAGACATATCATGCAATTGAATAGTAAGGGATAAAGCCACATTCAACTCGCTTCATATTGATTTGGTGCTTTGTAACTGTTACTCAGAGCTAGGAAGCAGATTCATCAGGGTCTCTTAACCACTGTTATCTTCTCTTTTTATCACAGAGACCAAAAAAGTCAAACTCAGGAGGGAAAAAAAATTAAGAATGAAGTCCATGGCAGAGACCTCACATAGAACGGTCATGCATAAAGCAGACCTGACTCTTCATAATAGCAGCAGAGTGATGGCTGCTAGCACCAGAGGAAAAAAAGAAAATCTGTCTTTCTTCTCAACAGTGGTGTACAGATACACTAGCATTGTTCCCATATGAGAAATGTATTAACTTTGTTACTTCCCTCCTTTTTTCTCCCATGCTCATTACCAACAAACATTCTAAGACTGGCTATGGAGAATGTAGTTATAACTTCAGTTTTCACTTGCTCACTGCTAGGGCTCTACCTAAGGGGGTGTGGGGCTCAGGGCAGCTCCCCTGTCACAGGCCCCACCCCACCCTCACTCCACTCCTTCCCCCCAAGTGCCATCTGTTCCTCACTCCTTCCTGTCCCTGCTCCTCCCCTCCCACCCCCATTGCACCCCTTCAGCCAAGCCCTCTACCTATGCAACACAAGCTGGGAGTTAATGGGGGTCTGGCATGTGGTGACTGCACGGCATGACTTATCCCCCCACATGCTTTCTATGGCAGCAGGAAGGGGGAGCTACCTGGCAGCCTGCTCTGTTCCTCCGCCCTCTCCTAGCCTGCTGTGCTCTGCTTTACTGCAGCAGAAGGAAAGAGAACACCTCAGCCCCAGCCCACTCCTCCAAGCAATGTAAAGCCCTGGGGAGCAGTCCAGGGCTGGGGTGTTCCACTTCCCTCTGCTGCGGTGAAACAGAGCACACTGAGCTGAGAGAGGGTGGTGGAACGGAGCCAGAGCTACCGGGTAGCTCTGGCTTCTGCTGCCATGCTGAGTATGGAGCGGGGAGGGAATCCTTGCTGGTGTCCCATAGCAGGCTCCCCCCCGACATCTCCAAAGTAATTCCCTAGGCTGCCTTGGGACCCATGGCTAACATGAGGGACCAAATTGTTCATATGATGGTTGAGGTAACTGCTATGGTGGGCCCTCCAAAGCACAGGACCTGGAGTAAATGTCCCAAACTGTCCTATGGATGGGTCAGCTCTGCTCGCTGCTTTCTGAAGAATCTCCCTGAGAGACTAACGATTTCAAGGTCTTTTCTCAGCGCAGAAAATTCATCATATTTGCAAACTCTAAGTTTCATCTTTTACTTTTCCCCCTCTGCTGTAACTATGTAGTCATAACAGTGTCTGACTTCAGTATGGCATAGATTTCACCCTCAGAATGTGATTACTCCACCAATCCCACTGATTTACAAGGGATTACTCACAAAGTAATGTATTATTTAACATGAGTGGAGCTGTCAGAATCTGGCCAGGAGGAAGGCAGGAAAAGAAAAAGAGGAGAGAAAGAGACAAAAAAGAATGTAACATGTCTTTTTTCATGTAGGACATACAACTCAAAAAGCTAGAGAAATCTGAACTTGATTGAGAAAGAGAACTCCTTAGTGGGAGATGGAGAGGATTAGATCTATTGTTTTGTGGTTAAGAATTTTTTTTTTTAGTTTGATATACTAACACTCTCAGGGTACATCTACACAGCAGTGTTATTTCAGAATATCGGACGTTATTCTGAAATAACATAGATCGCGTCTACAAATAAGTAGTTATTTTGACATAATGTCAAAATAATGTTGAGCTGGAGGACTTCTTACTCCAACTCCTATAACCCTCATTGTATGAGGAGTAAGGGAAGTCAGAGGAAGAGTGCTCTGTTTCAAAAAAAGTGCTGTGTAGATGCTCCCAAATTCAAAATAAGCTTTTAGTGTAGCTCAAGTTGAGTAGCTTATTTTGAGTTTCACCCTACTGTGTAGATATTCCCTCAAAGTCATTTCTTGATTTAAAAAAAATTCCATGTTTTTTAATATTTCTATGATAGTGACATGGGAATGAAAACAATGCAGAGTTAGAAATTAAAAAAACCAAGGCACTAATATGGAACAGACAGAAAATATAGCACAATATAATACTATACTAAAAGGTATATTTCTACATACCAACATATGGTATTTTTGTCATTGGAAAGCAGTGCTGATAATGAGTGTAAATCTCATCCATGACAGCATTTTCTGTACCCGATGTGACGTTCTGAAGTAAAGTAGCATACAGGCATTTCCCAACATCACCAAATTGTATGCCACTGATCTTTTCCCAAATGAAACTGTAGCCTGTAGGTGATGCCCCCAGTTCAACAGAAACATTAGAAAAGTAATGGCATCAATAGCAACAAAATTTCTTTTATATCTTGCTTAAATTGTGCCCCTCTTGATAAATTCCAGTGGCTGCTAAATATCATGCAGCCTTTTCTGACCAAATCGGGTGAAGTACAAAGTTCAGCAGGTAACATAGGAAAGCATGACGTGTGCAGCTTCAAGCCAGTTATTGTCAGTTAAACCTGATAAGATACATTAACTGCTTTACATAGGCCAGGCTGAATAAATATGATCTTTGTAAGCAATTAACTTGGTAAGTTGCTGTTTATCTTAAATGCCATGGGACTAGAGAGCATTGGTGTTAATTATTCATTGCATTGTTCTCTGATCTTCTAGTCTATCACATCATGATTAGTTCCTGGAAGAAAGGAAGCAGGGTCTAGAGCACGTGGACTTTGTACCTGCTGCCCAATTGGCTCCAGAATTTACCTGGATCTTACAAAGCAGCTGGGTTAGTTAGATGCCTTGTGACACTACAGAAGGGGTGGGGAACCTATGGCCTGGGGGATGGATGCAGCCCTTGGCTTGCCTGGATCTGGCCCATGAGGCTCAGTGCTCTTCCCTTAGCATTGGGGAGCCTGCCTTTCCCCGTGAGGTTGAGCACACAAAAACTTCTAGCCTGGGCCCCTTTAGGCTCAGGTGGGCAAGAGGAATGTGGGAGTGTCTTTCTCCTTCTCAGTTGTGGACCACATCAGTGAGGGCTTTTTTTGTTTTGTTTCAATTTTTTTGCAGGGCTCCCAGGCAGCAACCTTCCACGAGGACTTTCTGGTCCTGGAACATCCTGCTGGACCACTGATGTTGCTGGACCAGAAAGTTGGTTTAGAGAATTTCAACCTGTGTTGGAAGTAAAAGAGTTGGTTGAAAAGCAGACCACTTTAATGAGAACAATGTACCTGCGGTTACTGTAGGCAGAATGTATGGGCTTGCATGAACATATCCAGTAACAATGAGTATTTGAGAATATGTTCATATGATGTATTGACAGTCAGACAGCAAGTAACTTAAGTAACTTACACCCATTTTAAGTCCAGAGAAGTGTAAAATGGCCTTAGTGTAAATGAGAATCAGGCTCTACTTTCAGCAAGCAGTTCCTGAAACATACCATGTGGGATATTTTTGAGAGTGTAAGGTGCAGGCATCTGCTTTACGTGCTATAAGAATTCATATCTTCTAATTTTCACTTGTTTAATTATACCTAACTGAAAGTACTACATAGATAAGTATATAGTTGTCATTGTAAATAGGGTTGCCAGACGGTTTCAGCAAAAATACCAGGACTCCCCCCCCCCCCCCCCAAAAAAAAAAGCACCAGGAAAATTCCCCCCCTGCCAGGCTGCCAAAATGCAGTTGCGGCCCCTTTAATTGGTGGGCCCGCTTCCCTGCCACTCCCCCAACGACAATGTATGTCCGTCGGGTGCTGAGCTGGGAAAAGTAGAAAATATCAGACATTATCTTGCGGGAAAAGAGGGTTTTGCGCAAAAAGAAAATGTTCACACTGCTTGTTTTTGCGCAAAAACCCCAGCGCAAAAACGGATTGGCAGAAAATATGCAAATGAGATTGTGACTCAGGCAAATGAGTCCTTCATTAGCATAATTTTTACCGAGAAAATTCGTAGTGTAGACGTAGCCTGAAGGAGGAAGCAGTGAAGGCTCTTGCTTGGGCATCCCTGAGAAAGGGCCAACAAAGGTCAAGGAGAACCTTAAGGGAAACTGCCAGAGTCCCTGGGGAAGGAAGGCAATAGGAGAATCCTGCTGGGGAAGAAACAAGTTAAGAGAAGCTCTACAGGGGTCAGGAAAAGGGGCCAAGAAGTAGAAGAATTTAATGGAGCCCAAGAAGTGCAGAAGAACCATTAAGTGTTTGAATTGAATTTTCAGTTCGACATTTTGTTATTCCAGAAAGACATTGAACTTTGTCACTTGGCAGAAGGGCCAGCCATGGAAGACTTGATGAGGCAGATAGGCAGCAGAAGGCATTAGAGATGACTCTTTGCAGCATTACACCCTCACGTAAGGGGGCACTATGAATGGTGAGTTTCCTATCTTGTGCTATCACCATGCACATTTTCTTAAATGTTTTAAAAACTCAAATCAAACTGTTGACTAAACAGATTTTCTCCACAGGCCCATGGATTCAATTCAGTCTGCCAAAGCCTACAGCCAGATAAAACAGGAAATTGGAAAGACAAATAAAAAAAGCCCTTAGTATTAAAAATTACTCCACTGAATGAGCCACCCCCCCCACACTAAACTTTTTCACTTGCATCCACAAAGTGGCCAACAGCAATGAAAGGTTTTTTTAAAAATTCAGTCTATGAAGATAAAAAAGGAACACAGAATAGTCCCAAAGAAGCCAATTTCCTCATTTATCTAATAACAATACATATTTACAAGAAGAATTACATGGTACAGTTTGAACCTCTCTAGTCTGGCAATCTCTGGTCCATCAACATCTGTGGTCCAGAATGATTTTAATTAGCTGGATGTCCACTTATCATGGGTGTGGCCAACTTTCCCATGGCCCCATAAAGTTTGTTTATAGCCACCAGCCAGGCTCTCAGTGTCCTGTGCAGTTATTTAGCTCTAATTTATCCATAAATGTCCTATAACAGCCCAGTAAGCAATGGAACTGTTGGTAATGCTGCCAGGTAATATTGACCTCTTGTGGTCCATCAAATTCTCTAGTTCGTACTGTCCTCTTCAAAATAATACCTGAATGCCTTCTGGCAGTGCATTAGGTCATGTGACTAACAACTTTCATGTGTGGTTCATTCTCAATCTCTTCACCTACCTTGGGAAAATCTTGTGTACAGTGGAGTCTTTCAGCAAACCTCAGAAGGCTCCCATCTCTTTGCTGGATTGAGCATAAAGTATGTGCAGTGCTTGGAATAGGAAAAAGGGCCATATAAATGCGCAGCTGAAATTTTTATCAGCCTGGCTATTTATTAAAAAGCTTGTCTGTCTTTCTGTCTGTCTCACTGCTCTGGAGAGGCCAGTCAAATGTTCATGGATCCATAGATATTAGAATGGATTCTAGATTTTCCCGTATAGTTTACTAGTTACCAACTGGCTTGGCTGGCAGGTCATTTATATTTCTTTATGGTAAAACAATGTGTTTACTTTGAGAAACTTACCTAAATCCAAGTTTCTTCTGCAAAGCTGCAGCGTGGCTAACAAGTGGGATTTAGCAAATTAAGTTTCTGGTGGATCCCTTGTCCCATTTCCTCGGATTCTGCATTGATGTTTGGGATTTGATTTTCTCACAAATGCTGTGAACTGAGAGTGCTTTTTTGTTTACCAAGAAAAAAATCACAAATACTCTACTAGCCTGAATGTTGAAGTATATAAATATGCAGAAAAAACACAACTGGCAAATGATGGTCCTTTAAGAAGTAGGCAAATAAAATAATAAGTAAATACATACAATATTAAAGTTAAGAACATCCATAAACAGAACACTTACTATGTTTATTGTATTACACAAATGCTTTGATAGTAAACAGGGAGCTGAAGGATAATTTTGGTTTTGAACTGGTGGTTACTGGAAAGGAGACATTACTTCAGCTCACATTAATGTCTAGATAACTTGGCCAGCTACACAGGGAGAGACAAGGCAAATCAGATGGACTTTTGCTCCATGGTTTCAGCTAAAACACCTTCACCACAGCTATACCTTTTTCCCGGGACTGTGCATTACGGCATCCATTGTCCGCCTATCTGTCCCTTCTCCTGTGTCCCATCTTGCCTGACAGGGCATTCTTACTGATGCTGGTGCATGAAAGAGTAGAATCTGCTTCTCAGTAAACAAAGTTTGGTCTATGTAATTTTACCGATAGTATCTGTTGTAGATACCATGTGACCTGAATGTTCGGAATTGGATAACAGCAACAAATGGAAGTTGATGAACAATATGTAAAATTATTTGGTCCTACAATACAACACTTATTTCCTCAGCTATACATAACTCTTTATAAACACTGTCCTATTTGTCAACACTCACAAATCTTATTTACAACCAATCTAAGTGCTGTCAAGGCTTCAAGAGATATTTTAGGAGCTCCTTTGAGTCGAGCACCATCAGTACTTCGGTAGATGCCATTCTTTTGGACATTTTAATGGGAAATAAAACTGATGAAGAACAGAAGCCTCTTTCTTAGCCTCATTTATCTAATCAAAGTGCAGTTTCTCTAATGCTCTGAGGCCCTAAAGGCACTTAAGAAATAAATATACTTGGTATCATTTGTGAAGCAGGATTATCAACTATCCTGGATTTCATACAATTATCCTAAGAGTATTATGTGGAATAGCAGTCATATCATAAACACATACTTTACAGATTTCCTGGAGTTCTGAGGAGAATTGTAATTTACCAGTATAACACAATACCCTGTTTTGTTAGGCTGATAGCCCAAGTAAAAGTTGATCTTTTTCCCAGGTCCCTAAATTAGGGGGTTTACAAGTTTCTTCCCACATGTAAAATGAGATCTATTGATTTTTACATTAGTAACATCTAGTCTGAATTGTTTGCAGTAGCCCTATTAACTTTGGCTTGAACCCCATTTAAATTACGGAAAGGAATGTGCACATCAGAAACCAAGTAGTCAAAAAAACCCATACAAAAATCTTGGAAGGAACATGATGTGTGTTCAGCTTCACCACCTAGTTGCTTTTTTTTATTGTTTCCTTTTTTGACCCTCCCGCCCCCCCTTGTTTTGTGAGTTGTCTGTTTTGGCCCTGATCCTGGTCTGAGGGTCACATAGGTAAAACCCTGTACCCATACAGAGCTCCATTGAAAGCATTGGCCCTTTGGGTGGGCTCAGAGTTTCACTAACATGGCTGTCAGTACAGGACTGAGACTTCAGATTGCAAGTTCCTGGGAGCAGGATGAATGCCTTCATATCTCTCCATGAAGTGCTTTAGTCACCATGTATAAATAACTAAAATATTTCAAATGTATCTTGAATTTAAAAATGAAGCCGTCTGCAGACTTTGTTTTTTCCTGTAGAAAACACCAAATCCAGACAGCTCCACTACTTTAACATACAAAATGTTTTAAGCAGTGGGTCTCTGGCATTCTGGAGCAACTCCAGTATAAAGCAGCAATGAATAAAAATAAATAAATAAAAGCCAGTGGTGGGATATGTAAATATGTGTGTAGCCTGGAGGAATGAATGCTGTGCTGAATTCTAATCCTGGAAATTTAATACAAGAAATAAGCAATATGGACCCTATGGAAAAACACGTGTGAGGGAGTTTTGTCGAGTGTATATGGTGATGGCCTGAGTGTCAGCAAACCAAAGCTCTATTCCTTGCTCTGATGATGACCTGCCATTTTATGTCAGGCCAGCCAGTTCATCCTGTGCCTTTGTTTCATCTCCTATTACTACTGATAACTATGTGTAGTAATAGGAGAGGAAAATAACTTAACCTTGGTGAAAAAATTTTCAGCAGGCACTACAGGAAAAGTATACATTGCTCTGTGTGTATGTCATGTCACTTTTCTGACTCATTTTCCCTTACATTATTTGGGAATAATAATAATTAATGTTTGTACAGTACTATGATGTGCAAGTGTTCTCTTCTTTGGCCCACACAATGAAGGGGGTCCTGTCTACTTATTCACTGGGTCCAGGGTTCAGTAGGAATCAGGTCATTGTCATTTTTCTCTAGAAGCTTTTGATGATGGGCTTAAGGTCCAGATGAAGTTATGTTCTCAACTTTTGGCATAGAAAGCCTTTTCTGGAGGCACTGATATAGAGGCTATAGGGCTGGATTGTGCCTGATAGGCAGATATACAGACACACGGGGAGAGAGAACACAGAGCTGCCTCCTTTTCTTGTGCAGGGGCTCTCCCACATCCAAGGACTCCATGAAACTGCAGCCAAATAGAGACGATAGACTCCCCAAAGTGAGTGGGAAGGAGTCATGGCCTCTTCCTTCCATTGGCACTTGCTCGATTCACGGTATAGGGGAGGGAGGACAAATACTGCACCCTTACAAAGCTTGGTCAGATAGCCATGCTTTGGGAGCTGCAGAAGAAATGCACTAGTGCAGTGGTTCCCAAACTTTTCGGCATCATGCCTCCTTTTTGATTTTTGAGAAACCCTCACGCCCCTCCCCCATAGCAGCAAAACTTGTTGAGCAAAAAAAAAAGGGGGGACTGACCAGGGCCAAAAGACAAGAATAGTAGCACAACTTGGGGGGGGGGGGGGAAGAGGGGGTGGGGCTAGGTTGCCTCATGCCCCCCTGGAATTTCTTCATGCCCCCCAGTTTGGGAACCCATGTTCTAGTGGCACAGTGTGACTCTGCACAACCTCAAAGACCCAATTTGGTCCTCAGCAAATAGCCTTACCAGTTCTTACATGATGGAAAAGTTTCATGTATGGAATGCTGATTATTTCTTCATGCTCTCTTAACTGGGTGAGATATCACCTGGTCTTTCAGATCAACTAGCTGCTATTTTTTTATATTAGCTTTTTTGGTAAGGTTTTCCCCTTGCAGCTTTAAAGAGGCCAGCACCGTGTACTTCCTCATTCAGAGACTCCATCTTCAGGTTTAGGATTAAGAAAGTAGTGGAGGCTGGATTGTCACCATGACTGCTGATGCTATATTCACTATATACACTGCTCCTGAACCTATATCACAACATGAGAGATGTCTTGGTCTTTTAAAAGTTGTTGCCATTTTAAGTCATGATTTAATAGGGCAAGCTCTGGGTCTCTTCTAACTTTCAAAGTGCTTTGGGATATCTGCCCTAAGGTACGCTAATATGACACAAATGATTACTTCATTCAGGGTCAGTTAATTTAAATTTCACACAACTGACATCATTGACTTGAAAGTGAGATCTAGTTAATAAAGACCTTTAGCTGGGATGAGACTTCTTTTGGGGGGCGGGGAAAGAGGATAAGAAACACGGGAAATAGTTAGATTATTCTTGAATAAATCAGATACACAACTTGCTGTGATCAGCAAGTGATGCCACTGCCTGCACCATTAGTTGTATCTATTTTCCCAGATCATGCACACAGGAAATGAAGGTATTGAAGCAATCATTGAGCTTGACATGAATAAAAGTGTTTTCTTCTGCCTGTCCCATACAGATAGATGAAAACCAATAAACACTCTCTTCCCCCTCCCACTTTTTTAAAAAAACGAATTACTTGACAGCATATTTATCAAAGAATCTCAGCTCTCTTTCTGCTTGGACCCTAAATGATCTACTGGGCTGGAGTAGCAGTGATAGTTGCAGTGAAGTGTATGCGATTAAAAAATGAAAGTGATTTGGAATTCTTTTGAGTAAATCCTATTTTTTCTGAGACTTTAGTCTCCATGTTTTCCAAAATTCATATCTCTCTGATATTTTCATATTAGGGTCTTTCATTTTTATGCCTCCTTGGTTTTTTGTGACTGTCCCTGCTGTCCCCAAAACATTTGTAAAAATTGCAGTATACATGAATTTCCATCCCAATTATGTAGGTCCAAAAGTTTTGAATGGTTCACTTTAAAATCTGTATGTTTCTCTTATCTGAACAGAACTGAGACACCACTAATAGATTGGCCAGTCGCTTACTGAAGCAGGTATAAGGACAATTTGTAGTTCCCAATTTCTAAATCGATTTCAGTATAGTGTCACAAGGGGGAGCCATTGTCAGTGCTATCATACTCAGCTCAGGAAATGTAATTCTGTTACTGAGCTACACCATTCCCTTTGCGAGAGGAGTGCAAGCTCTTACCTACCTGTGCTGTTAGGGTACGTCTACACAGCAGCACTATTCCGTTATCCCAAAATAGCATTCTGTGCATCTTAACAGCATGCCCGTTAATTTGAAATACATTCGAAATAATGGACTTCTTATTCCAGCTTCCTGTAAACCTCATTGCACGAAGATTAAGGAAGGCACCGGAATAGTGATTTATTTCAAAGTTAGAGTTGTGTAGACAGCACCAAATTGCAAAATAAGCTTAACCCTTTCCCAGAAACATTAACTATGGCTAACAAGAGGGCAGGGACGCAATTTCAGATTTTAGTTGTGTCAGAGGCACTTAGGCACTTAAACTCTAGTTTTCTGGCAGATGATTTAGCAGTTAGCTGACAACAGTCCTGTATCTAGTTAATCTGTCTTCTTTTTACATAAGAGTATTCCATCTGCTCAGATCGAATAACATGTTCTAAAATCTTGTGGCAAGTCACTTAACAGACAAAGATAGGGTTAGAATTTCTTTACTTGGTTATTAACTCTACCAAGTGAGAGAAACACTATCAGAACTCCTGGGTTCTTTCGCAGCTCTGGGAGGAGAGTGGGATCTTGTGGGTTACAGCAGGGGCAGATACATCTGGTTTCTATGTAAGAACATGAATGGCCATGCTGGGTTAGTCCAATGGGTCATCTAGTCCAATATCCTGTCTTCTGACAGTAGCCAATGCCAGGTGCTTCAGAGGGAATGACCACAACAGGCAGTCATTGAGCGATTCAGCTCATCGCCCATTCTCAGCTTCTGACAAACACAGACAAGGGACAAGCAGAACATGGTGCTGGATCTTTGCCCACACTGGCTAATAGCTACTTTATCTAGTTCTTTTTTGAACTGTGTTTATAATCTTGGCCTTCACAATCTCTTCTGACAGAGAGTTCCACAGGTTGACTGGGAGGAAATCCTTTTGATTGTTTTAAATCTGCTGCCAGTTAATTTCACTAAGTGACTCCTAGTTCTTGTGTTATTTGAAGGTGTAAATAACATGCCCTTCTTCAATTTTTTCCAACAACCTTAATCATCTCTTTTCCAAACTGAAAACTCTGTCTTTTTAATCTCTCCTCATATAGAATGTGTTCAGTACTCCTGATAATTTCTGTTGGCCTTCTCTGTACCTTTTCCAAATCCAATATATCTTTTTTTGAGATGAATGACTAAATCTGTACACAGTATTTGATATGTGGGTGTATCATGGGTTTATATAGAGGCAACATGATAGTCTCTGTCTTATTATGTATTCCTTTCCTAACGAGTAACAATATTGGGTTTTTTGATTGCCACAAGATATATTTTCTATATATGTGGATATTTTCAGACAATTGTCCATAATAACTCAAAAATCGCTTTAATGATGGCTTCAACTAATTTAGACCTCATCATTTTGTATGTATATTTGGGTTTTTATTTTGCCATGTACATTGGTTTGCTTTTATCAACATTGAATTTAATGTGCTATTTCATTGCCCAGTCACCTAGTTTTTGGAAATCCCTTTGGATATGTCTACACTATCCACCCTAGTTCGAACTAGGGTGGCTAATGTAGTCATTCGAACTTGCAAATGAAGCCTGGGATTAAAATATCCCGGGCTTTATTTGCATGTTCCCGGGTGCCACCATTTTTAAATGCCTGGTAGTTCGAACTCCCTGCCCACGGCTACACGCGGCACAGGCTAGGTAGTTCGAACTAAAGCCCCTAATTCAGACTACCATTACTCCTCCTGCAATGAGGAGTAACGGTAATCTGAATTAGGGGCTTTAGTTCGAACTACCTAGCCCGTGCCGCGTGTAGCCGCGGGCAGGGAGTTCGAACTACGGGCATTTAAAAATGGCGGCGCCCGGAACATGCAAATAAAGTCCGGGATATTTTAATCCCGGGCTTCATTTGCAAGTTCGAATGACTACATTAGCCACCCTAGTTTGAACTAGGGTGGCAGTGTAGACATACCCTCCGTTACTCTTTTCAGTCTGCTTTGGACTTAATTATTTTGAATAAATTTTGTATCTGTAAATTTTTGCCAGTTCACTATTTACTCTTTTTTCCAGACCATTGTATGTTTTGAACAGCACTGGTCCCAGTATGGACTTTTGGGGTTCACCACAATTTGCTGCTTACCATTCTCACCATTTAGTCATACCCTTGTTTCTGTGGGTGGTCGGGGGAGGTAGGGCTGGGGGATGAAGCCCTCAGCCCTACCTCCAGCCCTGCCCCTTCTGCTGGGTCCCCACTCCCAAAGAGATCCAAGCTGCTTCCCTATCCCCCCCAATCATGGGGAGGTGGGGCAGTGCCCTGTACATGCTCCTCACTACCACAAGGAGGGTGGTGGGTGGGCACATGGCCCCAGCCTCCCCAGTCCGAAGCACAGGGAGGGTGGGTGCTGGGAGCAACAACACTCCACCCCCAGAATGCTTAGGTGTTCTGGGGGCAGAATGTGGGTGGGGCCAGGCTGGTGGTTTGGGAAGGCTGTGCCTTTACCCGCCTAGGATACTAGCCCCCCCAGGCTCGTTTCTTATCTTTTAATTGGAGTGCCTGACAGTGCTTTCGAGATCATCTAATGATATTTAGTTTAAGGACAAACCTTTATTATCTTAATCACCCTGCCTCCATTTGTAAACAAACTCTGTGTCACAAAGGCTGTGCTGCTCACAGCTTTTGAAATCATCGCATATCACACTCAGGCTATGTTGCAGCTAAGAGCTCTGTCTGGGGCTATAGTGAGTAGATCCTTAGTACAAAATTCAGGAGATAGGGCTAGAGCCCTCTTCCCCCCTTTCCTTCCATGGCATCTCTGCAAGGGGGTATATTTCTTGGAAAATGCTTTGAAGTTGTTAGAATCCATCTGTTCACATTAAAGGTGTGATACAAAAATTCATCTGTTGACTTCGGGCTTTGTCTACACTGGAAACCTTTACCAGAAATACACATGTAATCACACTTGTATTACCCACAGCCTTTGGGGACACACTGTATGACTATGTGTTTTTCTTTTTGCCTATGGCTTCCTGTTCCTGCTTATTTCCTGGATGCTGCTGCCTGAACACAGTGGTCCTGTGTGTGTGTGTGTGTGTGTGTGTGTGTGTGTGTGTGAGCATGAGCATGCATGCACGCACAATGTGTGTAGCACTAGAAGCGTGTAGTTACTCGAGGCTGATGTTACATAAGGCCACTTGGACTGTTATATTTTGTTCAGACTGTTGCTGACTTAATTGGATCATGGTTATTACTTGTGTTGATTGACTATCTAATAGTGTGTCTTGCTTTGATTTCTTTGTGCTTGGGAATTGCTGTTTTGTAGTGCATGAGAGCGTAATACATGCACACTCCAGCGCGAGTGCCTTTTTTCTGATTTAGCTTAAACATCTTTCCAAGTGAGAAAAGGTAAACCAAAAACAAACAAAAAAAGACTTGTTATCTTGGAATGGGGGGATTATATTCATATGGGGGATTATACCAATATAAGGATCTCCGATAAAGTGAAAGAACTTCCTTGTTTAGACAGGCCTAGGGGTTAAGTGTGACAATTTGAATGGGGATACACAATGATTTCAAATTCCTCTTTATTTATGCTGGCTGCTGTAATACTCTAGTTATTGTGATTATGTTGATGAGATCCTAGAAATTCATACAGTAATAAAAAAAACATAATATGGGTTAGGTGCTGAGCACTGGAATTTATTAAAGTTTAAAAAATTAAATGGGCTCAGAGGCTGGTATAATATGCCCAGGTTTTCTATATGAATAATAATAATGTAGGGCCAGATTTTCTAGTTGGTGCAAATCAGCACAGCTTCATTCACAGGAGCTCTACTGACTTACACCTGCCGAGACTCATATTAACTTCTGGCTTCCACTTGGGAGCCCAGGTGAAGATAGATGATGTTGGAATGATGTGGGAATAGCAATGAGATGCCATATGGCCCCTCATTAGCATGGTGTCATGGATTTTGAATGACTTTCTTACATTTTTGTCATGTGCTGATTGATATAGCTGTTGAGAGGTATGAGTCCTAGACTCCCTTAAATTACATCAGCAAGCAATTTCCATAATTCCACAACTTTTATTAATCTCTTTCTGCTCTGGGAGGAATTGTATTTGTGTATTATATATTCTGGGTTTAGCACCAAACTGAGACCTCAGGTTGTGATCCATCATAAAGACATCTTAACTTTATAAAAGATGGCTGTCCGCCAGGGTCCATGATACAAAAATAGCACAGAGAGCTTACTGGATTTGTAAGAATGATAAATCAAAGGGAGGATGACACTGATGCTTTGCATATTAAGTCAGTTCCAAGCAGCATGTACTTCACCCGAGCCCCAATCAAAATCCTTTAAAATCAATTTTTGTATACTGACTTCTAGGAAGAAATAGATCTCAGACACTTGGGGGATCATGAGATTTATAAACAGTTCCCAAACTGTTGACTCATGTAGATTATTAACCCTTTATGAGATGATAAATCTGAGACTCATAACTCAGTCTTGATTGACTTTTAATTTTCATTGATTAGAAATCAAATTAAAATAGGTATTAATCTGCTACTAAGTAGAAATTTATGTCTGGCTTAGTATCCCCACCTGACTGCATGCCAAATCAAATGTATGCTTTTCCTCTTGAATTTGCTCACACAACTGGCAGGGAATTACTATTTCCTTTTTAGCCTCTTACACAACAAGAAGTGCAGTGCAAACAGCAACCACCACCGCCAAACAAGTCCCCACCCCCTCAACACACACACTGATGCAATGTTGAAGCTAAGATTTTGCATTCATGCATATCTGGGAATTTTCTATTATAGTTGCTGTGGCAACTGTAACTTGGCCATGTAGCATATATTGTAAAGCATATACAGTAGTACAAAGTATTGCAATGTGAGCTAGAGAACTGGAGTTCGGAGCTACTGAAGTCCAATTTATTTTCTATATATGAATTACTATGGGCATGATACTTCACCATTAAGGACAATGAGAATTTTGCCATTCGACTGTATGGGATCAATAGCTTTATGATTTTGGGCAAAGACTTATGCATGTGTTTATTTTTAAGCATATGAGTTGTCCCATGGGCTTCAATGGAATTGCTCAAGTGTTTAAAGCTAAGCGCACAGAGAAGTCTTTGTAGGTTCAAGGCCATGACCACTATGTGGCTCAGTTTTCTTGTCTGTGTACAATGGAAACAATTATACAGGCTTACCACAGGAAAGTTGTGAAGCTTCAAGCATTTAGAGGAGTTAAAGTGCTAAATATTCTTACTGCTACATATATGTGTGAACTATGGTTATATAAGATCTATAATTATGAATTGCCTTACATTTTGTGCATATAATTTTTTCCCATAATTATGACTTTCTCCATTTAAATATATATAAATAATCCTTGAAGCTGAGCCTTTCTGATGAAAGGAGTTACAAAGTTCTTTAAAATACCTGGAGATGCATGGGTAGAACATATTTTACAGCTAATTCTTGGAAAAACTCTTAAGTGATTTAATAAAATCCTGACTAGTTTTGCTTTAAATGGGAATAACTTAAAACTGAGGTACTGCATTTGATTTTGTATCAACATAATCCTTATTTTACTTACTTGTTTTCATTTTAGTTTAAATTTAAAAATCACAAGCTGCCCATGGAAACCTAAATGATATCAGTTTGAATATTTAAAGTGTACATTCTAAGAGGTTTAATTCTTGACTGTGGTAGAGCCTATGAACTAGCAGGGGGGATGGAGTGCAGTGTGGGGGAAAGATTCACTTAGGCCTTAGTTTGGTTTAATTTTTCTGACAATGTGCAAGGTTAAACACTCCAGTAATGCAGGTAGGCAGCTGTGAAATACTTTACCACGTTGTTTGGGAAATATCCCAAATAGAACAAATAGACAAGTATAGTACATAGGAGGTTTGCAGATTTGCCATGTACTGAATTTCTTCATCTAACCATTTTCTTGGGCACGGTTCTTGGAACCACGAATCTGCAAACCCCTATATGCTATACTTGTCTGTTTGTTCTATTTGGGGGTATGAGAAGTTCTGATTGGTGTCATTTCTCTTTGAAAGGCAGTATTCTACATTCTGCAATCATGCGAGGGAAGGGGGAAATTCTCTCTATCCTTGTTTTGAGTCCATGAACCATTATCACATTTACTCCTAATGTATAGCCACCATTTGTCTAAGTTCTCCAGTGATTTGTTGGCAGAGATAAAGCCTAGAATTGATTCTCTTTTTGTCTGGGAGTGGATAAAGCTCAATATGAACCTCCAGGAGTGTCATGGTTTGAGAACATACAAAAGATTCAACATTTTTTCTGACTTCACAAGAGATATTGTCAAAGCAGTAGCCCCAGGAATACTTACATGGAAAATTCTTCATAATGACATTCTTGACAAAGATTTCATTATTCATAGGGCAGGGGTGGGCAATAATTTTTGCAGGGGGCCATGCCAAGATTTTGGAAAGTGATTGAGGGCCGCACTCTTCCATGATATTAATGGAGGAGGAGATGCGGGGTCTGGGATGGAGGTTGGGTGCAGAAGGGAGCTTGGGGTAAGGGATTGGGGTACAGGAGGGAGACTAGAGTCTGGGAGGGAGTTGAGATGAAGCAGGCCATTGTGACCTAGGGCAGAGGACTGGAGTGCAGGGGTTAGGGATGTGATCTAGAGTAGGAGGGGATTGTGATCTGGAGCAGGAGATTGGGGTGTCAGATCTGGGAGGGGATATGGCTGTAAGAGGGGGACAGAGGGCTTGGGTATGTTGAAGGGGGGGGAGCAGAGTTGGTGCAGAAAAGGACTGGGGTGCCAGAAGCAGGCTGTGGCCAAGAGATTTACTTGCTAGCTGCCAAACTAGCCTGCCTGCCTGCCTGCAGAGATTAAAATGTTTCCCAGCCTGCCTACTTGCTTGCCAGGCCATGTGCATTATGAATAACTGAGCTCAGGAGAAAGGGAGTGATATTCTAACAAGCAGCTCCCATTGGCTGGTTTCTGCCAGAAACTGGCTAATGGGAAAGTGCTGGGGGCAGGGCGGCTCCTAAATCTTCCCCCCTCCCCTCCAGTTTCAAAACAGAAACGGAGCCCTGCCAGCCGCATTTCTGCACAGCATGCAGGGCAAGCTGGGGAGCCTGTCTGGGGCTCCCTGCTGCCTCCACAGGTGGCTTGGTGGGCTGGATTCAGCCCAAAGGCCGTATTTTGCCCAGGCCTGTCATAGGGGATAATGGTCACGTCTCAAAATGTGAAATAATCTTTTTAATTGCTTCTGTTGTTCTCTGGTACTGTTAAATTCACATCATTCGCCCATCATCAGTAACCTTTGATGGTAACTCTGCAGCATTTTCCATCCTTGGCTGGGTTGAATTTTCATTTGAACAGGTTGAATTTTCATTTGAACAGGTTGAAATTTCTTAAGAGCAGCACCAATATTGAGGTAGTGTATGGCTGTGCACCACCAATACAGACAAAACACACATACACATTATATATATATATAATTTTAAGCAGTCCATGTGTGTGGAAGAAAATATATTAAAACAAGACACATGTGTCTAGTTGCTGTGAGGTACCCTTAGTGACTACAAAGGTGCTATACAAAGGTAGAGAATTAGCCTTCTTCCACTCGAGGAAGAGTAGAAGCCTCGTAACACATGGCCTCAGGGTTTGTAAACAGGTGCATGTTTCTAAGAGCTTGCAAATAAGGTTTCATCCTACAAAACTAGCCTCACATCTAGTACTTGCTACTTCTGTCTCATAAGAGCCAGAACTCTACAACATAGTAAAAATCTGGCTTTAATGCAATATAATTTGTCATGTATTAATTAGTAACTCAGGATTTTAAAAAGTTATTAAGTTCAGAGTTTTAGATATCTGCAACACTCCAAAAAAATCTGTTAAAAGAATCTTTTTCTTTCTTATCTTAAGCCATTAACACCCATGTAAACTTTTTTTGAAAAGTTACCATGCAAATGTCCTCCTGGCACACACAACACCCATGCAGCCTGCTTTCTCCCCCCTCCAACCAGAAAGAGAGGACTGCAGCCAGTGAGTCAGGACACCCCAAACAAACTGCCCCCTGCCTCCACCTCCCTGCACACATGCCAGTACCCACTCACTCCATTTCCCTTTACCTCTATGCAGTCAGCCTCTTACCTCCCCATTCCCAGCCCAGGAGGGTTGAAGAGACCGCTGGGTTTCTACCTCTGTCTCTTTCTCTCTGTGTCTCTCTCCTCTGGCAGACAGGACTCCCCTCCCCTCTGACTTTCCCCCAAGCCAATTAATTCATTAATTACTCACTCACTTACTCCACCCAGCCACTCATTCCCTGCTTATGTGCTCTGGGATCTCTTAAGTTCAGTGCAACAGCTCCATTTATCTGCTGCTTAAGGATGCCCAGATGCCCCACCCTCCTTCTGGTCAGCTGAGCTCCCTTCCTGCACGGGAGCTTTGAACCACTGAGGGGGGCTCAGAAAATAGCTGTGCGGTCGCTCAGCCACACAGCTTAGAGGGAACTGAGCTCATTAAATTTAGAGAGTTTAAGGGTCCATGCTAAATCACAGAAACCTAAATACCCTGACCTTACGCTCAAAGCACTGTAGAACTATGCAAAATGTTTGCAATGAAATCCTAAACCACAAGAAAATCACCTGGTTCCAGGTCTGGTTCCAAAATCAAATCTTGGTCCAGGCATGGTAAAAGGCTTGCTGGAGTTCATGAACTTTTTGAGAAAACCAGGACCCAGTTTGAAATAAACTATCTTAATTTTACAGATAGGCACAGTGTGGTTTGTATTAAGATAAGGGCCTGAAACATAAGGCCAAGTATCACAGGCCTGACGTGAGGCCTGATGCCTAGGAGCAATAGTTAAGACTTGGCTCAGATCAAACAAAATCAAGTTGTGAGCAGGAAGCAAGTTTAGTTAAAGCAGAAATAAGGTTAAGGGTATCAAACATTAGAGGGTGTCAGGTACAGATTGTAAGAATATTTCAGGGGGATGGTAACAGAACACTTCATTGAGAGACATCCTGGTACAAACCTCCTCCCCAGCATACCGACCCAGATTCATGACCAGGTCTAAACTGACTGCATGACAGATGGTGATCCAACCCCTCTTGTACAAGGTAAGGGGAGGTAACTAAGCAACAGGAGGGGGAAACCTGATACGTCAGGAGGGAGGTGTAACTTGTTTGTACTTGTGTATAAAAGTGAATCCCAAAGAGCTGTCTTTGTCTGTCTGAGGGAGCAAGAGTGAAATCCATACTATTGATTGATTGGTCCATTGTCAGTGGGTACATATGCGTAGTGGCTTTTGGGGGCTCTCTTGGATTCTGTCGTGTTGGCTAATTGTGCATGGCTAACACAGTAGATAGGGGAGCACAGACACGCACACAGCTGAAAGTTTAACATCAGAAGACCTCTCAGGACACCACACCGGTGATCCCTCACTACTACAACAATCACTGGCAAACACTATTAAATTGAGCCCTTAGGCATACATTTGTGACTGGTATGAAAGCCAAATGAAAGTATATATATGCAGCAGAGTGTAAACTTCCCCACTGTTTTTTCTTGCCTTGTGTGTGGTTTATTTTCAATAACTACAGTCTCGTTTCCCTGACATGCATTTTAAAAAAATAAATAAAAAGGTCAGAACATCAAATAACCATAGGATGTGGCTCCAGACTTGGTCGACATATGTTTGTGCATACATACTTCAAAGAAATAGCATGGAAAATTCAGCAGTTTCACCACTTCATCACTGCTTCCTCTGCTTATTGTGTCAGTTGGCCGATCTGTTGGGTGGGGGAGGGCTGCAGGAGTATGGAGGAAAATTATACAGGTGTTGTAGTTTGGTATTTTATGGGAAAAGTTGAGAAATGTTAAGATTAGGGCTGTCAATTGATGTGCGTTAACGCCTGTGATTAACGTAGATTAACGTTAATTGTTTTAACATGTTAATCGCAGGCGTTAATGCTGCGCCGCTCCTTTGAAGTGGCGGTTCAAAGGGGCAGTGCATTAAGAGCCTGGGATCAGCTGGAATCCCCAGCTGACCCCAGGCTCCAGGCAGCACTGCCCTTTTGAAGCGCCGGAGCGACGCTTCAAAGGGGCAGTGCAAGGCAGAGCTGGAGATCAGCTGGAGTGCCCAGCTGATGCTGGACTCCGCCTTGCGCTGTCCCTTTGAAGCACCACGGCGGCACTTCAAACGGGCAGTGCTACACGGAGCCTGGGGTCAGCTGGGGACTCCGTCTGATCCCAGGCTTCTGCAACGCTGACCCTTTGAAACGCCACCCCAGTGTTTCAAAGGGGCAGTGCACATGATTAATTGCGTGATTAATTGTGATTAATTTTTTTAATTGCTTGACAGCCCTAGTTAAGTTTTTTTTTTTCCATAAAAAAGTAGGTCTATTCCTTAAACCAGGGGAGGGGAACCTACAACTTGTGGGCTGGATCCAGCCCCTAGTTCAATTTTATCTGGGCCACAGGGGTGGAACTGTGTGCACTAGTTTATCCCACCATGGTGGGAAGCCTGAACTTAGACATCCTCTGTGGGGCTGGAGTGCTGAGCTCCAGCATGGGCTGTGCCCAAGACTGTTTGTGTGTTCGTGTGCATGCACATGCACGCATGTGTGTGTGTGCTTAAATGTGTTCTTTTATGCGACCGCATTTCTTTTCCTCTCTCTGATTGAACAGAATGTTGTTTATCTTGACTATGCAATTTATATGTCCATATTATGGTATTAGTGTCTGAGTTCAAGAAGGGGAGGAAAATATTAAAAATCCAATCAGATGTAAAAATATCTGCTTTTTTGACTAATGAAGTGTAAACAACTAGCTCTAGATTCTGCTTTTCATGTATATTAATATGTTTTCCTAGGAGGCTGTCACATCCCTTGTTGTTTGGAGATTAATCAACAACTTTCTTAATTTTAGCAACACTGTGATGCATTAACATATGCAAGGAACATCTGATATTATAGATAGTTGTTGCAGCTTTAAGGCCCCTCACCATTCCTTCCTTCTTAGTCACTTTTGTGTCTTACCATGTCTTTGCATCCCACTGTCCTCTACTCTGCCAGTTATGACAGTCTCTGTCACCTATTTGCCCACTTTCCTAACATGTGCCTTTTTATGACACCTTTTATTCAGTGAATGATTGTATAGAGACGGGCATTCTCCTTACATTTAAATACTTTCAAGATCAATTCCTACCATGCCACCTATGGAAAACTGCCAATGATAAAGGCTAGGTGAATGGCTAGTATGTTTACTTCTATAATAAAGAAATATTAATATTTTTTAAAAAAATAAATGGGACTGAAAGCCTCCTAATAATATAACATTGATATTACACAAAGGTTTCTAACCATCAGAGGAGTGAAATTTTGGAGCAGCTTCCCAAGGAGAGTAGTGGAGGCAAAAAAAACCTAACTGGATTCAAGACTGAGTTTGATATATCATGGAGGTGATAGCATGATGAACATGCCAACGATGGCCAGTGGCCAACCTGCAACAACGTGGCTGGGAACCAGGGGAGTGAAGTGGGTTGTCTCCATTTCCCCCACTGCTGGTCAGTGTGGGGACAGGAGTTGATTCTTGCTGCTTCTCTGCTCTGATCCTGCCCCCCATTGCTCTGAGTGTGCACACCCCATGGGGGGCTCCACAGGGCACCAAAATTTCTAGGGACAGTTGTGGGTACAGAGGAACTACAGTGAATTCTTTCTCAGGTGTGTGGCTGGTGGCTCTTGCCCACATGTTCAAGGTTTAACTGATTACTATATTTGGGACTAGGAAGCACCTTTCCCCCAGATCAGACTGGCAAAGATCCTAGAGTAGTCCACCTTCCTCTGCAGAGCGGGCACAGGTCACTTTCTGGTTTGAACTAGAGTAACTGGTGGGTTCTCTGTAATTTGACATCTTTAAATCATTACTTGAGGACTTCAGTAACTCATCCAGAGCTTATAGGTCTATTTCCAGAGTGGGTAGGTGAGGTTCTGTGGCTTCCAGTGTGCAAGAAATTAGACTAGATGATCCTAATGGACATTTATGGCCTTAAAGTCACACCCATTTATTACATCTTATCTAAAGTTAATATAATTTCTTTGGAGACGGGAATAATCTCATATTCAGTGTTTGTACTGTCCCTGTAAAGGCTGGGGTGTAGGTGGCTAGGCCAGTAATGTCTGTTGCTCTGGGGTCAAAGGCAGGAATCAGGATTAATTACCAAGCTGAGTCAGGAGACAAGGTCATGCTGGGCCATGGTCAAAGGCAGGAGTTAAGAGCAAGATGGAATCTGCAGCAGTAGTAAGCGAGTCTGTCTTATTGCTCAGATAGCCATAGGTACTGAAATTAGGGGTGCTACCACACCCCCAGCTTAAAATTGTTTCCACCAAAGGCGTTGACTTCCCCTCCAGACAGGGTGTGTCCCAGGCCATGCCCTACGCCACTCCCACCTCTGAGCCCCTGTCCCACTTCCTCCTCTGAGCATGCCTGTCCCTGCTGCTCCTCCTCTCTCCTGGAGATTCCTGAATGCTGTGAATCAGTTGTTTGCAGTGCTTTGGAAGTGCTTGGCGGGAGGGGGAAAAGTCAGTCAGAGGGGTGCCAGCACATGAGAAGCACAGGAGGGGAAGAAGACAGAGGGGGGAGCTTGGGGCCAGTGGGTTCTTCACATCCCTCTAATTTTTCCCTGTGGGTGCTCCAGCGTTGGAGCACCCATGGAGTCAGCGCCTATCGTTTCCTTGGTATACAGGGTTTACAGTCCAGTTCAATGGCTCTGAGCATCCCCACTTTACAAATTGTTCCAGTGCTTGGGGCAAGCTCCTGGTTTAAATAGTTGGTTTGGACCAATCAAGTGGCTGCAGTATTCTGTCACACTGGGCACATTGGGTGGTACTTCCTGTGGTGGTTAACCCTTCAGTAAATGTTGGACACTGCTTCACCTGGCTCCTCAGTGGCAACATGGAAGTGACAGTCACTTGAGGCTCTGCAGTGCTGGGTTTTAGATCCAGGCATCCTGGATGGAGTACAATGGAGTCTCAAGTTTGTTTGATGTCTCCAGGTACTAGTACATTGCACATTTGGGAGTGAAGATTGTGTGGTGAAGGCACAGGACTAGTAATCAGGAGATTTAGAGTCAGACCCTGGCTTTGTTGCAGACTTCCTGCATGACTTCAAGTAAGCCACAACCTTGTACTTGTCAGGATTCACTAGAGTGATGTTCTAACAGGTCTTTTGCTGCGTCAATGATATAACCTTTTGGCTCTGTGCGTGTGTGTGCTCTCCTGTCTATCGTGTTAACTAATTGTGTATGGTTAACATGGAAGACTCTGAGAGAGCCCTCAAGACCACAAAATCAGATAAGAATCAAAGGGACCAGGCCAGGTTTATTGTCAAACAAAGAACAGTAATAGTTGTCAGCAGACAGACTTGCTGCTAAGCCACTACTCATATACCCCCTGAAAATGGACCAATTCAATCAATAGTATGGATTTCACTATTGCCCCCTCAGACAGACAAAGACAGCTCTTTGGGGTTCACTTTTATACACAGGAACAAACAAGTTACACCTCACTCCTGATGTATCAGGTTTCCACCTTCTGTTGCTTAGTTACCTCGGACAAGAGGGGTTTGATCACCATCTGTCATGCTGTCAGTTTAGACTTGGTTATGAATCTTGGTGGGTATGCTGGGGAGAAGGTTGACACCAAGATGTCTTTCAATGAAGTGTTCTGTTACCATCTGTAGCCAGACATGAACCCCATCTTGTTTTCCCCCCCGCAGAGAGCAAGAGAAAGGCAGTCAGCCTTTGATGCCCTGGGAACGCAGGTGTGCTGCCTGTCCCTGACTCTAATAAACAGAAACCAGACAGTAAATGGGCTAGCTGACGACCCGGGGACCTCCTGCCGCCCTCCTAGCACCAGCAATTGACACGCCTACACTGTCCCAGGAGAGGAATCTTCGCCCATCACATACTAGAAGTGCCCATTGTCTGCATTTTCCCAGGTGTGAATTATGCTTTGCACCCTTCCTGGGAAACTTAGCATTCAAAGCCATTTTCCCTAATTGGCCACTTGAGACCAGGAAGAAGCCTGCGTGACCCAAGGGGTTTAGTAGCCCACCCCATTTGAGCTCCAATCATCAACAGCTGCTGGCAGGTATTGGTTGTCTCCCGAGGTCTGTGGGACGCCCAGCCTCGCCCTACTTCTTCCCGAGGGATTGAGAGAAAGACGCTGGCCACGCCAAGTCTGGAACGCAGGGGTGAGAATATATACCTGCTAGGTGTCCATTTTGCATGCATTTAATAAGAGCTCAGAGAACCAAAAGGGTTTCATGGTACCTGTAAGTGACTTCTTAGTGTAATTTCTGTCCTGTCCTTTGTAGTGGCTGTGTTATCTGTAACACAGTAGTAGCATTTAACAGCTAAGTTTACCCTGTAACAATAAAATAGTAACTGTTTAAGCTGTGACCTGACTCCTTCAGTTGCTGTAACAGAACCAAGCACAATTTTAAAAAGAACTCCAGCTGGTCATAAGGGACAGATATAGGGAGAGCTTGAGCGTTGGATCATGTCGCTTCCAGGGGACAGATCTGTTGGGGCATCTCTCAGCCTCCCCAGGCTGCCCGCTGCAAAGGGATCGTGTATCCTAGCAGTCAAAATCTGAGGTGTAATAAGCTCTCCCTGTAAACTTCTTGGGGCGCCCGTCAACCTCCTCCAGGTTGCCCGCTGCTAAGAGACCCCAGTCCTAGCAGTTGAAGTCTCGGGTGTATAATACACACACACCACTCATTGCCCTGACCACCGGCTGACACAATCCCCCTGAAATATTCTTACAATCTGTACCTGACACCCTCTAATGTTTGATACCCTCAACCTTATTTCTGCTTAATCTCAGTAACTAAGCTTGCTTCCTGCTCACAACTTGACTTTGTTTGATCTGAGCCAAGGTTTGACTATTGCTCCGAGGCCTCAGGCCTCACGCTAGGCCTGTGATACCTGGGCTTATGTTTCAGGCCCTCATCTTACTACAATTTTTGCCACAATTGGTTGGGCCAAAGATATCACAAAGATGTGGAAATTCTACCCATTGTAATTTATTTCTGAGGGCAGATTCTGCTGCCCCTGCTGATGTTGAGCTATGCCTTATTTCAAGGGTGACCGAACCTAGTATAGGATTGCTTGCTTCTCCACGGTGGGAATAATTTAGGTCAGGCAACCAAGCAGTGAAACTGTCCAAAAACGTTTACCAGAACCCTTTATTATTCTGGGATATTTAACACTGTATTTAGCACTGCAGTATTTAATTCAGCTCTAATTAAAACTGCAACTTGTTCTCACTGTGACACAACTTACAAGGCAAATTACTATGTGCCTCCTAATCATTTATATAATTCCTTTCTGCATTTCTTTTAATAATTTTGTTTATTGCAAATCCCTATCGCATGGCAAGCAATGAAGATTTCTAGATGTTTTAATTCATCTGGGCCATGTTACATTTTTGGTAAAGCAGGGTTGGGAAACCTCAGGCTTGGGGGTCGGATGCAGCCCCTGGCTTGCCTGAATCCTGTCCCTGAGGTTCAGGGCCCCTTCCCAAGCATTGGGGAGCCTACGCAGGCACTCCAGTTCCCTGCTGCCCCACTGTGGGGCTGGACGACACAAAATGTACTAGGCTGGGCCCCCTCGGTTTTGGTGGGTGAGGGGAGAGAAGAGAGTGTCCTTCTTATTTTCGGTCAGGGTGGCTTTTTTATTCAGACTTGTGTGTGGCCCCAACTGATTTTTCTGTGAGTCAGCAGCCCCTGAACCAAAAAAGGTTCCCCGTGCTCTGTGGTAAAGGAACCAAATTAAGTTGTTATCGATCAATGGCAAATCTGTTTTCTTTTTTAAACTAAAACTAGCACATTAACCTTATCTAGGAGAATTTGAAAATAAAACAGTCCCATGCTTTGTAGACATAACTGGATTTAGAAGTTCTCTTTTCCAGTATAGTCTTATTTGCAGGAGCCATTCCACTGTAACTCATAGTTTTCACCCTTTCTAATGTACAACAACAATCAATTTGATCTAAACTAGCACTTAAATGCTACTATGAGAGATGCTTTCAAATATTTTAAATAAAAATGTCTCATGCTTAACTTTAGCCTACAGGTCATATGTGTTTGTGGAAAAGCTTGAACTAAATCAAGCATATTTTTTTTAAAGTCTTTTGTGGTGGGACTGGCTGGCTTGGAGATTGGTGAGGGACTGTAGTTTTTCACAGCTACACTGATGGCTTTGATGATAACTGAACCAGCATCAGTGCTCCTTCTGACAGAACTTATCAATGTAGTGGTAAACTCTTTGTTTAGGATGTTAAGTATTCATAGTTCAAATCCAATATAATTCTAGAAGATCTGGTAATTTGTGTACTGCTTTTTCTGGGCCAGGCATAGTTACTTTGATGGGTCAGGGAATATCTCCTGTTGGACCAACTACAATTGGTGAGAGAGAAACTTTTGAGCTCAACCTAGAGTCTAGAAAACTTAGCTTAAGTAGTTAACACATTTCAAAGAAACAATGCACCTTGAATAGTCCTTTGAAATATGTATTGACTACTGATGCTAAACATTCTGCTCCATCTTCTGAAACACTCTGAGGCCAGGACTATGCTCCAGACCTATACTGATATAACTGTGTTGCTCAGGGATGCGAAAAATCCACACCCTGATCTATGGAGTTATACAAACCTAAGCTCTTTCCCCCATGTTGATAGTGCTATGTTGACAGGAGAGCTTCTCCCATCAACATAGCTACCATATCTTTGGGAGGTGGATTAAGTACACTGGTGGGAGAAGCTCTCCTAGTGGCATAGTAGCATCTTCATTAGAGTGCGTCAGCAGCACAGCTGTAAGCATGCTGTACCTGAAGGCAGGCCCCGAGTAGGTTTCCCAGACCTGAAGAATGCTGCTGTATAAGCTCAAGAGCTTGTCTCTCTCGCCAACTGCAGTTTGGCCAATAGAAGATATTACTTCACCCACCGTGTGTCTCTACTATCTGGGACTGACATGGCTACAACTCGGCAAACTGGCTGTTATGCACCAGTTCTTCGAGGGTATCTACAGTGTGTGCAATGTGATATATGTCGGGCATATCCTAAGAATACAGTGTGGCAAACAAATGCCTTTAAACAAGGAATGGCAGCTCTTTTGGGGGGCATGTGCCACAACACTAAAGTTAATTTGTGCACAGTTCATTTTTTTACTTTTGAAGTTCATTAAGGGTATTTTCAAGAGAAAAATAAAAGAAAATACCCTTTCCCACAAGAGCCATCTGTTTCCTTAGGCCCCTTTCATAGTGCTTTGAGGAAGTGATTGGGTCTCCCAGACACAGCCTCAAATCACCTCGACGTTTCTGAATGGACTAAAATGCAGGTGCCAAAAAGACATCAGTAATGGAAAGCACTGACACAATGATCCATTGCAGCAGTTCTGTAGGAGACATTATGATGCATTACATCTCTGTAGCAGAGAAACATTATGAGGTTAATAGGAACATAATTTGAAATATAGGTTTGAAAAACTATTAAATTAATACTATGTGTATGTGCAATAGAAAACTTAGTTTTAAAACATTAATTGCATAACTGTTTTATATTGCTCTTCAAATTCCAGAATACACTCGTTCATAGGACAGATTTTGCAGATTCTAGTCACTCTGAGGCAAGGAATTTAGCTATAGGATTTCTATTTCTGTTAATGGGAATTGATGCTTTACTCATGTGCTTTTGCAAAAGTCTCTATTTTTAAGCATTAAACAGCTTAGGAGTGAAGCAGGGTGTGAGAGAAATAATCATCCCAAAATAATTTAAGTGGAAAGGAAAATTTTTGCAGATTGTTTCTTTTGAAATACTCTTATTATTTTTTTCAATGTGAAACTGATGTGCAATGTATTTGTTCATTTTTCCATAGAAAAGCTAAAAATTTCAGCTAGATTTTTTTTGGAAAAAAATATTTATCTGACAGTTTTCACAGAAAATACCATATTTTTGCCCAGCTCTTCTATTGATCACAAGTATTTAGATCTTGCATCTGATCTGTTTTAGGCTTGTGTTCCAGGCTGAATGAGGACTAAGGGCCATGTTCAATAACTTCAAAGCTTCTTGTTTTAGGCTTGTGTTCTTACATAATTTTGCCCCAAACATAGCTGAAATCTTGCAAGATCAATGATGATCTGGGGGACAGTAGATTATTGTACCCTTTTGTAACATGTGGTTTACTTCCCCCTTCAGGCCTTAGCTCTGTGGGTCAGTGTATTGAGGACAGATTCAAGGCTTTGCCTTCTCTCTACCCAGTTGTTGGGCATATCCAGCTCTGTTTCTTTCTCCCACAACCAGGCAAGTCCCAGGAAGATGCACAGGGGGTGGTGATTGCCTTGTGAGTCTTTACATCCCTTTGCAGCCATGTGATGAGGTTACATGTGAGTTACAGTCTGGCTCACTGGGATAGGGAATGTTGCAAAGGCAACTAATATCAGTAGTGGAACTTGGTGTTGTTAATTTTGTCACATAGCTTCATCCTAATTATACATTTGATTAAGTTGCTATTTGATATTGACTTCAAAATTATGATCACGTGGGGGTAATTATACTGCCCTGAGGTAGTGTAACTTAAATAAAGATGATGGTTTTATGACAATGTGAGTGGTTAGTAGTAAAATCCTGAGAACTTTGTGGGTGAACGTGAATGAGTGAATCTTTCCATTTCCCTTGAAGTGGTGATTGCCATTGTTTTTCATGCTACAGAATGTACTCACATCCTCAAGGAAGATGGTGTTCATTATTTGTACTGCACTAACACCTAAATGCTACTGTTGGATATCGATTTCTGTACAAGTTCTCAAGCCAGCCTTTCCCTGCTCATGGAATTGAACATTTTTTTTCCATCTTCAGGTAATCTAATACTAGTAGTATTGGAGGAAGAATATAGTTTGCTCTTTCTTCAATCTTATACACAAGGCAACATTTTTAACCTGTGATCTAATGGGTGAGCCCATAAAAATATTTGTGAACTAACAAAGGACTGAATTTTTATCTCAGTTATGCTATTGCATGTGGATACATTTCTTTAAAATCAATGGAGTCACTTTGCATTTACCCCAGTGTAAATGAGATCAGAATTCAGCCCCTAAACCAGTGTTTCTTAAACTTTTTAAGACCGAGGAACACCAAACAATAACATTTTTTTATGCGGAACACCAAGGATTTTTGGTCGATTAAAAAAAAAAAAGGTCGCTTGCCCCTTTAAGGGTGGCCATTTTGAACTCTGTTCTCTACGGCATGCCTCCGACTGCCTGCAGAACACAGTTTAAGAAACACAGGCCTAAACACACAAATGCAGGAATCTTACCAGTGTCATGTTTGTGCACATATTTACATGAATGCTGTAATTGTTTCCAGCATGAAATGCGGGACAGGAATTCTGGGCAAAAGTCCGCCATCTGCATTCACACTGGGCCTTATTTTAAGGCTTTACCTACCCATAGAGCTGGTGGTGTGATTTCCAACTCAAAGGCTACGTCTAGACTGCAAGCCTCTTTCGAAAGAGGCTTTTTCAAAAGATATTTTCAAAAAAGCCTCTTTCGAAAAAGAGCGTCTAGACTACAGCTAGTACTTTTGAAATAGCAAGCTGCTTTTTCAAAAGAGAGTACCCAGGCAGTCTGGATGCTCTCTTTCTAAAAAAGCATATTACATAGTATTTAGAGCACTTTAAAAAAAAAGGCGTTCTTCCTCGTAAAACGAGGTTTTCCATGGTCAAAAAAACTGCCGCGTTCTTTCGATTTACTTTCGAAAGAATGCAGCAGCAGTCTAGATGCAAGGGAAGAATTTTTAGAAAAAAGGCCACTTTTTTTAAAAAAAACCCCTGTAGTCTAGACACACCCAAAGAGACATACTCATGAGCTCCTGCCTGTATTACCATGTTTACCCTACTTCTTTGTGTATGCTGGCTTGATAAGAGCTTACATAAATATTTCTCCTGAAGCTGGGAATCACACACCCAGCTCCAAGTGTAGACCTGCCTTAAGAACAGTCCTGTTGAAGTGAATGCAACTATTTGAGATGTGACTCAATATAAGAGTGGCAAGGAAGAGGTGTAATTAAAGGGGTTTTAGTTTAGACTCTTCTGTTGCAGGTTAATGTTGTTGGTGAAAGAAAACATCTGCTTAGCTTTAGTTTGTTTCATTGTATTGTGAAAGTCTGTGGACCACACATCAAAAAGTGTTGGTCCCAAAAGACTTCAATTCACCTGATTTTGGTTTACTAGGACAGCTAGAATCTGTGCATCTGTTAAAAGCTAGTTTGTTTCAGGCTTGTGTAGCCTTTGCATAGGATTCTGCAGCTCTCCATTAACAAAGTATCTTTCAACGTTTAAAAATGTTTCAAATACATTTTATAATCATAGTGCTAATTGCAACATTATAATGGTAAGGGGCTGAGGATTTCTGGGTGTGTTGCAGCAAGGTCCAGCCTTGCAAAGTGCTAAATAATAGAAATGGAGGCCATTCAGTTCAATTAAAGAAGTGCTCAAGAGTGGGCATTCTTATAACCAGACTATTTCTGGAATGCTAATACTTGATTCCAACCTAGTGTTAAAATTAAAATGGCCCCACATCAAATTGTCATGAGAGCTGCTCCTGTCGGTTTCTGGGAACAGTCATTTGATACTGCAATACTATGTCTTAGTAAGCCAAGGGGGTCTGAGTCTCACACATATACACCTGTTCCTCTACCCTGACTCAGCTGAGAGGCTGATTTCTTCTCAATGCTCATTTAGTCCCTGGTTTTTCTGATAAGATGAATGCTGTAGGGTGGCCATTAGTGTTATAATACATTTGTAAAGGCTTTTTTTGTGTGTGGGTGGCTGTGATTTGACATGAAAGTTGTTGTTAAATGTCACTGTAGTTATTTCCAGTTGTGCTGCAATGCCAGGAGTCATGGTGTACAGCTATATTACTGGGGAAATAATCAAGGCAACATTGGGGTGGCAAAACTAAAGAATATAATACAGATGTGTGATGGGATCTCCAGGACACAATCTAGAGCTAGAGTACCACTGTGAATTCATGAATCACATACAAAGGTATCCGCTTATCTCCCAAGCCCTTAGCCTGGCACCCCAGAACTGTGTTGTGTTATCCTGGTCAGAAGCTTGACCATTATAGTTCATTACCCACTCTCCCTGTCCTTAGATGTGGAGAGGACACACACTGTCCTGTATAAAAAAGGCTGCGATTTCTCAAGTACTTCAATCAAAACACAGTTTTAAGTAAAATACAAAACAGAAGATTTATTAACTAGAGAAACATAGATTTTAAGTGATCATATGTGGTAGGCATAAAGGGGCAGAGATAGTTATCAGGCAATCCCAATACTGAACCTTATTAGACTTATAAGTATTTGACTCAAGCAGTTTTTCTCACCCTTTTGGATGCTACCAGTAGTTTACATTCCTTAATATGCAGGCTTTTCCTTTCAGCCTGGGACCAGTCTCCTTTTTTCAAGTCTTTCTCTTCCCAGCATTCTTGTTGCTTCCATCATAAGTGAGGGAGGAGAAAGGTGCCCTCATGATGTCATTGTCCCTTATTTTATACTAGTCTATGTCACTGAAAAGAAACTAGTCCAGGCATGACTGATGGGTATTGCTGAGTCAGAGGGTTGTGGTATTTTTCTTGCAGAATTGTAAATCTCTTGTTTACAACTCCACTGCTGATTGATGGTCATTTAATGCCCACTTGGATGTGGATCACTTCCTTTTTTACTGGTAAACTAGCAATGACTCCCAAACTTATAACATATTTCAATAATAACCATAGAACAACATCTTATAACTTCATACGTACTAATGCTAAACATAGTTTGACAGAACAATGGGTTTCAGCAGCTCATAACCTTTCTTACATGGCACATTTTATATGAAAAATCACAACCATATATGAATGATGAAAATGGTGGTTACAGGGTGCTACTTTAAGGTATGGTTTGTCACAAGATGTTAAAGTAAAGGTCCAGAACCAGAAGAACTGAAAGCAGAGGAAGTGAAAAGCAGAGATAATGTTGGCTGGACACACAACAACAAGGGAGCTGACAGCCTCACTGGGCTCCTGGACAAGGCGGTGGTGGCAGGGAGCGGCTCTGTGTTCCCAGAAAGGATGGGGCCTCAGGTGGAAAGGGCGGGGCTGGGGGCAGCCAGCACTCAGTGCTGCCAAGACTGCAGGGCACCCGCCCTGCTGCACTGCTTGGAGTTCACTGTGCAGCACTCCGGTAGTGATTTAAAGGCTGCATGGCTCTATGTACCACTACTGCTTCAGTAGCAACTGTGGTGGTGGGGAACTGCAAGTCCTTTTGCATCATCAAGGCCCAGGACAGTTGCTTACAGCCCCCCTTGTTGGTAGTTCTGTACAATGAAAAGAACAATGAAAACACAAGAATTGAAATTAGCTCACTATTATGAAAACTAGTCTAACATTTAAAAAGTTAAAATTCCTTTTTTCCAAAATCAGGGATAAATCAGTCACTCCTCACCCTCTACCACACATCATGCAAAGTCTGCTGTAATCTTCACATCCAACTGATTTTTGGCAATCTTACTTCTTGTTTGTATAGTGTGCAGATGCCAAAAAAGTGAATAAGAATATCTTGAGACAAGTGGCCAACCTGAAGATTTTTTTTTTGCATATATTTCCCACTGGTGACAGAAAATGAAGATCATATTGATTCTTCTGAGGAGAAACTTAATTCAAAGATAGGTTATTTGCCCTATGCTATTTAACATTTTTACCAATGACTTGGAAAAAAACATAAAATAATTACTGATAATTAACAGATGATGCAAAGGTTAGGGGACTGGTAAATAATAACGAGGACAGGGCACCGATACCAAGAGATTTAGATCACTCTAAAAGCTAGGCATAAGCAAACAGCGTGTGTTTCAATACAGACAATTGTAAAGGGTCATGCACCCAAGAACAAAAAATGTAGGCCATACTTACAGCTTGGGGGATTCTATTCTGGGAAGTAAAAACTCTAGAAAAGATTTGAGGAGTCATGGTAGATAATCAGCTCAAAATGAGCTCTCATTGTGATAATGTGGCTAAAAGGGCCAATGTGATCTTTGGATGCATGAACAGGGGAATCTCAAATAGAAACAGTGAGAAGTTATATTACCTTTGTTTTTGGCACTGGCGAGATTGCTGGTGGTATACTGTTCCAGCCCACAATTCAATAAGAATGTTGAAAGAGTAGAGGGGGTAACTAAAGCACTGGGGAACGTGCCTTGTAGTGAGAGACTCATGGAGCTCAATCTCTTTCACTTTCAAAGAGAAGATTAAGGGCTGACTTGATTACAGTCTGAGTAACTAGATGGGGAACAGAAACTTGGTTAAGAGTGACCTTCATAATATACTGAGCCAGGTCTTCAGAGTTGAGGTTAAAACTGTCAAAAAAAATATCCAAATGCTGAATTTGAACATTTTATCCAGGAAAAAGTACAGCATGATCCAGTGGCTGGAAGCTGAAGCTAGAGAAAATCAGATTAGAAGTAAGGTATATGTTTTTAACAATGAGGATAATGAAACATAATCTAGGTTTACTCTACTATAACTCTCCTGATTTCAGAGTTATACAACTGCAGTGAAACCAGAGCTTAATCAGACCACAAATCTTTTTTAAAAGGACACTACATTTTCTGCTTACCATGGTGACGACTTGTATTTTCGCTATAGATTCCAAACACAGCAAAGAGGACAAATACTAGCATGGAAAACAGAATGGTAGTTGTTTCCAGTTCAGCATATGTATAGCCCATTGGATAGGCTTCCTAGAGCTCTCTGCTGAAAAAGGAAAGGAGAAAAGTGTTCTTTGTAGCATTGCACTTCTATTATATTGTATTTTTATACATCCAGATCACCCTATTAAAAATGAGGTTATCAGGCAATGATATCCAAGTTCCTATACTTATTTTCCATTCTAAATGAAAGATATATTGTCCTATCTTAGATAGCATTCTTTGTACCGGGGGTTGGAATTTATAGTTTTACAGGAGGTCAAAGTGAATGATCACAATGATCCCTTCTGGCCATCAGCAGTATTTCAGCATATTTGCAACACTTACTTCTCTGCATCGTAGGGTCTGCTAATCATATAGAAATTCTTGAATTGCTATCCTTCACCACTCTTTCAAATAAAATGATGGCATACCTCAACTCTTTCTCGGCAAGGTTCTTTGTTTGCAGCTTTTACCAAGCGGCAGCATTTAAAATAGAAATTTAGTATACCTGCCTTTGTCCCCACCCTCAGTGTGACCACCACCATGTACCAAATCACTGAGAAACTGAAATGTTTCCCCCCCTTCAGGCTGTAGAATACACCTATTATACAGTGATGGAGTACCAGCTTATAGATCGGGGCGGGCAATAAAATGGCTGCAATTCACAAGTTACCAGATTTGCCCAATACTCTGGGGCATGCTCATTTATTAGGATTACTCTTATGGGACTGGGGGGAAGTTAACAATTCTATCAGTGTGCTGCTTGTGCTCTCATATGGAGCTGAAGTCTCCCTGCTGCCAATTCCCCCTCCCACTGGGAGGGGGAATTGGCAGCAGGGAGAATTCAGCTCCATATGAGCTCTCCTGCAGGAGCTCTCCTGCAGGAACTAGGTTCCTCAGGATGGGGTTCTTCCCACCTTAGCAACACACACAGACACTCACACCCACTAACAGAGCACGCCTGAAAGGACTGGGTAATCAGCACTCACAAGCTGACCCCTCATATGTCCCTGGATTCAGCAGGCTGGGTTAACAGCAATGCCACACTGCACCCTCATAAGCCTTTGGACTCAGTGGGCTGGATTAAACAGCACTTTAAGCTGCCATCCTCATAAGCCCCCAGGTTCAGCACCCCTATCCCCACTTTCACACGACAATCATTCACTGGTAAACCACACGATGAGCAAACCCCACAGGATTTTGGGCACTACAGGGATCTTTAGCTTGGGTACAAGAAGCGTTGTTACAGAGCTAATGGGGAATCCAAAACAACACCCCTTGAGGAAGAGTGAGCGAAAGAGAAAGAAAGAGAGAGAGAAGCAACCAGCTTAACAATGAAAGTTATTTATTTTTGAGTAGTGAAAACAGTTACAATATTAAATCTAACAGTTACAATATTAAATCTAAATTGAAACTGATTACAAATGTTATAACAGTTTACATAGGGTAGGGTCAGGAGGCTATGCTTAGAGAGGTAGTGGGAAGGCAGGGAGAGAAAGAGAGAGAGAGAGAGACATCTCACCACTCCGTGGAGCTTGCACTGATTGGGATTCCCAGATGGTGATGGGAGCTGGGAGTCCAGAGGGCAGGAGACGAGCAGAGCCCCCAGCATGATCAGGCAGGAGATGATGAAGTCTCAATGGAACTGATGCAGTTTAAATCCAGGTATCAGAACAGTTTTTCTTGGGCAAGGATAGGAGTTTTTATAGGGATAGGATAATAGTTCAAGGAGAAACAGAAGCAAGACAAGAGGGACTGATCACACCTGGTTATGGGTGATGTTCCTTGAACAAGCTCACAATGCAACTGGGCAGTTTCAGTATTTTGGATGTCAATAGGATTATTACTTGAATTGGTCTGATGATGACTAATTTGGGTGTGAGCAGGCCTGGGTTCATTAGCATGTGGAGCAGAGATTTCCCATCAGGCAGTGCTTCTCTGGTTTTGGTATCCCATAGTTCACTGCGGTTCCTGCCTTGGAAGAGCTGGTATCCATTCTGTATGCTAATGAGATGTCCCTCTGTTCTATCTTCAATGCAGATGAGGCTGGGGTGTTTCCTGAATTAGTTTAGGTGTGTCTTCCCTGGCCTTTTCATTGCTTTGTCTGATTCTAGCAAAGGCCTAGGGGAAGTGGGGGAGGATGGTTTTCCATAAATGTCACTCCCTGGCTCCCCAAGACTACAGGGCTGGTAGGTAATGCCAGGGATAGTCTGTGGTGGCTGTTGCTGCTATATTTACCTGTGCCCATACCTGCAAGGGTGCTTCCCGCTCCCATTGGCTGTGGATTGTTGTTCCTCAGCAATTTGTGCTGTGGGAAATGGCACAGACTGGGATGCCACTTCCTCCAGCTCCCATTGGCCAGGAATGGTGATCCATGGCCAATAGGAGCTCCAGTCACCGTACCTACAGAGGCATAGATCTAGTGGAGGTGGCGTATGACCTGGAGGTAACCCTGTGGAATGGGATCCGGCCCGCAGGCTGGTATTTGCCCATTCCTGTTATAAACAAAACTATTCATTCCTTAGACATCAATACAATTGAATTATCCAATTTGTACATATTGATGATTTAATTTTATCTTGCATGTCTATTTCTTTTATAATTCTGTTTGTGTGGGTGGAAGTGGGGGGGAAGGTTTTTCTCTTCCTTGATGACATTTAATTGTAGTATGAATGCTATAGAAGCAGAGCATCAGTGACATCCAGTGGCAGCATGTATTAATCTCAGGCATTATCATGTTCCATAGGGAAGCTTTCATAGATTTAGCTCACAAATATATCTACAACATCCTCTTGTAATTTGACCATCCGTCTGATGGTCAGCTTCAGAAAGCTGATGTGCAGAACTCAAGCTGAGTGTAAGTAAGTAGCAAGGAGATTCTCATGCTGCCCCGAGACAGTGCTTGATGGAAGCAGACTCCAGTAGAAGTAGCAGCAGTTCTTAGTCTGGATAGTTCCCATACAGTGAGGCAGTGGTTCAAGAAAAATAGTGTCTGTGAATGCAGACTGAATGAGCACTTTTTTATGTGCTTTTCAAGTTAGTGGTACTCTACATGTTGGGACACATGTGCCTTGTTAAATTTCTGTCTATGGCATCTTAAAACACAAAGACTGTAGCTTTTAGGGCAGGGATATGCTTATCTATTTTATGACTGCTGCTAAGCATATTGTCCATGCCCAATAAATAATACATACATTGTCCAGCCTTTAATAATAGGCTGGACAACATCCATCTATTGCTCTAAACAATGTACTGTGACCATCAAACCCCCTTGTCAAAAGTTAAAAAATGCACTCAAAATTAAAGCTAGGCACTTGAGACTCAAGGAGATGAATCTGTTCATCTTAACAAAGAGAGGGGTGACTTGATCACAAACCTCTACGTGGGCAATAAAATTTATGATAGGCTCTTCAGTCTAGCAGACAAAGGTATAATAAGATCCAGGGGCCAGAAGTTGAAATTAAACAAACTGATACTGGAAATAAGGGTCATATATTTTACTGAGGGCAATTAACATTTGGAACAACTTTCCAAGGCTCATGATAGATGTTCCATCACTGGCCATTTTAAAATCAAGATGGGATGTTTTTCATAGAATGATGCTCTAGTACAAACAGGAATCAATTCAAGGAAGTTTTATGACTACATAGTACAGGAGACTCAGGCAAGATGATCATGGTGGTCCTTTCTGGCCTTAACATAAAATATGACCAACCATAGCACAGTTAATTCCAAACAGTTCCCACTTCCCCTTGAATATCATACCTTTTTTTGTTCCTCCAGCCCCAAAGCCTTATTAAAGAGTTAAGCCTACTCATATGCCCTGAAACTCAACCCGTTCAGGCTGTTTTGGACAATGTGGGGAACAGGTTCCAGAAATGAGGTCTTCTAATCTCTCCCTTCCTTTTGGGGCTCCAGCTTAAGTGCCTTTTTTCATCATAGCTGGAACTGTATGATATGGAAAACTAGGACAAGGGAAAGGCAGAGTTGGAGATTCCATTCCATGAAAGATTTTGGATTTTTTCATATTGATAGAAAATGAAACCTGAAAACAATGAGGTTCTTCATAAAAGAAGTTTAAAAATAAATTACAGTAAAAGCTCTGTTACTGGGTACTCAGTTAACCAGAAAGCTCAATTAACCCTCATTTCTGATATCTACCAATACAAATCTTCAATCTAGTAACCGGGACTAGTATACTGTCCAGCATATTCTGGACAGTATACAATTGCACATTCTACACTCTACGTTTATTCAAAAGAGGCAGGGGACAAGTAAGGAAGCTTAAATCAGGGATTTATTTTTTAAAAAAAATCTGCTTCCAGGGTATGTCATTAAAAATTGAGATTGATTCCTACACCTTCTACATCTACAATGATAATTGATGTTGATAATGATGACCCTGAGGCACTACAAGATCCTGAAGTGTTTTCAAAGTTATCAAAGAAAGATTAAACTATGTTCAGTATAGTTTTAATGATATTTAAGTGTATTTTTAGTAATTAGGATATGTGCCATGTGCTGGCATAGTGAGTGATATGTAGTATTATAAGATGACCTACTGTATAGAAAACATTACCTCTATACAGCTGAGTTCTTCAAGAAACCAGTCATGGAATCATGCTTTTTATTCTTCCAATCAAAACAAAATTTTGGTAAAATCAATATGTATTCATGCAGCATTTTGATTTAGATGGAACTACATTTCCTGACAGAATATGGTTCTGTTGAAGCTTTTCCAGTCAGCTCTACTAAGGCGGACTAATTAAAAATGTCTCTATTTGGCTGTATGTTTTTTATTCTGAAACTCTAGAGTTTGGTATTTTTTGCTGAACTTTGTAAGTGAGATATTAAATGAGATTTCTTCAGCCGTGCTGAGTTACAGCCTTCCTGTTTGTGATGGAAATTGTAGTGGTTGCATCTCTAAATTCCTGATTAGTATTTACAATCAGGGTGTTAAAAGTGTAACTTTTTAGATATATATACATGCACATAAGCTGCAGGAACAAAGGTAGGTGAAACGTTTTTAGTTGCAAATGACATTTTCAAACATAGGCCATACTGTTGCCCCTAATTTAGTAATTTGATTTTAAAATTATATTTTAGTTGGACTATAGGACAAGTTTTATTTTTGAAACACTATAGACATTTAATACACCCCATTGGTATGTTGATGTAAGAACCCGTTGCACTCAGCCTTTTTCTCTTGTATCCCTTCTACTTACTCCCTAATGTATTTGCATAGCACTGTAACATAAGACATACATTTATTAAATAATTAATTAATACATAAAGCTATAGGAAAAACCATGAAATGTAATCTAAAGTATTTAAGATATTATTCTTTATGTACCTCTTCAGATGTTCAGAATCATTACATCTCCCACATCACTGAATAGGAGTTTTAGGTCTTCAGCCTCTTTTTGGACGAGGATTTACAAGCAATGGCTCCAAGTAACTTAGATTCTAATCCTGCATCAAGATCATGTTATATGGACCTTTTTTGAGTTCTACTGAATTACAGGAACCTCCACAACAGCACCTGGGCTAATAGATCCCAACCCATCATTAGAATATCAAACATTACTCAGCACTTATTGGAAATTTCTTTAGAATTTCGAAGGAAAAAAAGTTCTTTAGAAAAAATGTAAGTTAGCCTACAGATTTCTATAGCAGGCTTTTTCTATGCAAATCACTTCCTTCCTATTATGTTCTTTAGGGTGCTCTAAAAATGTTGAAAACTGAATAAAAATTATATCCCTTCTATCAGCTTTCAGTATAATTTCTTGAGAATCTTGTTGGTTTCATCTCAATTAGAAAGGCAGTTTATACTCATGATTTCTTTGGTAAATATATGTTTTTACTTCTGGCCAGAAAAACAGGTCTAGTGGCTTCTTCGAGAGGATTTTTAATTTTTTTTATGGCTCTGTATTGTTTATCACTTTACTGCTATTGTATTGGCAGAATGTTTCATTAACGTCCTTAACTCCTTTAAAATATTTTGTTTAAAAAACTGACTTCAATCAAAAGAAATTTTAAAAGTCTATACTTCAATGTGCAACCTCCTACATCAAATGCTGTATAAATGACACTAAATGTCCTGGGTTAATAAAACAGATGGGATTATAAAGTAGCTCCCAGAGGCAGCAGTCTTAGCAATATTTTTGAAAGCTGTTGAAAGGTACTGAAATAAATTAAAATCTTAAATGGTACATAATTACACTGGAGTTCAAACAGAGAAGGTTCACTTATGCAGGTACATTGGCATATATACCTATTGAATCAAATTTACAATATATTTTGTTTCAACAAGGCAAAGAAGGAAAATATTCTTCGATATTTTGATAGATTTCCCTATTAAAATTTTTTTTTTCCAAATGATGCTACAAAAACATGTAAAGATTAAAGTATTAGATGTTAGAAATATCCTGGTGATAACCTAATTTCCCATAAGGGAATTGTCAGCCATGGTAATATAGAATCATAGACCTCGAGAGATCATTGAGTCCTGTCCCCTGCCCTTACGACAGGACCCAGTACCATCTAGACCATCCCTGATAGATGTCTATTCAACCTGCTCTTAAATATCTCCAGAGATGGAGATTCCACAATCACCATAAGCAACTTATTCCAGTGTTTAACCACCCTGACAGTTAGGAAGTTTTTCTTAATGTCCAACTTAAACCGCCCTTTCTTCCGTTTAAGCCCATTGCTTCTTGTCCTAGCCTCAGAGGCCAAGGAGAACAATTTTTCTCCCTCCTCCTTGTGACACCCTTTTATATACCTGAAAGGTGCTATCATGTCCCCTCTCAGTTTTCTTCTTTCCAAATTAAACAAGCCCAATTCTTTCAGATAAAATATTGAATAAGAATAATAGATACATAAAACCAAAAAAATGTACTTTTCTCTTATTATCCAGAATAGTGCCAACAGAGATGGGGAAGTCTGTAATTGGTATTAGCATCTGATTCCCTTTGCTATTAAGAACAGGAAATTTTGCAATTGACTTTAATGCTTGAGTAGCCATAACAAGTTAAGATCACATTCTTCCCAAATGGAAGATGTATTTCAGACAAACATTTATGTTCCTGTAGTATGTATACACTAACCTTCTGAATGAATCTTGAAACAGCAGACGTTAGATGAAATGCTCTTAATAATAATCTAGGTGATCTTTTGACTGCTAGCCGAAAAGGCTGGAAAAGACTTGGTTTCTGACGTGGTCAGTTATCTCCATTTCAATCTGTTAATTTAAAGTACTAGTCACCTCATTGTATACTAGAATTCTGAGTCATCCTGTGGGGTTTTGTTGGTGAAAAATGCACAGGCATTGGAAGAACTTAAACTTTGCCAGACCAAAGTATGTGAGAGTGCAACATAAATTGTATGATTCTTGGCAAGGTAAGCCAAAAATATCAAAGTTAATGAACCAGTTAACTACACCAAATACGATATTTTCACAATTTTTGTTGCACTGGAAACTTTGAAAATTTATCTTTTCATTTGGTTTTAGAAAAGAAATAAAATTTGAATGCTAGAATTTCTATCAGAATGGAAATTCCATCTTCTGAACCACTCGTGTGGGAAGGCTTAGTTTGCCATAAACAACTCACAAGCCTATAACCCAGTTACAAGGGAAATATTACAACTTTTAACCATGAGGCAACTAGGTTCTTTGACTCCTTGCTAGTCGGTGTTTCATAGTCTCTTAAAATAAAAACCATTATAGTGCCTATGCAGATGTTTTCTCTCTGCTGGGCTTCTTTAGGGAGTAATTAATTATCCTACCATATGGCCTACAATCTAGATGTGTTGCCTAATTGTCTTTATTGATGTGTTGTAAGAAATTGTAGTTGTAATGTACCTCAGCCTATTTTCAAGTGCCTCTTCTCTTGGCTGTTAAAAAAATATCTATTCCATAGACTTTCTGCCTAATACCAGTCCTTCATCTTTTAAATAGCAGGAATCCTTGCCTATTTTTCTTTCGCTTGTGTTGAGAATGGCGATCCCTGTCTCTGACACAGAGATGTTACCTCTCTTCTTTACTTCCTCAGCATAAATTTGTCAGGGGAAGACTGAATGCTTTGGATTAGGAAAACCTGAATGCACATTTAGCTAATTCAGCTAATTAGGGAACGTGTATATCTGATTAGATATTGAATGAAGTAGTGATATACAGGAGTCAGTATTAGCTTGTCTAGCATCCCTTACTCCTTCACTGTTTTGGTCACCTACCCCATTTTTTTACACTTTTGAAAACTGTGTCACCATTTATTTACACATGGGCGAGGGAGAGGTGCGGGAGTGCAGGGGGAGGGAAGAGATTTCAATATTTAAAAAAACAAAACCAAACAAAACTAGAAATATCTTTCTTGTCATCTACTGCTGCTTATTGACCACAAATAACCAGTAATTTTTACAATAATCAACCACAAATGTTCTTCTGAGCAAAAGCAAGCAGGGAATTTTTTATACAGTTCGGTAACATTTCCTTGTACACAGGAAATGGGTAAAGAGGTGATCTTGTGTATCTAATTCACTCCCAATTAATATCAGGATAGAGACATTCTTAGCAACTTTTTATTCCCCACTAACAAAACACCATCTGGCATATTTTTCTAAGAACTTGAGATTCTGCCTTTAGAATTCGCACACAAAAAACACCCACACTTTTAGTAATAGAATTGGAATGTCGATCATCATGGGAAAAAAAAAAAACTCTAGTGGTTTATCCAAGTTTCCCCAATTGAAAGAATATCTGTCAGTTAGCACTATTGGCTATGTGTAGTATTGTGATGTAATAACATTGGCTGATGGGACTAGGCAACCTTTCAGTGGTCCTTGTTTGTTGTCCTTTACCACAGGGTCTTTAAAAGAGATATAAACTATTCGTGTTCCAAGAATAAGTTAAAAGTTCATATTTGCATGGAATGTTTCTTTATTGGATAAACAACTGGGCAAAACAGATTCCTAAAGGATATGGGCTACCAACAACCTTTCTGCTAATAACACAGATATTGAGTAATTTATCTTGCCTCCCATGATTTGTTATAGGCATTTTAGTCCCAGAAGTGGTCTCTGTGCCCCAGATGTAGGTCTACAAAACCTATAACAATTTTGTATCATATATATTGCAAGCAATGCATGATGCAAACTTGACATCCCAGAGGATGTCCTACCAGATATAACAAAATAACAGTTTTCTTAAAATGTCAACCTTTGATACGATTACTCTCTTTTTTTAAAGTTTCCTGCATTTATTTCTAAGTAAATTTTCTCCAAATAGTGTTTTATAATAGACATGCTAATGACTGCTCACTTGCTTCATTACCATAATTTGGTTCAGATGGATCTTCAAGTAATTGGCAGTTTCCCTGGAATCGCTGAAAAAGAAAAAAGTGAATGCTTCTGTGATGGGGCAGACAAGCCCCGCACTGAAGGGCAGAGGGCAGCCCTGGCCCAGCTGGCGGAAGAGGCCCCGCCCATCCAGCCCTGCTGGGCATGTTCCCAGCAGAGCCCAGGTATAAGAGCAGAGAGAGCCCTGCATTTGGGGAGGCAGCAGGAGGGTGGAAGGGAGCAGGCAGCAACCCAGGTGTTTCTGCAGCAGCTGAGGCCTGAGACAGAGCCTGCAATGGACCCCGGGAGTAAACGCCAGCAGCTACCCCCATCTGGGAGACTGGCTCACCTGCAACCCCAACACCAGCCCCGGCAAGTACGGACGCTGAGGCAAACAGGCCCCAGGGGAACCAGGGCGTGGTCGGAAGCAGCCCAGGGCAGAGGACTGGGAGAGCGGCTCGGCGTGTAGCGGCCGGATTCCCCGCTGAGCGGGCAGGAGCCGTAGTCCCTGCCTACAGGGCCCTGGGCTGGGACCCGGTGGAGAGGGAGGGCCCGGGTCCCCCGACCACCCTTTTCCCTGCCCTGGACAATCAACCCCTGACCCAGGAGAGGCTTCTTCTGGCGGCTAGGCCTCAAAAGCTGTATTTACCCTGATAGAGGGGCATTGCCTTTAGGACTAGGCTACTAGAGCTGTATTTACCCTGATAGAGGGGCATTGCCTTTAGGACTAGGCTACTAGAGCTGTATTTACCCTGATAGAGGGGCATTGACTGTGTGGCGAAGCTGAGGGAGGGATGACAGCCTCAATAGCTAAAATGTGTGGTGGTGGTTTGTTTTTTTTTTTTTTTTTTTTTTTTAACTTTGAGGTAGCCTTTACATTTGTTGTTTTGTGAAACAAAAGTACAGTGTCTAAGTCAAGACCTAGTTTTGATTTTCATAACTCATTTACTTTCCACTGGAATCATAACTAGATACTCATCCTAGCTTGATAAATCCACTTTGTCACCGTTGTTTTCTGAATGACTGAATAAAACCAAGAGGCAGTGTGACTGTATTCCTGTGACCACTTTTATTGAAAATGTCATCCGTATCTAGATCACTAGAAATTAACATGTTAGCTGAAGACCTAAAATGCTACTTACCCAAGGTAATTTTTCTTCAGGAATATTATCACAGCTCTAAGGGGTCATGAGGCAAGGAAAGTGCCTATCTGCAGTAGCTAGAATAGAGCTGGGCATCTGTCCATATCCTTCTCTTTTCAATTATAACATACTAGAAGATTTACCTGGCATTGCTCGGATCCTTAACACATTTTTTTTAAATAAAATGCAAATGTGAATGCTTAATTTAAATAATTGGTCTGGGGTGGGGCTGCAGATGAAATTGTAAATGAAGCCAGGATTTGAATTTCCCGCACTTCATTTTCATAGTGGCGGCTGTGGCTTTTTTTTTTTTTGAAAAGCTGCTTTTCGGAAAAGAAAAACCAAAAAAACCCGCAGTCAAGACAGGGATCTTTCGACAGAAATGCCCCATTTCGAAAGATCCTGCATCCCTCAAAAAATGAGGTTTACAGGATCTTTTGAAATGGGGCATTTCTGTCGAAAGGTCCCCATCTTGACCGTGGTTTTTTTCGAAAAGCAGCTTTTCAAAAAAAAAAAAAAGCCGCTGCCACCATTATGCAAATGAAGCACGGGAAATTCAAATCCTGGCTTCATTTACAATTTCGATGTGTCTAATTTACATCCCTTTATCGAAAAAGGGATGTAGTTTAGACATAACCTATGTGCATGCATTTACCTGTGTCCCCACCGCTGTTGTTATGTGACATTAGTGCTACTGTTTCTGGGGTGATAGCCCAGGTTTCTGTGTGGCCAGTAGGAGACTCTAGGAAGCATGCTGTGTCTTATGAAGGCAGAGGACATCACCAACAAATTTTCCAATGACCTTTCCTGATTGTGTCTCTTCTTATTGCTGTTTCCTGCAAAAGAGCATATAAGACATGAAGCACTGGGATGATGAGTTTGGGTTTGGTTTCTGCTCTTTATTGTGAGACAAATGTTTATGCAGTAAAATAGACAATTGGCAAAATACTGAATGGAATTTGGGCAGAACTTTCTGACATATTAGTACCTGCATTCATTTAACTATATCATGGTATGTTCTTGGATGACTTGTTGCTTCTGGAGCAGGAAAGCCAGCATGATGAGATGACCAGCAGATTTCAGAACTTGCAAATGAAGAACCAGGTGTTCATGGACATGTGTCAAACGAAACCATCAGTTCCTTATGACACTTCTGGAGCAGAAGTAGACAGTGTTCCATCCATGTATGGATTTTTTCCATCTATGTGTGGAATAATTCTATGTGCACTAAGACATATGCGAATGTGCAACACTAGTAGAAACACAAAGCTTAGTCGTGGACACTCTGCTCATCAGCTGGACAGCATTTGAATTTCTCCAGAGAGGCCACACAAGTGCACAGCTTACAGGGAACATTGAGGGCATGTATGTCTACACAGCAGGGCTAAAGCCGAAATAAGCTATGCAACTTGAGCTATGTCAATTGTCAAATTTGTATTATGTCACATTATTTTGGCTTTTGGCTCTTTTTACACAGCAGAAAATCTGAGAGAGCACTCGTCCTCCGACTTCCCTTATTCCCCATAAAAAGAGGGTTATAAGAGTCAGAGTAAGAAGTCCTCCATCTCAACATTATTTTGATGTTATGTCACAATAACTGTTTGTAGTATCGACATGGACTACGTTATTTCGGAATAACTCCGAATAACACTGCTGTGTAGATGTATCCTGAAAGTGAGTAGCTATTGCCTTGTGGAAGGTCTGTTGCAAACCGCTGTGGGATTGGGAAGTCAACTGTCAGGGTTGTGGTTATGTAGGTTTATGAGACAATTAACGTTGATCTCCCCAAGCATGGTTGCCATAAGAAAAGTTCCAGAAATAATAGCTTGATCTGACAGGACATGTTTTTTGAAATATGAAGGAGCCATCAAAGGGATCTGAACCCCAGAACTTTGTCCCTCCACCTAGAGGGATTGAGTGTCTCTATTCACTTTGTTCATTTTGCAAACCTCTGTGGGCCATGCAAATACAAATGTGGGATGTGCTGAGGAGATCAGGACTGTACTTGAAGGAGCAAGAAGGGACTTAATTCCCCAGGAACTATCTTGTTCTACACAGTATGCCTGTTCCACTGAAACAAAAAACAGGACTATGTAGCACTTTAAAGACTAACAAGATGGTTTATTAGTTGATGAACTTTCGTGGGCCAGACCCACTTCCTCAGATCAAATTGTGGAAGAAAATAGGCATGACCATATATACCAAAGGGATACAATCAAAAAAATGAACACACATAAAAAAGGACAAATCAAATTTCAGAACAGAAGGGGGATGGGGGGGGGGAGGTAAATGTCTGTGAGCTAATGATATTAGAGGTGATAATTGGGGAAGCTATCTTTGTAATGGGTAAGGTAATTAGCGTCTTTGTTAAGACCCTGGCGTAAAGTGTCAAATTTAAGCATGAATGACAGTTCAGAGGTTTCTCTTTCAAGCCTGGTGTGAAAATGTCTTTGAAGCAGTATGCAGGTAATCAAGTCATTGAGACAATGCCCTTTCTGTTTGAAATGGCAAGAAACTGTTTTTTCTTTGTGATACTGTCTGATATCCGTTTTGTGTGCATTGATTCTTTGGCGAAGCGTCTGAGACGTTTGTCCAATGTACATAGCAGAGGGACACTGTCGGCACATGATGTTATAGATTATATTTCTGGATGAGCAGGAATATGTGTTCTTGATCTTATAGCTGAATTGGTTAGGTCCAATAATGGTGTCAGCAGAGTAAATAAGTGGGCAAAGTTGGCAATGGGGTTTGTTGCAAGGAAAAGTCCCAGGGTTGGTATTAGTGTGGTATGTCCTGTGGTTGTTAAGAAATCATCCTGAGGTTAGGTGGTTGTCTGTAGGAGACTATGGGTCTGTCTCGCAGAGCCTCTCGGAGTGTAGTATCCTGTTCTAGTATAGGTTGTAGTTTATTGATAATATGTTGGACGGGTTTAAGTTGGGGGCTATAGGTGATGACAAGTGGTGTTCTATTGTTGGTTTTCTATAGGTATTTTATACAAGAAACAGAAAAACATCAAGAATGACATCTCTAATCTAGAGATTCCCATCTCAAGACAAACCTCCACACCGACTCACACCTTACAAGACTTTTGTTCCACCAGACAAGAAATCTACTATACACACTTCTATTCCCTACAAAAAAGAAAAGACAATAAACTTTCTAAACTGCTCCACAGCACAAGCTACAACAGCAACTACCTCAACCCACCAGATAATATTGTTAACCTCTCCAGCTACAAACTCAACCCAGCAGAAGAGTCTGTCTTATCCCGGGGTCTCTCTTTCTGCCCCACCTCCGCCACAAACTGGATTCAATTTTGTGGTGACCTTGAGGCTTTCTTTCGCCGCCTCCGCCTACGAGAATATTTCCAAACTATCAATGAACATCAGTCTGACCAACCAGATCCCCCCTTATCAACACCAAAGGAAAAATAATTCTATATGGACTCCCCCTGACGGTCAGAATCACAATCTCGATTTCTATATACAAAGCTTCCGCAACAATGCACAGACTGACATTATTCACAAACGACAACAAGCGACACACAATCTCAGCCGCGCTGAACACTATGCTATCCAGAGTCTCAAAAGCAACCCGGACATTATAATCAAACCGGCTGACAAAGGGGGTGCTGTGGTCATTATGAATAAGTCTGACTATAACCAGGAGGCAACCAGACAACTCTCCAACACCACATTTTACAAACCTCTCCTCTGATCCCACCTCAGAATACCAAAAGAAACGACACTGTCTCCTTAAAGACCTCCCTACATCTACTCGGGACCAAATCCGCACAAACACCTCCTGAACCCCGACCAGGATTGTTCTATCTGCTTCCCAAAAATCCATAAACCGGGACACCCCAGATGTCCCATCATCTCAGGTATCGGCACGCTCACTACTGGATTATCCAGCTACGTAGACTCTCCTCTCAAACCCTACGCAACCAACACTCCCAGCTATCTCCGAGATACTACTGACTTCCTGAGAAAACTACAAAACATCGATAACCTCCCTGATAACACCATCCTTGCTACCATGGATGTAGAAGTTCTATACACCAACATCCCACATGAAGATGGATTACAAGCAATTAGAAACACTATCCCAGAGGACACCACTGCCAACCTGGCAGCAGACCTATGTAACTTTGTTCTCACCCACAATTATTTCCATTTTGAGGACAACTTATACCTCCAGATCAGCGGCACAGCCATGGGTACCCGCATGGCCCCACAGTACGCTAACATCTTTATGGCTGACTTAGAACAACGTTTCCTCAGATCCCGTCCCCTTTTACCCCTTCTATACTTACGCTACATCAATGACATCTTTTTGATCTGGACCCACGGCCAAGAAACACTGGAGACATTCCACAGAGATTTTAACAACCTACACCCCACCATCAATCTCAGCCTGGACCATTCTACACGAGAGATCCATTTCCTGGATACCACAGTACAAATCACCAACGGTAAATTAGACACCACTCTCTACAGAAAACCCACTGACTCATACAGTTACCTTCATGCCTCCAGCTCCCATCCAGAACACACCATACGATCCATCATCTATAGCCAAGCCCTTCGATACAACCGCATCTGCTCTAATCCCACTGACAGAGACCAGAAACTTCAGGATCTCTACCAAGCATTTATAAATCTCAATTACCCACCTGGAGAAATAAAAACACAAATTGAAAGAGCCAGACGAATACCCAGAAACCATCTACTTCAAGACAGACCCAAAAAAACCAACAATAGAACACCACTTGTCATCACCTATAGCCCCCAACTTAAACCCGTCCAACATATTATCAATAAACTACAACCTATACTAGAACAGGATACTACACTCCGAGAGGCTCTGCGAGACAGACCCATAGTCTCCTACAGACAACCACCTAACCTCAGGATGATTCTTACCAACAACCACAGGACATACCACACTAATACCAACCCTGGGACCTTTCCTTGCAACAAACCCCGTTGCCAACTTTGTCCACATATTTACTCTGCTGACACCATTATTGGACCTAACCAATTCAGATATAAGATCAAGAACACATATTCCTGCTCATCCAGAAGTATAATCTATAACATCATGTGCCAACAGTGTCCGTCTGCTATGTACATTGGACAAACGTCTCAGACGCTTCGCCAAAGAATCACTGCACACAAAACGGATATCAGACAGTATCACAAAGAAAAAACAGTTTCTTGCCATTTCAACCAGAAAGGGCATTGTCTCAATGACTTGATTACCTGCATACTGCTTCAAAGACATTTTCACACCAGGCTTGAAAGAGAAACCTCTCAACTGTCATTCATGCTTAAATTTGACACTTTACGCCGGGGTCTCAACAAAGACTCTAATTATCTTACCCATTACAAAGATAGCTTCCCCAATTATCACCTCTAATATCATTAGCTCACAGACATTTACCTCCCCCGCCCTTATCCCCCCTCTGTTCTGAAATTTGATTTGTCCTTTTTTATGTGTGTTCATTTTTTTTGATTGTATCCCTTTGGTATATATGGTCATGCCTATTTTCTTCCACAATTTGATCTGAGGAAGTGGGTCTGGCCCATGAAAGCTCATCAACTAATAAACCATCTTGTTAGTCTTTAAAGTGCTACATAGTCTCGTCTAGCTGAAACAAAAAACAGGACTAACACGGCTACATCTCTATTCCTGTTCCACTGTTACTTTTGGGGACCCTACATACCAGCTCCTAACTTGGTTCATAAAACCAAGCCATTTATTTACCTATTTTCTGTGTTGTAGATGTCTGCTGAATTGAGAACTTGTATTGCTTTCTGTAAGCTCCTGTCACTAGCTTTTCCTATCCCTCTCATGAATCATTGGGACATCATACCATTGCATGTGTTGTGAATTATGGGCCCAGTCCCAGACCTGAAAATATCCACCTCCTCCTCCTTCACTGTTCTCTTCCATTCTGGATACTTAGAATACCTATAAGCCAGAGCTCAAACAAAAATTTCGAACTTTAGGGTGGAAGGCTCGCCACCCATACTTGCTGGGAGCTGTAGGGGACTCATGGTGACTGAAGGACCTGGCTGAGAGGGCTAAATTCATGACCTCTATGAAAAAATTGTAGCCTTACTCATACATTATAGAGGTGCCAGAAGTAAGGACAGTGAGAGAGGGAATTCACTGGGATAGCTGCATGCTACCAGTCTACCTTGTTTTACTTAGAGCTGCATGAGGAAGGAAGGAAAGGGTCAGTGTCAATGCTATATGGAATGCAGCCATGTGAGGACCTAGATGGAGGGAGAAGGAAAGGAAGAGAAAGTTGGAGTGGATGTTTGGGTTCTATCCTTCTACCCATTCATTTTTTTTCCAGCGGGGAGGGTGCACTTTTAAATTTCTAGAATATTTTTTATTTAGGCTATGTCTTCACTGGGAAGGTTAGGTGACAAAAGTGGTGTCGACATGCAAAAGTCACCTGATAGAGCAAAGCAAAGTTAGCATCCTGTCAACAGAGAGCAAAGAAATGCTGGTAAGCATCCCACAGTATGGTGTTGTAGGAAGGCAGAGCGGATCCTGAGCTTCTTGGGATTACTTCCTAGCTCTGTGAGCTCTCCATATTAAGGAAGATCACAGCAGTCTCTCCAGCCTTCCCCCTGAAGCAGCACTCTGCCTGCCACTGTGTTCCTTGTGCAGGACAGAAGAGAAGTACTCCAGTGATGTGTTCTTTGTTGCCCAAACAGAGAAGCTCACTAAGCTGTTAGATACTTCCCAGAGCTTTGAAAGGGGAGGGGAGCATGTCTGCAGGGCAGCAAAGATCATCAGGGCAGGCATTGTGGGATACTGGCGGAAGCCAGTTCTTAACGAAACCGAACAGCAGAGTCCACACTGGCTCTTTGTTGACAATAAAGGGAGGGGAAAGACAAAGGTCTCTTGCAGGAATGGAAGATTTTTGTCACCAAAAGTGGGTGTTTTCCCTGACAAAAGTCACATTACAGTGTAAACTCTCTCACTGTTTTTTGCCAAAGGCAGTTTTTGGGGACAAAAATGTGCCAATGTAGACAAGCCCTTAGAGAAGCTCACTTTGCTTTGTGAATTTTTTCTGCCAATAATAAACGAACAGACTTCAATGCTAGGATATCATATGATCTGTCTCTCACTGAATGCTGTATCCATTTTTTTTTTTTTTTTTGCTAGGGGCAAACTATATATATTTTTACTAACACAAACCACAATGCAATCCAATCCATACAGTATGTCTGCCAAAATCATAATGACACTAAAAATTTGTTTTCTCATAGTGTCAGGCTTCTTTCATGGTGTGCAATCTTTCTTCAGAGGCATATTGATACCATATTAATTTATTTTATTTTTAAATTAAAGTGATGGTGGATCATTTCCCATGTGGGCTAAGGAAAATACTTCCATGTCAGTGAGCAGCATGTAATGTGTATCCTAAGAACCTGAAATGAGAGGGAATCAGAAATCCTACTTAATTATTTATGTTGGCCCTCAATTATCATTTAGCCGTAGCATCTCTTTTTTTCTGTCTGTAAATGGAGAAAGGTCTTGAAAATTCATTTGCATTTAACTCAGCTCATTTCCATCTTTCTGTCCACATTTTTTATGAAAGTTTGATTCTCTAGATAAGCAAATGCAACTGATCTGTCATATTACTTTCTAAGTATAAACTACGAGAGAAAGCCTTATGTTTAATGGATTATACTGCTTCCTACCTGTCCCCTTTTAATGTCTGATATTTCACAGAAACATATTTTTCAGTGGGGCATTGCTTTATCAGGTGCAGTCTAGGTTATTTAGTGTACATTTGTTACCCATGCAACATATAAACTATTTGTTCTCTGGTCTGAAAAGGGGGAGGCAGAGGTTAAAGATTACTACAAGGTGAGGGGAATATTTCAAAAGACAGATAAGCTGAACAATGCTTCACAATTTGCCCTGTATAGTGGAGAATAATCCATTGGATTTTGAGTTAATTTCTTAACTTTCAGTATTATAGATGGAGCTGGTATTGCCAACTGTCAAGTTGCCCAATGTTTCCCATTATGAAACCTGTATTTTCAGTTGCTTATAATGATGCTAAACTTATCAGGCCTGAAATTTCCTATGCTGGGTTTGTACTACAGTCTAACTTTTTCAAAAATTTTCAGCAAAAATGTTCAGATTAAGATTAAGGAAGTAAGATTAAGGAAAATATGTTTCCTGTTTTCAAAAAAAAATCTAATGTCCCCAGGCTTTGGAGCAGGGACTTGAAGTTTGGAAGAGGTATCATGTTAGTGCCAGTGCTCTCATAAAAATCCTCCACTGAAAATATGGTCAAGAAACAAACTTTTAAAAATCTCAGTTCACACATGATCAGTAGTGTTTTGCAGTTTGGCAGCTAGGTTCTCTGAAGACTCTGAGCACACTTTATCTCAGGACTGCCAGAGCTGAGCAGGATTTTACTTGCAGTTGTTGCTCCCAACTGTTGCGGATTGGGACTGGGCCCCAGAACTGAGAGCAGAGAGACTGTCACACCTGTGCTCTGAACGACCTCCTTGCTTGTACCCAGGTTGCACTGAGTGTAAGGATACAGCCTGACCCTAATGGAAAAGGGAATAAAAGTTGGACATGATGTTGGTGGGGAGACTGGGGCAGGTTGGGCACAAGCACTGGGATGGAGAGGGAAGACTGAGTTTGTAGGAGGAGCCAACAAATGGCAGCAGATGATGCTCTAGGCCAGCCGTTCTCAAACTTTTTGGGCTCCGGAGCCCTTTACATGCATAAAAATTTATGCGGAGCCCCAGCGGTCCACTGATTGTATGTGTTGTACCTCTTGATGTTTCCAGTTTGTCAACCCCTGGAGATGTCTCGCAGAGCCCTGGGGCTCCGCGGAGCACAGTTTGCGAAACACTGCTCTAGGCATAGGCAAGCAAGGCAGCTGTCTAGGGCAGCAGATTTGCAGCAAGCTGGGGTGTGATCTATGTTAGCCTGCTGTGGTCTGAGTTAATTATATGAGCAGAACAGGTGCTGGAGCTAGTAGGCTATTATCCCCCTCAGGTCCTGCATGTTTGTCTGGGGGAGAGTGCTTGGTGGCCCAGACAGCATCCACATCTAGTTCTGTGTTGTGCCATGAGTAGCATGCTGGTCATGTCCTATTGTACATCATGCCATAGGCTGGGCTTTTCACTGGGTAACATGCTGGCTGACCAAACCAGAGCAGCTGCTCCTCTTGGTGCTGGGAACTGGCTGGGTCTATGAAGTGGGATGAATCCATTACCCAGGGGCCTGGAGCTCTCCAGCAGGGATGGCAATGTAAACTGTGCTGGGGATAGGTGTAGTGGAGAAACAGGAGCTCCAGTTAAGTTGTGCAGCCACAAAAGGCATTGCTAGCTGGAAAGAAGGCCTATGCATACACTAATATCTGACAGGAGATGCTGGCAGAAGTATGTTTTTCATTAGCAAGTCTGAACAATATGAATATGTGTAATGACAATCCCATTGATCAGGCCTCCTGATGGGGGAAGAGGGGCAAAAGGGGGCAGTAGCTCCAGGGCCCAGTGATTCAAAGAAGCCTGGTGCCCCTGGCCACTGCCACTGCCTCAGTAGCAGTAGGAGGAGTCCTGGGTCTTTTAAATCAACAACCAAAGCACCATACGACGTGCTCCAGGTGACTCTGAGTGTTGTGGGGGAAGGTGCCATGCTCTGGGTGGCACTGAGGACTGGATGTCCCTATCCCTGCCCCTTCCAGGAGTGCAGAGCGGCCCCCCCCAACTTGTCCAGGGGCTCATGGAGCCTGTCGCACCCCAGTCATTGGCCTTTCTTGGGCATTAAACTAGGACTTCCAGAATTAAATCCTCATGTTAAATAAGAATATTGATATAAGAGAGATCACCGCAATTTGGTGGAACTAGAATACTCAATGGGATACAGTAATACCAGGGTTCAAAATATATCAGAAGGACAGAATAAGTCGTACCAGTGGGGGAGACACTACAGGTTGAAACTCTCTAGTCCAGCACTCTCTGGTCTGGCAACATCTAGGCTGTGTCTACATTGGCATGATTTTGCGCAAAAGCGGACACTTTTGCGTAAAAACATGTTTCCTGTCTAAACTGGCGGGGAGTTCTTGTGCAAGAACACTGACGTTCTAATGTGTGAAATCAGTGCTTCTTGCACAAGAACTATGATGCTCCTGCTCAGGAATAAGCCCTCTTGTGCAACTGTTCTTGCGCAAGAGGCCAGTGTAGACAGGCAACATGAATTTCTTGCGCAAGAAAGCCCAATGGCTAAAATGGCCATCAGAGCTTTCTTGCTCAAGAGAGCATCTACACTGGCATGGATGCTTTTGCGCAAAAGCACATCTCTTGCGCAAAAGCACATACCAATGTAGACGCGCTCTTGCGCAAATACTTTCACGCAAAAACTCTTGCGTTAAAAGTATTTGCTCAAAATCTTGCCAATGTAGACGTAGCCCTATAGTCCTGAATGATTTTACTTAACCGGATATCCACTAATTATGGGTGCGTTGGCCACGGTCCCATAAAGTGTGTCCCATAAAGTCTCCTGCAGTCCTATGAAGTTTGTTTACAGCCACCAGGTCTGGCTCTCAGTGTTCTGTGCTGTTATTTAGCTCTTATTTACCCCTAAGTGTCTTCTAAGAACTCAGTAAGCAGTGGAAGCGTTGGTAATGCTGCTAGACAATACTGACTTTCCATGATTTGGCAAATTCTCTCGTTCAGCATGCGTCAGGTACTGAGGGTGATGGACTAGAGATATTCAACCTGTATATGTGAAAGAAAGCATAGAATCAGTTGAAGTAAAAATCTCAAATGAACCAAACTGTACCATAGACTCTCTCTGGATACTAATTCTGTGTCTGAATAATAAGAATATAGCTGTAGGCATATACTACTGATCACCTGACCAGGATGGTGATAGTGACTGTGAAATCTTCAGGGAGATAGGAAAAAAAACCTCATTAATAATGTGGGATTTCAACTAACCCCATATTGACTGGGTACATGGCATCTCAGGATGGAATGCCAAGATAAAGTTTTTTAAAACCGTAAATGACTGCTTCTTGGAGCAGCTAGCCTTAAAACACGTAAGAGGAGAAGCAATTCTTGATTTCGTCCCAAGTGGAATACAAGCTCTAGTCCATGAGAAGAAGATAGCTGAACCTCTTGGTAATAGTGACCATAACACAATAAAATGTAATATTCCTATGGTGGATAAATACTAAAGCAGACCATTATGGTAACATTTAATTTCAGAAAGGGGAATTACAGAAAAATGAAGATGTTAGTTAAGCAGAAATTACAAGATTGAGTGACAAAAGTGAAATACCTGCAAGCTGCACTAAAATTTCTTAAAGACAACATAATAGAGGCTCCATTTAATGTATATCCACATTAAAACATAATAAGAGGGCTAAAAAAGTGCCATCACGGCTAAGCAGCAAAGTAAGAGAAGAAGTTTGAGGCAAAAAGGCATGCTTTAAAAATTGGAAGTTAAATCCTATTGTGGAAAATAGAAGCACAAAATCTGTCAAGTTATTGTAAAAATGTAATTGGGAAGGGCAAAAAAGAATTTGAAGAACAGTTAGCCAAAGACTCAAATTGTAGCAGCAAAAATTTTTAAGTGCATCAGAAACAGAAAGCCTGTGAAACAACCAGTGGGACCACTGGATGATGAAGATGCTAAAGAAACACTAAGGTCACTATAGAGAAACAAAATGAATTAGGGTGTGAAGGAGATTCCCAAGCTGGACCCGTTCTTTCAAGGTGACAGATCTGAGGAATTGTCCCAGAGGACTGAACAGTGCATAATACACATTTTTGGGAGGAGGGGGATTTTGGGACTTGGAATGTGTTGGCGTCACTCTTTAATTGGTAACCAAGACTTGAGGAAGCCAGAGTGTGACTGGAATGTGATGGCAGGCTGAAATTATAAACAGACACTCTGGTCTGATCTACATGCTATTTGTGGGGTGACCCAGTTGGGAGCTACAGCAGCAAAGCACTGTAGGCAGTTCAGTTTGATTCAACCCCTCCCTAGTCTGGATTGCACCCCAGAAGGTCAGAGAGAGCATAAGGGTCCATTTGAAGGTGACATAAGTGTTCTGGGGAAAAAACAGGATTCTAGATTTGCTGACTCCCAGGTCGGTTCTTTAAGCAAATGACTGTCCTCCTTCCTCTAATTTATCTTATGTTTTGAAGGGCAACTTGGCCAAAGCCGTTAGTTTTGAGAGTTCAGCATTCTATTGCTGAATACATGGAAACTTGATTAAAGTGTTGTTTTTTGCCACAAGATCTCAGCGCTTGAATTTAAAGTTAACTTTTCAACCTCTGATAGCAGCAGTAGATTTTTCCCTTCTAACTATCTACTTGCTATGGGCCTCATCCCGGCTCCCTTGAAGCCTGGCAAAAATCCCATTGACTTCAGTGAGATTAGGAGCAAGCCCTGCATGTAGTTTAAAAAAAATATTAATATCTTGCCTTGTATAGTATTGTCTATTCCCCAAAGTCCCACAGTGTGGTTTTTTTTTTCAATAAAATTGCACGTTAAAGGAGTACAGACAGAGCAATATGATGACCCACAAGCTGAAAAGGATTAAATTGTTATATGGTCATTCCAGTGTAATAGCATTCACAGCTTGTAATTTATAATGGCTTCTGGTATCACTATCCCTAATAAAAAAATGATTATCTTCTCTTCTGAGCACACAATAACTGTGCAGAACAGGATATAGTCTTGCAGTCCTTCTGTGAAATGGTGGGACCCCCCTCATATTCCCGTTGAATTAAATGAGCAGCTGAGGGTGCCTTGCTGTTTCTGCTGTGTATAGTGGTATGGTCTCTCAGTCAGAATTATGTATCTCTGTGAGTCTGACTTCCATAAGCTTCTTAGAAACTGTGGTATATTTGAAAGCTTATGTTTATAGGAGCTGAATGCATTCTCCGAATGCATTGCAAAACCTGAAGGTAGATTTAGTTGGTGCAATGACTTTTATTGAAGATTAAGTGGTTTAAAAAAAAAAAAAAAAAAAAATCTAAGGAAGAATAAAATAAATATGAAAGAATAATCTTTAAAGGTTTGGCTTAAAGAACAAATTCCCTACGTTTTAGTCATTTATCCAAACATCTAAACTTCTTGGGTTTGCAAAACTGAACTATTAATCTTGTGAGCCTTTCTCATGGAATTTTTGGCATTTCCATTTCTGGTTCTAAACAAAACCAGAAAGTACAGAGGTGGAATCAGTGTTTCCCCCAGGAATTGAAATTGGAGGCGGGGGGGGGGGGGTGTTCAAATATACAGGGGTGTGTGTGTCAGGGCCGATGAGGGGTGAGACCGTGAGGGTGAAGGTGGGCTGTATGGCACCATAGTAAAAACTGAAAAATGTTTCATGACCATTTTATTAGATTTAACTGATGTTTTAAAATCACACAAATTAAAGTTGGCTACTCAAGCCTTCTATGAAGCACTATGTCTACATCCTTCTTGGTTTCTTGTTATAATTTTGCACAACTCTGTTAATGAACTTCTCGAATGCAATGCGTTCATCTTTGGTGGCTTCTCGCGTGTCCGGTACTTCCTTTCCTTCAATTGATATGCTCATTAGTTCATTCACATGATCAGGCAGAAGGCGACTTCTTTCAGAACACAAAATTCTATTCAATGATGAAAAAGAATGCTCAACTGTAGCTGTTGTGACGGAGTAGCAAGAGATGAATTCCTACTTCTTTCATCCCAGGAAACATAGCACAAAGATCCGGTCGAGCCACTAGTGATGATAAAAAAGAAGTTGAAGTCAAATCTTCATTCATTCGTCGTATGATATTCCACTCTACGTTCAAATTCTCTATTCTGACCCGAGCACGTGGCAGCCCCATTTCTGGTAGTGCCTCACTCCACTCAGCTGTCGGTGTTTTATAGGATAGGCTTCTGTAAAAACTACGTAGAGGTTGAGTAGAATCTAGAAGTCGCTGTTGTAGATTTTTAAGAATCAAGTCTGTGTACTTTTTCAGTTGTCTTAAACACTTCTTGTCCTCTTCACTTAAGGATTCAATATAAATGCCTTCATTAAGTCAACTTCTGGACTGAAATCTTTGCTTCTTCCAGTACTTTTTCAATGGATAGCTCTCTGATCCAAATGTAGCTTCTAGTGCTGGACAAAGATCTACTACTGTTGTAGCAGATGCCTGGATGGCATTGTTTAATGACCCAAGTGGTTTCAACAGTAGATTTACGAGAGAGAGAATGGCAATAGTCTTCTCTGACTGTAGTAGCAAAAGTAATCCACCAGCCTCACTACTTAGATCCATCCCATCTTGGTAGATACTTTCCAAAGCCAGTAATAACGGCTGGAGTAATTTTAAGACAACAGCCAAGGATCGCTCATGAGAAAGCCAGCAGGTTTTCCCAGGTTGGACTAATTTGAACTTCAGTCCCAGTGTATCTTCTATATTTTCCAAGATATTCAGTCTTTTCGGACTCTTGCTGAAAAAAGAATATAATGAAGACATTAAATTTATAGCTTTTTTTAATGCCTTTTGAAGATTCTGCAGCTCGTACTAGTGCTAATTGGAGTAGATGGCCTCTGCAGTGTGTATAGGAGAGATTAGGGTTACACTTTTCTCTGAGCAAAACTTGTACTCCACCATGTCTTCCAGAGAAGTTTGCAGCTTCATCAAATGCACAAACAATCATCTGTTTGGGGTCCAATTGACAAGCATTTAACTCTTCTAAGATGTGGGTTGTCACAGATGCAGCCGATGTGCTTTCTATTACTTGAACATCTAGAAATGCATTTACTGGCCTACCACTGACATCAAGATAACGTACACAATGACTTAATACTTGATGCCCATTTGCGTCGGTGCATTCATCAGCCATGTATGCACATTTTTTGCATGTGGTGAGAGAGTTTTTCACTTTTTCAACTGTTGAGTCTTTCACCGCATGCTTCTAGCCAGTCAGTTGAGTTTCTTGCAGAAAGATAGTGAGCATTTGCTGGTCTTGTTCAGAACCAGTGTTCAGCTTCAGGATGAACAAGTGACAATATATGGAGCCTAATCAGCTCTGTCTTTAAACAATGGAGAGAGGCAGGTCAAATAGTACTTGTGACTCAGACCATCAAGCAAAACACCTGTCCCCACCCTCTCTGTTGATGCCCTCAATCAATACAGGTTAAGTACAGTTCTACTGCCCTTTACTCATACAATAAGAACAACAACATTTCATTCCCTCTCCCTCCCCCCCGCATTCAAGTGATTTGTAACCCAACCCCAGCCAAAATCTATCACTTGGGCAACACAGCTCTGTTTGCTGGATACCTAGATCGATTAGGTGTGAATGTAAATACAATCTGGTCCTGAAGCCTTCCCCCCCCCCCCCCCCAGCTCATCACTAGTTGTCAGGGAGAACTCATTTTGACTTGGCTTACAAAGCATAATTTGAAATTATTAGGTTGGCCAACATCACCAAAATGAAGGCACTGACACTGTCATAAAAAACAAGAGCTGTATAAGGAAGCTAGTCTATGTTCATACTTTTCCAAATCTATTATACTTTTTAGATACATATATATTATCATACACTGTATATGCTTTTAAAGTGTGTATTAATGTTTCAATTTCAATTCAAATGTCCAAACAATCACTAAATTGGCATATAACTAGTTCACAAAATTGGGGGGGGGGTGTTGGGGAAATTCAGGGGGGGTGTACGGAAATCACTGGGTGGAATGCAATATGGAAAAATGGTCACATTTTATTTTAAGGGTACATTTGTGAATACTTATAATAAATGATGAATAGATACCTTAATAAATAGTTAACCATCAAAATGATAGAAATGTAGATCTGGAAGGGACCTTGATAGGTCATCTAGTTAGTCTGCCACTCTGAGGCAGGACTAATATCTATAATTGTAATCCAAAAGGTCAATATTTGTTTATAACTATGGCACATAACATTTATAACCCTTTTCACATGTATGCTTAAAACCATCTCTAACATATATTCCTCATGTCTGTAACATATAACACCGATTAGTCATTTATTACCACTGTATGATCTATATATCCATTAACCCTTTTTTATAAGGAGTTGGACACAATCCTCCTCTTCCACTGTCAACAGCCCCATAATGGCACTTTGGAGGGCACAGAGTTGGCAGAAAGAAGAGTTAACCCAGAGATCTTGCTTCATTTAGTGGTCCCCTTCCTGTACTAAGCTGGTGACCATGCATTTCTGTCTGCAGAAGAAAGACAGAGATTTATCAGACCTAAACTAAATAGTATTCTAGACATATACAATGCAAAGACATTTATTGCTTCTCATTATTTTCCATTTGTTATAATTTTAAATCTGAATGATGGCTTAGCAAAAAACAAAAAAAAATTACTGTACATAGCTTATTCACTTTCTAATGGCAGCCTCAGGACTCAGTGGGGGTTTTCTTGCTCTTGTTCCTTGGCAGATAACTTGCACAGTGCAAAACTGCATTCAATCTATTTGGGATTTCTCACCGTTCTCAGAGTTGCATTTATGACATCCTGAGAACAGGAAATGTGAGGAAGTGTTATCTTAAGGCTAGTCAGGGCAGGGCAACGTGCAGGGGGACACGAGGGGACATATGCCTCACTAGTCTAGGGGGACTTGGGAGGGAGGAGGGCAGTTGCAGGCACCTGGGGTTGCCTGTAGCAATAGGGGAAATGGAGCAATGCAGCCCCAGATCGCTTTGCTCTCTCTGTGTGTTGCTTGGGGGAGGGGCGGGACTGCCCCCACATTCACCGGTGGGATGCGGAGTACTGTGGCTGGGGAAGCAGAGAGAACTGGGGCCATGTTGCTCTGCTTCCCCCACCATTTCTGGTGAGTGCAGGGGCACAGACCCCCTTCCCCACTGCCAGCACTGGCCCCCCCAGCCCTGCTAGTCCTCCGGGCTGCATCACTTAGGCTAGGGGGTTAGGGAAAGAGACAGGATGGTGGTGGAGTCTGGGACAATGGGGGCTGGTCCTGGTCCTTCCCTAGGCTGTGTGGGGGAATCACATGGCCAGTGGCCCTCCCTCCCCCGTGTTTCCCCTTGCCAGTCGCCCCTGAGGCTAATGAAATTGCAATTTCACTGGCTCACAGTATAGCCATGGGCAGATTCTTCAGCTATCCTGCCTCAGTTTACCCAATTGAAAGTGAATATATTAGCATTTATCGGCTGTATCTTACAGGTTTGTCATAAGACTTCAGTGAGTTTCTTCCTGTTTGTTTCCATCCATTATACTGATTGAAGGGGAGAAAAACCTCAGAGTTTTCTGAGCCGCATGCCCGGGGGCAGGGCCGTGCATGCGCCCAGGGCGCAAGAATGAGCAGCGCGCCTGGGGGCAGGGCCGCATATGCACTGCGCACCCGGGGCCCAGGGCGCAAGAATGGCTCAGGCTGGCTCTGCCTGCAAATAAGCTGTGGAGTAAAGAAGGTGACTGGCTGAGTTACCTCTGGTATCCTAATGATTTAGGAGGACTCTTTGGCATGGCAAATATTACCATAGCTGAAGGCCCATGCTGTCATATGGGTGTAATTCATGGCAAAATGTCTGAACTCATTGAGCCCGGTGATATTCAAAACATAATGAACTTCCAGCCATGCATGTTGCTGTTTCCATCTCTTTATGCTGACCCCACAGGCTTCCGTGTGACACACAGACAATACCAATCCTGGAATTTTATTGTATAGATTCCTTTTTTGTAAAATCAGTACATCAAAACTGGGATGATTCAGGGAGGCCGAGTGGCTAATTGGGAAACAACATTTGTATTATTTGTTAACCAAAAATGATATAGGGAACTCCCTTGGTTTTTAAGCTTCAGCACTGAAAAATCTTTCTTTTCAAGTATTTGCCATCTGTATACAGAGAATATTTGCTTGGAATTGGTTTTAATATTATGGCAAACAAGTTGTCATGAATTTTGCATTCTTATGATGATGATTCTTGGGTATTTTCACATAACTTTCTGATACGGAGACAGAATTATTTACATATTTATGCAATCTATCGTCACAAAATAAACATGCTGCTGTGCCATAGTTCATTTATGGTAGCCTTCAAAAGAAAAGAATGTAGTATATAAGATGCAGCTTACATATTGATGCACATAGCACTTTCCATGTTCAAAGAATATCTAAAATTTAAGTATTTTGAAAAGCCTGTATAATACTAAGTACTCTGAAAACTCTGGTCCCTGGTGTCTCAAATTAGGCACCCAAAATTAGTGGATTCTTCTGACACTCATTTCTCTGTGCCTCAATTGTTTATCTGTACAATGACAATAGTAACATCCCCTGACCCAACAGGGATGTTGCAAACATAAATTGAGCATTTGTGAAGCACTCAGATACTATAGTGATGAATACCATAGAAAAACCCCATGCAGAAATAAATAATTCTGCTTTGAGAGCATGGTTTGAATAGCCTGCAGCATATAAGGCCTGGGGTCAACTTTGAATGGCAAAGTAAAAACAAAATATTGAATAGCTGCTTACTTAACTGAGCCCTGTCCATCCTGTGTATTGAATGAGGCAGAGGTCTTATGGATAAAATAGTATGTGATATAGTAATTAAAGACACTGTCATAATATGTGCGCACAAGAGGGGCTGAATTAATTCTGACAATTCCTAATTTTTGAAATCTTAACTTTGCAACCTTCATGTTGTGTATATGTACTGAACATACAAACTAGAGCAGCCCAAGTGTGACGGTTCAGTGTTTTTAATGAAGTCCAGCAGGTATGCAGTAGTTGAGTAGGACAATCAGAATAGCCATGTGCATATCCTTTAGCATATTAATAACTACAAGAAAGCATAGGAGCTCTGAAATCCATAATACAGGTTGAATCTCTCAATTGGGCCTCCCTGTTCCAACAACATCCATGGTCTGGCAGGACCATGGATGTTACTGGACCAGAGAAGCCTGGTGGAGGGCCAGAGGCAGGAGCCCTGTGGGGTCTGGAAACCCAGCCAGGTTGGCTGCAGAGAGGCCAGCGGCTGGGAGCCCGGCCGTGAGGAAACTGGCTGAGCCAATGGCAGGGTGGCCAGAATGCCAGCAGTCTCCGGCGGGGCAGCAGTCTGCTGTGGTGGGGGCAGGAGCTCTGATGGTGGAGCCAGTGCTGCCCTGGTAGGACTGGCAGGGTCAGGAACCCTGGTGGCTGAGCAGTGGTCTGCTACAGGGGCTGGGAATCATGGTGGTGGGGCAGTGGTTTGCCACGGTGAAGCTGAGAGCCCCAGCAGCAGGACCATGGACTGCCATGGCAGAGCAGCAGGACTGGTCACATGTGGGGAGCTGGCCAGGAGATGAGGCAAGAATCAGAGCTGGGCTGGTGGTGGGGGTAGGGGACAGAAATGACTTCCCTCGTTGGGCAAAATCCCTCCTTTTGGACCACTCTGGTCCCAACGGTGCTGGACCAGGGAGGTCCAACCTGTACTCATGTGTTTCTTACAAATTAACTGCTTCATTGTGATATGTGAAATAACACATGTACAAAATTGTTTCATGTACTTGGCATGCCTCATATGATGATGCTATGAATAGTACAAAAATATGCACTTCAATTAGGAGAGTAGCCCTTATGCAGGAAGATACTTAACTTTAAAAACCTCTTTAAATCATTCCCTATATAGAAAAGCTTTTTTATTATTGAAGCCAATGGGACATAAGCATGTGCTTAACTTTAAGTATGTACTTAAGTACTTTGCAAGTCAAAAACAATTGAGTGTTTTACCCAATAATGAGATTTACAAACGAATTAAGTCAATTTACCTACAAATGGGCAAATAAAATGTCAGAGGTCTGAGGCGAAGCAATTTGTATGCAAGAGGCAGGAATATTCAAAGGGCATCTAGTCCCAAGAGTCTCACTCTATAATAAATGGACTGCTCCTGTGTAAAAAGGTTAACTACTCTTGGTATTGTCGTCTTCACATTAAGCTCTGAGTGAATGGAAAATGAGAGCATTTTTAAAACAGTCCAAGTTGTTTATCAGGTCAGTTATGCCATGCTGAAGAACGACCACCTTCTTTTAGCTACACATTTTGGGGGCTGTGAAGGCTCACAGTTTATGGGAAAATCACAGCGCAAACTGGGTAATGCATATACATTAGCTTTATCTTAAGGCCCAAATTGCCTATTTCATGTAATTATTCAACATAAAAGGGTGAATTATTACACAGTCTTTCAATGAGGCCACTCTGATTAAATGCTTTTCAACAAGGCAAAATTTAATTAATAGGGAACAGAATACAATTTGTGTACTGAAGAATGAATAAACATATGCTTTGATCTGTCTATCCTTAACTAAGTAAATAATTTGACAATCAATGCTAGAGCAGTGTGTGTCTAATGTTTAAATAACATATTTCTTTTTTATGTTTGGTGAAGAACAAGTGGGCAGCAATGTAGAGGTTTAGACTTCAATTTTCTAAACTGTCCTCTAAACTTGATACCTTCAGTTTTAAGCATACATGTTTTGAATACACAGCTCTGTCATTGCAAATTCTGTGCATCCCAAAATCTGCAAACAATGACTTTTGGTATGGTTCTCCGATCACAGGCCACAAGGCCCAAGTCTATGAAGTGATTTGGATGCTGTGACTCTGAACATTATAATGAATATTTTCTCCATGTCTGGAAAATCATAGCAACAACACTGATCTACAAAACCTGCTTTGGAGGCCAGTGCTCCCAATATAATGAATGGGAAGAGAGAGGCACCTTAAAACGAGAACCACAAAAGCTAGCATGCTCAGGTGGACAGCCACAGGTAGTCAGAAGGGAGGCTGAAGAGGGATGTGTCCTAAACCCTTTCTTTCTGGCCCTAGGTTCCCTCTGATGGATCACTAGCATAGATAGGTGGCCATAAACAGAAACTCCTCTTCTGGAGTCAGACAGCTTAGGCAGCTAGCCTAGGGTCGGTCTTGTGAGAAGGAGTGATAATAACTGCCTCACTACACAGTAGGAAGTAGCGGTGCCACCACTGTTTTCTACCTTATAGCTTTTAACATAGTGGCATGAGCAATCACCTGGGCTATGGGATACCCAGGTTCAATTCCATGTCATGGAGAAAAGGTTTGAATCGGGGTCCCATCTTTCAGGATTGTGAGCCACAGGATACTCTGATGTATCTCCTTCAATCTTTCCTGTTCAACTATATATAAATACTTAGATAGTCACTGAGAGAGAGAGAATGGCACTGTAGATTGGTGGTGGGAGAAGGTAGACCCAGAGTTCATTTCTCCTGCTCCATCACTCTAATTTTTTATCTTAAATGGAGCAGCTTCAATAGAAGAGATTGAATATCCCATAGTTCAGTAGTCAGAGCATGCTCATTAGAAGTGGGAGACCCATGTACAAATCCTTTTTCCTGGCTCATGCAGAGAGTGTTGGGGGATGGAACCAGAGTCTTTTCTATGCCATGTGAGTGTGCTAATCATGGAAGTAAAAGTTATAAGCTGGGTGCTGCTGACAGGGTCTGTATTCAGTAGATGGTTTTGAGCACATCTACTATCATGGGCCCTGCTCACAAGACAGGCAGATAAACACCCAACAAACCTGCTTCATGGATTGTTCCTGAGCTGAGGTGGGAGATAGGTACGTAGATCCCTAGACTGAGGCAGAAGTGTGCAAGCCCAGAGGTGGAAACTTAAGCACCAAGTAAATTTAGTTACTTGCAAGCTTTTATGGAAGTATTGTGGATTACATGAAGCTTATACTGGGATGTAGGTACCTAAATCCCATGCTTAAGGACCTAAGTACCTTAGTGGAATGGGACCTGACAGCTTTACAAAGATTTGTCCCAGCAGTGGGTAGTAGTAACAAAGCTGCTGAAGTGAGCATAATGGAATTTGGGTTGATGCTGCTTTTTCTTTTTGCAAGCACATTCCTGTTAGATTGCATAAATGAAGGATTCTGAACAAATGAGCTTGTTAGAAGGCCAGTGGATTGGTGTTGCCTGGTACTCTACTTATTCTGGACTATGGACTATGGGGGTCAAAGAATGATCTTCTGACATCTTCATTTTGATAAAGAGACATTCCTATCTCAATGAATTTTGGGCAATAATATTTATGTTCTTATTTTTTCTATCACAGATTGTAAGTGTGCATTTTATTCAACTCAAAGTCTTAAAGTGATTCAGACTAAAATTATCCAAATAGTTTAAGATGGGTGGCTTCTATGGGCACATAGCCACTATATAAAATGTCAAATGTTATGTCTGAAGAGGGTTTCATTTGATACATTCTATAGGAATGTCTCTTTATCAAAATGAAGATGTCAGAAGATCATTCTTTGACCAATCATGTAGTCCTAAAACGTGGAGGTAGAAGAAAAAGTGGTGTGGTGAAATTCGTAAGTTTGAATTGATGTTTAATTGTGCTAAGGACAGAATTGACTGGTTTTGTTGCAAGGGATTTGTACCAATTAACTATTTTATAGGATTTTTATATTAACTTCACATTTACAGAAAGTTATAGAGCTTTCACTTGGACAAAACTGTTCCAGTTTCATCAAATGTGGTCTTATGTATCAACTTTTTAGTGTGGCAGGTGAAGGTGTCACAGGGTGATATGCAAAATATAAAATATCTTTAAATTTGTTAATTTAATTCCAAACCAATGCTAGGCAAGGATGAACTAATTCCAGCCTGATTGAACTAAGTTGAAGGCCTTGACTTAGAACCTGCATTTGATTTATGAAAAAACTTTGGAGGAAAGGGCTGTAAATTTGAGTAAGTGAAGGTCACAAAGTATAGGAATCAAGGGTAAGACTGAGAAGCCTTATCTTTCAACAAGCTACCTGCAGCAAAAATCACATTCCAGAGTATGTGACAATGATCATCTTAAGAAGAGGACAGCTGAAGAATTTGAAACCCTCAGTTATCTTAAGTATCTTTAATTTTCCATTTTTCTATTTTTGTCCAACCCTTCACCTGATAACATGCTGGCCTCAACTAGAACTGGGATTTGTTGAAGTTCAATTCAAATAGGAGGCTCCACCACTAGTTCCTAATTGGTAGAATACCGGAACTCTTGATTTGGCCAAATTTCCCTACTTGACCCTCTGTCCAACTGGGCTCCACCTGCTTTGGACTGCTCACCCAGTGTACCTGCTCTTTTCTCCTAGTTTCCTAACTGTCCTGGTTCCTGGTATTAGACTCACAGTTTCTGCCCTCTGGCCATCTCCTGACATCAATTTCCTGGTCTGTTGTCCTGGCATGATTTCTGGTATCTGACTCTTGTTTTGTGATTTTTTTTTTTTTGGTACTGAACTCTGGTTGGCATAGGGACCTGGATCCCCATCATTTGCTAACTGCAATGCCAACAGCCTATATCCTGACCCTGACAATTGATTGTTTTGTTTTTAAACTTTTTTGGTTCTTTGTTGTGATTTATAATCAAGAAGGTCGATGCCTTCTTAGAATTTAAATAAGGATTGGTTATTTTAGTTATTAATTAGATGATTTTACACTAACATGATTGGATCTCAATTTGATTTTTATTTGATTATTGTAATGCTTTATTTTTCACTTTAATATCATTAATAGTAGCTTAATAACATTTATAATATATTCTGAGTCACATTTCAGCAATATAGAAATCTTTCCCAGCCCTGTACACTTCTTTAATCTCCCTTGCTCTATCTTTACCTTCTCCATAAAGCTTGTCTTGCCATTCTGCAGCAGAAAATGTCACGAAATATGGGGCAGTTTTAATCAGCATGCTGATGTTGCAGACCTGATAAAGCCATTTGAATAGTCATTTCTATTTCAGTGCTTGCAGATTTTTGGCTGCTAATTCCTTTGAAGTGTGAAATCCATTGTTCTACTAGAATACCTGGTACAATGCAAAAACGGGGAGGGTGGATATATAACTAATGGAATTTTAGTTTGCTGATCCAAAATTATAGCATTGGACAGATATGTCAATAATGGAGTTATTTATACCATCCATCACTCTACTTTATCCAAGAAATAATTCAGTAGTTCTTACACACAATTGTGCCTGACATCTATTTTGAAGGGTGATAACTGTAAAACATTGTCAGTATCAAGAACTGTACATATTTATGTCATTTCTCATTTTAATGGATTGGAAAATGCTGAGAACAAAGGCTCATATGTGATGCAAATCTTGGACATGATTAGCATCCATTCTGGAAGTATGTAGCACAAGACAAGAACTGCACAGCTTTGTTTCTAAGAGTCTATAATCATATGCTCAAGCAATTTGTAACTGAAGATACAAAAGAAAAAAATCTTTAATGTTTTGGAACTGATCTGGCCTGCATCCAATTGGTTGCAGCCATTCTTTGTGAGCATTAAAATAGAACATTCAGAGAATTTAATTAAGTATGCAGCAGATTGGTGAATTATCTGTTTTAACAACCTTTTATTTTTCCTCACATTTAAAATAAATCTTTTGTAAATTATGTGATTCATTTCGAAAGGTGTTTTTAAGAAAATGTTTCCAGAGAGTTAAAGGTTGCTCTGTTTTTGGAACATGTGCTACCATTGCTTTATCATCTGTTTCTTGTTTTTGTTTTCTGAGGGCCATTTTTATGAGTCTGTTTTTATGTTCTATTCTCTGTTAAACTGTGAAGCACCTGCGTTTGCCAGGCACTATGGAAAACTATTACGTTTAAAACTGTGATCACTGTCATATGCATACATTGGACTGAATCCTCAAATCTAGTTCCACCAAGGGCAAGGGTACTCCTGTGTATAAACTCTGTCCTAGGAAGAGTCTGCTGGGGCGGAGTGGTATGACGGCTTATATGGGCTCCATATGCAGTCCTCTGGAGTAAAGTGCAGAGACTGGATATGAGAGAGAAAGAGAACTTCATGTGAATTAGATTTCAGTAAACCCAAGCAGCGCACTCTCTGAAACATACAGCCTCTTGTTGTTATTGCCTGCCTGATCTCCATCAAAAGTTAGACAGAATTGATGTGTTCTTGATGGAAACTCATTGGAAAAATCTTTGTCCAGTTGTACCTTTTAAGCTTTTTCATTTAACCATATTAACATTTCACAATCCATGCCATGTCAAGACCACCAGACTCATTTTGGCAATTTACTTTTGGTATTGCAGTCGCCCTTATAGATTTTCAGGACCTTGGAGAGTTCACATTTATTCAGGTTCCATTTGCAATGTCTTGCTTCTGAGGCCAAAGTCCAGCAAAGCACCTAGGCATGGGCAAAATTTATCATGGGAATAATTCCATAAATTAAGTTTGTAACTCATTCCTTGATAAATTGGGTTCATACAGATGGAGAAAGTTTTGTGAAAACAGGTCTGAACTGGCTCTTTCTATCTTTGAGTATTTGCTAGCAGTCCTGCTTATGTGTTAGAAATGAACTAAAAAAACCCCATTAATTTTATTTTCCTTGTTTTCTCAGATGCTGTTTTTTGGTCTGGGTTGGAAAGTTCTGTCTCCTTATTTTTATGGAGTATCCTGCTATAAAGACACAAATCTTCAGACTTCTATTAAGGCTTTCTATAGGCACGAGGGTTTAGACATATTAGAAAATTTCACTTGGAGTTCACTCAAAAACTGTTTCTACTCTAAATGTGTATGTATTCTGTAATTGTCAATCAAATTAAAATTGACTTGATATTAATCTGTAGAAGGTAAAAATTGATAATATATTGTAGCTGTTATTCACACACTGAATACTTTTTTGCATTGAAGGGAAATGCAATGAATGCATGATTTCTTGTCTGCTTATGCATTTTACACAGGTAATGGTTTGAGCTTTCCTTTAGACTCTTAAAAGTAAGGTTATGATTTCAATTTGTTCCTTTTTTCATTAATGCCTCAGTACCTCTGGGGCCTAAATTCACTTTTCCTCCCTCTTCAAAGATAACAAAAAGAGAAGATTTTAGAAGTGCCACTTCCTATGTCAGATAATATCAACATTTAAAGATGATCATTATGGACTTACTGACTTCTTCCTACTCATTAGCTTTAAGTGCAGAAGGATTACCAGTACTCTTTTCAGTTTTTATTTTTCATGTATTGTTTGCTGATCATTTCAGGAGAGTCCTGATTATCTGTAGAAATGTGAGTCTCATGCTCTCTATGAATTAATTAAGTTTCAAACCCTAGCTCTCCTGAGAACATTATTCTAAATTGCTTGCTTGTTTGTTTTTAGGAGGGGAGGAAAGGGCGGGATATTTAGATATCATTATAGGAATATTTCAGTGTGTCCTTAATACAAGAGTTGAAAACCAAAGAGATTTCAATTAGGTTTTGTTTTTTATTTTTTTGCATGCATAACACAATGAATTCTCTCTATTGTTCTCCATAATGAATCTTTACATTGCTATGCAAGTTTCCTCATATCCTTATGAAGATCCCATTCATAGCTTTCCAGTGACACATCTTTGACAAAGTCACTGGGAGGGAAAAATATTCTTAAATAATGGGCCTCCAGTTCTCTGTCCTATTGCTCTATTACGAGTCCCAGCAAGGCTTGTTGTATGTGTGTTTAGCCTTCAATATTTTATGCTAAATAACTTCTAAACAAGCAAAGTCAAATCCTGGAAGGTCTGAGCACCAACAACTCCCAGAAGGAAATTTAGCTCTCTCAGGCAGCTGCAGGTTCTCAGCCTTTCCAGGATTTGGCAGAACTAGCATTTTGGAACCTCTCAACAGGCTTTTTTTAAACTACAAGGCAGAAGGTCATAAAGTTAGGGATGCATAGCTTTTTGGTTATCACCCCATTTTTATGTCTTGCTGAAGAACTCTATTCTTTATGTCTGATTGTTAATTGCCAAGATTTATTAAAGTGAGCAGCACTACATCTTTATTAAAAGTGAAGCAGAGCACACTTGTTTTATACAAGGTCTGTCTTTTAGCACTTTATGTTTGTTCAAGTGGTGTATACAGTAGGGTTTTTTCTGACTTGAGTGATACTTTTTTTTTTTTTACCAAAAAAAAAAAATAAAATAATGGATGGAAAAATACAAGCCACTGGAGGAGTGTGTAACAGGGTGGCAATCATCTCATGCAAGTGCCTCTGTCGGGTTAAGTGCGGGCTCCTGCACTACCTCAGTTTTAAAAGCCTTGTGGCTACGCAGCACACACTGTGACTCAGTTGGAGGGCTATCACAAACCAGGGTACATCTCTAACAAGGGCCCATCCTGGTACTCTCTGTGGAGTGTCTATCAGTTCAATTCCATTTCCTCAGTTTGTTGCCTCACAGAACAAGAGTGTTGCCTCCAGGGCTTCCCTTCCTGGAGACAGCTCCTTTACCTTAGCACAGGGCTCTACAGATCTCTCAACAGCTCTCAGCTGGGAGCTGTCCCTGTTCCTGCCTGCCTGCCCTAAACTTCTCCCTTCCAGATCTGTGCTGCAACTGAGCTGCCTCTAATCCTGCAGCTCCCTTTGTAGTCCCTCCTAGCTCCTGATTAGCTGGTTCCTCCACAGTCACTCTAAACTGTTGGGAAGACTTCTCTATGGCCCTTCTCTGGCCTCAGGGCTTGGTCTGCCCTATCACGGAGTGGCATGCTGGAGATAGCCTATTTGGGGACTTCAGGAAGCAAACTTTGATAATACCATGAAAATTGAGAGAACTTTAATACGACTTGACCAGAGAGCGAAGCCATGCAGAGGAAAGTGTTGCAGCTCCAGGAGCGTGAGAGGCTGTGGAGTGAAATGGTGGTCTCAGTAGTTGCAGAATGGGACATCAGATCAAGTGGTGAGCTAATTCCCCAGATGAGCCGTGAAGAGGCACTGCTGAGGGGTATGTAGAGAAGACCTGGTGACATCCCCTAAGACATCCCTCACAAGTCTCTAATATTTCCCAGCTAGTATCATTAAGATCCCATCAACAGTACGTGAGTCTTGTTGATTAGAGCATTTCTGGTACCTTGTCTGTCTGACTGCTAATGGGAAGGTAGCCCATGATTAAGTTGTTCCAAACTGGGAGACAAAAGTACGAGCTGGTTTTCTGAGCTCTCAAGGCTAACTTAGGAGGTTTTGTTGCAAGGCCTGAATGGGAACAGAGCAGAGCTGCACTGCTGCAGGAAAAGCACTAGGAAATGGTGTATCCGGTAACCACAATCACCATGCTACTCTACAGATAAGGGTTAGCTGTTAGGCAGACATCAATTATTTCTTTTGGTGCACTGGATGTTCCGGGATAGGGTAGTTAAGCATTGGAATAAATTGCCTAGGGAGTTTGTGGAATCTCTGTCACTGAAGATTTGTAGGGGCAAGTTAGAGAAACGTGTCAGGGATGGTCTAGATGGTGCTTGGCCCTGCCATGAGGACAGGGGACTGGACTTGATGACCTCTCAAGTTCCCTTCCAGTTCTAGTGCTCTATGATTCTATAGTGCGGAATGAATGTGGTGCCAGACACTGTTTCCTCTAAGGTGCACGCTTGCGTGGGCCCACACCAAAAATTTGCCTCCTATCCACCTCCTCATCAGAGCCATGCAGGGCTGCTCAGCTGCTCTGGGGTGGGTCCAGTGGCAGTGGCTGCCCCACCCCAGGAGCAGCAGGGCAGCCACTATGGAGCCCTGGCTCTAGCTTCAGCCTTTCCCCAGGACTGGAGCTGTGGGCCACCTGGTGGGTGTTAGCTGCTCTGGCAGCCCCAGCTGGGGCCAGAGCCAGAGCCACATGTCAGGCGGTGGCAGCCCTGGCGAAGGCCAGAGCTGAAGCTGCATGTCAGATGGCAGCAGCAGTCCTGACTGAGGCCAGAGACAGAGCCGCCTGCCAGTTCCAAATCCAGGCAAGGCACTCTGCCAGCTTCAGTGTGGCATGCAGCATTCTCAGGGCTGGGAAGGCACCAGCCAGCCAGCAGCACCTGGCTCAGGAGCAGGGCGGGGTGCGGGGCAGCCCATGGGCTGGGAGAGATGGGCACTGATTCGATGTGACAGGGGCTCATGGGGAACTTCCTTCCCTGCCCCATAGGAAGCAGCCCGGTGGTGGGACACGGTGAGTGGAGCTGGGAGGCTCTCATGGCCCCATGTGGCTGGTAGGGAGCTGTACATGTGAGTGCAGGGAGGTGGCCACACAATTGGCTTCCAGACAGGCAGGGCATGTGGCTGCCTTCCCCTGCCATCACCCCCACCTCACCATGTGGGCCCCTGCTGCAGGCATGGCAGAATGGGCAGGAAATGGGGGGGCCACAGGCAAGTGGATGTCAAATTCCCTGGAGAAGCATCAGTCAAAAGAGCACTGCTCAGGCTCAGTCCCCAAGGACCCCTCCAGGGGTGGGGAGAGGAGGAGATGGAGGCATAGGCAGAGAAATAGTGGAGAAAGTTACATTGCAACAAGGCCTGCTGCTGCTGCCTGCTTGTGCATGGTCTGCATCTCTTCCAAGGGGAGGCTTCTTCCCAGCAGCCTGGCAGACCGGGAGGGATGGAGGAGCCAAAGCCAGCTGCCAAGAGCAGGAAAAGATCAGAGAGGGGTATGGGCTGAAGACCTTAAATGGAAGAAGATGTGCAAATCCCCTAAGGACACAACTGGAAATAGAAAGTGTGTGTGTGTGTGGGGGGGGGGGGAGAGTAGTGGGGAGACAGCGGAGGCTGCTGCTGATGCTCCAACATTTTGATCAGGATGGTTTGGGAGCTACTTTGCAAGGAGGAGAAATGTGGTCAGGGCCTATCCTAAGAGAAGAGGGTTGGAGTTTGGCTAATGTTGCAGCAGCAGTCCCACAGAGCTGAGACAGTAGTAGAGATGTAGCCGTGTTAGTCTAGTCTAGCTGAAACAAAAAACAGGACTAAACTAGCACTTTAAAGACTAACAAGATGGTTTATTAGGTGATGAGCTTTCGTGGGCCAGACGCACTTCCTCAGATCAAATTGTGGAAGAAAATAGGCATGACCATATATACCAAAGGGATACAATCAAAAAAAGTGAACACATGTAAAAAGGACAAATGAAATTTCAGAACATAGGGGGGATAAGGGCAGGGGAGGTAAATGTCTGTGAGCTAATGATATTAGAGGTGATAATTGGGGAAGCTATCTTTGTAATGGGTAAGGTAATTAGCGTCTTTGTTAAGACCCTGGCGTAAAGTGTCAAATTTAAGCATGAATGACAGTTGAGAGGTTTCTCTTTCAAGCCTGGTGTGAAAATGTCTTTGAAGCAGTATGCAGGTAATCAAGTCATTGAGACAATGCCCTTTCTGGTTGAAATGGCAAGAAACTGTTTTTTCTTTGTGATACTGTCTGATATCCGTTTTGTGTGCAGTGATTCTTTGGCGAAGCGTCTGAGACGTTTGTCCAATGTACATAGCAGACGGACACTGTCGGCACATGATGATATAGATTATATTTCTGGATGAGCAGGAATACGTGTTCTTGATCTTATAACTGAATTGGTTAGGTCCAATAATGGTGTCAGCAGAGTAAATATGTGGACAAAGTTGGCAACGGGGTTTGTTGCAAGGAAAGGTCCCAGGGTTGGTATTAGTGTGGTATGTCCTGTGGTTGTTGGTAAGAATCATCCTGAGGTTAGGTGGTTGTCTGTAGAAGACTATGGGTCTGTCTCGCAGAGCCTCTCGGAGTGTAGTATCCTGTTCTAGTATAGGTTGTAGTTTATTGATAATATGTTGGACGGGTTTAAGTTGGGGGCTATAGGTGATGACAAGTGGTGTTCTATTGTTGGTTTTCTTGGGTCTGTCTTGAAGTAGATGGTTTCTGGGTATTCGTCTGGCTCTTTCAATTTGTGTTTTTATTTCTCCAGGTGGGTAATTGAGATTTATAAATGCTTGGTAGAGATCCTGAAGTTTCTGGTCTCTGTCAGTGGGATTAGAGCAGATGCGGTTGTATCGAAGGGCTTGGCTATAGACGATGGATCGTATGGTGTGTTCTGGATGGGAGCTGGAGGCATGAAGGTAACTGTATGAGTCAGTGGGTTTTCTGTAGAGAGTGGTGTCTAATTTACCGTTGGTGATTTGTACTGTGGTATCCAGGAAATGGATCTCTCGTGTAGAATGGTCCAGGCTGAGATTGATGGTGGGGTGTAGGTTGTTAAAATCTCTGTGGAATGTCTCCAGTGTTTCTTGGCCGTGGGTCCAGATCATAAAGATGTCATTGATGTAGCGTAAGTATAGAAGGGGTAAAAGGGGACGGGATCTGAGGAAACGTTGTTCTAAGTCAGCCATAAAGATGTTAGCGTACTGTGGGGCCATGCGGGTACCCATGGCTGTGCCGCTGATCTGGAGGTATAAGTTGTCCTCAAAATGGAAATAATTGTGGGTGAGAACAAAGTTACATAGGTCTGCTGCCAGGTTGGCAGTGGTGTCCTCTGGGATAGTGTTTCTAATTGCTTGTAATCCATCTTCATGTGGGATGTTGGTGTATAGAGCTTCTACATCCATGGTAGCAAGGATGGTGTTATCAGGGAGGTTATCGATGTTTTGTAGTTTTCTCAGAAAGTCAGTAGTATCTCGGAGATAGCTGGGAGTGTTGGTTGCATAGGGTTTGAGAGGAGAGTCTACATAGCTGGATAATCCAGTAGTGAGCGTGCCGATACCTGAGATGATGGGACGTCTGGGGTGTCCCGGTTTATGGATTTTTGGGAAGCAGATAGAACAATCCTGGTCGGGGTTCAGAAGGTGTTTCTGTGATTCTGAGACAGGTCATCATGCCAAGGGCTGTGGGCTGCAGCTTTTCCCCAAAGTGTCTCTAGTGGGAAGAGGGGGTTTGACAAACTTTTTTGAAACTCACTAAGAATGAAAAATTTCTTGCTTTGTTTTGTTTTCTTTCTAGCCTCAGTAAGGGTTTTTTTTTTTTTTTTTTTTTTTTTCAGGCTAAAGAAACTTTGATGCCAGGATTAAATCACATCTGCAGCAGAAATGCAAAATTGCAAGGGTGGTCAATAAGCAGATTGAGGAACAAATTAGCACTTAGGATCAGCCATAATAATAAAGATGCGTGGATGAAAATGCTGATTTAACAGCTCTTTTTATTCTTTGTGACTGGGAAAGGGCTGTTTTAATATTCTTTCTTCTTCAAGTGATTGCTTGTGTGCATTCCAATATAGGTGTGTGCACACAGCATGCACGCGCCGTCGGAAGATTTTCCTTCAGCAGTACTATTAGGGCCAGCAGGGAGGCCCTCTGGAGTGGCGCTGGTATATTGGCCCATATATACCCCTGCTGGCGTCCTCACCCACTCAGTTCCTGCTTACCACTGTGACCATCGTTGGAACAATCCTCAGCTTGTCATCGAGATTGTTCTCTTCATTGTTCTTCTCCTTCTTTAGCCAATTTTTAGTTAAGTACCTGTAAATAGAGACTTCTTCTTTGTAGTTTATCTTCTCTGTGGTGTGCCGTGCATCCGCGGCAGGGCATGCCCGGCCCGCAAGGCTTTAAGCTCTGCAAAAAGTGTAATAGGCCTATGCCGTGTGGTGATCCACACTCGTCCTGTTTAAAGTGCCTGGGAGAAACACACCTCACCGAGGCATGTAAAATTTGCAAGGCATTTAAGCCCAGAACCAAGCGTGAATGGGAGTCATGTCTTAAGGTCATTCTGATGGAAGTGGCACTCTGGCTGGCACCGGCACCAGACTCAGCACCGGCTTCCCACAGTGCTCCGGCCTTGGTGCGTGATGGTTCCACGCACCGTGCCTCTCCAGCATCACACAGAGCCAGACATTGCTCCTAATTACCAGTGCCGCAAAAGAAGAGGAGGCCTAACAGGGGTCAGTCCCCGCCTAGGCACATGCCCTCCGTGCGCCCTACAGTGGGGCATGCAGCGCCAGCTAGCCCGGAGCCCAGACCTTCTAGGTCAGGCGAATACTCTTCCCAGTGCAGGGATGTCAGCCCCTCGGAAGAGTTCCCAACCCCATCCACACCGGAGGCCTTGGAGGCGGCGAAGGTCCTCATCGAGTCATCTCCCTCCCCTCCGCCCACCCCGGCACCCTCCAGACAGCACAGAGATGTGTGGCACCGCCCCCCCCCCCCCAGGGTGCCAGGAGAACCGGTGCCCGAGACCAGAGAAGGGCGCCCAATCCCTATGGCACTGCACATGGCACCAGCCACCAAGACAATGCTACTGGCACCGGGCGCGGCACTGAACCTGGTGTGGCATCACCACTTGGCACCACCACCCGCGCATGGGGTCCCGGCACCTACCTCCGTGTGGGACTCCAACACAGCCAGGCCTCCTCCACCACCACCTCGGCACCGGGGCAAGCCAGAGTTCATGTCCCGGTACACCTCAGCCCCGTCAGCTCCCACGTCGACACCGCCTTGGTCCACCACGGAGTACTCGTCCGACTCCGAGGCAAAATCAGTATGGTCCTAAATGGGCTCCAGGTCTCGTTCCTAGTGCCGCTCCTGGCACCATACTCCTCCACACCTGTACCAGCAACAGTGGGCTCAGCTGGTCCCGGTACCCATGGTACAGCAAACGTGGCCCCCTCAACCGCCAGGACAGTGGCCTTTCTGGATTCCCTGGGCTTATCACCAAAACCAGGGCACGAACCCCCCTAGACTGGCTTCCCTCTCTTCATGCCCGTGAGTTCCTCCGTCGGCGACGCCTTTGGTTCGGTCCCCCACATTGGGACATTCATTGCTTCCGGGCCAGTCGTCCCCAGGACCAGGGGAAGCGCGGCTCCGGTGAGCCAACCTCCTCCCTCTTCGTCCAAGGCCACCTCGGACGATCCAGAACACACGGATGCCCCAGTGGGTGATGTGCTAAAGGGGCATTGTCCTCCTCCCTGGACGAGGCGCTAGCCGACTCTGCGCCGTCCACAGACACTTCGGCCCATCAGGCACAAAGTTTGGGAGTACAAGCAGACAAGGTCTCCGAATATTCGGACCCCACTGTCGACATCCTGCACGCTAACACTCCCTCTAGAGTGGCCCTGCTGATCAATAAAACGGTGGCCCAAATTTCAGCAGCCTTGTGGCAAACTCCAGCATCCATTCCCTCCACTGACAAGCGTGCGGAAAGGAGGTACTTTGTCCCCCAGGAGGGTAATGAACGCCTCTTCTCCCACTCCTCTCCCAGCTCCTTAGTGGTACAGGCAGTCAGCCAAAGGGAGAGACAAGGACAACCCACTGCCACCCCTAAACAGGGAGGCTAAAAAGACTGACCTGCTGGGTAGAAAGGTCTACACAGCTGGGGGCATTCAATACCACATCGCCAACCAACCAGTCTTCTTGTCCCATTACGCCTACAACACCTGGACGTCACTGGATAAATTCATGGACTTGCTCCCCAGAGGCTCCTGCTCGGAGTACAAGGCTCTTTAGGAAGAGAGGAGAGCAATTTCCCGAGCGGCTCTCCTGGCAGCCTCGATGTGGCCGATGCCACCTCATGGGTGATAGCCACTGGTTCCTGTGCCGTAGTTCATGGCTCCAGGGTTCCGGTGTGCCACCGGAAGTCTAAAATACCATACAGGACCTCCCTTTTGAAGGCCCCTTACTCTTCTCAGAGCAGACCGACTAACGGCTCCATGGCCTAAAGGATACCAGAGCAACATTAAAGTCCTTAGGCTTACACGCACACCTGCTACCCAGAGGCATCATATGCAAACAGGAATATTCCTAGAATGCATCCTCAGGGCCCGCTTCCTGACTTTATTGCCTCTGACCCTACGACGGGTAATGTTAGAAGCAACAGGCGCCGTCCGCACCCCGCCCCAAGTAATAATCAGGGGCACCTCAACAAACCCCCCAGCCCCGGCAGGGGTTTTGACAGGACCTCCGAGGGCACCCTACCAGTCTCCTCTCTATCTTTCTGGGACTGTTTAGCGCATTTCCTCCAGGCCTGGCGGTCTGTTACATCGGACCGATGGGTTCTAGAGATAGTGGAAAGGGGTTATGTAATCCCTTTCCACTCGCCCCTTCCTTCTCCCCCCTACCCCGTCCCTTTTCAGAGACCCTTCTCACGAGCCTCTGCTACAGGAGGAATTAAATCATCTCCTCACGCTAGGGGCAGTGGAACGCGTTCCCCCCGAGTTTCGGAACAAGGGATTCTATTCCTGTTACTTTCTGGTTCCAAAGGCGAAAGGGGGCCTTCGTCTCATTCTAGACCTCAGAGTTCTAAATTCCTTCATTGTCAAGACAAAATTCAAAATGGTGACTCTGGTGTCCATTATCTCTTCCTTAGCCCCCGGAGATTGGTACGCTGCCCTCTACTTAAAAGACGCTTATTTTCACATTTCCATCGCCTCCCTTCATCAAAAGTTCCTATGTTTTACTGTGGGTCTGGACCACTACCAAGTCACGGTCCTCCCTTTTGGTATTTCAACTGCCCCTCAGGTTTTCACCAAATGCATGGCGGTGGTGGCTGCCGAGCTCAGGAAAAGGGGCGTTCAAGTGTTCCCCTACCTAGATGATTGGCTCCTGAGGGGGGAGTCAGAGACTCAGGTGAGAACCCACATCACCATAGTCCGCAATCTCTTTGAAGACGTGGGCCTCCTGCTAAACCTGGACAAATCGACTTTAACTCCCATGCAGGTCATAGAGTTTGTGGGCGCCACTCTACATTCTCTGTTGCAAAAGGCCTCCCTACCCATCTCCCAGTTTCTCACGATACAGATGGCGGTCAGGTCACTCCAGATCTTTCCAGTGACTACCACCCGGACTTGCATGCGCCTACTGGGCCTCATGGCCGCCTGCACTTATGTAGTGCAACACGCCAGACTGCGCATGTGCCTGCTACAGATGTGGCTATCGCAAGTCCACAACCCAGTAGTCCACTCTTGGGACAGAGTGCTGTCAGTCCCCGCCCCCGTCCTCCTTGCATTGGAATGGTGGACCCTCTAGGCGGAGGTATGTGCAGGGGTTCCGTTCTCCAGACCAGTACCGTCCATCCGTCTGGTCACAGATGCATCAGACACGGGCTGGGGAGCCCACTTGGAGACCTACACACACAAGGTATGTGGTCCGTGGACAAAATCTCCCTGCACATCAATATCAAGGAGCTTCGGGCAGTCCGACTAGCTTATGATGTTTTCCTTCCCCACTTGAGAGGCAAGTCTGTCCTCATTCTGTCAGACAACATGACAGCGGTGGCATACATAAACAAGCAGGGCAGGGCTCATTCCTCTCGCCTGTGCTTGGAGCAACCTGCCTGTGGGATCTCTGCATCGGGGCGGATATCCACCCGATAGCCTCATATCTCCCGGGCTCTCAGAACGTTCTGGCGGACAGACTGAGAAGAACGTTTGCAGGCCACGAGTGGTCCCTACGGTGGGATGTGGCCCAATAAATCTTCCGTGTGTGGGGGTCTCCCCACCTAGACCTGTTCGCCACGGGGCAGAACACGAAGTGCCCCCATTTTTGCTCCCTCATGGGTCAGGGACAGGGTTCCCTAGGGGATGCTGTCCTCCTCCACTGGCTGCAAGGCCTGCTGTATGCCTTCCTGCCCTTCCCCCTAGTTCACAGGGTCCTTCTGAAAGTGTGGGAATTCAGGGCATCACTAATCCTAATCGCCCCGGCATGGCCCAGGCAACACTGGTTTTCGACCCTCCTCAACCTCTCCTGCAAGAGTCCCATAACCCTCCCATTGGTCCCGGATCTGATATCTCAGGACTTGGGGAGGCGTCACCACCCGGACCTGCAATCGCTGCACTTGACAGCATGGAAGCTCCGTTGTTCATGGTAGAAGAGCTCCGGTGCTCAGAATGAGTTCAGGAGGTCCCGCTGGGCAGCAGAAAACCCTCCACCAGAATCACATACCTCGCTAAGGGGAAGCAGTTTTGCTGTTGGGTTTCTCAGAAGGGGGTGAACCCAAGGTGGGCACCAGTCCCCCTGATGGACTTTAGGCTCCAGCATCTTTCTTCCTCCTCCATCAAGGTTCACTTAGTGGCCATCTCGGCCTTTCACCCTGGGGGAGTGGGGGAAAACACTATTTGCCAATCCAATGATCAACAGGTTCCTAAAAGGGATGGACAGACTTTGTCTGCATGTCCACCAACCTGTTCCCTAGTGGGACCTAAACCTGGTCCTCTCCAAACTTATGGGGCCCCCATTTGAACCGCTAGTGACATGTTCCCTCTTCCACCTATCTTATAAGGTGTCTCTCCTCGTGGCAATCACATCTGTGAGGCAGGTATCTGAGCTTAGGGCATTGACATCAGATCGCCACCTCCCCCCCCCCCCCACATAGTGTTTTTTAAGGACAAGGTTCGGCTCTGCCCTCATCCGGCTTTTCTGCGGAAAATGGTGTCTTCTTTCCACACCTCCCAGGACATTTTCCTGCTGGTTTTTACCTAAAACCACACACATCTGGGAAAGAACAGGCTCTTCACACTCCAGACATCCGTAGGGCTCTAGCCTTTTATTTAGACAGGACCAAACCGTTCTGTAAATTGCCACAACTTTTCATGGCCATCGTGGAATGCATGAGAGGCCAACATGTATCAGCTCAGCAGATCACCTCTTGGATAACCACCTGTATCAGGGAGTGCTACACCCTAGCGGGCATCCCGGTCCCACCTCTTAGAGCGCACTCCACGAGAACTGTGGCAGCTTCCACTGCTTTCGTAGCACAGGTTCCCATCCTGAACATCTGCAGAGCCGCTACATGGTCCTCAGTCCATACGTTTGCTAACCCACTATGTGCTGTCACATCAGGCCATGGAGGATGCCGCCCTGGGTAGGGCAGTCCTCCACTCCCCTGTGGCTTTGACATCCAGCCCTCCTCCTCAGGTTCTGCTCTGGAGTCACCTATATTGGAATGCACATGAGCAATCACTCAAAGAAGAAATAATTGTTACTTACCTCATAACTGTGATTCTTCAAGATGTGTTGCTCATGTCCATTCCAAATCCCCGCCCATTGCCCTTTATCCAGGGTATACCAGTAGGAAGGAACAGAGTGGGTGAGGGGGTCAGCAGGGGTATATATGGGCCAATATACCGGCGCCACTCCATGGGGCCTCCCTGCTGGCCCTAACAGTACTGCTGAAGGAAAATCTTCCAACGGTGCATGCACGCTCCACGCACACACCTAGGGTGCGTCTAGACTACATGGCTCCGTCAACGGAGCCATGTAGATTAGAGTTGTAGGTAAATGGAAATGAAGCGGCGATTTAAATAATCGCCGCTTCATTTAAATTAAAATGGCTGCCGCGCTGTGCCGATCAGCTGTTTGTCAGCACAGTGCTGTACTGGACGCTCCGCAGTCGACATCAAAGACATTTGTCGACCTTCCTGGTATGCCTCGTGGGATGAGGTTTACCGGGGAGGTCCACAAATGCCTTTGATGTGGAGCGTCCAGACTACAGCGCTGTGCTGACAAACAGCTGATCGGCACAGCGCGGCAGCCATTTTAATTTAAATGAAGCGGCGATTATTTAAATCGCTGCTTCATTTCCCTTTGCCGAGTAAACAAATCTACATGGCTCCGTCGATGGAGCCATGTCGTCTAGATGTGCCCCTATATTGGAATGGACATGAGCAACACATCTCGAAGAATCACAGTTATGAGATAGTCACCATTCTTTCTTCCATCACATTATTTATATATATATATATATAAAAATATTTGTTAGTAACTGATAGGTACCACGGTGGCACACATGTGAACAAGTGCACATGATCTCAATATTGTTGCACAAGACAAAACTCACTCTGCTCACAGATGGAAAATCTTAGAGACTCTGGTGAGAGTCTCACCCTTCTCCACCTCCTTTCGTGATTGCTATTTTGTCCTGCTTTTGAGTTATGCCATGTAAATGTAGTAGGGGGAAGGACAGCTGGGGTTTCCCTTGGAGTTCAAAGTGTACAAGAATCTATAGCTTATCCCAGTGTTAATACCTGAGATGGCTGGGAAATTGCAGCAAAACATGAATGTTTTCATGATTTTTTTAAAATTTCTGCTTTCACTTGACAGTTTAGAGTTTTTGAAAATTTTGCATTAGTTAGAAAGCTGGTCAGAAACTAGGAGAAAAGAATAAGTGAAATATTTTGTGAAACACTCTTAAGTCACTTTTATCCAAATTTGGTTTCACATACTTAGGAGTGGGCTTTCCCCTTTTAGAAGTTATTTAGCATAAAGAAAAAAATGGATATAAAAAGTGCGTTTGGGGATTTAACAACATTGATTAGCTGTAACTAATGCAGTATTTTGAGCTACTAATGTAGAATACTGACGTGTTTATTTCATGAAGGAAATTTTCTGTTCTTTGAAACCATACACATCACTCATTTGTTGTGAAGTGTTTCCATTTCTTTGTCTACTTTGGTATCTGTCTGTTCTCATGAGTACAGTACGTACTATATCATCTCAAGCACAATCGTGCTGGAACCCACCCAAGAAGGAAAAAACAAAAGGTCTTCAAGGAGATATTTCTTTGCTTCAAGACAAGTTTAATATTCTTACTCTTCGTAACTGAGCTATAAGGAAAAAATTGTCAGAAAGTAAAGCAGTAGCCCCAGAAAAGGCTTTATGGGATAGCTGTCTGTAGAATGTTGTCTCAATTGTTTAGCCCCAGTGAAGTGTTACTATAATATATCATTGAAATGCAGTTTCTCTGATGTAACTGCTCACTAGGTACTCTCCTCCTAGGAAGTGATTCTGGTTGTTTTCATGTGTGTGTGTATTTGTGAGGGAATGTTAGCAACTGGACCATAAACCTCTCTGAAAATGTGAACTCTTCAACAGAGTTGGTGAATTATATGTAATAATAAGAAACAAACACATAAAATTCAGTTTTTCTCATTTGCTTGAATTGTTCAGAGTATAGTTTTCTTGAATTTAATTGTTTGAAACAACTTACCAATAGTGAAAATGATTTCTGTGTAGGGAGGCAGCTCAGTGACTATGTACTACTTAAAGCTCATTTAAGTAGGGAGTTAGTATTTGTGATGACTGGTTGCAAGGTAAAACAAGTCATATTATACATTTATTTCTCTGGGTGAATGCAACTCTTAGAATCAGATTTCCATTATTAATTTGCAAATAAGAGATTTCAGAATTTTTGAATATTCACCTAAAATTCACTATTCTGGTAAACTTTTCTGCTTCTAAAATTATTTTGTAATATTTTCATAGAAAGAGGACCCAAAATGAATCACCAGCACAATCCTAGTCAATGCATATAGAAATTTGAATGATCATCTGTGAACACCTTTTAAAAAATTTTTTTACACAGCTTCACTCTATTTCTCTAATATATGCTGTGGTAAAAGAAAAGTCAAAGGAAGACCTCTCAAATTCCTGCTTATAGGTTGCTCTGGTATAAGGGTTTCTGTGGGCTGTTTTAACATGACATCACACTACATTTAAGACATATCTTGTTTTCTCATACTGAAAAAGCCACATTTTAAACCCCACATTTTACTTATGGGCAGAATTTTGTCAAGGCAAATCAAGTACCTAAACTGCAGTAACAAAAGACAGGACTATGCAGCACTTTAAAGACTAACAAGATGGTTTATTAGGAGATGAGCTTTCGTGGGCCAGACCCACTTCCTCAGATCAAATTGTGGAAGATTGTCTTCCACAATTTGGTCTGAGGAAGTGGGTCTGGCCCACGAAAGCTCATCACCTAATAAACCATCTTGTTAGTCTTTAAAGTGCTGCATAGTCCTGTCTTTTTTGTTTCAGCAAGACCAGACTAAAATGGCTACATCTCTATTACTAAGCTGCAGTGTGATAACTGTGAGCTAATTAGTGTGATACCTCTTAAAAGTACTCACAATATTATTGATCTTTTATTTCAGGTGTGCACAAAATATACCCTCTGGGTTAGATGCAGTCCGCCACACATTCGAATGTGGCCTGCACAATACTCTGGGCAGCCAATGTCCTGCAGCCCAGCAGACTCTTTGGACGGGCTCCCTGCCTGCGACAGCCCCAGATGTTGCTCAAAGTGGCCACCTGTTGGGGCCATAGTGTGGGTCTCTGCACAGCGCACACTTATTGGGGGTGGGGGTCTCCACACACTGCCCCCACCCCCAACATAATTGTTACAGCTTCCATTAGTCAGAAACTGGCCAATGGAAGCTGCCTGGACAATGCTTGCAGGTGCATGTAGCATGTGGAAACCCACTATCTGCCACTCCCCATGGAATATACTGTGCAGAGATGCACACACTGGACCCAGCAGCAGCTGCTTTAAGCAGCATGTTGCAGTGTAGCAGGCAGGGAGCCTGTCTGAGGGTCCCACTGGGCTGCTGGTTGGGAGCCATCTATGGTAAGCACCTCCCAGCCAGAGCCTGCACTCCAGCCCTCTGCCCCAGTTCACAACCCCCTCCCCCAGGTCACAAACCTAACCCTTTGCACCCCCTCTTACACACCTCCCCCAGGGCAGAATCCTCTCCTGTACTCAAACTCCCTCCCAGACCCCACACTGCCTCCTGCACCCCAGGCCCCTACTCAATTCTATCAATTGTTTTCCTTAATGTACCTCTCACCTCCATTTCTCTGTCTCTTTTCCTGTCATGAAACATTGAACTTTTAAAGGAGTTTTGATGTAACATAAAAACAAAAGCACATCTCAAATTTTAGTTTTTAAATGTAATGTTATAATGCTTACTATAGCAATATGTTGTATCATTACAGTTTGTCATCATCTTCTGTGGCACATTTAATTTGTGTCAATATGATGTCAGCTTCCGTTGTATACAAAGGCTGAGAGAGCCAGTAAGAGAAAGTCTATTGAAATTGGTGACTCACCAAAAGTCAGGTTTACTGATGGGGGGGCAGGGGGAGAGGTGCACCAAGGCACTCAGAGAATTCACTGACTTCTCTAAGCTCTGAGTCAACATTATGTCCCAGTGAAGAAGAGTTCTGGATGGCTTTCCAATAGAAATTGCTCCAGTAAAAGACATTACATCACCCACCTTGTCCCACTGATCACACCCGCAACACTGCCCAGAAAGTTCAGCCCATGACATTATACTCTTTCTCTTTGGCAGAAACCCCAAGGGAGAACAGGCAGAATTAATACCACTTGCCTTTCCTCAGGTGCAGACTCTGCTGTGATGTGAGGAGAAAAGGTGCCACTTAGTGTAAGGAAGGACAATTTAACCCATCCTCTCTTCCTCCCAGGAAGACTTTAACCTTTTATGTCATTTCAATTTGTTATCAAACAGACTGTTTTCTTATATATTGTATGTGTATGTATTTGAATAGTTAAACATTATGTTGCTAAAGGTAAAATAGGACCTGTCCTGCTTCAGCTCTAGTTTAATGCCAGAATTTTCACTGAATACAATGGAATTCAATCCACTCAAATAGTATTAATATAACCGGCACCTGTCCTTAAGTCTCTTGTGTTCTGCAGATGTACATATATCACACTTCATACTGGCTGAAAGTTCTGGTGTCAGTACAGAACTGTAAGCATCAATTAATCTCCTTGTAGTGATGGAGGAAATGGGAGAGGTCCAGGGTTTGTTTTTTTCATAGACTTATACATTTATAAAAAATCCTGCTCAAGAACCTGCATTTCTCAAAAGCAAAAATAGCTCAGCATAATAAGAAAAGACTAGATTTTTAAAAAACAGGACTTTACACATTTGGGTTAAATAAAATAGTTATTAACAAACTTTCTATGATACCGGATAGAGCAGAAAAAAAAGCAGGCTTCTTTGATAGCCTATGAAATCCATTGTAGTCAACATGTACATACTCTGGACAGCAATAGTATCATTCAATATGTTCACTCCATCCATTAGTATATGTGCATGTGCAGGTGTTTTATTACATTTAGAGCATAGTCACTTAGGCTGGGATTTTTAAAGGAACCCAAGGGAGTTAGGCATTAATCTCCCTTTGAAATTCAAGGAGAATTGAGCACTTAGGCTTCTTTGAATATCCCAGTCTTAATTTTTGTACTGAAATGTTAGAGGAAGGCATCTGACATAATTTTGTACAGTTTGCATATCCAGAATTGCTAGTGATCAAGAACTCTGGATTTCCATGACAAAAAGAAATCTCAGATTAAAAATAAATGGGCATTTTATTCCTGCAGTTAAAAAGTAATGATGAATTTTAGTGTCCCTAGTCACAATTTATGTACAGGATCAGTTGAAAACAATGTTGTACTGATATATTTACAGTAGTAAAATACTGCAATGATCCAGGCAGTGCATTGTTCCTTCTCTTTTGTCACTGACCTTGCTATTTCAGCCTCTTGTTTTTGTGTTTTCATTCAGTTTATGTTCATTCAGTTTCTATGTGTTTTACAATTTTCTGCCTTTACATGTAATCTACAGCCATGCTGTATACAGTACAGAACAGAATCTTACCACCAATGTGAAATTTGTCCTTGTCAAATCAGTGACACAGTCTTCAGGGGAGATTTTTAAAGTTTGTTGGCAGCTTTTCATAACTTTAATTACTCACATCTGGAGAATGACATGAAAGTTGAGATGCATTAAAACATGAACCTCGTTGAGTAACTTCATGTCAGAAACAGTTTATTGGACTATGTTTAGCTATGTAAATCAACTATGTTTAGCTATGTGCAATCAGAAATCAATCACAACAGTGAGAGGTTATGTACATTGAATAAGTGATACTTCAGATAATGTAGTTAACAGTTAATAAATATGTCTTTATTTTTTTCACAAGATGTTAAAACTAAATCTTCTCTGTAAAAGTGGAAATTCTGCATTTTTCACTGGCAAATGGATTTCTAGGGCCCTTGCTAATGAAGCTGAGAAGAATGCAGGATTGAGTCCTAAATAACACCAGAGTTTTGTCACTGATTTCAGTGGGGTCAGGATTTCACTCTACATTTTTTTTCAAAGTGAAGATGCTGCTTTCTCAGCATACACAGGAGATAAAATAAGCAGGAGTTGGAGAAGAGAAGCTATGAAGAAGAAATGGAAGAATAGCAGAGAATTTTATATGTTAAAGCTGGTTCTAATTAACTGGATGTTTCAAACCATTGTGATGAGTTAACAATGTCATCAGCACAGGGCTCTCCAAAAAGAAAAGCAGCTGTGAGTCAGACCTTGAACTGGATGAAAAGTTGCTGAAACGATAATAATTTAAGTAGACATTATTCACACCTTTTTACTGATATTATTGTCTTCCATGGTGGTGAGTGGGGTAATGAGCTGGCTGCTCAGATGTTTCATAGTCCTGGTGTTTGCATTAGCTAGGAAATAATTAAGCCAGTGATTTTGGGGACTGCCTTTATTCTGTCAGACTCATCATCTATTCAAGCTATTTTAGAAGCAGATGACACCATCTGATAGCCATGAAAGGAGGGGTCCTCTCAGCCCTTCTGGATGGAAGGGGAACTCCTGTGCCTTTCTGACAATATCACTCTCCTTCACTACCCAGACTGGTGGAGGTCTGGGATCCATATGGGAAAAGGAGTAGGCTGATCAAAAGCAGTGTTCTCCCCTGTAGCCTGGCAGAAGTTATACAAAATGTAGTCCATGGGAGCTTCCTCTCACTCAGAATGGGAGGAACTGGGATGGAAAGGAAGAAATTGCCACTTCTGGGGCGGGGGTGTGATGGAGGGCCTCCACACACAAATATCTCTGGTCTCTCACTGGGATCTGATGGGTCTGGGGTGGCTTTTCTGGAGGTGGGGGCAAAACCCACTCTTGTGATGGGAAAGGGAGAGAGAGTCTCTGCTGGGAAGTGTTTAACATTTCCTAATAAAATGCTCCAAACCCCCAGTTCTCCTGCAATGGGTTTTACTGTGGGAAGGGATGTTCTGATCCAAGGGCTATTTTGATGAATGCCAGTGATGCCTAAATGGGAGATACTTATATGATGTTGACAAATGTCTGCTGTACATCTTGAGACCAAGACATTCATTCCTCTTGTAACTTAATTTGAATCTGAACTCAGGGATGAAATCGTGGCTCCACTGAAATTAATGGGAATTCGGGATTTCATCCCATGCCTCTTGACCTAAAAAGCTACTTCATCAGCCTCCTTTCTTCCCCTGCTCTTTCTTTTAACCACATAAAATAAGTACTCAGAATTGTGTTATTCCCCTACTGAGTTCATCTAGCTTATATGCATTTTTTAAAAGCCCTCAGCTGGGCCTTCTTGAGTAACCATCATACACCACAAAAGCACACATCCATCATTTCCCCATTTATACCACTTATTGCTCATTGAAACAATTTCTTTAACCACAGAACCAGATGTTCTCTTTTACACACATATTTTAACTGGGTGAAAGAATGAGATGTCGGTTCCTCTGGAGAGTCATGATTAATACAGCTAATTTGTTATGTGCCCAAAGCAAAAAAGATGTCGAAGACCTAGGGAAGAGCATGTGTGCTTTTCAGTCTTAGGAAAATTAGCAGAACTTTTAAATATTCTACCTGCAAATTACATTTTAATTTTTATATTTTGGCATTATTTGAAACAAAGAAAAAATGTTGAGTTTTGGCTTCCTATGCAAGAAATTCCAGAATTCCTTCTAAACAGCTGTCCTCTGCACTTGTACATTTTGAATGAAAAACACCAGACAAGATGGGCCAGGTATTATCTTTTATTGGACCAACTTCCGTAGATGAGAGAGACAAGCTTTCCAGCTTACACAGAGCTCTTCTTCAGGTCTGGGAAACTTAATCAATGTGTCAGTTCCCCAGACCTGAATGAGGCCTTCATGTAAGTTTGAAAGCTTGTCTTTCTCATCACTGGAAGTTCATCCTATAAAGGCTATTACTTCACTCACTATCTCTCTCATATTCTATAACCGACACAGCTACAAAACTGCAGAAATAGGCAAATCATACTTTGGTGTGACTAAAAACAAGGACGAGATCACTAGCTAAAGGAGACAAAAGGTAGCAGGCTGCTTCATGAAATTTTTTTTATATAATAGCGTAGAGAAATTAATGGTCCCTCTGCTACTGGCTTCCCCCACTGATAAACTCTGCCCTCATCCTCCCAGACTTTCAGAACACTAATCCGCTGCTCAGGGAATTCAGGAAGCTTCGGGTGGAGGAGCAGGGACTGGGCATTCTCTGGGGAAGAGGCAGAGAAGAGATGGGGCAGGGAAGGGGCTTGAGGGAAGTGGCAGAGTGGGGTGATTGAGTACATTCTGGCTAGAGGGAAACTTGGTGTCTATATCTTACGAGGCATATTTTGCATAAGGATTACAATAATGTGTAGGATGTGACTATAGAAGTGCTTTTGGTTCCACACATTTTGTTTATTAGGGTTAAGGGTCAGGAGGAATGATACTAAGATGTGAGGCAGACCTTTTGAAATGTGCCACCAAGGATTAAAAATGTATTAATTTATTTGTAGTATTTTATGTATTTATAGTTATATGTATTGTAGTGAGTCAGTGTGGCCTCCCACTGACCCAGAAGGGAAATCAGTCCCTAAGACTCCGTGGAGGTGGGGCTGGAGCTGCCCAGCCCTACTCACAGGAAGCAGGAGGGTGGGCTGGGACTACAAAAGCAGGAGCTAAGAGCTCAGTTAGAGCTCAGTGAGTGAGCAAGCCAGACACTCTCCCTGGACTCCCCACAAGGAAGGCACAGTTGCCCTGCCCTAGGAGGGATGACTGGGTTGGATTGCCTGGGCCATTGCCAGACCGCAAAGATGGGTCAAAGCCACCCTGACCGCTGCTGGGCATAGAAGACTGGCTAAGGGGCCCCGGGCCGCAACCAGGATCCTGAGATTGGGCTGCACTGCCAGGACCTCTGAGTGCCCCAGACCCAGAGCCCATGGACACCCTGCCAGTGCCGTTGTCCCCAGTGGACCCTGAGGATCAGTGGTTTAGCCTGGTAGGCCCACAAGGGGAACTGAGAAGTGGCCCAGGGAAAGCTGACCTTGGGTCGGCTGAGGAAATGGAGGTCAGTTGGGCAGTGCATTACGGTCAGGATCCCCACTGACCCACTGACCTGGTCAGAGTGTTGTGGTCAGGATTCCCACTGATAGGGCCATGGGCTAGGACATAGTGGAGCGGGCGTGCCTCTGTCCCCCCTGCCACCCGCCACCTTGGGTGGCAGGTTCCCTCTGTAGGGAGAAAACCCCTGCACTTGTTGGCTCTCCACCAGAGGAAGAAGACCCGACCACTGCTCAGCCTGCAGACAGGACTGAGCTTTAAACTGTTTAAACTGCTTATTTGTTGCACCACCCTGACTAAAGGCGTAGTATCATAAACTGCTGCTCAGCCTGTAGCCAGGCCTGAGCCGTTAACTCAGGAGTGGATAAAAAGGCCTCTGCGGGCCAGATCCAGCCCCCCAAGCAAGTGGATCAGGTCTGTGGAGGTCCTGCTGCTCCCCCCGCCCCCAGGCCAATCAGGGCCTGAGGGTGGGAGAAAGTGCGCGAAGTCTCCTCCCACCCTGCCCCAGCCCTGCAGGGAGTGTGTGGTGCTTAAAAGTGCTGTGTGCTCCTGGCAGAGCAGGAAGAGACTTCACACACTCCCCTGCCCCCAAGCCCTGATTGGCCTGGGGGTGGGAGGAATGTGCAAAGTCTGCTCCCACCCTGCAAGGGGCGCAGCACTTCTAAGTGCAGCACACTCCTTGCAGGACAGGGGCAGGGTGGGAGGAGACATCACACAGTCCCCCACCCCCAAGCCAATCAGGGTTTGGGGAGTGGAAGGAGCATGTGAAGTCTCATCCTGCCCTGTAAGGGACTCAATACTTCAAGTCAACCGCCTGCTGCTGCTTAGCAGGCAGTTGACTCTAAGCATGGTGCTTCCTTTCAAGGTGGGGGCAAGGAGCAAGAGGCTTCACATGCTCCCCGTCCCCAGGCCCGGATTGGTCTGGAGGCAGCGGGGAGGAGTACACAAAGTCTCCTCCCACTGCCTGGGACACGGGTACCTAGAGGGAACTGCCAGCTGCTCAGAGCAGCTGGTGGCTCTCTCTGAGGGGCAAAGACTTTGCGCACTTCCCCACTCCCAGACCAATCAGGATCTATGAGTGGGGAAGCATGGAAGCATCCTGGCCCCGCTCCTTCTGCCTGAGGCCCCAGCCCTTCCGGGGTGGCCCGAGGCTAATTAAAACATTTCTGAAGTGGCCTCTGGTCAAAAATTATTGCCCATCCCTTCGTTAACTATTCCCAGCCTGCCCTGACCCAGGGCCTGGGCTCATAAACTGCTGCTCAGCCTACAGATTGACCTGCTTGAACCGTTTGTTTGTTGCCCCGGCCTGACCAAGGGTGTGGTCTCTGTATACTGCTGTCTGGCCTGCAGTCAGGCCTGAGCTACCTGATTTATACTACCGGTTACTTGCTTGCATCCCCACCCTAAAGAAGGGCCTGGCCAATAGACAGCCACTCAGCCTGCAGACAGGCCTGTGCCTTAACTGCTACCCCATTTACAGGCTGTTTTGTTGCTCTTCCCTGATCCACGGTTAACTTCACTGACTGAAGCTCTGCCTGCAGCCTGATCCCCCTGACCTGGCTGGAGCCTAAGACCAAGACACTGGAGGTTGCTGGTTAGCCAGGGAGTGTAATGAGTCCGTGTGGCCTTCCACTGGCCCTTGACCATTACACATGGTGGAGAATGTGGGCATCGCCCACCCTCTGATGTTAGGGGCTTGTGGAACTCTAGGGTACAGAAAGACAGAACTGCTAAGTCAGAAGGAATGTGGAGCAGATGGTTAAGTTCCTTGTGGAGAGCCAACAACAGCAGCAACGGTTACTGCTACAGCAGTTGGCTAACCAACAGCAGCAGCTGAACACCCAGCACCGGGAATAACAGCAGCAGTTGGCTGCCTTAGCTCCCAAGCTGGGGAACCCTCCCCACAGGGGACGTCAGGGAGTGTCTGGCTGCTTCGCCCTGGGCTAGGGCCAAGGCACTGGAGGTTGCTGGTTAGCAGGGGAGTGTAATTAGTGTAGTGAGTCAGTGTGGCCTCCCGCTGACCCAGATCATTACATGTATATACATTTATTTACTTCCATTGCTCATCAAATGATCAGTGGTCTCCTACTTGAACAACATGTCCCATATGCACTCACCACCCTGTCCCATCCTTTAATTTTTTGTAGTCAGTTTGAAAAAAAGGGGAATCTATCACCTCAACTTCCACTTAGAAACAAAACGTGAGCTCATAACTAGAACATCTAGATATTATGTATCACAGTGAAGTTCTGATTGCCTCAGTATCTATGTCAGAATTATGCTGAGGCTGAGCCTCAATAGTACAGGAAAGATCCCTGGTAATTCTCATAGTTAGAATATCAGAACAAACAAAAGCAGGCAATTGCTCGTGCTTGCTGTGATGGCTGGTTTTCAAGGACCCAACCCTGTGAGATTCAGCTCCCATTGATGTTAATGGGAATTGAGGGTGCATGATCAACTCTCACCCTGGTTTATAATCATATCTCTGAACATCTGTGAGGGGGTATGTCTACACGACAAAGTTAATTCGAACTAACAGCCGTGAGTTCGAATTAACTTTCATAGGCGCTACACACGCAAACCGCTAGTTCAAACTTAATTCAAACTAGCGGAGCACTTAATTCGAACTAGGTAAACCTCATTCTACGAGGACTAACGCCTAGTTCAAATTAAATAGTTCGAATTAAGGGCTGTGTAGCCACTTAATTCGAACTAGTGGGAGGCTAGCCCTTCCCAGCTTGCCCTGGTGGCCACTCTGGGCCAAGCCAGGGAAACTCTTCTGCCCCCCTCCCAGCCCTGGAGCCCTTAAAGAGCCACGGTCTGGCTATGGTGCCCGTGCCAGGTGCAAGCCTGCCAGCACCCAGCCAGCAGACCCTGCACCTGGCACGCCATGAGCCAGCCACCCGCTGCCACCCAGCCCTCCCCCTCTTCCCAGGACCAGGCTGGCGGCTCCCAGGAGCCTGCCCGGGGCCGCAAGAGGTGGGCGCCCGCCTGGTCTAGTGCGGAGATCGTGGACCTCATCGAGGTTTGGGGGGAGGCCTCCAACGTCCACAATCTCCGCACTAGGCACAGGAATGCGGCCGTCTAGGGCAGGATAGCTGCCAGCCTGGCCACCAAAGGCCACATGCGAACCCAGGAGCAGGTTTGCATGAAAATCAAGCTGGTCCAGTGAGACCCCCGACCCTGAGCTTAGAACATAAGAACATAAGAATGGCCGTACTGGGTCAGACCAAAGGTCCATCTAGCCCAGTAGCCTGTCTGCCGACAGCGGCCAACACCAGGTGCCCCGGAGGGGATGGACCGAAGACAATGACCAAGCCATTTGTCTTGTGCCATCCATCTCCAGCCTTCCACAAACAGAGGCCAGGGACACCGTTCCTACCCCCTGGCTAATAGCACTCCATGGACCCAACCTCCATGACTTTATCTAACTTCTCCTTAAACTCTGTTCTAGTTCTAGGCTTCACAGCCTCCCGTGGCAAGGAGTTCCACAGGTTGACTATTTGCTTTGTGAAGAAGAACTTTCTTTTATTAGTTTGAAGCCTGCTACCCATTCATTTCATTTGGTGTCCTCTAGTCCTTCCATTATGGGAACTAATGAATAACTTTTCTTTATTCACCCTCTCCACACCACTCATGATTTTATAGACCTCTATCATATCTCCCCTCAGTCTCCTTTTTTCTAAGCTGAAAAGTCTCTTTAGCCTCTCTTCATACGGGACCAATTCCAAACCCCTAATCATTTTAGTTGCCCTTTTCTGAACCCTTTCCAAGGCCAAAATATCTTTTTTGAGGTGAGGAGACCCCATCTCTACACAATACTGAAGATATGGCGTACCATAGTTTTTGACTTCCCCTCCTCCTTCTTCCCCTGGCTTCCCCCTTCCAGCTCCCTCCTCTCAAGTTTCCACCTTCCCTCTCCCACTCTCTCTCTTCCCCTCTCCCACCTCCTTTTCCCAGTCTCCCCAGAGGTTAATCCCCCCCCCCCCAACCCTCAGTTTTGTTAAATAAAGAGAGTTTCCATTTTTGAACACACGTGTCCTTTATTTTTTACATCAGGAAGGGGGGCTAGGGAAGGGTAAGTGGAAGGAGGTGAGGGAGGAATGGGGCACGAGCCCCCGATGGGAGGACTGGGGTGGCTCTGCGGGCTCCTCGGGGTGGAAGCTCTTCTGCAGGGCCTCCTGGATCCTGACAGCCCCCCAAGTGACCCCCCCGGATGGCAGCCTGCGGCAAGTGCAGCCAGGCTGATGGCCGAGTGCTGTGATGTGCCGAGGGTGGGCACTCAGGGCACTCCAAGACAGGACTGCTTTGCTGTCCCTCATCGAGGTAGACAAGCAAGCGGGGAACCCTGAGAACTGTCTGTCCGGGGTGGGGGTCGGGTCCCCTTAAGCACAGCCCTCGGCTAGCCTGAGGCAGCAGCTCCACGCTCTAAGTCCTAAGCTGATGCCCTGCCCGCACTGGTTCTGGCCAGCCTTAACTTCGGTTCAGGGTCCACTCAATGTGGACATGCTAGTTCGAATTAGCAAAATGCTAATTTGAGCTAGTTTTTAAGTCTAGATGCGCTAATTCAAATTAGCTTCGTTCGAATTAACTAATTCGAACTAAGTTAGTTCGAATTAGTTAATTCGAACGAAGCTAATTCGAACTAAGTTAGTTCGAATTAGTGCTGTAGTGTAGGCATACCCTAAATGACATGGTTTTGTTATGCAAGCTCCATTGTTCAAGGTGACATGATAAAGCTGGTGTGTCTATCATTTATGGTTTGCTCCCTTGAAAATACTAGCTCCTGTTGAAAAACCATCCAAGGAAAGCCAGACAATCTGATGCCATTTATCACTAAAGCAGGAATTAGAAGACCGAAGGAACAAAAAAAGTCTCCAAACTTATTTCTCAGATGCAATTCCCGTGGCAAGTTTTTGTTTTTATTTTTAGATACTGAACATGTGAACCAAAATTTGTGAACATAAGACTCTCTGTTTTAACGACGGGGCATGTGAAGGACCCTACATAATGCAAAGAAGTAAAAAATGCTGTGAAACTCATCAGGATTGAGATGATCTGGCCTGCCAAGTTGCATTAGCTTCATTTTTCATCAGCTGTCATGTCACAATGAGCCATAACATGATGTGACTAAAGCAATCCAATGTGTCACCTCAACTTCACCTCTCCATGTGACACATTAGGTGAAAGGTGTGAAATCTGACAGGTTTTCTGAAAAGTGAGAGCCCTTTATTTTTTTTAATACATGCATTCCAAAGCCTTTTGAATTATTTTTATTGCGAACACAAAGAGAGCGACCACCCATCCAAGCCTTTGTGTTTTCAGCTGAACTAATGTTGCGAAAATAACAAGCTAACAGGTTTTCTCTCCAGGTTCAGGATCTTCTGTCATCAAAATTTCTGCGAAGCTATTAAAAAGGCTTTTTTGTTTGAACAGCGTGTTCTGGCAGAAAAAATGAAATACTTTGCACGGAATAAGATTTCCATAACTCCTTGAGCAAAGTGTTGAATAGGTTTTTAACATGTGGACCATTGTAGAGCAAAGTACAATCAGTTTAATTGGTTTCACAAAAATATAGATTGCACTTAGTGCTGCACCTGCTAACTCAGCATTACTCCATGACCAGGAAAGGTATAACCCCGCAGCTTCTGAAAATGAACCATAACAATACAATATAGACTTATATTCTATACATTTTATGGAAATGCCAAGGAAGCCAGAGTTAAAGATCCTGCAGCAACCTTAAATGTGTCCTTTTTTGGGAAGGTATTTTGGGTCAAATCCTGAGAAACACAATCAAATTGTTTAGCTTTGGGTGGGCAGGTTATGGGGGAGGCGGAGATGGAAACCTGATCTGCAGCTGGCTCAGATGTGTCTTCTCAGGAAGATACGGTATGACCGTGGTTGCTACACTGAGAATGCTCAGTCAGGGCTGATGATCCTCAAAACTGGTGGTTTATTCTATAATTAGATTTCACCAAGCCAGTAACCAAACAGCTTTTGTGATATTTACTGGTTACTAAGAAAAATACAGTCCCTTTAAGCCAAACTCCCAGCCCAGGGGCCATTTACGGCTTGAGCACTTCCTCAATGAAGCCCATGAAATAGTTTGATAAAGGTATTTAATCAGGCCCAAATGCCAGCCCCGGAAATGGGGAAGAGTGGGCAGCACCTGGAAACTCATCCAACAGCACCCACACCCTCAGCCCCATCTTTGTCCTGGCCACAGAGGGCACCGCTCAATCTGGGAAGCTGTACTGGCTGTCCCTGACACAATACGAACCATGCTGGCCAGGGAGCCGCCTGAGCGAACATGCTTCTGCAGCCAGTGGGGCGGGGCTGGTGAGTTTAAGTTTTCAGTTACCCTGAGCAGGAGCGGGGGAATCCCAGTGCAAGGGTGTGGATGTTGTTGGGTGAGGGCATCCTAGTGCATTTGCATGGGAGTGTAATTTGAAATTAGTTTTTATAGAATTTCAAACAGACTATAAAAACAAACCAAAAATAAAAGATGGGACAGGACGGTGGATGTGTCAGAGTGATGACTAACAACTAATAGTATGGGATATAAGAAGGCAAAAGTGATATTGGATTATGATTTTGCAAGAAATTAGAAAATTGGCAGATACAAGTATTTAGGTTTTCAGAGTCAAATTACACAATATCAATAGAAAATAACACTTATTGATTACTATGTTGAAAAGGTGATTTTGTTTAGATTTTTGACTGAGAATTTCAAATAGGGCCTCATTTGTGCAAATTGGCTATCAACTCCAGTGTTGCTAACAAAACAATTAAAACAAGCCAAAGCTAGATGATAAAAGAGTTTGCTTAATTACTTACATGCTAATTCACCAACATCTCCTTCCCAAAAGACCTGTAGTTACCAACTCTTTTAATCGATTTGCCAATAAATATTAGCCAGAATCTAACACTCCTAAATTCCTAAAATAAATTCCTGCATTTATGATAAACTGAGTGCAGTACAAAAAACTTGAACACTTGATCTCAATTTATGTCTGCAAATATCTAGAATCTGAAAGACAGTATGAGACCATTAACTATGGCAAGTATATATATAGTTCCACAGCTGTAGTTAAGAGCAACTTCAGTTTTAAAGATGTTTTATAACAACCTTGATTGTCACAGAGTTGGTATGAGTCTCTGTTCCAATTTAGAGCATATCCACAAGTCTATACGCTTTCTTACTGATTAGGTACTCAGTTTCAGGAAAGAGTACCCAAGAAATAGTCTGTGTTCCTTTTCACCAAATCTTTGCTCAGCCATCAGCTCTCATTTCAGTTAGGCTATGTCTAGACTGAAAGCCTCTTTCGAAAAAGAGTGTCTAGACTACAACCAGTACTTTCGAAAAAGCAAGCCACTTTTTCAAAAGAGAGCACCCAGGCAGTCTGGATGCTCTCTTTCGAAAAAGCACAGTTTGCATTACATAGCACCTTTTTTCAAAAGAGCACTTTCAAAAAAAGGCGTTCTTCCTCATAAAATGAGGTTTTCTATGGTCGAAAAAACTGCCACGTTCTTTTGATTTACTTTCAAAAGAACATGGCAGCAGTCTAGATGCAGGGGAAGTTTTTTCGAAAAAAGGCCACTTTTCTCAAAAAAACCCTGTAGTCTAGACACACCTTTATTGTTTACAGCAGGAATTGACCCTGTGAACACAAGTGGAGTGAATGATGGACACAACTATAGACTTTTTCCAATTTGCCAGCGGTGTCATGTACAACTTTTACATGATAGGTTGCAGAGCTACTACTGCTCGGTTAGGCTTCTGTACCAGATATAGACTGGCTCCACAACTTCCTTCCCAGAGAGAGATGCACAAGAGATATGGTCACCTTAAGACAGTTTAATGTACTGCCAGGAAAGGCTGGTGTGAGTTTAAGTTAAAGTATGCTGTGCCTGATGCCACCTAATAGCTAAATAACATAATACAGTTGAGAATTCTATTACATTTCCCTTGTAGTTTATATTCCTATAATTTAAAAATTATGGTATTGTGCTATCTTTACAGTTCAATAAGAATCAGTTTATTAATATCAGTGGTTTTCTAATTACATGAGCCAAACATGTAAAATAGCTATCCATTAGTTGTAGCAACTCTCTCTGGCTGCTGGGGAATCTGAGTCATCTTCTTCTCCTGCATCCACCATCTGCAATGTATGATGTCGATTGTTCTTTCTGAGGAACACACTGTAGATGTTGATAGTTTCTGCTGAACTCTCCGCTGTTGGTTTTGACCATGTACGATCTGGGCAATATTTTTCTTTACAAAAGCTGCAAGTCTCCACCCCTATTCCTCATCCATTTTGACACAAATGTGGTCATCAGGTTCGAGATCCAGTAGTTCTCTCAGTGTCATCTATTATAAAAGTGTTCCTAAATTATTTTTTGCCTTTTTATTTGATTTGGCTACTTTCCATGTCTGGCCATTTTCAAAGAATGTTCTGTTGGAACATTAGTTCTGAGTTGTCTTTTCGGGAGGAAAACTGCTGGACTATATCTGGTAGCTGCTATTAGTATGGGTCTGTAGCTCAGAAGAGCAAGGAATGGATCTTCCTGCTATAGGATTTACCTGGTTGTCTGTGCATGTCTCTCAGCCTTTCAGTTTCCTTGTGGGTAATGCAGGCTACTAGTAATATAATAAAAATCAGATTTTGTTTGGAATATCTGAAATTCTGCTGTGTTGAACTGTGGTCTGTTGTCTATTACTAGTTCTTCTAGAATGCCAAAATGAGCAAAAGTGCACTCCTGTTTGTCAGTAACACTGCCACATGTCATGCCTTTCAAGTAATGGATTTCTATATACCTGGGGAAAAAGTCCACTATGACCACGATGTCTTCTGAATTAGCGTAGATCCATAGCTAGTCTCTTCCAAGACCTGTCTGATAGAGCTGTTGCTTTTGTGTTGTGTTGGTCTGTTAGGGTATGTCTACGCTACAAAGTTAATTCGAAATAACAGCCGTTAGTTCGAATTTACTTTAATAGTGGCTACACATACAAACCGCTAGTTCGAACTTAATTCAAACTAGCGGAGCGCTTAATTCGAACTAGGTAAACCTCATTCTACGAGGACTAACGCCTAGTTCGAATTAAGTAGTTTGAATTAAGGGCTGTGTAGCCACTTAATTCGAACTAGTGGGAGGCTAGCCCTTCCCAGATTGCCCTGGTGGCCGCTCTGGGCCAAACCAGGGAAACTTTTCTGCCCCCTCCCAGCCCCGGAGCCCTTAAAGGGCCACGGTTTGGCTACAGTGCTCGTGCCAGTTGCAAGCCTGCCAGCACCCAGCCAGCAGACCCTGCACCTGGCACGCCATGAGCCAGCCACCCGCTGCCACCCAGCCCTCCGCCTCTTCCCAGGACTAGGCTGGCGGCTCCCAGGAGCCTGCCCGGGGCCGCAAGAGGCGGGCGCCCGCCTGGTCTAGTGCGGAGATCGTGGACCTCATCGAGGTTTGGGGGGAAGCCTCCAACGTCCACGATCTCCGCACTAGCCACAGGAATGCGGCCGTCTACAGCCGCATGGCTGCCAGCCTGGCCACCAGAGGCCACATGCAGACCCGGGAGCAGGTCCGCTGCAAAATTAAGGACCTGCAGCAGTCCTACTCCAGGGCCTCCCAGCCAGGGGCCGACCCGGAGGCCTGCCCCCACTTTGAGGCCCTGGACCGCATCCTGGGGGCTCGCGCAGTCCATGCCCCCCAGGTGGTGATCGACCCCGGGGCAGAGGGACCCATCCCTGACACCGAGGAGGAGGAGGAGGACGCCGAGAGCCAGGAGCCTGCAGGGAGCCTGCCCAGGACCCAAGACCCCCGAGGCATTCCACAGAGCACATCGGCTGTGTTGTCCGAGGCTGAGGAGGGCTCCACATGTGAGTGCCATCATGCTCCCCTTATGTATACGGGGGGTGGGGGGAGAGGGAGCCCAGGGACCGTGCGCCTGGGCCTTGCCCACCATGGAGCAGCAGCTGAGTGTCATGCAGGGGCCCTGGCCCGTTCCCCACACGCCGACCTCGCCTTGCACAGGGGGGCTGGGTTTCACCCACTGTGTCCCCAGGGAGAACTGACCACTGCTCTTGTTTCACCACAGCCGCAGCACCTGGGACTGCGGGGCACACCACCCCGCCTGAAACAGCCACCCGTACTCGGGCCAGCAGGTGCACCAGGAACCTCGAGGACTACCACCAGTGGCACCTGCGGCTACTGGAGCACCAGCTCCGCACCCAGGACCACTGGGTCCGGGAGGACCTGCAGCTGCGGCAGCGGAGCTTGGAGGCGCTGGAGGAGCAGGGCCGTGCCCTCAGAGGCCACCTCCAGACCCTGGTGGACAGGTTCCTGCCTCCTCCTGCTCCAGCCCCTGTGGCCGCCCCAGCTCTCGCTCCTCCTCCCACCCCTGCTCCCCTTCCTGCTTCCTCCACATCCCCCATCCCTCCTGCCCCACCCTCCACACCCACTCCCCCCCGATACCCCCGCAGCTGCAGTGCTGCGAGACAGGAGAGCCAGCAGGACCCCCAACCCTTCCTCCCCTTCCTGCCCCTTCCAGCTCCCTCCTCCCAGGTTTCCCCCTCCCCTCTTCCACCCTTATTCCTCCCTCCCCCCACCCCAGTTATGTAAAATAAAAAGAGATTGTTGTTTTCAAAACAAGTGTCTTTATTTAGGAAGGGGGGTTAGGGAGGGGAAAGGGGAAGGAGGGGAGGGTGGAAAAAGGCCCCAATGGGGCATGCAGGGAGAGTTCAGTCCTCCTCCTCCACCAGGAAGCTCTCCCGCAGGGCTTCCCGGATCTGGACGGCCCCCCATTGGGCCTCCCGGACAGCGGCAGTGCGGGGCTGAGCATAGTGGCCAGCCATGCGCTCAGCCTCAGCCATCCAGGCTGGCAGGAAAGCCTCCCCCCTTCCTTTCACATAAATTGTGCAGCACACAACATGCTGCCACCAGGGGAGGGATATTGTGCTCGGCGAGGTCGAGGCGGGTGAGGAGGCACCTAAATCTGGCTTTCAGTCGTCCGAAGGCCCCCTCGACCACAATGTGGGCCCTGCTGAGCCTGGCACTGAAGGCCTGGCGGGAGGGGTTGAGGTGCCCCGTGTATGGCTTCATCAGCCAGGGCTGTAGGGGGTAGGTTGCATCCCCCACCAGGCAGACAGGCATGTCCACGTCCCTGACCCTGATGTGGCAGTCGGGGAAGAAGGTCCCGGCCTGCAGCCTCTGGCACACGGAGGAGTTGCGGAACACCCTGGCGTCGTGTGCCTTGCCGGACCAGCCCACATTAATGTCCGTGAACTGGCCCTGGTGGTCAGACACGGCCTGCAGGAGGACGGAGAAGTACCCCTTGTGGTTGATGTACTGGGAGGCCTTGTGTTCTGGGGCACGGATGGGGATGTGTGTCCTGTCGATGGCCACCCCGCAGTTGGGGAAGCCAAGGGCGCCGAACCCCTGGATGATGGTGTCCGGATTGGCGAAGTGGACCACCCTGCGGAGCAGCACTCTGCTGATGGCCTTGACCACCTGCAAAGAGACACAGCAAACTGCGAATCACTGGGGCACCTGGGTGGCTGAGAGTGTTCGTTCCCTGGCACTGCCCCGCGCCCCACTCCCGGAAGCAACCCGTGCTGTGATCCTGGCCACCGTGGGTGGCATGTAGTATGGCTGGGACAGACCGAACCCTCCCGTGCGGGGCACTGTCACCTCCTCCCCCGCCCCCGTTTTCCCTGGGGTGGCCCATTCCCTCCTTGCAGCTCCCCTCCCCCCCGGCCCAGTGGCCGGTGAGTGCTGTACCTGCATGAGCACTGCTCCAACGGTGGATCTCCCCACGCCGAACTGGTTCCCAATGGATCGGTAGCTGTCCAGCATGGAGAGCTTCCAGAGGGCGATGGCCACACGCTTCTGGAGGGGATGGCGGGCTTCATGCGAGTGTCCTGTCATCGCAGAGCAGGGGCGAGCCACTCGCAGAGCTCCAGGAAGGTGTCCTTCTTCATCCTGAAGTTCTGGGTCCACTGTCTGTCTCCCCAGCGCTCCAGGACAATGCGGTCCCAACACTCGCTGCTGGTGTCCAGACGCCAGATGCGGCAGGGCACGCTGGCGTCCGGGCGCTGCTGCGGCTCCTCCATGGCCCCCAGGGAGGCCAGGTGGAGAGGCAGGGAGCTGACGTGCACCAGGTGGTGCCAGGCAGCCTCCAGCCATTGCTGGCAGGCTTGCAGCAGCAAGTCCAAAAACTGCACCAGAATGCCCAGGGTGAGCTCTGGCTCCATGGTGCCAACTGTGGTGGCGTCCCCAATGGGAACCACCGACACAGGCAGGCGCAGAGGAAAATGCTTTGCTGTCCCTCGGCAAGGTAGGCAAGCAAGCGAAAAAGCTGAGAACCGGCTGTCCAGGGGGATCCCTTTAAGCATGAGCCTCAGATAGCCTCAGACAGCAGCCACACAAAGCAACTACTGACCTGATGCCCTGCCGGAACCATTTTCAGCTGCCCTTAAATGCGACCCAGCATCCAATCAGTGTGGACGCATTAGTTCGAATTAGCAAAACGCTAATTCGAATTAGTTTTTGGGTCTAGATGCGTTAGTTCGAATTAGCTTAGTTCAAATTAACTAATTCGAACTAAGTTAGTTCGAATTAGCGCTGTAGTGTAGACATACCCTTAGTTATGCAATGTTCATGTGCATCATTCTTTATATCTTTTTTGATGCCCAGCCAACACACTGACTGGTTGAATCCATTAGTTCTTGGTACACTTCATGGATGAAATTTAAGATTCCTCCTTTCATTTCTTTTGGAATTACAATGCAATCTCCTTTAATCATGAGTCCACTGGGCTTACTTAATTGTAAATGTACTGCAAAGTAGTTTCGTGTTACTTCATTAGTGTCTTTTGGATACATGGGCCAGCTGACCCTAATGTAACTTTGAAATTCTTGCAGTTTTGAGATTGTCTAGTTTTTGTTAATAGTTATAACACCTTTCTTTGGAAAATTGCAGGTACACTTTTAATCCCCAAAAGTGTAATAAATGTAGTGAATTTATAACTCTCTTTGGCTAAAGGAATTTGCCAGGATTTTATTAAGATGTCCAGCTTAGAGAATACTGTAGTTCCTTTGGCTGAGTGGAGGAAGTCATCCAATGTTGGGAGGCTATATCTTTCTCTCCCAACTGCTTCATTAAGTCTTCACAAATCCGCATAGATTCTTAATGGATAAGAATCCCGTGATGTGTATATATATTTTGTAGTTCAGCATTGTCTCTTAAGTTTGTTTGTTCTGGACCTTCTTTCAAATGTCCAATATCACTGAGTATTTCTCACCTTTCTCACTAGGCCTGTGGTCCCCAAACTGTGGGCCCCTTAGAGGGACAGAGAAGAATGTCTGGGGAGAGGGGACAGGAGGCCCAGGCCCCTGCAAGGGGTCGGGGTGGGAGCACCACCGAGCCTCATGCTAGCCCCAGTTCTACTCCACCTCTGGCCCAAATCCTAGCTGCGTGCACACTACAAATCAAGTTACCCAGTGTAACTGGCCTCCACAACTATGGGGGGCAGGAAATGCAGCAGCTGCTGCTGAAGCCTAGGGATGGCTCAGGAGAAAGTGGTACCAGTGGCTCTCCCATCCTACTTAGGCTACATCTACACTGCAGGGTTTTTGCACAAGAAGTCTTTTGCAGAAGAGTTCTTGCGCAAAAACTTCTTGCGCAAAAGTGCATCCACACTTCAAAGCGCATCGCTTTTGCGATGCACTTTTGCACACTGCATGGATGCTCTTGCGCAAGACAGCTCTGATTGCCATTAACAGAATGGCCATCAGAGCACCTGTGCTTTTTGGATAGGCCTATTTGCGCAAGAAACCCCTGCGGAGCGTCCATACATGCCTTTTTTTGCGCAACAGCTGTAGCACAAAAAGGAGTTATGCCTTGTAGAAGAAGGTTTACCTACACCACAAAAAGCCCCCTGTTCTGCCATTTTACTGTCAATTTACTTGTGCAAAAGCACGCTTGAGGTGTGGACGCTTCTTGGGTTTTTGTGCAAAAACCTTGTAATGTAGACACAGCCTTAATGTGCGGCTCCCCTCCCATCCCCTCATCCCCAGAGTAGAGTTCCCTCTCCCCCATCCTGCCCCATTCACCCCCAGTCCTACCTGGGTTCTTGAGGGGGTGCAGTCCAGGGAAAGGGAAGCATGACTGAAAAAGTTTGGGGACTAGTTCACTAGGCCTAGGATAGCTACAATGCTGTGATTAAGAAAGTTGGAGGTCTTTGATTGTTTGATCACATGCAGTTTGAATGCAAAGCTTTTGTCTTGATCACGCATTTTCGGTGTTGAAATGGCCCCGCCATTTCAGAATACCACCAGGGCTAGTAAAGACTGTCAGGTGATTTCAACTCTGGGAGGAGTTCAGTGTGATTGTAAGTCCCTTTTGAGATGATGGTCTCAAAAGGGACTTACAATCTAAGTCAGTTTTAAAGTCAACAGTCTTTCCATGATTATTCAGTTCCCCTTTCCAGGCAGGTTTTGTCATCATATTTGATAGATACCAGAAAAAAAAACTTCCTTTATTGTCTAATATTAGTCAATTCCCTGACTAAGTATAGCATACAGCTGCAAAATGTCCATATTTTGAGCATTTATTACACCTTGGATTTTTGGTTGTTGAACTATGATTTTTCCATATATTAGACATTTAGTCTGAATGTCTTGATGTTTGCCTGGGATTCCCTTGTAGTCTCAGGGCTTTAATAACAAAGGGTATGTCTACACTACAGCTGTTAGTTCGAATTAACTTTCATAGGCGCTACACACGCAAACCGCTAGTTCGAACTTAATTCTAACTAGTGGAGCGCTTAATTCGAACTAGGTAAACCTCATTCTACGAGGACTAACGCCTAGTTCAAATTAAGTAGTTCGAATTAAGGGCTGTGTAGCCACCTAATTCGAACTAGTGGGAGGCTAGCCCTTCCCAGGTTGCCCTGGTGGCCACTCTGGGCCAAACCAGGGAAACTCGTCTGCCCCCCTCCCGGCCCCGGAGCACAGCAGGAGCCAGCCACCCGCTGCCACCCAGCCCTCCCCCCTCTTCCCAGGACCAGGCTGGCGGCTCCCAGGAGCCTGCCCGGGGCCGCAAGAGGTGGACGCCCGCCTGGTCTAGTGCGGAGATCGTGGACCTCATCCAGGTTTGGGGGGAGGCCTCCAACGTCCACAATCTCCGCACTAGGCACAGGAAAGTGGCCGTCTAGGGCAGGATAGCTGCCAGCCTGGCCACCAAAGGCCACATCCGAACCCAGGAGCAGGGTGGCATGAAAATCAAGTTGGTCCAGTGAGACCCCCGACCCTGAGCTTAGAACATAAGAACGGCTGTACTGGGTCACACCAAAGGTCCATCTCGCCCAGTAGCCTGTCTGCCGACAGCGGCCAACACCAGGTACCCTGGAGGGGATGGACCAAAGACAATGGCCAAGCCATTTGTCTCATGCCATCCATCTCCAGCCTTCCACAAACAGAGGCCAGGGACACCATTCCTACCCCCTGGCTAATAGCACTCCATGGACCCAACCTCCATGAATTTATCTAACTTCTCTTTAAACTCTGTTCTAGTTCTCACCTTCACAGCCTCCTGTGGCAAGGAGTTCCACAGGTTGACTATTTGCTTTATGAAGAAGAACTTTCTTTTATTAGTTTGAAGCCTGCTACCCATTCATTTCATTTGGTGTCCTCTAGTCCTTCTATTATGGGAACTAATGAAGAACTTTTCTTTATGCACCCTCTCCACACCACTCATGATTTTACAGACCTCTATCATATCCCCCCCTCAGTCTCCTTTTTTCTAAGCTGAAAAGTCCCAGTCTCTTTAGCCTCTCTTCATAAGGGACCAGTTCCAAACCCCTAATCATTTTAGTTGCCCTTTTCTGAACCCTTTCCAAGGCCAAAATATCTTTTTTGAGGTGAGGAGACCCCATCTCTACACAATACTGAAGATATGGCGTACCATAGTTTTTGACTTCCCCTCCTCCTTCTTCCCCTGGCTTCCCCCTTCCAGCTCCCTCCTCCCAGGTTTCCCCCTCCCCTCTCCCACCCTCTCTCTTCCCCTCTCCCACCTCCTTTTCCCAGTCTCCCCAGAGGTTAATCCCCCCCACCCCAACCCTCAGTTTTGTTAAATAAAGAGAGTTTCCATTTTTGAACACACGTGTCCTTTATTTTTTACATCAGGAAGGGGGGCTAGGGAAGGGTAAGTGGAAGGAGGTGAGGGAGGAATGGGGCACGAGCCCCCGATGGGGAGGACTGGGGTGGCTCTGCGGGCTCCTTGGGGTGGAAGCTCTTCTGCAGGGCCTCCTGGATCCTGACAGCCCCCCAAATGACCCCCCGGATGGCAGCCTGCGGCAAGTGCAGCCAGGCTGATGGCCGAGTGCTGTGATGTGCCGAGGGTGGGCACTCAGGGCACTCCAAGACAGGACTGCTTTGCTGTCCCTCATCGAGGTAGACAAGCAAGCGGGGAACCCTGAGAACTGTCTGTCTCGGGGTGGGGGTCGGGTCCCTTTAAGCACAGCCCTCAGCTAGCCTGAGGCAGCAGCTCCACGCTCTAAGTCCTAAGCTGATGCCCTGCCGGCACTGGTTCCGGCCAGCCTTAACTTCAGTTCAGGGTCCATTCAATGTGGACATGCTAGTTCGAATTAGCAAAACACTAATTCAAACTAGTTTTGAGGTCTAGATGCGCTAATTCGAATTAGCTTAGTTCGAATTAACTAATTCTAACTAAGTTAGTTCGAATTAGTGCTGTAGTGTAGACATACCCAAAGTCTTTTAGCACTCATGCTGTATCTGGTTTGCTGTGTCTGTTTCAGGGTTGGGGAATTTTTTTTCCCCCAACTGAGAAGGAGAAAGCCACTCCCCATGCATTGCTTTCACACATCTGAGCCTCGGGGAATCTTGGGGGGCTAGTAGATTTTGTGTGCTCCAGCCCTGTGGGAAGATGGGAGAGAGGATGGAGCACCAGCATGGGCTCCCAATGCTGGGGGAGGGAGCGCCAAGCCTCGGGGGCCGGAACCAGGCAAGCCACCCCCCCCCCAATTTATGTCTTTGAAACTAATTTCAAGTTGTTCCCGCTATTTCTATAGGTGTGGGTAGATTTAAGTCTTACTTCAGTTGTAGTTGATGTGAGAAGTTGTATGTTAACCCAAGATTCAATCTGATTCCGGTATTTTCATGTTTTGCAGCCCCCAAATCAGTTTTTCAGTCAGTACATGCAAAGCTCCCCTCAAAACCCTCTCATATTTTCTCTTGATTCCTGAATCCTCTGCTGAAGTCAGGCCTTTTCAGAAGCCACATTTCTGTTAAATTTGAAGGATGCATAAAGCAGAGATGACTATGAAAGGGCTCTGGGTTAGTGACTCATTAAAGGTAAAAGATTTATTATAGACTTTGTGCAGAGCGCAATCAATACATTAGACTGAGAGTTCCTGAATGGACCAATAAAAGTTGCCTTATTCCTAGGGGACAAATTATTTAGAGGAAGATTGAAGTTTGGAGAATAGCTTCAGAATATAGAAGCAATAAGCCTGAAATGAAGGCATCTTGTTACATCAGGTTTTTTTTCAACATGTAGGAGTTGAACCAGAAATGCTCCTTAGTGTGACAGAGATTGTTATATGGTGTCAAGTAAATTATGTTCTTAAGGGTTTCAGATGATATTTAAGAAATAGCAGTGGTGAACTGAATCTTCGTTCTTTCTAACATTTTGATCACTAAGTGTAAGGCCCCATCCATCTAGAGCCTAGGTCTGCAGAGCAACTAAGCAACTGGCTTCGCCGCACTGCTGCCCAGCAATAGTTGTAAACATCTTGTGCTCCTGATTGGAGTTTATATAGGGCAGGGAACCAGAGGCATTCCAGGAAGTAGGATTGCCAGGTGTCTGGTTTTGAACCGGACAGTCCAGTATTTGAGCTTTCTGTTCAGGAAACAAACTGAGAAAATATAAATGTCCGGTATTTTCTAAATAAGTTATAATGTAGATTGTGATGTAATGTCAAGTGTGTCCGGTATTTTTGTTGAAACCATCTGGCAATCCTACCAGGAAGTGTCTAGGCAACAATGTTGGTGTCCTGTAATTGTTGTTGTTCCTGAATTCCTGGCTTTGACCTAACCTGGATTTGGATTTCACCATCTGATTTGGATTCTGAACCTTGGTATCAACCCTGGCCTGCAACCTGACGATGAACTCCTCAGCTCTTGGCCCTGACTGTCCTTGTTGGGATTCTGATGTTGAGGAACAGATTTCTTTTAAAAAGCACACAGCACACAATCAAGGCCCGATTTTCATAAGGGTTCAGCATCTTGGGCCCTTACACTTCTGAAAATCTAGCCTTGCTATCCTTATCAAGTGCAGAGGACAATATGCCATATGTCAGTGGTCAGCAATCAGTAGATCGGACCTACTGGTAGATCTTGGTGCCTCTGACAGGTGAGCCTGACTGAGTTTTGGTTGGGAAGCATCAAGCGCTGGCACTTCAGTTGCCCCTCTACCCACTGTCATGCTGCACCTGCCCTCGGTTTTGGAGCTGCCCCCCTGGAAGCCTCCTGCTTGTTGTGCAGGGCATGGAGGGGAAGAAGAGGGAGGGCTGATGTCTGGGTGTCCCTCCCCCCCCACTTCTGTACCCATCTCCACACAGATGGCAATGAAAATTTCAGTCACTGTGTGTGTGTGTGTCTGTCATTCTCAAAAACACACACTGTCCTTCACTCTCATCTACCAACCCAACACATACATGGGAGGTTGTTGTTAACCCACTTTGCAATCAGTAAAAGTAGTATTTTTGGTTTGTGACTGATCTGTGCATTTCATAATTTTTATTTCTCTCTCATGCTTACATTTAATTCTTTGAATAGTGAGTTCTAAAATGCCTAACCTGTTGTGCCTCAAGTAATTATCTCTGTGATAAATGCTGCTCTTGGAAGTGGCTGGCATGTGCTACAGCCCCTGAGAAAGGCAGAGTAGTGGTGGTGGGGGGCAGGGTGTCTCCACATGCTATCCTTGACTGTAGACACCACTCCTGCAGTTCCCAATGATCAGTAATGGGGAACCGTGGCCAGTAGAAGCTGTGGGCTTAGTGCCTGTAGATGAGGGGCAGCACATGGCACCATGGAGCCATTGCTGTATATGCCAGCTGCTTTTAGGAGTGGTGCAGAGCCAGGGCAGCAGTAAGCTTGCCTTAACCCCACTGCTTCACTACCTGGAAGCCATCTCAGTTAAACAGTGCCAGCCAGAGCCTGCATCCTGAACCCCTGTGGCAGCATTAAACCTCCTCCTGCACCCAAACTTCCAGACCCAGATGTGATTCCCCTGCACCCAAACTCCTTCCCAGAGCGTGCACCCTGAAACCTCTCCTGGACCTCAATCCGCCACCCTGGGCTAAGCCCGGAGCACCTCCCATACTCCAGATCCCTTGGTTCAAGACCAGAGCCTACAGCCTAACCCCTTGCTCCAGGCTGGTGAAAGTAAGTGAGAATGGGGAAGAAGAGGGATGAAGTGAGCAGGGTGAGGTCTTAGAGAAGGGGTAGAGCTGAGGCAGGGCCTCAAAGAAGGGGAAGGAAGGAAGTGGGGCTAGGGTATTTGGGTTTGAGGTAGATCTTACATTGGACTTAAATTGAAAAAGTGATCTTGTGGTTAAAAAGGTTGGAGACCACTGCCATACATTCTTTGGGCACTGCAGGTGCAGAGATAATATCTATTTGTCATATTTATTAAATTTCAACCATGAGGACACAATTTTGTGACAATTTCAGAACACCCATTTGCCTTCTGAGAAAATAGAAGGGATACAAAACAAAATTAGTCATTTGTTACTCAGTGTTTCTACCAGAAACACAAAAGATTAGGCTTTTTTTCTAGGAGTTTAATACAGTGAGCTTGAAGTGGAATACTGGCTAGCCATTATTAACATGCCTTGTCTGCTGAGGCTGAGTGAAGCATTAAAAAATAAGGTGAGTAATGGCTCTGCTGATATGTTTTTTATTCTCTAGGACACCCATTCATTTTTAAAGTAAGAGCAGTTAAAATAAATGCTGTTAAAAATCAATAACACACCTTTATTTTTCATTTCCATGTATGCAAAGTGACAGGTTCACTTTATAATATTAAGAGAAATAGGGCCTCGGGTATTTATTTTATGTAGAAGTGAATTAACAAGTCAGTTACAGAATTACTTAAATCTTTCCCTAGTCCCTACCATGACTTAAAGTATCTAGGACCAGATGGTTCTCCTAGGCAAGTGATTTCAACAGAAGCAGAAAAACACTAGGGCTGTGTCTAGACTACAGGGTTTTTTTGAAAAAAGTGGCCTTTTTCCAAAAAAATTATACCTGCGTCTAGACTACCACCGCGTTCTGTTGACAGGAAATCGAAAGAATGTGGCAGTTTTGTCGACAGTGGTAAACCTCGTTTTACGAGGAATAACGCCTTTTTCAACAGAGATCCGTCGAAAAAAGGCGTGTGTGAACGCAGGGAGCCTATTCTTTAAAAAAAAAGGGTCTCCAGGAAGAAGCCTTGGTGGACAGTCCAGCCTTTACATGCTGAGCACCTCTATGGTTCCTGTCCGCAGCCTCTTAAAGGCACAGGCACCCAGACAGGCATTGCTGTCAGGAAGCCAGCCGGAGCACCTGTGCCACCCGTGTAGCCATGTCCCAACCTCAAGGCCCCCCGGCCCTTCTCAGGACAGAGAGGAAGACCCACCCAGGGGCACCAAAAGGCGGGCACCAGCCTGGTGCGGCCCAGAAATAAAAAACCTCCTGGAGCTCTGGTCCCAGGAAGAGGTCCTGCAGGCCCTGCAGTCGCACCACAGGAATGCGGACATATATGAGCACATGGCCCAGGGACTGGCCAAGAAAGGGCATCACCCCCACACCATGGACCAAGTCAGGGCCAAGGTCAAAGAGCTGCGGCAGGGATATGCCAAGGCCCGGGACCAGAGCTCCCGCTCCAGGGCAGTCCCACAGAGCTGCCCTTAGTACTAGGAGTTGGAGCAGATCCTGGGCGGTGGGGAAGCCCAGACTTCACTGCGTGTGGTCAAGTCCGGGTTACTCTACCACATCATGGACCGACCCCTGAGGGAGGACAACCAGGCAGGAGAGGCAGGAGAGCTGCACCTGGAGGAGGAGGATGAGGAGGAAGAGGAGGCAGCAGGGACCCTCTCCCAGGAGCTGGTCCTCCAGACCCCAGAGGCCTCCCAGGCATCCGTGGACATCAGGGAGGGATCATCAGGTGAATGCTTTGAGGGGTCACCACACGTGGGCGGGTTGGCAGTGTGGGGGGCCATCTAGCCCCATTGCCACTGTGGGGCCCCTGTGATGCTTTCAGGCCGCTGTCCAACTCACACGCGGTGTCACGTGTAACACCCCTGAGTCTCCTGTCCAAAGGAGAGCCCCTGACAGCCATGGCATGCTGTCAGGGACAGCAGGGGTTGTCTCCTTCTCTTTTCCTCCACAGCCGGACCCTCTACCCAACAGGGGAGCACTACACCTGCCCCACCACCATCCCAGACCCGTGGCACCCGCAGGCACTGGCGTGTCTGCACGGACCTGCTGAGGGAGCATGTAGTGGCCCTGCAGGACCTCAACAGGCCCCTTCAGCAGAGGACAGAGGCAGAGGCTGAGTGGCGCACCAGGCTGCTGGATGTGCTGGTCCAGCAGCGCACTGACATCCGTGCCTCCATGCAGGAGGTCCTAACCTTGCCTGCCCCTGTCATAGGCACTGCTTCTCCTGCACGCCAGGCCCCTGCTCCCCCAGCTCCCCTTCTCCACAGCCCCTCCTGCTCCCTCAGCCCCTCCTGTTCCCCCTTCTCCCCCAGCCCCTTCAGCCCTCCCCAGTTCCCCCTTTTCCCCCAGCCCCTCCTGCTCCCTCAGCCCCTCCTGTTCCCCCTTCTCCCCCAGCCCCTCCAGCCTCCCTTCTCCTCTAGCCCCCCCAGCCCCTCCTGCTCCCGAGCCCTCACAGGCCCAACAGCTGCCCCACCCCTCCTGCCCAGGCCAGGACTGGCTCTCGCTCCACCCGAGCCCAAAGCCGTGGCAGTGCCAGGACGCAGGAAGGTGGGAAGGTGGCAGGACCCTGCGATCAGGGAAGCAGTGGCCTACTTGAGCCCCCTCCCCGCTCCCGGTGTTCAGTCCCCTACCACCCCAGTGAAAGGACATTTCAGTTATGGAACAAAGTCTTTATTTTTGAGTGACAGATTTACTTTGTTTATAAACAGTTGAACGGTACCAAGAGAAAGGTGGTTTATACACAGATAGCACATTTTCTGTATTTCTACTGTTTCTAATAAAAAAACAACTTCTGTTTCCAAAGAAAACCGGGTGTGTATGTATTTATGGGAAGAAAGTGAGGGTTGTGGAGGGAAAGATAGGGGTGGGCTCCTTCTGAGAATCTCTGCCTCAGGGCCTCATGGATTTGGACACCAGACTGGTGAGCCTGGAGGATGGCAGCCATCCGGGGCTGCTCAAATGGCCTGTCCTCGCCATCAGCACCAGTCCCCCACCCCGGGAGGAAGGCCTCCCCTTTCCTCTCCACCAGGTTATGGAGGGCGCAACATGCGGCCACCACCTCCGGGATGTTGCGTTCGCCCATCTCCAGGCATGTGAGGAGGCAACAGAACCTCCCTTTCAGCCGGCCGAATGCACATTCCACCTGGATGCGAGCCTGGCTAAGATGCATGTTGAAAAGCTCCTTGCTTACATCCAGGTGACCGGTGTAGGCTTCATGAGCCACGGCATCAGGGGGTAGGCCGCATCGGCCACTATGCACACTGGCATCTGCATTTCCCCAAGTGTGAGGTGCCGCTGGAGGAAAAATGTTCCTGCCTGCAACCTGTGGTACAGGTAGGAGTTGCGGAATATGCAGGCATCATGTGCCCACCCTGACCACCCGACACAAATGTCCATAAAGTGTCCCCAGTGGTCGACCAGGGCCTACAGCACCATGGAGTAGTAGCCCTTCCGGTTTATAAATTGGGCTGCTCGATGGGGTGGTGCACGGATTGCGATCTGTGTCCCATCGAGGGCTCCTCTGCAGTTCTTACCTCCATCAAAACGGCCCCGATGGTAGACTTCCCCACGCCAAACTGGTGTCCCACGGAGCGGTAGCTGTTGGGGGTGGCCAGCTTCCACAGGGTGATTGTGACCCGCTTCTGAAGGGGGATGGTGGGCTGCAGGTGGGTGTCCTGGTGTTCCAGAGCAGGGGCAAGCTAGGTACACAGCTCCAGGAATGTGGCCTTCCGCATCTGGATGTTACAGAGCCAGTGGTCATCGTCCCAGAGCTGCATGACGAGCCGGTCCCACCAGTCCAAACTCGTCTCGTGCCTCCAAATCTGCCTGTCCCCAAAAAAGTTGGGGGGCAAGAACAGAGCTCCTGCATCCCGGAGGAAGGTCTCCTCGGTGTGGTCCAGATCCATATGGGGCAGGAGATTGATGACAGAGTCATGAAGATGCAACAGAAGCTGCAATATGGCAGCATGGCGCCATCGTCTGTTTGCCCAGGGGCAGCTCAGGCTCCATGGCCAAAAATGGTGAAAAGAAGAAAAAAACCCCGCAAATAAACTGCTGTGGTGTCCGAGGAAGCAGGGCAATCAGAGCAAGCACTGCAGCAGCTTTGCTTTCCCTCTAGGAGGTAGGCAAGCCAGGAGCAGAGCAACGGCTGTCCAGGGGGATCCCTTTAAGCACACGTCTCTGCAAAGGGCAGGCAGCAGCACCTGGAAATTAAGGCTGCCCCTATGCCCTGCCAGAAGCACTTCCAGGTGCCTTTTTTTTCTGAAAGAGCAGTTTGGACACTCTTTTTTGAAAAAGCGGATTGATTTTTTGATCTGCATAATGCAATCTAGATGCTCTTTTTCAACAGAGGCTTTTTTGAAAGATACTTTCGAAAAAGCCTCTTTTGAAAAAGGCGTGCAGTCTAGACGTAGCCTAGGATTGCCTCTTTCATCAGATCTGATCATCGCCTGTCAGATTTATATTGTCCTGGAGACCCTGAATTGGAGAAGAAAATATTTTTTTCCAATCCGCTAAGTCTGGCCTTGTGTGTGTGTGTGTGTGTGTGTGCATGTGGGGCGGGGGGTGGGGGGAGAAGGGGAGGGAATAAGTATGTTATGTTCTTGTGACATCTTAAAATCTTAATGAAGGATCATGGATCAACAAGTAGAACTTTCAGAAGTGCTTAAGTGATTTAGGGGCACAAGTCACATGGAAAGTCAAAGGATCTTTTGCTCCTAAGAAGCTTAGGAGCTTTTGAATATCCCACCCATACATTATTTTTGGCTGTTTTAAAATAATATTTTGGCAGATGGAAATGAGCCAGCCAGTTCTATGTAGACAACAGAAGTGCTCAGGGATCACAGTTTGAGAGTCTATAATGTAGGAGTTTCCTTGTATGAGACCATTGCTCACAATTCTATTTATGAAGAAATTGAACACTGAAACATAGACAAATTTGTACTCCATCTTTTTTCACTTTAATATTAAAGATGAAAAACACAGAGACTGAGTTTGATTTTTTATGAAACTGTGTGCTTATGAAGTGTACCATATGAACTAGGGACCAAAAATTATTTGAACTCTGTAAATCTAATATTCTCTTTCTTTTATTTATGTTTTCTTTGTAATTCACAGTTTGTTTTTGTTGTGTGCAGGGAGCAATAAGGGAGCCCTCCTATAGTTAATTTAACAACTGTGAATTCCCACTGATGGTAATAAAAGATTGCAGTCTACTGAACAGTGTCCACTTTTCTCTGCAAAGATAATAAGTTAGATCCTTGTGGAAGGATTGTATTTTTATGAAGTATTCTTGTTATATTTTAGTCTCTTAGGGTACGTCTAGATTACATACCTCTGCCGACAGAGGCATGTAAAATAGGCTACCCGACATAGTCAATGAAGCGGGGATTTAAATATCCCCAGCTTCATTAAAATAAAAATGGCCGCCACGCTGTGCCGGCTCAGCTGATCATCGGCACAGCGCGCGAGTCAAGACACGGATCGGTTGACAAGGGAAGCCTTTGTCGACTGCTCCCTTATGCCTCGTGAAACGAGGTTTACAGGAGCAGTTGACAAAGGCTTCCCTTGTCAACCGATCCGCGTCTTGACTCACGCGCTGTGCCGACGATCAGCTGAGCCGGCACAGCGCAGCAGCCATTTTTATTTTAATGAAGCTGGGGATATTTAAATCCCCGCTTCATTGACTATGTCGGGTAGCCTATTTTACATGCCTCTGTCGGCAGAGGCATGTAATCTAGACATACCCTTGATGTCACAATATCATTAAATCTTTAACTATTAACGATTGTTACCATCCAAAAGTAATTTCCATTTAACAAAAAAATTAATCAATTCATTTCTTGTAGAAGCAAACACAACATACAGTAATATACCTACTCTTAATGAAATTGTGCATGCAATAAAGTTCTCTTTATGACCTAGCGCACAGCCACTGTTTGAACTCTAGAATTCTTTTTTGTTAATACTTGTTTTGTAATTTTCTATATATTATATTCAGGGAACAACAGAGAGAAATTCAGCATCTGCAAGTTCTCATAGCTAGAATATGAATTTATCAAAGGGCTGCCACTTCAATGCATTCATATTTCAAGATTTTTGGTTTGTACCTCCACCCAGCTATGCCTTCATTCTACTTCAATGGAAGATTTGTATAAATAAAGGCTGTGTATGCAAGTCTTTCAGTGGGAGCTGTGTGGAGTAGCTGATATTGCTATGTAACATGCAATGCCAGTTCAAATATTTCTGTGGAGGGGAGTTGCAAACCCTGCTCTCCTCTCTATCTGCCCCACAGCCAGCCTGGCTGCCCCCAGCCCCCATGGGAGGGAATTGCCATCACAGCTCAAAAATGGGCAGGAGCATGAGGATTCAGCATCCCTGTCCTACCAGTGCTAGCATCACAGATTCCCCTCTGCCCCATGTCTCATCTCCCTTCTAGGCTGAGCTGCCAGTAGCTCATTTCAGCATCACCAGCTCTTGGGAGTTGCTGCTGACGGCAGGGGTAAAGCTTGCTGTGTGCACTGGGACGGGACCATGAACAGCCTCTCTGGTTTCTGCCTCCCCCATCCTGCTCCTTACCTCTTCCTTCTGGTTCAAGGCTTCCTATGGCACTGAGGGAAGTTGCCATGGGCTGCAGCAGGAGGGCCCAGCAGACAGAATGGGACCCTGCTGCTGGTTTTGCTCCTTTCTAAGATCCCCTGCTACCCACACTTTGCTACCTGCTCCTCCTTCTCCATGAGGATTCAGGGCTTCTTCGCAAGTCCTGGTGTCCAGAATTGCTGCTGGGATTCCACAGATCAAAAGCCTGTTGGCCAGCCATGTGAGATGCAAGGTAACTGTCCTGCATAACAAATATAAAATTCTGTGTTCCCCGAGCCCTCCCCTAATCAGCATCTGTGTCTATGCTGTCTGTACATATTCACATTGATTTTAAAAATCCAGCAAGCCTCTGCTGGAAAATGGTAGGAATATGGACAAGGGCATGCAAGAGCTCCTCATGATTAAACCTCCTCATAGCTAGTATCTGTTAAGAATATTCAACCAGCCAAAAACTAAACAGAATAGTCTATCCAAAATTATAATGGAGGGAGTTCCACTGGACAGTTCCTCAGTATGTGCCCCACGCTGGGATTCTCATCATCTAAAGGGCACTCTTGTATACACTGATCCTGCAGAACTATGGTTTGAAAGTGGAAAAACCCTTTAGCCTTTCAACTGAGGAAAGTTGGACACAAATTTAGAGTGTGGTGGGAACTGACACATAACATATAGCTCTTTAATACTTATAGTATAGTAGCCCCCAGCAGCCAATCACAGAGGCTCATTGTGCCAGTGTATTAAAAAAAGTGTGAAGACACAGCCTCTATCAGAAATATTTTACTACCTGAGGGTATGTCTACACTAGCCACCTAGTTCGATCTAGGGAGGCTAATGAGGGCGACCGAAATTGCAAATGAAGCGTGGGATTTAAATATCCCGCGCTTCATTAGCATGTTCCCGGCCGTTTGCCATTTTAGAAATTGACTAGCCCGAAGTAACTGCTCGCGTCTACACGCGGCAGTGAAACGGGATTCCGAATTAAAGCCCTAAATTGAATTAGCTGTTATTCCTCCTGGAATGAGGTTTAATAGCTAATTCGATTTAGGGCTTTAATTCGGAATCCCGTTTCACTGCCGCATGTAGACGTGGGCAGTTACTTCGGGCTAGTCAATTTCTAAAATGGTGACCGGTCGGGAACATGCGAATGAAGCGCGGGATATTTAAATCCCACACTTCATTTGCAATTTCGGTAGCCCTCATTAGCCTCCCTAGATCGAACTAGGGGGCTAGTGTAGACATACCCTTAGTTATTAGTGTAATTGGATCCATGCTGTCAGACCTTCAGTAGACCTCTGGGTAGGACAAGGATTTGCCTACACAGATCCAACCGCTGGGACTTGGGTTTAAGAATAAACTCCAAGGTGTGCTGAAACAAATCCACCCTTCCTGTGTGGCATAACCTGAGGATGACTCAAGGGTTTTATTCTGGGGCTGAAAGTGGAAAGAAATATACCACTCAGGTTGGGAGGTACTTCTCTGGTCTACCTCCACAAGATCTTCTAGTCAGTTGTAATTTTGGGTTAATATCATGATCATCTTAATTTGTAACCCTATTCTAAATTAGCCTGTGTTCATAATCACATCTCTGTATAGGTGAAATATTCCTTTTAAATCAGGCTTGTTTTTTTAGTTTTAGTTTTAGTTTTGTTTGTAAAATGCTCTGGATCAGGTATTTAACACTGCAACACCCAGAGACTACAGTGCATGTAACTTTGTACATTAAAAAGTCTTAGAGGGGTAGAAATGTTAGTCTGTTTCTTCAGTAATAACAAGGAGTCTTCTGGCACCTGTCGCATGTCTACACTAGGACATTTATTTTGATATAACTTTTTTGAAATAATAACTCCTAAAATAACTATTTCAAAATAGCAGGTCCACACTTCAGGGAAGCATCAAAATTAGTCTGAGGCAGGCTCCCTTAATGTGGATACACTACCTCAACTTAGAGCCCCAGGAAGCATTGGGGAGTAATTAATTTGAATGACTCTGGGGAGTAGTTATTTCAAAATAGCAGCAATGGAGCGTCTACACTACTACTATTTAAAAAATAACTATTTCAAAATAAGTGTTATTCATCATGGAAAACAGGCATTATTATTTCAAAATAACCAGCCCATTATTTTGAAATAACAGGCTTGGTAAAGTGGACGCTCTGCTTGTTATTTTGAAATAAAGGGAGTTTATAGTGTAGACCGGGGCTAAGAGACTACCAAAAGTATATAGTATTGTAACGGGGTCTGCCTGTCTGTGTGCACCCTTCTGTGGCCGAGGGGTGTCGGGTAAACTTTTTGTTTGGCAGTCTGGTACTTCTTTGCTCCATGGATCACTTCCCCCTGATGCTGCCCTGTGTGGTCGTCACAAGGTTCTGAGGCTAGGATTGCACTAGCCCTTTCCACAGTGCTATCAGTTCTTGTATTCAGCTTGTGGCAAATCTTCAACCCTTGGACCTGGGCCTCACCTAGGTCTAAAGTTCAGCTTACACTTTGAGCCGTCCATAGTGCTGCTGTTCTTCCAGTCGGTGTATAGAATTGCCTGGGTTGGCCTTCTGTGAGGAACTGCCAGGCCCTAGCCCAGCAGCTTATTTTATACTGGTCTGCTGGGCCCTGATTGGCTGCTGCAGAGACAGCCGCTCTATCCTGAAGGGCCTCTCTTCTGCTCCTCTTGCTGGGATGGGGTGTGTGGCAAGGCCTCTGGCCTCCTGCAGGGGGCGTCGGGGCTTAGTCCACCCCATCACAAGTATCATAAGCTTTCATGGGAAAAACCATTTCTACTCCAGCTCATCATTTGATGAAGTGGGTTTTGCCCATGAAAGCTCATGATACTATATACTTTTGTTAGTCTCTAAAGTGCCACAGGACTGCTCATTGTTTTAACATTAAGTTAAATCCCAGCAGGTTCAGGGGTTTTGTCACTCCATTTTGATAAAGCTAACTACATACCTCTTCCTTGAACTTTCTAGCATAGTGAAGAACTTGGATCCAAAATTTGCCAGCTGGACCCCTCTCTTCCTTCCTTCAGACCATCAAGGACTTTATTTACCAATGTGGTTGAAAGCATGTTTTTATCTACCTTAGGCCTTCTATGCATAAGTTTGACAAATTTGGGATAAGAGGGAAGGTCCTTTTATGGACTGATAACTGGTTAAAAGACAGGAAACAAAGGGTAGGAATAAATAGTAAGTTTTCAGAGTGGAGAGGGGTAACTAGTGGGGTCCCCCAAGGGTCTGTCCTGGGACCCATCCTATTCAACTTATTTATAAATGATCTAGAGATAGGGGTAAACAGTGAAGTGACAAAATTTGCACGTCATACAAAATTGCTCAAGATAGTTAAGACCAAAGCAGACTGTGAAGAGCTTCAAAAAGATCTCAACAAACTAAGTGATTGGGCAACAAAATGACAAATGAAATTTAATGTTGATAAATGTAAAGTAATGCACATTGGAAAAAATAATTCCAACTATATGTACAGTATAATTTGACTACAACTACCCAAGAGAAAGATCTTGGAGTCATTGTGGATAGTTCTCTGAAAACATCCACTCAGTGTGCAATGGCAGTCAAAAAAGTCAAAAGTCAAAATAGAATGTTAGGAGTCATTAAAAAACAGATAGAGAATAAGACAGAAAATATCTTATTGGCTCTATATAAAACCATGGTATGCCCACTTCTTGAATACTGCTTACAGATGTGGTCGCCTCATCTCAAAAAAGATATATTGGCTTTGGAAATGGTTCAGAAAAGGGCAGCTAAAATGATTAGGGGTTTGGAATGGATCCCATATGAAGAAAGATTAAAAAGATTTGGACTTCTCTGCTTAGAAAAGAAGAGACTAAGGGGGGATATGATAGAGGTCTATAAAATCATGACTGGTATGGAAAAAGTGAATAAGGAAAAATTATTTACTTATTCCCACAATATAAGAACTAGGGGTCACAAAATGAAATTAATAGGCAGCAGGTTTAAAACAAACAAAAGGAAGTTTTTCTTCACTCAGCACACAGTCAACATGAGGAACTCCTTGCCAGAGGATTTGGTGAAGGCTAGAACTTTAACAGGGTTCAAAAAAGAGCTAGATAGATTCATGGAGGTTAGGTCCATCAATGGTTATTAGCCAGGATGGGTAGGAATGGTATCCCTAGCCTCTGTTTCGCTGGAGGTGGGTGACAGGGGAGGGATCATGTCAGGATTACCTGTTGTGATCCCTCCCTCTGGGGCATCTGGTATTGGCCACTGTCGGCAAATGGGATACTGGGTTACATAGACCTTTGGTCTGACCCAGTATGGCCGTTTTTATGGTCTTATAAAAGTGGCGAGGAGTCCTGTGGCACCTTATAGACTAATCGAAGTGTTGGAGCATAAGCTTTCGTGGGCAAAGACCCACTTCGTCAGATGCATGTAGTGGAAATTTCCAGAGGCAGGTATAAATATGCAGGCCAGAATAAGGCTAGAGATGATGAGGTGGATCCAATCAAGAAGGATGAGGCCCACTTCTAGTAGCTGATCTGGAGGTGTGAATACCAAGAGAGGAGAAGCTGCTTTTGTAGTTAGCTAGCCATTCACAGTCTTTGTTTAATCCTGAGTTGATTGTGTCAAACTTGAAGATGAACTGTAGCTCAGCAGTTTCTCTTTGAAGTCTGGTCCTGAAGTTTTTTTGCTGCAGGATGGCTACCTTTAGATCTGCAATTGTGTGTCCAGGGAGATTGAAGTGTTCCCCAACAGGTTTTTTGTATGTTGCCATTCCTAATATCTGATTTGTGTCCATTGATTCTTTTATGCAGGGACTGTCCAGTTTGGCCGATGTATATAGCAGTGGGCATTGTTGACACATGATGGCATATATTACGTTAGTAGATGTACAGGAGAATGAACCAGTGACAGTATGGCTGATCTGGTTAGGTCCTGTGATGGTGTTGCTGGTGTATATATGTGGGCAGAGTTGGCACTGAGGTTTGTTGCATGGATTGGTTCCTGAGTTATTATGGTGTGGTGTGTAGTTGCTGGTAAGAATATGCTTCAGGTTGGTGGGTTGTCTGTGGGCAAGGACTGGCCTGCCTCCCAAGGCCTGTGAAAGCGAGGGATCATTGTCCAGGATGGGTTGTAGATCACTAATGATGCGTTGGAGAGGTTTTAGCTGAGGACTGTAGGTGATGGCCAGTGGCGTTCTGTTGGTTTCTTTCTTGGGCTTGTCCCGTAGCAGGAGGCTTCTGGGTACACGTCTGGCTCTGTCAATCTGTCTCCTCACTTCCTCGTGTGGGTATCATAGTTTACAGAATGCTTGTTGAAGATCTTGTAGGTGTAGGTCTCTGTCTGAGGGGTTGGAGCATATGCGGTTGTACCTCAGTGCTTGGCTGTAAACAATGGATAGTGTGGTGTGTCCGGGATGGAAGCTGGAGGCATGCAGGTAAGCATAGCGGTCGGTAGGCTTTCGGTATAGGGTGGTGTTTATGTGACCATCACTTATTTGCACCGTGGTGTCCAGGAAATGGACCTCCCGTGTAGACTGGTCCATGCTGAGGTTGATGGTGGGGTGGAAGCTGTTGAAATCGTGGTGAAATTCTTCCAGTCTCCTTCCCATGGGTCCAGATAATGAAGATGTCATCGATGTAGTGTAGGTAGAGAAGGGGCGTAAGTGGACGAGAGCTGAGGAAGCGTTCCAGGTCAGCCGTAAAAATGTTGGCGTATTGTGGGACCATGCGGGTGCCCATAGCAGTGCCACTGGTCTGGAGGTATATATTGTCACCAAATCTGAAATAGTTGTGTGTGAGGATAAAGTTGCAGAGATCAGCCACCAGTTGTGCTGTGGCATCATCAGGGATACTGTTCCTGACAGCTTATATTCCATCTACATGTGGGATGTTTGTGTAGAGAGCCTCTACATCCATGGTGACTAGGATGGTGTTTTCTGGAAGATCACCAATGCATTGTAGTTTTCTCAGGAAATCAGTAGTGTCACGGAGGTAACTGGGAGTGCTGGTGGCGTAGGGTCTGAGTAGAGAGTCCACATATCCAGACAGTCCTTCAGTGAGAGTGCCAATGCCTGAGATGATGGGGCGTCCGGGATTTCCAGGTTCGTGGATCTTGGGTAATAGATAGAACAACCATGGTCGGGGCTCTAAGGGTGTGTTGATTTGTTCCTGTGCTTGTGTGGGGAGTGTCCTGAGCAGATGGTACAGTTTTTTAGTGTATTCCTTAGTGGGATCTGAGGAAAGTGGCCTGTAGAATTTGGTATTGGAGAGTTGTCTGGCAGCCTCCTTTTGGTAGTCAGGCCTGTTCATGATGACAACAGCACCTCCTTTATCAGCCTCTTTGATTATAATGTCAGAGTTGTTCCGGAGGCTGTGGATGGCATTGCATTCTGCACGACTGAGGTTACAAGGCAAGCGATGCTGTTTTTTCACAATTTCTGCCTGTGCACGTCGGCGGAAGCATTCTATGTAGAGGTCCAGACTGTCATTTCGACCCTCAGGAGGAATCCATGTGGAGTTCTTCTTCTTGTGCTGTTGGTGGGAAGGTATCTGTGTGTCAGTGCACTGTTCGGTGTTGTATTGGAAGTATTCCTTGAGACGGAGACGGCGAAAGTAGGCTTCCAGATCACCGCAGAACTGTATCATGTTAGTGGGGGTGGTGGGGCAAAAAGAGAGTCCCTGAGATAGAACAAACTCTTCTGCCGGGCTGAGTGTGTACTTGGATAGATTGATTTATGGTCTTATGTTCTCTTAATCATAGACATTATGTCAATCCTTAAAACTGCAGTCTTCCTTTTTTGATTAAAGCATCTGAATATCAAACTGCAGATGGGGCAAGAAAAGCTACATGAAAATAAAATGTTAAATGGAATGTAAAAATGTAAGAGGAGGGAAGTTTTGTGCTTTGTCATAAGGGTCCTCTTCAAATATAGGTCACCACCCGCCTGCACTATTGTCACAGCTCTTCTTACTGCTCTAGTTTCCTTGTGCCATCAAAGGAAATGACTAATTTTTGTAGTTGACAGGACTACACTTTAACTCTATTCATCAGCCCACTTATTGGGCAGGGTATCTCCTTCCACAAGCACATGACACCAGTTCTTCATGATCTTTACTACCTGCCGCTTGCCTTCTGAAGCTTTGTCTACATTGCCAATTGAACGACAACCCTGTTGTCATTCACAGGTACTTTAAAAAATCCCTCCCCCAATAACACAAGTTGTGCCGTAGCAAGTGGCAGGAGTACTCTCCTGTTGATAATGCAAACCCCACTCATAGGGGTGGAAGGATTTTGTTGGCAAAAGTGCTGACAAACAGCATTCACGTCGCCAGACGGTTAGCGACACGACAGTGTTGCTAAAAGCTGTGTTGTGCAGATAAAGCCTGAGACAAGGTGGGTGAGGTAATATCTTTTATTAGAATGATTTCTGTTGGTGATAGAATCAAGCTTTCAAGCTACACCGAGCTCTTCTTCAGGTCTGGGAAAGGCACTCCAAGCATCATAGCTAAATGCAAAGCGGAACGTATTGTGGGTAGCGCATATTCTAAGGAACTATTAACACAGTGTCTGAGCTTCAGTCCTTAATCTCAAAGGAAACCTGCACAACACTTTCCAAAGATGAGCCTGGAAGCTTAAATACATTACTCTGGTAGGCACTAAAACCATGGATTGAACAGATGCACCGAGGTCGGGTCTACATTGGCACTTTGTAGCACTGTAACTTTCTGACTCGGGGATGTGAAAAAGCAGCAAGTTCCAGCACTGTAAAGGGCCAGTGAGAAGAACCAGGCTATAGCAATGGGAGCCACACTCCCAGCACTGTGAGCAACTCCCCTCATGGAGGTGGTTAACATCAAGCACCGGGAGATCTCTCTCCCACTGCTCCTACCATAGCCACACTTTCCATTTAAAGCGCTATTGCAGCAGCCACTGAAAACAGAGTCTGCTAAATCTTCTAGAAGTATAAAGTGCCCTTTAAACTCAGCTCTTCTTATCCCAATCCCCAAACACTCTTGGCAAAGATTAGGGATTACAGATTATTTTGACTATTTGCTTTCTATGCAGGTTTTTCCTGAGAGAGGGTGAGAGGGCAGCAGTTCTATCACATATACATATTTTCTACCTTCCTGACATAAACTGAAGTAATTTGTATATTTGTAGCATTAATTTGGCATTTCTTAATATTTTCAGTGATCTCTCAGATACACATTAGACTTTGTCTGGTGGGAAATGCTGATTATATTAATATTTACAGTGACACCAACTGTGATGCAAACCAACACTGCACCATTAAAACTAGTTGGTAGATATAGAAGTGTGGACGAAATCTGCAGTGTGTGCATTCCCCCCTCTCTCTTTTTCTTTTTCCCTCTCCGTCTAGCTGTTCTTCTCAATTTGGGGTGGTCAAAGAAAATAATAATGGTCAGTCTTTCTCCCCTGAAAACAATGCTGTTTTGTAAGCTCTTCCTGCAAAATAAATCCAGAGCAACATTAAAAGCAGTTTTGAAACGTAAAAGTTTTGTGAATAGGATTTTAGTATATTGTTGTTGTCCTAGATTGGCAACCCTCCGCATTTCCATCTCCAATGCAGTGAGTCTCTCTCTTTGGTTATATATATTACTTGTTTGTGTCTTCAAAAGGAATTCAGATACAGTCTCAAGAAAATTCAAGCAGTTCCTTGTGTGGATATGGAGTACTTTTAGTACTGGAAGGGAAATCCCTTGACAAAATCTTCTGATCTCTAGCAATGGGGGCAGGAAGGGCAAGAAGGAGAGAGAATGTCTGTGCTCAGATGAAGTAAATCTTCTCTGGCAGCTGCTGTTGTAGTTGCAGAAACCATATCACATCAAAGCTGGGATGTTCTCCTGAGTCAGCATCACTCTCTCTGACTCTGGGATGTTTGGTCACTTCTGTACAGAAAAGTATTTGATCTGTCTTTCCTTTTAAGATTCACAACTTGTGTTAATTTTGGCATAGTCAACTGGTAGCCCTGTCTGTGTGCAGCCATTGCTCCCATACTTAAGTGGGTGAGATAGTAAAGTAACAGTGCTAACTGATGTTAAAGATCATCTCAAGATTGGGAAGTAAACAACAGGTTCAAAATGTAAACTCTAGGGTAACAAGAAACATTTTTTAAGTGACCATTGGACTCACAAAAATCCAGATCATGTCTACTGGAGTGTTATCACCAAATTGAATATAGTGATTCAGTTGTGGTTTCATATACATGTGTACATGTCATAATATCCATTTGTTCTTCCCTTTCCCCCCCTTTGTAGTCACTAACTAAGGTAAAAAAGAAGGTTATTTACCATTAACTATACTTCTTTGAGTGTATTGCCTCTTCAGGGTCATACTTCAGGGATTAAGGCATCTGTGCCATGAACCTCCATAGTCTCCTGATGCACATTGTCCACTGGGGCCTCCTTGCAGAGACTCCTGGAGGTATAAAAGGAGAAGTGGGAAGTGAGTGAGAACCCAGTTCCTTTGGAACTGCTGAAAGTGTATCAAGCTTGTTTCACCTGCACTATCAACATCTGCACAATTTTCAAAGCCTTTTACTTTTTCTTAGGAATGAATCAGAAAGAAGGTTGGAAGAAACAGGTCAGTGTGCACACTTAGGGTACGTCTACACAGCAGTGTTATTTTGGAATAATGGACATCATTCTGAAATAACATAGTGTGCATCTACACAACAAGCCTTTATTTCGACATAATGTTGAGCTGGAGGACTTCTTACTCTGACTCCTGTAACCCTTATTTCATGAGGAGAAAGGGAAGTCAAAGGAAGACCGTTCTTCCTTTGACTTCCTGCTATGTAGACAGTGCCAAAAGCTGAGTTAAGCTTCTTCAACTTCATCTACGCAATTGACGTAGCTGAAGTTGCATAGCTTAATTTGACTTTAGCTCTACTGTGAAGACATACCTTTAATGTCCAGGAGTGTCCATCATAATAAAACCAGTGAATGTTGCTTTATGTACACTGAATTTCTTTGAGTTCATCTAGCTACAGAGTTTGTGTGGCATACCAGCAATCTGTGGGAGCAAGCAAGATACTCTACTGTTGGAATATAATTCATAAAAATGGTATTTCAGTATTGCATTGCTTTGTGGGTGGATCTTAGAAAGTCAAACAAGGTGGGGGGTGGGGAAGCAGTGATTAAGAGAGAAGAAATGAGGGGCAACTTCTAACTCACAATCTGGTCCTAGTTCATATTTCTAAAGTGCTTAATTCTGATCCTATTTATGTCAGGAGGAGTGGAAACAGACACTCCCTTTCAATTCATAGCAATATCTGGGGAAAGCACATGTAGCTGAATTATCAGTACACACAGTGCAACATGAAGTAGATGTAAAGTTACACAATATAGGCATCCTTTTGTTGCAGATAAATACTGTAGAGAAAGGTCATGGACATTCAAAAGGTTAAAATAATTAAATGTGGCACAGTCCTTCCTACATGCCAATTCTAAAATATTATTTCAAACATGGGTTATGGTACTTTATGTATAAACTTAATATTGAAGTTTGAAATAAATCAGCAGTTGATAAATAAGACAAAATGCAGTGATGTCAGTGTGAAGCCATGTTTTCTGATAGATCAAAAATACATTTAGTTTCAGGAGCTAAAAACAGATGCCTGAGGCTCAGAAGAAGGAACTGCTAGAATTTCCTTGTGACAGAGTCTGAATTTCTTTTGAAGACACAAACAAATAATACATCACGCTCAGACTCAGATTTTAAGGACAGAAAAAGATAATCATGATCAGATTAATCTCAAAACCATGCCTATTCTTGACTGTAATATGCTCACAACCTCTAGCTAAGTTACTGAAATCCTTTCATTTTCACTTTATGTGTTTGTGTGTATGTTATTCTTTTGGAAAAGCAACAATTCATGTATATTTCCAAGTCTCAATAGACTACATCCAGGTAGTCCACAGAGTCCTGGTCTACACTAGAGCTTTATTTTGAAATACCCTCCCTTAGGTCAAATTAACAAGTGGAGCGTGAACACTACCAAGCCCTTTATTTCAAAATAATGGACCACTTATTTCGAAATCTGTATTCCTGCTTTCCTCAGGGAATAACACTAATTTTGAAATAGTTATTTCGAAATAGCAGTAGTGTGGATGCGCCGGTGCTGCTATTTCGAAATAACTACTCCCCAGAGTCATTCAAAGTAATTACTTCTTAGTGCTCTCTGGGGCTCTAAATTGCGGTAGCATGTCCACATGCAACCTGCCTCGGATTAATTTTGAGGCTACCCCATAGTAAGGACATACTATTTTGATTGATTATTTCTTTTAATATCTTTTTGGTTGCACACAGACTTGGTGCTTGCCGGTGGGGAAGGACTGCCTCTTAAAGGCACCCAGGATGATTGTTAGTTAACTTAGACTTCTGGGAGGGTGCTCAAGCCAATTCTGTTTTGTAATGTTAAAAGGAACGTTTCCCTTCTGAACTTAGGTCTTGTTGCTGCTGACAACACCAGGCAGTAGAGTTACACATACATGACATATAATATAATATTTTATTTGATCATTTACTCAAACATTAATCAAACAGTAAAGTGCAGGTAATTTCACTCTTTACTCCACTTTCCATGCTGGGCAGAAATTTATTTTTTATTAAACCCAGAATTTTAGGAGTGCATTTAATACTGTAGATTAATAATTGGGAGCAAAAGCCATTGCCATTTTCTAACTTCCAGGCCTTCTTGTCTTGTCTCCAATCAGCATTCTTCAACTAAGCAAGAATGTTGCTCTGGGAAATAATTCAGTAGGGAGAATTTTCAGGTACAAAGATAAGGCTCTGGATAAGCTAAAGAATATACTAAAATGAAGTGAAGGAAACATAAAAGACACTACTGGAAAACTGCTGAACAATAAAGCTACTGAACCAGTGCTAACGTGGTATTCAGAAGCAGTTTTGTTGAAATCTTTCATTGATGATTCCTTTCCCACAGGTCAATCCAGTGTCTTTAGGATATATTGCACTAGCATTTTTCTCGCTGCTGTTTAAAATATATATATATATATATATACACACACACAGTATTTCACAACAGGGGATAAGCAAAGGCACAATTATCGTCAGGGTAATTTGATCATTACATAAGACAATTGAAGTTCTACAGCAGTTTCTGAATTGGTTTATTTAATTGCACAATATTGAGTTAGTGAAAGGAGTGATGTTGATCACAACAAAGATGCTGAAACCTGCCTAACTTGCACGTACAAAATCTATTAATAGTTATAAATAATACAGATGTATGTGTATCTTGCCTATTCCACGTGGTATGTATGCATCCAGCAATTTAGAGAAAACTCTTCAATGGAGTTTTGGAATTTCCATCTCCTAAGATCTTATGATAGGAGAAAGCAGGCCAAAGAAGGCAAATTTTACTTGGCTCATGAAATGAAAGGGGAGAATTCAAGTTTACTGTAAAAAGCCAACTCTGAGACATTTTACAGGTAGTGAAACAAATAGCATGGACCTGACCAAAATGCAGGACTCTGGAGCTCTTTATTTTCAAGTGTAAAAGATAGGAGTAGAGTTAGGAACTTGGCTGAAAAGATTCCTATAAAACAAAAACTTAACAGGTGTCAAGAATACAGATGAGGATGTAACCTTGTGTACTCATGAATGAATTATTTACAGAAAGGTCAAAATCTTTTATATCTTGGCAGGTTATAACTAACTTCTCCATTTGGACTAAATATGAATAATGTAACTTTGTTGCTAAACAGCTGAGAGGTAATTCCTTACCGTCATGCCAGCTTTTGAGTCCAAAAAAAAAAATGTCCTGCGCTGAAACGATATTGTAAAAATGCAAGGAGAGGTAACACGATGGATTTCAGGTTCTGATGAAATGTCTGTACTATGTGCTTATATGGACAATTATACTTAAATATATTAGTGTAATAGGTTATCTGCAACCTCATTTATTGCAAAGGGATCATGGCAAAATCAAGAAAACATCCATAAAAACACAGATAAGCCATTATAGATGGTAAGACAGAATACATATTACGTTAAAGGTTTCACTCTGAGTACCAAAATATGGAATTTTATTCTGTTTGTTATTTGCAGAGAGATTTAACTGTTTCCCGTCAGATTATTCTAGGGATTTATAGACAGAAGCATGGTTTAGTAGCATTGTTCTCAGATCACACAGAAGAACTTCCTTATTGTCAGGAATCCATTAAAGCTACATTCCTGGGGAGTTCAAGGGAGCAGGGGATGACTGCTGCTGAGACAAGGGTTTTGTGCCATTGGCTCTGGCCTTCCAAGACAGGTGGTGATTGCTGAGATCTGGGAATAGCACCTCCTTGCCCCATAGGGGCAAATCTTCCCTGAATAATGGGGAATCTAGCAGTACCACCTTCCACAAGTTTTCCCTCAGGAACTGTGATCTAACCCTAGAGTGACTCTACAAAAATAATAAATAAATGCCATATTTTTAGGAGGAGAGCGGAAGATGATGAGAAACCTACAGTAAATAGATAATGAAAGAATAAAAATAGAGAAATTGGGGAAAGAGAGACTACAGAACAGTGAGAAGTCAATAATGTTTGAGGTACACGTTTGGTTAGAAACAGCACTTTGTGAGACATATTGTGTTGAAAATACAATAGGACTATAATATGCAATTGATATTGTTCACATTAGAGAAAAATGCAACTGAAAAGTACCTACTGTGCAAATGCTGGGCTACTTAATGTGAAACATCTTTGTATTTATAAAAAGCATGAATTGATATCCATGCACTATTGGGTGCATGGTATGTGAAGTGTCACAGAGTGGCTGACACATATAAATGAAGGTCTAACTCTCCTGGGTAGTGAAGAGGATAGAGCAACACCAGGGAGAGCTTTAGTTAAAGGGAGTCCCAGTGATTCAGTCAGGAAGGGCAGATAAGAACTCCCAAGTGACCAGAGAATCATAGAAGGAAGCAGACAGTAATTCCTGGAAGGAAGCTAAAGGTAGCAAAGAAAGCAACAAGAGGGGTTTGCTGCTTGGTATCTCCTAGCCAGAGAACCTTGGGTTGAAGGGCTGAAGAAGGCACAGGCACTTGCATAATGGCTCTAAACTGGACAGCTGGAGCCAAGAGTTGGAGACAATTGAAGCGGGGAGCAGCAGAGGAGCTTACCCACTCGCACTTTCAGGGCTAAAGAGCTGTACACAAAGGAACCATGACAGGGCCAGGGGACATTGAGGGATAATCTTAGCAGAGAAGCTTTGAGGGTTTCTGCTGGGAAAGGTGGGGTTGGACTGCAACTGGAAGACTGCAGTGGCTGTCCTGGTAAAGGACAGGAGAGGACTGACAGAGATTATTGGTGTGTTGGAGGGCATCAGAGTATGGTATGTGGGGCATCAAGGGTTAAGATGACTTGAATTTTAATGATTGCTTGCACTGGGGTGATAAATGGACTATATATTTGGGACATTTGTTTTGGAGTAACATTGTAGAACACCGGCCCCAAGGAATATTGTAGATAGTAAATTAAAATAACTCCTGCATCTCTGAGTCTGAAAATACCAAAGACAGTTTTGGAGTTGGTCTGTTAGGGTATGTCTACACTACAGCACCATAGTTAATTCAAATAGTTAATTCGAAATAAGTTATTTCAAAATAATGCATCTACACATAAAATGCATTTTGAAATAGCGTTTTGCTATTTTGAAATAGCGCATCCACACTTATTGGATGCTGAATTGCATTTAAGGCCAACTGAAACCCATTCCAGCAGGGCATCAGGTGAGTAGTTGCTTTGTGTGGCTGCTGTCTGAGGCTATCTGAGGCTTGTGCTTAAAGGGACCCCCCTGGACAGCTGGTTCTCAGGTTTCCCTGCTTGCTTGCTTACCTCGCTGAGGGACAGCAAAGCATTTTTTTTTCACTGATTGCTTTGGTTGCCCTGACTCGGGACACCACAGCACTCGGCACCATGGAGCCAGAACTGCCCCTGGGCACTCTGGTGCTCATTTTGGATGTCTTGTTGCAAGCCTGGCAGCAAATGCTGGAGACTGCCTGGCAGCTTTTGCGGCAGCCCAACCCCCATGTCCTCTTCCAGACCCCCCTGGGGGCCGTGGAGGAGCAGCGGCCGGACGCCAGCGTGCCCCGCCGCATCTGATGTCTGGACACCAGCAGCGACTGGTGGGACCACATCGTCCTGGAGCACTGGGGAGACCAACAGTGGACCCAGAACTTCAGGATGAAGAAGGACACCTTCCTTGAGCTCTGCGAGTGGCTTGCCCCTGCTCTGTGGCAACGGGACACGCACATGAGGCCCACCATTCCCCTCCACAAGCGGGTGGCCATCACCCTCTGGAAGCTCTCCACGCCAGATAGCTACCAATCCGTGGGGAACCAAATCGGCGTGGGGAGATCCACCGTCAGAGCAGTGCTCATGCAGGTATGGAAGTCTCTGGACACTGTGCCGGGGGGGGGTGTGTGTGTGTGTGCAAGGAGGGGATGGGCTGCCCTAGGGAAAAGGGGGGGAGGTGGTGCAAGTCCCCTCCACGCAGCCGCACTATGGACTGCCCGTGGTGGCCAGGATTGCAGGGGGGTTGCTCCTGGAGTGTGGGGGTGTGGGGCAGTGGCGGGGAAGGAACACTCTCGGCCACCCTGGCACCCCAGTGACTGTCGGTTTTGTGTGTCTCTCTGCAGGTGGTCAAGGCCATCAATAGAGTGCTGCTCCGCAGAGTCATCCACCTCATGGATTTGGACTCGGTCATCGAGGGGTTTGGCACCCTGGGCTTCCCCAACTGCGGGGGGGGGGCAATCGATGGGACGCACATCCCCATCCGTGCCCCGAAACACCAGGCCTCCTTCTACATTAACCAGAAGGGGCACTTCTCGGTCATCCTGCAGGCTGTGTTTGACCACCGGGGCCACTTCCTGGACATCAACGTTGGCTGGTCCAGCAAAGAACACGACGCACGGGTGTACCGCAACTCTTCCGTGTGCCAGAGGCTGCACGCCGGGACCTTCTTCCCCGACCTCCACATCAGGATTGGGGATGTGGACATGCCTGTCTGCCTGGTGGGGGATGTGGCCTACCTGCTACAACCCTGGCTCATGAAGCCCTACACGGGACACCTCAGCCCCTCCCAGCAGGCCTTTAATGCCAGGCTCAGCAGGGCCCGCATTGTCGTGGATGGGGCCTTCAGCCGTCTGAAGGCCCGATTTCGATGCCTCCTCACCCGCCTCGACCTCTCTGAGAGGAATATTCCACGCGTGGTGGCGGCGTGCTGTGTGCTGCACAATTTGTGTGAGCGGAAGGGGGAGGCTTTCCTGCCAGGCTGGATGGCAGAGGCCGATCACTTGGCTGGCCTGTACATGCAGCCCCGTATGGCTGCCAGCCAGGAGGCCCATTGGGGGGCTACTGGTATCTGGGAGGCCCTGCGGGAGAGCTTCCAGACGGAGGAGGAGTGAAGTCTCCCTGGCATGCCCCACTGGGGCCTTGTGCCTTATTCCACCCTCACGTCCTTCCACTTTCCCCTCCCTAACCCCCCTTCCTGATATCAAATAAAAACACGTGTTGCCAAAAAACCCTCTCTTTATTGAGAGTGGGGGGGGATGAGGATGGGAGAGGGGAGGGGGAAACTTGGGAGCAGGGAGCTGTAAGGGGGAGGCAAGGGGAGGAAGGGGGAAGAGAAGCTCAGGGTTGGGGGTCTTGCCAGCCCACCTGTCTCCCAGCACTGCGGGTGCGGGGGCCTCGGCGTCCCCGTGGGGGAGCAGGTATGGGAGGGAGCAGGGGAGGAGGAAGAAGTAGGAGTGGGAGGAGGAGCGATAGCTGGAGCAGCAGCAGGGGCTGCAGCAGCACCAGGCAGCAATCTCTGCACCATGGTCTGCAGGTGGTCGCAGATGGCACGGCCCTGGTCACACAGCTCCCGCAAGCTCTCCCACCACAGCTGGAGGTCTTCCTGCACCCAGTGCTCCTGGCTGTGGTCCTGCCTTTGCAGTAACCCCAGGTGCTGCCGCTGGTATGCCTCCTGGTTCTGGGTGCGCCTGCTGGCCCAGGTGCGGGAGGATGTCCTGGGCGGGATGATGCGTCCTGCACTCGCAGGTGGTGCAGCTGTGGAGAAACCAGAGAGGTGGTCAGTTATCTCTGGGGACACAGTGGGTGAAGCCCAGCCCCCCCCCTGCAAGGTGAGGACAGCAGGTCTCCACACCATCATGTCCTGCTATCCCCAGGAGTGTGAGCTGGCCCGGGACTGTACCCATGCCCCTGTGCGGTATATAGTATGGGTGTGGGGGGGAGCTGCTCCCTGTGGCCCTGGCATAGGCCTGCCTCAGCTCCTTTATCTTCATGCGAACCTGCTCCTGGGTGCGCATGTGGCCTTTGGTGGCCAGGCTGTCAGCCATCCATCTGTAGACAGCCGCATTCCTGCGTCTAGTGCGGAGATCATGGACGTTGGAGGATTCCCCCCAAACCTCAATGAGCTCCATGATCTCCGCACTGGACCAGGAAGGCGCTCACCTTTTCCGGCCTCTGACAGGCTCCTGGGAGCTGCCAGATTGCTCCTGGGGAGTGGTGGAGGGCTGGCTGGCACTGGCTGGCTGGCTCATGCTGGCAACTGGGTCAGGGGCAGCGCCTGCTGGCTCTGGACTGGCAGACCTGGAGCTGGCACAGGCCCTGTGGCCAAACAGACTCTACCCCTTTAAGGGCTCCAGGGCTGGGCGGGGGGAGCAGAAGAGTTTTCCTGGCTTGGCCCAGAGTGGCCACCAGGGCACTCTGAGAAGGGCTGGAGGCCCCCTATTTTGAAATAAGCGTCTACACAGCGCTTATTTCGATATAGCTATTTCGAATTTGGCATTATTCCTTGTAGAATGAGGTTTACCAAATTTGAAAAAAGTGCTCCGCTATTTCGAATTTATTTTGAAATTGCGGTTTGCCTGTGTAGATGCTATTAAAGTTAATTCGAAATAACAGCTGTTATTTCGAATTAACTTTGATGTGTAGACATTCCCTTCAAGAATATTTCAGATATTTTGTTTTTGTTTATATCCCCAACCAGCACCATCATCTAGTTTCCATCAGAAATGTTGTCATACTTTTTACTGAGTTCATCATAAGCACCAGTGTTGAGAAAGTATGCTTGCATGCATGCTCAACTTTAAGCACATTAGCAGACCCACTGAAGTCACTGAGGGTATGTCTACACTACAAAGTTAATTCGAACTAACAGCCGTTAGTTCGAATTAACTTTAATAGGGGCTACACATGCAAACCGCTAGTTCGAATTTAATTCGAAATAGCGGAGCGCTTAATTCGAACTAGGTAAACCTCATTCTACGAGGAGTAACACCTAGTTCGAATTAAGTTAGTTCGAATTAAGGGCTGTGTAGCCACTTAATTTGAACTAGTTGGAGGCTAGCCCTTCCCAGGTTGCCCTGGTGGCCACTCTGGGCCAAACCAGGGAAACTCTCCTGCCCCCCTCCCGGCCCCAGAGCCCTGAAAGGGCCACGGTCTGGCTACAGTGCCCGTGCCAGTTGCAAGCCTGCCAGTACCCAGCCAGCAGACCCTGCATCTGGCACGCCATGAGCCAGCCACCCGCTGCGAGCCAGCCCTCCTCTTCCCAGGACCAGGCTGGTGGCTCACAGGAGCCTGCCCAGGGCCGCAAGAGGCAGGCGCCCGCCTGGTCTAGTGCAGAGATTGTGGACCTCATCGAGGTTTGCGGGGAGGCCTCCAACGTCCACAATCTCCGCACTAGCCACAGGAACGCGGCCGTCTACAGCCGCATGGCTGCCAGCCTGGCCACCAGAGGCCACATGCAAACCCAGGAGCAGGGTGGCATGAAAATCAAGTTGGTCCAGTGAGACCCCCCGACCCTGAGCCCTGAGCTTAGAACATAAGAACATAAGAATGGCCGTACTGGGTCAGACCAAAGGTCCATCTAGCCCAGTAGCCTGTCTGCTGACAGCAGCCAGCACCAGGTACCCCAGAGGGGGTGGACCGAAGACAATGACCAAGCGATTTGTCTCCTGCCATCCATCTCCAGCCTTCCACAAACAGAGGCCAGGGACACCATTCCTACCCCCTGGCTAATAGCACTCCATGGATTCAACCTCCATGAATTTATCTAACTTCTCTTTAAACTCTGTTATAGTTCTAGCCTTCACAGCCTCCTGTGGCAAGGAGTTCCACAGGTTGACTATGTGCTGTGTGAAGAAGAACTTTTGCTTATTAGTTTAAAACCTGCTGCCCATTAATTTCATTTGGTGTCCTCTAGTCCTTATATTATGGGAACTAATGAATAACTTTTCTTTATTCACCCTCTCCACACCACTCATGATTTTATAGACCTCTATCATATCCCCCCTCAGTCTCCTCTTTTCTAAGCTGAAAAGTCCCAGTCTCTTTAGCCTCTCTTCATATGGGACCTATTCCAAATGCCTAATCATTTTAGTTGCCCTTTTCTGAACCCTTTCCAAGGCCAACATATCTTTTCTGAGGTTAGGAGACCACATCTGTACACAGTACTGAAGATATGGCATACCATAGTTTTATACTTCCCCTCCTCCTTCTTCCCCTGGCTTCCCCCTTCCAGCTCCCTCCTCCCAGGTTTCCCCCTCCCCTCTCCCACCCTCTCTCTTCCCCTCTCCCACCTCCTTTTCCCAGTTTCCCCAGAGGTTAATCCCCCCCCCCCCCCCAGTTTTGTTAAATAAAGAGAGTTTCTATTTTTGAACACACGTGTTCTTTATTTTTTACATCAGGAAGGGGGGTTAGGGAGGGGTAAGTGGAAGGAGGTGAGGGAGGAATGGGGCACGAGCCCCCAATGGGGAGGACTGGGGTGGCTCTGCGGGCTCCTCGGGGTGGAAGCTCTCCTGCAGGGCCTCCTGGATCCTGACAGCCCCCCGATTGGCCCCCCCCGGATGGCAGCCTGCGGCAAGTGCAGCCGGGCTGATGGCCGAGTGCTGTGATGTGCCGAGTGTGGGCACTCAGGGCACTCCAAGACAGGACTGCTTTGCTGTCCCTCATCGAGGTAGACAAGCAAGTGGGGAACCCTGAGAACTGTCTGTCTGGGGTGGGGGTCGGGTCCCTTTAAGCACAGCCCTCGGCTAGCCTGAGGCAGCAGCTCCACACTCTACGTCCTAACCTGATGCCCTGCCGGCACTGGTTCCGGCCAGCCTTAACTTCGGTTCAGGGTCCACTCAATGTGGACATGCTATTTCGAATTAGCAAAACGATTATTCGAATTAGTTTTTAGGTCTAGATGCACTAATTCGAATTAGCTTATTTCGAATTAACTAATTCGAATTAAGTTAGTTCGAATTACTGCTGTAGTGTAGACATACCCTTAAGGACTCTTGGAACATTCCATTGACTTCATTGGGACTACTGATGTGCTAATTAAGCACATATGCAGGAGTAGCGTTAGCACCATTATGGTAATATTTCCAGAGTAGATAGCCTAACCACAGACAGGACTCAAAGCTGCAAACTAAGGCAATAATGATATAATATAAAATATTGCATAATGATATAGTAATCCAGTAAGCACAGTTCATTAGACTTAGAATAAAAAAGTAGCATTGAAACCCATGATAAAAATCGCAACAGGTCACCTCAGTCTTTCAACCTGCAAAAAGGTAAGTTTGGTCAGTAAGTGTGTCTTTCAAAGGAGTTTTTCAAAATCCTGGTCTCATCTTTTCGCATGGACACTACACAGCTTATATCATTGGCCAAAATATCCCGTCTGTCATATATTTTAGGTTTTTAAATTGTTTTTATATTTGCACAGTGGTCACATTTCAGTGGCATTGTATGTACAATTTGCTCTAAAGGAGTATTTCATCTCAAAACGTAAAGTATCTATTATTATTCTATTAAGTTTTACTTTTCATTGGCCCTTGTATAAATTCATCCCTTGGAACAGTCACTATTAGAGGATTGTTGGCATCTTTGTTAGAGGAACCCATGTGGCACAGATTAACAATTTCCAGTTGTTGATCCAGTAATGATTTTTTTACAGACTAACTATGCCACATTGTTCTTATTTAGTATTGGGAGAGAAGGATGGTGGATTCAGCTTTCAAATCTCCCACTGTCCCTTCTGGCTGTAAGAGAAAACTCTTTGGTGCTTTGGTACCAATGACCCATCATTTAACAATTACTGGATGGCAGCTGTCCTATAGGATGTTCCAGGAGTGCACAAATGAGAATAAATCAAAATAGTTCACTGTCTTGGCCCAGAGTATGGATAAGGATGCTTATTACGTTGGAACTGGACTAGACAGCAGATGTGTACTAGACGGCAGCACAAAGCTTGCCAAACAGTTCAGATCTCTCTGGGATGTAGAGAAGTAGTGTGTTCATTTTTGTTTGTCATTGAGATCAGAAGCTAGGCAATTCACTGCCACAATTGCCAATCATGTATGTGATACGCATTTTCTATTCAAGTTGACCTCTTCCTCTCTCTTCAATCCACTGCACTGCATTTGGAACTTTTTTGTACATTAATGTACACAGTCATTAATCAATTATACTCCTTCTCTAAAAGTACTGTAGAAACCAAACAGAATTTTTCTTTGCGGCAAATATTGAATATGACTTTACGATAAACTTTAAGGTACAAAGGAATTTTCCATCTCAAGTGAGGTAAAACAAAACAGAATAACTCAAGGTCTGTAAGAAAATAATAAAATATTAGTTTGCAATAGCCATTATAGTAGAAATTGTCTATATTTCTCAGCAAGTTTACAGCAAATCCAGGTCTCTGATGTACTTGAGCTTGATCTTATTATCTGCTGAGCACATTGACTTAATCCAGAAAAGCACTTACAAGCAGCTTAAAGTTAAGCATATGCTTAAAGTCTTTTGCTGAAAATGGGGGAAAGTGCTCAGCAGCTTGCTGGGACAAGCCCATGCTTAGGAGGGAGAGAATCCAGAGAGCATGTTCCTTTTGTGCAAACAGGACAGGAGCTCTCCTGAATGCTCAAGAGAGATCTGGCTAATGGGAACTGCATCCCCACAGGCCTGTTCTCTGGGTTACATTGCACATCTAGTCTCCCACACTGGCTGGCACCCATGTCACTATGAAATGGAGGGTGGTTGTACACAGTAGTCCTGCTTAAAAGATCAGGAAAATTCAACCCATAATGCTGCGTCTGGGATCACTGGGCAGCATCTCTGCTTCCACTCACTGGAATGACCAGGGTATTCGTCCTGGATAGGTGATAAGAGATATTTTATAGTTGAGTTAGAGTAAATACAGTGATACTAATAACATGCAATGTTGAAAATCCTCATGAGACACTGGCTCACAGGCTTAGCAGCAGTATAATGTGCTGCTATATGGGGTTCCAAATTCAGGTGCTTAGTTTCTTGTGCCAAAGGGGTCTGGAATGGTCCTGAACTGATCTGTGCACTCCAAGCTTTCCAGAAGATACTGACTGAGGTGACTTCATCTAGCCTTTCTTGGCCTAAGTGCAGGTGGCAATAAAGAGGCTTTGAAGGCAGAGAAAGCAGAGGCATCCTCTGTCTAGATAGATTCATGGAGGCTAGGTCCATCAATGGCAATTAGCCAGGATGGGTGGGAATGGTGCCTCTAGCCTCTGTTTGTCAGAGGCTGGAAATGGATGACAGGAGAAGAATCATCTGATGATTATTTGTTTCTGTTCATTCTCTCTGGGACACCTGGCATTGGCTACTGTCAGAAGACAGGATACTGGGCTAGATGGACTGTTGGTCTGACCCAATGTGGCCATTCTTATGTATCCTACAGCTACACTAACACCTATGAATATTCTTTGCATATGCAAGGAACACTTCTTTAACTACAGGTGAGTAAAAGCTGTGAAGTTCATTTGCATATCCAAATTTGAACTTCCCCAATATTCCAGAGTGTATGGGTCTGAGACTTTTGACTCAGGTATCATTCTTTATAACTTGAATGTATTGCCAGGTTTGAATCATCTTTTCAAAATACCAACCCCTTGGGCTCCATTTACATGTGATAATAACCTGCCAACTGTCATGTCTATAAACTGAAATTTGCCCTTTGTATGTTTTTATGTGGCTTGCTGCTAACTCAACATTGTCAGGGGTGATTAAGCAGTGAATAGAGATGGGCCGAACACTGTCTTCTATAGCCCCCCACCACGACATCCCTGAAGTTGGTCTCAATGTTTCCAACAAGAAGTAAATGCCTTTGAGTTGTACCCAAGCTCATGCAAAGAAAGCCTGTCATACTCATGTATTTTCTATCACATTTTTGAAAGTGAGCACAACAGGCACATTCTACCAGCATTCTCTAGCTTGTGAAAGTTTCTGCGTTGCTGGCAGAATAAAAACAAAATAACTCCTCCCCCCAAAATTTCTGAGCTTTTCTGTAACAGAAACAGCAGTACGTGGTGTCAGCTTGCTAATGTTAGTACTTAAACCTAGATAAAACTCAGGTTAATGTCTTAAAATTAAGCCACTGAATTAACTTAACACTATTAAATTTACTGTTAAATTCAGAGACACACAGATTCAATGATCCCCAGCCGGAAGCAAAAGTGTGCCAATAAAAATCAACAGTCCTTTCAAGATCAGATTACAAAAGGCATCTCACAAAGATTTAAGTTGCTTTTGAGCAGAAAATTGGCTGGTTTGCAGAACTTGAAGGTAGTTTTTAAACTTATTGGAAATCAGTCATCATTGAACTGGCTGCCAACAGATTGATGTCAAAGCAATGTATTTCCATTTGAAGATACTTTGCCAGGCTTTGGGATTAAGATAAAGAGCTGGGTATGCTGTTTAGCCCAGAGTGGCCTACAATAAATCACATGGGACAAATCCTTTTCTCTGTACACATACTAAGTAAACAGATTATGTGCTGGGGAGGCCTGTTGGTGTTGGAAGGAGGTAATCTTCCTCCTCACACCACAAGGAGGCTTTTCTCCTCATTTATGGGGAAAATGGATAATTTTGGATCCTATCCAATATTGTGCCAAGGGTATTCAAGATTTTGTTCAAAGACTCAAATCCAGCCCTCTAGGCTGCATAAAATCCTGTACTCATTGCTAAGTACTTTTAGAAAGTAACCTTCCTAGACTTCATTAATTAGTTTATCCTAATCTATCAGCCTTGCTTCTGAGTTCTGCATAGAAATAACTGCCAGAGTGTTTAACCCCTGACCTCTGACCCCTGGACAAGGCCATCCTTAGCAGGATGTGGGGTCCAGTGCAAATCACCTATATGCCCCCCCCCCTTAACATTTTTAATATAGGCAAGGGGACCTTGATCCGCCTCCATCAACCTGCAGGCTTCCCCATCCCCCATGATTAGGAACCAGCGGTACTCCTCTTCCCCAGTGCAATTAATTCCTGCTCCTCTCACACAGGGAACCTCCCCAGGAGGGTTGCCATATGGTTTAACCAAAAATACCAAATGCCCCCCCCCCCCCGCAAAAAAAAAAACAAAACAAAAAATACCCAGGAAAAAATTCTGTTGTGGAGAAAAAAAAAAGTTGTTGAGCAAAAAAAAACGCCAAGAGTTATTAAGAAAATAAATAAATAAATAAAATTAAGCACATGCAGAGTCAGAATAAGGAGAGGAAGAGGAGAGGTTGAGCACTAAGACCCAGGGAAGGCATTGCTTTCCCTTGCTCAGGTCTTTAGGCTTTTTGTTGGAGGCCATCTTGTTTTCTTGGTCGAGCCAGAAGGGAGCTTCCCTGTGGAACCAGGTAAGCATGGGCACTGGGGAGGGGTCCGGGGCCTGGGCCCAGTTGCTGAGTGTGTCGTAGGGTTGCCAGGTATCTGGTATTTTCGCCTCCTGTCAGGGAAAAAAGCAGAAAATACCGGACATTTTAGGTGTCCAGTATTTTCTGAATTTTTTTTACCGGACAGGAGGCGAAAATACCGGACTTTCCAGGTCAATACTGGACACCTGGAAACCCTACTCCCCAGTCCCCAACCCCAGACGTCTAGAGCAAGGACATGCAGACTGCAGTACATGCCCCTTGCAGTGTATTGCTTCCCCCCATACTGCTCCCTGTTCAGGAAGCATTCACATGCCTAATTGGTCCCTTCTCCCACAAAGACAGATTACATTATCATCAAATTGCTACCACCCATGACTCACAAATTGTAGCACCTTCCAGCAGGCATCTATTTCAAAACTCCTTTTGTCTAATGGGGTTGTGATTGACTTATCATTGGTTATGTTAACTGAGGGTGGGGTGAGTTCACACCATCTGTTTCAATGAAGACAATGCGGTCTGTCTGTGAGTCATCCGGACGTTTAGTACCTCACTCTCTACTGCACAGAAAATGGGATATGTTTTTTGTGGGGCCCAGTCTTGTACTCAAAACTCTCAGAATTTAAATCCTCAGAGTAGCTGTATGCTAAGTTTTCAACGTGTCTCTTTAGGCCTTTGCTCTTTTTCAGTTTCTTGTCTGTCAAAATCCCCCAAACCTTTCTTTGAGTCCACTGTAGTTATGTATACTATTGTCCCATTATCTTAACATTGCCTAAGATGGGGCTGGAAATCTTACATTAAAAAAACGTTTTAGGGGTGTGATGCAATGTTCCCTGTAAGCTGTGTGCTTGTGCAGCCATCAGGAGAGATTCAAATGGCACCCAGATGATTAATTGGAGTACCTACACCTAGCCTTTTCTTTCGACTGGTGGTGCACATATGCATATGCATTGGTGCACATAAAATGTATTCCACACACAGATGGAAAAGAGTAGCGGAAAGCTTTAACTTTGACCTTTGCAACTTTACTGGCATTGCTTCCCTTCTTTGAGTTGGGAATAACTCTGAACATTTCAAAAAGAAACAAATGTTTCAGCCTGTGCAAAAGCAACTTTTTTACATAGAACAAACCTAGAAAATTGTAATTGCAATAAAGCGTCTCAAAGGCTATCAATTAGCCCACCAGCTGTTTGAATGTCACAGCTTTTGCTCATGACATTAATTTTTGGTAAGACAGTATGCCACATCTAGATCAAAGCAAATGTAAATTCTCAAATGTTATTTTGTAAGCTATCTACTTTTAACTTAAGTTCTGGTGGAAGATTGTGTGACTCTTTGACCTCATCTTGAAACAGCTCAAAACACCTTCATCCTGATATCATAGCAGAAGGATTGCCTCTACCCTTGCTGACCAACTTGTGTTTTTTCAACACATCCTGACAACTAATAGAAATGAAAAATAGGGAATACCCTCTCTGACAAGTCCAAAAAATGGAACAACTTGTGGGACAGTTATTACAGCAGCTTTTCCAACAGTATTCAGAGAGAGGGCAGCAGATGAAGGACACATGCCGATTTACATGCTGAATTCAATTTTGAACACCTCTTGTATGCTGCAGATATGTTAGCTTCATTGTCAGAGCTTTGTATGCAGTCAGCCCTATCAAAATCATATTTTTTCAGCTTCTGTAAAATAACTTCTGCAATATCTTCCTCTTTTTTGGTGTGAGTATCAGTGAAATCTATAAAGCTGTCAACTACCTTCCCTCCATCTTTCAAAACCTCAACATACCTTAATATCTGAGATACTTGTTCCAATCAAGAGAGGACTAGAGTTCAATCAAACATATTACAGAAGTTGTTAGCTTTCCTAACTTTGTTGAAAATAGTGTACCGTGCTTTTCTTGCAATCCTGTTGATAAATTCATTTTGAGTGTCATATTTTGGTCAGTCTCTAAGGTGCCAGAGGACCACCCATTGTTTTTATTTGATAAGTACATCATCTTTGTGGTTCTAGCCTTCAGAGTTACTACATGCTCTTCCAACACTGGTTTGTATTGCCAGAGACCTAAGTAAATAAAACAAAATCATTGTTTTATTTACTAGCACCACCAGTAGAAACAAAAAACCTAGCTGCGGGTTCTCTTCTAATCAGCTGTGCAACATTTGAACTCTCCTAAATGGCCGCACAAGTGCACAGCTTACTGGGAACACTGGAATAGATCCTCCTCTGCTGGCTACCCAGCCCTTTGTAGGGGCAGGCTTTGAATTGGGCTAGTGTGGGCTGATAGGAGGACAGAGGCAACAGTCCTACAAAGGCTTTCAGGACTCAGACACACCTCCCTGTTGTCACTGCACCCTCCAGCCACAAAGAGTCTCCACACCCACTGGTTCTCACTTCACGCCAGCCCTGTATCCCAAGAGAGATTTCCAGTCCTGGTGAATCTCAGTGCACCTCTCAGCAGCCCCAGGGAGACCCCAAAGTCCACTGAATCTCACTGTACCCCAAACCTGCTATCCACTGAGAACCCCAATTTGAGAGGGTGAATGTCTGTTCCCATGACATTCACTGCACCCCTGTCCCAGAAAGGGCCTACCTTGTTTCGGTGTTGATATCAACGACATCTGCAACATTACAGCATTAAGTGCCCCCTGACACACCATTCAAGACCTAAATAGAGGAAGTTTGGGCCCCATGATGGAAGGAAAAATCAGGCTGTAAAAGAATAAGAACACTAAAAAGCTATCCTCAGAGGTTAAGAAGAACAATTTTTCCCCCTCCTCTGTGTAACAACCTTTTATGTACTTGAAAACTGTTATCATGTCTCCTCCCAGTCATCTCTCGGACTAAACAAACCCAGTTCTTTCAACCTTCCCTCATAGGAATCATTTTTGTTGCTCTTCTCTGGACTTTTTCCAATTTGTCCATATCTTTCCTGACATGTTGTGCTCAGAACTGGACACAATACTCCAGTGGGAGACCTAATCAGTAGAGTGGAGAAGGGCGGAAGAATTACTTCTTGTATCTTACTTACACACTGTGTTGATTTGGAATTTCCTAGCCACCACGGTAACCATGGACTTATCTCAGGTGCTTTTTGGTTCAACCTGTGCTTTGGACCTGACTTTTACATTCAGATTGGAGGTAAGACAACTGGATCTTAAACATGGTCTGAATCTTTTCTCTTGTATTTAGGGATTGGGACTCATCTCTCTTGCTGTGGTGAGGAGCCCCATTTTGGAAGGATCCAAACAGATCTAAGAGAGCCCCATTCTCCTGACAGAACATTAACTGCTTTGATTGTTTGGTAAGATTTTTTAATTCACGGAAGACAATCCTGGCTTGTAGATGAGAGAGGGAATATGGGTGAAGCACTGAAAACAGAAGTTTTATGTCAAAGCTGATTGGTTGCAGCATAAAGAATTTTTAAATTCTCATACTATGGCTGAGAAAGAGGCAAGTAAACATCCCTCCCACTGTGAGGCAATTTCTGGTTATTTTTGCAGATACAATTGATTAGATGAAGATTGAACTGTCTGCTCCCATAATGGCTGAGAGCTCTTGCGGGGGAGGGGGGGGGGCGAGCAGGGAAGAGAAGGCATTGTCTTTGTTGCTAGAGTTTCAATCAGCAATGTTCACTAAGGTACTTAAGGTATTGAGAGAATTTTGTCCAAGAAACCTTTCTTTGGATCTGTGCGCTTCTTGGCAGGTGAAAACCAGTGGGGAAGTATTGGGTCCTTTGCTTGTGCATACTAGTAACACCTCTTTCAGGGTATGTTTATACTGCAGCTTGGAATGAGACTCCTAGTTCAGGTAGAAAGACACATGCTAACTCCGCTCCAACTAGCTTGCTAAAAATAGCAGTGCAGCCATGGTGGCACAGGTGGTGGCATGAGCTAACCATCCAAGTACAAGTCCATCGAACCACCTATGTCTGTGTCCACTCGGCTATTTTAGTTTGGTAGCTCAAGCAAAACCAGCAACTGTGTATCCATCTGGGCTGGGAGTCATGCTCCCACCTGCATTATGGAAATATCCTAAAGAGGATAGGTTGTCTATTGCTTTAGTGTAGCCTTTGTTCAAGAAGCCATGGCTTGACACTGTCAGTGTATCTCATTCTCACCCAGTACTATATCTTTCCTTCCTGGTAAGGACTGTAAAGAAAGTAGATGCATCTGATACCACTGATGTTTCTCAGTCTAGGTCTCTAGGCATGGCTTTTGCATGGGACTGCATTTATCAGGTTGGGTCAATGATCTCCTAATGATAAAAATCAAGTATCCAAGTTGGTGTTAATAGATTAATCAGCTGCCATCAATACAGTTGATTATGAAGTGGTGTTGGCTCACCTGTGAGAAGTGAGCTAGGACTAGCCTGGTCTTCAGTGATATTTCTGTTGGAGTGATCTTAACAGGTAGCTGTGGGCAATCACTCCTCTTCCTAAAGAGTTTTCAAGTGTGGCGGTGCTTTAGGGTGCCATCATGTTACCCCTCTTGTTCAATAGAGCCATTGGAAGGAAAGATAAGGAGGCACAGGATGTGAGGTTTTCCATAGGCAGATAACAGCAGACTGTGTGTCTGACTCGCACAACGCAGTTCAGTACCTCAGCCAGTGTTTAGCTGAAACTAAAGCATAGCTGGGAGCAAATTGGATGAAACTTAACACAGACACGACTAGTAGGTGACTGGTAAAGGAAGGTTGGGGTCAAGCAGCTGGAGATGATGGCAGAGATAATATCAGTCCCTTTGATAGGGGGAATGCACTCATCATGAATCAATAGGATTCACAATTTAGGAGTTATTTTAGATTCTGAGTTGCTGTGTGACCATCATATTACAGCAGTGACCCCATCAGCTTTTTCCCCATGTGGGTTTGGCTAGGAGGCTGTGATCTTTCTCTTCAGATGTGGACTTTGCCACTGTCATCCATGCTTTTATCACCTCAAGGGTAGGCAAACAAACAGAAGGAAGTACTTCTTCACACAACGCACAGTACACACGAAGAACTTATGGCCATGGAATGTTGTGAAGGGTAAAAATATAATGCTTCAAAAAAGAATTTGATAAGTTTATGGAGGATAAGTCCATCAATGACTACTAGCCAAGTTAGTCAGGAATGTTCTGTTTTGCCAGTTCCCTCTGAAGCATCTGACATTGGGCAGTGTTGGAAGAGAGATTAGGTGAACCACAGGTCTGACCCAGTATGGCTGTTTGATTTCTTATTATTATTTAAAAGACAGCTGTGTGTTCTACCTGGGGCTACACTTTAAAGCCACTCAGGGACTGATGCAGAATGCAGTGGCTGACTTACCAAATGATGAGTCATCTTGCCTGGAACGTGCCACACCAGTGTTCCAGGATTTACCATGGCTGCTGACTAGTCTCTGGGTGGAGTTTAACTTGTTGGTTGTGACCCATAAAGTCCTACTTAGTCTGAGAGCAGCCTATCTGAGGAAATGACTTTCTTGTACTTGAGTTGGATCCCTGTCATTAAAAAAAGAGGAAACAGTTGACAAGGCAAGAGGGGCTCAGGGTTTCTGGAATTTACTTCTCCATTGGTATGAAATAGCATGGATTTGGTGATCTTCCAAGCATGCTGCCAAATAATCTGTTTGACAGGGTTTTTGGAAATGGCTGAGCTGGTAGGTTCCTGGCCTGATGGAGTGGGAAAGAGCTATTTTGGAGGTGACTGACCAGCCAATTTTCTGTCTAATTAGTTTTTTAAATTTTCTGGTGTAACATTAAATGAGTGCTAAGGTGCCAGTAGCTTTTTACAGGCTTTTTAAGAAGAATTATTTAAATCCTGACTTCCTAAATCAACGTAAGTTGGGTCATGGCTTTTCCTGTAACTTGAGAAGCCCATCTAGCTTGTTTGTAGTCACGTGAAGGATTAAATGAGACCATGTAGAGACTGTTGTTTTGAAGCCTTTTGCTATAATGCCTTGTATTGTGTGATAATAAACCTACTTGTTTTAAGAAGACTGTTTGTCAGTATATGACCAGTCAGATGCTTGTGAAGGGAAAAAATGCAGCTGTCCAGTTGGACTTGAGAAATAAGTGGTTGGCATAGATGGCATGGTGATGTGCCAGATTCCAGTCTCAGCGCCGAATGTCATGAAATTCTACATTCAGACATCTTAGGATGTAAAGTCTAATGCCTGAGAAGGTGCTGTCAGGGAGACTGGAGAGGGGACAGAGGTGCCATCCATTCTGTAGTTATGACATTGTATCACAAAATGGGTGTTTATGGTTAAATAAAACCACAATTCTCTCCCTGACACTTCTGACTATGGCTACATCTACACAGCTTCCCTCTTCTGCAAAAGCCTATGCTAATGAAGCATGGATTAGCATATTGACACGCTTCATTTGCATAATTAATTAGGAGCTGGTTTTGCACAAGAGGTTTTTGTGCAAGAGCTGTTCTTCCTCATTTTTTGCGCAAGAGGAGGGCTGTGTAGATGGCGCCTTTCTGTGCAAAATCCTCTTGAGCAAAATCGGCTCCTAATTAATTATGCAAATGAAGCATGACAATATGCTAATCCACACTTCATTTGCATAGGCTTTTCCAGAAGAGGGAAGCTGTGTAGATGTAGCCCAAGTGAGAAAAGCAACAAGGGGTAGGTATAGGAAGGAAGAGTGTCAATGACAGAAATGATGGTATTTCCTCACATAGATGCCAAACATGTAGAACAAGGCCTGATGATTTCAAAGCATTAAGCTGAAATTTGAGCTGCATGTATTTCTTTATTAAACATGTTAAATCAACCAGGCTGAATTAAACAAAACACTACTCATATAATTTGTCACTATAATATAGGAAAATTAGTTTAATAATATCAGTTTCAGCAGCCAAAAAGCTGGCTTTGTTAACTGTTGTAAATGCATAGTTACACATTTCATGGCAATTGATTAACTGTTTTGCATATGAACAGTAGGGATTTGATTCATTTAGGTCTCTAAAATGTAAACCTTATTTATAACCATATTCTGTGTCTAGACATTTTTTTAAAAAGGCTAAGATGTTTTCATTGGATTAAGCAACTTAACTAAGAGTGAAGTAATTACCAAAAGCATACTGTGTAAAAAAGATAAAGTGACCTTTTACACAGAAAGATAACACTATTTGTAGCTTCAGCTGAACACCTGCTGAGCAGTTAGTGACTTTAACAGCTGGAGGGCACACATTTCTCTTTTTGGAGACTTTAATCCTTTCTTCCTGATCACCGACTACAGCATAATGTAGTATGGTCTTGCTTCAACAACTTATTTTCAGGTCTTCAGATTAAGTTTAAACTTTAAAGTCATAATTTATAAAAAGAAACAAGGAAACCACTCAGTTCAGCATGTCTGAGTTTGGCACAAACTGATCTTCTATGCCCCTTTGCTCCCCTGAAAAAGGTAAGTATAATATCATTTCCTTTAATGTTCCAAGTATCTCCATCTTTTTGCTGCATATCACTTCAAACCATTAAGAATGGAATACTCTGAAGTAATTAGATAATATGAAATAACTCCATGTCCTGAAAGACTAAGTCCCATGAGATCATTCTAGACAATTAAACAAACACTTAGTTTTAGAGAGGTAGCTGTAACTGTCTGTAACTGAGAAAATTTAAAAAATAACAAATAGTCTTGCAGCACCTTCACATGCCATCAAATGCCAGCAATGCCTCTTTGCCAGGTATTTTGGCCAAACTGGACAGTCTCCATGACAAAGGATTGATGGATACAAATCAGATATTCAAAAAAGTAACACACAGAAACCCATTGGGGAACATTTTAACTTGCCTGGACACTCATTAATGGATCTCAAAATTACCTTATTACTGCAAGCAATTTCACAAACCAGCTTGAAAGGGAGGCCCCAGAACTTAATTTCATTTGCAAGTTTGATGCAAGAGAGGTCTAAACAAAGACCTTGCCTGGATGGCCCACTACATTCCACATCCTAACGACATAAAAAACCAAGCACAGGGTACTTAAGAGCACTTAGTACCCACTCTATCCACTTCATTTAGCAGGGATGCTAATTGACAATTTTCCCCTCCCCCCCCCTTCTTTTTCCTTCTTTTCTCCTCTTTCTTTCTCTGCTATTTATTTGGAAACTGGACCCCTTAACTCCATTCATCTGAAGAAGTGAGTTGTGCACATGAAAACTCATGATACCATCTACAACATTATTTGTTAGTGTCTAAGGTGCTGCAAAACAAACACTTACACAAGATTCCAAATATTCTATGGTATGCCAGACCTACATCCTGGTCCAAGTTCCTTAAAATGTTAAAAGTGACTTCAGCAGTGTGAAGGTAGAATATGTTCCCAAAAGCCTGGAATGTGTGTAAGTCAGATGTGCTGATCTGATAATATAATGTATACAAAAATACATGATGTTACTATTAATGTTTTGCAAATTTGATAAAGCTATGGTACATATTGCTTTGGGGATCTGCTGCAGATGGAAGTGAAAGCCTTAAAGAGTGCTAGCGTGTACTAACAGTTTGGTACACAACTGAAAGTGGAGAAGTGGAAAAGACTGTACAGGTCTTTCCCCTTAATACTTAATTTAATACTTTTAAGTTTTTGAAGCTTGCTGTGCCAAACCTTTAATGGTAAATAAATATTAATGTTTGTATGCTTTCATATATATATATATATATATATATATATATATATAAAACAATGTTAGACTCACTATATTCAAGTAATAAAGCATGAAAATATTAGCCTATATTAAAAATCAACAAAACACTGTCAATATTAAAATATAGTTTGGCTGCTGAGTACAATTCAAGAGAAAATATATAACTGAAAACATCTTTTAAAAATAAAACAAAAGCCATCTAGAAAATATCAAATTATTGAAAACAAGACAAGGTCACATGAACAGTTTTCACACCAACATTAACACTCAGATTATACATATGTTCATCGATATCAATCATTTTAACCATTAGTAAGTGAAAACTATGCATGCTAGAGTTAGGAAATTTTCAAAACAAACTTTGTTACTTACTTTACTGAATTTCCAAACAAATCCATTACCCAGAAAAGAATTGTGGGTAAAAGGGAGGGATAGAATTTTTTTTTACATTAAAGCTCTTACTGCCACCTTAACCATGTTAGAGTCTCCTGCTGGCTCCAGTATAGGTGTGTATGTATTTATTTTGAAAAAGGGCTGAAAGTCTCATATGGGTAGCCCTGTTAGTCTGTATCTGCAAAACCAATGAGTAGTCCCATAGCACCTTAGACACTAATGGATTTATTAGTGCATAAGCTTTCATGGGTAATTTCATCAGATGAATTGGAGTGGAAATCACAGAGTCAGGGGTATATATAAGACCAACAAAAGAAAAAAGTTACTTCTGTTAATAAGGTTAATCAAGTCAGGGTGGATGTTGCTCATTCACATCAGTTTATGTGAAAATATCATGAGAGGGGAAATTGCCTTTGTAGTGTGATAGCCAGTTAAGAACCTTATTCAATCCTAAATTGATTGTATTTAATTTGCAAATGAACTCTAGTTCAGCTGTCTCCATTTGAAATTCCATCAGGTTTTGAAATTCTTTTGTAGAAGTATAGCTACTTTCAAATCCATTACTGAATGTCCAGGGAGATTAAAGTGTTCCCCTACAGGTTTGTGTGTGTTACCTTTCCTGATGTCTGATTTGTGTCCATTTATCCTTTGGTGCAGAGACTGTCTGGTTTGGCCAATATAAACAGCAGAGGAGCATTTCTGGCACTTGATGGCACAGATCACATTAGAGGATATGCAGTTGTATGAGCCTCTGATGTTGTGACTTATGTGGTTAGGTCCTGTGATGGTGTTGCTTGTATAAATGTGTGGACAGAGTTGGCAATGGGCTTTGTTGCAGGGATAGGTTTGTGGGTAAGTGTTTCTGTGGTGTATTGTGTAATTGCTGGTGAGTATTTGTTTCAGGTTGAGGGATCTGTCTGCAAAATGGCTGTAAATCCTCCAGGCACCTGTCACACAATTTCAGTATACACTGGGCTTTCAGAGTGAAAAAAATCAAGGTGGAGTTGTACATTAAATATGTGGAGATAAGAACATGAAAAATACAAACCATATATTGCTAGCTCAATCACCTCTTTTTTTAGAAAGAGATTTGCCACACTGATCGGCAGCACGGTACCAGCAAATGACTGAATACTTCCAAGAAAGAAACCAAGAAGACCTGAAAGACAATCATAACAAAAATTAAATAAATAAAAGTCACAGTGCATCTGTCTGCAGTCGCCCAAGAACAAATCTCTGTATTTAGCAAAACCTTACTCTATGTCCAACATCCTGATCGGCAATGAATGAGGAAGTTATTTCACGTACAATGCCAATATACAAGGATGATGGATGTGTCACTTAAAAATTCTATCAAATAAAACCACCAAGAACAACATTATCTGACCCTCAGGGTGGTTTTGATTCTGCAACACAGAGCAGCAAGTACGATCTCAACTTCAAATCAATCAGTGAGATTTATGATAGTCATAAGAGGCAGTCAGGAAAAAAAAATAACTTGCAGCAGTGAAAACATTATATAAAAAGAACCCCAAAAATGAGAGAGTATTTCAATTCACTGCTATAATACAGGAAAGTCTGAAAATAAGAAACGCAAAAGCTTCCTGCCAATCTAGAATAACAACAACTGACAAGAAAGTATCATGCAGTTCCCACCCATTATGTTCTCCATAACGATCATGAACAGTTCCTTTAATATTCCTTAGTCCAAAAGAAGGCCTGAATAGGCTGGATTTCTACATTATCATTTTATGGTTGACCAGATTTTTATGTGCTGCAACAGCCAATGGAGAAGCTCCGGGAACTCTTCCAGCATCTATACCCATGCTTCATTAGTTTTAATGCTAACTTCAGCTAAACACACAGACAGACAACACTTGTCTGTGAAAAATTCTTATCCTGTATGCACAAATCAAGAAATTCTTAGATTTTCAAGCATTTGTAGTCAGTTCCAAAAACCTAGGCTGTTTTTCAGCTGAAAAACCAACATTTGTGATGGCCTCTGGAATCCAACAAGGCTGGTTATGGCATACAAACTTTTAATATGTCATTTTATATAACAGGAAAGCAACAATGAAACTATCAGATGTAAACACAAATTTATAGCCAGGAGTGTCAGTGATTAAAAAGGCAGCAGTATTGTTGCCACTCGTATTGGAAGCACAGTTGCGATAGTGAAATTAGTCAGACCTTCATCATGAAAAAACATCCAAGTTTGGGTTATGATTTTCTAGTGGCAATATATCCACATAGCTATCAGGGGGATAGGCTAATGAAGACTAAACAAAAAACAAATCAACCAACACTCTAAGGGTATGTCTACATTGACACCCAGTTCGAACTAGAGTGGCTAATGTAGGCATTCGAACTCGCAAATGAAGCCCGGGATTTAAATATCCCGGGCTTTATTTGCATGTTCCCGGGCGCCGCCATTTTTAAATGCCCCGTAGTTCGAACTCCCTGCCCGCGGCTACACGCAGCACGGACTAGGTAGTTCGAATTAAAGCTCCTAATTTCGAACTACCGTTACTCCTCATTGCATGAGGAGTAACGGTAGTTCAAATTAGGAGCTTTAATTCGAACTACCTAGTCCGTGCTGCGTGTAGCCGCGGGCAGGGAGTTCGAACTACGGGGCATTTAAAAATGGCAGCGCCCGGGAACATGCAAATAAAGCCCGGGATATTTAAATCCCGGGCTTCATTTGCGAGTTCGAATGCCTACATTAGCCACCCTAGTTCGAACTAGGGTGGCAGTGTAGACATACCCTAAGGATCTTTTGCATTTTAGTAGCACTGTTAATTAATAAAAAATAGTCCTGAAATTGAGGTGGACAACAAAATGTAAAAACCATCTGCAATGGCTGATCATCACATTTCCCATACGACCTTAGCAGCCAATTCAAGATCGTGTGCATTCAAACACTGGCTTCTCTGCTAAACTTGTCAACAAAGATGTCAGTTACTTTAGGTTGTCATTACATTTTTGTGCTGTGGACATGGATGGGCTAGCAACTGGACTGTGACCACAAAAACTTACTTCACAGAGGCCATCAGAAGCTTACCGTTATTCCCAGACTGTATCTGAATCTACCTGCCAGTGAAGAACCCTATAATCTCAATACCAATCCTTTGGAGTTTTCCAGTCTCCCCTAAATAATTTTCTGAGGAATTTTATTTTTTAAGCTAGCCTACAACCTATTACTTTAATGAAACAGCTCTTACAATACCACAATCTGTTTTATTTATTTTGGTTATCGCTACTCTATAATAAGAGCCTGGACACCTACATAATATTCAAAGTGAAAAGCTAAGTTCTGTGGTGGAAAGGATCAACTTTTATCACAGAATCATAGAGCTGGAAGAGACCTCAGGAGGTCTCTGATGAAAATATCTGAGGCATCATCATTTACCACAGTGATATGTAATGGTTTGTTCTACCATTATGGCTGCTATTTTAGTTTTGGGGAACTGTAGTTTAGACCAAGCCTTAGTCAACAAGTGGAGCAATAAAGCAAAAGGTTAGCTTGTTCCCTGAGGGCATGTCTAAACCACATTTTTCTTCTTTGAGGATGTCCCTTGCCCCAGCGCCGCAGACGGAGGCTTGTCAGAAGCAGTATTCGGCCGGACCGCGCATGTGCCATGGGGCTCGCGGCTTTCGTGCTCTTTTCTTTGGTGCGCGGTCCAGCCTCCCGCCAGTTCCTCAAGACCGCCTCAGGCTGCAGACACTTGGAACTGTGCTCTTCACTTCAACCTCTGGAGACTAGCCTTGCTCTATCCTCCCGTTGTATATACTTCTCCCTTGCCTTTCTTTCCTTTCTGCCCCATCAGTTCTTTAAAAAAAACTCCTCTGATTTCACCGTCCCGGAGCTGCTCCTGCTCTCTCCTCTTCTCTCCGGCACCATCAGCATCTCCTTCAGCACCGCGCTCCCCATACTACCGCAGGAGCCACTGCAGGTCTCCTCCTGCCTCCTCCAGGCTCCCATCTCCATTCCTGGCTGCTTGACCCTCTCATCAAAGAGATCATTACAGACAACCCTCTATCTCTTCTGCTTTCTCCAGGGCGTCATACAACCGCTCTCGCTCACCATACTCTCCACGCTACCATTGATATCATTCGCACTCCCGCTATCCGGAGAGATGCTCACCGCGTGATGGGTTTTATCATCGCGACAATCGTTACTCCCAAGACTCTCGCAGCAGGTACTCTTATCGCTCATGATCTGCATACGGCTATGCTTCGCCCAGGCTCTCCCCAGCTCCAGCTCCACTCACCCCCTCAGAACAGACAGCTTCACCTTCCCAGCTTCCATCTGAACCGGAGCACATTCCCTTCACAGACCAGCCAACTGGGGTTTCTTCACCTCATTCCTTGCTGCCAGACGAAGCACTCACTCCAAGCGATGCCTCCCCGCCTGATGACCTGCGTCAGTTCCAGGAGTTGTTCAAACGGGTAGCCATCACCCAGGAAATAGCGTTGCAGGGACTCAAGGACAAGCAGCATAAACTCTTTAGGAATCTCCAGCCACAGCACAGGTCGCGCCTGGCCATTCCCCTCGATGAGGGCATTCTGGAAATCGCCGACGAAATATGGCACTCTCCAGTGTCCGCTCTACCGACAAACAAAAGAGCCGACAGAAAATATTTTGTGCCTCCAAAAGGGATGGAATTCCTCTTCGCCCATCCCCAACCAAACTCCTTAGTCATTGATGCAGCCCAACAGAGGGCTAAGGCCCCGCATTTCAAACAACAGGGCTCTGACAAGGAGATGAAGAGGCTAGACCTCCTAGGTAGGAGGGTCTATACGTTGGCAATGTTGCTCTTGAGAATTGCCAATTATTCGGCGCACCTCTCCAACCACACCTTCGATACTTTTTCACGCTTGACTCCTCTCATGGACCACTTGCCAGACTCAAAGAAATCCATACTGAAGTCTATTATCCAAGAAGGCTATACATCAGTGCGAACGTCCCTTCAAATAGCTATGGACGTTGCCGACACCGCCGCACGCTCTACGGCTACCGCCATAGTTTGCAGAGAGCCTCGTACCTTCAAGCGGCAGGGGTCCCTAAGGAGCTTCAGACCAAGGTCGAGGACTTACCCTTTGACAAAGACAAGCTTTTTGCGGAGAATACGGACACGATCCTACACTCATCTAAGGACTCCCGAACGACTCTGTGAACTCTGGGGATGTATACACCCCCCCTTCAGGAGGTGCCGGTACACCCCATACCAACATAGATACGACTACTCCTACATTAAACACCAATGGCAACAGCAACACCAGCAACAGAGGGGTTTCGATAATCAACGCTCACGCCAGAGGCCCCAACGCCGCCGCAATGTAAATGGCAGGCCAAACATTGCTCCCAACAACAAACAGCAAGTCTGATGCCTTGGTCAGGGGCGAGCAAACAGTCACAGGCAGTACCACGAATCGTCCTACCCAACTTTTTCACCATCGGTTGAGGCCCTTTTTCCACCAATGGGCCAAAATCACCACAGACAGATGGGTACTGGAAATTGTTCAAACGGGTTACCCCATTCCCTTCACCTCAATTCCACCCACCACCCCTCCCATCCCGTTCCTTTTCAGGGACCCCTCTCATGAGGCCCTCCTACGAGCAGAAGTTGACTGCCTTCTTGCCCTGGGTGCCATAGAGCCAGTCCCAAACGAGTTCAAAAACAGGGGCTTCTACTCTCATTATTTCCTCACCCAGAAAAGGTCCGGAAGCTGGCATCCCATCCTAGACCTCTGCCGTCTGAACAAGTTCCTGCGGAAACAATGATTCAAAATGATCACCTTAGCTGCCATAATTCCCTCATTAGATCAACAAGACTGGTTTGCCTCCCTCGACCTCCAGGATGCCTACTTTCACGTCCCTATCAATCCAGCCCACAGAAGATTCTTACGATTTGTCGTCAGAAAAGATCACTTCCAATACAAGGTCCTTCTCTTCGGGCTATCCTCAGCCCCCAGGGTATTTTCGAAGGTCTTAGTGGTAGTCGCGGCCTTCCTCCGACTGCAAGGAGTACTCATCTTCCTGTACTTGGATGATTGCCTACTCAAGGGTCCTTCAGCACTTGAGGTCTCTCACATGATACAACTCACCAGGCGAGTCTTCCAGTCGCTCGGACTCCTCCTCAACGAGCAAAAGTCCATTTTGCACCCGACTCAGAACCTCGAGTTCATAGGTGCCCGCCTGGACTCACTGGAAGGCAGAGCCTTTCTACGTCTCCAAAGATTTCAAACCATGCAGGACCTCATTCATACCATTTCCGTCAGTCCCACCATTTCACTCATAACATACCTCAGACTGATGGACCATATGGCCGCCACAACGTATGTGGTCAAATACTCCAGACTACACTTTCGCGCCCTTCAGTACTGGCTGACACTGGTCTATAACCACAGATACGACCTCCACAGGTCAGTAGCACCTCCACCCTCCGTTACACGATCACTCCTGTGGTGGACCAGCCGCAAGAATCTCCTATCAGGGGTACCTTTCCATCAACAACAACCCCTCCACCAAATCACAACAGACGCCTCTCTGCTAGGATGGGGCGCGCACATGGGACCTCTCTCAGTGCAGGGCCAATGGTCCCCACGCGAAGCACGACTACATATAAACTTCTCAGAACTACGCGCCATCTTCAACGCCTGAAAATCCTTCCTCAACCACATCCAGAACACCACGGTGAGAATACTCACGGACAACGTCACGGCCATGTATTATGTCAATCGCCAGGGCGGTGCTCGCTCCTGTTCCTTGTGCATGGAAGCTATCCACTTCTGGAATTGGTGCATTTGCCACGGAATAATACCTACGGCTTCTTACTTACCTGGCACCACGAACGTGACCGCAGACTTCCTAAGCAGGCACTTCGATGCGAAACATAAGTGGGAGTTGCACGGCGGAGTCCTACTCGAGCTCTTCCGATGCTGGGGGACTCCCCGAGTAGATCTCTTCGCAACATCCCGCAATGCGAAATGCCACGAGTTCTGCACCAGAGCAGGCCTCGGCCACTTATCCGTGGGGGATGCCTTTCTTATCAGCTGGCATGGACCCCTCCTCTACACCTTCCCTCCAATACCGTTGATCCCGAGGGTCCTTCAGAAGGTGAAGGCGGACAGGGCGAGGCTCATCCTCATAGCATCGGCCTGGCCACGCCAACGGTGGTTCCCCTTCCTCCTCCGTCTGTCTGCACGTGCACCATTTCACCTCCTGGCATTTCTGAACCTGCTCACCCAGAACCGAGGACTCCTGGTACACCCCCAGATACACACCCTGAACCTGACAGCATGGTTCCTCATTGGCTGAACCCACTCAAATCCCTCTGCTTGGCACCAGTCCAACACGTCCTCATACACAGTAGATGACAAGCCATGAGGAAAACTTACCTTCATAAGTGGCGCAGATTCATCTCCTGGTGTGCCACGAACCTCCACAATCCGGAACGTCCATCTATTCCTCTGGTGCTTGACTATGTGATGCACCTAAAAGACACAGGACTTGCATTAGCTTCCATCAGGGTACACTTGGCAGCAGTCTCAGTCTTTATACCACTGGTGGATGTGTTATAAAGGGCCTCGCCAACATGACCCCGCCACATGACCTAGTCCAACCGATGTGGAACCTGGATATAGTCCTCGACGCCCTAATGAGGCCACCGTTCAAGCCTTTGGCGACTGTATCCTTACATCTCCTCACTATGAAAACGATTTTCTTACTTGCTATAACATCAGCACGCAGGGTGGGCGAGCTTTCGGCCATGATGGCTACTCCACCATATACAATCTTTCGAAATGATGCGGTAGTGTTGAGACTGCACCCAAAATTCATACCCAAAATTGTCTCCCATTTTCATGTCAACGAACCAGTAATCTTAACAGTTTTTTTCCCGAAGACCCATTCCTCGCCACAGGAAGCGGCCCTACACTCCCTGGACGCCCGGAGGGCCTTAGCCTTCTATATAGACCGCACTAGACCCTTTAGACGTACGGACCACCTATTTGTCTCCCTGGCACATAGGTCGAAAGGACAACCATTATCTTCCCAGAGGATTTCAAATCTTATAACCTCATGCATAACACAATCTTATGCAGCAAAACGCTTACCCCTACCCACCCAACAACGCACCCACTCCACCAGGGCCATGGCGACCTCAACAGCCTTCCTTAAAGGGGTCTCCCTCAAGGATATTTGTAGGATGGCCACCTGGTCATCACGTGAAACCTTTGCCAAACACTACTTTATATCTCTGGGCATTCGCTCTGATGGGGCAGTGGTGACTGCGGTGCTCTCCACAGCGGATAAATAGGGACTCCTCCGGCCTTCCTTCTGTTCTGGCGACCACTGCTATGCAGTCACCCATAGTGGAGCACCCGCAGGGACATCCTTGAAGAAGAAAGTGAAGTTACTCACCTTCGGTGCAGTAACTGTCGTTCTTTGAGATGGTGTCCCCGCGGGTGCTCCACTACCTGCCCTCCTCCCTGCTTCGGAGTCCTCTTTTCTCTTGTGTCTTACAGACTCCGAGGCGGTCTCGAGGAACTGGCGGGAGGCCGGACCGCGTGCCAAGGAAAAGACTGTGAAAGCCACGAGCCCTGCGGCACATGCGCGGTCCGGCTGAATACTGCTTCTGACAAGCCTCCATCTGTGGCACTGGGGCAAGCCCAGCACCCATAGTGGAGCACCCTCGGAGACACCATCTCGAAGAATGACAGTTACTGCACCGAAGGTGAGAAACTTCACTTTTTTAGAAAGTGAAGTTTTTAGAAAATAGTCTGGATGTGTTTTTTTCAGGAAAAAAACCCTTTTTCGAAAAAACCATGTAAACCTCATTTTTTAAGGAACAGTGGTTTTTTTCTTCGAAAAAGGGTTTTTAAAAAAAGCATCCAGACTACTTTCATTTTTGAAAGATCCTCTTTCAAAAGTGAGATCAGAAGAAGATATGCAAATCCCCGCGGAATTTACATATCCTCTTTCAAAAAAGAATATAGTCTAGACATAGCCTGACTCTTACCACCTATTCCCTGCCCAGCCATTGCTGGGAAAAAGTACGTGGGTAGGTGGATTAATCTGTTTGATTAATCCTTACTTCTGTGCACCATGCGGAAATAGACTTGCAAAGAGATATTTTTATTTCCAGTTTTCCACCCGTGCAGATGGATAGACTGATTCATAATGGCCTGCATTGTGCAGGGGGTCAGACTAGATGATCAAAATGGTCCCTTCTGACCTTAAAGTCTATGAGTCTATAATCTGGCATTAAGTTAGCAATTTTACTATTTTATTAATCAGTATTCAGTGGGAAAATTTAGGATCAGTGCTAATTTTTTCCCTTTTCAGAGTGGCTGTTTTTGTGTACACATTCCATTGTAATTGCACAAATTGGGGGCATAATTAAGCACCTAACTGTTTGAACTTCTTTCTCTTGAAGTGCCATCATTAGACTTAAGAATAATAGCCCCTTAAGAATAGACCACTGTGAACTTCTCAAAGCTGTAGTTTCAGGCTACCTGCAGACTCAGGAGGACAGCTATATCAGTGTGGCATTAACTATAGCTGATTCACATCTGGAAAGCTTCAGTACCAAAAGGGCTAAAAACTTTTTAAAAATATGATGATGTTATTACCTAGGTCTGCATCTGTAACTCTGGGGAAGACACATTGCATTCTGAAGGATCTAAATCTGTCATAAAGTTGAATAAGTACAACTGATTTCCAGCCTGCAAGGCAAGAACTTTGCACTGGTCTGTTAAAATCCATTAACAACAAGCACGAGAACAGGAAAATGATAATCCTTAAGGTTGTCTTTCCCTGCTCTCATTTGTGCATCTAGTGCAAACAAAAAACAGTAGAATGTGGCCTACCATTTCTGTTGATCCCAGAGAAAATTTAAGCCCCCTCCCCCGACAACATGTTTCATGAATATGAAGGGACTTACAGTTGAGCACTCCATTAGAATTCTGGGTGTCACAGTATAAAAAGAAAAGTATAGCAATTATACCAGCTGCATGTCTAGCATTCTGTTGATTCTAAGGTTTAGCCTTCTTATTTTTGCATGCTTAATTGTTTTAAGTGGTTCTATGTCTATGAAAAAAGCTTCTGTTTATATTTTTTGCTGATGCTTTCTAGAGTTAAAATGACATGCTATGCTGAAATATTTCAACCAGGGGAATAAATGCTTTGACACCTGCTTCACTGCACATTCTGCCAGATAGTACACCATAATCACAATGATTATACTGAATTTTTCCTGTCTGGGTTTCACAGATTTCCTTTTGCTAATTGTGTCAGAAGTATTCTCTGATGCCAGTGAGCAGAACTGCAACTGCTATTTCCATTTTGTTTAATGTATCAGGCTATGAAACAAGATTTTAGCAATCCCAATATACTGTAGTCCAGAAATCTAATTACATTTACACATAGGATCCCTGAGGGATAGCAAGAGGTTTTTAATCACCAGTTACTAAAATTTGATCTTTGCCTCCACAAACTGCTAAAGAACTTTGGTAGATTAGAGTGGCTTCCTTCTGATATTTTTTGGTCCCCAAAGTCTCTGATAGTACATCTTTGGTGGCACTGAAATTTACTCCTTTGACTGAAACAAAGTGCAGCTCTGAGAGGAAAAAAGGGTCTCCACTAATGCAGTACCATGTCCTACAGGTCCCTACATTCATATCATAAACTTACTGATCTGCCAAGCTACATAAAACAACCTTCAGAAGTCTGATAGCTGGAGCACACCCGCCGAGGCTTGGAGTTTTGGCTCTACAGAAGGCACCTTTGGGTTTAGAGCTTTAGCCCACTCCTGCTGAAGCCATGAGCCCCACCACTGAAGCCCTGAAGAAACCCACCAAGCAGAAGACGGCCCATAGCTCTACCACCCTGCTGTGGGAAAGAAGCACCAAGTTCTCTGCTTCCAATCTGGTAGGCAAAGAATGGGGAGTGGGTACATGAGGATTCTGTGAGCCACACTTGAACTGTAAAAGCGTTGTGGTTTGGCCACCCCGGGTCTGATTTTCCACTTGCTTGAACTATACAGGCATTCCCTACTGTACAAAGAGGATGTAAAATATGTCTGTTCTGATCTGTTAGTATCTCACATGTACGTTGACCATTGTAAACATCCATGTAATAATGACAGCAGTTAATAATATCTTCAGCCAGTAGTAGTCCCATGGACTCCCAAGTTAGGATTTGAGTTTGTATCTAGTGATGGCACTGCAATGTCCCAGAAAGGTGTCAGCCTTCAAAATAGTCCTTAAATTGAGAACTCTCCTCCCATCGTTTATGGCTCTCTGTATGGAAGATAAACATCCCATGGCATTATTTGAAAGAGTAGATCAGTAGCCACCAACCAGTAGAGCAGGATCTACCGGTAGATTTTGGAGCCTCTGACAGGTGATCGTGACTGGTTTGGCTGGGAGGCTATCAAGTGACAGCACTTCAGCTGCCCCTCCCCACGCTGCCCTTCTGCTCCTGCCCAGAGCATCAGAGCTGCCCTGTGGGAGCCTCCTGCTTCTTGTGTAGGGTGGGGGAGACAGAGGCAGGGGGCACTGATGTCACTCTGTCCTCCTCCCCTGTACCCCATCTTCACAGAGTGAGGAGGGAAGGGCCCTTGGCAAAGGGGTGGGGCAGGGGCAGGGCCTCGGAGAAGGGGCAGGGAAGGGGTATTTAGGCTGAGGTAGATCCTGGACTGACTTAAATTCAAAAAGTGATCTTGTGCTTAAAAAGGTTGGAGATCACTGGAGTAGATGTTCTAGTCAATTTTGTCTTTCTCAGTACAATTAGTTCTATTTCCCCAATGGCTGTGTGCTCCACTGAATGCATAATGATATGAACGCTCCTGCCTACAATAATCTCTGCATTGCCAACAGAGCACTTTAAGAGGCTACCATAATTATGAAAGATACTATATAAAACAAAATCAGTTCTGATGTGTATTACAATCCTAGATTCAGTCATATACTGTTTAAAAGTCCCCATTAACCTCATGCAAAATGGCTGCACAGTAAGCCACAGTCCAACTAAAATGGGGACTAATCGCACAATCTAGTTTATTTCCAGACCCAGCACATACCTTGTCTCATTCTTCAATCTCTGGGATTCCATACGTGATGGGGTGTGGTCACAGAAGACCCCTTGGGGGTGCTGACAAGGCCACTGCCACTCACCTTCCTGATCTCTGGGGCTTCTCATCCCCCTGTCTTGCTGGGCCAGCTCCTGGTCTCTCCCCAACCCAGGCACAGAGCTGAGATCACTGCCCCCCCTCCGCAAGAAGCAGTACAGATAATGAAACTCTTCTGGTCCAAGGAAAATACAGTATTGGGCCCAGCTTCTTGGGATACCACACCCCAAATGGGATCAGACCCCCAAATGGATTATTTAGGTAAATCCCCTTTAACAATGAAAGGGGGACTGTACATTCTGATTACTCCCCCAGGTAATAATTATTTACACTGGCTTGATAGTACAATAAAACCTGCACTATCCGGAACTTAAGCATCTGGAAAACTGTAGAAACCGGCAGATTTCTGACGCTGGGAAAAGCAACACCCGTCCCCCCCAAAAAGGAAACTGGCCTTCAGACAAGCATGCAGCACGTACCTGGGGGAGAGGCGAAAGACAGCTGGAAGCAAGCAGCAAGCATCTCAGCTTCCCCCATGGCTCCTGCCTCTCCCCCCCTGGCAGGCCGCCGCCGCTATCTCCACCTCCCGCCCCCCAGCTTTCACCCCCCTCACCAGACCACATCCCGCCCCCCTGTGGCTCAAGGTGCCCCCCAGCAGGCCACATCCCGGCCCCTGCACAGCTCCTGTGCCCCCCGTAGGTCCTGCACAGCTCCTGCCCCCCCGTCAGATAACCAGAATTTTTAGGTTACCGGCACGCCCTAATCCCTGGGTGTGCCAGATAACACAGGTTTTACTGTAAATAAAAGTGTTTTTATTAAGTACTAGCAGTAGGATTTAAGTGGTTATAAGTGAGAGAACAGGGAGAGCAAAGTAGATTACAAATTAAAAATAACAGAAAATGCTTAGCTAATTCTAACACTAAAACAGTACGAACTTATTACAACTCATTACAAACCCACACTTAAACTGTTCCTTTCCCAGCTAATCCTTCAAACCAGTGTTTCCCTCTCTCTGGGGTCTTTGGTTCATTCCCTTGGGTGTGTTATGCCAACCAGACAAAGACAAAGACCTGCTAGTTTCGTATTGTTTTAAAGATTCTCACTTTTGTGTGAGAAGTTACTTGGCCAGTCCCTGCTAGTTAGGGAGGTCATGTGACTTCCTAAGACCAACCACTGATAAGATTTAAGGACAAAAGGCTGTCTTAATTTGATTGCCCAGACATTGAGGCATCCAGCATTGGAAACACCCTTGATGGCTTTCCTTTGCACATTTAAAACCATAAAGTAGTCCACACTCCATATGTCTAATTTTATATACAGGGATGATACATTCCCCAAAATAAGATACACAAATCCAGCAGATTGTGACATGAAGATTGACAGGTTACATGAGATGATTTGTCCAAAACATCTTTGAGTTAGGCATATCTGTGTTCACAAGTCCATTTTCTACAGCATGAGGCAGTGGAGGCGGGGGGAAGCGTCACATCATACTTAGCGTTAGAGTGCTAAACTGGGCTCCCAGGCTGCCTTTGGGTCTTTCCAGCAATTGCACACTAGAAACTGTGAGCCTATAAATTAGTGCTGTAAATTGCAGCATGTGCATGATTTAGAGTAGCACAGAGGTATAGTGAAGTTACCATGCTAATTTCACATCCTTCGTGAAATCTTGTGTAATTTGTTGCCAGCTCTCAAGAAGCAAGTCATCATTTGCCTTGGGATTAAAGAATTAAAGCCATAGTAACCAATGGCATTTCACAATATAAGCACTGCAAAATCTCATGGTGGGAGTGAAACTAATACACTCCTGACACCACTGTGTATTGCAGTATCAAGACATAGCAGACAGTATCATCTTTAAAAGGGAACCTTTCACAGAATTACCATGATGTCCATTTAATCAAACAAAAATGCAATAGCAAGGGGAATGGGAACAAAGATGATGCTTTTCACATTTAGAGTATTTAATTGAGATTTTTGTGATGTTAAGAGTTGATTTTTAATTATTTATGGGACAGTTTAAATCCCATCTTCGAAAACAGACATGCCACAGTGATTATTCAGATGAGCGAAAGGAGGTCTGATTCTTCAACAATCATACTACTTATCTGTCCTCTTTTTGAAAGTTTTCAGGTAATTAAAAATCAAGGGAAAGATTTTTCAAAATGTAACCTCTGTTTATGTACAGTCTAATTTGCTGTGCTCTCACGTAAATAAACCATTTTATGAAATGTCTGAACCTCTATAAGGCTGCCGACCCTTCAGATTGCCCTGGAGTATGTCATGGGATAAGACCTCCAGGAATATATCCAACCAAAACTAGGAACCCTACTGTGCAAAAGATGGTTTACATATACATACAACGCAATATGAGGTTCGCACATATACCTTCTATCATTTGTTTTTACTAGATAGCGTGCAAAAAAAAAGTTCATGTGCAAACAATTGCAGGAAGAAAAGTATACACACACACATAGACCTCAGGCCTCTTTGAAAAGTTGTCCCTAATAGGATGAACTGAAAGTTGAACTGATAAGATGAACTGATAACTTGATATTATGCAGTTAGTGTTGAGCACTAGTAGAATTTCAAATCAAATAACTGATGGTATTGGTGACATTTATAAAGTATTATAAAATTTACCCAGCATTGCCCGGGTCCTTAACTCAACTATTTTGTTTGGAAAATAAAATGAAAATTTACATGCTTCATTTGAATCATTGCTCTGGGATGGGGCTTGCGATGATGGGTTCAGTATGCAGGCTGCCATGGGGAGAGAAGCCACCCCAGCTCTCTCTCACCTCAGCAGGTTGGGGCCAGGTGAGAAGCACCTCTCCCTGGCTGCTGCTGTTCCCGTGGACACATCGGGGCGAGGGGTGCATGTTTACCAGCTGGGGCAGGTCCAGGTTCATCTGCTCTCTGTCTCCCCAGCCAGAGTGAAGAATGCAGCAAACTGCACTTTCCCTTCACTCCTGATGAAGAGGAACAGCCAACAATATTCCCATACGAATTGGAAGGCGGGGGGGGGAGGCACTTCAGTTTACTGCGCTCTCCCTAAAGGGCACATGGCAGTAGGAGGGTCGGGGCTGGCGCAGTGCTGGAGGGGGCAGTGCCCACAGCCAGGACCTTTCACCTGCCTGGTGATTCTCTCTTTTCTGTATGGTTTTATGAGAAGCAATCCTTCCCATTGCAGCCACATCCCATTTTTCTGGCACAACAAAACCCTGATGCTGCCTTAAGTTATGATAAAAGGAAGCTGTGGTCTTAGTTCTTACTGTTTAGGAGTTCTTGCCCAGACTGACAGACACGTAGAAAAATTCTCTCAAATGTATAGTCAATAGAAATGTGGCTGATAGAAAGGTTTGATTTTATTTCTGAGGATTCTCAAATGTTCTTATTTGGAAAGATTTTTATAAGGAGAGAAATATATTTTTGCATATACTGGATTTATATCAAAGATGCAAATTAACTTGTTTATCATTGTATCTTTTAAATATGCATATATGTATTAGGTTTTTCTCATTGTAGAACATTCCTTAGTGTATTTATTAAATAATACAGAACCTCCCTGGAAATCTGTTACAGCATAAGGCACTACCATTTGGAATCCCAGTTCATTAGTCTCTAGATTCTCTTCTTGGCTGTGAGTGCCCATATGGAAGAAGGGTGAATTTCATATCCCTAACTAGTGACACCTCTAGCTGATCCATACAGTGTTGATGGGACCCAGAGAATGTTTTCTTCCAGTCCCCCTTGATTGCAGGTGCCACTTCCCAAAACTCCCATTTGCCAGGAACATAGAACTGTGGCTACTGGGAGCTCCAGAGGGCATTAGGTGTCGATAGTCAACATCAGCAAAATGTCTCACAGCCTGCAATCAGATACCTTGATGGACTGCCGGTTGCCCACCACTGTATTACTGTTTGTTAGCTTAATTGGCAAACGAGGTGTGCGTAACTAAAGCATGGAAAGTGCAGAGCTGGAACTCATAAAGGAACAAAGAATTCAAGCACACGATTTAAATTGGACATACAGGTAACTAATAAGGGCGATAATTTACCCTGACTACAGCTAGTGCTGTAGTTGGTGGGGGTAGATAGGTATGGTTTATTATAGGGATATAAAATCCAGTTTAAAATGTTCACTGGTTAACCTATATGTTTAACTGGCCCACTGCATTGCATCATGAGTGGGGAGCCATTGGAGCTGTCCCTCACGTGTAGTGAGGTGGGCCTGGCCGGGCTGAAGCAACCCCCCTGCCCGTGGCATGGTGGGCCTGACCAGGCTGGAGCATCCCCTTGCCTGCGGCTCTGGCCAGGCGAGGTGTGTTACCCTTTTACATCCCTAGTTTATACTATCTGAAAAAGTCTGAGGGTAAGCCCAGTGGATTGTAATTAAGACTATTGTTTAGCAGTGTATTTAATAGCAAATGTTTTTTTCTTACAGTGCTGTATTGATAGTCAGCACAGCAATTGACTGTCCTTTGTGAGGAGGAAAAGCCAAGGAGAATGTGGGATAGCTACTCTACCAGGTTGGGGGGGAGGGGTTGGATTCAAGTAAAAGAGAATAGATAGGGATGTAAGTGAATGCTGGTTTAGAGGAACTGCGCTACAATGATGTTAGCGGTGGAGAACAAGGGCTTCTGTCAGGAACCTTTCCATGGCACCACTCTGCCCAGAAAACAGTGATGGCCTTTCAATCACTATTCTCAGTTTGTGCTAGAATAAGGGCTTTTAAACATTGAACTGATAGCTGCTGTTCACGAGGCTGTATATCTGTTGTTGTGTAAGCAGAAGCTGTCTGAAGAAGTGGGATATTTCTTGGCTGTGTTCTGTCCTATGCTCAAGCTGTGAATAAAGTGGCTTGCCCTGTTCTGCCACTTCTGGGAAGAGACACTCTATGTTTTAGCTAATAATGATGACACTTAGCACTTTTAGAGGGCTTTTTATCCACACCAGGAAGTGGGACATATTGTGAGAAAGTAGCGGCAGAAAAACACAGAAAACTTTTTATGCTACAAAGCAAGGCAGAGTGAATAGCCATCAGAGTGGTCCAGTCAAGCACTTCTGCCTGATTGAGAGGTAATATTAGGGATTGATTTTGGGTTGGTGGCATCACATTCGTGATTTGGCACCTTAAAAAAACCCCACAAAAAAACCCCTAACTCTCTAGGTCTTCTAGTAAAAGCATCTACTGGAATCCTGAAATAGGAACTATGGAAAGTGTGAACTACTCCATTTACCTCCCTGTACTGTCAGTTCAGACACCCAAGATAGTACTGAAAATGTCAATATCACTTTTTCACTATTCAAAAAGTGTGCATATCTATGATTTACTTCCTCTTCCACCCATAGTCTACTGTGGGTGCTATCTAAATATGGTGACATAACTAGATGGTATTTGGAAGACACGTAGGATCCCTGTCTCCATCTGAACTGTGAAACTAAAAGGGCCAATTCCACAAAATGTTAAGAGTTCACTTACTCCTCAGTGAGGGGTGTTAAATCTGTGGAGCTGTCCAAGTCACCTCCACATATGAGCACATGGCCCCACAGAACAGATTTAACCCCAATCAATTTTCTCCCTTAATCTAATGAACGTGACCTGGGTATAACAGAATTGTTTTCTTTGTAATCATGATGGCTAGACCAATAAATATAGCTGTTTATCTCTTCAAATGAAAACTCATTTTGCACAGCCTGTCTCCATGCTGATTTTTCATGTCTTCCATGATACTGATCACATTGTTGTCTGATTCTCTAATAGATGACTGGGAGGCTTTGTTTGGTGTGACAAATATAAACAAACTTGATTTTGGTGATTTCACTGTTTCTACCAGGAAGTGAACTAAGTCAGAAAATGTGCCTCAAGAAGAAAAATTTACTGATAGAACTGCTAAGAGTCACAGAAATAATGATTGGCCAGTAAAACAGTGGCTTCTTTCTTAAACTGAGCACTTCCCATGTCATATTTTGAAAAACATAGCACCATTAGCAATAGGTGAAAGTTGAACATCTGAGTAAAGCACTCCAGTTGAGCAGCAATGAAGTAGGGTGAATTATTATAAGGTGTGAGTCATTCAAAATAGCAAATGCTGCAATAAAATGCCAAAATTCTCCTTAAGTAAGTGGAAAAGAAAGATAGGAAAATATATATATGTATATATTTTATAAAACACTATTAATACATGTGCAGTAGCGATTTTATGAAGCTTGATGTGGATACTGATAAGGACCTTAGTTAATGCACACTTTTCTACTGACCTGCCTATGGGTGGCTTCTTAGGCTATGTCTGTACTACAGAGTTCTTGCAGAAAAATGGCCATTTTTCCGCAAAAACTTGCAGAGTATTCACACTGCAAGCACGTTCTTTCGACGGTAAATTGACAGTAAATCAAAAGAACAGAGGAGTTTTGGGGCAATTGGTATTCCTCTTTCTATGAGGAAGAAGCCTGTTTGTGAAAGAGTTCTTTCACAAAAAGGCGTGTGTGGATGGGGAAGAGGGGGTTTTTGTGGAAAAAGAGCAACAAGCACAGGTGCCCTGGTGGCCATTCTGTGCATACCAATCAGTGCTTACTTTCGACAGAGCATCCACGCAGTCTGGACGCTCTCTTTCGCAAAAGTGCATCGCTTTTTCGATGCGTTTTTGCAGTCTGGACGCTCTCTTGCGCAAGAAGTTTTTGCGGAAGATCTCTTCGAAAAAAGGTTCTTGCACAAGAAGCCTGTAGTGTAGACGTAGCCTTAGTGTCCCACAAATAATACTTGTGAAATCTGACCTATTAGTTTCCTGCCCCCTCCCTTGAATGAGTTGGGGGTCTCAAATTCCCAGGCCAGGCAATCCTCGGCTGTAGCAATTGCACAATATGGCCCAGGAGTCCTTACCAGCTGCAGGGAGTGGGAGCTCTCCCAACCTCCCCCCGCTTCCTGCCACTGCCATGCCCTGCCCTGCCCTCTCCCCTCCATGATAATCCATACCCCCTGGATGTGGCTTTCGGAATCACTGGGGGGTGGAGGGAGCTAGTGCAGCATAACAGAGCTGCTCTGGCTGGAGATGGCCCAGGGGCTGGGAGTTTGAAACCCCTGAGTGTTTATGTAGACTTTGTATTTAGTTTAAAAAAAAACTGATCTAGTTTGGTTTGTTTTACAAATACTAAAGGATAAAGGGCTGGAATAAATCTATTACTTCCTCTCCCAGACTTTTTGTAGCCACTTTATATTTCCAGGTGTTTTGTCTCTTTCAAATGAGACAATGGAAAGGGTGCTTTACATTTTCCTTGCGGGACTTTTCCTGGCTAAGTGATTTTTTTTACTACAGTAACAAAACTCAGATTTTTTTTTTGTTTAGTTTTTTGGTACTATATAGCTACCTATATTTCTAGTGGGATTCTAAACTCCTACTTTGAATTTATTTTGGTGGTCTTGTTTTTTTTTTAATATCCTCTTGTTAATGCCACCGGTTGGAAACCCAATGTCAGGTCCTGCTGTGTCAGTATTCTAGCTTTACTGCTAGCCTTTGAGTTGTCTGAAGCAGTCATGCATCAATCTTGGATGGATAAATGTAGATTATTTCACCTCAATATCCACTTCACTTCTGAGTCTCTGTTCCTCTAATCATAGAAATCAATACTGGAAATGTGATTTTAAACAACCTAAAGTTCAGTTACAAACTAATGAAATTCCATTGTTGGGCATGACAGTCCCAGGATTTCCTTCAGCAGAGCTTGCTTGTTTAAATAGTCAAAGTCAGCGCTCTATAATAACCTGTATTGCTGGGTAACAGTAGTCAGCGTAGCTCTCTCTCTGTTGTTCTGTTCAGAAACCACAATCATACTCTTCAAATGGTATGTTTTAAAATAAAGATGAAGGGCCAAATTTATCATTGTGTAAATCGTGTCACTAATGGACTTATATTGGAGACTAATTTGCTTTCACATGTGTCTCTTGGACCTTGTGAGAGAATGTTGTCTATGCAGAAGTTTTCCTTTTGGCTCCTCTATACAGTTCTATCTATGTCAGAGTGCATTCTCACCTTGGTTAGTTCTCAGTAAAAATTACTCTGCTTCCATCTACAGTGCAAAAAGGGCAGGGGGCAGAAGAGTCATGGAAGCCAGTCTTCAGAGTCTGTCAGCCAACTCAGGCTCATGCTATGTGGCTGAAAATAGAATGTTCTTGGCATGGGCAAGAGTCTGGGCTTTGAAATCCTGTGAGGGTCTTGGTGATCAGGTGCCAGTCTGTAAGAGAATGTCTATGCTACTCTCTTTAGTTCTATAGCCCAAGTTAGCTGAGATTTCTCAGTGCAAGTGTAGACAGTAGCAACAATAAGTTCATCTTTCACTGTTATAATGTGAACAGCATGGAAGAATACAAAAGCTCCTAATTGATAGCTTGACTAGAATGTTGATATGCAAAATACAAAGTACTCCACTTAGGAAGGAACAATCAATTGCACCCATGCAAAATGGGAAATGATTACCTAGGAAGCAGTGCTACACAAAGAGATCTCAGGGTCATAGAGGATCACAATCAAAATATGAATCAACAGTGTGACGCTGCTGAAAAAAAAACCCCGAACAGCTTTCTGGGATGTATTAACAGGAGTGTTGTAAGTAAGACATAAGAAGTAATTCTTCTGCTCTACTCTGCACTGATTAGGCCTCAACTGGAGTTTTTTGTCCAGTTCTGCCACATTCAGGAAACGTGAACAAATTGGAAAAAAGTCAAGAGTAGAGCAAAAAGATGATTAAAGGTCTGGAAAACATGACCTATGAGGAAAGACTGAAAGAACAGGGTTTGTTTAGTTTGGAAAAAAGAAGACTGAGGGTGTGTCTACACGGTACCGTTTTTCCGGAATAGCAGCTGTTATTCCAGAAAAACAATACTAGTGTCCACACTGCAATTGCGTTATTTTGACAGAAAGTTGAAATAACTGACGGCTTTTTCTGATGGTGGTAAACCTCATTTCATGAGGAATAAGCCCTTTTTTGGAAGAAGGTGTGTGTAGACTCTCCACTGCTGCTATGTCAAAATAGTTCCTCAGCGGGGCCATTCTAAAATTATTCCTCCCCAGTGCCTCTTGGGGCTCTAAGTCGAGATAGCATGTCCACATAAGGGGAGCCTGCCTAGGACTAATTTTGAGGCTTCCCTGTAATGTGGATGCTGTATTTCAAAATAATCTTGTCTTGTACCCTGAGAAGGAACATGATATCTGCTTTCAAATACCTAAAAGATTATTACAAGGAAGAGAGAGACAAATTATTACCCTTAACCTCTGATGACAGGACAAGAAGCAGTGGGCTTAAATTATAGCAAGGAAGGCTTAGGCTGGACATTAGGAAAAGCTTCCTAACTGTCAGGGTGGTTAGCCATTGGAATACATTGCCTTGGGAGGTTGTGGAATCTCCATCACTGGAGATTTTTAAGAGCAGGTTAAACAAACACCTGTTAGGGACAACCAGTTCTGAAGTAGTAGTGACTATAGCGAACTAGCCATACTCAAATAGCCACATTGTTCAAGCCAACTAGCCACACTCAACTGGCCAAATAGCCACAAATGGTAGGGCCATTGGTAGAATCTGTCGACAAAACTTATGTTGACATAGAGCGTTCAGACTACATCGCTTAGTCGACAAGCGATGACTTTTGTTGACAAAGAGCATCCAGACTGCAGGATGCTCTGTCGACAGAAGAAGGCACCCGGAAGTGCATCTGAAAGGTCACGGGGGCAGCCATAAAGCCCAGGCACCACTGCATGCTCTCTGCAGAGATGCATGCTTAAAGGGATACTCCTGGACAGCCATAGCTCTGCTCCTGCTTCTGGCTTGCCTACCTTATACAGGGAAAGCAAAGCTGCTGCTGTTTTTCTGGCTCTGGTTGCCCTGCTTTGTCGGACACCACAGCTGCTTATTGTCTGGTTTGTCCCTTTGTCTGTCTGTTTGTGTGTTTGCTTCTGTGTTTGTTTGTTTGGGTTTTGGTTTTTTTGGTTTTTGGTTTCTTTGTTTGTATTTTTGTCCGTTTGTTTGTTTCTTTTGTTTTTTTGTTTGTGCGTTAATTTGGCTTTTTTAGCCATGGAGCCTGAGCTGCCCCTGGGCAGGCGATGGCCCCACACTGTGCTGATGGAAGCTCTGCTGCATGCTCAGGAGAGCATGATGACCTTGGCAGCAGAGCTGGATTCTGAGCCCAGCTTTGAGCTTTGAGCCCCTCGCTCAGGCTGCAGCCCTGCTGCCCTTGCCCCCCAACTTATTCCTGGAGAGGCGAGTTTGGAGGCTGGACACCAGTTCCGACTGTTTTGAAAAAAAATTAAGTGCGTCCCTCAGTTTGTGTCACTGGTGGGAAGGGGGAATGAGAACTTGGAAGGGAGGAGGGAGGCTCAGGGCTGAGGGGGCTGCTTGGAGGAAGAGCTCCTAGTGGTTTGGCTCCGGAGGCCTTGTCGTACTCGGCTGAGGGATGCCACAGCAGGGGGCTGGGCAGGAGGTGGGGCTGAGGCTGGGTCTGGGATGGCAGGGGCTGGCGGAGGGGGGGTAGGCTGAGGGGGAGGGGCAGGACCAGGCAAAGGACCGGGGAAGGCCATGGCCTCCCGGATGGCAGCGCAGATGTCCCTGCGCTGCTGGGCAAATTCCTGCAGCAACTGGCGATGCCACTTGGCCTCTGCCTCCAGCCTCCTGTCCATCGACTCCTGCATCCCTTGCAGGACTGTGATGTGCTGACGCACCAGCTCTAAATAGCTGCACCAGTGTTGACGGGTTTCCCTGTGGTCGTCTGGGTGGTGGGGCAGGTGTGGCACCCCCCTCCTGGTCAGCTGGTCCGGCTGTGGAGGACAAGAGGGAAAAGTCGTCAGTCATGCATGCTCACACTTTCCCTGAGAGGGCATGCCCTCCTTCTTCTCAGCAGGCAGTGCCTCTGCTAGGGTCAGAGGCTGCTCATGTGCGTCTCAGGAAGGCATGGTGTGGCCTGGCCCGCAGCCACGGCCTCCCTCGAGCCCAGGAGGTGTGCAGGCCACCGTCGTGCCCCCCCCATGCATCCCCCATGGCCGAGCAGCACGGAGGAGTGTCAGGCCACGGTTGAGGCTCCCGCAGAGCACTGAGAGGCCTGCGGCTGTGCGGCAATCCCAGCATCTCCAGCCCATGCCTGCATGTGGCATCCTTGCCTGCAGGAACAGGCGGTGCCTAGCAGCTGTGTGGGTGCAGGGGGGTAGCACAGCCCTCCCTGAGGGCAGCCATGGGTGTGCCCCCCCTTCCTCCCAGGCCGTGCTCAGCATGACATGTCACAGCACTGCACCATCCCCTTTGTTCCCGCCTGCCCTGCCCTGCCCTGTGTGTGTTGGACCTTCATAGCACTCACCTGATGTTCCGTCGCCGGTGTCCGAGGTGGTCTGGGAGGCCTCCTGCGTCTGGGTGCCTGGCTCCTGGGTGCTCTGGGTGCTGTCCTCCTCCTCCTCGTCCTCTTCCTGGAGCTCCTGGTCCCCCAGCAGGTGTTGCGGCCGCTGTAGTACAGGGGTCTCCAGCCCAGACTCCACGAGCCTCTTAGGAGGCAGGGGTTCACCTGGCCCCAGGATCCTGTCCAGCTCCTCATAGTGCAGGCAGGTGTGCGGTGCCTCCCCGGAGCAGGAGCTGTGCTCACGGGCTCTGACATAACCCCTGCTGCAGCTCCTTAACTTTGGCCCTGACCTGCTCCAGCGTACGGGGGTGGTGGCCTTGTTTGGCCAGGCCTTCTGCCATTCAGGCATACGTGTCTGCACTCCTCCTTTCGGTGGAGTGCCTGGCCTGGAGGGAGTTCTCCTCAGCCCAGAGGCCCAGGAGGACTTTTATCTCCGGCCCTGACCAGGAGGGTGCCCGGTGCTTGGTGCCCCGGGGTTCCTGGGGGAATGAGTCCCTGGAAGGGCCAGGGGGGTCTTGAGGGGCTTGTCCCTGTGACATGGCTCCGACTTGCCTGACTGCAAAGAGCTGTGTAGTCTCAGGTTCCTGGCTGTAGCAGGCTTGCTGCCAGAGTGCTGATCCTGGGTGCCTGTGCCTTTTAAAGATGGCTGCAGGCAGGAACAATAGAGTTGCAAGCTGTGGCAGGAGTGTCCACCAGGGGTCCTTCCTGGAGGCTTTTTCTGTCAACATAACTTTTCCCCTGCGTCCACACTGCCCTTTTGTCGACATAACTACGTCGACGAAGGAGTTATTCCTCGCGAAATGAGGTTTACAGCTGTCGACATAACTCAAAGGCAGTGTGGACGCAGGTTTAGTTTTGTAGACAAAAGTCCACTTTTGTCGACAAAACCCTGTAGTCTAGACACACCCTACGTGTAAGCAAAAATGTTAATTTTAAAGCTTAACTTTTTTCTTTGGACTCTTCTAGCACAGGGAACAGGAAAAGACTGCACTGTGGGCCAAACTGGCTTGCTTTTTTCCTACTGTGGGCTCTTCCCTCAAACAACATGAAATGAATTGCATTTATGATTGTTGAGAGCTTTTTAAAGAACAGCAAGGTTATGATTCATGGTGATAAAATTCAAAATGTTATTTTGAACTTTAGATATCTTGAAGGGATATCTTCAACAACAGCCTTCTGAAAACCAGTCCCTTTTATGTCATCTCAAGACTTGGAGACACACAAGCTGGTACTCATAATCACTTGTCACTTCTGAAATATAGACTAGTAAGATTGTTTCTCATAGATTAGGTTCTAAATCCTGTGGAAACTGCAGAAAAGCAAGGCCAGGAGTTTGAATATCTTAAGTGTGTAAGTTAAGCTTAACTTTAGGTGTCAATTTTTGAAAGTATTGCAATATGTCCTATTTAGGTGTTGCTCCATCATGAAGAGGGATGTGATAGTGGGGTGTTTCTAAGGGCTTGCATTGACCCATGTTTTTATTCAGCATAATGCTCACTCACTTACCATCAGAAGACTCTAATTTCTCACGGGTTTTAGTTAACAACGAAGGGTCTTGTTTTCCCTTATCTTGTATCTTGTGCATTTATTTTGCCATGCAAAGAAGGTGAAACAGCACTGGTATTTTTATTTTACCTGCACAGAAATCAGTTCTTCAGCTTAACAAAATGTTAGCCCATCTGCTGCCTAAAAACATTCTATTTAGAGAAAAGTCCTTTTATTCACAATATTTTTGTCATTTATTTTTACCTTTATTAAGGACATTTGCAGGAAAACAATGGTTTTTTTTCTAAGGCATTTATCTCTTCATGCTGTTTATTTCTGATGGAGAATTGTGGCTTCAAGAGATGAATAAGCAGCAGAAACAGATGAACTCCTCAGAGAAAAGGCTCCTATTTTTATGCAAATATTTTCTGCATTTCTCTTGTTCATTTTTAAGAATATTGTCAGGATATTTGCTATTATAAAGAACATTGTTTTCAGTAGACTTTGTTTCAACGTTTCCCATGAGGCGTCAATGGATCTTTCAAGTTTTTGCTCTTTCATCTTCAAAACTGGAGTTTTAATGAGACATTTTAAGCCTCTCTTTCAAAACTACAACAACAAAAAGTGTGTGGAGTTGTATTTACCATGTCCCTTTGACTGTTTTGGATAGGTGCCTATTTTGATTGAAAATTCATGAAAAAAAAATACTTGTGAGTTGGGTTTGTCTGTTTTGGTTTGTGTTTGTTTATAAAGGAAATCTTAAGACTGAACTTGTCATCGCTGAAATAGGTGATGGCCCAATGAACTAAATTCTGCCACCTGAGTATTTCACAGATGTAAACCAACAGGAAACAAATATAGTTCAATGAATTGCTTATGTTCAACTATGCAATTGAAAACATTGCCCTGATACAGCAGAAAGTCTTCACTGATAACACTGCACAAGCGAAAACAACAAGCGAGGAAAATCCAGTTGTACCACGCTCCCAAGTCCCAAACCCTGTCTTGGGTAAAGTGGTATGGTATAGGCAAACACACAGAGGGTATGTCTACTGTGACGGGGTGAGGCAACCCCGTCACCAGCCGACGCGCAGAGCCGCTGCGGGCGGCTCAGCGGCCGAAGCAGACAGCCCCGGCATGGCGGGAGGAGGCCGACGCAGGGAGTCTACGTCAGCAGGTGCCGGGGGCGTTGGCTGACGTCCCCGGCGCGCCCGGAGGTGGCCAGGCAAGGCGCCCGGAAGGGGAGGTGCCAGGGAAGGGGGATAAAAGCTGGCGGAGGGAGGAAGAAAGGGCGAACGGAGGCAGGCGACAGAGGGAAAGAGAGTGTTGGGAGGGGACCGAGCGCGGGGCGGCGCGCAAGTCCCACGGTAAAAGGGCTGGGGGAGGACGAGCCGGGACCGGCGGGGTGATCAGGCCCAGGGAGGGTTGTGGAGCCCGTGAGCAGGCGCGTTTAGGGGCACGGCCCTGCCTGCTTCCACCGGGAGCGGTGTTCCCAGTGTTAGGGCCCTGGGCCGGGGTCAAGGAGTGAGGGAGGGCCCGGACCCCCACCCCGCTGGTGGGGAGCCCAGACGAGGAGAAAGGAGAAGGAGACAGGAGCGAAGAGGGGGAGAAAAGAGGGCAGAGCGGGGGCGGGGTGAGCCCCGCCCGCGCACGCCGCGTGACACATGGTGGAGAATGTGGGTACGACCTGTGCCCCTGTGGGATAGGGGCAAGCGGGGAGTGTAGTCATTGGATTTGTCATTTTAAGGGGAACACACCATGGAGCCGACTCAGATCCTTGAGTGGCTGGTGGAGAACCAGTGACAATTGCAGCAGCAGCAGACAGAGGTGCTGCAGCAGCTTATGACGGAGTTTCAGAAGCAACAACGGCAGCTAATCCAGGAGCTGAAGGAGGGGGGCCCCACCAGCTCGGAGACTTGAGCCCAAGGTACGGGGTCTACGGGGGGCGAGAACGAGGGGGCAGCGAGCACCCGACTCCCGATAAGACTGGCTAAGCTGGGGCCTGAAGATGATGCAGAGGCCTTCCTGGTGACCTTTGAGAGGGTGGCAACGGCGGCCCGGTGGCCACAGGAACATTGGGCCACGATACTAGCCCCCTACCTCTCAGCGCCGGCACAGCTGGCCTACCGAGGAATGTCAGACCGCGACGCGCTGTGCTACTATAAGGTTAAGGAGGCGATACTAGACCAATTGGGTATTTCGCCCGAAACCTATAGACAGAAGTTTCGTGCCTCGGCGTATACCGTTGGGGAACGCCCCAGGGTGGTGGCCCACCGCATTAAGGAGATGGGCATGCGGTGGTTGGAGCCGGCCACTAAAACGGCAACGCAGGTAGCGGATCTGGTGATCCTGGAGCAGTATTTGCAGGTGTTGCCACACGAGGGCCAACGCTGGGTATGCCGCCACCTACCTGGGACCCTGGAGGAAGCAGTTACGTTGATGGAGCATTTTATGGCGGCCGAAGGCGCGGATGGGAAAGGGAAGCCGGGGCCGGGGCCCAATGCCACCGGACGGGGTGGCTCATCCTCCAGGGGGAAGGAAACCCGAGCGGCAGGTGGACCCGGCCCAAGGGGGACCCCCGGCCGAGGAGCAGACCGGAGGTTAGCCCCCGTGTGGCACAGCCCGGCGCCGGAGAACGGAGAGGACGCCTGAGACCCCGAGGAGAAGCAGTCGGACGCTCGAACCCCGGCCCCAACGCGGCTGACTTGCTACCAATGCGGCCAGGAGGGCCACTTCCGGAGGGAATGCCCGATGATGGACTGCACGTTCAGACAGCCCGCCGCAAGGAAGATCCCTAGGCTGGAGGTAAGCCGCGGTTGAATGACACAGAAGGTATGGCTGAACGGGAGGCGGGTCGAAGCGGTGCTAGATTCGGGGTGCAGCCAAACGGTAGTGAGGGCCGAGTCCCTGGGGGCATGGGTACCCGGCGACCGTCGAGTGTGGATCCGATGTGTCCATGGAGACACCAGGGCATACCCGACCACACGGCTAGACCTGCACGATGGGCATCGAGGCAGGTGTCTGTGGGTGGCAGTGGCAGTCCGGCTGCCTTACCCAGTCCTACTGGGGCGAGACTGGCCCGGGCTCCAGCAACTCCTGCAGGAAGAGGGTGGGGAGCCCGGAGGGCCCAGTAGGACTGCCTGGGTGGCCCAGGGGGAGGAGAGCACTTGCCAGCTGCAACCTCGCAGTGAGCAGCCCAGGCGACTGGGCCCCCCCGCGGCATTGGAGCCGGACGTAGGGGACTTTATGATACTGCAACGGGAGGATCCGACGCTACGACATGGGTGGGAGAGCGCGCAGACGGCGGCGGCTGGAGAGGAGGGGGACGACGAGAGACCCGCACAGGGACCGTATTTTGAAATCCAGGGCGACAAGCTGTACCGGGTCCAGAGGGGGATGGAGCAGCGAGGGGAAGAGGTCCAGTTGGTCGTGCCTAGAGCGTATAGATGGAGGGTTATGGAGCTAGCGCATGACAACCTGTGGGAGGGCCATCTGGGGGTGGAAAAGACCCAGCAATGGGTGCTGCGGTGATTTTATTGGCTGGGGATATACCAGGACGTGAAGAACTTCTGCGACTCCTGCCCTCAGTGTCAGCTGACGTCGGGAACGAAGGTACCCCGGGCCGCATTAGTACCCTTCCCCCTGGTCGAGGAACCCTTTGAGCGGGTGGGGTTAGACCTCGTGGGGCCCCTGGAGAAAACACGAAGGGGACACCAGTACATCCTGGTGGTGGTGGACTACTCCACGCGCTACCCTGAGGCGGTGCCCCTTCGCAAGACCACGGCCCCGGTGGTAGCCGATGAACTCATGAAAATGTTTGCCAGGGTCGGTCTCCCTAAAGAGATCCTGACGGACCAAGGCCCAAACTTGGTGTCCCGGGTGATGATCGAGCTATGTAAGTGGCTGCGAGTCAAGAAAATATGGACCTCGGTATATCACCCGCAGACGGACGGGTTGGTCGAGCGATTCAACCAGACACTGAAGGCCATGCTGTGGAGGTTAGTGCAAGATGACCTGCGTGACTGGGACAAACTGCTTCCCCCCTTGCTTTTTGCGATACGTGAGGTGCCGCAGGCTTCACTGGGATACTCCCCTTTTGAGCTGTTATACGGGCGACGCCCGCGTGGGATATTGGACTTGGTACGGGAAGGATGGGAGGAGCAAGCGTTGACGGCCTTAGGGGCCGCCCAGTATGTTATTAAGCTGCGGGATAGGATGCGTACCATTGGACGCTGGGCCCGAGACAACCTGCAACGAGCCCAGGAGGCTCAGGCCCGCCATTATAATAAGGGAACGCGGGTGAGGGAGTTTAGCCCTGGCGACCCTGTACTGGTTTTGCTGCCAGTAGGGGACTCCAAATTGTTAGCCCGGTGGCAAGGGCCCTTTCGGATATTGAAGAAAGTGGGGAAGGTCGACTACAAAGTCCAGGTAGACGGGAAGAGGCGCCAAAGCCAGATCTACCACGTGAACTTGTTAAAACGTTGGGTCCCCCGGGAACTGCCGCGAGAGGAAGCCCTAAGTGCCGAAATAGAGTTCGGACCGTGGGGGGAGGAGGAGGTGAGGTGGACAGCTAGTCGGGTGGGAGGCGACCTGAGTCCCACCCAACAAGAACAGCTCCAGGGGTTGTTGGAGCAGGCCGGAGCGGGGCTGACGAGCCGGCCGGGGAAGACGACCCTCATGTGCCACACGATCAGCACCGTTCCCGGGCAGAGGGTGCGGGACCCCGTGCGTCCAATACCCCGGAAGATGTGGGAGACGATACGGCGGGAGCTGCACGACATGATTCAATGGGGAGTAGTGGAGGAGTCGAGGAGCGACTGGCGCAGCTCCATCATGCTAGTCCCCAAGAAGGATGGGTCGATGCGGTTTTGCATCGATTTCCGGAAGGTAAACGCCATATCGAAATTTGACGCGTACCCAATGCCCCGGATCGACGAGCTCCTGGAACGGCTTGGACGCCCCAAATATTTGTCAATGATTGACTTAACGAAGGGATATTGGCAGATCCCGCTGGCACTAGAGTCGAGAGAAAAGACGGCGTTCGCGACACCGTTCGGTTTATATCAGTTTGTTACCATGCCATTCAGTCTCCACGGGGCAGCCGCCAATTTTCAATGCCTTATGGACTGGGTTCTCCACAAACATTGGGCCTACGTGGTCGCCTATATTGATGATATCATCGTCTTCAGCGCGTCTTGGGAAGACCATTTACGACACCTCGAGTCAATACTATGGGCGCTCCAACAGGCGAGGCTGACGGCCAACCCGAAGAAATGCCAGTTCGGTAAGCAAGAGGTGTCTTACTTGGGGTACACCGTGGGAAACGGGCAATTATAGCCGCTGTTAGATAAGGTGCAGGCGATCCGAGACTACCCGCGCCCGAGTACAAAGAGACAGGTGCGGCAGTTCCTCGGCCTGGCTGGGTATTACCGGCGATTCATAACGCATTTTGCCTCCCTGGCAGCCCCATTGATGGACCTTACAAAAAAAGGCCAACCACAGCAGGTAGTGTGGGGGCCCCAAGGGGTGCGCGCCTTTGAGGCATTGCGAGGGTGTCTGGTCTTGAGCCCCGTGCTACGCCAGCCGGACTTTGATAAGCCGTTCATATTACAGACGGACGCGTCAGAAGTAGGACTCGGAGCGGTGCTGGCACAGGAGGAAGGGGGGGGGGGCCGAGCACCCGATTGTCTATTTAAGTAGGAAGCTGTTTCCTTGGGAAAGAAACTATGCTACCATAGAAAAAGAGGCATTAGCTATCAAATGGGCTATCGACTCCCTACGCTACTACCTTGCAGGAAACCACTTCACGTTGGTGACCGACCACGCGCCCCTCCAGTGGATCCAGACTATGAAGAACACGAATACCCAGATATTACGCTGGTACCTGAGTCTGCAACCCTACCATTTCGAGGTTCTCCATAGACCGGGTAAACACAATCTAAACGCCGATTTTCTCTCGCGCATACCGGAACACGGGCAGGAAGAGACGGCGAGTGTAAGGCCCGCCCAGAGGAAGGGAACGGGGGATGGGGTGAAGCAACCCCACCGCCCACAGCCTCCCGAAGGACCAGCGACGGGCCAAGAAGCCACGGGGGTAAGGACTAATAGAAGGGGGGAGGTGTGTGACGGGGTGAGGCAACCCCGTCACCAGCCGATGCGCGGCAGAGCCTCTGCGGGCAGCTCAGTGGCCGAAGCAGACAGCCCCGGCATGGCGGGAGGAGGCTGATGCAGGGAGACTACGTCAGCAGGTGGCGGGGGCATCGGCTGATGTCCCCGGCGCACCCGGAGGTGGCCGGGTAAGGCGCCCGGAAGGGGAGGTGCCGGGGAAGGGGGATAAAAGCTGGCGGAGGGAGGAAGAAAGGGGGAACGGAGGCAGGCGACAGAGGGAGAGAGGGTGTTGGGAGGGGACCGAGCGCGGGGCGGCGCGCAAGTCCCACGGTAAAAGGGCTGGGGGAGGACGAGCCGGGACCGGCGGGGTGATCAGGCCCAGGGAGGGTTGTGGAGCCCGTGAGCAGGCGCGTTTAGGGGCACGGCCCCGCCTGCTTCCACCGGGAGCGGCGTTCCCGGTGTTAGGGCCCTGGGCCGGGGTCAGGGAGTGAGGGAGGGCCTGGACCCCCACCCCGCTGGCGGGGTGCCCAGACGAGGAGAAAGGAGAGGGAGACAGGAGCGAAGAGGGGGAGAAAAGAGGGCGGAGCGGGGGCGGGGCGAGCCCCGCCCGTGCACGCCGCGCGACATCTACACTGCCACCCTAGTTCGAACTAGGGTGGCTAATGTAGGCATTCGAACTTGCAAATGAAGCCTGGGATTTAAATATCCCAGGCTTTATTTGCATGTTCCCGGGTGCCGCCATTTTTAAATGCCTCCTCATTGCAGGAGGAGTAACGGTAGTTCGAATTAGGAGTTTTAATTCGAACTACCTAGTCCGTGCCACGTGTAGCCGCGGGCAGGGAGTTCGAACTACGGGGCATTTAAAAATGGCGGCGCCCGGGAACATGCAAATAAAGCCTGGGATATTAAATCCCGGGCTTCATTTGCAAGTTCGAATGCCTACATTAGCCACCCTAGTTCGAACTAGGGTGGCAGCATAGACATACCCAGAGAGAGGACATCATGAGACTTACACTCTATATAGTCCCTAGCATCCTATACAGTCCTTGAAGATGATCTGCCACTAAGATTGAATCAGCTATACTCATTGGTCTCCTTGTATGCTATGAGTGGCTGTTAGGCTGTTATTATCCCCTTGAGCATCTAGCCAAAAATTTGGGGTCTAGTGGATTGTCCCAGTTAGAAGGAGAAATTCGTGACAGTTGGATATTTCTTTGGCGTAATCTTGTTTATTTATACAATATGTATAAAGTCCTGGTCTTTGACTACTGAAGGAACAAAATTGCAGGAAGAAGCTTATTTTTCTCATTGCACCAAAAGGTGTGGGAGTTATTTTTTTTTAAAGCCTGAATCCCTGCCCCAGAAGCTTCTTCCCAGGTTTTTTCTAGGATTTTGCAACATGGTTTCAGCTGCTCTTTTGGACTTTGTTTCTTTGGCCCCCTTTCCTCATACATAGGCCTACCCACAACAATGCTTAGCAAAAGTTGGTAGTGGGTGCACATATTCCTGTTATTTTAGGCTTATGCTTAATTGTGTTAATTGAAGAATGTGTTCTCACCTATCAGCCTCAATGAGGGTGAACTTCTTTGATAATATTTCACCCACATCATAAACTATCTTTGGAGCTTCTTATCAGCTTTTATGAGACACACAGAACGAAATTCTACTCTTACAACTCTCCAGCCCCTGCTAACATCCCATAGAAGTCAGTGAGATTACCTGCATGCAACTGATGTTACAATATAAAAGTACATGCACCGATATAAGCTGCACTAACACCCACTGTTCATTCTCTGCACCTTCTTTTCAAAAATACACATTTTCACAATGGGAAGCCAGAATCTGGCTTAAAACTCAGTCTTGAAAATTTTCTGCAGATAAAGTTAACTATGTATCAGAAGCTTCTAACAGTCTTTGGTGATTGCTACCTTGCCTAACACAAGAGTGTATTTGTTTGTTAATTAATAGGAAGTAACTAGATGGGAAAGTTGGGATGTAAATGCTGTAGATGGAACCTATAGATTAGTGAGGACAGAATTTAGTCTGCTCTTAATATGGACGTTCAACTCTGATTGAATTCAAGCCCTGAAGATGAGTACATATTTGAGCCCATATTCGTGCGCCACTTACTGAATGCCTGATGCTTAAATAAAGTGTGATTGTTTGATGTGTGCCCACTCTTCTTTCATCCAAGATGGGAGTATACATAATACATTATCAGCCCAGATCTCCATGTGGTGTAAACTGGTGTAGCTCTATTGACCGATACTAGCTGCAGGTCTGGCTCCTGCTGTTGGATAAAGGTTTCATTGGTATGTGCCATATTGCTAGGTATTGTGCCATATTTCTAACATATGTTTTTAACAAAACTTCAGAGAGTGCACCATTTATGGTATTCTCACGTGAAATCACTTTGTGTTGGTTTACGAGCAAACTGCTGGGGTTTTTGTTTTTGATTTTGGTTTCTCAGACTTTGGGACCCCTGCAAGGGTGGTGGTGGTAATAGGTGAAGGAAGAGATGTTGTCTAAGGAAGTAGAACATACAAGAAACCAACATTAGACATCCACTTCTATTTTAAAGGTTCCAAGGCTGTGGCTTCTGTGGCACCTTCTACTTCAAGATTCCAGCATCAGGGTAGCAAATGTCCGGCCAGTCCCCCTGTTTGAGTATCAGATTCTGCTGGGAACAGGTCAGCTGGTTCATACAATAGGCTGAGTGAGCTTAGCTGAAGAGGAAACTGTTTAGAAAACAAGTAGTCTCCAGAGTCCGCAGTCTGTTTTGGTCAGAGCAGTAGTTGTGTGTGATTGTTGTTAAAAAAATAAATTCTGCTTTGAAGAAAGGACCTTATCTGGCTTTCAGGGATGGAAGTAGTGTTTAGTCCTTCCTGAGCTGGGACGATAGGGTCATGACCTACAACTCCTTTCCCTTCATGGCAGTAGAATGAGAGCTAAGTGTATACCTCACTGGAGAGTCTGTAAACTGTGGAACTAAAGACCAGGCCATGTATTTTTATGGAGACTCTCTTGAATGCTCATATTTTACTTGGAGTAGGTGGCAAGTTTATTTTAGCTTAGTTGGAGAACTAAACAAACCAAATTACCAGGGGGAGACTGAAGCAGTGCAGAGCCCAGCACCTGAGAAGCAAGCAAACCATTATGGTTCAACACGTGGACTAAAATGTCTGCTGTACCATTTAATGAAAGAAATTCCTAACTTCCTAATAATATATAGCAAGGAGCTGGACTTTGAGATGTCTTTCTTTAAATCTGTCACTGGTTGAGAATGTAATAGTGCTTGTTATGGGTTTGTAGCCAGTGTAGTTTTAGGGAGAAACTATTTTAGGGAGTGGGCTATGGAGGGAAAAGTAGGAAACATTTTTCTGATGCTATTTACCCTCTCAACTCCCACAAAACACAAAAAAGTGTGAATCTAAGAAATATTGAATGTTAAAGGCATTCCATGGAATATGAATTGGTGTGCAAGTCAACTCTTAGTATTTTGGTAATGAGAGACCGATGGAAACTTCATTTGCTACTTATCAGAGATGTTAGGGCTTAGAGCAAGCACCATTAAAAAAAATCCTGCTCTCTCTCTCTCACTATCATGTAAGCAACAGTAGGGGACACCTGACTGACCACTTTAGAAGCATCAGCTCTTCTGTTTCTTGTTCTATCCCAGCAGGATCTGCTCCTCCAGTGCTTTTTCTAACTATTGGCGAATCCATACATTACATGCAATATGGATGCTCATTGGCTACTGGAACATTTGACTTTTAAACAGCTATCACCCTAGCTATATTTCTATATAAAAAAGATGCATCCTTATAGGTAAGGCTACTGTTTCTTTTACATATTTGTATATGATCAGGAAATATCATCTCCAGTGAAAATTTCACTTTACATCTTGTCAAGCCTGTTCTCCACTCTGGCACTTTGAGTGCAGAAGGTGGGGGGCCTGCAAGAGACCTTAAAAACTTTGCTGCTATAAGCTGCTCCTTAAAAAACTCCCCAGTCACAGATTCCCTGGCCTTGGGAGATAGGCTGCCACCATCAAGTGAAAACCCCCTTCTTCTTGGACCCAGGAAGAAAGCACTTGAACTTCTTCCAGATGGGTACCCCAAGCTCTCTTACCACAAGAGACCTTGAGGAAAAAAGAAAGAGAGAAAACAAACTGCAATCTCTGATAGTTGACTTCTCAGCCTTAGGCATGCATACGCTGATTTCCTGTTACCTTCCAGGACACAAGAATCAAATCATCGCCTTAAAAATGGTGATTTTATTTACAAAACAAAAAGGTATACTTGATAAAGCATACTTGTTTGTAGGTGTTACAGAGCAATAGAGAAAAGAAAAGATTAAAACACAGAGAAATTGTATCTCTAGGATACAGCTTAAAATACAGTGTATGGGGGGGAGGCGGAGGAGGGAGGGGAAGAGATATGTGGTACATGGACTTAGCACAGAGAAGTTTAACCAAACAGCAAAACAAAGAAAATAATCTGATCACGTCTAAATAGACATTTCATTCCCTGTCTACTTACAGATGCATGCTTTAAGGCCCAGTCCATTTCCATGCCCAGTATTCTTTTGTAGGCATGATAGTTTTGCCTGATTTAATTCATCTTGTTTCCCCTGCTTCTAGTTTAAAACTCACACAAAGAAAACAGCAGGCAGGTATACCTTTCAATTCAAATTTCAACACTCTCTCCCAGTGGCTCTCCTGGCTCCCTGCCAAAACTCTCTAGCTACTTGAGTTTAACCCTTTAGTCACCGAGTGCTGGCCAGCACTCCTTCTATCCATCACACATGTGCTTCCACAGATGTGCTTCAAAGATGAATATTCTTAATTCTGCACTGTGATAACAATAATTTCACATAATAGATGCTACAATGAATACAAAAACAGAATAAGACTTCTTGGTGGCATGAAAATCTAGAGTTCCCTGCTGCTGCACAAAGGACTGGGCTGGAACTCCCATTTTACTAAAGGAGGCAAGGTAGGGGGAGGGTGGCTGGGGAACAGAGTCCACCACTGCATAGCCAGAGTCTGCCCACCTGCCACCCCAGGGCTGAAGCCAACAACTCAAGCTCCACTGCTCTTGGGAAACATGAGGAACTCTCACTGGTCACCTACTACTACAGTGTTTGTGGCTCCAGAAGGGGGCAGGGACCAATCCCCGCTGGTGACTTTGGGGGGAAACTACTTTGCCCCCTTCCCCCACCTCCCACCACCACTTAAGAGGCTCTGGTGGCAAGAAATGCCCCTGGTGGCTGCATTTTAGAAACGGTACATTTGAGAAATGCCAGTGAATACCCCAGGAAAAGCTGATTGGGGATGGACTAATCAGGCTGGTGGGCTGTGTGGGGTAAACACTCAAGTGGCCTCATTAGACCATTGCACAGGAAGGAAGTGCAAGAAGGAGACAGGGGGAGAGAGAGAAGAATGGGCTAGCCGGGGCTAGTGTCATAGAGGGCTCAGAAGAGGGAGACTGCGGTTCCCCTCAGTTCCTGGTGAGAGGGTCAAAAGCATGATTAATATTGTAAATAGACTGTGCGGGGTTGCTGCTGGTGAGAACTAGAAGTGAAAGGTCAGTAAGTGCACACCTGGTGGAGCTTGTGTAGTTTCTGCAGGGAAGGGGATGGGTGTGTAGCAGTCTCCAATGTTGCTTGCTCCAAGACAGTGACTTAAAGACATAGAAAACTTAACCTGATTCAAAACCCTGAAACCAGTTATGGCTCTTTCACCCATTACTTTATTTGAAGCCATTGTTGCTCCTCTGAAGTGACAGCAGACATGGGGCCTTGCAAGTAAGTTCTGCATCTAGAGGAGAAATTAGTGATGTAGAGTTGAGTATCATCATGTAATCTGTTTATTTAAATATAACACACATGGGTCCTTTTCCCTTAAATGCATAATTCTTTCAAAAATATCTCAGGTAATGCTGCATTGCACCCTGAAGCAGCTGCTTGGGGGATGAGGAGGAGGTGTCTGTCTTTAGTATGTTCAGAAAAACTTCAAAACAAATCCAACTGTTCCCAAACTTTACACCTGGAAAACACCAAGTTCACAGCTATCAGACTGCAAACCTGGAAAAAGGTGACATGCCCATCAACCTTGATACTCTGTGACACAAAGGAAACTCACGGGGCTAATGACCCAGACAAAGAATTGTGCTATAACCTACACTGCTCTTTACAAAAGTGATTGTCTGCACTGCACCCATAGCTCGAAATAAGCCACACAATTTGAGCTACGCAAATTGCCTAAACAGCACCAAATTTCATAATAACCTGCTATTCTGAAACGTCCCTTATTCCTCATGGAACGAGGTTTACAGGGACATCGGAATAGCGAGACCGTTATATTTAGAAATAATGGCGCACTCAAAAGACGCAGGATAGGTATTTTGGGATACCTCTGGTATCCCAAAATAGTGTTGCACTGTAGACATTGCTTGGGAGTCTGACAAAACACTTTTGTTTGAAAATGTGTATTCATCATAACTAAAACTTTTCTGGGATACAGATCTGTTTTGACACAACTAATTCATCTGAGGAAACCCTAATATAGTTTAGGGCACTTCATGGGATATGAAACCCCTAGATTCAAGTACCAGCTTGGCTGACTTCAACCTGATTCTCCCATACCCCAAACATGTGCCTGAACCACTGAGTTATAGGTTCCATGTGAATATTAAATGATTTAGTCTATATCTGCACTACCACTTACGTTGCTTGGGGAGTGAATAAGCCATCCTCAACCTACATAAGTTATATGGACCTCAGTGCTTGTGTGCACAGTGCTATGGCAGTGGGAGAACTTCTCGTATTGACATAACTACTGCTGCTTGTTGAGGGTGGATTCATTAAGTTGACAGGAGAACTCTCTAGCTGTTTAGCCCATTGACTTGGAGTCAAGGAGACAGAAGCTCTCAAAGTTGGGGGGACACTGGCACCCACACTGTGGCCACCTCTCCTCAAGTCCTCTGCTCTTATACTACCTTTCTCCCCAACACCCTACACCAGCTCTCTCCGCTGCACCCCTTCCTGTCCCTTATGGTTGGTAACAAGTAATGGGTCTGTGGCTCCCTGCCCCTCCCCACTTTGGTGCCCCTAATTAGAGCGGCTATGCTAGAGAGTGTACAGCTGCAGTAAGCTCTCTAGTGTAGCCATGATCTTATACAAAGTGGAGCAATCTCAATAAGGGCTAAAACCTACCCCATAGCATGGCTGTCAGGTCTCTGAAAATGTGGGAGTCCCAGGTTCAGGTTTGTTGCTCCAAATCAGGCAGTGTAGGGATTTAAACCTAATCATCCCATACCCCAGTGAATGCCTCAGTCACTGTGGTGTAAGCTATTCTGGGGTGATCGTTTCATGTCATTTCATGAAAAACTTCATTTGATTCCAATGCAGAAAAGCAACACAACTTTTGACACCTATTTTTTTTCACAAAATAGTCATTTTTCCTGCCAGCACTACCTAACAGCTCTCTAAAAGCAAGTTGCATGGCCTCTGATTTTTTTAAAAGTAGAGTCTCTTCTGGAGTCTCCTCTGTATGTCAGTTACTTTTGATATGCAAAACACTAGCAGTTCTTAGTAACACTGTTGCTACGTCTACACTGCCAGTTTTTGTGGCAGAAAATATGCTAATGAGGGACTCAGCATAAGTCATGATATCATTAGTATATTTTCTGCCATTACTTTTTGCGCAATGGTTTTTTGTGCAAAAAGAAGCAGTGTGGACTTTTTTTTTTTTTTGCACAAAAACCCTGTTTTGCGCAAGATCCTTATGTCTATCCCGGAGAGGCATAAGGGTCTTGCGCAAAATGGTTTTTTTTTACGCAAAAAAAAAAGTCCACACTGCTTCTTTTTGCGTAAAAAACCCTTGTGCAAAAAGAAATGGCATAAAATATGCTAATGAAGTAATGACTTATGCTAATGAGTCCCTCATTAGCATATTTTCTGCCGCAAAAACGTATAGTGTAGACAAAGCCTTGATGTGTTCTGCTCTTTTCTCCATCAGACAATCGTTTGCAGAGTTGTAGCCCTACTGGGCCCAAGTTGTAGGAGACATAAGATGGGTAAAAATGTCTTTTCTAAGATTAGCTTTGGGTGGTGATAGTCACGCTTTCAAGCTACACCCTGCTCTTCTTCAGAAGATGCTTGAAAGCTTGTCTTTCTCATCAACAGAAGCTGATCCAAGAAAAGATATTACCTCATCCACCTTGCTTCTCCATCATACAATTCATTTCACTCTTCCCTTGTGTCAAGATCATGAGGGTTAGCCAGCAGTCTGGGGACTAAAGGGTTAACATACCTAACCCAGGTAGAGTTGGCCAATAGGAATGTAGGTAGGAATTTCAAACTGGGACAAAGGAATTTTGGTTTTGCCCTCTCCTTTGTCTCTGGGGCAGTTTTCTCTCCAGCTCCTGAGGGAGACAGACAGAATGTCTCCCTCCAAGAATAGACTCTTCAACCTTCTGTAAGTAGGATAAAGTTCAGATAAATCTGTTAGGTTTTATTGTTTTGTGGTTTGGGAAATGGGATCTGATGTCTGTGCATTTAAAATGGGGTTTTCTCTCTTTTGCAACTAAGTTTGGGCCCATGGTGGAATTCCCCATGAGTATATTACTTTGTGACTCTACCATCTAGTCATTATGCTTGCAACAGGAAAATTGTGGTGATAACAAAAGTTCTTTCTCTTTTCTTTTCTTTTCTTTTCCTTTCTTAACCTGGTATTGGTTAATTTTTGCATTCTGATTTGTACTTTAGGGTGAGATTTCCCAAGTGATCTCCCTCCTGATTTTCTTATCATTACTTGGGTGGTGGCAGCAGAGTTTTTATCCCCAAAATCTAGGTTGTTAAGATTTTGGGGGGAAGTTTTTTTTACCAGAGCCTGGAAAGATAAGGTACTTTTGCGGGTCCCCACTTCTGCATTTATCGTGCCAGAGTGGGGAAGGAGCCATGACACCTTGTAAGCCAATGAGATGAAATTTTGCTTTGGTCAGGAGGCCATATGATTGAAGTGCAGCAGAAGTGGCTTTTGGTCAAATGGTACCCTGAGAGAATCTGATTATATTTTTTCCTCCATGCAAAATTGCAAGTTAGTCCTGAAGTCTTCCAGTTCCACCTGTTCTTCAGGAAATGGTGGTGGTCATAAGACAGGGCAATGGACTTCGAAGGCTCTCAGATTGTGGTGGTACCATGCCTCATGGAACAAAGGATCATGGCTGCTGCTAGCTTATTGAGCTTAACCTTTGAAATGAGTGGGGTTTGTGAATCATTAGCATGTAGAATGTAGACATCCAGAAAGCTGTATAGTTAAACCCACTTCACGGAAACCAAAACAACAGTTTATCTCATAACCCTAATAGTAAGAGTGTACTGTAGGCTACCTCCAGTTTATCTAGTGAAAAAACCTCTCCTCCATGTGGTTACATATTCTCTAAAGTAAGTGGATATCAAGACTACAGCTACAATTTCTGTGCATGAGGGAGGAAGAGCTCTAGAAGACTGGATGTTGCCTTTGCTGCAGGAATTAGTAAGAGCCTGCACCATTTTATTTCAGCATCTGAGTAAGAAGACAGGCAAATAAACCACTGGCATTACTTAAAGATACTACAGGTGGGACCTCCCTGGTCCAGCATCCTCAGGACCTGAGTATTCCTGAACCATGGAGTTTGCCAGACCAGGGGATGTCTACACTCCCCTCCCAGCTGTTGGCCCTGCTTCCTGCTAGCCCCACTGCCCCCACATTCTGGGCTGCTCTCGTGGCAGTGTAGGTCCCCGGGCTACACTCCCCACTGTGCTGGCCCTTCCCTGTTGGCCAGGCTGCGGGGTGGTGCACGCTCCCCCCGTGCCAGTTTCCGGCTGCACTTCCAGCTGCCAGTTCCCACTGGCCAGGGCTGCACTCCCAGGTGGCAGCCCCGCTGCGTCTGGCCAGGGTGGGGCTGCGCTTCCTGCTGTGCTCCCTGCTGCCAGCTCTGGCCAAGGCTGCGCTCCTCATCATGCCAGCCTCACTGCCGCTGGGGCTGAGCTCCCCACTGCCAGGTGAACCCCTGAATTTCCCCAGCTGGGGCTCTCTGGTCCAGCAATATCTGTGTTCCTGCCAGACCATGGATGTTGCCGGACAAAAGAATCTGGGATTTTAGAAGTTCAACCTGTATAGGTATTGTACAATGTGAAACTTACACTACAAAAAACAATAATGCCCGGAGAAAGGAAAAGCAGAGAAGATGGGACAAATGTAAGACCTGCATGTACCACTTTGAATTAAGAGAAATTAGTCCAGTTTTACACTTCAGTAGTTGCATTCCTGATCTGGCTCCATTTCAGGGCAATTCCTGAAGAGCAAACATACAAGGGGCCACAGTGGAGACTAACTATCTGAATGTGAAGCCTGGTCTATCGTACAGAGTTAGGTTGACACAAGGCAGTTTACATAGACCTAACTCTGTAAGGGTACGTCTACACAGTAACATTATTTCAAAATAACTAGTATTATTTTGAAATAACTTTGTCCGTGTCTACACAGCAGGCAGTTATTTTGAAATAATGTCAAAATACTGTCAAGCTGGAGGACTTCTTACTCCAACTCCTGTAACCCTCATTGTACGAGGAGTAAGGGAAGTCAAGGAAGAGTGCTCTATTTCAAAATAAGTGCTTTGTAGACGCTCCCAATTTCTAAATAAGCTATTTCGAAATAAGCTGCACAATTGACGTAGCTCAAGTTGCATAGCTCATTTTGAGTTAAACCTTGCTGTGTAGATGCACCCTAAGTGTCTACACCAAAAATTTGCTCCCGCTGAAGTAACTGCCCCACTATGCCAACTTAATGACCCCTCCTCTGCAAGAGATATAAAGTTCATGTTCACACAGTTGTGCCTGTGCTGTTGCTGCATTGGCCTTGCATTGCTTACATCAACTGCTACTGGCTTTTAGAAGCCACCCCACATGCTCTGCATTGATAGTACAGTCAGTATGAGCACTCCTGGGCTATGTCTACATTGGCGGGTTCTTGCACAAGAACGGCTGTTCTTGCGCAAGAACCCGCAGAGCGTCCACATGGCCCGCCCGCTCTTGAGTAAGAAGATTTGCAGTAAAGCGTGGGAAGAGAGGGCTTCTTGCACAAGAGCTATTCTCTTTTCTAACAAGTGTAAGCCCTCTTGCGCAAGAGCTCTTGCGCAAGAGGGCAGTGTGGATGTATGGCAGAGGTTTCTTGCGCAAGAAAGCCCTGTGGCTAAAATGGCCATCAGAGCTTTCTTGCAAAAGAGAGAGCCCAAACTGCCATGGATGCTCTTACGCAAAAGCACATGGCCATGTGGACGTGTTCTTGTGGAAGAGTTCTTGCACAAGAACCCGCCAGTGTAGACCTAGCCCTGGTGTGGATGGGACCACGGACACAAGGAGAGTAATGGGAACACACACAAGTGATTGAATTACTATGGCAACTTATGCTAATATACCTTAGATAAACACAGTTTTGTAGTGTAGACATGTCCTGAGGGAAAGAGTTACAGAAAGTCTGTTGACGGGCAATATTCTTAGGGAAAGTTGGCACTAGAGACTTGAAATGTTTTATGTGCTCTGACTCCTCCAAAGGACTTGTCCAGATGGGTAAAAGGCTTAACTCAAAAGCTTTTACAATTAGGGTTGCCAGATGGTTGAAACAAAAATACCGAACACCCCCCCCCAAAAAAAACACTGGGAAAAAATTCTGTTGAAGGAAAAAAAAGGGGGGGGGGAGAGACCAATGCTGTTGAGCAAAAAAAAAAAAAAAAATTAAAATAAAACAGCATTAAATCAGCATGTCTTCTTTAAGAGTGAGTAAAGCCATTTTGTGCCGCTGCCTTGTGGAACCAGGTAAGCATGGGGTCAGAGGGCTGGGCGTGTTGGGAGCCGGGGGAGGTTGGGGGGGAGGCCAGGCACTGAGTGTTTGTAGGGTTTGTCAGGTGCCCGGCATTTTCTCTTCCTGGCCGGGGAAAAAAAATCAGAAAATACCGGACATTTTAGGTGTCCGGTATTCTCTGCATTTTTTTATCAGGCAGGAGGCGAAAATACCGGACTGTCTGGGTGAATACCGGACACCTGGCAATCCTACTTACAATTAATTTTGTGTCCAAAATCAGTTCTACATTGAAGTCAGGTATAGGGCATTGTTGGCAGGATCAGGGCAGTTGATTGTAAACTCTCTAGTACAGTAGCTAGCACACTGGGACCCCAGTCTTGAATGGATCCTCCAGGTGCTGTCACAATACAGTGATAAAATACCAATAGCCAAGCTAAGTTGTAGTGACTTTTCCAGATGAGAAAGCTGAATGTTGCTGCTGCATTTTTAAAAGTCCTTTAACAAAGAGACCCAATTTGGAAAAAAAAACCCAGACAAAACTGCATGAAGCCCTTCTTGTCCCCCACTGTATTACTAATGCCCCCTGAGGCTTTAATACTATTCCTAGTCACCACTAGCTTGGGGACTTGACTTTGATCCCTCCCAGTCCCCTGGCTTAAACCTCACGCATAAAATCATGTTGTGGTATTGTTCAATCAAATCTGGGTGTTGCTTTTAATATTTACAATTGAGAAACCTTCAGAAGGCATTAAAAATGTAAGAGCTCTTCCTTGGCTAGGCTCCAGCTTCCAGAAAACGTGAGGGGCTAGGAGGGCTACTTTGTGTGAACTTGCAAGATGTGAAATAGATTGATTTGCACAGACTTGCTGTTAAATCACCCATTCTACCACCTACTGTGCGTCAGACCTTGCCACATCATTAATCTCAACTACTGTAGATTGCCTACCAAAGGAGCTGGCTCTAGGCAAATGCAAAAGAGAAAAGTGCTCATGTATTCAACCAGCCTATTTACTGAGGGAGGTGTACAGTATGTGGAAATTTCTCCAGCACAGCAAAATATGTATGTTATAAGGAGGAAACCTGGTGGCCATGGGTATATATACTCAAGACAGATAAATGCATAGACAAAGTACAGGCCAGATGGGTGGTATTACAGGAATCATTACTGACTGGGCTTCAACCACTTCACCTTGAGTGGTCCCTTAGAATATGTCCTAACTACAGGTTGCACCTCCCTGGTCTGGCACCCTCAGGACCTGACTGGTCCCGGACCAGGGAATTTGCTGGACAAAGGGAGATCAATGCACCAGGGATTCCGCTTTTCCTTCTGACTGCTCTGCTGCTGCCCCATGGCTCTGCTCTCCCCACGGGGGCACAAGGCTCTGCTTTTCCCCCCACAGCTCTGCTGACACACTAGACTCCACTTTTGCCTTGTGGCTCTGCTGCCACCTCAGGGGGAGCTCCGTGCTCCCCCCTGAGACTCCCACTGGGGCTTCACACTCTGCCCAGCAGCTCCACTGCCGCCTGGGATTCTGCGCTCCTCCTGGTTGCTTTGTTCCACTCTGTTGGCCCCCTAGTCTGCTCCTAGCCCAATGGGGTCACCCCAACAATGCCAGATCAGGGATGTTGCTGGACGAGGGAAGTCCAGATTATGGAGTTTCAACCCCTATCTGTACCTATAAACTAAACTCTCTGTTTGATCTTGTTTTCAGCTGTGACACAGAGTCTCTTTCCGAGAGCTGAAACAGAACTCTGTGCAGCTTGAAAGCTTCTGTCTCACACCAACAGAAGTTGGTCTGATGAAAGAGAATTACCTCACCCACCTTGTCCCTGTACTTTAACAAGGCATTCAGTACCGCTTCAACAGCATGAGTTAGAACAGTTTTGTGGCTGCAAATTAAGAGCAATGAGATGTCCAAACCCCACCTTATTCAAAACTACTGTAATCTTTCTTTAGTCTGTTGCAATACTCTAATCTTTCCTAAGTGAGGCACTTGATACGTGGCAAAGTCTGCAGATGGATAAGCGTTGGTGCACGTACAATGTCCTGATCAGAGAGATTTCCAGATGGTATTTCTTAACTGGTGAATAGAGATTTTTTTTTCTTTTGGAATCAAAGGTGAAAGTAGGGTGGCAGATCCCAGTGTACTGCTCCAGCAAGAGCCAGCTGTGCTCTGGTAAGAGCAGGCTGGAGGGCAGTGCACTCTCCTAGCTGGGCTCCCAGAGTTTCTGCTGCAGGCTGCCAGCATGTGCAGTAAAGTGAGGCAAGCAGGTTAAAGAGACCAGCTGTGGGCACACTGTAGAAGAGTGTGACAGGGCACTTGCCCTGCACTAGCTCTACAAGGACAAAAAAACAGCCCTGAGTGAGGGCTGAGAGCGAAGCCCCAGCTGAAGCAGTTGTTGCTAATGATGGCCCAGCTGGGGGCTATATAAAGAGAAGGGCTCCTAGCAAGAGAGGAGAACTAACTGCTGCTCTGAATAGAGAGTAGGAGGGAACTGGTTGCTGAGACGAGACGAGACGAGACGAGACGAGACGAGACGAGACGAGACGAGACGCGACAGCACAGCACAGCACAGCACAGCACAGCTTGGGAAGGTCTGGCCAAACTAGTTCCCAGGCTGTAGGGCCTGAAGCAAGCCCTGGAACCACTAGGGCTGCAGAGAGGCAGTCATGGTAGGTGAAGGCAGCAAGTCCACACCCTTCTGCCAGTGTTGAGTGGCCATTACAGACTGCAGTTTGCCCCTGAGGCAGGGGCTAGATGAAGACTAGCAGAGGGTCACTGAGGCAAGGTGGATACAGGGGAACTGGGTGTCTTCTGGGAGGAGAACAGGGTGCCCCGGGGAGAGGAGGATCCTGGAGTGTGAAGCTGGATAAACACCTATCCCTGAAGGGGGTTCAGACACTGGAGTGGGCAGTGCCAGAGGGCAGTGTCCTGAAGAGGACGGCATGGTCCAACAATGACACAGGTCAGGACTAGAGAAGGCAGTGAGAACAAGAGAAGACACCACCTAGAGGGAAGCATCCAGTGAGTGGACGTACTAATTCCCAGGGCTACTGGCTGGAGGCGCCATGGTGGTGAGTCTGCCTTGTGACACAGAGGCATTCATGCTCCCAGCAAGGCTATTGGTGCATCCATGTCTGTGTTGCTGCCCCCCTCAGTGAACACCAGACAGCAGCCCTTGGGAAGAAGTCAGGGGGCTCTTGCACTGCTGCCACCAATTTCCCTGCAGCGCTGCTCCCAGATAGCTGCCCACAACTCCCTTGTGGCAGCAGGAGCGTTGGGGCAGGGACCCAGCCAAGGTAAGGTAACTTGGCCCAAGAGCTCCCCAAACAATATTTCCTCTCCCCCAGCTGACTCCTGCACCCCCAGCTCCCTGCCCTGAACCCCTCGCACACCCCCATCCCTGACTCCTGCTCACCTCCAGACTCCCAGCCTGCTGCCCTGCCTCCTGCATTCCCCACTCCCAGCCCTGAGCCCCCTCCAAAAGAGGGAGAATTGTGATAGGCTAGTACCTGTAAGGAATGTAAGTTATTTTCATCCCTGTTTGGAATACAACATTTTGTCTAATCTATTTTATGCACTCCCTATTGCCATCTAGAGCTAGCTCCAAGCCGACTCATATGCCTAATGTAACGACTGATAATGCAGGTCAGCAAATGAGCCCATACTGTGTCATGAGTTGAGGAAGCATTCATTGCATACTTAATGTGGTGATACCAGCCTCTAAGACCGTGGTGGGCAACCTGGGGCCCACTGGGGTTCTGTGTGTGGCTCATGAGACATTTTGTTTATTATTGCCCATACACAGGATTGCCAGATTCTGGTAGTTTTTGTCCATGTAGATTTTTTTTTTCCTGCCAGTATTACAAAAGTGATATGCACTGTAAAGCAAGGGCACGTGACGTGAGGGGCATGCTGACTGCACACACCATTGACTGTGAGAGCCGTATGCTCCCTCTGCATTCAAAGTGTTGCTGTGGTTCATTTGGCAAACCCCACAAATTGCAGGTATTCGAGCGCAGTCAGCAGAAATGACCTCTCCCAGGAGACCGTGTTGGTTATGATAAGCTGGAGGGCCACTCATGCAGCCCACTCCCTGGCCTAGGTTGCCCCTAACTGCCCTGGATTCAATATAAGGAGCTGTAAATGATGTGTGTACAGGGAATGAATCCCTGGCTGCTGATGCCCATTCTCTCCAGTGCCTTTGTAAGATGTCCTGAATCATCTATAAAACCCTTCATGTGGGAGTTAAAAGGGATAAGGTGGCGTGCATGGTTCCCTGAACTGGAGTAAATGTGTGTAGCAAGTGCAGCATTTTACTGGAATAAAAGAAGTACAGAGCTGACACGTTACTGCTGCATGACAAATAATGTGGTCTGTGGCTATCCTACTGCTCTGCGTTAAAGAGGGAGAGAAGCTTCAATTAGACTCAAGTCTATAATAGCTGCTTTGGAATATAGACCCATGATGAGTTATTCCTTTTCAATGGGTAGCTTTTTTTTGTGAAAACACTTTATTGGATACCACACCTTACTTGTCCTTTAATAATCACTGGTACTAGTTCCCCTGTTGGAGTGCCTTCCCCTCCTCCTGCTGGGTAAATTGTAGAATTTGGGGAAGGCTCCTTCACCTTTTGTGAAAACCTCTTACTCATACTGATTTGGGAGGAAAAACTTTCCACTCTGCAAATCCCAACACAAAGCTTGATTAAAGTAGCCAATACTGAGATGAGAAGTATTTTAGTTTTGCCCCTTTTTAGGAGGTGAGAGCTGGGTGGATGGGTATTTGGGTTAAAAAAATCTCAAATCATAAAGCTTTCTATTTCCTACCACAGCACAAAATGACTTTTCCACCTTAAAATGTGAGACAAACTGAAATTGCTGCCCAGAGAGCTATAAACTAGTTTAAAAACAAAACCCAATCTATAACCTACGACTTCTCTATAACATTATTGACTTTTTTGTGGAACCCTGAGGTTTTTTTGAACCAAAGGCACACTGAGTGCAAAGTATTACTAACTTTTATATAATGTAACTTGTGGAAGACTCCTCTTGGGGCAAATTCCTCCTAATCCAAACAAGTATTTATTTAAATCACCTACTGTTGCATGGAGAACAAGGTACTTCCATTGAATAAAGGTGGGGAAAGGCTGGTAATTTCAGTATTTGAAAGTGCTAGAAATTTGTGGGGTTTCCCCCCAAACCATTTTACCAATCTTTCATCAAAATCATTATTAGCAAGCAAAAATAATATACTGCATGTCTTATTTTATATCTTATGGTTTATACATACATAGGGACCACAGTGACATTAATTCTAGTATTTACTTGAACTTGATTATCAAGTTACAATGATGGAGTATCCTGGCAGCAAATTCTACTTTTCCCAAGAATTCCAACTACAGTGGAATAGAGAGGATGGAGATGTTTGGCACTTCATAGCTTTAAAAAATGAAAAATCCTGTAGTACCTTAGAGACTAACATACAATACGTATATAGTATCATGAGCTTTCGTGTTAGTCTCTAAGGTGCTACAGGACTACTTGGTGTGGGGTTTTTTTGTTTGGTTTTTTTTGTTTTGTTTTTTTTAAGTTACAGATTATCCCGGCTACCCCTCGGAGACTTTTCAACATAGCTTAAAAGGTAAATTATTGGAGATCATCATGGTTGGAATTCATTGAACTCCCCCAAAATTATATCCTAATCAAAATGTCTGTTAGTGATGGCTGAAGTGTTTGGTCTTAATTGGAACATATATTTCTGTGCGGTCTTTGGGGTTTAATGAAACTGCATCTTTCAAAGAGCCTGCCATTGCGAAGACTTCTCAGAGAATAACCTCCACCCCAGAATACCAGAATAGCCAGTATCTTACATCTGCCTAATGAGAAGCAGGGATTTGCACCAGGGTCTTCCACATACCATATGAGCGCCTAACCATTGGAGTGGGTCTTCACTGCATTCATTTTTGAAGGAAATATATATAAAAATACCACTCAATGGAATTTTTAGGCTAGCCCTATCTGCCAGCTTTAATTTACTACACTACAATAGTATAATCTTGCCATGAAAATGAGAGATTCTTAATTTCTCATGAATGCTCATGCTCTCTTCACAAATAGTATAAAAGTTAACTAAATCTTCTGGAACAGATGACTCAAAGCAGGCATGTGTATTTTTTTAGCTATTGTATTATATTACCTTGAATATCTCTCAGGTCAGTTGGTTTTGAACTTTAGCAGTGTATGATGTTTACAGAAATGGCTGTGCAAGGTTTGTGCTGATGCTTTCTGATGCATACTGAATTGAGCAGCTTTCAAAATTTCTCTGTGGTAGATGTACTGATTGAACACTGGGTTTCAGCATAACATTAAGAAAATTGTACATTTAAAAAGGTAATACATGTTATCTTCCCTGCAGGCTTTATGATATGAAAGTCTTAAAATTTCTTGGTCACTCAGGGTAAGTCTACACTACCACCCTAGTTCGAACTAGGGTGGCAGTGTAGACATACCCTTTAATAGTAGTAATTACTTACTGAAATTTCCCAAACAATAACTATGCTAGCATGACAACTTTATCATGTTACTTGATTGAGGACAAGATTTCATTTATCAGGTGGCTTTGTAATAGTTTTAGGACAGTGGTAACCTGGCTTTGCTAGTAGTGGTGGGGAGATGTCAGAAATCCACTGTAAAGCCCAGTAAATATTTTAAGTATGTATGGGGTGTATTTAAATTGATTCAATCAGCTTAAGATTCCTGGGCATCTATCTAGGCAACATTTAGTTGACGCTTATCACTTTGGTAGCTGATCTCCTGAAGCCTACTCCAACCATTGGGCTTTGAGGTGACTTTATTGCTCTTACTTCGAAAGTGATTTTCATCTGTATTTGACATGAGACTAGCTGGGCCTCAGAATAGAAACTAGGAGCAGACTGCTATAGAATCTACAACAAAAGGAATTACATAATTGACTTATTGACCACCTTTCTTCCTTCCTCTGAATCTTGCATACACTAATATATTTATGTATTTCTGCTTTGAGTATCCCTTTATGTGGATAGTCCTGTAAGTAGATTGAGTTGCACAGCCTTAGGGTACATTCCCAGTAGAGTTCATTTTAGTTATTTATTGAAGTGGGACTGTCTTTTCTCTGTGAAAAGGTGGAGGGAGGCAAGGAGGAAAATGTGAGAAGTTGGAATTATGCTGTCCATGTACATAGATAATGTTAAGGCAATTGTTTTCACTTTATTATTCCTGTTACTTCCTGCCTGTGTGATTCGAAGAGGTTTCCCACCCCTGCAGGGAGGTGCGGGGCGCCTCTGCCCCGTCACACTCCGGTCCCGCCGATGGCCGCGCTGGTGTCGGCTTGGGGGGCGGAGACGGGCGCCTCAGGGCCGTACGCGCCACAATCCGGGGGCCGAGCGGCCCCGGCGGTGGCATACCGGCGGTGCGCCAGATGTTCCCAGGCAGCTATCACGGCGGGGCTCCCGGGCGCACCGGGGGCTCCGTCAGATGTCACAACGGTGGTGACGTCACCATGTGGCCCCGCCGGCCGGCCGGCCGGAAGCACGCCCCCGCAGGGATTTAGCCGGAAGATGGCGCGGGGATTTAAACCCTGGGAGCGGCCGGAGAAGGGGGGAGCTCGGAGAGAGCCCCCCCGCAGCAGAGAGCTGCAACAGATGGGACCCAAGACGAGGAGGTAAGCTCGCCGGCTCGGATGCAGTAAGGACGGCGGAGAGAGGAAGTAGCCCAGGGCAGGCAGAAGGAGCCTGTGGGCTGGTGAGTTACGGCGGACGCCCCGCCAGCCGGACTGAACGACACAGACGTTCGAGTCCTTAGGGCCCTGGCCTGGGGTCCGTGAGAGGGGGCGGGCCCAGACCCCCCTCTCTCCGCCTCGAGAGGCTAATCGGCTCTCACATGAGGAGAAATCCTACGGACTGGTGGTGGGACAAACTCGGACGCCAGAGGGCGAGTCAAAAGGGGTGACAGGAGCATGGTACTGGGGGAGAGACAGCTGTGCCAACGAGGCACCAGATAGACCCGTTTACAGGTGGTGGAGAATGTGGGCATTCTAAGACCCTGAACGAAGGGGGGAAAGGATGAGGGGGAGCAAACCCCCCCCCCTTTTGGCTCATTGCCCCGGGAGCACCCCACGCTGGGGCGGTGGTTGAGTACCGGGGTTGGGAGCACTTTGTTTTTGTTTTCCCCTTGCCTCATCTAAGACCCAAAGGCACCGAGATGGATCCAGCAAAAGTGCTGGAGTGGCTGAGGGAGAGTCAACGGTGGCACCAGCAACAACAGACCGCGCTCATACAGCAACTCTCCACCCAGCACCTGTAGCAGCTGAAGCAGATGGTGCATGAGCTGGCAGAACAGTTCGAAGTCCAGCAGGATCGGTGGAGGCAACAGTACGGGCCATCGCGGACGGCGACCCTGGGGGCCGCGACAGCGGAGGGAGCCAAAGGAGGTGGGCTCCCGATGGCCCCGGTCAGGCGGTCAAAGATGAGGCCCAAGGATGACCCTGAGGCATTCCTGACCACATTCGAGAGGGTGGCAACAGCCGCAAGGTGGCCTGAGGAACAGTGGGCCACCATACTGGCCCCATACCTGACGGGGCCTGCCCAGATGGCGTATAGAAGCTTGGGCTCCCGGGAAGCGCTACACTATTTTAAAGTTAAAGAAGCCGTCCTAGACCAGCTTGGCATCACCCCTGAAACGTATAGGCAAAAGTTCCGACAAGAGCGGTACACCACAGGAATCCGACCGAGGGCCCTAGCCCAGAGGCTACGGGAAGCGGCCTGGCGGTGGCTGGAGCCGGAACAGCAGACGGGGGTCCAAGTCGCTGATAAGGTGGTGCTCGAGCAGTTCCTGAACTTCCTTCCGACGGGGGGCCAACGCTGGGTGAGGAGGCAACATCCATCGACACTGGAAGAGGCCGTGGTCCTCATGACAGCTTATGAGGCCGCCAAAACCGCCGAAGGAGCAGGAAAGGGAGATCGACCCCCACTTCCTCCGAAGGGCGAAAGCCCGAGGTCGGCTAAGCCCTGAGGGGCCCCTGAAGGCACTCGGGCTCGCAGAGCCAGGAAGCCTGAAATCCAGAGGTTAGCACCGGTGTGGATAATCCCTGGAAAACGGCCCCCATCTGGACCGCCCCAGCCGCCTGCGGGGGGAGAATCGACCCAGGGGGACACGGGGCCAACAAGGGGCGTGTGCTTTCGATGTGGTGAGGAGGGGCATTTCCAACGGGAATGCCCCTACATGGATTGTACGTATGCCCAAGCCCTGGCTGGGGGTCAACCGCAAGAAGAGGGGGAGAAGGCACGTGTCACAAGACAGGTGGTGATCGGAGGGCGAAGGGTGGAAGCCCTAGTGGACTCTGGCTGCAGCCAAACGATCGTCAGGGAAGACCTGATCGGAGCACTGGGCCCCCGGGGGGCCGCTGGTGCAGGTCCAGTGTGTACACAGAGATGTGCACTGATATGCGATGGCATGGGCCCAGAAAATAGATGGGACTCATGAGAGCTGGGCCTACGTGGTGGTGGCTCTTAGGTTAGTCTACCCAGCCCTCCTCGGGCGTTACTGGGAAGGATTTCGGCGAGTAATGGGTGAATGGGGGAACTGGGGGAGTCAAGAGGACGCAGATGGGATGCTGGGAGAAAGCAGGGGATCCACCGACCCCTCCGGCTAGCCCCCAAGGGGGGCCGTCCAGCCTCCAGGGAAGGATGGAGCCGCCGATCGACGAGCCCTCCCTGGAACCCTGGGATGGCGACTTCGTCCAGGACCAGAGAGACAACCCGACCCTGCAGCACGCCTGGGCTGTGGCCAGGGAGGGAGGCGAGACGGAGAAGGGAAATGGGGACCAACGGAGCGGACCGTTTTTCGAGGTATGTTGCGACCGCCTGTACCGGGTCATGGGGGGGGTGGAAGAGTACGGGATCCTTAAGCAGCTATTGATCCCCGCCCGGTACCGTCGCCCGCTGATGGGCCTGGCTCATGCCAACCCCTGGGCTAGGCACCTGGGCTATGAGAAAACGGTGCGCAGGATCCTGCAGCGATTTTACTGGCCAGGCGTTTACAGGGAGGTTAAAGACTTTTGCCTGTCGTGCCCAGGTGTCAGCGGGTAAGCCCCAAAGGAGTCCCTAAGGCCCCCCTCGTGCCCCTGCCGGCTATAGGCATACCCTTCGAGAGAGTGGCCATGGACCTGGTAGGCCCGCTGGAAAAAACGACTTCCGGGTGTCAATATATTCTCGTGGTTATAGACTATGCCACCCGGTACCCCGAAGCCGTTACCTTAAAGACTACGACAGCAAAGGTGTTGGCAATGGAGCTGGTGAAGATTTTTGCCCGGGTTGGGGTGCCCAAAGAGATCCTCACCGACCAGGGGACAAACTTTATGTCACAGCTCATAACGGAGCTGTGCCGGCTGTTGCGTATACGAACGTTACGAACATCGGTGTACCACCCCCAAACCGACGGTCTCGTAGAACGATTTAACAGGACCTTGAAAAGCATGCTGAGGAAGTTCGTAAAGCAGGACCCTATGGCATGGGACCGCCTACTACCCGCCTTAATGTTTGCGGTGAGAGATGTCCCCCAGGCCTCAACGGGGTTCTCCCCCTTCAAACTCCTCTATGGGAGACAACCCGGGGTATATTGGATATCGTGAGGGAGAACTGGGAGGAACAGGAGACGCGGGTGAAGGGGTCTGTCCCCTATATCCTAGAGTTAAGGCAAAAGCTAAAAATTTTAGGGGATTTCGCCAGTTGCACCAACATGAGGCCCAGGCCTGGCAAGCGGACCATTATAATATCGGGGCTCGCCTGAGAACCTTCGAGCCAGGGGACCGGGTTTTGCTCTTGTTGCCCGCACAAGACTCTAAACTGTTAGCCAGGTGGCAAGGGCCCTTTGAGGTGGTAAGACGGGTGGGGGAAGTAGACTATGAGAGATGCCTTGCCGGGGCCCGCCGAGAAACAAAGATTTACCACGTTAATCTCTTGAAGGCCTGGAAGGAGTCAGGAGGGACTAATGGTGAACTTCGTGGAACCCGAAATAGACCTGGGGCCCGGAGGTGCACACCACACCGCCCCGCCGGAACCGAGAGTGAACCCCAAGCTAACGCCGGGACAGAGAGAGGGATTAGAATGCCTGCTCCAGGAATTCGCCGACGTTTTGACTGATCAACCGGGACGAACGACCCGAGCCTATCATCATGTGGGTACCGAGACCGGAAAAATGGTGAGGGACCCTGTACGCCCCTTGCCAAGGAAAATGTGGGAGACAGTGAGGGAGGAGATCCAGAAGATGCTCTGGTGGGGAGGGATTGAGGAGTCACATCGTACTGGTCCCGAAATCCGATGGCTCGACACGCTTCTGCATTGATTTCAGGAAAGTTAATAGTATATCTCGCTTTGACATGTACCCCATGCCTAGGGTTGACGAACTATTGGACCGCCTGGGACAAGCGCGCTACCTGTCAACGATTGATTTGAGCAAAGGATACTGGAGATCCCCCTCACCGCCACCTCGAGAAAAAATGGCCTTCTCCATGCCCTTTGGGCTATATCAATTCATACGCATGCCGTTCGGATTACATGGGGCCGCAGCCACATTCCAGCGGCTGATGGATAAGGTATTAAAGGATCACCGGCAGTACGCAGCCGCGTACGTTGATGACATTATAGTATACAGCGAGTCGTGGGAAGAACACCTGGAAAGACTCCAGGCCATCTTGAGGACGCTACAAGAGGCTGGGCTAACGGTGAACCCCAACAAGTGCCATTTCGGAGAACGGGAGGTGACGTATCTAGGCTACACGGTGGGGCGAGGCTGTGTGGAAACCCCTAGTCGATAAGGTGGGGGCGCTGAGGAAATATCCTCCACCCATGACTAAGAGACAAGTCCGCCAATTTTTAGGCCTAGCCAGTTATTATCGAGGTTCGTACCCCATTTCACGTCCCTGGCGGCCCCATTGACAGACCTGACGCAAAAAACACGCCCTAACAAGGTGGTGTGGACGGAGGCCTGCGAGCAGGCCTTCCAGGTGCTCAAAAGCAAACTTACCGGAGCACCAGTACTAGCCCAGCCAAATTTCGAGAAACTCTTTCTGGTGCAAACTGATGCCTCCGAGGATGGGTTGGGGGCCATCCTCTCCCAAGAGCAGGAGGGGGCGGAACACCCCATAATATATATAAGCCGTAAGCTGTTTCCCTGGGAACACAGGTACTCAACTATAGAGAAGGAGGCGCTGCGGTGAAGTGGGCTATAGAGATGCTACGGTACTACCTATGGGGCAACCGGTTTACGGTCTTGACCGACCATGCCCCGTTGCGGTGGCTGCAAAATATGAAAGACTCAAATGCCGGAATAATGCGCTGGTATCTCTCTTTACAGCCGTACGCCTTTGACGTAGTCCACCGGGCGGGTGCCACGCATGGGAATGCAGATTTCTTTTCCCGAAACGACGCCCAAGAGGAGGACTTGGATCAGGGGGTAAAGGGACCTTTAAGGGGGGAGGTGTGTGACATGGCAGAGGCGCCCTGCACTCCGGTCCCGCCAGTGGCCGCGCTGGTGTCGGCTTGGGGGGCGGAGATGGGCACCTCAGGGCCGTACGCGCCACAATCTGGGGGCCGAGCGGCCCGGCGGCGGCATACCGGCGGTGCGCCAGATGTTCCCAGGCAGCTATCACGGCGGGGCACCCGGGCGCACCGGGGGCTCCGTCAGACGTTACAACGGTGGTGACATCACCACGCGGCCCCGCCGGCCGGCCGGAAGCACACCCCCGCAGGGAGGGGCGGAGTACCCTTAGCCGGAAGACAGCGAGGGGATTTAAACCCTGGGAGCAGCCGGAGAGGGGGGGAGCTCGGAGAGCCCCCCCACAGCAGAGAGCCGCAATGGATGGGACCCAAGATGAGGAGGTAAGCCCGCCGGCTTGGATGCAGTAAGGACAGTGGAGAGAGGAAGTAGCCCAGGGCAGGCAGAGGGAGCCTGTGGGCTGGTGAGTTACGGCGGATGCCCTGCCAGCCGGACCAGATGATACAGATGTTCGAGTCCTTAGGGCCCTGGGCTGGGGTCTATGAGAGGGTGTAGCCAGACATGAACCCCATCTTGTTTCCCCCCCCCCCCCGAGAGCAAGAGAAAGGCCGTCAGCCTTTGATGCCCTGGGAACGCAGGTGTGCTGCCTGTCCCTGACTCTAATAAACAGAAACCAGACAGTAAATGGGCTAGCTGACGACCCAGGGCCTCCTGCTGCCCTGATGGCTAATACCAGTAATTGACATGCCTGCACTGTCCCAGGAGAGGAATCTTCGCCCATCACATACCAGAGGTGCCCATTGTCTGCATTTTCCCAGGTGTGAATTATGCTTTGCACCCTTCGTGGGAAACTTGGTGTTCAAAGCCATTTTTCCTAATTGGCCACTTGAGACCAGGAAGAAGCCTACATGACCCAAGGGGTATAAAGAGGGGTTTAGTAGCCCACCCCATTTGAGCTCCAATCATCTACACCTGCTGGCAGGTATTGGTTGTCTCCTGAGGTCTGTGGGACGCCCAGCCTCGCCCTACTTCTTCCCGAGGGATTGAGAGAAAGACGCTGGCCACGCCAAGTCTGGAACGCAGGGGTGAGAATATATACCTGCTAGGTGTCTATTTTGCATGCATTTAATAAGAGCTCAGAGAACCAGAAGGGTTTCATAGTACCTGTAAGTGACTTATTAGTGTGATTTCTGTCCTGTCCTTTGTAGTGGCTGTGTTATCTGTGACACAGTAGTAGCATTTAACAGCTAAGTTTACCCTGTAACAATAAAATAGTAACTGTTTAAGCTGTGACCTGAGTCCTTCAGTTGCTGTAACAGAACCAAGCACAATTTTAAAAGAACTCCAGCCGGTCATAAGGGACAGATATAGGGAGAGCTTGAGCGTTGGATCATGTCGCTTCCAGGGGACAGATCCGTTGGGGCACCTCTCAGCCTCCCCAGGCTGCCCACTGCGAAGGGATTGTGTATCCTAGCAGTCAAAATCTGAGGTGTAATAAGCTCTCCCTGTAAACTTCTTGGGGCGCCCGTCAACCTCCTCCAGGTTGCCCGCTGCTAAGGGACCCCAGTCCTAGCAGTTGAAGTTCGGGTGTGTAACACACACACACACCACTCACTGCCCTGACCACCGGCTGACAGAGGGGGCGGGCCCGGACCCCCCTCTCCCCGCCTCGAGAGGCTTGTCGGCTCTCGCATGAGGAGAAATCCTACGGACTGGTGGTGGGACAAACTGGGACGCCGGAGGGCGAGTCAAAAGGGTGACGGGAGCACAGGACTGGGGGAGAGACAGCTGTGCCAACGAGGCACCAGATACCCTCCTGTAAACGGGTCTATGTAGGGGAGAGGAAGAGGAAGAAACATTTAGGCTATGTCTACACTGCGCAGTGTTGCTCAATAAGATATGCAAATGAGGCGCAGGGATGAATATTGCCGTGCCTCATTTGCATACCTAATGAGCCACCATTTTTGCTGCACGGGCTTTTGCGCAAGAAGGAGCTGTCTACACTGCTCCTTCTTGTGCAAAAAAAACCCCCTCTTGCGCAGAGCCGTTCTGCCATGTATTTTCAGGAAGAACAGCTCTGTGCAAGAGGGATATTTTTGTGCAAGAAGGAGCAGTGTAGACAGCTCCTTCTTGCGCAAAAGCCCGTGCCGCAAAATGGTGGCTCATTAGGTATGCAAATGAGGCACGGCAATATTTTTCCCTGCGCCTCATTTGCATATCGTGCAACAATGCGCATTGTAGACGTAGCCTTAGGTTGCGTCTACACTGCAGGCTTTTTGCACAAGAACTGTTTTGTGCAAAAGTACTTGCGCAAGAGCGTGTCCACACTGCCATGTGCTTTTGTGCAAGAGATGTGCTTTAGCACAAGAGCGTCCATGGCAGTGTGGATGCTCTCTTGCACAAGAAAGCTCTGATGACCATTTTAGCCATAGGGGTTTCTTGTGCAAGAAATCCCTGTTGCCTGTCCACACTGCCTTCTTGCGCAAGAGGGCTTATTCCTTGTGGGGAGAGGAATAACTCTTGTGCAAGAAGCTTCTGATGCTTTACTGTAAAATTACTTGTGCAAGAACGCATGTGCAGTGTAGACGCTCCGCAACTTTTTGCGCAAGAACGTTCTTGCGCAAAAAGCCTGCAGTGTAGACACAGCCTTAGTGTTTAGACTTGATGAAATGCTGGTGAGTTGGTGCATGCATTAATTTCACTTTATAATCTGGGTTACAAATATAATAAGTAGTAAGGGTTGGCTCTGAAATGCTAACCATGCCATACTCAGGTGGGAAGCATTACCAAATATGACACACTTGTTTAAGTGAGGTGTTATTTCCTGCCTAACAGAAAAAGGTCCATAATACTATTGAATACAGCAAGGTTGTGTGAGGTTTAGGTTATTGGCAGCATGTAGGCTTTGTATTTTTGAATTATTGCTCTTCCTTAAAAAAAGCCATTTTAATGACCTTTATTATGTGGGTTATCTCTCTGTAGAATTGGAGTATCAACTAGTCATCTTGATCTGGTCTTAACAATGGTAAGAATTTTTAAAAAATTCACAGGTGTTTACAAGAGTCTGACCCTGACTCTGCTGAGCATTATCTGAAAAATGTTAAGAACCCTCAGTCTGTAACTAGGACTTGGAAGCACTTCATACCAGGTTCAGGCACTTAAACTTTCTTCTTTAAAGAAACATCTTTATAGTTGTATTCTGTAGTCACAACTGTCTAAAACAATGAAATTGAGTGGGTCACAGAGAGATACCAACTGATACTTTAACTGTGATCATTAAAAAAGGTATTAGGTTTCATGGTTTAGCCATAGTTCATAATCTGACTAAGGCATTCAGGGTAAGACGCTAAAATGAACATAGCTTTTTTTTTTATACAGCACCTTTTTTATCTGAATTAATAGTTTCATACTTTTTATTATCATTCTAAGTGTCATCTTGTCTCTCGTTTCATGTCTGTAAATGTCTGAGAATGGGTCTTTGTCTCATTTACTTGATAGCAGTTGTTTGCTGTTTCTTGTATCTGCTGCCCTAAGGAACTTCAGAGTATTGTCATTAAATGTACCTATTGAAATGAAATAGTTCTGAATTAATGAGTCTAGTAACACTCACTAAACCCCAATGATTGTGAGGATACTAACTAAAGCAAGCAAACACTTCATAATGATGCCACTATATACTCAAATTTCAGAATTGCAATCGTGTATATGATTAAAAATATAATGTCAGTGTTTCCTGACTTGGCATCCAAAAAATATTTAAACAGACAGTGGTTAGTGACATAATGCTTAATTTTTGTAACCCCAGATTCTAGAGGAAAAAATTGTCCCTAGTGATAAGGGGAAGAAATGTAATGGTTCACTTACTTTCAGAACTACAGAAGAAACCTATTTTGCAGCCATAGAAGAAAGCTAGTATAGTAGAGCAATAGTAATTGAGCTTGTATTTCCATTCTAAATCATTATGTTTCGGGCATAAAACATTGTCATTTCAAAACAGATTCTGGAAAAGATCCAGAATACAGTTTGTGAGACTGAGTGAAAATGTATGTGCAACAACTTTTAAAATCGATTTTAAAAGTCTTAGAATCATAGAAGTGTAGGACTGGAAGGGAGCTTGAGAGATCATCTAGTCTAGTCCCATACACTGAAGGCTGGAGTAAATATTGTCTGGGCAACCTCTGACAATGTTTGTCTAACCTGGGAGAAGGTGCAGGGAAGGCCACCTAGAGGAACAGGGAGAGGACATGAACAGTCACCCCATTTAACAATTAAGATTTTGGCAGAGGCACAGAGGAGTGATGCTACAAGTGCTACCATGACTTGCCTATGCCCTCCAGGCAACTTATTTTAGCATTAACTACTGTAATTAAGAAGGTTTCCCTACTGTCCAAACCTAAACTTCCCTGGATGTAATTTAAGCCTATTGCTTCTTGTCCTATCACCAGACGTTAATTTAGAACAATTTTCTTCCTTTTAATCTTCATGAAACACTTTTGAGTGTTTCAGTAAAAATGAAACTGAAATCTTCCAAAAAGTGGCTTTCCAGAATCTTTTTCAGCTGAAGTTATTTAGATTTTGCAAATCCATTTAGTTTTTACCAAAAAGAGACCTGGAAACTTATTTGGAAAAAATGGGTGTAAAAATTTTTCCATTAAAACAATTCCTTTTGGCCAAGAAGCTGTTTTTGCTTCCAACATTTTTTTTTTTCTGAAGAGAACACATTTTTGGAGCAACTTTGGCTAAATCACAGAATTGCCCCTAAGAAAGGAAGGGTGTAAGTACCAACACGCAATGGCTGAGGTTCTTTCTAATATGATCAAATATGGAGGTTAAGGCATGATATGTAGCCTATGGTGCTGTGGAAAAATTCTCTGAGCTGTAATGCCCCATTTTATTAGCACCTGTTCATAATTGAAAGCAGTTGTGTTGGTTTCAATGAGCATTTTCCCAAACTCTCTGAGAATTGAACATTTTGCCACTGCTGATAATGTGGGGTTATGAAGCTATTTTTAACAACCTCTTTCTGGGCTATGCTAGGCACCAGTTCGGTGCCTGCAGCCCCCTGGCAGGACTGCTGTCTGGTGGATTACAGAAAGATGATCTGTCCTTTAGACCCAGGCTCATTGCAGGCCACATCTGTCCCCGGCTGCTCTCTCAGCAACTTTGGCTGCCTCCAGGTGCGCTGCCTGCGTGTGACATTTCCAGCAGGAGCCTGCCGCTCTCGCTGCGCCTGCTCTGGATTAGTCCAGCCTTTGAGCATGGCAGCTCTCTGCTGGATGACATCATGGGAGCGGTGTGAGAGCCGGTACGGCGAGGGGGACGCGGCGAGGGGCGGGGGAGAGGCAGAGCCGGGCTGCCTGCCATTCGGCGGCTCCGCGGCCAGCTCTGGAGGAGCGCCCGGCGAGCCTCTGGCCACAGGCTGGGGAGAAGATGCCAGAGCCCCGGTTTGCAGCCTGCGCCGCCACTTAGGCAGGCTGCTCCCTGAGAAACTTAGCCCGCCGCTGGTGAGTGCGTGCTGCACGGATGCAACCGCGAATACGCCTCCCCACGCAAGGTGCGGGGACCCTGGATTCCCTCCGAGAGATCCGCGTGGGGAATCCCCGGAAGCTGCCAACCCCAGTGCGCTTCGGGCGCACGGATCGGGCGCGGCATCCCCTAAACGCACGGGAGGGGGCTGGGTGCGGGGCGCGTTAGCGCTGGCTGGCTGGTTAATGGTGCGCCCTGCGCTCTCCAGCGCTGCTCGGGTTTAGCTGCTGCTCGCTGAGCTTGGCCAGCTCATGTCAGTGGCGCAAACGCGGGGCGCCTGGCTCTTGGGGAGCTTTGCACCTAGTAGGACGCGGGGCGGCTGAACCAGTCCCAGCACCTGCCAACTCCGCCGCCGCCCCGCAACTTGCAGCTGCGGGAGATCAGACTTAACAAGCAGCTCTCCACCCCTCGCTCATTCTTGCTGCTCTTTTCTTTCATCTCCAGAGCCCTTCCACGCCGCGCGCAGATCCAAGCTCTTCCCGCTGCTTTAGTGACTGGTGAAGGAGGCTGGGGGGCGGATAATTCCGACTCTAAAAATGTGAGTAGTGCAGATGACCATGAAGTTAGTTGCCATCGCACTTTTGACTCGTGATTTATATTGATTAGTCTTATCTGCTTACCTGCTCCTGAAATCCGTTTGTTTTTGTGCTTGCACTTCTGCTTAGAAACTCTCGTTTCTGATTTTTGTTTCCCAAGATGGAGCCCATTGACTTCACATTTGAAAACGTGTATAATGCCCCCCCGGCAATCAGTTTTCAAAAACTGAGACGACAGGTTAGGAGGGAAGAGAGGCCTATTTGGCTACTTGTATTCAGCTATTCAGATAACCTTTTTGGGTAAGGGCTTTCCTCCACTCAGTTATTGTATTAAGGGACAATTTCACAGGTCTCTGTTTCCAATTTAGATACTCCAATCATCTGAAGTGGGTTATGCCCATGAAAACTCATGCTACCATCTACTTGTTTTGTTAGACTTTGGTGCTACTAGACTATTCTTTTTTTTTTTTTTTAAAGTTTTTGTTTCCAATGTGATGGTTTTTGAAGGTTATGAAGTTTCTGAATAAGTGGAGTATTCTGGCAACAAAAATGAGCCTGGTAATTTGGGAGAAAAAGTTGACTAATAGTTGATTTCTATCAGTTGTCTCTAATGTTCATACTAACTTACTTGAGTGCAGTGTGAGTTTGCAAAAGTGACAAGGAGTCCTGTAGCACCTTTATAGACTCACAGATGTATTGGAGCATAAGCTTTCCTGGGCAAAGACCCACTTTGGTTTGGTTAGCTGGTGCTTACAAAAGCTAGAGACGAGCTATACCAGCTTGTGAATAGTGAAGAGAATTATTCAGAATAGCTCACTCAGATATGCCAATGAAGCCCCCTATAATTATTATTGCTTAGTATTTTAGTTCTGGCTCTCTTGAGCAAGGTGGTAGATTTCCTCCTGATGTGCGACATATAATTTATCTCACAGAATCTTGCCTTCTCCCTTATTGTATTCCCCCTTACTCTTAGATTGATATTTGTGCTTTCAGGGAATACAAACCTGGCCACTTTTCCCATTTATTTCCTCTGTTACCTTCCAGCCATTGGGGAGATAAAAAGAACGGAAACATAACTGAGTAATAAATCCAAACAACCTTAGGAAAAATTTAAAGCACTCGAGAGGCAAAGTTTCTCCTACACTGGGAGAATGGGCCTTCACAGTAGGTTATTGCCAACTTTTAGGCCCACAGACAGTTCTCTGGAAATCTGATAACTGTTTTGGCTTTCTTCCTTACATCCTTGTGACACATGACTCTTAAGTGCAGCCTCTTCAGTGCAGTTGAACACATACAGTAGCGTACTCCCTAAAAGAATGAAATTTGCTTGTAGAAAACTTCACTTTCAGTACTGAACAGCTACAGTTGACCATGGCATAGTACTTACTAAAACAGTGCAGCGCTAATTAGCTGTTGCTTGCCATTGGCTTTGTGGTTATAATTAAGGTTTCCAGATTAAAGCAGCATCCAAAACCACTTTTCTCATTTAGATGCCTTAAAAGAAAGGGGGGGGGGATATAGCTTTTCTAAAATTCTAATTGGATTATGAACCTAGACTTATTGCTGTGAAGCTTTTGTTTTTATCTACAAATAGGAGCTGAATAGTGTTGAAGCTTATAGCTAATACTTGGTTAAGCTATTCCAGTCCTCTCAACAGGAGTGACATGCAAGTCTCGTAACTGGTATGTTCTGCCTGTAGTTAGGAGGATTTACTGTCATGATGTCTGGACAGGTCTCTGGCTCTGTCCATGATCATAACCAGAAGGCTGCTTGCATGTGTGTTCAATGATGTGGGCCCATTGACCACCACAGACCCTGAGAGGGCCCCCAAAGACCACAAATCAGATAAGGCTCAAAGGTGCTCGACCAGCTTTATTGAGTGAAGTACAGTCATAGTTGTCATAGACTCTACCGAATCACTACACACATGTACTTACAACAATGGCCTCAACACAACCAGTGGGAAACTCCCACTGCCCCCCACTGGACAAAGACTGTCTCCCCAAGACACCACTTTATATACAGGTACAAACAAGTTATGCAGGTTGTCACCCTCTGACGTTGTCAGGTTACTGCCCTCTGACGCTTGTTAGATGCCACCCATCACCCTGTATCTTGTGCTCTGGTTAGCTCTTGACCATGCTGTCATTTTAGATGCGTTCTTGAACCTGGGTTGGTGTCAGTGAGGAGTGGGTACCAAGGTCTTTTTTTTAATGAGCTGCTGGTACCATGTGCTTTCAACTTATGACTAGTACCAATTACTGCTCGAAATCTGAGCCTATTACCAATTAGTGTTTTGCACTCTGAGCCCTGTTTGTGCCAAGTTCTGTGAGCAGGGGCCTGCCTCTTGTTCACAGCTTAGCTTTGCTTCGTTAGCCATGTTTTGTCCATTGTTAGCTAGGCCTCAGACCAAGCCTGTGCTATGTGGGCTTATGTCTTAGGCCTTCATCTTACTACACTGCCTACTAATTCACAGGATGTTGTGAAAGTATCAAATATACTTGAGACAAAATATTGTACTAGGAGTTGGATGAAGAACTTTGAATCATGAGTTTATGCAGGGCTGGATTACCCAATAGGGAGACTAAGCACGTGCTTAGGGCACCAGCAAAGCAGGGGCACCAAAAAAAGAGATTTTACGGTATAGTATTGTTTTTATTTTGAATTACATATGGGGGGGGGGGGCACCATAATCTTTTCAGTGCTTCGGGCCTCTAAAGGTCTTAATCCGGCCCAGAGTTTATGCCATATGTTTGGTCCTGCAATGTGTGTCCAAGGTTAACTATTTGAGCATGGCTAACATTGAAGGGGAGGAAAGACCAGATACTGTCCATCCAGAGAAAAAAAATTCCTTCTGATTTCTGCTTCAACACAAACATCCAAAGCATGGACCAGCATGGCAAGGCCTAAGAAGCTTCCTTGGAGATTGATCCTGGATTCAGGGCCTGGGGCATTGATTAGGTTTCAGGTGAGTGTTTGTGGTGGTGCTCCTGATAGGGAGCAGGCACATAGCTCCTTTGTGCACACAGGACTGGCTAGAAAGATTGCTGAAAAAGATTGCTCTTGTTTTCCTGAAAATGGGAGGACCAAACAGGACTTTGTAGCCATCCTTTGTAAATCAACAGACTTGGATCAGAAATGTGTGACTCATAATTTTTTTCTTCTAATGGAAACCGCCAAGATTTTTGGTTCTTTCAGGTTAACTGCTCTGACCAATGAACAACTCTTTATGAAGGTATTTATAAAGTGTGTGTACCCATGTGCATGCAATGAAAACAAGGAGCAGAAAGAGCCCTCCGATTCAAAGGGCTCTTCCTATGACCATGACTACTTATGTTTTGTGAAAATACTCACCTAATAGTCCCAATTGTTTGTAGAGCCAGTAAAAACAAAGGTGAAAAGGCTTTCTGTTCATTATGAAATTTGGCATTGAGTAGCTAACATGCACAATTTAAGTGAAAATTTTACTCTTTTAGTTATTGTTTTATAGTGTGTGAGGTAACCTAGTATGTAACTGCATATTCGTTCATGGAATCAGAAGTAGCTCCAAATTTCCATCTGATTAAAAAAGAATGGTTTTTGTCTGTTAAACTAAAGTAATATGTCAAGGGAGAGAACTGAGTTATAGTTCATGTTAGAAGTAGTCAACTTAATTATTCCTTAGATTTTCAGAAACATGCAAGCCCTTCCCTTAGTCCCAGCCATGCTACTGTAGCTCTGTTGCTAAAATGCTAGTCCAGAGCTACAGATTCACTGGAAGCATAAAGAAGATGGCTTGAAGCAGTGGTGCTATTTGAGGGAAGCTAACAGTTCCTTTCCCCAGTTTTTTCGCTTTTACTCCAAGTTGCATAGATCTCCAAGCTAAGGGCAGAGTGCAATTGACTGTTGCAGAAATTTGACAGAAGAGGCTGCCAGGCCAAATTTCAGTGAGTGGTTTGTGATTTGATGCATGGGTTTCAGTGCCATTCAGATTTGGCCTGGTTGTACCTGCACTCTTGTGGAGGGAGGCCAAATGGTGATGTGATCTGGAGTACAGAGAGTTTGTTCCTATACACTGGAGTGATGAGGAGTTAGGGTTGCCAGATGGTTTAATCAAAAATACCGAATACCCTCCCCCTCTCAAAAAAACAAAACCCCAAAACATGGGGGGGGGGGAAAGAAATGGGGGCAGACCAAAGTTGTTCGGAAAAAAAACCCCCACCAAAACCTCAAGTTAAGAAAGTAAATAAATAAAATAAAACGGCATGGGCCCCTTTAAGTGCATGCAGAGTCAGAATAGGGATAGGAAGAAGAGAGGTTGAGCACTAAGACGCAGGGAAGGCATTGCTTCCCCTTGCTCAGGTCTTTAGGCTTTTTGTCAGCATCTATCTTGTTTTCTTGGTTGAGCCAGAAGGGAGCTTCCCTGCAGAACCAGGTAAGCAGGGGGGCAGGGGCTGGGCCCAGTTGCTAAGTGTGTCATAGGGTTGCCAGTTGTCTGGTATTTTTGCCTCCTGGTGGGGGGGGGGTGGAAAAAACCAGAAAATACTGGACATCTTGGGTGTCCAGTATTTTCTGAATTTTTTTTTTTTACCGGACTGTCTGGGTCAATACCGGACACTTGGTAACCCTATGGGGAGTCTGTTAGAAACATGACTACATGGTGCATCTGTAGGTAAGAGGACAGACTGCTCAGCTGAAGGAGACCCAGGGTCCTGACAAGGAGAGGTCAAAAGCTGAAATTTGTCCCCCTTCTTGTGCCACCCCCAAGAAATATAAGTTGGTGCCACTGGCTGGGATGTCTCAGAGTGGCAATGTTTTCAGTTCTCCTATGAAGTTAGGTTAAAAGGCTATCATCCCACTGTTTGTGACCTCAAGTCGATGTCATTTTAAACACAAATGCCAAGGAGGATTCCTCGATATGAGTATGTAACATTTATTTGCAGTAACATACTGTATTCCTGAAGTCCTAAACAATGGGAATTGTGGGTGCCCAGCACCTATGAAAAATATTGTATTTAGGACTTTTAAATATGAATTTACAAGTCTAACTGTAGGTTTTGGAGTTTGGAAATCTTGGCCTTTAACATTTTGAATATATCTTGCAATCAAGGAGCATGTATGGATAATATCCTCGCAATTGGGTGCATTTCTTTAAAGCAGAAAACTAGTAATGTCCTTAGACTGCAGCTACATGACCTATAACTTCCATATTAAGGAAGGTATATTTTGAAGCCCAAGAATGTTTGTCTTTGCGATTTTAAACACTCCCTGTGGCTGGTTGCAAAGCAGCACTGAATAAGTGGAAAATGCAAAGTCCAAGGAAGAGTGCTGGCAGTGGCTCTAAAGCACATACCTCCTTTCCTCCAGTGTATTGTGGAAGACCTGTGTCTTTTGCCTTGTGGTGGTGGAACACATAGGGGAAGTACTTGTTGCTTGTGACATGCTTTTATTTTGGCTCCAATTTTGCCTCCTCTATACTTGTGTAAAGGATGAGAAACTCCATCTGTCAGTGTTCATCAACGTTATGATGGTGCAGTCAAATAGAGAGGACCAAGTTGCTTAAGTATAGAGAGTTTTTTCCTTCCATGTGCAGGTCTAAGCAGTACACGCTTCCAATCCTTGGCTAAGGCCTTGTCTACATTTAGTGGGAGATCAGCGCTGTGGGAATTGATCCCCCGGGGGGGAGTCAACTGCCGATTACATTCTTATTGACATCAATACACCATCATATCAAGAAGCATAGGAGAAACTCTCCTGTCAATTCCCCTTGTCGACCCTCTACAGTGAAGATGCCACAGTAACTCGATCTAAGGTACGTTGACTCCAATTATGCTGTTTGTGTAGCTGGAGTTCTGTTACTTAGTTTGGCATTGCCTCCTAGTGTGGACCTGGCCTAAGTGGCTGCTAAGGACATAGATTAGAAGCAAATGTGTCTGGGATAGGCTGACAGTCTTTTCCCTAAGCATCTGAATATGTTGTTAATTGTCTGAAAGCATACCATATAAGCATACTATCCCTATACAGCAATCTAGCTCGAGATTCCATGTCACAGTTAGTGAGCATTCAAGAGTAGGCATGTGTCTTGGATAGGAGGAAGCTGAATAGCTATCCCTTATCTATGCTAGAAGTGCATTTTTGAGTGTCACTGTGCAATGGCACTAGTCTAAGGCAGTGTCTGCTCTATAGTACAGATGTTTGCTGAAGAAATAGGGGATGGAATAAACTATGATGATTGAAGAGTAGCTTGCATCCACTCTCATACCTGGGGTGGATGACAGCTGAGCCAGTTTCAGGTCAGACTTACAGAAAGTAGGCAGACATTCCTAGACTGGCTTTTAACAAATGTGTGCTCCTATATTGCTGTACTAACTTAATATGGAGCCATAGGGAATCCATACTAGGTTCTTCCAATCAATCCCAGATCATTTACTTGGGTCAATAGAATCTCAGGACCTTACACCAAAACCAACACAGCGGTCTTAAACTAACTGAAAATTTAACAACTCATTTTTTCTTAGTTATTAAATGGCTAAAGCATATTGAGTTGCCCAGATAATTTTGAGGAGCACAGTCCTTTTTGTTCAGTACTTTCCATGCCAGAATTCCCCTGTCCAGAGGTGGGGTAGGAAAAAGGTGATCCAAGGCCTTTTTTCCCCCCCTTTTCTTTATATCTTGACCCTCTCTTTCTGGAAATATCCTCGCTTTCTTATGGATCAGGCAGTTTCATGGCTCATGTGCTTGATCATCAATTCTTTCATATGAATTGCAATTCTAGTTTGCATCTTTGCCTACTTGCCACTTGAGGTGTTTTTGGGGATAACATGCAGATGTTATTTACGGTTCTTTTGTTATTTTTAAAGAGCTAACTTGTAAATGTTTTATTATATCCACCACATGTTTGAGTTACGAACACATAGCAAAATTTCATAATTCCACAGTATTTATACACACAAGAAAATATTCAGCAGATGTGAAATACAAGGCCATCTGAGGCATCATTGGAAAAAAGTATCACATTTTTATAACCAGGGTGACCATGTTCATGTAGAGTGTGTGTGTGTGTGTGTGTGTGTGTGTGTGTGTGTGTGTGTGTAATGCAGCCTGAAGAGGAAGGTAACGAGTGCTTTGCTACAATATAGTGCACCTATGCTGGTAAAACATTCGTACTGTAGATGGTGCCTGAGTGGTGATGCATCAAATTCTGCTCAGTGCCCATGTGCAACTGCATTGAAATAGATAAGGTTGAACAAATAGTTGAAAATAGAATGTCAGCTGATACTTCTTTGTAGGGCTGTCAAGCGATTAAAAATTTTAATTGTCATTAATTGTGCGATAAATTTAATCGTGTGCAACTCCCCTTTGAAATGCTATGGCAGCGTTTCAATGGGGCAGTGCCGCATGGAACCTGGAATCAGCTGGAGTTCCCACCTGGCTCCAGGCTCCATGCAGTGTTCCTCTTTAAGGCACCGGAGCAGCAGTTCAAAGGGGCAGCACATTAGGTGCCAGGGATCAGCTGGGGATTCCAGCCATTCCCCCTGCTCTGTGTTGCAAAGCCCCTTTGAAGTGTCAGAGAGGCACTTCAAAGAGGCAGTGTAGCATTAACACCTGTGATTAACGCATTAATTTTTTAAATGCGTTAATCCTGTCCTGTGTTAATCGCAGGTGTTAATGGAGGTCAATTGACAGCCCTATTCTTTTGGTCTAATAACATGAAATGTGTGTAGATAGTTAGTTAGGTTTTTCTGCCACAACACTAATGAAAGTGTCCTTCAGATGGATACTGAAATTTTAGTAGCACCCCTTTTAGTGTTTTCCTACTACTTAGCCATTTCTGAACCCAGTTGATTGGGAAATGTAGTCCTCTTCACTCGTACTCCTTTCCCTCAGTCCCAGTGCTATTCTGAATTGCTGGTACTCTGGTGGTCTGCAGTTTTCCTTTTCCTGTCACATCACCAGAAAAAAGTAACCTTGTTTTCAACTTTCACTCAAGCACAGCTTGTGTTATCTAAAACTGGTGTTTTGTTTTTGAGCGGAGAAAGGAAATTAACTTTTTAAAAAGAAGCAAAGAGTAAATGAAGAGGAGCACAGGAAGAAAGGCCGAGAGAAATAACAGTGAAAAATAAGGGGATCAACACTGTTAAAATGAGAGAGAGTGGGTGAAGAATTTTGAGCAAAAATAAAAATCTCTCTTGAAGAGAAGGAAGCATGAAAGATTTAGAAAATGGAAAAAGGCCTCAGGAGATTAAAGGGAACAAGAACCAATAGACTACAGGGAGAAATGCTTGTGTGAAAGCTGATGAGATGAAAAATGTAATAGAGTAGATTTAAGAATGAAAAGGAGCAGGTAGGACAAGATATCAAAATCAAGACCCAAGATATTGAAGAAAAACAATTGTGTGGATGTAGTATGAAAGAGAGAAACAGAAGCTTAGAGTAAGTTGTTGAGTGAGTACCTTAACAATGATTCATATTTTTCATCTGAAGAAGTGGGTTGTGCCTACAAAAGCTTACGATAATATTTATGTATTTTGTTAGTCTCTAAGGTGCTACAGGACCATTGCTTTTTTAAATTATTCATGAGAATGTGTTCAACTTCAAAAGCACGTTTGCTTGAACTATTTGCAACCCCTTTATGTTCATTTTTGAATAACAGTCTAAAGAACAAACTCATCAAATGTTCCTGCCAACATAACACAAATTAAGTACACAGTATTCAGGGACTGAATTTCAGTTTGGTACTTTCAAGTATTTATATAGGAAACTTTATATTATGGCCACCCTGCCATGGAACACAAAATGTTACGTAACTTCTGTGTCTAAGCAAGAGTATGAATTTTGATTGCAACATTGGAAGAGATAATTCCAATAAAAGAATAGTAAATAATGTTAACACTTGTTATCCACTTCATAAAAATGGTAATTAGTGGTTACTTTACACTGTTGGGGATGGGGTAGTGGTTGGTGTTAATTTGAGTGAACTGAGTTCCAGAATTTGAGGGAGAAGATGAACAGTTGGTCCTTTGTAACTTACTTCTGTTTCTTTATAGTAGTCATTTTTCATCATTATTACATGACTAGAAGATTTACCTGGCATTGCTCAGGTCCTTTGTGACAGACCCTGCCCCCCATGCATTATGAAATGGACTCAAGGACATCCCTATGCATAACTCAAAGATGCTTGGGACAAACTGCCTCATGTAACCTATCAATCTTAATATCTTAAAATGCTGGGTCTGTATATCTGATTTTTGGTGCATGTACCGTTCTTGTGTGTAAAGTTAGATATATGGAGTACGGAATGGTTTATGGTTTTACATGTGCAAATGAAAGCCATCAAGGGTGTTTCCCTCAATGTCTAGAATAGATGACCACATGTGAACCATTCCCTTGGTCCTCTAAGTCTTAGTGGTTGGTCAGAGGAAGTCACATGTCTACCTCAACTGGTAGGAGCTGTCCAAGCAATAGAAGGGTGGAATGGAGAAAGAATTCCCACCCAAAGTGGAATATTTAAAAACAATAGGAGACTAGCAGGTCTGTGTCTCTGGCTTACTAGTGTGGCACACCCATGGGAATGAACTAAAGATCCCAGGGAGAGGGAGTCCCTGGTTTGAAGGCTTAGCTAGAAAAGGAAAAGTTTTAGGGTGAGTTGGTCATGAATTTGTAAAAAGTTTGTGCTGAGGTTTTAGTGTTAGAATTAGCTAAGCCTTTTCTGTTTGTAAGCTAGTTTGCTCTGCCTGTTCTCACTTAATTCCTACTGCTTGTAATTAGTAAATAAAAGTGACTTTATTATCAAACCCAGTGTAAATTGTTACCTGTGGGAGCAAACAGTGTGTTTATTCTCCCTTTCATTATTAAAGATGGCTGACCTAAATTTATTTGGGGTTCTGATCCCATTTGGAGAGTGGTATCCCAGGAAGCTGGGCCCAAAACTGCATTTTCCTTGGACCAGAAGAGTTTTGGTGTCTGTACTGCTTCTTGGGGAAGCGGGGGAAGTGATTTCAGCTCTGGTCCTTGGCTGGGGGAGACCAGGAGCTGGCCCAGCAGGAGAGAGCCATGAGAAGCCCCAGAGGGCAAGAGGGTCTTCTGTGACTGCATCCTGTCATGGTATAGTAGTCATTTTTCATCATTATTACATCTATAGAAGATTTACCCAGCATTGTTCAGATCCTTAACTCAATTAATTCATGACTCAGGATGAGGGGTTCAGTATGGAGGCTGCCCTAGGAGGAGAGGACTACTCCAGCCCCCCTCTCACCACAGCAGCTTGGGGCCAGGTGAGAAGCTCTTGTCCATGGCTGCTACAGCTTGAGCAGGCATAGCAGGGGGAGAGTGCAAGTCCTCTGTCTAGGGCAGGTTCAGGTTTGTCTGTCCCCCTGCACTTCCCAGGCAAAGTGAAGAATGCAGCAAACTCTGCACTTCTCCTTGCTCCCTGATAGAGGGGAGTAGCTAGCAATGTTTCCATATGAATTGGAGAGGCTGAGGGGAGAGCTTCACCCCCCCACACTCGCCCTAAAGGGCACCTGGGTGGTGGGAGGCTTGGTATTTGGGCAGTCCCAGATGAGGGGGGGAGGCATGCCCAGCCAGCCCCTTTCATCTGCTTGGTGATTCTCTCTCTCTCTCTGTATGATTTTATGTGAAGCAATCCCATTTCTGGCATCTTTTTTCTTTTTTTCCTGGCCCAACCAAACTCTTATTTTCCTTTAAGTTATGATAAAAGGAAGTTGTATACCAAATTTTGGAGGAGTTCTTGAACAGACAGATGGACAGACCAACACACACACAATTTTTTTCAGGTGTATATAGTAGATCTCACAAAGCTCCATACAAGCAAGCTTGAATCAAGGGAAAAGGTTGTGATTCTATCCATCAGGCAAAAAGACACTCAAAGGCACTCAAGAAGATGTGGATAAAAATTCCAGTAGCAAGCTGCAAGAGAGTGAGTGAAATTGATGCCTGGACAGAGGAAAAAGCAACACCTCTGTGTCACTTAAGTCCTACTTCAGCTTTGTTTTAGTGGCTCAAATATGCATTAGCCCTCTGCCCAGGAGTGAATTGCACCAAAAATAAATAAGCTTCTTAGCATATGGGTTAATTATCAAGCACAAGATGTCTGATTCCAAATGATCAGAGGAGGATCTCTGAGAAAATTGGGCAGAAGAGTTTGCCAACTATGGCACACTCTCTGCCTTAGCTTGGAAAATGAGCAGTCCTGTGGTACCTTAGAGACTAACATATTGTTTCATGAGCTTTCATGGGAAAAACCCGCTTGATGAGATGAGCTTAATTCCAACTTGGGTCTCAACATTGTTCTGCCGTCAGCAAATATATCTATGTAAAATGCCTGGCAAGATATGTCCCACTTCACCCAGTGCTGGTCCAAAATAGATGTCCACCTATTGTTAGCTGAAGTGGAAGAAATCTGTGTAATGTACCTAAAGCCTGCATTGTGTGTCTGCATTATGATACAGTCTTTAATTATGTGATCACGTATACTTTTTCCTCCCAGAGGACCTTTGCCTCATTCAATGAAAATAGATTTTGTTTATGAAACAGTTGGTTACTATAGTGATGAGGGCCATAGAAAAAGCCATGAAGAAACTAATAATTCAGTTTTCAGACTAGGGTTTGAATATTGTGGTGTAGATAATACCTGGGGTCTCATGCTGATCAACCAGAAGCAAATAAAATGTTGAATGAAGTTGAGGACCCTCCATGAGAGTGCTCAATGATGCAGGGATCCTGTGGAGAAATGATAGGGGATCATATCCATATACGGCTGTATATAAAGGTTGCATAGACATTAATTATAGTACTTCATAATGTTTGTGGAACCTTAATATTCTTTTGAAGTGTTATTTTTTGTGTGTGTAAAGTCACTATTATGATGCAGCTCCTACTCCCACAATCTATACAGTATTAGACTTTTCCAGTGGTGATGCATATCAGCATTTACTTCTGCACCTCTGTTCCTGTAAACTTGATACTTGTATCACTTGAGGATTTCAGTAGACAGCTTTGCTGTCGGGGCCAATAATTGGAGGATTTCCTGTTTCTACCAAAAAATTAAATAGGAACATGGCAGAGATATAAGACTAAAATGATTAGAGTGACTCTTCTGGAATAAGAAGAAATTTCTGCTCAGTGGTGTCAACAGAGAAAATTTGTAGTAAGAGTGATAAAATGAACTGCACTTGCTATCCTGTATTTATGCTGGAGAGAAAATGGCTTGAGTCATTAAACAGCTAAATGGGGAGAGGGGTGGGTGGGGTGTGTGTGTGAGAGAGACAACAAGTAAAAGCAGATGATTTGCGTAGAGCAAGGGTCTCAAACTCTCAGCCCTCAGGCCAGACTCAGCCAGAGCAATTGCACATTCCAGCCCAGGACTCCTGGTGGGGGCTGTCCATTACTGGCCCCCAAGCCTTACCCCTTCTGCCATTGCTCTTCACACTAATGGCATGCAGCCCCCCCAAGTGCACTCCCCCAATGTAGTCTGCTTTCCCCATGGCTCCTGCTGCTGTGGAGTTTGGGGGTTTGCTGCTGCACCATACCGCCTTCTCCCATGGGATTCCTGGAGCTGTGTCCTTGGGGGATAGCATTGCCATGGGAGGGGGAAAGGTGGGGTGATGGCAGGAGGAGGTAGGGCTAGGGGGCCAGTAACAGACAGGCCGCCCCCAACCTGCTGGGAGTCCCTGGCTGGATTGTGCAATCATTTAGCTGAGAGATCCCTGGCATAGAGGAGGAGGGAGTAGCTATCTAATTTCTGGCAGTTATACCTTATTGAGGAATGGCCAATTGGAGTAGCCCCTTCAAATCTCCAAAAATGGCAAATGTAGAACTGTTAACCTTAAGTCCTTGATCTGTCTTTAGATGGCAAGAGCCATTTTTAGCTCTGTTGCTTTCTCAGTAAAACAGATAAAACACAAAATCAGATGTACTTCTGGGAATAAATTTATTCAAGGGAAAATGGAGTGGAAAAGCTCTGTTTCATCCTTCTCCAAACTTCTCTAAGGAAAGCTTTGAGAAACCTCTTCTCTTTTTCTTAGCCTTGAATAAGATTACAGTATAAAGTACACAACTTTCCTAAAGATGGTACTTAATTGTCTACACTTGCCTGGTTCGTGAATGGGGAAGTAAGACTAAATGGAATACAATTGAAGAAAAAATTCTACTTGTTCAAACATGTCAAATTCTGACGCTGAAATCAAGGCATTTGTATTGCACACAAATCTTACTTTTCAAAGTTGGAAAACTGATGTGGCCCATGTCTCTCACAAAGGAAAATAAATGTTGTTGCCATTCCTCTGAGGAAGCTGAAAGGTATAAAAGCTAACTACAGTTATAAGTGTCTTACTGAGCAAAAGCATTTGTGCAATTCCTGGAGTTTTGTACATCAAATGAAGCACTTGCATATGGCAAAGATTACGTATTTCCATCTTAAAGTGAACAAACCACCAAATAGCAACTAAAATGGTGTGGTGTTTTCAAAATCAGAATACTTATTTAAAATCAAGTAGCCCAGGACACAATTAGGAACAGATACTGCGATTTTCACTGAGACAAAATTCCAACTTACATTAGCTGAATCATTATTTTACAGAACTGAGTAAGCATGGACAGTACATAATTTACAGATGAATTTAAAAAGAGAAATTTTGATGTTGCAACCTTTAATTTTCCTTTACAACATACAAAGATTTAGTTTATTTTTTTCCTTTTCAAAATATTCTGTCTTTTTATATATTTGTTGGGAAACTGGCATGTGGTGATTAGCTCGTCAAGCTTACACTTGTGCTGGAGCTTTCTTTCCCCTTAAATAGGTTAAATAATTATGGCAAAAGTAAGGCATGCTATTAATCTGTTTTTATAAATGTTCAGTATTGTCAACCCCAATGCTCAAAAGTGGAGTCACACTCTCCAGAATTCATGAGACGTGAAAATAAGAGTTGGTGTTTGACTTCTGCTTTTTGAGCCCTTAGGGTCCACTAGGCTTCTACTCTGAAGCCTTCTCCACAGCCACAAGAGCTAGAAACTTAAATTTTTGTAAGGATGAAGGCTGAAATTATTGCCTATCTACTTGACTTCAGGAGCTGGGGGCTTAAGGAAAACCATAATTGCCATGCCTCACAGCACTCAGTATTACCCCAAATCCCTCCCAAACATTCCTCTAGTAAGTGTACATGGACTGTCACGTCAACTTTGTAGACTGAGCATACTTGATTTCACTGGAGGTTTGCAGAGAAGATAGCTTTGAAGGACAACAGACATAGTCAGATCTTGCAGAGACTTTGTTGCAAAGGAACTCAGAAAAAGAGGGACTTTGTGCCAGAGCATTGCATTATTCAGCCTAGTCCAGGTTTTTCATGGAAAACAATGAGGGCAATGTGACTTTTTGGCTAAGGGTTCCCATGTGAGGGTCTACAAGAATACCATGTGGGCATATGCTAGCTGTTTCTTTTGGGCTAAGGGATTGGACCCAACTGGTATCCCAGTGAGGCCACATATCTATGTCTTTTCTGGTTTAAAGGTATTAAAGGTAAACAAGACACATCTTGTGAACATTCATCTGCGGCGATGAATGGGGCACTTCAAACCTCTCAGAGCTATTGTTCCAGGCTCTCTGAGTGGTCTACTGTGCCGGTCTACTGGAAAGGCAGCCAGGTTGTGCATCTACTTGTTAAGTGGAGGAGGTGGAGAGCATGAGCTGGATGGCAGGGGCTGCCAAGGAATGTGTTTCATATAGGATTCACTGAAACATTTGGCATGGTTGATTTGAAATATTTTGGTATTTCTGTCCCATGAAAAACTGTGGAAGCCCATCTTTTATAGGACTGAAATTAATTTCCTGACCAGTTCTAGTACAAACATGGCTTTCACTTTGTAAGTTACCTTCTAGACACAAACAATTGTTTCGAAAACTGATTCCCATGCCCTTCCACCTCCCTCCCCGCAATAATAATAATAATAAAGTAGTCTTGATAGCAAAATAAATGTGGTGAGACAACTGATTTGCATGATAAATGCTGGTGGGGAGCAGTACATCCTTTGAAGCTTTGCCACTTTCTTAGAGTAGTTACTGAAACTTTCCTTCCAAACCAAGATAGCTGTAAGGTACTGGCATCAGTTGACTCCACCACTTGTTTTGATCCACTCACTAAAAATTATCTTGTCTTTCTGCATGAGTATCATCAAAAGAATGAGAAACAATGTTAATATTTTAGCCATTATTTCCACACCTGTGGAACTTCTTATTTTTGGAGTTGGTTAGCATATTCTGCTTCCTCTTTCTATCTCAGATGTGAAAGCATTAGTGGTCTGATTATGTGACTGATTTCAGTTATGGTTCTGGACCATAATTTAGATAGCTAATGTTACTGCCGCATGTAATAGGCTGCAGTCATTTAGTTCTACTTAATTCACTGATGTTACTCTTTTTACAGCCTGTTCAATACTAGAGGGGAAAAGAGGGAAACTGACATTGTCAGTAATATTTCTGGCTTCACCACTTTTTCACATTTTGAAACTTGCACACAGGGGGGATGACAGAGTTGCTGGGACCTTGGGTAAAGTTTGTGTGCGTGGCTCCATGCTCCCAGAAGGGGCAGGACTGGGGAAAGCGAGGCTGCGGTGCTTTGTACAGTGTACCATGCTGTCCCCTCCCCTTCCATGCCCTCACAGTCCCCTCCCTCTGCCCACTCCAGCAGTTACTTAAAAGGCCTGGGGGTCAGGCTGCCACCACTATTGCAGTGGCAACAGTTAGGAGCCGTGGGCCCTTTGAATTGCCAGGCCCAGAGGGCAACTGCCCCCTTTCCTCCCTCTGGTGGGTCAGCACATACAGTGGTGTCCCCACTGTGTTGCCCCGATATACATTGGTTCCGCACTTGAGTTATTGACGCTTGTGGGAACTGTTTTGTTTTAAGTCCTCCCACTCTCTGCTCTTCTGTCGTGCGCACAAAAAAAAGAGACCAATTCACGCAAACAGAAGTCAGCTGTGGGAAAACATTTCCCCGCTTTACGTCCTTTTGCTATACATCCACATTTTTTAAACATATCTTGAACGAATAGTGGGGATGCCTTGTACACACATTAATATCCCAGTAGGGGTTCTATGGCATGCCACAATAGTCACATTTGGATATTGTATGTACAACAGTGAATAAACATAACGTGTTACTTTGTAAGATGTGGGACTCTTCTCTGTCTTTTAGGATGTCTGCTCAAGAATTGCTGTATGTGGGCTAGCTTGAGTCCAATAGTAGTGAGAAAAGTACTGTGTGGGATGGGGAGCCAAGGAGGATGCTAGGTTTTGCTCTCCATGCTTTAGCCTGACTTAAGCTATCTTAACTGCTACTGTTTCCCAAACAAAGCTTTTGTTCTGTACACATAATAGTCAGAGCAGGAAGAAGCACTAAAAACTACATTTTAAAAGTTCTTTATACCATTCCTCCTTCACTTTGATTTAGCCACCAGCTCCCACTCATACATCGATTATCTTTGCCCATTTGTGGTTATGATGAGGAGGTGAGACCAGTTTAATTTGAATGCTGCCATTTGCTCATGCCATTCCATTGGCGCTCATACTGCACATACACACTTTTTTTTTTTTCCCCCACATACCTAGCACTTCAGGTTTGCAACGGAGAGACTAACTACCATATTGGTGATACTCTAGAGTTTCAGCACTCCATTTCAAAAGCTACAGAGTTTGTTTTGCAATGCCATTAAATGCCAAAGAGCCCAAAGAATTAGAACATAATGGCTGAAATATGGTTTAACCAATGTATTGTAAAGAAGTAATTGTGGTCTGCACATAGAACTAGGAGCCAGAGCTTTCTGAATTCTAATCCCTTTTAGTAATTAATGGCTGCCCTTTCTGTGGCCATGGATAAATCATCTTTCCTTTTTGATTCTATGTAACTTTAGCATTTTACAGGTGGTACCTTCTCCATGAAATCAGTCTCAATGCTAAAAGCAGCAAAGCAGGCATTTTTACTTGCTATTTCTTGTGTTGTGTCTATCTCACGTGGCCACTGTTGTGAAAAGAGACTTACAGTTCTGTGTGAATATGCCTGCCTTGTTTTTTAAACTGCCCCTTTTCTCTAGGGGCAATTGCAGCATCCTTGCTAGGTCAACACACAATCTTTTTCAAGCTGCAGAAGAGAAACAGTCACACGCATCTTGGGAGCCATGTTGGGTCAAGCTCACACTGCCCTGTGCGTGTCAAGGGCTTTTTGCAAGTGGGGAAAATACCTTGCCATAGATCTTGTTACTGTAATGTCAATAACTCTCCTTTTTTGATACACTGGAATTCAGAGAACTTCTTCCACTGCAGCTCTTAACTGTGGTACAATTGGTAGCATTCTTAGTTATCTCCCATTTTTAAGCTCCGGCTTCATTTCCCCCCCTGTAATACTACGAAGACTTCAGAAATGGCATATACAGTGTGTGCTGTGAAATACATGCCACCTTAGCTAGTGAAACATTTGACAACCATTAGCGGTTCTGTCAGGAGGAATCCTTTAATTGGAAGCTGTTCTTTGACAAGAACCCTCTGAATAGTTTCAGCACCGGAGCTGGAAATGGTTGAGAGTCTAACACCTTACCTCACAAACACTGTGACAGTGAACAAATTATGATAACTTGCATTAATGGAATGGGTCCAGCTGGAATCTTTGGGCTTATGGCTACTCTGGACACCCTATTGCTGCATACTTAAGTGGATTTGAGGAATGGTTTGGTGTTCAGAATGAGAGCTTATTTCTCCCTGGCCTGAGAGGTTTTAGTTTTAAAAATAGACCTTCTCTAACAACTGTATTAACAGGTCAGTGGAAGAGAGCAAAAAAGAATCTAAATTTGAGCAGCAGTAATGATGGTTGGCGGGCTAGGCCTTATTACTGTTCTCTAGAGAGAAGGGCTATGTGTGAGTAAAGGGGTTGTATGGCTAGCTTCTCGGACTATACTTCTATGGGGGGGTGGTAACGGATACCAGCTCTCGGGGGGGAGGAAATAGTGGGTGCTCATTGCCTGCTGGCAGCCCCACCAATCAGCTCCTTCTCTCCCCACTCTCCTTATGCCTTCTGCATGCTACAGATCAGCTGTTCAGCAGGGTGTAGGAGGCCTAGGTGCAAAAGGATGGTATGGGGCAGGAGGAGGTGGGTTGGAGCCTGGGAGGGAGCCATGATTGAATGCCCCTGGGGAAATGAGGAAGCCGGCACCCATAGGTGGTAAAACTTAAAATAAAACAAACTGAATTTAGCTACCCATTGCTCGCACTCTCTGGCAAGTAATACTTGATATAGTAACCATAACACCGAAGCCCAGTTAGCTGTGAAATACCCACAAGTCTGCTTAAATTATTTGATTCCTCCTCTTTGCTATCGATCTTGGATGGTAATGGAGAGCACAGTAGTCTGCATTTGTGATACCTGTATATTTTACTGAGACACAGTGCGCTCGTACTAGCTTTGCATTTTCAAAGATTTGAAGTAAAAAAGGAGCAAATATTCCATGCTTTTGAAGATCAGCCACTTGAAAGCCTATACGTAAGGTAAGTTTGTGTATGTTGCTTAGATAAACATGCACCTTATCTTACCTTCCCCTCTCTCATAAATTCTGTGCAGTACACATACATGATGATACTTGTATAATCCATGCATTGGCTATAGCGTTTTTGAAAACAAAACAGACAGAGGAAAAGTAATCATCAGGATGGTGTGTGGTGGGAGGTAAGCCTTCTGAAAAGTGAGAATTGTCCGTCAAAAATTGGCCACTATCATGACTTATACTGTGCTTTGGCATTTAACTAGTACATGGAAACATGTTTCATGATCATATTTTGATGTATAATTGATACTTCATTGTATATCCAAGAGCTATGTCAGCTGCCTGATTTCATGAGAGTTGCTCTTGGTCTCCAGTGGGGCAAAATATAGCAGAATTAAAAAACCCGGGATACGCAAAATGATATCCTGTTCTTCATTCCACAGGACTGCTATAAATCAATGTTTTTCATTCCTGATTACCAGGAATGACATGGAGGGGCATGGATTTCAGGGGCTGTAGATCTACATAATAGATAGCTGCCTGTCTCTTGCTGCTTTGGGAAAGCCGCTCTCTCCCGCTGGCTGTTTAAGGTGGATTGAAACTGTAGGAGGAACCCTTAAGTGATGACTGATTACTACGTGGCAAGAATATTTTTAGAGTCCTGCATGCTTTGTAAGAGCAAACTGGTAGAGTGTGGCAATGAAGTCCTTCTTCTCTTTATTATTTCAAGAGGCTCTTCTGTGCTACCTCTACATTTTCCACAAGATGGCATTGTTATTGAAAGGTAGAGACCCATGGAAATACTACTTATTTTTGTTCAGTGACTCCAATCCAGTAAAAAGCTGCAGTTTGGCTTCAGATACTTATTGGCATTGTTCACTGTTTTCATGAGATCTGAAGCATTTTATGGAGCTGTTACAAGCCTAGAGCTCAGTTTGTAAAAGTTCTTTGGCCAATTTCCAGAGGAACCTGGTGTGCTTAAGTAAATTGTAGAACATATTTTTTCCTTTGTTTGCTTTATCTACTTTTAAAAATGAATTTCAATCTTTATGAAAGGGACCAGACTGACAGCACTGGAAAGCTCAGCTTTTCTGTTAATCCAGAGAACATATTACAGTATGGGCAGGGTCAGTGTAATCTGCCCCCACTGTGTCTCTAGTCAGGTAGAGACCAGCTGTAGAGGTGAAAGGGTAAATTGTTCTCCTTAGCCATCAGTCCTTGATTTCTTTCTTGTGACTGATAGAATTGCCAGTTGGTAACATTTGTAAAGGCTGGACTCTTCCTACTAACTCATTTCATAGCACACTGGACTGAAGTCACTGAATAGCCTGCAGATAGGGATGGAAGGTTGTTACCATAAACTTGTTTCATATTCATGCAAGGAATTTGACTTGTGGTTATTGGAAGGTGGATTATTTCTTTAAAATGCCACAATTGGAGCCCATTCCTGCTTTGCTCATACAAAGTGAAATGCTCTCCCATGTGCAGTGTCCATCTTTACAAGAGAGAGAGCTCTAAGGGATTCAGATGAGGGGGAGAAGTACAACCTACATCAGATGCTTAGGGAGTATGTATTAAAACAAGCCTAGAACGTTATCACACTAGCAGTGATATTGGGGGGGGTGTTATGTTGAGGGGTGCGTACCTTTGGGGCTGCCTTTTTAACTTACATGGTCTGAAGTGTTGAGTTTTGGCTTCTTTCCCTTGATACTTGAAACATTGTCATCGTGCATAGTAGATTTCCATAGCTAATGGATGGGTACAAACCTCTTGCATGTAGTACCATATATTGGAATTGCAATTTATAGAGCTTTGTCATGATGAAACAGCAGAAGCCTTACTCCATTAGTCCCTCTCTAGTGCCCCCTCAGGGGACAAGCCTGGCTTCCTCTACCACGCTCTAGATGGAACCATGTGGTCCTACCGCTGCCAGGCTGGCTTCCCAATAGTGTTAACATGAGAGAATCACCTGGTTTGGAAAGCATAAGGCTATGTCTACACTCCCGGCTTCTTGCGCAAGTATGTCCATTCTTGGCGCAAGAATCCGCAGAGCGTCCACACTGCCCGCCCGCTCTTGTGCAAGGAAATTTACAGTAGGGCGTGGTAAGAGGGCTTCTTGCACAAGAGCTACGCTCTTTTTTAACAGGTGTAAGCTCTCTTGCGCAGGAGCTCTTGCGCAAGAGGGCAGTGTGGACGCTCCGCAGGGATTTCTTGCGCAAGAAAGCTCCTATGGCTAAAATGGCCGTCGGAGCATTCTTGCGCAAGAGAGCATCCACGTTGTCATGGGCGCTGTTGCGCAAAAGCACAGCTCACACATGGCAGTGTGGACGTTTTCTTGCGCAAGAAGCCGCCAGTGTAGACATAGCCTAAGTGTGTGTGTGTGTGTGTGTGTGTTCCCCCCCTTCCCCCCACCCTCCGAGGAGCAGTGGATTCAAGTGACTAAATTAGCTTAACCCGCCCCCCCAACATGTATATTTCTGGGAAATCAACAACACAAGGCCTTTCTTGGTTTCACCCTTTGTTCTATTTCCCCCCTTACCTAAACCTTAATCTTTATTTGAAAGCTTTAGTAAACTTCATTTTAGCTGGGTTACCCTTTGGGTTAGGGGGACAGCCTGCTTGCTGCAATTTCTCTTTATCTTTCTGTCTCCTATCAAGTGTCTACTTGCTATCCACTCACTCTCCTTTTCTAGGCTAGCATTTTTAAGCTATTAGTATCCCACTTTTATCCAGGCTCAGACCAAGAATGAAAGAAACATGCCAGTTGAGTTGGAGTGAGGAAAGGACATTTCCCAATGCATAGTTCCTCCTTTGCTTCCTCAAGGACCCCAATAGTCTCCAGACGATACCTTATTTTTCCCATTATTTCATGTCCTGTTGGTTTGTCTCCTGCAGTAGCACCCTTAACAGATGGCAGTCAGACAGGACAAGGTTAAATAAGTGAATGGTGGATCATGTGACTTATTATTTTATGTGGGGAATTGTTACTCTAATTTATCCACAAACACTTTTCTTGTTGGTGATTCTAAGTACAGTACAAAAAAAAAGTAGATTTTTCAGATAGGAGAAGTGAGATACAGAACACCTCAATGACAGAGTGAATGGTAGAACCCAGCTCTTTTGACTTCCATGTAGTTGCTTCAAAGCAACTTTAGTTTTTGCCCAGAATGCCTTTTTGAAAAACAAGGTGTTGTACACTTCAATAATCTGATCTATTTTGAGACTAACCATAGAACCCTATTCTAATTATTCTTATTGTAACCCCCTTTTTCCTCCCCGGGTTACTCGGGAGCAGGTCACACTCACAGGTGTGCCGGGGCGCCTGATGGTCTTGACATAAAAGGAGATCCTGAGTACCCCAGTGGTGATGTTGGGTTGGGGAAAACCTATCCACCCCCTTGCTGCAGTCCCTTGCTCATAAAGAATGTACAATGGCGGTGCCTCCACCTGGCTGGCCTTGTACACACTTACTGGTGTGCCTTGAGAGCCTCCAGGAATAAACTCATTCCAGCAATAATCTGGATCTAATTCCAGAACAAGAATTACAAAATCATATACATCTAATAGATTCATATTACATCATATACACTAAAATAAATGATCTTTACTTTACTTAACTTAAACAGGGTTTAACAGATTAACAATGAATAACATTAACAAAGTGCACAACAATAATTGGAACTTATATATCTAGCATTTGCACTGCCAATATTGATTCCACCCCAGAGTGTGCACACGCCTGGACTCAGAGTCCCAGACTCTTGCTTGCATGGGCGCGCTTGAAGAACTGCAGCTGTAATGGAGGTTCTCTGCAGGCAGTGTGCATGTGGGTCCAAGCTATGCAGCAGCTCTGTCCAAGGCAGCACTTTCCCAACAAGGCCCAATTACTTACATGCTGTGCCTATCAGAAGCAGCCTGCTAGATCCCAGTTCCAAAGGCATCTAGTCCCAGTCTGTAGCTGCACTCTAACAGCCCCTGGACTGGATCAAACTCCTCCACAGCAGCCTGGCTCCCCTTCTGTTCCAAAACACAAGGGCAGAGTCCCAGACTGCTACGCCTCTCTTCTCATGCACCTGGAGAGACCCTGATCTCCCACACAAGAGTAACTTCCTTCCTGTTTTTTTCCCAAGGGCTCATGGGAATTGTAGTCTGAGAGGCTGGATTGCAGCCTACAGGGTCTTTCCAGAAAATAAGCAGAGGCACCTTTAGTAAGGGGACTACATTATATTGATTTATTCAACTTCTTTGGAAAATGAGAGCGAAAAACTATCTTTTAGCATTATCCAGTGAGGCCTTTTATATGCCTTATTAGAGGATTCCTCGTAGACAGGATGGCATGTAAGAAGCTACACATTCTGGTGTGTGTGCACGTACCCCCTTTTGCAAAACTGAAAAACCAACCCTATTATTTAAAGAAAAATTTGGAAGAATATTTTAACTGGTTTGGGATGGAATAAAAGAAGTTCGAGCAGGCCCACTGATGAGGGGGAAAGAAGGCAATTGCCCTGAGGCTCAGCAATTTGACAGCAGTGGTGGCTGGACTCCTGGGATCTTGAAATCGCCACTAGAGCACCATGCAGTGTGCTCTGTGTGGCACTGGAGGCTAGCCCACTGCCCCACTCCTTCCACTTGCCCAGGGGCCCAGCAGTTCTTTCAGCCTCCCTGAATTAGGTCTGTGATGAGGTTGTGACTCTCTCGATATTTAAGATTGAGAGGCATCAAAATTAAGGCCAGATCATCTAGTCTAACCTGTATTAAGACAGGTCACTTAGTATCACCATTCTATGTTCAACTGAATTACTTGTATTTGGCTAGAACATATATTCCAGAGGACATCAAGAGATATGGAGAATCCACCACTTCTGGAAGTTTGGTCCAGTGGCTAAACAGCCACGTTTTTCTTTTTAAAGTGTCTTAGTTCTAACCTGAATGTCTGGCTTCAGCTTCTGGACTTTGGTTCTTGTGAATCTTTTAAACTAGATTTAAAAAGTCCTCAACTACCTGGTGTATTGTCCTATGTCTCCCTATGATGGAACACAAATTCAGTCCCACCTTAGTTCCCCATACTAGCTCCACTCTGAATAACCTTAGGTGGCATTTGTTAATAAGGCCCTCTATCCCCACACATTAGAAGGAAAGAGTGGGAAAGGAATTAGGGGGAATTTGCTCTCCTTTCTTCTGACTTCACCCTGCATCTCACTTGGTTTTCATTTCCATTTCAGGGCTTTAAGAAATCTCTGGGTATTTTAAAGTGACTCTAGAGTTGCAATTACCTAAACCGAGGCACTCATTCACTCTAGAATATTTTGTTCAGAATGGTGCTTTTCTCTGAACAAAAACTAAACTTCCTTTTTTAGCTATCCTGTTATCTGGAATAATTGTGTAAATAAAATGAATGGAAGTTTGCACACATTTTACAGCTATCTACTCCATGAGTTAGGAAAAATAAGTGCTGGCAAATTCTTGGCATATTTTGGGATTATGCACTCTTAACTGAAGGCCCATACATCACAACATCCACTGTATTAGAGCGCCTCTCAATTTTGACTGTATAATGTGTAGAGGCACTCCAGATTTTTGTTTGGTGCTCATCAGCATGCTGAAAGACAGTTGAATGTGAACCACTTATGCCGGGAGTAACAAGAAAATTAATGCCATCTTTCATGTCAGTGAAAGTGATGCCCTGGGTGAAACTGCCGTTTTAACTTGCTTGCTGAGCCAAGTGATATGATAGACATGCTAACCTTAGAATTAAACATGGGATCAAAGGTTAGTGGATGGAAGACACTTCAGATATGAAGGATGGTAGACAGTAAGCAGTGGCTCAAAATGTTAACAAGAGTCTGTTTCCTATGCTTGATTTTTCTGATGACCTATCTAATCAGGATATCTAAGATTCTCATCTCTTCTCCCCCCTCCCTCCCAACCAACCACTCGGTGCCATGCTTATTGGGTTCTTACTCAGAATCACCTTGCAATAAGCTGTGCCTAAGTTAGATCATTTAAAAACAAACACAATTAGTACAAGTGCAATCTTGGATTCTTTGAGAAATACATCTTATCAGGTCAAAATTATAACCTCTCTGAATCAATTCACTTCCATCTGATCTTGAATTATTCTCTTTCCTGTTTCTTAGCAACCAGAAACTTTTCCAAAAGACCACTATTTAATATTATTTATCCTGTCTAGAGTCTCCAATGCCTAATGAGGAACAAATGGTCAGAGAGAATTTTTCCAGAGAGAGAGAGAGAGAGGGAATGTCTGTCAATCTTTCCATTTTGTGCTGTAATGCTCTGAGACCATGAATATATCATGGCAGCAGCCAACAACTTGCATAAAGGATAGAACTTGTAATTTTTTTCTAAAACAGTGGCTTCTGTTCTCTTTAGCTACGTCTACACTGCAGGCTTCTTGCATAAGAGTGCGTCCACACTGCCATGTGCTTTTGCGCAAAAGCGTCCATGGCAGTGTGGATGCTCTCTTGCACAAGAAAGATCTGATGGCCCTTTTAGCCATAGGGGTTTCTTGTGTAAGAAACCCCTGTTTCCATCCACTAGCCTTTTTTGTTCAAGAGCCCTTGCGCAAAAGGCTTACTCCTTGTGGGGAGAGGAATAACTCTTGTGCAAGAAGCCCTCTCTTCTGATGATCTACTGTAAACTTTCTCGCGCAAGAACAGGCTTGTAGTGTGGATGCTCTGCAAGTTTTTGCGCAAGAACAGCCATTCTTGCACAAGAAGCCTGCAGTGTAGACACAGCCTTTGGGTTACAGGTAAATTTAGTAAGGCTGTGTCTATGCTACAGCTTACATTGATCCCCTGAGTGACCTAAATTACACTGACTTAAGCTCCAGTGTGGATAGTGCTATCTTAGTGGGAGAGCTGCTTCTCCTGACATAGCTGCTCTTGCTCGTTGAGGTGGTTTTATTTTGCCAGCGGGAGAGCACTTTTCCACTGGCATAGAGCGTCTTCATCAGACAAGCCCTGAGACATGCATCTTCTTTCTAGACCTGTCTAAATGATCTAGCATGCAGTAAAAACACCACACAAACTCAGATAACTTCTCGCTATCAACAGCAAAGAACTTATTTCTACTTATGACAAAGCAACTCTAGCAAGGAAGTTAGATTCAGGCATCTATCCTCCTTTGTTCTCATGAATCGAACACGCTACTGTGCAGTTGTTTTGTCTGCCTAAGCAAGGCCAAATTCTTTCTCGCTATGTGGTGCCTTTGTGTAGCCTATCAAGTTGCTTGCATATCAGCTAATGATTGTGTTGATTTAGATTAATATATTAATGGGTAGATTTAGTATAGAGGTAATAGTTAAGAGCTGTAATGCAAGGAATCTTGCAAATGGCCTGTTACAAACTTTAGCAGATCAACAGAACCTAAGGTTGGCAGATTTCTGTGGTTGACACTGATCTCACCTAGACACAGGTCATAGTTTATTTAGAGCTCCTCTGGACTGAAAAGCGGAACGTATGTCTAGGACCTCTCATCCACATAGGATGGTAGGGAAAATACCCTCAGACTCAGCAGATGTATTACATAAAAAATCCCAAAATAACTGGTTCAGGCTGAGCTGAAGTAATCAGGACACAGGATGTGATAAATGACCATAGAGGCCCATAGTAACAAATTGATATTTATAAGTTGAGTGCAATGAAACATTGACCTAGAGGAAAAGGACACTTCAAAACTAGAAATTCCCCTACTGGATATGCATCAAACATGTCAGTGTCACACATTAGAAGTGGGACCCCAGCCTATGGGCGATAGGGAGAATAAGATGTAGTCCTTGGAAGGGCCAGAATGATGGCCCCAGGTGATGATGGGGAAGGTGAAGATAATGAGAGAGGTGACAAGCTAACATGGAAGATTGTTCTAGAAGGAATGATGTAAGTATATGGGATGGAAATATGGACGTACATTCTCTATTTTATGAAAGTGGGGTATTGGTGACTGCTAACTGTGTATTAATAAAGTATATTTATAAATATACAAGAGTTTCAATAGTGTGGGTGTTGCAACTATACATATCAGGGTTCCCAACCACAGAATAATTGAATAGTGGGCTTGAGCCTGGGATAAAGAACCTGTTAACCCTAAAGGTGGTCATTAGCAATTAAAAAGTAATCTAGATCAGGCAACATTCACTTCCAGCTTATCGTGGTTGTGTGTAGGATAACTGTCGTGTCCAGTTTTCTTGTGACAGTGGCTACAGGGAGGAGGGCTCTTCCCAGAGAAATTAATGGTTCCTGTTAGGGATGTCAGTGAGTAGTCAATAAGATTAACTGATAAGCCTAGGTTTATCAATTCATCAGTTAATCTAGTTGACTGCTCGCATTCCCGCTTGCTGCCTCTGTATCAGAGGTAGCAAGGGGGGGAGCTGGTGCTGGGGGGGAAGTGGCTTAAAAGTCCATTTCCGTGCCCCCCCCCCCCCGCGGGCATCAGCTCAGTAGTGTCACCAGTTCTCCCCCTGCTCCCCCCCGCCCCCTCCCGGCGTGCTGCTACCTCTATCAGCCGAGGTTGCTTTGTGGCAGACCCAGGCTCTCCACAGTTAGAGGCAGCTCCATGGGAGGTATAGTGACCTCTGTCTGCGGGAGCTTGGACACCCCCTTCCCTACAGACAGGGGCTGTTCTCACCCCATGATTCTGCCTCTGTACGAACTTGCCAGACGTCAATTTGTTACCATGGGCCTTTGGGTCAGGCACATATGTGACATCTGTGTACTGTGCTGATACAATTCAGCTTTGATCTATGGCTGGGGGCACGGGACGAGCTATTGCAACCCAATAGGTAAACATTAAGCCTATGTCTGAATTTTGTATGAGACTGTTTCTGTGGCCAGCTTTGGTTAAACAAACCAGATCCTCTTGAGACCTTGAACATTTCTCAGAGAAGCTGTTCAAAGGTCAGACTCTATTCTTGAGAGTACATGGATGGGCACTTTCCATGGTTACTAACAACCATTATTTCCCAATATTTCTAAAGAACTCCAAGTTGCTTTGAAGAAAAATTATGTAAATGGTGCCTATATATACTGCAAACTGCCAACTCATTCATCACTGAAATTGCAGTTTATGGTTTATTGTTTTAGGCAGCCAGGAGGACTGCCATTCATAGTTGCCTTCCTGAAGCTTACTTCATAAACTTTTTTTTAAAGTTGCTCACTCCCCTTGCTCCTTATTGTGTGGATTTTAAGAGTGGGTTGGGAAAGGCACATGTTAATGTGGTTACAGAAGTGTCGTTCTCTAATTGCATAAGGTGCAAAGACCAATTTCTTGGAATTGTCACTGTCTTTTCAGTTCCATTCCAGTGTATTCATTAGTGCACAGTTATTCTGTGCAGTTATTCTATCTGGTACAGATACAATAGAGCACTATAATAATTTAAGGAATTGACCTATACTGTAGACTCTAGAACTACTAATTTGAAGGGAAGTATTACAGGGCATGGATTTTTTTTGTACATTAAAAATCATTTAAAAAGAGGATGCTATGCATGGTTTAAGCTTGGCTGTTGCTACATATATCCAGCCATCTCAGGATTATAGATTTTTTTTTTTAATTAAACCAATTAACTTTATTTTGCAGTAAAAATAGACTATTAACCTAGAAGATCTCATTGGCCTTCTCTCACAGGGTAGTACCTAATTAGGCATCCTCTCAAGTGCCCCTTCCCTTTGTGGATTTTGGAAGCATCCAGAGTATCACCTGGTTTGAACATACACTGATGTTTCTACATACAATACAGTATTCATACTGCAAGTATACCTACTCTAAGATTGCATGATTGTTCTATGGGAGGTGGACTTTTTGCCTCTCCTTGGTTAGCATTGAGAACAGATTATAATCTTCCAGTCTACCTGTCCTGCTACTATGCGGGGGGGGTGTGTGTGTGTGTGTGTGTGTGTGTGTGTTGTGGTGGTGTCCTGTGATGTTCCCCTTCACCCTTTCCTAAGAATGTTATAGGTTTAGCAATGAATGTACTAATGTGTGCTAGCAGACACTGATTTGTGATAGATCCCATCTACTTCCAATGTTGCTGTTGAAATCAGGTCTGAGTCTGATCTGATACAACTCCTTGCTTACACCAGTGTGAATCTAGTGCAGTCAGTGGAGTTGAATCTGTTTTTAAAATCAGTCTAGGGGCTTGTCTACATTAGAAAATTAAATGGACCCAGCTATTTCACTCCAGAGTGTGAACAAATCCACTTCCCTGAGTGAAGTACTTCAGGTGACCTAATTTTTTTGTTAACCTAGTTACCACCTCTGAGGGAGCTGGTTGCATGAAGTAGTGGGTACACTAACGTGCAACAGAGGTTCAGCTGCAGCCATGTCATGGTAGCATTTCAAGTGTAGACAAGCCCAAGTAAATCAGTCTCACTGTTGTCAAGAACAAATGATCAGATGTCACTATGGGAGGGAGGGAATCTTGTTCTTCATACTGTTACATTTTTGTGGCTATGTCACTGAGTTGAGAGGCTTTCTGACTTGTTTTATGTTCTACACAAAAACATCCTGCCTAAGAAGGTTTGTTTTTCACTCTTGCAGATACAGTGCACTTAATTATAGTGTTTGACCCAGTAAAGAAACCAATGGAAAACACAGGTAGAGGTAGCCAGCCTCACATTCAGTGATGGCAGAACAATGAGTCAACTTGATAGAAGCTACTCCTGTGTTGAACAATGTTTAATTTTTTTGCAGTTTTTAATATATTGTCTCCAACAATCTATGTTCTTTTCTCAGATAGTTTGAAATCATGGTATAATCATAACAGCTGTTGGCGACAAACAGGTACTACTAAAGAAAAGTGACAATGACTTCAGTTATCCCCATGTCATAGTTCTGTTACCAAAAGAATGTTTTTCTTCTATGTGTAGTTGTAAACTACAGTGATGTGATCAATTAAATTTAAAAAAATACTTTTAAAAATAAACTACAGGTTGAAAGTCTCTAAACCGGGACTCTGATCCAGCAATATCTGTGGTCTGGCACAGATGTTGCAGAACTAGAGTCCTGGTGGAGGGCCAGCAGTAGGAGTGGAGACCCCTGTGGAGATGGCAGAGCAGCAGGTTGCCCACAAACAAGCTGATGGTGGGGCTGGGAGGCCCGGCATGTGGCTGCCTGGTGGGGTTCTGATCCGTAGTAGCAGTGCCTCGGTGGGGCAGGGAGCTGTGCCAGTGGTGGCAGCTGCCGAGGAGGGCCCGGAGCTGAGGCTGCTCAGCTCCAGAGCTGGGGAACACAGCTGTCAGGCGTGTCCCAGAGCCACAGCATGTGGCTGCCCAGCAGTGCTGGGAGCCACAGTAGTGGTGGCTGCTCAGTGGAGTCGGCGGAAACAGGGCCAGTGTCAGGGGGACCAGACATGATTTCCCCTGGTCCTGCAAAACCTCTCATCTGGGACTGGTCAGGTCCCTAGGGTGCCAGACAAGGGAGGTCCAACCTGTACCACTTTCCATTGTGTTTTAATGGTTTCTCTATGAAATTTGCCCAGTTTACATGTTTAAAGATTTGTCCCCTCCACTACTGAATCTAGAATCTGGGACACAGCTGGGATCTTTTCTTCTAACTGCATCCTTGCCAGTTAATAGAGACTGTGCGTTCCAAATTATGCCCCTAGTTATATCCATGTGACCTCAGCCTCTTCAGAAAAATATTTGGCTGACAGAACATTGGAGTATTATTGGAAGGGGGAGTCATTACACCAGGCATGTCATTGCAATAGGAGCTGAGGGGTGCTGTTGACACATTGTGAAGGTAGATTGCAGTGAGTTGAGGAATGAGAAGTTGGCTAGAACTGATCAGGAATACTTGGATGAAAAGTTGTTAAAACTGAAACTGTTTGTGAAAGGGAGTCAGTTTTGAGGAATTTGAAAACTTTTCAGAAACTGGCTTGGTTGGGGATATTTTCTGTTTCTAAACTGAAAAGCTTGGGCTCTTTTGGAGGCTAATTAAAACAATTTTGTTTTGAATTTAGTATTTTAGACCAAATGCAGCAAGTTGAAACCTAAAAATGTTTTGATTTGAGTGGCACACATTTTTCTTTTTTGTGTTTTTGTTTGTTGTTTATGAACTCTTTTTTGAGATTTGTCTTGATGTGGGAAGACTTTCTTTAAAATATCCGAATATTCTTGGGAGTGGACAGGAGACATCCTGTTTTTTCTAAATGAGACTAGTGTAGAAAGAATGACTGGTAAATGTGTCAGGGCATTGTTCTTGCTACCAAGTATATGCCACTATATGGCTGGATCATGTACTTTTTCGGTCATAAACACACATCAGATTTTCTTTCACCAAGGTGTATTTATTCTTTTCTTATGAAGTTAGCCTACAGTATATTGTAGGTGAACAGCAAGGGGGGAGGCTGCTTGATGGTCTCCATTCCACAACTGAGGCTCCCCTTCTGAGGTTTCCTTTGTAGCTGCTCTTTGCTTCCTGTTTCTCCCACTTATATCCTCCCCGTTACGTTATTAATGAATACCCAAACCCCCAACCAGGTATAATTGGCTTCAGTTAAGCCTCACTGCTTCGGGGACTGCAGCAAACCTAGTGACCAAAGGCTGCTAATAGTACCTTGTTGTAGTGAGAGAGAAGCCTTTTGTGTTTAGCTGGTGTTTATCCTGTTTAAATATTAGGAGATAGCCATCATAACTTGTAGGAGTAAAAACTACTTAAGTACCTAAATATATAGCTTTTCTTTTATTAAACACCTACTTTTGGAGAGTAAGCTCCCTGAGTAAGAAGGCAATTCACACCTCTCTAGACTGTCTGCTAAAAATATAACTGTTTTTATTCCTAGCATAATACCTCATGATTAAATAACAAACTGTTTGGCGTTTACATGGGTAAAAAGTTTGAGACTGAAATAGTTCATTTTGAAGCTGAGACTGCAAGGTTTGCTGGACAGAGTCTTTCACGTGGAAGTGCACAAAGTTCTAGGATTTTAAAAATAGATTTTTTTTTTAAGGGTCTCTGAATTGCACACTATTTGCTTTTTTTCCTTTGCAATATCAGTAAGGTAAATTTCACTTTTACTTCATTTCCAATTGTACCAGAAGACATCTATGTTTTTGAACAGTAAATACTTTAAATAGTACACAGGGAAAATTCATTCTGTGCATCTCTCTCTCTCTCTCTGCCTGCTTTTCCATTTGTATGTTGCTATATAAAGTTTGAGATTGACAGTTAATTAGTTCCTCAGTGCTAGTTTCCTACCAAAGTCTCTCAGAACGAAGGGTCCAGTCCATTTAGTGTATATTATGACAAAACACCTATTTAAGTCAGTGATGGTTCTGCCTGAATAAAAACTGCAGAAGCGGTATGTAAAAATGTCCTCTTTTTTAAAAAGTTTTTTGTAGCTTGAGTTATGATGATTTCACTGACACCGCTTACAAACCAGATTTGGTTAGAGGCACATGACTTGCAGAGCACTAAGATGCATTAGAACGGGGTGGAGGAGGGGCTCAAAAAGGCTACTGTACAAGTGCTATGTTTTGGTTGGTTGATGCATGGGGATTTTTATCAATGTGAAGGGGATGTGTTTGTGTCTGGGTTTTTTCTCCTGAGTAAAGACAAGTTTGGGAATTTAGAAAAGTGTGTTCATGAGCATGGGGGAGGGTGGGTTACAGAAAAGAGTTGTACATTTATTTCCCATTAACTTAAGGTGCTTCAACCATAATTAAAAATCAGATTACTGCTTTGCTGAACACTTTTCAGCTTATCTTGGCTTTTCCCCTTAGACTATAATAGACTTTCTCGCAGTCTCACTACTTGAAAGTTTTTTTTGCTTGGAACTTATTTGTTATCAATCAATATATGGCTGAATCATTCAGTCCACTTTTCTCCTCCGTAAAAATAGCAAATGATACTACGGTTTATTAAAGAGTACCCCAGATTTTTTACTGACAGAATCATAGAATAGGAAGGACCCTTGAGAGTTACCTAGTCTAGACTCCTGCATTCAAGGCAAGATTAAGTATTATGCAGACCATTCCTGACAGGTGTTTGTCAAACCTGCTCTTAAAAATCTCCAATGATGGACATTCCACAACCTCACTAGGCAATTTATTCCAGTGGTATCCACCCTGACAAAGTTTTTCCTAATGAGCAAGTTAGGTTCAAATTGCTGCAATTTAGGCTGGCTGCTTCTTGTGCAGGACAACATTGTTTCTCTCTCCTCCTCATAACAACCTTTTAGACACTTCAAAGCTGTTATGTACCTTCTCAGTCATCTCTTCCCCAGACTGAAAAAATTAGGCCTTTTTTCAAACAAATTTTTCCTTATAAGTCATGTTTTCTAGACCTTTAATCATCTTAGTTGCACTTCTCTAGACTTTTTCTAATTTGTCCACACTTTTCCTGAAATGAGGCACCCAGTACTGGATACCATATTCCTGCTGAAGCCTAATCAGTGTAAAGTGGAATGGAAGAATTACTTCTCAGGTCCTGTTTATAAAATCATGCTAATACATCCCAGAATGATAGGGTTTTTTTTTAAGCAGTATTACACTGTTGATTCATATTTACTTTACAATCCATGATGATTTCCAAATCCCTTTCCACACTACTCCTTCCTAGGCATTCATTTGCACACATACAAAATGGGACCTGATAATTTCTTCCTAAGTGGAGTCCTTATTGAATTTAATCCTATTTAGCTCAGAACACAGATTTACTGTCTCCCATTTTATCCAGCTCATTCTGAATTAGAATCCCATCTTCAAAATATTTGCAACCACTCCCACCTTGCTATGCTCTCTAAACTGTGGGAGAGTAATTGATGAAGATATTGAACAGGCTTGGATCCAGAACTGATTCCTATAGGATCCTGCTTGATGTGCCCTTCCAGGTTGACGTGGAACTCACTGATAATTACATTCTGGGATTGGTTTTCCAGAGCTGCCTTTATAGTTCCTCAATCCTGGTTGTGTTTCTAGAGTTGATTTGTGAGAACGTCATGCAAGACTATATCCAAAGCTTTACCGAAGTCAGGATGGTATCACATGTACCACTCCCCCTGCACAAGCCTTGTTACCCTGTCAAAGAAAGCTATTAGGCTGATTAACACAATTTGTTCTTGACAAATCTATGCTGATTATGACTTCTAGATGTTTGCAAATTAATTGCTTTAACAATTTTCTGAATATTGAAGTTAAGCTGTCTGGTCTCTAATTCCGTGGACTGTCCTTATTTCTCTTTTTTCTAAACTGTCAGTATATTTGCCCTTTTCCTCAGGAATCCCACCAGTTTTCTATGAGTTTTTTAAGGTACTGTCTAATGGCTTAGAGGTCACCTCAGTCAGCTCCTTGAATGTTCTAGCATGCATTTCATCCAGACTGGGGTTGCCAACAGATTTGCTGGGCCCCGTGGCAAGGTAGGGAGCCCTGGCTCTGGGCCCTAAGAAGGGACAAAGCTGGGGGCTAGCTTCCCCCAGCCAGTCCTTCAGTGTCACGCATCCTGCACTACCCAGGGCTCCAATGACAATGTAAAGATCTTGGAACGCCGTACACTGCTGCTCTCATGGTAATGTCTGGGAGCCCCAGGCCATTTTAAATTACTACACCATGAGGCAGTTGCCCCTCCCCCATTGACAATCCTGATATCTAACTTGTCCCTGTATTTTTAACTTGTTCTTCTCCCCATTTTAGTCTCTGATCTGATCTCATTATCACTGGCATTCACTGTTAGACATGCATTTTTCACCAAAATAGTTTGTAGCATTTGGAAGTCATTTAGCATTTCCATTTCCGTATTTTGTTTCCCTTCCTCAGTCAGAGTAAAGGACTCTGACTGGACTCTGTACTGGGTCTTCCTCTTGATTCTAATATACTTGTAGCTTTTTTTTTTTTTTTTAACCCTTTATGTCTCTAACTAGCTTGATCTTGGTACCTTGGCTTTTCTAATTTTATCCCTGTGTACTTCAGAGTGAACTCAATGACGGCATTATAATGTGTTATGATTTAAGCTGGGGTGGCAATAACTTTTTGCTGGGGTCCACTTCACAAATTTTTGAAGTGGCCTCAGACCATGCCAGGGGGCGGGAGCTTAAAAGGAAGGGGCAGGGCCAGGATGTTTTGGGCTTCCCCATGCACAGACCATGATTAGTCTGGGGTGGGGGGAGCCCCTTTGCCCCTCCCCCTTCGTACCGATGCCCCTGGTGGTGGGAAGAGACTTCCTGTGCTCCCCCACCCTCAGGCCAAGCATGCAAAGCCTCCTCCCACCCTGCCAGGAGTGCACATGTAACCACCACCAAGGCGGATTTGAACCTTGGACCTTGGGAGCTGACTATAAGAGCCTCTACCCTCTGAGCTAAAAGCCAGCTGGCTCTAGCCCATGCTGTAGAGGTCTCTTGATCTTAACTGTTGCAGTGGGCTAGGTGCCACTTGCACTACTCAGTCACCACACTAGGTGTGTGGGTTACACACAGTGCTTCAAAGCACCATGTGCTCCTGGCAGGGCAGAGGAAACTTTGTGTGCTTTCCCCAGGCCTTAACTGGCCTGGGGATGGCGGAGTGGCAGGACCTCCATGGGCTGGATCAACCCACTTGGCATGCCGGATCCGGCCCGTGGAGGCCCTTTTGCCCACCCCGATTTAAGCTCTTTGTCACCTATGCATTGCACTAGAGCTTTATTATAAGTTGATCTAAGTTGAATTATTTCAAAGATTAGTCTTTAAAAAGAAACTACAGTGCTATTAGTACAGTTGATCACTTATTTTAGTTGCATTTTGGTTTGTCCTGATATTTTTTTCCTGAGTTATGAAGGCATTTTATGTGTTCAAGAAGTAGAATAAATTAAGATGACTCCTTTTTATTTTGGTGGTAATTTTTAAGTGCCTTTAATCAGTTGAAAAATTAACATTTAGGATAATTGAACTATTTTATATGGTGGTTTAACTTATCTCTTGTGGTTTAAAACCTGAATATTTTATAACTTGGTACCTGTGCCTGTCAGATAAAATAATGAAAGTGAACCTGCATATCGTTTATTTGGCTGTTTATTGTAATACTTTTACAGTTGAGCTCACAGAGTAAATTATGTGGAAGTTCATAAAATGTGTCAATCTATAATGTTATTTGAAAGAGGTATGAAAAAAATGAATTAGTCCGAACAGAAGTGCCTTTTGATATAACTCGAAGACTGTGTTTTAAACTCATGCTTGGTATGCCAAAAAAAAAGCTCCAAAACATAGTACATCAGAAATGGTGTATGTAAAAGATGGGCTATTCCATGCATCACTCCCTCTTTAGATCCTTAAAAATAACGTTTTGTGGAGCAATCGTCCCATCATGGATGCCACCCTTCCACATTGTCTTAGATGGTATCCAAGACAGTGGTCCCCAAGCTGTGGAGTGGGCCCTCTAGGGGACCTCAGAGGAACATTGGGTGGCAGGCACATGGCAAGGCCCAGTCCAGTTTCCCTGGGAAGTCAGGGTGGAGTGTCACCCCCAGCTTCGGGCTCTGCTTGGTCTCGAGCTCTGCCCCATTATCTGACTTCAACTTGAATAATTGTACTGTTTGACAGAGCTATCTGTTATGCAAGTAGTTCTGCTATCTTACTCCAAATGTCCTCAGAAAACATTCCCCAATTCTTTTCCTAAATTTGACATTGGTAGAGAAACAAGGCAGTAATGTAATTTAGCCTTTTTTCCTTTTGAACTTACTGGACAAACTGGACAGTCCCTGTGGGAAAGAATTAATGGACACAAATCAGATATCCATAAAGGGAGCATGCACAAACCTATTGGAGAAGTGGGCTATGCCCACGAAAGCTCATGATACCATCTACATGTTTTGTTGGTCTATAAAGTGCTACCAGACCATTTGCTTGCTGTTCTAATCTCCCTGGGCATTTATTAACAGATCTTCAGGTAGCTGTTTTGTTACAAACCAATTCCATAAGCCAAGTACACAGAGAAGGACTGGAACTACAACTCATTCACAAGTTCGATTCTCACACCATGGATTGCATAAAGATACTGGATGGCTGGGTCATTATCAGCCTATCAAATAATGAAGGCGACAATGGTTCTTTGTCTATGTAGAATCTCATGATACCATCTACATGTTTTGTCAGTCTAAGTGCTACCTGACCATTTGTTGTTTGCTAATTAATGGTTCTTATCTGCTTATTTTGACTATCCAGCCTTTAGGTACTTGGATACTATTTGTTTTTCTTATTACATTCCACATTGGCTTTTCCCTTGATATTTTTTACCCACTGCCTCTTCTTGTCCCCCCCTTCCCACTTCTTTTCCTTCTTCTACCCTCCCCCCTTGTCCCCTGTTTATTTTGGTCCGGGATATGTAACACTCTGGTCATCTGAAGAAGTAGGCTGTGCTTACGAAAGCTCATGATACCATCCACATGTTTTGTTAGTTTTTAAAGTGCTACCAGTCTTTTTTTTTTAAGTTTATACTGTACAGACTAACTCGGCTACCCATGGAAACTTTATTATCCTTGTTATTCAGTCCAAAAGGTGACAGACTATATGAACGATGGATATCACTCCTATATGCACTTGGGTTGTATAGCGTAGTAGATAATGTAGAAAGGAAAAAGAGAACCTTCATGGAAAAGCAAGTATTTTTGCACTATATCCAAAGGGCCACACATGTAACCTATCCAGGTATAAGTGGTGGACACAGGGTGTCAAAGTGGCTAAATAACTAAAGCCTGTAGTATCCAAATCCATCTCTCTCATATTTTATTTATATAAAAATGTGGAAGGACAGGTATCAATTCTAGAATGAACACATGTACATGGCCGAAAAATGCTGCTTTCTCATTTTTACACACAGACAGAAAGCAGCATTTTTTTTTTCTGCCATGAAATCATGTACAGTGTTCATGCCAGGTTTTCTGATGCATATTCCTAGTCCTGTAGCCAGAGGTAGATGTTGAGGAATAGAACTGCCTCATCCAGATGCTCTCCAATTTGTCCCTGTACTTTCCAGCCCCACAACTGTAATTCTGTAGCATATTTACCCGTTTGATCCAGTATGGTATTGGGAGGCATCTCACCGCTACCTCCCCTTAGCATGAGAGAGCCTCATCTAGGCCTGCTCTGGATCAGCTTCCTGAAACCACTAGCCTCTGGCAGCACATGCCCTACGTTCCAGGCATCCACAGACCTGGCTCTTTCTCTAGAGGTAGTGATAGGCACACCAGTCCCAGAACACTCAGAGCATTCCCTGCAGCGTCCAGCCTCTTAGACATTAAATGCTCAAAGAATGACCTGCTCACTGCCCCCACCAACTTTTTAGATTCAACTCAGGATCAGCATTTTGCTTTACATCACAGCACTTGGCTTTATTTATAATGAAACCCCAAATAAGTTTATCATCAAAGAACAGGGACTCAAGTGATTGAATATGGGAAACAAAGAGATACATATAAAATAAAACCATAAAACGCTTTCTTGAGACTCCACTTAGCTGACAAATTACTTTCATCCAAAGAAGCATACTTAATCCAAAGTTTCTGGCAATATTTTCAGCGAAGCTTAGTTGAGACTTGTTTTGCTTAAAGCATTGTCGCCATTAGTAAATGGTGGATAGGTTCCCCCTTTGTCCCTTCATACACCATCAAATAGACTCAAACTGTTGTACCTCTAGTACCCCCCAATTCTCTTCTCTGCTTGTTAGGGTCTTTGTTTTTTCTTACATCTTTCATTTGTCTTCAGTTCAGATAATACTTTTACGTGTGGAAGAACAGACATTTCCTGTTAGACAGAGAAGCTGATTTTTTAACCTTTGCTGCTGTTCAATAACTTGCTATAGACTGAAAATGTGCCTTCCTGGCACAGTTGCTGGAGATTGCCATACCTGCATGAGCACGGCACCGACGGTGGATCTCTCCACGCCGAACTGGTTCCCCAAAGATCAGTAGCTATCCCATGTGGAGGGCTTCCAGAGGGCAATGGCCACATGCTTGTAGATGGGAATGGTGGGCCTCGTGTGTGTGTGTGTCCTGTCACCTCAGAGCAGGGGTGAGCCACTCGCAGAGCTCCAGGAAGGTGTCCTTCATCCTGAAGTTGTGGATCAATTGTTGGTCTCCCCAGCGCTCCAGGACTATGTGGTACCACCATTCGGTGCTGGCGTCTAGACGCCAGATGCGGCAGGGCACGCCGGTGTCCAGGTGCTGCAGCTGCTCCTCCACATACCCCAGGAGGGTCTGGAAGAAGGCCTGGGGGTTGGGTTGCTGCAGCTCCTGTGAGGCAGCCTGCAGAAAGTGCTGCCAGACTTGCAGCAACATGTCCAAGAGCAGCAGAGTGCCCAGGGGTAGCTCTGGCTCCATGCTGCAGGGTGCTGTGGTGTCCTGAGTGCGGGCAACCAGAGCATGCAGAGAACAAACACTTTGCTGTCCCTCAGCAAGGTAGGCAAGCAAGCAGGGAAACCTGAGAACTGGCTGTCCAGGGGGATCCCTTTCAGCACGAGCCTCAGATACCTTGTGTGGCTGCTGCCTGAGGCTAACTCCTGACCTGATGCCCAGCCAGAACCAGTTCCAGCCGGCCTTAAATGTGATTCAGCGTCCAATCAGTGTGGACACGCTATTTCAAAATAGCAAAACGTTATTTTGAAATGCATTTTGTGTGTAGACGCATTATTTAGAAATAACGCTGCAGTGTAGCCATAATCCCAGTCAGTATTGATAAAGATGTAAAATGAATTTGACAGATAAGCTATAATAACCATTAGGACCCCTGAATCTTGGCTCTGCAACTAACTTGTATGTGATCTTTAGGTAAGTCTCTGCTATAATTTCTTTCTGGTTTTATTTTTATCCATCTTTAAAATAGGTGTTTGCAAGGCAGGTATTCCTATATCTATGTCAAACTTAAGCATTTGTTGATCATCTATAAGATGCCTGGATGAAAAGCACCAGTAGAGAGAAGTTGACACAATCTTAATGTGCCAACAAAGTGATATAGTTAACAAATGCTTCCAAAGGCAGAATGGAAATTCAGAATTATACAGTCACAGTGTGGAGATTCCCAGGATAGATTCTAAATTCTAGCTGTTCATGAGAGCGCACCTTTCTCACTATTTGACCACTTCTCATGGGAGTGGTGGTGGCAAGGAAATCAAGTCCCTGTGAAGTGTTTCTGGTTGGATATAAAAATCACTGTTACTTTTGAAACTATTGGATTAAGAACCTAGTCCCATACTGCTTCTATTTCACACAGTAACCATGTAAACAATCAGTGATGGTTGCCTTTTAAGCACTTACATAAAATACTGAAATTCACATGCAGAAGTGAATTAGGCATGATCTTTCTAAAAAGGCACTGGTTATATTAAAGGTGAAGAACTTGTATGCTTCATGGTTTCAGCATTGTAAATACTGAGCATTAGTGCATATCCCACATAGGGCTAGGATTATGGGAGTGGGAAGTGGTCACAGAGTTGCTCCAAGGTTCCTCTTGAACTTTTGAGGCTTCAGTAACTTTGAAGCCTACAGCACTAGTTGGCTGGAAGATTGAACTAACCTTGTCATGCCATGAAGCAGTTGTTCCCAAACTTCTTTGATCACACCCCTTTCTTTGTGTTTTTAATAGATCGTGCCCTCCCCACAACCTAAGAACATATGCCAATTAAAAACAAAACTGAGCATGCAACTCTCACTAAATAGTAAACACTAAGATATTGATTCAAACAAAGCTATTGATGTATAGTAACAAACAAAACTGCAATTGTGGTGGATGCTTACGATTGAATGTGCACCTAGTGTTATTGCAAACTCATTAAGGTACAGATGGCAATTTGGTTAATCTGGCAAAATGTAGAGCTCTGTCTGAGGAATGGGTATGTCTGGAGGAATCAGCTTTGCTAGTTATTCATTGCTATGGGTAAAATGTGCACAATGTGTTTGCCCTAAAGCAGGGGTGGGGAACCTTTTTTGGGTTGGGGGCTGCTGACGCACAGAAAAATCAGTCGGGGGCTGGCGGCTTCAGGGAGGGGGTGGGGGTAGGCTGGAGTGCCAGCACTGGCTCCCCAATTTTGGGGGAGCCCTAAGCCTTGGGGGCCAAATCCAGGCAAACCAGGAGCTGCAGCTTCTCTTCTCTCCCCCCCCCCCCCCCAATCCTAAAGCTTCACCTGCCCTCCATTGAGAATCCCTGCCCCAAAGTTCACATGCTCATGGCCATGCAGGTGGGTTTGAAGTGTTGAGATTCATTGTGTAGAGGGGAGTTTGGACAGTGAAACCTGGATGCATCTGCTGCTTTTTGGGATCACTGTAATACTGAGGAGGGAGACAGATTTGCCCTTGACTGATTTAGTAAATTTGGATGAGTACGCTGACTAGATGAGTAATGGGTCTGACATTTGATTTTTGCCGACCATATTATGTTGCATGTGTGGTGTTTTTTATCCTACCATGTGCTGTGGTCTTCTGGTGGGTTCTCAAAGCTGGATGTGCATTTGTTTATCTAATGCATACATTTCAAAACTGTTGTAGTGATTGCACTTAAAACCTTTTTTTGGGGGGGAGGGGGCAGGTTAATTACACCTGCTGACATCTGGTACAAGTCTTCTGATCTGACCCCTGTTGTCATAAATTAGGCTGAAAGTCCTTAACAAGGCCCTTCTAGTCAATTCATTAAACAGCTGCATTTTATGTATCACAACTTTGTGGGTTTTGTCTGTACTTGCTCTATGCTAGTATGCATATGCTAATGAAAATATTGATATAGTAGTTGCTCTTTTGCATCAAGTGAAATGAGTGTGTATCATTTATACAATCATTTATGATAATGGACCAACATTTGGCATTGTCAGACTTGAATGCTTTACCAACTTGGAATTTTCTTTGAGCTAGAAATATTTTTTTCTTTTCATCATTACTTATGAGTACCTGTAAGTTGTTGCAGTGTGGGTTGAGACATGGGTTGATAGCAGTGTCTTGCCTCTTAGCAGGTCTCCGACTTGAAAAATTGAATTGAAAACATAATTGAATACAGCTGGAGAGATTTTTATACAGAAACTCTAGTACTGTATCTTCTATTATATATCCTACAGGCACTCCAGCGGTGGGGAGAGGGGCAAAAGGGGACAGCAATTAAAAAATTGCCTGGGTCTCGTGCTACTGCAGCAGTGGTGGCAGACAGAGCCCTGGGCCCTCTTAAAATGCTGCTGGAGCCCTGAGTAGCATGACTGAGGGTGGTGAAGAGGGCTGACTGCCACCAGCCCTGCCCCTTCTGCCTGAGTTCATGCCCCTTCTGGGACTGCAGAGTCTGGTTCCTCTTTCCCCAACCTTGCCTAGGGGCCAGGCAGGTCTGTTGGCCTGTCTGGCATCCTTATTGTATTCTCTGCAGTGCTTCCTAATACGGAGTTCTCTTTGAACTGCTAAATAACTTACTATATATTTTAGAAAAGTGCATCCGTTTGTCCGTCCATCTGTGAGTCCATTTGTTCAAGAACTCCTCCTAAATAGTAAATACTAGGACCACCAAATTTGGTATGCAGCTTCCTCTTACCATAACTGAAAGCAAGGTAGGGTTTGGTTGTGCCAGGCCAATGGGATGTGCCCGGAATTGGATTTTTCTCATAAAATGGGAAGGGAGGAGTCTGGTAGGAGGGATAGTTACACTGTAGCATGACCATAGGGAATCAGCAAGGGGACCGGGACAACTATAAACCGATTGGGCCGGCAGGGGTAGAAAAAGTGACTATTTACTACACATTTCAGAGTTTGTCTGCCTGTGAGTCTCTTATCCAGGTGAGGGACATGCACTGCTCCCTTGGCTGTGCCTGCGGCAGCAGCCATGGACAGGCATGTGTCACGTTGCCCTAAGCTGCTATGGTGTGAGAGGGCTGGGGTTGTCATCTCTCCTTGGAGCAGCCTGCACACTGAACCCCTCATCCCCAGCCCAACCACGGAATGATGATGGTATTAAGGGGTGGGGATCCTCCTTTGGTTTAGGGGTTGCTGACTCAGAGAAAAATCAGTTGCGGGCTGCACACAAGTGAGAGAGAAAAACAAAAACAACCCGCGAAAACCCCTCACTGACATGGACCTTGACTGAGAGAGAGAGCCACTCCCCACATTCCCTTTACACACCAGAGCCTGGGGAGTGGTGGTGGTACAGCCTAGTAGATTTTGTGTACTCCAGCCCATGGTAGGGCAGCAGGAGGGCTGGAGCACCAGTGTGGGCTCCCCAATGCTGGGGGGAACCCTGAGCCTCGGGTCGTATGCAGACAAGCAGGGAGCTGCAGCTGACCCCTGGGCCTTAGGTTTCCCATCTCTGGGAAAAATAAATGAAGAAAAACAAAACTTATTTGAGTTAGACTCCAAGCAGTGCTCGGTAAATCTTCTATATTTCCATGTTCTGCTTTGCCTTCAGATACTCAGAGCTACCTAAATCAAGGCATCCAGTGTGGGATTTCCCAAAGCACCCAAGCTATTTAAAATCATGCATTCTTTTAAGCCTCCTCTGATTTATCCTCCTAAAATAGTCCTATTGATTTTCAATTTGACTTAGACATCCAAGTCATTTTAAGTGATTTTGAAAATCTGATCGTGAACCTCAGTAAGTACGTAACTGCTTTATAAACCATAAAACAGCGTTTCTTAAAGTGGTCTGTGAAACCACTTTGAGAAACCTGTTAACTGGCTGTGTGGGCTGGGCCACTACTTCTCACAACTCCCAGTGGCTGCAAATGGTGAACCGGAGCCAATAGGAGCAGTGAGGGTCTGTAGCTGTGGTGCCGGTAAGTAAAGTAACTGATGTGGCCGGTTAACAGGTTTTTTGAGGTGATATCATGGACCACTTTGATACATTCACACATTTTTTATGGCAGTATTTCTCAGTGTCTGTAGAGTGTCTGTTAGCCTAGTCTATAGTGGGACAGGACTGGATTTAAGTTTTAAGGCCTAGGAAGGATTTCCTGGAGACGGAGTTTTCACTGGTTGTTTCAAAATCCTGGAGAGAAATCTAAAACATTAGTTACTGTAACTGGAAGCTGAAAATTATTTTTTTTCGAATTGTAATACCAGTTTGCTGAAAGACCAATAGGAAGATTTCAATTTTGGACATAGCTTACACTATTGCCATCTGTTTTCTCACATAATAGCTATTACATATAACAAAATGGTTTCCAATTTTGTTTTTCCCTAAATCTGTGTTGTTGCCATACAAATGGCTTCAGCTCTTAAACAGCATCCAACCCTAAACATAGGGCAGCCGAGCCAGTGGCCATGGCATTCACATGTTGAAAGAAACTGTGGATACTAACTTGTAGCCTCTCCCAGTGACATCTGCTGGGTTGAAAATGGATGAGATACTGTGGTGTGAGAGAAGGAGCGTTCACTGGAATGCCAACCAGGGACTGGCTAAGAGGACAATGGGAGCACTAGTTTCTTGTAGGATAATTCTGTGGATTTTTTTTTTTTTTTAAAAGGTTGGTACCATTACAGTTGAAGTGGTGTCAATATGAGACCGGATGCAAGCAGGCCAATTTATAATTTATTTCCTATTCTCCTATATGGTGGTGATGAAGAAGAAACATTTTCTTTACAGCTGAATTTGAAACTGCACAATAAGTACCTTCTCACTGGTTCATGTACGTGCTGAGAGAGTGCTGAATTTGTCTAGATTAGTATTTTAATTAGCAGAAAGCCAGTTAGCAGATCAGGACATAGTATCCTTTTTGTGTTTTTCTGTCTACTTGACTTAGATTCAAAATATTGGCAACTTTTTTCTAAAATCTCTCATTTGCTTAACATATAGATTTTTAGAAACCTGTCACATGCATTTTAATGAGCAGTTTCCCTGCATGTGTCTTTGTATAAGCCTCTGAAAAAATAGATATTTTATCAAGTCTACTTTGACAGTTGTGTTGATTTTTTTTCCCCTTTCCTTCTTTCCTGTGCTTATTTTTCATTCTAGACTTTCAGTAGTGAAAACTGTAACACTTCCTCCTCCCCCTTCCTTCTCAGCAATCTGCGCAATGACATGATACAAGCTCCATCTTCCTTTCTCTACCCTTTCTTTTCTGAAGTCTGCATAATGACACAAGCAATCTGAGAAAACAGGCTTAGTTGAAGTTCTTTCCCTGTTGATTTTTTTTGTGGCAGTTACTAGTGCTATTGGACAGATTTCTACTTTCTTCCGTTTGCGTTCCTCACAATGAATTCCTCCAGTGGTTATTTTTGACATGTTAAAACTAGTTTCTTCTAAAATGGAGACTAAACATGTTTGCTTTATACATTTTTTTTTCTTTGTTTTAAAAATATTTCATCTTTGGAGATGTGTACTTGTATTCTGATTTCTTTGCTGCTAAGAAATTGTTCTGTTTTCCCCATGTCTTTTGTGCAGCAATATAGTTATTCCTACTTTACTTTTAGCTTTCCAGGTCCTGAGGCAAAAATCTCCAGTCCCTTATTGCAAGTACTGAAACTGGGCACATGGAACATACCAGCACATGGATTTAATCTTTCTTTGTGACATTTTCTGTTCTGGTTTTCCACCCACATAGTGTGGCTTTTTTTATACACTCTTAAGCCATCTACACTGTTGCAACTTTGTTTCTAGACCAGTCTCAATATATCTATTACATAATTCATGTCACAGTTCTCTAATTTTCTGATTATGGATAGGCAGGGTATTACTGCTGTACTAACTTATGTTAAATCCCAAGATTCTATGAAACTCTATCTGATAATCCACAGAGAGGCTTTACTTTGGTATGTTTTCAAAGTTCTTCAAAATCAGTCACAGGAACAGCGATATAAATTATGACCGCGCACGGAGTATCTGCTATAATGATTTCAGTGGGAAGGGGTTTGTATAGGAAGCTGTTTGTCTCTTGAGGTTCCAGATGTAGGGAGATATCAAAGTTCAAATAAAGGCTGAAATGTATTTTCAAGTGAGAATTTGTGACTTGTACTGTTCGTCCGTATATTCAAAATCTGTCAAAATGCACATTAATGCAATACCAGAAGAAATCAAACATGTTCTTCTGGCCTTCTGATTTGATGATAAATGGCAGAAATTTCTCTTGTTGACTTTTGTCCATTTCTTAATTCCATACCCATCTCACTCTATACAATTCATCCTTTGTATGTTAATTCCTTTTGTATCTGTAGTAACTCTCCCTCCATCTCGAAACTGCATCCTTGGAGAAAATCAGGGCTTCAGCTACTTGGATTATGAGCAGGACAAGACATTCTGTCAATAGGAGAACCAAGTCCTTTTAGTGTAATTCCCACTAAAATTACCCCTTACGACAATTTCTGCCTTTGATGTAGGTATGTTTCCTATTGCGCTCAATGGGAGTCACATTAATCTGAGGGCAAAATTTGGCCCCTCCTTGTTACCCATTAAAATGTTGTTTACATCCCTAGTAACTGGTTTAACAATTAAATTGTAATTGTTTAACCAAGAGCTGGCGCAGAGTCAGTGAGGCTCCACGGTGGGGACTGATTGAGGCAGGGGCCTGTGACTGGGTGCCTGCCAGCCAGCCCATTATGGGCAGAGGGCTGCTCCAGGGGCAGGCAGGTGGGTGAGGGCTGTGCTGGTATGACCCTCCCATTAACTGGTTACCTGGTAAACATGCCAGTAAAGCTAATGCTTATCAGGTAACCAGTTAACCTTTTACATCCCTACTTGTTACCAGGCACGAGAATCCTGAGTAGGGCTCACAATCCAGTTCTCTCATGCTCATTTCTGTCTGTTAATTTAGTTTGCTTTGCTTTATCCCTGCTTTGGTGTGACTAATTATTTCATAGGTAACGAAAAATTAAGCCCAGTTCACTTTTTCGGATTATGATCCTAGGCAAGGTTAGATTTATTTGAGGGATATTAATTTCTTAAGGACAGATTATTTCCTAGAAGTGATTTATTATAATATGCTGACAGAACTGTAGGCAATGTTGTGTCTATGCTCACCAGAACTGACTTCTCGAATTCGATTGCTTGTTTACGAATGCAATAAATTATCTAGAGCATTAGCAGTAATCATAGCCTTGAGTGACCTTTTTTGACATCTCAGGTTAACCTTGAAGGCTAAAGGAAGTTTCTTCACTTAGTGTGTATACTTTTGAACAGAATTCTACATACCATTTGCAAAACATTTTTTTCACCCTTCTAGTGTTATAATTGACATTTGTTAATGATAAATGCCAAAACATGCTAAGCACTAACTTCCTCATAATTTGTTACAAATGGTATGGTTGAGTGATATGACTTGACTATATCTTGGGTATTAGAATCTAATTAGCTTATCATGTAGGGCAAGACTGTAACTTGTCTGTGCCTGCATGGGAAAGAAGCAACATCACCAGTTTCCCTTCTATGGGCTACCGAGACTTCCTGTGTAGGGATAGTGGATTCAAGGGTGCATTTATTTAATTTATAACCATGTAGGAGATAGGAGTCATAACCAGGTACTTTCTACCCCAAATGTTCTGGCCAGTGCAGCTGAGCTGGCCTTGGCAGGAGACATTTTCTATGCTTGATGAAGGAATGGCGCAGATTACTTTTCACTTGGAACAAGGCGTTGGGGGTGTTGAACCAGGGAAAAATTGGTGTGATCCATCTCAAACCCAACTGGATCCACAGGTACTTGGGTCATTGTGGTCCAATCCTCAACCCAGTGACTTACTGGCATCCACTATAACCAGGACTTCTTGAACTCCAGCTCAAACAGAAACCCTGAACCAGAACTCCTGACTGGCTTGCTCCCCAACGGTCCATACAGCTCAGCCCCATTACAGATTACTCACAGTGCTGCTTCCAGGAAAAAAGACACTTCTCCCAGTCCTCTCAAGCTGTAGCCCCATTGTGGGGGATGGAGGAGAGGAAACTCAGGGCTTTACCCCAGAGCTGGGTTGATTCTTCTGGGCACTAGTGGATTTTTGCAAGCTCTCCTTCAGTCTCTGGGGTGGGGCCAAAAAGGAGGGGTTCAGTGTGTGGGAGAGGGCTTCCAGAGAGCAGGCTGGGGGTAGGAGTATAGGATTTGGCTGGGAGGTAGAATGCAGAAGCTGACTGGGGGTGAGGGAGGGTGCAGAAGTGGGCAGGGGTAAGGCTGCAGGTTTTGGGAGGGAAGATGCAGGAGCCAGCTGGGGGGAGTTAGTAGTGTGGGGTCTGAGTGGGAGAGATGCAGGGTCAGGCAGAGGATTGGGGTACCTACCAGGCACAGCTCCCAGGAGGCATAGGTGGCTCCATGATGCGGGAGGATGCCTATAGGGAGCACTTCTCTGCAGTGTACAGAGCCAGTAACGCACCCCCTGCCAGGCAGAGCCTGCAGGCCAGATGTAGCCTGACACTTGCCTTCATCAGGCTTGTGAGGCTTGGGGCTCCTCCCACCATGTGCAGTGGGGAGCTGGCATTGGTGCTCTAGCCACGATGTCCCCTGTGTGGCTGGCTCACACCCCTACAGGGCGGAGGCAAGCTCCAAGCCTCATGGCCAGATTAGATTCTTCACCTCTACCTTACATACTTTAAGGCCAGATGGGACCATCATGATAATCTAGCCTGACCTTCTGCACATCAGTGTCCGCAGGACCTCACCACTCACTCCTTGAATGGACCCATAAACTCTGGCTGAGTTACTGAAGTCCTCTAGTACACAGACCCTAGCTCAAATGAGAAGTGACCTGTGTCTCCACTGCAGAAGGTAGAAAACCCCTGAGTCTCTGCTTCTATTTAAAGGGCTCGTGCCTTCTGTCGGCTGCTAAGGCGGGAGCCCTTCAAATAGCAGAAGATGAAAGGGTTCACAGCTCCTACCCCCGCGCAAATGCATTGCCTGGGAGCCACAAGGAAGTGCAAGCCCTTTCAGCTCCTGCTATATAAAGGGTGGCCCGTGACTACTTTGAAAATTTTTGAAGTGGCCCCCCCTTCAAAAAATTGTCCACCATTGCTGTAAGTGAACTTTACTCTCCCCATGATTAGAAACCTGTCTAATTTCTAGCCTATGCTTGTTGATGACCAGTTTTTATATCCATTTTTCTTGTGCCAACATTGGCTATTAACTTAAATAACCTCCCTTTCCTTGTTGCTGTTTTATCCCTCTGATGTATTTATAGTGAGCATGGCTGATCCTTAAGGAACTCTGCCAGTAACCTCCCTTCAGTGTAACAGTTCGCCTCTGGAGTATTATTATTTTACATACTTTACACACCATATTCAACTCCATCCTCTCCAGCTTAAATAGTTTCAGTCCCAGCACCCTTCCATAGATAAAGCCCTGAACCCCAGTGTGGGGCCCCCCCCCCATGCTGAAGCTGGGAGCAGAACAGTGGGAAGTCCCCAGACATGGAGCACGCATCTTCTCCCTCCTCCCCCTGCTGAAACTGGTATTGGAGCCACAGGGCTGAAGCCCCAGTGCTCTCTCCAGGCCTAAAGCTCTGAGCCCTGGTGCCCTTAGGGGCTGAAACCCTGATTTCCTCCTCCACTGCCACAATTGTATCTCCGATCCCCAGTGTGGCTGAAGTCTGTAATCTCATCTTCAGAGTTATGGAATGCTTTAATGTTACTGAGGTGTCTAACTCTGAGGTTCTACTGTACTTTCTTTCAAAATTGCTCCCCTGTGAGAAACCTCAATATCCAGGGACTTGACAGAGTCACTGTCCCGTACTTACCAGAACAAAACTGAAGAATCATTTATGATACTGGTTGTCAGACTACCTTAGTCAACTGCATATACCATATCTGTAATGTATGCATTGTAGCACATGCAGTAGATTTAGAATTAGATGTTTTGCCCATTATATGCATTACTTAAGAGTACTGTGTCAATGACAGATGGTTCAGCCCAGAACATCTACTGTAATAAAGGTTAAACATCATGGCCACTGACAAGTTGGAATGTATTAAAAGATCATTTGATATTCTAAACTGGTGTATTTGTATCATAGGCCATAAAGATGTAGGAGTGACTATTTCATGCAAATTTTTTCAATCAGAGTTTTCATTATTTTGTTGAAAATTAGAGTACTGAAGTTTTTGGAATATAAAATATTTTATTATCTTTGTGATGGGGTGTCCCAACCCCACACTAGCCAAGGGGAGGCTAACCAGGCCTTCTGGGCTGAGAAGGCCCCTCCCCCGTGACCATGCTGGGCATGCTCCAACTGCAGGCCTGGTATAAAGGCCAGAAGAGCAGCTCAGTTGGGGCTGACCTCCGGAGTGGAAGGAGTTCCTGCTGGAGCACAGGAGCAACTGCCCTTGCCCTGCTGGAGCACAGGAGCCCAAACTGCTGCCGGAGCTGCAGCCACAGCCACAACCACTGCGCTGACATCAGCTGCCATGCTGACTGCGATTGGCCGCCGTGCCGGCCACCGCACCAGATGCTGCCGCCATGTCAGCTGCTGCACCAGCATCTGCCCATGCAGGTGGGAACTGTGCCAGTCAGGGGAGCGGGGTAGGAAGCAGCCCAGGGCAGGGAGCTGGAGGAGCCCCGGCGGACTCGGTGTGTTTCGGGGAGGAACTCCCCACCGAACCAGCGGTGGGAACTGCCAACCACTGATAGGGCCCTGGGCTGGGGCCTGGTGGAGAGGGAGGGCCCAGGCTTCCCTACCCTCCACACCCTTATGCCCCCGACAAGAGGCATTAGAGATTCAGCCGCTGGGCCATGTTGACTCCCAGACCGGTGGGAGGTAGGAACCTGGCCACTGAACCACGTTGGCCACTGGACCATGTTGGCCCCCGCCCCCGACCAGGGGGAGCTAGAGGCTGGGCCATATTGACCCCCAGACTAGGGAGAGCTACAGACTCAACTGCAGGGCCTGTGACTATATTTTCTGTGTGTTGCAAGTTTAGTTTTCAGTTGGCTGTTCAGCCTTCACTTTTTGCTTAAAAGGAATTTTGGTATTTTAGAATAAGCATTTATGAATGTTTCGAATGTTTCAAATAAAGTTGTACAATACGTAGTAGATTTGGGTTAGGTCACATTCTGCAAGTTTATCTGAATAAATTCATATGCAGGTGTAGTTAGTTCTCTAGTGATCATATCTAGGAAGTGTTTGACCTGTAGATTCATTTAAAAATACCTGTTTAAGTGGCTTGAATGTTAATCTAAGCTGTTCAAAGTGTGTTAGTGGTTATACTTTGGAAGTTTACCAATGGTAGACAGTCCTTTTGGCATCCCATCTTTGAAAGCTGCTATCCTCCTGTGCTGTAGGAGAATTTAGTATCTCATATTCAAAAATTCAGTTTGAATTTTGGCACTAGACCAAGTTACCTGATTGCCTTTTCCCATTTTTCTAGACTGTTCCCTAAGATAGGATGTTTTCTGATCTCCTATGGGAGCAAAGTGTCTTTGCTATAAATCAGGTTGGAATGGAGAGAGAGCAATATGATGCTTCAGTGCTCTGCCATGTGGGGGTGTTTGGCATTTCTGTAAAACATAACCAGTTCCAAAAATGTCAAATTATAGCTGTTCACTCTCTTCCTGGAAGTTGTATAAATGAACACCTTTTAATTTTCTCTTCTGGGAGCCTCAGCAAGTTGACTTTCTCTTTCCATGCCGTATAAAATTCAAGTGTTTTCTGTCTAGGCCCCTTTCCTGTCCTCTTAATGCTTAATAGCTCTATGAATGACAGAATTTGAGGAAAGTATAGCATTTGGGAAAGTGTTGTTAATGCGTTGCAACTCCATTAAGTGCAGATAAGTTGTCGCCTTTGGAAAGTCATAATCTAAAGTGTGCAGACACAAGGGTTCATACTCTGTGTCGGTTTAACTTAACTGAGTGAGAGTTTATCCTTATATTCTCATTGGCTATTGACATGGAACATCTCATTAGATTCTCACTGGAAGCGTACTTGAGCAGAATCTCGGAGTTGGTCATATTTACTCAAAAGCCTGACACAGTGCTTGAAGCCCCCCGAGATTTCTTTGAGATAGTGAAGGAAGACTTTTATTTCACCCAGAAAAAGCAGCGTCATTGGCAAAAAGTACAGCTTTTTTTTTAATTATACTGCTAATCTCCAGTCTCTGAAGCACCTTCGATAGCTTTTAAAAGTAGTTCAATGAACGGAGCAAACAGAATAGGTGATGAAGAATACTCTTACCAGGTACCTCTATGTAGGAAGCAAATCTCTGATCACAACCCATTTTAAAGGAAGGAATGGATATATGGAATTGTGGAGTAGCTAGATAGTGTTTTATTACTTAAGGTTTGAAATTTAATTTCCTCGCTACTACTAAAAGAACCCTAGAAATTGCACACTTTGCAGCTAATGCCAGAAGAAAGCTACTTGTATTCGTTTATTTAATGTGAGACTGATGTTCACTGAATATAATATTTTTTTGGCTTTCTCTTGAATAAAATTACTGGTCATTGTTGGGAATAGCTTGTTAGACTGCAGAGGAACCAGTTGGCCAAGTCTTTTTTTGTCAGTATTTTATTGTACAGACTAATAGTGCTCGTCCAAGCCATATTCTTTAGGACTTCTAATCTTTTTTGCTTGAGTATGCTTATACTGGCTTCCAAACAGGAGTTCAGCAGTTATCCCTATTCAACGGGGTGACACAAGTGTAGGAAGTATTTGATAGGCTTGAAGTTGCTGAAAAGACTTACAGAACTTGCTGCCAAAGCCACTCATCCCGGGAGATTTGCCATTTGGAAAATCACTTGTAGCATTTTGTGTTTCTGTTTCAAATTAGTTTTTCCTCAGTAAGATGTGACTTCTATCAGTATAACTAAATCACATATGGGTGTGAAACATGCACACCTCTGAACAATGTGGTAAGAGCATGATGAATGGAAATGCAACTATATGGATCAACAAAACAAACCTGTTTTCTGAGTGGGAGTGGCACTGGCTGCAACAAGACTGTTGATGTGCGTTGTTTGGCGGGGAGTACTATGTCCCACTGACCTAACCCCCAGTGTAGAAGCACAATGTCAATGGGAGATTTCTCCTTTGACATAGCTACTGCCTCTCACAGAGGTGGATTAATGGTGCCAGAGGAAGCAGCTCTTGCATTGGCATGGGAGATCTTCGCTTCAGTGCACTGATTCAGCATTGGAAAGTGTAGACCTGCCCTGAATTTTCAGTTCTTTGGCTTTGACTGATCTTGTCTGATCTTTAAATGTTGGTTAGTTTTATTGTTAGTTTCTTTTGTAATGATTTTAAAAATTTGCTGCACAACAGTTAAGGATATATTGGTTGGGACACTGGTTTTGAAAACATTCAGCTTCATATCCCAATTAAAGGTGCGTGTGCACGCTATGCTGGCAAGCTACCCTTGATTTTCTCATACATCAGTTTTCGTTTCTACAGCAGCACCAATACACAGTTGTTTGAAGATGTTTTAGGATTGCCCCCCTCAAAACCAACTGCTCTTAGTTTGTATCTTATTCATAGGAGAGACCATGTACTATACATCTGAGAGCCTTTGTGCATGTCTGTCTTTGTGTCCATCCATCCATGAATCTGTTTATTCAAGAACACTTCCAAATGATAACAAGTGGGACCAGCAAATTTGATACGCAGCTTCCTCTTATAATAACCTAAAGCAAGGTCAGCGTTTGGTAGTGTCAGGGCAATGGGATGTGCATGGAATGTGTTTTTCTCATTAAATGGAAAGACAGGGCTGTGATAGCAGGGACAGTTATTTCAGAATGACCATAGAGGGGTAGCAAGCAAGCATGGCCTCGCCACCCCGGCTGGTCCCTGGGGAGCAACGCCCTTAACAATAGGCTCAGATAGGGGAAAGGGGCAGGAGCATGCTCAGTGGAACTGCAGCTATATGCATCAATACATCAAACTGTTTTCTGAATGGGAATGGCACTGGCTGCAGCAAGACTCCTGTGGTAGGCTGTCTGTCCTGCTAAACCTACAGAATATCTTTTTGCATCTATTTTGGGCTTTGAGCAGGAAGGAGGATTTAGCCTGCAAGGAGTTTCTACCTACTTTGATCCATTCAATATGGCTAGGGTATAACACTCTTTATCATGTTTAGTCAGATGTAAAAGGAGTTAGCATTGTGCTTGTTTTACTGCTTACTAAGATGTAGGAATAACTGCATGTCAGGGATGATTTAGTTGAGATTAGTCCTGCTTTGGGCAGGGGTCTGGACTTGATGACTTCCTGAGGTCTCTTCCACCCCAATGACTCTATGATTCTATACCTAAGTGGAATCATAGGTGTGTGAGTTTACATCTTCTGAATTTGTCCCTGTGTGTTCAATTGAATTAACAGGCTTAATACAAACTGAGGACCTGTGATCACCAAATAAAAAGAAATCACTTTCAAATGCTAAGTATCAATATATGAATGTACAAATATCACCTTTCCTTTTTTTATACTGTTCTATATACAAAATAATGACTTAGGCCCCTAGCAAAGGACCCCGTATACAGTCAAGCTGTGAGACTGAGCACTGAGTTTTGTGATGTTAATTTATGCCACTAATTAATAGTGCTCATGTATAACTAATATATACCGATTGGATGTCTCTTTTGATTTATTTATTCTTCAACTTATTTGATTCCTTGACAAGGATCAGATCCCCGGGGCACCATTAAGCATATGTTAAAACAAAACACCATCGTGGTGTGTGGGTGTGTAAGAGAATGAAATTCCATAGATGTGATTGGGTAGTCTGTAAAAAATGATTTAATTTTATGACACAGCCTGAATTTGCTTCTTGGTATAGATAATTAATTCTGCATGAGTGCTCATCTGAGGTGTAGTTCTATGCTTACAACATGCATATTTTTATGCTTTTGCCACAGAGGAAAGAAGATGAAAATAGTGTATGTGAGGGCTATCTTAGCTGCCTTTCCAGGTGTTCAGAGACTAGGGTTTCTTGTAAATTTAATAATAATTGTGAGTTTCCTGAATTTCCAACTTCTTTTAATACTGGTTGGACCTCCCTGGTCCGGCATCATCGGGACCTGATTGGTCCTGATTGAGAATTCTCAGGATGATGAGAGGTCTCCTGCCACCAGCCCCCAAGCTCATCACCCGCTGCTGGCAGGCTGTCCCAGCAGGCAACCTTGCCTTGCCCTCCCCCCCACAACCTGGCTGGGCTGCTTGCCCAGCTACTGCTGCAGGGCTCCAGTTCTGTGTAGCTGGGAACAGCTGCGGGGTTGGGGTGCTGGTCCTGTGCAGCTGGGAGCAGCCGCAGGGCTAGGGTGCCAGTCCTCACCCCATGCAGCCTCGGCCCTGGCCACACACAGCCAGGGGAAGCCGCAGGGCTCTGACCCTGTGCTCCCTGGGTATAGCCACGGGGACTCTGGCCCTGTCCTGCCACAGGCCTCTGGCCTCCGCCCCACACTGCTGGAGGCTGCTACAGGGCTTTGGCCCCAGTCCCATGCTGCCCTCAGCCAGGCTACTGACTCTGATGTAATGCCCAGCTGGTCCTCCTGCCCTTAGGCTCCTGGGCTCTTTGGTCCAGGAGCATCCATGGTCCTGCCAAACTAGAGAGAGACAGATTTTGGAGGTACAACCTGTACTTGCGCTCTTTCAAAAAACAAAAGCCTCACAGAACAAAAAAATAAATTCTGCTTCAGAGAGATTTTGTCTGGAAATGAATGGTGGGCAACAGTTTGTTTCTTTACCAATTTTCAGTAAAAATAGTTAATTCAGGTCAACCAAAACACTTCATGAATTTGGCAATTTTGGGAAATTGTAATTTGAAACAAAACAAAATTAGAAATGACTGGTTTAATCTTAACACCATGAGAACAAATATTTTTGATTTTTTTGGTCAGGCTGTATTCATAAAGGGATTTACATGACATATACAAAACCAAAGAGGATTTACTACCGGTGGTTACAGTGCCACCCTCCTTTAGCCATTATCTCAGTGGTTGGAGACCTCACCAAGGATGTGAGGAAAGCAAAGATCAGTTTTTACAACTAGGAAAACTTAAACAACGAATTGTCAGTGCTGCTAGACTATTCATTGTTTAAGTTTTTCCAGTTACAGACTAACTCGGCTACCCCTCTGAATTGTATAACTAGGTCTTCCTTCCTTATAACTGTGAGTGCCATAAACCTGTTACAGGCTCTTCTGTGGTAGGTGTCTCTCTCAACTCTGATGAAGCTGTTCTGCTTTCTATAAATACTTAAATATTCATTAGAGCAAGATCTTGAGCCTCCCGCATTGCAGTTGAGTGTTCTGCCCACCAGGCGCTCTCTGGTCCAGTGACTATTCAAATGGAGAGAGAGAGAGAGAGAGAGAGAGAGAGACTTCAACAACCATTAATTTCCATGGCTTTTACTTAGAAGGTTGAAAACCTCAAGAAAATGCTTAGGTCAACCCCAAATAATTTTGGGGGGATTTTTTCAATTTCACCAAAATTTTCAGTTTTGATTTAACCTGAATTGAATTATTTTCCTATGTAGGACTGCCAGCAAAAAAAGTATGCTACTCAGCCTTGTTGGTCCCAAGTAATGGGGGACACAATGTGGGTGAATTTTTTTTTTTATTGGGCTGACTACTCTTTGGTGAGAAATTTGTCTCAAAAGCTTCTTTCACCAACAGAAGCTGGTTCAATAAAAGATGTTTCTTCACCTATCTTGTACATCAGCAAACAAAAGGAGAGTTACTCACATAGCTCTATAGAGGGTCAATATATAACAAAATGTGATACGTGAAGACCATCTTAATCTCCCCTTTCCACCCACCATTACCTCAAAGTTCTTTGCGTGCATACTTAGGAGTCACGAATAATACTGAATGGAAGCCTGGGGTGAGTCATGTTTATATTAAATAAGTACATCATGTGTATATATAAATTGAGTACATTTTTTTTCACATGCTAAAAGATGGGCACGATAAGCTGTCATTCCCTGGCTAATTTTTCAAGGGTGACTTGACTTAGAATCATTTATATATATGTATGTATACACTCTAATTTTCCCCCTTTGTCATGCTTGTTTTACAGAGTTGCAAATCCACTCAGTCCTATTATTTTGTATATTTTTTGGATTACATTATTACCTAAAGTCCTCAACTGTCATTGGTGCATCATTGTGTTAAGCTTTGAGTGAACAAATGTACTCCAGTCCTGTTTATTCAAATAGTCTGGGTAAGATGTGAACACTTCAGATAAGTGGGCATTGGCTAAATGGAAAAGCTATTAATTAATATAGGCCTCTCTAAGAGGAGGGACTAGGGATGGGAGAATGAAAGTACTAGTATTTTTCTTTTGTAGCTAGGAGGCTTGGGAACATAGATGTGGGAACTGGTGGTGTAGCAGCCCCAGGCTTCACATGGGTCTCCACTATCAGTCCTGCAGAAGGTGTCCCAGCTCCCAGCCACACACATGTTCCTGTGTCTGGGGTTCCAGTTCCAGTCTCCGCCCCACAGCGCCTCTTTATCCTATCAAGATCTGGCTCTGTTTAGGAGGGGGAGGAGTGTGGGCAGGGAGGAAAAGGGCTGGCTTTCAGCACCCCATTATTAATAATATTCTAGCATGAAGGAAGTGTATGATGGTCAAGATTTGAACTGGAATCTCCTGCTTCCCAGGTCAGTGTCTCAATCCCAATACAATGCTTTCACCTGAGAATGGAGTTACTTAAGATTTACAACAGTGTAAACAGAAGGGAAATCTGGTCCGATGTTTTATGTTCTGATATTGGATAAGTCAACACATTGCCCTGCCATGAAAAGATAAGAGCATCTGGGACATCTTAAAGATTTAGGAAGAAAAATATGAAGCCTGGGGAATTGAGTGCTTGTATTATACTTACCTACTACACAAGTGAAATATATTTTAGAGGAGGAGTTGCACAAAATGTGGGAGAAGCCATTAACGAGAACCATTTCAGCCTTGAATGGTTTTTTGTTTTTCTTTTTTTTTTTTTTGTGGAAGAAGCTGCTCTTAGCTTCGTTGCTTTGCTTTGTGTCATGTAAATGCACAGACTCAGATTCTTTGCCAGGGCTTGTTCCAAGAAAATAAGAATGATAGATACAATGCCTGAAACACTGGATGAGGGGATTCAGTTTTGCTGTATGTTTTCCTGTTCTGGAACTGAATGAACATTTTGCAGCCAAAGGCTGTGTCTACATGACAGTTGGAGGTGTAATGTGTATACCTGAGCTAGCCTTACACTAGCTAGTCCAGCTAAAAATAACAGTGAAGACATATAAATGTAGACCATGGGGTTGAGTGCATACATTCATGCCCTGAATTCCAGGCAGCCTTTTACAACTTGCACTGAACTTCATGTTGCATATGTTTTTGCTGTTGTTTGTAGTCACTCTAGCTAGATTAAAACTAGCACGAGACTGCAATTGCGCCTCTGATTCCATTGTAGATATCACCAAAGTTGCCAATTCTTAATTATTTAGAAGAGTGAACATGCTGAATGGAAAGATTCCTGTCTCCCAGTAACTACTTCACAATGTCCTAATCGCACTTAATATACTTAAGCATGTGTAGTATTGACTAGAAGGTCGATTGCTCTTAATTTCTTGTTTATGGTAAATGCAACTATACTGAACTTGCTAGGAGGAAGCTTTTATGATGTGCCTAGTTATGTGAATTTAAATACAGGGAGCATTTAGCAGATGTGGGTGTTGAAGCTGAGCCTCTGTGTGCATGTGCCTGCTGAAAAAAGGCATCGAAGTCATTTTCATGTTTTTGTAGAGGAGCAACTAAATATATGCGAACCCAGCTGTTTGCAGAGATAAAACTTCATTTAACAACCTGTCAGCTGACAATAGAACACTCCAAATACTGAGCAGCTCTAAATTGATTAAAGACTCCTTCTAATAAACAGGATGATATTTATTTCAATTCAGATCTGTTCCCCTATTATTAGCTCTAGTTGTTTACCTAGAAAACTTAGCATTTCTATCCACTTACTCAGATGTCACTGTTACTTTGTTTAAAAGTGTGTTCAAAAAGAGTGGTAACTTCTCAGGGCAGCATAAGCCCTCTAGCAAATTGATTGCAAGTGTCTATTTATTTAAAAATCTAAATAGATTTAAGCCACCATATAACAGTGACAATCGAGGAAAAATTTGTGTTTACAGCTCTTCATGAATGATGATCATCATTGATCCATTTTTGCTTTGTGTAAGCTTTATTTTCCCACTTCCCTGGTATTTAATTACACTTGTAGTTATGTAAGGCTGAAGGTTTGGCTTGTCTATATGTGACATGCTGAATGTTTGGAAGAGCTTTGATAGAAGCTGTGCCAGGGAAACTTCATTAAACTTTTAATTGCCAGAAGAACTAAACTATTACCTTGATTCTTACTGAGAAGTTTGGGTTTTCGGGGGGGGTTTAAACTACTAGATAAGACCTACTGGATCAATTTCCTAGATCAATGGGATATTGCATGCAGTTGGATGAGTTCAGTTGTTTGTAGGCCCATGCCTCATGTAACATTTAGGATGTTTGTAAATTAATATATTTGGTATACCAGAGCGATGTACAATCTACATGTGTAACTGTAAAACAAATTGCAGACTTCCCATTACTCAGTAAGGCTGTCTATACTGGCGCGATCTTGCGCCAGAGCTATGCAAATGAGGCTCAGCGTGGAATATCGCCGAGCCTCATTTGCATAACTAATGAGCTGCCATTTTTGCAGAAGAGGCTCTTGCGCAAGACGGAGCTGTCTACGCTGCCCCTTCTTGCGCAAGAAAAACCCTCTTGCGCAAAGCGTTATGCCTGAAAATAATCAGTATAATGGCTTTGCGCAAGAGGGTTTTTCTTGCGCAAGAAGAGGCAGTATAGACAGCTCCATCTTGCGCAAGAGCCTCTTCCGCAAAAATGGCAGCTCATTAGTTATGCAAATGAGGCTCGGCGATATTCCACGCTGAGCCTCATTTGCATAGCTCTGGTGCAAGATCGTGCCAGTATAGACACAGCCTAAGAGAGTGACTTCCTATTATTTTACATATGCAATTGATTTTCATTAATGTTGTTTTCAGACTGAAAATCTAATTATTGAAATAAAATTGTCAAACTAAGACAAGTCATATTTCTGTTTGTGTCCATCTAGTTCTTTTGTCAGTGCACAGAGAAGGCAGAGCCATGTTTCCTTGTCTTAGCTTTTCTGTTCATCAGAATGACAATAAGGTGCGGAACTTGTTCTCCTGTCCACTATGCAGTTCTGTTGTTCTGTGACAATTGATCTGAAAGCCATTGTAGAAATTAAGGGTCTCCCCAGACTTCAGTGAGCTTTGGAATAGGCCCCGCATGAAACTGTGAAAATAAAAACAAATACTTACTGCAAAATCTCTTCAGCATATGTATAACCCATGCATGAGGTAACTTTTTGAAATAATCCAAACAGTCTGCAAATGAACTTTTGTTAAGTTAAAATTAGGGCTATCAAGCTATTAAAAAAATTAATTGCGATTAATTGTACTGTTAAACAATAAGATGGCAGCTGACCCTGGGCTCTGCGTTGCTGCCCCTTTGAAAAACTGCCACAGTGTTTCAAAGGGGCAGCACAGTGGGAGCCCGGGATCAGCTGTGCGATGCTGCGCTGCCTCTTTGAAACACTACCACGGCATTTCAAAGAGGCAGTGCAATGCGGAGCTTGGGGTCAGCTGAAGTCCCCAGCTGATCCTGGGCTCCATGCGATGCTGCCACCACAGTGTTTCAAAGGGGCAGCAGCGTGGGAACCAGGGAACAGCTGTGCAGCACTGACTCTTTGAAAACACTACGGTGGTGTTTTAAAGGCGCAGTGCAATGTGGAGCCTGGGGTCAATTGGATTCCCGAGCTGACTCTGGGCTCAGTACAGTGCTGCCCCTTTGAAATGCGTCTGCAGCTGATCCCAGGCTCCATGTTGTGCTGCCCATTTGAAACGCCGCGGCAGTGTTTCAGAGGTGCAGCGCTACACAGCTGATCCTGGGCTCTACTTGTGCTGCCCCTTGGAAATGCAGCAGTGGTGTTTCAAAGGGTCAGTGCTGCATGGAGCCTGGAGTCAGCTGGGGACTCCAGCTGATCCCAGGCTTCCACTGTGCTGTTCCTTTGAGATGCCCTGGAAGTTTCCCAAAGGGGCAGTACTGTGGAAATGCCTGCAATTAATGCGCATTAAAAAAATTAACGCGTTGTGCTCTGCATCCATTGCAGGTGTTAACGTGCATTAATTGACAGCCCTAGTTAAAATATAACTTGCAGTTGTGGCTTGCAGTAAAACTGGATCCAAATCAAATATTTTACTGGATATCTTACTCCTGAAGTACTTTTATTGCACATTCCGTACTTTTAGACAAACTCTCTAACTGTTAAATTATACACCTTTTCTACAGGTGGTTACAATAGTTGTAATTTTTCCATTGTGCAGGACTGTCATCTTGTACATACAGTGGAGTTCGGATTATCTGACTCCTGGTAATCCGACACTCTGATTTATCCGACCCTTCAGCTCCCGGGGACTTTGTCCCCGGGAGCTGCAGGGTTGGATACAGTGCGGGCCGGCCCCGCTTGCTGCTCTCTTGGAGCAGTTGCTGCCGCTCCTGCCGGGGACAACTGGGCAGCGAGTGGGGCCGTTCTCCCGCCCCATGCCCCGGAGCCGCTGATGCGGCTCCTGCTGGGGCCGCTTCTTCCCTGGCAGCATCAGCATCAGCATCAGCTGTCCCCTTGCTCTCTAGGAGCAGTTGATGCGCTGCTGCCGGGGAAGAAGTGGCCCTGGCAGGAGCCGCATCAGCTGTCCCGTTGCTCTCTAGGAGCAGCTGATGGGGCTCTTGCCGGGGCTGCTTCTTCCGCGGCAGCAGTCCCTATCATCGGACATATTCGGTAATCCGACCACGTGTCGGTCCCGTTTAGGCCGGATGATAGGGACTCTACTGTAGTTGAGTACCCCTATAATAAAATCCTTGACCTGAAAAGAAGCAAGAAAACAAGCCCATAGTTAAAATTCATTTTTTTTAAGCTAGAATCCATCATGAAACAGGTGTAAGGTAATTAGTGAACAAATGTAAGTCACAGAATGAAAGAACATGAAGTTGGGATGTTGAAGATGAAGGAACTCAAAGAAGCTTGGAAAGGGTGACGAGAATAGGAGACTGTGGAGGAGATGATTTAAGATAGTCATACAAAGCCTTGACAGAGGAATAACAGCTTGAATTTGATATGGAAAGTTAGTGGAAACTAGAGGAAGGAAATGTAAAGGTGAGAGGCATGTACACAACAGAGGTGATAGGAGGGAGCAAAATCTTTGCAAGTGTTTTGGATAGCTTGAGGAAGGAGAGCAGAAAGTTTTTACAGTGGTTATGACAGCAGGTGGCAAAAGGATGGGTGGATGAGAATTTTTGCAGCAGGAGTGGAGTGAGAGGATGAGGAAAGAAGTGACAGGAGTTGGACTTAATGGAAGCATGCATACAGAGATGAAAAGAGGGGTATAATCAAAGATGACCCACAAGCTGTGAGTTTGGGTGACACTGATAGGGAGGATGATGAAGTTGCTCACAACGATAGCAGAGAAGGAAGAGCGTGGATGGAAGTATTTAAGATCCCAAATAAATATTTCATTGTTACACAGCGAAGCTAATTCTCTGGATTTTATTTTTGGCACTATTGCCTGTGGGGAAAACTGTGCTGGAAAAAGTTCATACTACTCAGATGTCTAGACAAATTGTGATGCAGAAAGATAGTGAAGAGTTGTGAATGGCTTTGCTCTTTTCAACTTATTTCCAGACCACTCGGTTCCTGGGCCACCTGGTTTCTGCAACCAATTTAAGGGGTTTTTTTGGTTCTGAAATAACTATATTGGACTATTAGTAGTAATGAATGTGTCTATGTAGATATGAGCTTAGATCTAAATGTGAGAGAACAGTAGCTCATGAGAACTACCATATCCTGAACTAGCAAAGCTTACCCTTTAGCACTCTGCAGATTGCTTTGCAGTGAAGCCAGAACTTAATTTTCATTCTGTCAGTGACTTTTCTCTGTATCAGGTTTCATTTGACTGCTACTCACTAGCCCTCAAGCTGTATGCAAATGTATGTAAATATGATTGCAAGTTCACATTGTGGAGGTGCTTCTTTCATGCTATTAGTAAAATCGCTGTCTACATTGGCCCATCAGTCACATTAGTAGTAGCTTGCTGGCATGTATCTGTGTAAGGGACAGGATTAAGAATGCATAGTTTTGGATCAGATTATTTAAAATGGCTTCCTCTATGGCTGACGCCTGGATGCAGTGCAGAGAGCCAAATGATGACCAAAAAAAGCCAGAAACATTATTGTTCTTCATTAACTTTAGAGGACACTCTTCATTTTCCATCAACCTGGTTAAATGCATTATTTTTCCATATTAATCACTTAAATCAAAACACTCGTGTCAGAAGCCAAAAAGTGTAATGTCATGTTGGGATTGTTACTTCACGGAAAGGATGTTGTTCCTTTGTTCTAGGGCTAGTTAAGGCCCTGCTATTATTGCTCTAAAACACTTAGATTGAGGACTTTAAATCTGCCAGTCTGTGCTTGAAATGGTAAGACAGAACAATCAAACTTAAAAAGAGAGAATGGAAAATGCCCAGGAAGCTTTATAAAACTGGAAAAATTCTCAGCTAAAAATAACATTGGGGCTAAGAACTTCAGTATATTGTGCTTTCAGTCATTGTCATTTGTAGCATATGTGCAACATACCTAAGGTGGCACAAGACTAGGATTCATCACCAAATTTGACCCGCTGATTGGATCATAAGCTTTTTTCAGCGTGGGCTGGCTAAAATGGACAGTGCAACCTGAATGCTGATCTAGGCCCCTATGTTTGCAATGAAGCAATGGACAACTCAAATGCAATTTTATTAGGGTTAAATTCTGTAACCCTTTCTTATGCTGAACAATGCAACTCAGACTAGGCTGTCTTGGGGATTGTATTGTGGTATCAGTGTTCTAATCTTCTGTTCTGCTAAAGTTCTTGTAGCCGTAAGAAATATAAATGGGACAAAGATTGTCCTGTATTTTCCTTTCAGAAGTGCCTAGAGGTAATTCATAAATTTTATGTGATGGATAATTTATAATACTTAAAAGCGACAATTTAAACTAAAAACCAGGTAAGACGACAAGTGTTAAGACTTCAAGACAGAATAAGGTAAAATAAGCTTGATGTTACTTCACCCACTTTGTCAGGTAACACACAGAGGGAATAAATAACAAGAAAACATAACCAAAGTAGTAGAGTCCAGCAATTCCAAAGTTAAAGGAGTGATTATGAAACCCATACTAGCTACTTGAAATATAGTGTATGCAGAGTTTAGGACACTGTATGCGGTGGTAATTGAAGGCCAAGACTATTATAGGGTTCAAAAAATAAATAGCCATTTATTTCTCCATGAGCTGCTTTGCCAGGAGTGACAAGGATGAAAAACCATGCTCTGAAGTGTCCCTGGCCTCTATTTCCCAGAAGCTAGAAATGGTCAATAGGGAATGGATCATTTGATTAGTACATGTTCTGTTCATTCCCTCTGAAGTACCAGACATTGGTCACTGGTAGAAGCAGTATACTGGGAGAGATGAACCTTTGATCTGACCCAGTATGGCCTTTCTTACTCATAGTCATAAATAATCTCAGAAGGCAAAGTAGGTATTTTATGGACAAATGATAAATCACAACTGGATGGTCTTCTTTGCTGCTGACATGTTCCTGCTAGGTTCAACGCATCAGTTAAGGAAAGAGAAGCCCCAGCTTTAGACAGACGTGGCAAAACAAACTGAATTGCTCATCAACCAGTAGAAGGTAAAATTGTTTGTGCTGAAAAAACCCATCAGAGTAGAGAGAGAGATACTAGAGGAAGTAAGTTATTTTTCCTCTCTCAGGAATGAGATGTGCAATGATGGTGAAATCATGTTAGATGTCAAGCAAAGAATTTTGATAAGCTTGAAAAGATTTGGAAAAGTAACATGATTGGTTCTGACAGTTTTGAATTTTTTTAACATTGACATAATGTTGTTCCCCTTTTATTCAACAGAGCTATGGAAATCCTGGAACAAAAATTGATAAGCAGCTAATTCCAAAGCAGTGCCTCTAAAGGATATTCATAGTGGAAAGTTTTCTTGATACTCCAAAAGCATCAAATGTAAGTCTTTAAGGATGCCACCCACATGATTTTCACAGCAGCTGATCAGGATACTAATATGAAAGAGAAGGTGACCTAGACAAACATACATAATAGAAAAAGAAGCTCATGGCCAGGCCCTGGCAGCTGAGTAGCCTAGTGGCTAGGTCACTGAGTAAGCAAGCGGGAAAATGGGGGTTCTGGCCTAGGGAAGTGAAAGGTTAATTGGTAAGCATCACCCTGAACAGGTCATGCTAACTGGTTCTGGTTAATGGGTAGGGGCTGGAGCAGCTCCTCACCCACCCCAGGCAGGGGGCTGCTTCAGTTCCGCAGGGCCCACCACAGGCAGGGGCTGCTCCCTGGACAGCCAGCATGTAAACCTGTGACGGGGGGCAGGAGCGGCTGGGTCCATCACAGGGAAGTAGCTTTGCTGCGGGACCTGCAGTATAATGCTTATTTAAGCTGTATACTGAAGAGCCACAGCGTGTAAGCATGTTAACTGCTAGGATTTTTAGCAGTTACATGGTTACCTTTTTAAACTAATTTTTACATCCCTACTCTGGCCCTTGTGCTCCTGGCCCAGGAGCTCCAAATTGCTCCCTCTGAGTCCTTAAATTAGGGGCGTGCCCCCAAAATCCAGATTCCCCTGAGTTGGGGCTTCTTAGTAGGTCTCCCCCCCCCCCCACCCCCCCTTTCTCCAGATGAGTAAGGTGGGAACTTATTTGCTCCCCTGGCTGCCAAGCAGATAGACTGCTGAACTGGGCTCCTCCCTCTTGGTAGTCAGCCCAAACTGAGGCATGCTCCTTCCTTTGCTCCTCTTTCCAAGCCTGGTATTGGTTGCAGGTAAAGCAGGGTGGGGCTAGCTGGCTGGGCCCAGAGGCTTTCTTCAATCCCTAGGGTGTCGGGCCCTCCTTTCTCCACTCCTTTACGAAACCAAATTCATTGTGACACTCAAAACCCTGAACATACCTGTACAAGACTGAAAAATGGCAAACTGGTGGCTGCTTTACTCACCTGAGTACAAGAAGCTAAAACAAGAATAAGCAGCTAGAACCCATAAATCTGATTTTAAAAGTGAGTTTTTCTTATGATGAGGTACCTCTGCAAATTATAAATTAATCATGCTTGTGCAACCTAGGCCAACTACTTAGTTTTCAAGCATCTCTAATTGAAAATGTCATCACTATAATGAATGTTGATTTATTTATTAATTAGGAAATGTTTGAACTGGGAAACCTGAAGTGCATACGTCTTTTTTTTAAAATCCACATTATGCAGTTAAATAAAAGGAGACACTGGCAATATCAATCATACCTATACAGAAAGTTTATAGACCCTGCCAAACAGAAAACAATATTTGTTATAAAGTCATCTTAGTCTTTTTTTCTCAAATGTTGCCATCGATATGATTAATTTTTAATTACTTTTTTGTTCTTCTTGAAGACCAACGTTTATTCCTTCTGAAAATATGTTAGGACTTCTTTGGGTTCTTCCTCTAACAGATGAAACTCTTGAATGAAAAATATTGACTGAACTTGAAGTATTGTGTCAATAGTTGCTTGATTTGATCAGTATCAGTGTGGGAAATGCTTGCTGAGCAATTGATGAATTTATACATCAGAAATGATTTATAAAAATCAAGCAAGCTCTAACCAATGAAAAAGAATCAACTCCATCCAGAACACCTAAATTATTCGTGTAGCTTCCCACTAAAAGGGCGTAACACATATTGAGTTCCTCTATATAATTTATATTGTACACTTTTATAGTGTCACTTTCTGATATCTATTTGTTTGCATCATTTGTAGACTTATATTTGAGTTTCACCTTTTGAATAAGGTTCATATAGGTAATCTGTCTGTCTAAGTAAAATGACTCTTAAGAATGCACCAAGTTGATAATCAGATGGAAGATTTGATTTAATTAAAGGTTGGTACAGAAAATATTTTCTTTCAGAAAGCAGAGTATGTCTCTGTTAAGTCCCAGGAAGGGTATAAAATATTTCCCTAAGAGCTTTCTCCTTTTTTGCATATCTAGGCTGTCACCTGTTTGAGCATCCTGAATGTAAAATCAGAGAATTATTAGGCCAAGAAGAAATGGGCTTAAATTTTAGCAAGGGTGGTTAAACACTGGAATAAATTGCCTATGGAGATTGTGGCATCTCTAACACTGGATATATTTAAGAGCAGGTTGGATAGATACCTATCAGGGATGATATAAATGGTGCTTGGTCCTGCCATGAGGGCAGGGGAGTAGACTTGATGACCTCTCAAGGTCCCTTCCAGTTCTAGTGTTCTATGATTCTGTTTTTGACTGAATCCCCATTTCAAATTTTGCTTTAAGTACTAGTCAGTTTCAATGGGGGAAGGACCAGGTTTCAAAGTGTTTTATCCCTTGTGATATGGTGCAAGTTGCTTAATCTCTCTGCCACAGTGTTTATAAAATAGTACCAAAATGTTCTAGTGGCAGAAATCTTCATCTGATCAGTGCTTTATACCTATTTAGATGTCCTTTCAATATTGCATATGGTTTGTTTTTTAAAAATCTGCTCCAATTTATGACAAAAGTCACATGATATAGTTTTTCCAATAATAAAGGGTAGGGAATACTCTGTTCATTTTTCTGGCACTAACTTGACTCTGCTGAGACAAATGGCATGAGGGTGTTGTCTGATAACAAGGACTATGAATCTTCTATTTTAACAGCCATGCTGTTCAAAATACAGATCAGTTTGCTGACGTGGATACATTATTGTATAATATTAGTGTTCCTAGTTGCACAGTAATTCTCAAAATATCTACAAACAAATCTGAAATACTACATGGGAGTAAGACAGAATTAGAAGCACAAGACTAAAAAAATGGGATTCTCATTTTTTTTAAATCATTTCTACAGGTTGAACCTCCCTGGTCTGGAACCATCGGGGCCTGACTGGTTCCCAAACAGAATTTGCCAGACCAGGGGAGGTCTTTTCTGCCACAGGCCCGAACCAGCCAACCTTCTGCCTCTGGCCCCCCTCTGACCTCTCCCCAGCCAGGCTGTCTGCTCTGCTGCCACCAGCTCTGGGCTGCCATGGGTGGCTAGGGTTCTCTGGCCCACAGGCAGCCAAACTTCTCTGGGCTCTGACCCCATGCTGCTGCAGGCCATTGGGGTTCTCCAGCTCCCCGCTGCTGCAGGTGGCCAAGCAGTACTGCATTCTGGTCTGGCAACATCCATGGTCTGGAAGAGCCATAGGTGTTCCTGGATCAGAGAACCCAGGAACCTAATGGCAGGAGGGCCAGCAGCCTGTCTGGTGCCAGGGTTAGTGAGGCCAGAGGAGCCCCACAACAGTGCTGGGGCTGGGGATGAGAAAACATCAGCAGCACCCGTGGCAGCACGAGGCCAGGAGCCAGGAAACCCCAGGCGCCCACAAGAGTGTAGGGCCACAGAAGCTTGGCCACCTGCAGCAGCATGGAGCTGGAGAACCCCAACGGCCTGCAGCAGCATGGGGTCAGAGCCCAGAGAAGTTTGGCTGCCTGTGGGCCAGAGAACCCTAGCCACCCATGGCAGCCCAGAGCTGGTGGCAGCAGAGCAGACAGCCTGGCTGGGGAGAGGTCAGAGGGGGGCCAGAGGCAGAAGGTTGGCTGGTTCGGGCCTGTGGCAGAAAAGACCTCCCCTGGTCTGGCAAATTCTGTTTGGGAACCAGTCAGGCCCCGATGGTTCCAGACCAGGGAGGTTCAACCTGTAGAAATGATATAAAAAAATGAGAATCCCATTTTTTTAGTCTCGTGCTTCTAATTCTGTCTTACTCCCACGTAGTATTTCAGATTTGTTTGTAGATATTTTGAGAATTACTGTGCAGCTAGGAACACTAATATTATACAATAATGTATCCACTTCAGCAAACTGATCTGTATTTTGAACAGCATGGCTGTTAAAATAGAAGATTCATAGTCCTTGTTATCAGACAACACCCTCATGCCATTTGTCTCAGCAGAGTCAAGTTAGTGCCAGAAAAATGAACAGAGTATTCCCTACCCTTTATTATTGGAAAAACTATATCATGTGACTTTTGTCATAAATTGGAGCAGATTTTTAAAAAACAAACCATATGCAATATTGAAAGGACATCTAAATAGGTATAAAGCACTGATCAGATGAAGATTTCTGCCACTAGAACATTTTGTTACTACATCATTTACATGCTGTTGAGAGAGAGAGAGAGAGAGAGTGTGTGTGTGTGTGTGTGTTGTGTGTGTGTGTGTGTGTGTGTGTGTGTGTGTAAAATATATATAAATAAAATATTATATCTCCAGTTCTGACACTCTAGACAGCAGGATAAATTAGAAAGGAGAGAAAGAACAGAGAGCTAATTATTCACAATGTAGAAATATATTTTTAAATGCCAAGTGTTTTATCTAGTTGTCAAAAAGACTTTCATCAGTGTAAAGTCAATATTAAGTCATGACAAATTGTTAGAGGTTGGAGAATTGGAAAGAAGTCAGTGTGTGAATCACAAACATTTTATATGATTAAATTCTAGAGAATGTCTATTTTAGCATCAGCAATGGCCTACTTAAGATGTCACTGACTTCCCCCTCCCCCATCAAATCTTGATGTGTTTGAAATCAGTGCATTTAAGTCAATGGTCTATATATATCCGGCACTTTGAAACTTTGTCAAAACACATATTTTAATTCTGGGGAGGAGCATCGTGTGATCAAAGTGTGCATAGCATACTGCTGCCTAACAAAGAATTGTTACTCATGAATAGAAAGATTCAGCAATGTCAGGAAGAACACTACTATGTTAACACTCAGCCGTTATTATTAAGTTTGTTACACACACTGGCCAGGAAAAAACATTTTGTGTGTGTGTGTGTGTGTGTGTGTGTGTGTGTGTGTGTGTGTGTGTGTGAGCGCTTGCCTTATTTACGTAATTGTTATAGATATTCTTGTGACAGAAACACTTCCTTACAACATGCAGAATGTTTTCACTCAAAGGATAGTGTTGCGAAGGGGAAGGCTAAGGGTGTGTCTAGACTACATGGCTCCATCGACGGAGCCATGTAGATGAGTGTACTCGGCAAAGGGAAATGAAGCGGCCATTTAAAGAATCGCTGCTTCATTGACATAAAAATGGCCGCCACGCTGTGCTGATCAGCTGTTTGTCGGCACAGCGCGGTTGTCTAGACGGGGATCAACCAACCCCAGATCCCTTTGTCGTCAGATCCTGTCAGATCTGGGGTTGGTTGATCCCCATCTAGGCTACGGTGCTGTGCTGACAAACAGCTGATCGGCACAGCGCGGCAGCCATTTTGATGTCAATGAAGCAGCGATTCTTTAAATGGCCACTTCATTTCCCTTTGCCGAGTACACTCATCTACATGGCTCCGTCGACGGAGCCATGTAGTCTAGACACACCCTAAGATTTCAAGTGACTGACAAATTTGAAAATAAAGGTGTGTTTAAATTTGGAATACAAAGTTTGAGTGCTCAGGCTATTGTGAAAAACAAGCTCAACAAAAAGGTATGTCATGTTACTTACCTAGTATCAGTAGTCTTTGTAGGAACCTTTATGACTATTAAATACTCTACTGAAGGGGGTGGGGGAAAGGATCTAAGCACAGGATGAGAGAACAAATTCCTGAGTTCTCCTTCTGCTCTGAGTCTTGGATGCCTAGTTCGGGACTTGATTTGGCTCTTTAAAACGGTTTAACATCAGATTAAGAGTTTCATTCACAGAGTGAAGGTTAATGCAGGTTAAGTTGAACAAGTATATCCCTGTTTAGAGTTACAAGTAGGGTTGCCAGATGGTTTCAACAAAAATACCGGAGACACTTGATATTACATCACAATCTATATTCCATCTTATTTAGAAAATACCAGACATTTATATTTTTTCATGTATATTTTCTCAATTTGTTTCCCTTACAGAGAGCTCAAATACTGGACTGTCTGGTTCAAAACCAGACACCTGGCAACCCTAGTTACAAAGCATGCTGACATAAGCACTCAGCTGTTCCTGCAAAAGTGTTATACCCAACCCTTTCCCCAGTGTATTACACTGGCATGACTATGGCTCTCATGATTGTAGTACTTCAGGACAGGGACATCTATAGTCAGTTGTTTCAGCACGACACATGATCGCAGTTGGGAATCTGCCCAGTACAACTTTTCCTTGTTAGCTAATGTTTGGATTCTGCTTGGGGCTGATTGATAGACTTTGCCAGGCCCCGCATAATGTGCGGGAGGCTCAATTCCAGCCCCCTTGGAAGGGATGGGGCTTTTGATGGAAGGAGCAGGGCTAGGGGCAGCCAGCTCTCAGTACTGCCTGGACTGCACCATGTCTCTCCCCCTGCCCCCTCAGCACCACCTGGGCAGAGCTATGTAGAGTTCCAGCAGCAATTTAAAGGGTCTGGGGCTCCCGCTGCTGCTGCAGTGGTGGCAGCCAGGACCCCAGGCCCTGGGGGATTTGCTTACCCCCACCCAGTCAGCAGCCCTTTTTCTGCTACTGTAGCCAGCCACGGACATGACTTGAACAGAAAATTCATCATTTCTATTGTACCCCTTTCACATCTAGTGGCACTGATGTGTCTGTGATTGCCTTGATCTTGTGATGTACTTTCAGACCTTCTGCTGCAAACTGTTGTCCAATGTGTGTCTCCTCACCCTGTCAGAATTGCATTTTTTCTGGACTGAGTTATCTTTGTTCCTGTCTTGTGTGTGGTGTTTTTTTTTTTAAAAAAAAAAAAAGCAGCTTGTGGCTTTCTTTTACGATTGCTCTCTTCACCTACTGTGAAGATAACTACAATTATTTTCACCCCGAGCAGCACTTTGAGTCTCACCTGGAACACATCTGATGCTGGACTTCTATCTGTGGTGACCAAATGGGAGTTGGAAAGATTGTCAGCTTGTTGGACTGTTCATCCAGGCCTATGTGCCAAAACGCATTCTTAACCTAGCAGACTCCAAAGCTTCTAGCTTAGTAAAGTTCTGGCAAGATATCCTCAATTGTGAGCAGCTGATAATAGCATCTCTTCAGTGCCTTGTTCAGAAATTTTGAGTCTGTGCAGATGCATAATGGTCTTAATGGCTTCTTTAACGCTATCAGGTTGCTTACCCAGGCAGAACTGGGGTTTCTAGGTGCTATGATACTTTTGAACTCTTTGTGTACTTGATTATGTAGTGGCACTGGAATATTACTTTGCACGAAGCATACAGTTTCCTCTCTGGGGTGTCCTTCCAGTCACAGCTTTCTTTTGAGGCACCAGTTGCTTTTGAAAACATCACCATGTTCTTTTAAAATAGTCCATGGGACTCCCTCTTTTTTGCTTTGAGCAGTGCATCTATAAAATTATGCTCCTTGCCGGTCAGATCCCTGGTTTGTATGGCTGTATTCCCCAAGAGCAGGGCCAGTAAAACTCGTCTGGGGGCCTGGGACTAGAAGATTTTGTGGGGCCTCCCAGGCTCCCGGGTGGGTCAGCAATGAAGGGTTCAGTGATGGGAGGTGTCAGCTGGGGAGCAGGGTGAGAGCATGGGGTCTGGGCAGAAACTAGGGTACAGGAGCAGGCTGGGAATGTGGAACAGAAGTCTGGGTGGGAGGTAGGGTGCAGGAGTGGGAAGCAGGGAATGGAGGGTGGGGTCTGGGTGGGAGGTAGCATGTGGGAGGGGAAAGGGATGTGCTTGGGGCAGGAGAGGGCAGGGCCTGGGACTCTTACATGGCTCATCTTCCGTAGGGAACAAGTGGTTTCCAGTATCCCAAAAAAGCAATGCAGTCTAGATGTAGCCTATGGGTGTGAAAGCCTGAGGTTCCGAGGATTGCTGGGAGGCTTGAGGCAGTGGTGATTCTTCTGACTGCTCCTTTCCCAAACTTGATTCCCTCCAACCTATGCTAGTCCTGGCTCTTTTCAGCTCTGGCTCCTTATCCTCTCCCATTCTCTTCAGGGTGCTGCTGTCCTCTCTGTTTTGTTCCTTGGTAAGATAGGCTCTCCTGTACCAATCTTGCCACAGTTTGTGGACTCTGCAGGGGGATCAGTTGGGAGATAAACATCCAGGTCCCTGAAAAGAGGCAGAAATGCATATACTTAGAGCATATGAAGCTTGGAGTATCTTTTCCAGACCTGAAGAAGAGTTCTATGATTCCAGTATTCTATGATTCTATTTAACAATCAAAAGTGTTCCTTTTTCATCACAAGAAAAGAGATTACCTCACCCACATTGTCTTTCTAGTTTGATATGCAGTTTTAAATCTGCCAGGTGTGTCTTGTTGCCATGTAAAATGTGATGACAGATTTTTAGGTGAAGCCATTTAAAAGGCACCACTGAGCTTTAGGGATGTAAATAGTCAACTACCTGATAAGCCTAGGCTTATCGAATAGTCAGGTCGACTACTCCCATTCTCTCCCTTGCTGTCTCTATTTGACAGCGGCAGGTGGAGGGGGAGAGGGCGGAGCAGGAACTGGTGCTGGGGGGAACTGGCTTAAAAGCTGGTTGCCCCCAGCACTGTCTTCATGGGGGGGACAGGGAAGGCAGAGGTTAGCAAGGAACTTAGTGCGAGCACCAGGTCCCAACTGCTGCACTTCTGAGTTTCAAATGTATTAAGAGCCAGGCCCCCCTCACCAATAAGAGAGACGCTGTGACTCTATTTTCTCCATCTTTAGGGTCAAAATTCATGGACAAATCTTGTCTTCGTGAGCAGGATTCTGAAAGCTGTGCTTTATAGCTAATGATCGGTAAAGTATGAACTGAAGCCACACTTTTGTTCTTAGTCAACCATTCTGAAGTCAGCCTGGAAGCTGAACAAGGCATATGGGTCATTGGGTCAGCGTTCTTGCTTTCAGGAGAAATGCCTCATTGATGGGTGAGGAGAACTGATTTGATCTCACTTCAATCCAACAGCTGCTCCAGCTCCTATCTCTCTTCCCCTTCTCCATCCTAAATGTGTTTTGTTGTGCTGGAGATAGTTTTGCCTGTAGTGTTATAGGTGAAACAGTGTACTTCCCTTTCTATGCTACCTGCAAGGGGTGGGATTATCTTCCTGTAACCAGGAAGTAGATGGTCCCAAAATACATGGGGAAATTTTAGAGGTAATTAAAGAAAAGAAAGTCCAAACATATCCCTACTTTCCATTAATATCAACCATATTGCATTAAAATACAAACATGCTTTCAACTACTTAAAAGAAAAGTTCAGTTAATCAGTGATGTGGATATATGTATGTGAGTGTTAAATTGGATGATGCAGTATATATTTTATACTTGTTCAGGCACAAGGAGATGTTGGCTGAAATGTTTTTGCCAATAAAAGAAATACTAAAAGACCAAGTAATTACTCAAATTGCACTTCAGAGTATCCAAAGTTCTGAATTTCCAGAGGTCTACAAGCATTAGCACTGCCTAACAGTTTCAGTGGCAGCTAATTATTTTGCATTATATTTTCATGAAGGTGGTAACCATACCTAGCAGCATATTCTCATCTGTTTTCTTCACAAGAATAGAGAGCATGATTAATGTAGCTTGATTCAGATGCACAAGCTGTTTATTATGTTTAAAACATGCAAATTATTTGTGGGTGGCATACTTTGTCTTATTGTGCTTGTGTATCTGGAATCATTTGCCATCTGATTTGAACTTCAATTTAGTCAGCACGGCATTTCAATTTAGAGAAAATTGGGCACTCTTATAAAATAAAATTGGAGCAGGATTATAGATTTATGGAAATGTGTATAATTTATATTCTTGTTATGCAACAAATTGTAGAGTAACATTTTGACTTTGTTCCTCAAAATTGTTTTGGAACACTTATAAAAAGTTAAAATAACTTAAATATTTTCAAAAATATTGAAAGGCCTTCAGTGGATATTGTCTGGCATAGAGGGATGGTGCATTGAAATAATTTGTGTATGTTTGTCATGAGACAAGTGGATAAAAATCATGAAATTCTAAATAAAGATTGAGATGGAAAATGACCTCAGGTGAGTTCAAGATGGAGTTTCAATCTGAGTTTTGAGTTTGATTATAATGCATATAATCATTATAGTTCAGGAAATGCATGAGGTATATGCTATGGAGGCAGCTACAGCTGGCACCGAAACCACTCTGGGGCCACAGACCACTAAGATGTATCATGCCCTGTGTAGTCTAGTAGGCTGGAACATGTTTGGGTTGCTGAGTTGCTATGATCAGCTGTGCTGGTGAGCTATCCATGCTGATCAAACAGGAAATGAAAATTCAAAAGTTCCTGGTCCTCCAGTGGGGGCGGGGGGGAGAGGCTGTTTCTTGTGTACCTGATTACTGAGCAGCAGAGAATAAAATGTTTACCACAGAGGTCACAGGACACTGTGGGGTATCACCCAGAGGTCAGAAAAGTTGATGTAAGTAATGCACCGTCTTCACTGACTCTTTGTTGAGGTGGAGGTAGAGGAATGAAGCCAAAATGGCAGGACAGTCACATCAGTGGAATGATCCTGGTAATGTACACATATATATTATAAGGTAGGTCTATACTGTAATGTAAGCTGGCTTAAGGTCTTACCTGCATTATCTACTTGAGTTACACTATTTCTGTAGCTGAAGTCACATAAGCACCCCAGTGTCCTACACACGGTGAGGTTGATGGGAGCTGTTTTCCTGTTTAATGCTGGCTACTCTTCTCACCTTGATGGAGTACCAGTGTCGGCGGCAGACCTCTGAGATTGATTTACTGCATCTACAGCAGACATGATAAATTGACAGCTGATGGATTGATCACTGCAGCGTTGATCCACCGTGAAGTTTACACAAGGACTAAGTGACTCAAGCTTGTGCTGAAGTTGCACGCTGTTTATATGGCGTATAGCAGTGGTGGGCAACCTGCAGCCCAAGGGCCACATGTGGCCCATCACGGTTCTGTGCGCGCCCCACAAGACATTTTATTGTGGCTCTTGCGCAGGGTTGCCAGAGTCCACTGTTCTCTGTCCATGTTGTTGTTTCTTCTTCTGGTATTACTAAAGCGACACACATGTGAAGCAATGGCATGTGAGGTGAGGTGCATGCTGATTGCAAATAACATTGACTGAGACCATATGCTCTCTCAGCAATACTTTGATTTGATTCAATGGTTCAATCAGCAAACGGCTCTGTAGTCCATTGGGGCGCAGAAAGGGAGGGCTCGTCCCCCTTGGGGTCAGTGGGTGGCAACTCCGACCTACTACATAGCACCCTGTCTGTAGTCAGTCTTCATGTGCCCGCCCTTGTTTTGGGCGATCTGATACTATATCCTCGAGGGCCGTCCTCCAGCCCAACCCTATGTCAAGGAGTGGGTAACAGGCAATTAGACTATACAGAGAAGCAGCTAGACATCTGAGCCCTGGTTCAGGGCAGGCAGCAACAAAGCAGTTTATAAGTAACTCAAGGCCCATTTGCAACAGCTTCAGCCGGGTCCCCTTGCTCAGGCAGGGGTCTGGCAAATGTAGGCAGCTGAATGGGAGCAGCTGAGTGGGGAGACTGCCACCCGAGAGTGGGGTTGCAGGGGGGACGCAGGCCCACCTAACAGCAGCAGAGATTTGTGCCGAAACACACTGACTTGCTGCTGCTGGGTCAGCGGAGGTCTGTACCGTAACCCGCTGCCCCTCTGCTCAACCGAGTTTGGCTATCACTGGGCCATTTCCATTTTCCCCCTCAGGTTGTAGCTGGATCTGGGACCAGTCCTCTGGCCAGATAAACAGACTCTCCGGGCAGTCCTCCAGTAGTCGGCCTGGTGGCCCAGACCAGTCGTCAGCTTCCCCAGGGTCTAGCTCCTCACTTGGTTATGCTGGGGAGGCTTCTGGCTTCCTTGCTGGCTGGGGCCTGACTGGCCTTTTATAACCCTGGCCCCGCCTCCTGGCTTCCACCCAGGTGAGTTGTTAGGGCCAGGTGCTGCCCACCAAGGTTCAGGGAGGGGCTCTCTTTCCCCCCCCCCCCCCCCCCCGTGGTCAGTGGGTGGCCATTCTGACCCACTACAGGCTCAAATTCTAGGTGCACAAATGCAGTTAAGGTAGTTTTTGCTATCCCAGGAGATTCTTGGGTACAAGAGTCCTGTGGCCCACTGAGATGGAGGGCCTCTCATGTGGCCTACTCACTAACTTAATTTGTTCATCACTGGGTTATAGCATTCCATGAATTGAGATTTGTAAATGTTGCTGGTTTGTAAAACATGTAGTTGAAGACAGTGATTAGAACCAAAGGTTGTTGAACTGAAATGCTAATGATGCTGAATGATTAAAATTAGGTTATATTAAAACTTGTTTTTGAGTTTTCTCTTTCTGAATTAATCATGCTTGTCATATTGCTGGTTGGGTATTTTTTTCATTAGCAGGGAGCCTGTACGAACCTGATAGGGAATGAATATATTTTCTAGAGTTTACTACTGGTCATCTGTTTAAATTCATCATCTCACTATAATTAAATTATTATCATGGTACATAAGAGGATTGTGTGTCCATTTTTATGCCATTCAAAACTTATGTTTAATGTATATACATGAAACTTGCAATTTGTAATTTTTGTCAAGTAATATACATTTGCTTCATAATTAGCCAAAAGAGTTGTGAAATGTACGCTGCCACATAGCAGCTTAATAGCCTGCAAAGTACATTGCAGGAATCTGTGGAAGGCAGCAAGATATACTGGATTGATGACTAAAAGACTCCAGGTTGTCCTATATTCCTAAAGAATACTTCCCCAACTCTCTTCAACAAGGACAGTGTTGGCAGCCTTTGTGTAAACCTGGGCGCATGAGATCCCTGCACATCAGAAAGTAAAAGGGCAGTGTAATACATAAGCTGCATCAACACAATGTGTGTGTTGAAGTGTTTAAGGGAGAAAAGTGTGCAGTTAGAGCCAAGATCTGACAGGCTTCTCTACCTAGATAATTCATGTATGTGCAGAGCAAATCCATTCATTAATGTTTAAGTTGTACAGATGTGGCTTCTATGATCCTTTTTAGATGAGCTTTAAATAAGTCAATGGGATCACTTCGGAGGCCTGAAAAGAAGAAAGACTCAAGGCTTCTAAGTGTCTTGAGGGGAATTTCTTACTGGTCTGTATCAGTGTGTTTCTTTGAGTAGTTAATGTAGTAAGACTTGTATAACACATCAGGGCTTGTCAGTTCTTAGGCATGGAGTGCTTAGAAGTCTGGATCCAGATGAAGAGCTGAATGCTCTTCATGTTCATAGGATGATGGGATTAAAGATTTTAATTTTGGAACCATGAAATAGTACAGGTTGGATCTTCCTAGTCTGGTGCACTTGAGACTTGACTGATCCTCTGGGGGATTTTGCCAGACCAGGAGAAGTCATTTCTGGTCCTCCTGCTGCTGGTCCCACCCCCTGCTTCCCAGCTCACGCGATCTCCACCCCCTTCTCTCAGGGCAGCCTCGTTGTACAAATGTATGGGCTGCCAGGCTCCTGTCCCTCCTCCCCCTGCTGAACCATAGACGTTGCCAGACCAGAGAGTCCCAGTTTATAGAGGTGTGTTGTGAGCAAGACACGAGGAGTAATTCTTCCACTTTACTCTGCACTGATTAGCCCTCAGTTGAAGTATTGTGCCTGGTTCTGAGTACCACATTTCAAGAAAGATGTGGAGAAACTGGAGAAGGTCCAGAGAAGAGCAACAAAAATGATTAAAGGTCTAGAAAACATGCTCTGTGAGGGAAGACTAAAAGAATTGGGCTTTCTTCTTTTCTAAAAGAGAAGACTGAGAGGGCACATGATAGCAGTTTTCAAGTATCTAAAAGGATGTTACAAGGAGGAGGGAGAAAAACAATTCTTCTTGGCCTCTGATGACAGGACAAGAAGCAATGGGCTTAAGTTGCAGCAAGCGAGGTTTAGGTTGGACATTAGGAAAAACTTTCCAACTATCAGGATGGTTGAACACTGGGATAAATTGCCTCGGAAGATTGTGGAATCTCTCTAATTGGAAATACTTAAGAGCAGGGATGAAACAGATGGTGCCTGGTTCTGCCATGAAGGCAGGGGACTAGACTTGATCTCTTGAGGCCCCTTCCAGTTCTAGGAGTCTATGATTCTAACTAGCACTCCTATTGTACAGTTACAAAAACTGATCTGCAGGGCCAAATTCTGCTCTGTTCTTCTGGATTTATACAGATGTAATTGTGCAAAATGTGCCCTACATAATTACTGATGCAAGGCCACACAGCAAAAGAGTGGTAGATTCAAAAAGTGAGTTTTCAAGAGTATCTGAATTCTTATTCCATGCTTTTCTCTAGTAGAATATATTGGTTACTAATCTTGTAAACACTTGGAACTGGATATAGTGCCTATTGCTGAGCATAATCTCAATAACATGAAATCCAGGCTCTGGCTGCAACATAAGGTGCCTAGGCATAAAGGGTCAAATTTGGAGTGTAGTGTGTGGAGGGAAGTGGGACTATTCTGGGTCCATTGTAAAATGAAGAGAAATGATTATAAATTAGAGAAAAGAAGTGGGTAAATATTCTTGGGTTTACATTGCTTACTACTATCAAACACGTGTAATACCTATTTATTGCTCTTCTTATCCAATTAGATTCAAAGCAAAAGAAGACCCTTGCAACTGAAAAAAATAGCATTATATTCATGTTAGGGCTGTCAATCAGCTAATTTGCAGAGTTACCTCATGATTAGAAGTGATAAACTGCAGTTTTAATTGCACTGTTAAACAATAGAATACCAAATGAAATGCAGATTGAATCTGTCTGGTGTGGCACTCATTAGTCTGGCAACATCTCTGGTCCAGCATGATTTTAATTACTCAGATGTCCACTTACATGGGTGTGACCAAGTTTCTGGTAGTCTCGTAAAGTTGGTTTACACCCACTAGTTCCTTGTTACACCAGTCAGGTATCGAGGGTGCAGACTGGAGAGGTTCAACCTGTATTAAATATTTTTCGCTAATAGTACATTTTTCAAATATATTGATTTAAATTACAACACACAAAGTATACAGTGCTCACGTTTTTAGTTTTGTTGCAAATATTTGCATTCTAAAATAAAGAAAATATTATTTTTGCAACTCACCCCATACAAATATGGTAGTGCAATCTCTTTATTGTGAATGTGCAACTTAAAATGTGGATTTTTTTGTTACATAACTGTGCTCAAAACCAAAACAGGGTAAAGCTTCAGTGCATTCAAATCCACTCAGTCCTACTTATTATTCAGCTGATCGTTAAGATTAAAAAAGGTTATTTATGTTTACAGGATATAATGCTGTCTGCTTGTGGTTTACAATCTCACCTGAAAGTGAGAGAAGATGTTTGCATGGCACTTTTGTAGCCAGCATTGCCATGTATTTACGTGCCAGATAAGCAGAAATATTCATATGCCCCTTCATGCTTTGGCCACCATTCCAGAAGACCTTTTCCCATTCTGAAGATGCTTGTTAATAACACATTACATACATTTGTAGTTTTCTCCCCCAAGGAGGTGTTTCCTGCTCCTGTTTTCCCCACATTATGCCATGTATATCATGTTACAGCAGTCTTGCATGATGAACCAGCACATGCTGTCCATTTTAAGAGCACTTTCACTGGTACTTGCTTTTCCAATTTGACAGAATGGAATGTGAGCTTTCCAAAGATAGCTACTATATTTGACCCAAGATTTAAGAATCTGAAATGCCTTCCAAAGTCTGAGACACAAGATGTGGAGCTTGCTTTCAGAAACCTTAAGACCAACACTCCAGTGTGAAAACTACAGGACTCAAATTACTAAAAAAGAAAATCAACTTTCTTCGAGTGATTGCTCATGTGCATTCCAATTAGGTGTGTACGCGCAGCGTTCACGTGTCGTCGGAAGTTTTTCCCTCAGCAGTACCCTTAGGGCCAGTGGGAAGCCCCCTGGAGGGGCACCGGTATATTGACCCATATATACCCCTGCTGGCCCCCTCACCCACTCAGTTCCTTCTTACCATTCGAACAACCCTCAGCGCTTCTAGCCATAGTTGTCTTCAGTATTGTTTTCTGTTTCCTCAGAAAGCTTAAGTAACTGCAGTTAAGTTAAAGACTCTTTTGTTCTTTGTTTTCTTTGCTGTCCCCTGCCACGGCGCGCCGTACACCCATGGCAGGGCATGCCCAGCCTGCAAGGCTTTAAGTCCTGCAAAAAGTGCCACAAACCTATGCCCCAAGGCGACCCTCATTCCTCGTGTTTAAAGTGCTTGGGAGAGACGCACCATGCTGAAGCCTGCAAAATCTGCAAGGTGTTCAAGCCGCGAACAAAATGTGCAAGAAAGTCGCGTCTTAAGATCATCCTTATGGAGGCGGCTCTCTGGCCGGTACCGGCGCTGGAGTCCTTGACACCAGTCTCAGTCTCCGGCACCGCAGAAGAAGAGGAGGCCTAATGGGACGGTCCCCTGCTAGGCATGTGCCCACTGTGCACTCTTCAGTGGGGCATGCGGCGCCGGCAAGTCCAGACCCCGGACCTTCTGGGTCAGGCGGACCTTCCTCCCAGCATAGGGAGCTGAGCCCCTTGGAGGACTTCCCTGAACCGTCCATACTGGAGGCCTTAGAGGTGGCAAAGGTGCTCATAGACTCTTCCCTCTCGCCACCATCTACTCCAATGCCTTCCAGGCAACACGGGACATCCTGGCACAGGGTATCGAAACAACCCAAGACCATGGCACGGGAGGCCCGGGCCCACCGCCCTCCCCTCTAGGCTCCACCGGCGCTGCCCATGGTACCGACCAGCGGCACATCCCTACCTGTGGTGCCCCATCAGGATGCGGCACCGGATACACCATGGTACCATACCCCGGCACCAGCTCAAACCGTCCCAGTACTTAACTCTGCACCGGATGCCCACACCACTATGCCACCGCCGCCGCCTCGCCACTGTGGGAAGCCAAAATCTATGGCCAGGCATGTAGCTGCTTCGCAGGTGTCTGCATTGGCTCCTCCCTGTTCCACCTCGGACTACACATCTGACTCCGAGGCAGAATTCACCTGGTCCCAGTCACGGCACTGCTCCTGTTCATGGCACTGCTCCTAGCACCATAGTCTGCCTCATCCATACCACTAGCAATGGATGCAACCAGTCCTGGTACCGGTGCTCCAACAATCGTGGCCACCTCAACCTCCGGCCCAGTGGCCTTTTTGGACTCTTTGGGCATATCACCAAGCCCAGGGAACCCCCCCCCCCTTTCCAGGTCAACTTCGGTTGCATCGGGTCCTCGGGTCCCTCCTTTGGTGACCCCACTGGTCAGATCACTGATCTCTGGCCAGTCACTGCCCCCCGGCCAGCAGTCTCCTGGTCCTTCGGGGAGTGCGGCTCCGGTGAGCCAACCTCCTCCACCTTCATCTGCTGGCATGCAGCAGGATCTGGCACTCTTGGGGGTATCTGTCAGGAAAGTCCGAAAGGGATCATCGTCCTCCTCACCTGACGAGGCTCTGGGAGACCTTGGACCATCCATGGCCTCTATGGACGCCAGGGCCCACCAGGACCTTCTCTGACGTCTGGCCCAAAGTTTGGGAGTCCAGATGGATAGGGTGTCCGATGTCCACCGTGGGATCGGAGTTATCCTCCATGTGAACGCCCCCTCTAGAGTGGCCCTCCCACTTAACAAAATGGTGGCCAAGATCTCCAAAGCCTTGTGGCAGACTCCCGCATCCATCCCTCCTACAGATAAGTGGGCTGAACAGAGATACTTTGTCCCTCAGGAGGGTAATGAGCATCTTTTTTCCCACCCCCCCACTGGGCTCTCTTGTGGTACAAGCTGTGAATCAGAGAGAGACAAGGTCAGCCTGCCATTGTCCCTAAGAACAGGGAGGCTAAGAAAACTGACCTGCTAGGCCAGAAGGTATTCGTGTCTGGCGGTATCCAGTACCGCATTGCAAACCAACAGGTCCTCTTGTCCCGGTATGCATTTAATACCTGGGCCTCAATGAACAAATTCACAGACCTACTCCCCCAAGAGTCCCGCACAGAATTCAAAGCTCTCCACGAGGAGGGGAGAACAATTTCCAGGGCGGCTCTCCAGGTGGCTCTAAACGTGGCAGACGCTGCTGCCTGAGTAATGGCTTCCAGAGTGGTCTTACGCCACAGTTCCTGGCTATAGGGTTCTGGGGTTCCCCTAGAGCTCCAGAACACCATACAAGTCCTGCCTTTTGAAGGCCCCTCACTCTTTTCTGAGCAAACTGATCAATGCTCCATGGCCTCAGACACCCGTGCTACCCTAAAATCATTGAGCATGCACGCCCTGGCTACCCTAAGGCATCCCTTCCCCATTAGGAATGTTCCTACAGCACCTTCCCAGTGTCCATGTACCAACTTCTCCTGCCATAGGAGCAGAAGCGGTAATGGCAGGAACAACAGGCGTCACCCTCGCCCGACCGCTGATCATAACTAGGGGCCCCCCAACAAACCCTCCGGTCCCCATCAAGGGTTTTGACGAGACCTACGAGGGCAACCTTTCAGTCTCCCCATTTCTCTTCCGGGACTGTTTATCCCACTTTACCCCAGCCTGGCGGTTGGTCACTTTGGACCGCTGGGTGCTCGAGATAGTGGAAAGGGGTTATGTAATCCCTTTCCACTCCCTTCCCCCTTCCCAACCCCCTACCCTGTCCCTTTTCAGGGACCCCTCTCATGAGCCTCTGCTTCAAGAGGAGGTTCAACATCTCCTTACAATAGGGGCAGTAGATACATTTCCCCCCAAGTTTTGGGGGAGGGGGTTCTATTCCCTCTACTTTCTGGTCCTGAAAGCCAAAGGGGGCCTGCGTCCTATCCTGGACGTCAACTCCTTCATCACCAAAGCAAAGTTCAAAATGGTAATATTGGCGTCCATAATTCCCTCACTAGCCCCTGGAGACTGGTACACTGTCCATGACTTAAAAGACGCTTACTTTCACGTTTCCATTGCCCCCCCCCACCACCGCAAATTCCTCAGACTTACTGTGGGCCCGGACCACGACCAATTCACAGCCCTTCCATTTGGTATTTCCATGGCCCCTTGGGTCTTCACCAAGTGTATGGCAGTGGTAGCCACTGCACTCAGAAGAAGGGGTATCCAGGTGTTCCCCTATTTAGACGACTGGCTCCTGAGGGGGAGCTCGGAGTCACAGGTGTGAACGCACATGACCATAGTGCGTGCACTCTTTGACGATCCAGGTCTTTTGTTAAACCTGGACAAGACATCCCTAATGCCCACTCCGATAATAGAGTTCATGGGAGCCACCCTGGACTCTACCTCGGCGAGAGTCTCCCTACCCAAGTCCCGGTTTCTCACCATATCGGCGGCGGTCAGGGAGCTCCAGAACTTTCCAGTGACCACCGCCCGGACTTGTATTCGCCTCTTGGGTCTCATGGCCGCCTGCACTTATGTAGTGCAAGACGCCAGGCTGCGCATGCGCCCGCTACAGATGTGGCTATCACAAGCCCACAACCTGATCGTCCTCTCATGGGACAGGGTGGTGATGGTCCCTGCTTCCGCCGTCCTCGCGCTGAACTGGTGGACCAACCAGGCAGAGGTCTCCGCGGGGGTACCATTTTCCAGGCCGCTACCGTCCACCTGCCTTGTCACGGACGCGTCAGACACCGGCTGGGGAGCCCACCTGGGAGACCTTCATGCAAGGTATGTGGTTTGCGGACGAGATCTCCCTGCATAGCAACATCAAGGAGCTCCGGGCAGTCCGACTGGCTTGTGAGGTTTTCCTTCCCCAAGTCTGTCCTCATCCTATCGGACAACACAACAGCGGTGGCGTATATAAACAAGCAAGGCAGGGCCTGTTCCCCTCACCTGTGCTTGGAGGCGATTCACCTGTGGGAACTTTGCATCGGGGCGGATATCTACCCGATGGCCTCATATCTCCTGGGCTCCCAAAACGTCCTGGCGATAAACTGAGCAGATCCTTTGCAGGACACTAATGGTCTGAGGTAGGATGTAGCCTAATCTATCTTCCGTGTGTGGGGTCTCCCCATTTGGACCTCTTCATCACAGAGCAGAACAGGAAGTGCCACCAATTCTGCTCCCTCATGGGACAGGGACAGGGCTCACTGGGAGATGCTCTCCTTCTCCCCTGGCTGCAGGGCCTACTATATACCTTCTCACCATTCCCGCTAATCTACAAGGTCTTACTCAAGGTGCGGGAGTTCAGGGCGTCCCTGATTGTAATCGCCCCGGCCTGCCCCAGGCATCACTGGTTCTCAACCCTTCTCAACCTGTCATGCGAGAGACCCATGACCCTCCCGCTGCTCCCGGACCTTATTACTCAGGACTCGGGCAGGCTCTGCTACCTGGCCCTGCACTTGCTGCATTTGACAGCGTGGAAGCTCTGTGGCTAACGGCCAAGGAACTTCAGTGCTCAGAACGGGTCCAGGAAGTCCTACTGGGTTGCAGGAAGCCCTCCACTAGGACCACATACCTGGCGAAGTGGAAACAGTTCTGTATCTGGGCTGCCCAGTAGGGGGTACACCCAAGGTGAGCTGCGATCCCCTTGATCCTGGATTACCTGTTAGACCTCAGGCTCCAGGACCTCTCTTCCTCCTCCATCAAGGTTCACTTGGTGGCCATTTTGGCCTTCCACTCGGGGGAAGGGGGGAAAACTCTGTTTGCTAACCCAATGGTTAACAGGTGTCTGAAAGGGTTGGACAGGCTCTACTCACATGTGTGCCAGCCGGACCTAAACCCGATCCTTTCCAAATTTATGGGACCCCCATTCAAACCTTTAGTGATGTGCTCCCTTCTATAGTTGTCTTATAAGGTGTCTCTCCTGGTGGCACTCGCATATGCCAGGCGGTGTTTTTCAAAAACAAGGTTAGGCTCTGCTCCTACCCAGCTTTTCTGCCCAAGGTGGTGTCGTCTTTCCCCACCTCCCAGGCTATTTTCCTGCCAGTCTTTTACCCCAAGCCGCATGCATCTGGGAAAACAGGCTTTACACGCTTTAGATGTGCGCAGGGCATTAGCTTTTTTACTTAGGACAAAACCATTCAGGAAGTCACCGCAACTCTTTGTGGCCATCGCCGAACGGGTGAGGGGTCAACCCGTGTCCTCCCAGCGGATCTCCTCCTGGATAATCGCTTGCATCAAGGAGTGCTATGCCCTAGTGAGCATACCGGCTCCACCCCTTAGAGCACACTCCACGAGAGCTGTAGCAGCCTCCACTGCTTTCGTGGCATAGGTTCCCATCCTGGACATCTGCAGAGCTGCAACATGGTCCTCTGACTCTACCTTCGCCAATCACCAGGGCTCGACAAATCACTAAATCTACTCGCCCGTGGCAAGTAGATTTCAGCCGGTCGCTCCGTTCACCGGCGGCGTGCACATGTACAGTGCTGGTCTTGCACATGCGCAGTGCGGGGCTGGCAAGTAGGTTTCGCTGCCGTTTGTCAAGCCCTGCGAATCACTATGTGCTAACGCATCACCCCAGGGAAGACGCTGCCTTGGGCAGGGTGGTTCTCTACTCCTCCGTAGCTTCAACATCCGGCCCTCCTCCATAGGTTCTGCTTTGGAGTCACCTAATTGGAATGCACGTGAGCAATCACTCGAAGAAAGAACGGTTACTTACCTCGTAACTCTGATTCTTCGAGCTGTGTTGCTCATGTCCAAGCTGTGTTGCTCATGTCCGTTCCAAATCCCTGTCCAACGCCCTTTCTCTGGAGTATTCCGGTAGGAAGGAACTGAGTGGGTGAGGGGGCCAGCAGGGCTATATATGGGTTGATATACCAGCACCACTCCAGGGGGCTCCCTGCTGGCCTTAAGGGTACTGCTGAGGGAAAAACTTCCGACGACGTGTGCACACACCTATATTGGAATGGACATGAGCAACACATCTCGAGGAATCAGTTACGAGGTAAGTAACTGTTCTTTCTGCTTGTGGCATCTCACTCAGATGATGGAATTAACATGCATTGGATTGTTACCATGCAGAACCTGTCATCAGCACGGATGTCTCTCTTCTGGAATAATGGTTGAAGCATGAAGGGACATGTGAATCTTTAGCACACCTTGCATGTATATATCTTACTATGCTGGTCAAAACAAATGCATGTAAATGGATTCTCTCAAATTCAGGTTATATTATCTCATGCAAATATAAACAGCCTTGTTTGAGCAATTGGATGAACAAGTTGTAGGACTGAATGGACTTGTAGGTTGTAGAGTTTTACACTTTTATTTTCAAATGCAGTTTGGTACATAATTTTAGATTTGTAAGTTCAACTTCCATGATAGAGATATATGTAACTGAAATATTTTTATTTGAAAATGTAGAAAACATCCAAAATACTTAAATAGTATTCTGTTGTATAACAGCATGATTAATCACCAATTTTTAAACTGCTTGACAGCCCTATTTCCTGTGCATTGCAAATTTTTTTCCTTGTATACAGTTTAAAGAAAACTAAAATCATTCTGAACAGTAACACATGATATGAGTCACACTTGCTCTTGATACCCCTCCTCTTTCTTACACAATAGAGGTGTAACCACAATCATGAAGGTTCATCTCTTCTTCCCCCCCGGGGGCATATGATTGATTTAAAAATAAAAGGGGAAAATGTATATGGTGGTTTTATCGTCAAGGTCTATGAAAACATCCTTGTTAGAACTGCTAGCTGAATAAATTTTCATCAGTGGGATAAAGCATTCTACTGGGACTAAGACCACCTACTTTATATTCTCAACTGTTGCAGTGGCCTGCTGATGAACTTGAGCAAGTCACTTCACCTTGCTGTCCCTGTTTTATCCCCATCTTACAAATGAGGAAAAGATTGACATTTTTAAAAGTGTATTTTTCTAATCATAATTACTATATAATATGACTGCTTCATATAAAGTGAATTGAGGTTTTTGTTGCACTTAAGATTTCAAATACAAGGGTTGGGGAACTCTCTACTAGTAATTGAGGGTAGGATTTGGCCATAAAGGCTAAAAGGATCTTCTATATGGAAATATAGGTGCACCTCTAAAATCCAGGATTCTCTGGTCTGGCAACATCCGTGATCCGGCATGACCATGATGTTCCATGCTCAGAGTTCCGGTGTGCTGCAGAGGGGTGGGAGAGCTGGGAGCCAGTGTGTGGCTCAGCTAGGCTGTGGCGGGAGCCTGGGGGGCAGCACGAAGAGCCGGCAGCAGTTGACCTGCCTTGGTCTGGAAAAATCCCTCATCCAGGACCAGTCAGGTCCTGAGGGTGCTGAACTAGGGAGTTCCGACCTGTACTACAAGAAATCTGCAGTTAGTGGTAGTGGGATAAATCTTATGTGTAGATGTCGTATCAGCGTTAAATATTTGTTGTGGGGCAGCTGTTTTCATAGTGACCATGTAATAGCACAGATAACCCTATAGTAATACAGTGACTGGGAATAATCCTATGCTAGAAGTTACACACTGTTTTAGGGTTTTACTACATCAGGACTTTAAACACATTTATGTTTGTACTGACTAGTCTACATACATAAATACCCTCCCAGTGGAAGATAGTTAACATTTTCTAGGGGCATTCTGCAATTTGCAGATTTCTAAGAGTGGAACCTAACTGCACACACAATGCATAGGTGCTTTGATGGTAGGGATCACATTCATACATGAACAAATGTATGTACGCCCATGGTGAGCCTTTGAGGCATCTGTTTGCCTGATTCTCTAGAATTATTTCATTCATTCTTCAACCCTCATGACATTTGTCTGTTTTTTGTCCCTTTGTGTACTTTGAGACATAGACTGTAAGCTATTTGGAATAGAAGTGGTCTTTGTTCAGTGTCCAGCAAATATGGCTCTGATCTTGGATTGGGATTTGGATGTCCTACCATAGTAAGGTGGAGGATCTTCAGAAGCTTGACCCACAGTGTAATATTACATGGTTTTTATTTTAAATTGGATAATTTTATTGTGGGAAATAAGCTAACTTAAGGTTATGTACCATTTAAAAATTGCAAAAAATTCTAACAATAGCAGGAGTTAATATTGTGATCCTTGAAACTTTTACCTCTGCCCTATGTATAATCAGGGGAATGATGTTTTTTACTATCCTCAAATAGCAGATGAAGGGAGTTTAGAATATTTTTAACATACTTATCTCTCATTAATTTTACCCTTGTAGACCCCTCTGTCCACATGATGAGGTGCCATTGATATTTGCAGAGTTCTGCACATTAGTCAAAAGTAGCACATGCCCCTTAATGAATAAATAACAAACAAAGCTTCTTAAAATCCATATACAACAAAATACATGTTGGGGACAAAGTACCAATTTGTGTGAAAGGAAGAGTAATTTTAGTCTTGTAAGCTCTATTTTTGTAAGACTCCTACATATAAGTCTTGTTAGTCAGACAAGCGACCTGTGGCATGACAGTTGTCTCTTGAAGGATCAGGAGCTCAGACAGCAGTTTATTTTCATGTGGGAATTGTAGCTTGATGGCAACTTTGCAGATTGGGACAGTAGCATCCAAGGAGAATTGGTTGTCAAGGCATTTTGTATGTTGACATTCTGCGTAACACTTGACAGTGAAAAGAGGAGGCTTTTATAAAATTGATTCTTAGGAAGGCTTTTATTTTCTTCATCTGGAAGATTAAGCCTGAATTCAAAGTTTAATCTATTGCCTGACTCTTCTTACTGCTCATATTTCAGAAGGCAATTCCTCTCTAACACTTATATTTTGGACACAAAATACATATTTTAAAGATATTTCCCCCGTATTTATGACCCTCAAATACTCCTGTTTACATTGCAGCTTATCTTTCAGATTTTTTTTTTTTTTTTTTTTACAAAATCCGAGGGGGGACATCCTGATTTTAGAATATAATCCTATGTAATGCTTCGTGTTATGTTCTAAATTATATTCTCATCCAAAATACTGCTTCTGCCTGGCTGTAAAATAAATTGACATCAGGTCTAAGATGGTTGGCTGGATAGCTACAGTTAATTTTCTAATGGCAAAGGAGAATCACAGAATGCGTGTTTATGGACAATCATGAAACATTTGTGTAATGAAAGTTAAAGCTATTCCTTGATCTGTAACTAACCTAATCCTCAACTCCATTCCCTCACATGAAAGACTGAGAAATTCAGTTTTCTTTTGTTTGTTTTAGCTTATCAATCAGCTAACTGTATACAGTTGATTTTGTTCAGATCTTTTTTTTTGGGGGGGGGGAAGGCTAGTAATTGTCCCCTGGCTGCTTTGCATATTTTTTTTTTTTTTCCTGCAGTGGATCTCTTTTCATTCCAAATCAGAGGATCTAACCAGAGTGCTAATAGCATCTTTATATTTAATGGATTAAAAAAAAAATACTCTACGGAAATGGGTTTAAGCAAGGTTATAATTCCACGTGTCATTTTTCTTATCTAATGACAGCTTCTTTGCAGAAGAGACAAGTCAATCTTTTATGTCTATCTGCAGCCATATCATTTGACTGTTTTGATCTTTTGAGCCTGTTTCTTGATACAAACTCAATACTTAGCACAAATGCCAAATGACTTATTGAAAATTTGGCTGTCTAAATAAATGACCCTCTTGACTGGCTCAAGATATTCTCTATATGTCATCAACATCCACCCCCTCTCCATTGGAGCTTATTGCTTACCATATTCTTGATGTGGTTTCACCACCTTTGACAATCTGTTCTGAACTGTCTGACATCGTAAAACCATGCATGATAAGCAGTTCTTTCTCAGCATGACGCACATAATACGAACATGGAGAAGTCTAGTGAAGCAAAACTGAGGGGGGGGAAGTGCCAGTTGGAGAGTCCTCTTTTGGACTACAGTAACTAAAGGGGGGCTACAAAAACAAGAATTCAGGAACTGAAATACTTTGAAGTTTTAAAATTGTTTTTCTTTACCTTTGGAACAAAAGAAGTTCTCCTTTTAATATTTTCACAAAAACAAAGAGAATCCCATCAAAAATAGCCAATGGCCTGGTAGTTAAGACACTCACCTGGGATCTTGTCCCATTGCAAGTCCTCTGTGCCATCCAGTTCTAAACATGAGAAAAGGATCTTTACTTACCAAATAAGTAGAAGTCACAAGGCATCACTGGCTGCAATAACACTAATTGAATAATCCTACAGCTTTGACATCGCTGCTTTGTTGAGCGACATGTTTTTACTTAAACCAAAAAATGCACAACCAAAGAACACCTTATAGGACAATTGTGAGTTTTTTTCCTTTATGATGGACAGATTATAAAGTTAACTTTGCAGATGGGTAAGGAGTTAATCATTGGATTAGCCATCAGGAGTTTGAGAATTAATTTTATGTTTTATTTGGACTTATTGACTGGTCAAATTATTTAAGCACTATTTACATTATCTCCCATTATAATATGGAAAATGTCATACAGAACGTGTATTACTTGATTGGCTGGTGATTCAACTGCATTCTAGTAGAATTCATTTTAGAGCGACAGCAGGTAATTACACCCATGGACCTTACCTTTTAGTTAACTGAAACATAGTTTGACAGATACCGCATATTAAAAACATAAAAATGAATCTTTTTGCATTTTAATTGTTTTATTTAATTGCCTTTGCTACCAGCTAATGAAGAGCTTCTTGGCATATAGGACTATCTTTGTTCCTGAATTCTATTCAGAGATATACATCAGAACTCACTATGTACTTCTACCTGTGGTGCCCTTAATATGTTTCTAAAGTGATCTCTGAGATTAGGATGCTACTGCTGTATTAAAATATAATAAGACTTTGCATGAATCACTGTAGACAACAAAGAGGGGAAAAAAGGCCAGATAACAGATTCAGTTATCACACTGCTCTATTCTTGCTCCTTGTTTGAATTAGGAATGTTCTTGGTGTATAAAATAGTGAAATATAGCCATGCAGCTCTGACTTCTTTATCTATGCCTTCAGGTAGGTCTACTCATCTAGGCTGAAAGGCAATATTTATCTTCCATGCCTTTATTTGGATGGAACAGTAGGAAAGAAACACAGAGCACCTGTCTCCCTTAATCTTTTATTTTCCCTTTCCCCTTCTACATGTCCAGTGTAAGTATCTGCTGTGCTTTAAGCTTTTCTGTTGCATCAGTTACATATATCCCCTCCCCCATATTCTCAAAATATGTCGTTAAAAAGAAAACAAACATCCTGTTTGGGCATCGTAACTCCTAGCTGCTCTGTCTGGAGCCCTGCAAATGTACAAGCATCAGACTTCCAATTCTGATGTAGCTGATGGATAGGAAGGCTAATGAATTAAATTGTTTTTCCTAAAGAGATTGTTCCAAGATGAATAACACTGAAAAATGATCTAATTTCAAGACACTGTAGAGCTCTTTCAGGAGTCTTCCCCCTCTAGCCCCCAATATGGTCTGATTCACTTCTGTGTTCAAGTTGCTGTTGGTGATGACTGGCAAAACTGACTTAATGAGAATAGTAAAGCTATAAGGAGTGGAAGGGAAGGATATAGTAAGAAAAGGTGGATGGGCACAGGGATCTGTTTAAAAATCAGAAGGATGAATGAGTTGCATGCTGAGATGTGGGAAATATTGATGGTGTTAATAAACACGATGTTCAGCGAAGTAGGTGGTAATAAATGCAATTGATAATGGAGTCTGGAATCCTGTCAGGACCAGAGGGAGCAGGGGGGATTCAGAGACCACCTTGCAGGACAGATGGTGTTTCTGTGGTGAGGAAGAGATGGGATGTTTGAGATGTCAGCTACTGTTCAAAGGTAGGGGGAAAGGAAAGCTGCTCAGCTCTCTGAGAAGTATTTGAAAAATGGAAAATTGTGGCCTTTGCATTGGGCTGGTCTTGTGACCTGAATAGTGATGAGAGGGGAAGCAAAAGTAGAAGAGGAGGCTACTCTGGAGACTCTGAAAGTACAGTTCCTTTTTTCTAGATGGGCTGGTGACACTGGAAGGCATTCTCCAGGGAAACCGGCTTCATGAAAAAACGGTTGTTGGGGATTCTCGTGCACTAATAGGGCTGGCTTTTCCATGTGGATTTTGTAGGGGAAGCGGATATCCTGAATCTTGTGTTCCTGGGTAGCTCCTTTGGTAATATGAAAAATATCAGCATACACTTGACTCTTCCTGGTATCTGGATTAATGATTCCACATAGTTTATAGCAGAGAACAAGGTTTTTGCTGGGACCCAAAGCAACCTCCATGCCCACCTTTGTTTTCCAATCTGAATTGTGAAGTTATTTGCAGTTCCTACTACATCTATCTCAGCACAAAAGCAACATAGCACTGAGATATGATCTGTGATTTAGGAATGCATAGCTTCAGTCTAGTTTGTTGATCCATCATCTTTCTTTACTAGAGGGGAGGGGAGGCAGGCTGGGGGGCCCGGTAGCAGGGGACCTCCCTTGGTCCGGCAAATTCCTTGGTTGGGGACCACTCAGGTCCTGAGGATGCTGGACCAGAGACGTTCAACCTGTACTACTGCTTGTTTGCTTGCTTTATTTGTGCTGAGGTTTCTAACTGCAATTGCCTTTGCAAGTAGGTACAGACTGGACCTTTCTGCACCCTGACTGGTCCTGAACGAGGGAATTTGCTGGACCAGAGGAGGTCCCCTGCTACTGCATCCCCAGACCACCACCTTTTCTGGCTGATGGCCCCAGTCACGCACCTCCTCCTCCCCCCATGCTGCTGTTGCTCCGGCAGCCTGGACTGCCCTGTCCTAGCCCCATTATCAGGGCTGCCAGAGCTGCCGTGGCTGCCCCTTCTGGACCCGGTGCTGCTACATGGGCTGCTGCGGTCCCTGCTATACTACTGTGCCTCTGGCGCCGGTCCCGGCCCCAGCCCTGCCGGGCTCCGAACCACCCCTTGCCACTGGGGCTCCCAGCTAGAACTCCCTGGTCCAGGAACATCCGTGGTCCTGCCGGATCACGGATGAGGGAGTCTGGTTTTAGGAGGTCCAAACGATAGAAGAAACTCAGATATACGGAATATAACTTGCCAGAGAGAATCAGGGCCTTCCAATGAAGTGTTCAATTATGTATTTGTATTTTTACAATATATATACTTTTCTAGTAAAGCTTCTTTTGCCCAATTTAGTAGTAACAGATTGTCACCTGAATAGAGATATAGTCCCACAATCTTTATTCTCAGCACCTTCTATAGCAATTATAATCCTAATAGGCATGACAATGTATTGTACTATTGATATTAATAGGGTCAAAGTAAGTTTGATGGAGTTAAGTGGAATATAAGGTAATGGTAAAACAGTTTAGTGACACAGCAACTTGGATGCAAAAACATGGCAATGGGGCTACAGAGATAGAAACAGAAGTATAATTAACAACCTCTCCAAACAAAGGGACCTAGCAATTTAATTTAAGGAGACTTTTATTTAGAATATTCAGTGCCTGAAATCCTGTAATGTACAGACTTGATCTGTATGAGTAAATGTGACACTACCTTAAAAGTTAGTTCATGGAGAGACTGACAACTACTATTTATTTTTAAACTTAAGAAGTAGAAGTCTGTACATCTGGAGTGAAAGGACGATGGTTCTAATCCCAGATCTCTGTGTGTATGAGAGATTTATTTAATAATTCCAGTTTGTTGACCTGGATTTGATACAGGGACACTATATTCTTATTGAAATATATCGAGTAACAGAAACAATGATTACAATCTAGTGCTGCTAAAAGCACCGATATTGTACTGGAGGTCTCAAGAGCAACATCTTCAAACTGTGCTTCAGAGAATGTTAGGACAGATGAATGTTGGCATTTGGGAACTGTGAAAATTAAGATTTTAATATAACTGGCTTTTAGAACAGGAACCAAAATCCAACACCCTGATACTTTTGGCGTTTAGTCCTAAAAGTGTGATTAAGGATAATGTAGGGTACACTAAAAGGTCAACAGTAAGTCACTAGCATCTCATCTGTGGGGACAATGGTAAATTCTTCCAGAAAATAACTGTTTTGCATGTGGATGGATGGGGAACTAACTTTAATTTTTGCCTCCCTGTCTTATGATGCATATTTTTTTCATGCAGCTGATTTCTGTGTTTACTATGACACACTTCTGGAGATCAGAGCTGCTGTCTCTCCTCTGCTTTCAGAATTAGAGACTTGAGACTATAGGTTGGACCTCCCTGGTCCATCATAGTAAGGACCTGACCAGTCCCGAATAAGGGAATTTGCCAGATCAGGGGAGGTCCCCTGCCACTGGCACTCTAGGATACTGCCCCTCCTTCTGGTTGGCTCCGCTTCAGCCCCACTGTCACTGTGCTCCAGCCCTCTGCTACAAGGCTTGGGCTTGGCATGCTGCCGCCAGATGCCTGGGGCTCTCCAGGGATGGAGCTCCCCAGCCACTACAGCCCCGCTTTTGGCCCACCCACCCGAGGCTTCTTGGGGACAGGGCTCGGTGGCTGCCCCACTGCTGCTGTGCCTTGACAGAGCTCTGCAGCTGCCTTGTTGCTGCAATGGGGCTCTACAGAGATGGGTCTTGCCAGTCCCAGTGCTGCCCCACCTGGCTCAGGCTCCCTGTGAATGGGGCTCCAACTGCCCCACTGCTGCCGTGCCAGGATGGGTCTCCCTTCTGCTGGACTCCATGACTGGCTTGCATTCCTGGGCACCAGGGCTCTATAGTCCAGCAACATCAGTGATCCTGTCAGACCACAGGTGTTGTCAGGCCAGAGAGTCCCTGCTTAAGAGGTTCCACCTGTACTTTGCTAGAACAATGTTTAACTCCGTATTTGATCCATAAATTTACCTTTTAACATACAAGCTTTGCTTGCTTAGCTTAGTCCCATCTAACCACAGTGTTATGGCATTGTGCTCTGAGCCGGAGCAAGGTAAGATGACAGGGTGGCTAGAATGATGGCAGCCATTGGTGGTCGGTCTGTGTTGTGTTCCCAGTAGCACTTGTGGAGATGTAACAGAGAAATTTTAAGGATAATGCTGGTGCAGGCAATATTACATAATCTCTTTCCTTAAATTAGGAAACATGTAGATGCTTATTTTTGTACAGAGATCTGGGCAATTTCTCACTTCAGTGACTGAAACACATACTCTTAAAACTAGCTGTATTTTTTTCATGAAATGTTAGAATCCAGATCTTTGCTAGCCATTCTTTCCTCAGTTGAACTTTTTTTTCCTTATCTTCATTAAACACGGGCTGTATGAATGTTAGTTTTGGCTGACAAATGTTACTTTTCAAGTCTAAAAGTTCCCAAAGATTAAAACATTTTTTTTAAAAATAGAGCACATACTAGTAACAGCTAAAATCTGTTTCAGTGCGAACACAATGTGGGTGAAGCAAAAATGTCTGAAAGAGCACTGCATGTTTGCTTTTTCTAAAAGATATTTGCAATATGTGTAACTGACATGGCACTTCAGGCAGTTGGCAGTCGAGGTGTGGCCCAGAAAGTTGGGTGAGCCACCAGTTTTTTGGATGGGTGGCAGTACTGAAAACTTAAAATAAAATTTGGTATAGGTCAAGCCAGATCTTCCAAGCTTTTCTGGGGGAGGTTGATGAAACCTTTGTTTCAGATCAAAGAGCATGTTTCGTTCCCAGCCATTTTAATGTGTGGTGTATGTGTGTGTGGTTTTTTTTTTTTTTTTTTTTTAAATTATTCACAGAATGAGAGGGGGTGCCTTGCTGATGTTTGACCAAATGAGCAGGGCACTCATTGAGGCTTTGAAGGTCCTGGGTTCAGTTTCCTCTCTCTGCCTGCTGAGGAATAGGGATTTGAACTTGCATCTCCCACTTCTTAGGTGACTGCTATAACCACTGGTCTCTGTGGTAGTGTGAGGTCAGAACAACAAGTCTATCTGGCTTGTTGATGCTGATCTAGGTAGTCCCCTTACTAAAGGTGCTTCTGCTTATTCTCTGGGAAGATCCTGTGTGCTGCAGTCTAGCTCCAGAGACTACAATTCCCATGAGCCCTGGAGGAAACCAGGAAGGAAGTGACTTTTTTGTTTTTGGAGATCTGAGTCCCTCCATGTGTGTGGAGGAAGACTCAGCAGTCGGTGGACTCTTTTTCCTCTGTTTTTTGGAGCAGAAAGGGAGCCAGGCTGCTGTGGAGGAGTTTGATCCAGTTCAGGAGCTGTTATGTTGCAGTTACAGACTGGGACAGCGAGCCTGTGGAACTGGGATCTAGCAGGCTGCTTCTGATTGCCCTAGAAGGGAGGCCCTTTGGCTGTACTTGTGGCTAGAAGCTACTCTGCATCCAGCACACAGAAGGAGACTGTGAGTAACTGGGCATCTTTGGGGAAAATGCTGCCTGGGACAGACCTCAGATACAGACTAACTCTGGGTTCAAAGAGAGGCCAACCCAGTGAACCAGAGCTGCTGCATAGCTTGGACCCACATACACACTACCTACAGAGACTCTCCATTACAGCTACAGTTCTTAAAGCGCACCCATGCAAGCAAGAGTCTGGGACTCTGAGTCCAGGGGTGTGCACACTCTGGGGGTGGGATAAATATTGACAGTGCACATGGCAGCTAGATAAGTTCCTTTTACTTCTGTGTACTTTAATTGACGTTATTCACTGTTAATTTGTTAAATCCTGTTTCTTTAAGTTAAGTAAAGGTTGTTCATTCTAATGCAATCGATTAGATGTATATTATTTATGATTTGTAATTTTTGTTCTGGAGTTAGATCCAGTTTATTGCTGGAATAAGTTTATTCCTGGAGGTTCCCAAGGCACACCAGTAAGTGTGTATAGGGCCAGCCATGTGGAGGCACTGCCAATTGTACATTCTTTGAGCAAGGGACTGCAGCAAGGGGGTGGATAGGTTTTCCCCAACCCACCAACATCACCGCTGGGGTACTCAGGATCTCCTTTTATGTCAAGACCATCAGGTGCCCAGGCACACCTGTGAGTATGACCTGCTCCCGAGTAACCTGGGGAGGAAAAAGGGGGTTACATCTATATTGTATAAATTACTTGACTAATCATAGGGAAGGAGTGTGTGTATGTGTGAGTGAGGGAGAGAATCATTCTCTAGCCAGATAGGTAGGGTACTCACTTGGGTGGAAAGATATTCATGTTCAATTCCTGCTCAGTCGGCTATTTAGTCATCTATATACATTGGGGCAGCTTCAACAGGGGAGACTGAAAAATCTTTACTCTAGAATGTTCTAGAGCACACGGAGTAGGGCCCTGACCCCTAATTTAGTAGATCTAAGTTCAAATCTCTGCTTCACATGGGTGAGAAGAGGTAATTGACCTCAGGTCTTCCTCATCCTACTTAAATGTTCCAATTGCTGGGCTAAAGGTAATAAGGGGACGTGTTGTGGTTTTGTAAATTCAGCTGTAAATGTTTATTTTGACTTAAACTTTTCAGTGAATTTGTGTTAAATTCATATTAGTATTGGGTCAACCAAAACTGCATTTTTCAATGTATAAAACTGTGAGAAATTTCATTCAGCACTACTGAGCAGTTAGTCATCACCAGAATAGATTAAACTTCATTGTTACCTTCCTTGCCATAAAAATAGGTCAGTGCTGTGTAATTGTGTTGTGCTACACAGCACCCTAACTACACAGAGCTTCTTATGCTTTCCATCATGCTGTTCATACATTGTGGCTTGTAGATTTAGCATGTTTGTTTCTGCTCTTGCATTGTCTCAAACTATTTGTTTCAAAAAAGATCAATATATTTAAAGAGTAGTAATGTTTAACACACTGTTGAAATGAGCATACAAAAAAAGTCAAACAGTAGCAGAGATGGAGAAGAAGCAATTTGCTGCTGATTTCCCAACTTACAGGGTCTTGCGGTTGGATGGACCTTTCCAAATAAGGCTTCCTCTCACCAGTTGTTGCTGTAACTCTGTATTGATTGATTTTTGTGTCGGATGTATATGGTTGCTACACATTGTACAGTATTCATCAGGCAGTCACTTCAATTTCTAGGTACTGCATGTTACATTACTTGATCTTAGAATCATAGAATACTAGAAGTAGAAGGGACCTTAAGAGGTCAAGTCCAGTCCCCTGCACTCACAGCAGAACCAAGCACTATCTACATCATCCCTAAAGACTGACATTTGTCTAATCTGCTCTTAATCTTCAAAAATGGAGATTCCATAACCTCCCTAGGCAACTTATTCTGGTGCTTAACCAATCTGACAGGAAGTTTATCCTAATATCCAACTTAAATCTCCTTTGTTGCAAATTTAGCCCATTGCTTCTTGTCCTATCATCAGAGGTTAAGGAGAATAACTTTTCTCCCTCCTCCTTGTAAACACCCTTTTAAATACCTGAAAGCTGTTATGCCCCCTCTCAGTCTTCTCTTTTTCCAAACCCAGTTCTTTCTAGAGCTTGCAAGCTCTTGATTATTTTGACCAGGTCTGCCTCTGTCAAAGGGCATAGATTATGGCTAGACAAAGATGGTGGTGGAGTTCCTGGCACCTGAGTTCATTTGGAGCTGCAGGATCATGAAGGAATCCAGAAGAACTCTCTAGACTGACAATAAGAGGGAAGAAGTTCACAATTTGATAGTAAAGTATACTTTTGGTGGTCCTTCTAAGCACCACATCCTACCCACCAGCATCAGAGCTATCTTTCCTGAATCAAGTTTGTCAGCTACTATTCTCTCTGTACAAGAGAAGTAGAAGTGCAGATGCTATTTCTCTGTTGCCCGGAGAACTCGGTCCCTAACCTTTCTTGCATCTATTTACCTAGTTCTCATAAGATTTATTTTAATGCACAGTCTACAGAGCAGAACTTTTCCCCATGGATGATTGAGATGGCTTCTTTCAAGATTACATTTTTCTAAAATTGTAATACATCAAAATAATCCACTCCTCTAAAATAATCGGCTCATGAGATACACTATGTATTATTGTCCATGACGTTAACAGTGATGGTCATGCTACTTAAAATTATTCCCATTTCTTTCTAGGTCCAGTTATCCCATACTTGGATCTTTCAGACATAGGGCTGGAATGATACCTTAGACTTAATGATGTGCAGGATGCAAGTAAATTTTGACAGTGATAAAGGTAGTGCCAGTCACACAATCTTCTTGAAATAACATGTCTGCTTCACTTTCAAATTCAAATTAGTTCACATGTTAAATAAATGAGTTCATAAATAGATGTGTGTGTCATTCAAGATATTGGCAGTAAAGCTAAAAATAGTCTGCCATTTTGATGCTAAATCCTATTGTTCAGCTCTTGGATCCTGTTTCTTGTTTGAGTGTGTAAAATGAGGTGATATTGATTTTTTTTTTCTCCTAGGCTTACTATAGAATTTACCAGATTACATAGTATGCTGGATAATTTAATGTATATGGCTGGGTTTTAATTAAGATATATAAAGATATCTCTTTGTTGGCTATTGATTTTTACTGTCCATTTGATTTTGCTATGAACCTTTAGCGGCCATCCCTTTCTTTGCTTGTATTTTTGCTTCTTAACTGATGCAAACAAAAATTAACTGAAATACTGATGTACAATGAATTAAAACATATCAAAAGCTAATGGCAAAAATCTTCTATTAGAGAGGATCTCTCACATTTGAGATATTTTAAAGAGGTGGGTGTGTGGTTTTTTTTTTTTATTTTTTTTATTTTAAGAGGAAAAATGTAAATATATTGAGTTCACTACAGATGACAGTATTACCCCCCAGTTACGACAAACACAGTCCAAAAATCATGGTAGTTTCTCTTATACAATTTGTATTTTTCAGCAGGCTCAGTCCTGATCCAATGGGTTTATTCATATCAGACTTTAGTGAAAGATTCACTCAAGTAGCAACTCATGGAAAAACTTCAAGTTTGGGTTCACTGAATTAGTTTTGTGTGGCTTTGAGAACGTTTATGTTGCTTTTTCTTTACCAAAGAATGCATCCAGTGGCAAGAATGTTTTGTATTCTTCGGTAAAGAAAAAGCAACATAAAAATTAAAATGAGTTGAAATTTTTGGAACTTACATTCATTAACGAGAGATCCATTAATGCTTGCGATATGGTAAATGAAAGGAATCCTAATACTGAACTCTCATGTTTATTGGAAGGAAGACTAATCTTACCAAGTTGTAAGGAGGTGGAGCAGCATCTGAATTAGCTGTACTGAATTAGCCATAGGGCTTGACCTGCTAAATTGACTGCTGATGGTGCCCCTGTCAACTCCAGTACTACATTGGGTCGAGAGGAGTAAGGGAAGTGGTGGGAGTGTTTCTCCCATTGACCTCCTGCAGCGGGAATGCCACAGAAATTTGGCCACAAGTATGTCAACTACAGCTACGCTATTCATGTAGATGGAGTTGTGTATCTTAGGTTGACGTTTTCCCCCAGTGTAGATGTGACCTTAGAGATTTTTTTGCTGTGTCTTGGCTCCAAAATGAGGCTGAGCATAGAGTTTCTGGGATTCCTCATGGAGCTGTATATTGTAATGTGGAAGGGGTACCAACTCCCTGCATAGAATTCTGGTATCCTGCCATTAAGCCTGCAGTGGTTCTGCTGTATCTGAGTCTTTCACACATGTGGAACTGGGGTAGTATAAAATCTAGAGTGTGGTAATATTGAGTTGTCTGTGTGGAAAGGGTTAATGAGGGGCATTTTCCTTTTAAAAGACTGCACAAATAGAAAAAAAAATTAGGTAATCTAATACTGTTCATAACCAGAAGTGTTGTATGATACCTTCTGATAGACTGGATCCTTCTCTTAGCTGCTAAGGCAGACCTCAAATCAACACAACTGATGGGCACTTACATCCCTCAGAAGTGTCTCCAGGAATGTCTGCCTCAAGCTCAAGTTAGAAATCCTAATGTAATATTAAACTGATTCGAACAAAATGTTCCTCTTCTTGTGTGCTGCCTTTTTATGACTCTTGTTTCGGTTTTTTTTTGTTGTTCTTCGCACCTCCTGCAAAAGGCAGATGTTCTGTGAGAGATGTTTCTGAATATGAGTGAAATGGGACTTATAGCTGCCAAGCTTCTCCTAGTAGAAAAAAAAAATGTATCTCATTCCTTAAGAGTAATCTCACTGTATATCCCTTTTTTATTTGGCTCAATAGTTGTGTGCATTTTTGAAATACTGTGCATGATCTAAACCTAGCTTAGTTGATATTAGGATGAACTTAAAAAAAACTATTGGACCAAATTTTTTTGTTGGAGCTGTAGACCAGATGTATTTGGCACGGTCTAATAGTGCTAAGGTTTCTCAATTAAAATCAGCCCTATGGGATGTTGTTATAATAGTTTTAAAACCTCATTACATAACTTGTCATAACATTTTATTTTTTCTATTGATGCTTAAAAATTAACTAATATTATCCATGTTCAGTGTTCATAATTGGGGAGAATGGTTCTAGACAATTATTTGACAGTAAATTTTGATTCAAAATGTTAAAACTTGATGAACTTTTAAAACATGAATGGTCAACATTGTTTGTCAAAATATATAAAGCATGCCTGTTATTACTATTCATACACTAGTCCATTTATAAGAATCTTAATTCAGAAGCTTTAATCACTCTTTTGACTCTTCAGTTTTCAAGCAGATGGGTTTTTTTTAAATTTTGAGTATCTGTAAATTGTAATTATTATTGATGGAAATATTTTTGTTCAGTGAAGACAATATTTAATGACATTTATTGATGATCTAATCCTCCAAAACCTATGTACAGGTTGGACCTCCTTGATCCAGCACCCTCGGGACCTGAGCCGTCCTGGACCAGGGAATTTGCCAGACCAGGGAAGGTCAAGACTCCCCTGCTAGCTGCCCCACTGATGGCTCCCCACCCCACCACTGCCCCACTAAAGCTGGCTTGGCTGAGGCTCCCCACCTCTCCTGTGCCGGGGAGCTTCAGGGGTTCTGCCAGCCCCGCTACTTCCGGCAGTTCCTCAGGGTTTCCCAGCCCCCGGCCATCCGGCTGCCACTGGCCCTGCTTCTATGGCCTGGCCCCACTGCAGCTGAGGGTTTCCCCGGGCCTCCCCAGACACTGCTGGCCCCACTGCCGGGGCGCTCTGGCTACATAATCTCAGATACTGAGGGTTTCCGGTCAGGGCTGCCTGGCCAAACCAGCCCTGCTGGGGGCCGGGGGGGGAGGTTCCCCGGCTGTCACTGGCCCCACTTCCAGGGGCTCTCCAGCTGCCTGACCCCAGTGATATGGGGGTTTCTCGGCTGGGGCAGAGGCTTCCCGATGCCATCTGGCCCTGCTGATGCTGAGGTTCACCTGACTAGCTGCTGCTGGCCCAGCCAGGACTACATCAAACCCCCTTTCTCTCATCTAGCTCCCACTCCTGGGGATGTTTGGTCCAGCAACAACCGTGCCAGATGGTTGGGAGGTTTGGGAGGTTCAACCTGTATAATCTTAATAACAGAATCAAATCTACCAGCATGCAAACAGAATTCAACCTGGTCACAGTAGGTTTGTATTTGTCCTTAAAATTTTACAGTGTGTATTTGACTTCATAATTAAAGAGAATTTGAACAGCGAGCCATGTATTACACCAACAATAATACAATGTCTTTGCATATTTATATGCATGTTCATGTTACTGAAAGTTTGAGGAATGTGGATGAAATTTGAAAAATAACTTAAGATGGGACCAAGCTTATTTGAAGTTGATGAACATTTGAATTGGCTCAGGGAGAGAACTTGCCCAGGGTGAACTTGAACCTCCAACAGCAGGTTGAGTGACTAATTTTGCTTGTAGTTGCTTCAAGTCCTAAAAGAGATTTTATAGGACTAGCTGAGTGATGCACCCGAAACTGGTACAAACCCCAAGACGAGTTTGTATCCCATGTAAAAGGGACTATTACCTTTCAATTTTTTAACTGTCCCAACAAATGTCATTGGATGTGTTTGTACACAGCCTTTTTTGCAGGAGTGTGTGAAAGCAAAATTCCCCATAAGCCTCTTTTTTTCTCAGCTGTGCGCACACATCCGAATAAATCCTCCTATCCTTCCATATATATTTTTTTAAAAAGCTCAAATATGAATAATCGTTAACAATATATTTCAGATGTTTGAACACACAGGGCCTGATATTGCCAGAGTAGGCTTTTAGTTACTAAATGTAAACAATGAAGCAATCCTGTATTTTCCTACGGGGGTAAATAAAGGACCACAGTTCCTGAAAATATTACCTCTCATTTAACCTACCAGTATTTTTGCACAAAATCGTTAGTTTGATCATGTGATTAATTTGAACCTTATGTACATTTAAAATTCTACATTTTTATATAAAATATGTATGCTTTTTTTCCTTGGGTGCATGCACAGGCCTCAACTTAAAGCCAGTAGTAATCATTCAGGTTCATCTAAGGGAGAACTTGGCAGTTCCTAGAACTTGAAATCCAGGGAGATTTGGACACTTTCTGGAGATGATTTTATAGTACAGCTCCTCTTACTGTAAGGGATGTCTTTCTGATATTAAACCTACCTTTCCCTATCTCACCCTTGCTTTTACTCTGTCACTCCTAGGTATACTCGTACATATCTGTATTATTTGTGTGTCAGGTGAAATCCTGCCCCCAATGAAGTCCAGGGTAAAACCTCACTGATTTCACTGAGCCAGGATTCAGTGTAGCTGTTGTGCCCTTCAAATATCTGTAAATTAGCATGTCCTCCCTTAGCTGTCACTCAGTCAAGTCATGCACATTTAGTGCTTTCATTACTCACCCTGCCTATTTCACAGTAACACAATAGCTTTTTTCTGTGCTTGTTCTATTTTAAATAGAAATGCTGTGTCATCTATTTGTGTGTGTTAAAATTTTCTCTATCTAAACTACACTTTTAAGTTAGTGGCAAAATAATTCTTTCCTTAAAGTTCTCATTAAGCTGTTTTGAATTTTACATTTTTACAGTGTAGATAGACGTTAACAATAATCACATTGGTTGAATGCTAAACCTTATGTTTTCCAAATGTTTGTGTGGAGTTGTGAAGCTATGTCCCCATGTACTACTTCGAAAGCTTAGGAGTAAAGGATGCAATTCATTATTTCATGAGGTGAGGAAAATTGTCTTGTTTTTTTCCTCTAAGAATATTCATTATAACAAAAAGTGAGGTGAATCATAGAAATCACGGCTGGAAATAAACCAATTACATCATACATTCCACTTCCCCTCACAGGATAGGATTATTTTGTATGTCATTCTTGCTTTTATATTTTAATGTCTCAGCTATTTCAGTTACAGTCTAACGTCTCTATTGAAAAGTTTTCACTGACATTTGGCCTATTTTTTCTTAATTTTAGCCCATTATTCCTAATTGTGATCTTGAAACATCCCAAATAATGTCTTTCCTTGTTTGCTGTGTTACCTTCAAGCACATGTAGAAGGCTATTGTATAATCTTTTAATCATTCTGTTTTCTGAGATTTCCCTGGTATGTCTCTCCCTTAGGCTTCTGCCTCTTTTTTTTTGTTGTTCTTCTAGTTGAACGGAGTATTGAGATACCATTGAAGCATTTCACCAAGATGCATAATTTCTTAGTACGTGGAACTGAGTGAAAGCACAGCTAGTAGTTCCATTTAGCAGCCGCTATGTTGCTAACTATAGAAGGTTGCCCTTTTGAAACAAGAAATGATCACTTGGGGTATGATATTGTTTCTCTGGAATGTAGGTGCTGGTGTTTAGGGCTTTGAGGATGCTTTCTGAATCTGTGATGCTTGGAGAAAACAGTCTATTTTCTCAATAGCACCAGAATTTTGATGAGAGCAGTTTTTGGTTGATTGGATTATAGAATTGAAAAATAAAGCTTTTAACTGAGCTTTATGCTTGATTTGGGCTTTGGCAAAACTTTTATTAGACTGAGAGCTCCTTCAACATGGGACTAGATTGTTATAATTTTCTGTATGAAATAAAGATGGGGGGGAGGGGGGAGAGACATGAAAGGCAAGCATAAACAACATGCCAAAGGTAGAACTGTAACTGTTATGATTATGTTTACACTTTGGATCTTACCCTCAAGATCATGCTGGGCCATTCCTTTTAGAATCTAAAATCGAAAGGTTTATTAATGAAAGAAAGAATAGGTTGAGAGTAAGGTTGTTAAGGAAAATACATTCCGTGCACCAGTCACTAAGTTCTTGATGCAGGCTCTCAGCAGAGATGTTACAAACTGCTATCTTAAAAGTCTCTGGTGTACATCCTATGTCAGGATGGGCCAACAATCCTTCCTGGCTCACTGTTCCTCGCAAGGCTGCATCTGGGATCAGTAGCAGAATTGAAGACCAAATGGAGTCCACCTCATGGCACTTTATATCCATTCCTGGTACCTCCCAAGCTGGAGTGGGTCATACGGTCAAGTGACCTACCTCTGTTTCACGTGTCAGCAGCCATTTTGCCTTGGCTGGTTTGCATGTTTCCAGACGCATTCCTCAGGTGTGTATTGGGCACTTTGAGAATCATTGTCTTTGGTGCCCTGCTAGTTAGCATAGTCATTCATTGGACATTCTTTCTTTCCTTACAGCGGGCAGATAACATTCACAGTATAAGCAGAGTCCATATTCATAACTCCACAAACATCACACAAGTATATGAGTAGCATACATAGAATCAATAGATCATAAGCTTTCATTTGACACCTCTCACAGCCCCCTTTGTACAGACTTTGGGGTAAACACCCCTCCCCCGTGGGCGCAGCAGTGATCTGGCTGCTCCCCTTAAAATCCAATAATGTGACAGGTGGTAACTGGAATAATTTACTAAGGGTTGTGGTAAATCTCAATTTCAGACTAGATTTTTTTTTCTAAAAGATATGCTACAGGAATGCATTTTGGAGGAGTGCTCTAGCTTGTGTTTATAAATGAAGTTGGACTAGGCGCTAGAGGATCAAAATAGTCCTTTCTGGCCTTGAAATCTGTTTACTCAACAGTGAGCTAGTCAACGAAGCCGTATTTCTTAGTAGAATTCAGATTCCTTAATACGAAGCAAAACAGATGCTGTATGATCCAGCAAATCTATTTGGTTTAAAGTGTTTATGCTTGGAAAGTCTGTTAGAAATAATAGAAGAATTTTGTGCCATATAATTCTGCAAAGGTGGGAATAGTTCCATATAGACACTAACTAGCCTAAATATATGTATTTCATGTTGGTTAGGCCTTTACAGCTTTATCCAAAGTTCAGTGGAGTCAATTAAGACTCCTATTCTCTTTCCATATTAGCTTGGAAAGAGTTATTATGCGCAAGAAATTTAAAAATGTGTGGTTTAGTTTGCCTGTTTCTTTGGGTGCTTAGCACTTCCTGAAAATCAGACTCCTTGAAACATCTCGACTTGGCAACCCAAAACTGTAATAACCAAAGTCACTATTCTTTTCTGAAAATCTTGTCCATGGACTATTAACAAAAAACAAAGCTGTCAATCATTTAGAAGATCCTGCAGAAATGAAAGTACGTGAAGATATCTGACCTAAACATTAACATTAGTCTTGCAATGGAAAATTATTTAAACCAATTTTTATAATGGTTGTGCATATACTATGTCTAAATCTCTCTTGGCTCCTTGCAGAAGTTGGTTCCTCTCTGTCTTCGCTATACAGCATAACTCAGGGTTTGCATGTAATTATTTTGTTTTGGTTTTGCAAGGAGTTATACTCCTTGAATTTTGCTTTATGCCTTGACCATCTAGGAAGGTCAAACCCAAATGAAACTAAGGATGATACTGAATCTGTTTTCTGAGAATATACCTGGTGATCCTGGTTGTACTCTTGTGTTGGAGTCATATGCCCACCCATTCATAGGAAGTAAACTTGCCCTCTGAATAGTGGGTGGTCCTCGAGCTGAACAGAGTACTGCAGAAGAAACTTTTCTGATCATAATTACTTTTTTCATAACCAGTATTGAAATTTTGAAATTGGCTAGACAAATAATCAAGAAAACGAGAATAATCTCTTTATATGTGAAGTGGATTCAGGTATTTTATGCCAGCTAGCCAGCGGAGTTAGCGTGTATATATACAAACTCCTTTTATGTGCTGGTAGTATTAAGCTTTTGCAACTATGTTATATTCTCAGGGCCAAGAAATAAAGATCAGTCAGTTACTCATGCTCTTTTGTGTGGTACCTTCTTCTTTTTATTCACCCTGCTTAAAACAGTCATTGCAGGCAGCAAAAAGCTGATAAAGAAGAGCTTTTTACTCTGCTTAATGCTGACTAGCATTAGTTCTCTGATCCATGCTTGGCTACCTGCTCTGGCCTTGGCTTTTCAGGCAATATAAAGAGCTGATGGTTACCGACTGACTGAGACAGAAGAACATGCGTGCTACTGACACAGTTGAGATGAGGGCATTTGGGAGAATTGGAATGAAGGACAAAAACACAGGGTGAAGTAATGGGGGAGTGTGACAGAGTGCTGAAAGCTAACAGGTGAGTGAGCATGCTCATCACTTAGCCTTCCCCTGTGGAACTTTACAGTTGACTAGCAACATGCAGCTAATTAGTGCATCAGGCATGAGGGGAAGGGCAAGAGCTGATGAACTCATTAGCCATCAGCTTAGGGTTATAAAAGAAATAGGAAAAGTGAGGAGGGAGAACCTGGGCTAGCTGAGCATAGTATGTGCTAAGATCTCAAGAATGGGAAAGCTCTGTTCCTTCCTGGTCCTCATTACAGCCTTCATGAGGCTGCAATGAGGACACTAAGGTGCCATTTGCTAGGGCAGTGGTTCTCAAACTGTGCTCCGCGGAGCCTCAGGGCTCCGTGAGACATCTCCAGGGGCTCCACAAGGTTGAAAAACTGGAAACATCGATAGGTACAACACATACAATCAGTGGACTGCTGGGGCTCTGCATAAATTTTTATGCATGTAAAGGGCTCTAGAGCTCAAAAAGTTTGAGAGCGGCTGTGCTAGGGAGTCTCCCAGATGTCTGGGATGTTGAAGGATAAAGATGGAGCCTGCTATCTTATAGGGAGAAAGAGATACAGGAAGTGGAAAATTATAATCTCCATCTTGCCCTTGGGGTCAGGGCTGCACCTGGAGATGGTTGGAATTTGGGATTGTTGTTCCTTGGGAAATTCCCAATGATCAGTTTTTCCCCCTATTCTGAATTGGAACTGAAAATAGAAATTTCTCCAAGATTGAAATTCTAGAATTTCTTTTAAAAAAAATTCATGACAGTTAGTTTGTTTTGATAAGGTCAAAATTGTTTCACGTTGAATATATAGCCTTGGCTAAATTATGATATTACAATAAAACTTTAGACTATTGTATTGTCATTGCATTTGCCTAGAAGTTAGAACAGGGGTGGGCAATAATTTTTAATAGGGGATCACTTCATACATTTCTGAAGTGGCCCCAGGCTGCCCGGAAGGGGCAGGGCCTTGGATGGAAGAGGCAGGGCCAGGAGACCTCTTGTGCTGCTCTCCCCCCCATCCCCTCTCGGTGCCTAGAGAGAATCACCAGCAGTTTTAAGACAGCTGACTGTTCCTTCTAGGCACAGCAATGGGAAGAGACCTCATGTGCTCCCCCATCCCAAGGTCACAATTGGCCTGGGGGTGAGAGAGCAGCAGGGCAGTTGCGGGTCGGATTTACCAGCTTGGTGGGCCAAATCCGGCCCGTGGAGGCCCCTTTGCCCACCCTTGAGTTAGAATATCAATTGAGCAATTGCCTCTCAGTATTGTGATGGGATGTTATTTTAGGTTTCAACTTAGACAAGTGACAAATTTTGTCACCCCCTGCCTTTAATCCTGGGTGCCTCTGTGCTGTACAGTTTGAGTTCACAGACCTGACATCAGCCATATCATTGTAGCTTCAGCCTGATACTCATTGCAGGATGATCCCAACAGCCTTTCCAGTCCTGAGGTCTCCCCCAAAAAAGTGTTTCTCTGTAGTACTGAGCCTCTTCAACTGTAGCATCAACAAAACCTTATCAAATTTGCTTCTCCTTTTAGGAGACTATATATAGCAGTGATGGGAAACCATGAATAGTGGGTGGGCGCATGAGTGGCCTCCTTCACCTTTGTGGGCCACAGCAGCCCATGACCCCCTGGAGTTCCATCTTGTGGCCCTGTGGTCCATTGTCTTCCCTCCTCTCCCACATGCCTCTCTTTCACTGGAGCACTAGAGCCCCACAATTACCTGCTCCTCCACCTGCCTCCCTGCACTTTTGGAGCATGCAAATTGCCTTATTGGCACTCCATCCCCGCACCTCCCCAACTTTCCCAATGCGGACCAGTAACTTAGCATGAATTAGGTGATTTCCAGGTCCTGAGAAAGTGCTGCGGGGGAAGGATAGGAAGGGTGGGGCTCAGGTGCCCCATTGTGAGAAGTTTGTGGTAGAGAGCTGCAGTTAGAGGGTATGTGGGCCATGGTTGTCCACTACTGGTATATACTATCAGTTTGCTAGGCTGAGGATTTTACTCCTTTGTTTGAAATATTGCACTGAGACATGTAATAAAATAAGATGAAGTTTATTAACCAAGGACAGATATTTAAATATCAAATATAAGGTATTTGGCTAGAAATTATTACAAACAATGAAAAATAAAAATGTTTCTAAGACCGAGGTCTGTCTTAACAAACCAGAGTCTTTTGTTCAAGCAGGCATCTCCACTGAATTTAAATTTCCAGAGACATTCAGTCCTCTTGGTTGAAAGGTTCCACTTTTCTCAGATGTACAAGAGCTCTGGCCTCTTGTATCTTCCCCAGTAATGGGTGTCAGAATAGAATTCTGTCCTTGCTTAGATCTTCCAAAGTTCAGTGACCTTGCTGCAGGAGGCAGGAAGGTTTCCTGGAGCTGCAGCTTCCATTCTCTCATAAGGGTGGTTGAGGCCGTTCTCCTTTCTTGTTTGGCTGATGGCTTTGTCTTCCCTTGCATGCAAATGAAATTTCATTGTCTACCTCCTTGCTCAATTTACATTGGAGACACTCTCAAGCTAGCAGAAACACTTTTTGTCTAGATCCCTTTGGAACTGGGATACTCTTAAGGTCATGCTTATCTGCTGAATTTCCAAAAGCACTTACTTCTCCACCATGTTTTTTTCTGCTGAATTTCCAAAAGCACTTACTTCTCCACCATGTTTTTTTCTAATGGAGTCTCGGGTAATAAATGAGTTGGTGAGCTTGTGAGATCTAATGTGGTCAAACACAAAGTGATATGGCTGAAGTTTCAGATTGACCATACCAGGAACATCAAATGCAAATCTTCTAAATATTCCTTAACTCAATGATGTGGTGTGATGTGAATTAAGGATGGAATGTTTTATTTCAATATCTGACAGTTTAGCCTCTGTTCTTTCTTGAAAATGAGTCTGTTTTTCAAATGTCAAGTTTTGGTTTGTGAAAGGAATGCCATTTGAAAGAAGTGGTTGTTTGGGTGCTTCCCTTTCTCCATTCCAGTTTTACAATGATGATTTTTGAGATACTAGGTGGACTCTGGAGTTCTGTGGCTTGTTCTGTATCTACATGTAGAGCTGTTGATGAAGGGTTGCACATCCATCCCTAGCTTCCACTGATGTAACCCAAAGCTCTGGTTCCTCTGAAGTGGAAAGTCCTGATCGTGTGATTGAGTTGCAGTGATAAAGGTTCCTGTAATCCCTCCTATATTCAGTGAATGGAAAAACTCAAAAACAAGCACAGTGGATTTGGGTGAGGTGTGGCCAATGTTCAAGGAAAATGTGCTAACTCAGTATAGTTCTGAATTTAAAGCACTCCTTCCCAAAGGTGAGACCTCTCGGAAGAGTCAAACTCTGTTGGAACCCATGTGCAGCTTAAACTTACCTGTGCACTGCAGGAAAGCCAAATTCATTTGTCGTTCTACTGTAGGTCTCAAAACTGAAATAGAGTAGTAATAGGGATAAATTTGGTCTTCAGTCTTTGTTCTCAATAATCTGCCTGAAGTGGTTTGGATTACTAACCACAATAGCATCTACTAAAGAGTCAGAATTAAAGCCGACAGGTATTTTTTTAACCTTATGTGGAACATAATTTTTTGTTACTTAAAAAATAAAGGACTTTGTATATGGGCCATGTTCCTTGTCACAGATATTTTCTATAAAGGTTTAGTGGTTATTGAGAGGGCAAGAGAGAAGAGAGAAACTTGTGGAAACAAGAAACTTAACATAGCATCTTCTGTGGCACTGCTTTCTGTGCCCATTTTGGACACAATCTATTGAATTGGTTTATCAAGATACAGCCTGAACCTCTCTAGTCCAGCGCACTCTAGTCCGGCAACGTCTGGAGTCCAGCATGATTTTAGTTAGCTGGATGTCCACTTATCATGGGTGTGGCCAAGTTTCATGCAGTCCCATAAAGTTTGTTTACAGCTGCTAGTCCTGGCTCTGTGTTCTGTGCTGTCATTTAGTTTTACTTTATCCCTAAATGTCTAAGATCCCTGTAAGTAGTAGAAGTGTTGGTAATGCTGCTAGACAATACAGTAATTACTCGTTTAACACATGCCCACTTAACACATTTTCTCAATAGCACGATTTTTTTAGGGAATGTTTTTCGAATAACATGATGGTCCCCGAGAACACGAAAATAATCAAGTGGAGGACTACTTTGCGCGGCAGTATAAGTTGGTGAAAACAGTGGTAATACGCATGAGTGGATGAATACACGTGGTCACAGCGCTCCTCTGCTCACTCACATGTTTCTTTGTGTTTTAACAAACTGCAATGACTTGTGTTTATAAGTGATGTAATAAACTTTTTTATGAGAATGATCTTGATCATGAATGGAGCTCAAAAGTAGTGAAAAGCTTAGACAGCACCATATCTTGCTACAAACAACTTCACAATGAAAAACAAAAAGCAGCAAACAGCTCTCTATGAAGTTTTTTTTCGTGTTCAACCTAAAAAAAATCATCTGATGAACAAGATAGCCCTTTTCCAGCTACATCATCTAATGTTGACACTGACGACCCAGCACTAACAAAAAAATTGACTTCGCTACCGCCACCTGAAATGCAACCTCCACGCATCTATTGTGTTAAATGAGGAAGTACTGTATTAATTTCCTGTGGTTTGTCAAATTCTCTGGTTCAGCAGTGGTCCGGTCATGTGGGTGCCAGATAAAAGGTTCAATCTATACTGTTAATATACATAATGCTATGAAAATATTGTGAACAATTTGAGCTTAAAAATAAACATTAGGTCACCTTGGGCCCACTCTCAGCAAGAGAACAGGCATTTTCTGTACATTATCCTCCTCCTGATGATTCTGCAATGATCTACCTACCCATTGCCCAATGGCCTTTTCTGTTGAGAAGTTTCCCTACTTCTTTTTTTCAACATCAAGTTACAAGTTAAAGTCAGAATCTGTGGTTCCAAATTTTAGGAACTTTTCTACTGTGTAAACCTCAAGGTTTTTATTTTTATAGCTACTAAGTGAGATTTTTTTTGAGGTTTTTAAGCATCAAAATGAGTGTTTGGGTTATTTTCTAGGTTATTTGTAAGTCTTTTTACTCTGTTTGCTATGCTGAAAAATTAAAGATTTAGTATAATTTATATGTTAAAACTTAGATTTTTCTATATAAATGCTAAAACCAGCCAAACTTTAATTTCTCTCTATTTTAGAATGCATCTTTGTCTATTTGAGAGTACATTTTAGTCAAGAACTCCTCTTAAATGGTAAGAGCTATGGCTACCAAATTAGGTATGCAACTTCTGCTTCTCCTAACTTAAAGCAAGGACAGGGTTTTGTTACTCTGGGACACAGTAATGAATAATTTTCAAAACCTAATTAGATGGACACACCCTGACTTATGGTGATGATGACAAATATCCCAGGTCCCAGAAGAAGAGATTGCCTGAGGTCGAATACTCATGGCCGTATCTATCACCGGCGCGTGGTTTACCAAATAACACTACGAGTCTCAGTTTGGGCCCAAACCGTATATTGTAAATTTAGAATACAGAACTGAACAGCATATGACAAAACACTATAAACCTCCCTATACCTGAAGACAAAGACCCCTAAACAATAGGACTATACATTACATTCACGTGGCACAGATCAGCTAGGAGCTCACGACCTCTATGTCTTGGCTAATTGGAAGCCGTGACAGAGGAACAGTGAGGAGACCCTCGATGTCACTTCAGGATCTGGTCCTCCGGGCAGGTGGTAGACGGACGGTGGACTATTATTTGAAGGCCTTCCGCTCTCCGAGGATAATCCAATGGGATCCAAAAAGGTTTTCCCCCAGGAATACTCCACAGGAATACAAAACCCAAAAATATATCTCTCCCCTCACATGCAAACTACGCTGTCTATACTCTCACCTTTACACTCCCTCTCTCACTCTACCATTCATACTATACAGAGAAAGAGACATTCCACAGAACCCACGCACACTCCGGAACCCAAACAGAACTGGGAACCCAAACTAATGTTAACTGGGGTATTTATGCACCTTTAGGCGGGAAGACCCTAATGGTGCTGAGTGCACTTTTTTGCGGGTGGTGTGCATAACAATTTGAGCCGTGTGCAGCTATTTTGAGCTGGGTGCAAGGGAATGGGATGGTGTGCAAAGCACTAGTACCGTGTGCAACTCTAAAAAGGCGGGAAGCTTCTGACAGTCAAGCTTCCTTAGTTCGAACCAAGGGAAGATAGTTCGAATTAACATCTTAGTTCGATTTAACTTTGCTAGTTTGGCTCATAACCCCACTATTTTACCATTGTCCATCCATACAGCCAATAAACATCAAAACTGAGGTTACAGTTTGGTTGTCTCAGAACAAATGGAAGCCCCAGGAAGGGGACTGTTTTCTATAACATGCAAAGGGAGGAGCTGTTGTTCAAGGGGATGTAATATCAGAGTAGCCCCTGGGGGCAATATGCCCACAGGAGAGAGCTATCCTGCAGTGTCCACTGGGGGGCAGCCAGACCACCAAGGGAGTGGCCAGTAGAGCTGGGGATCCGCCATCTTCCCTGCCAGCACACTGATAAGCAACTCCCCTATCCCTAAACCCTTTCCTCCTTCCTGGACTTTGGTCATAGCACCAAGCAGGAGGGAAAACATGGCCCCTGGAGGCTGGGAAGGGATCTGACGGGAGAGAACAGGCTCCTGGCAGCTGGGGGATGAAGGGGAGCTGGGGGGCGGTGGGCGGAGAGGGGAACAGGCCCTTGGTGTCTGGGAGGGGGGCCTTGGTGAGGGAGGTGTAACAGGCTTCTGTCTCCCAGCCTCCTGAATTCTGCCTCCCTCCTGCTCCTACCCACCGACATTCCCAAAGTTCTGCCCTGAAGAAACTGGGCAACACTGGTAAGTCTGTTAGTTACTTTAATAAAACTGCATAAATTTTCAGATTATTTTAATTATTATTGATTCTAAGATTCATGGGAAGGTTCTGTAATCAGCATAGTAATTTGACTTCTTAATGAGACTTGTCCTGAGAGACTTTGGCTCATAGATATTATATTTATGAATCTAATCAACCAGATGTTATAAAAACAATTCAATATACTATCTTTTTTTAAATCCACAAGAGCAAGAACTGAAACATTTGCAGTTTTGCTTATCTGATAATTAAAACACAGATTGACTGGATTGAAATGAAGATGTACACTGACAAAATCAAAAACCACAAAATGAGCTGCTTCAATCTCTGAGCAAAAACCCTTGGTAGATTAAAATCTCTGGAGCTCTGCTTAAGTCAAGTGACAGTCATATTCCATATTCTTTAATAGGGATTTATTAAGCCACAACAAATTTTTCATTAATTGCTTCAGTTGCATTTTGGGACATGAGAATGAAGGTGGAGTACCCAAACAGTAGGTCAGTACTTTGTTAATGTACTCCCTTTCATGGCTTATTACTAATGTGATATGGTTCACTAACTTGAATTTTTCATAAAATTGTCATCTTTCAACTATGAATGAGAGTTTATGGTGAAAGTGTAGGAAAAATTGATAGGGGAAAAAATGGGAATTTTTTTTATTGTAGAATATTTTTGCTAAACTTTTGAGGAAAAAATTCTAGGTCATATGCAGTCATTCTTATTTCTAGCCATCAGTAACCATGTTGCTCCTTTTTAGCAGGAATTTGTGGCTTGGAGTCCATTAACAACTCACTTTATATTATTGTCAACCAAGGCTCCACATCCTACAGTGGCCTATTCTGTTCTGTAGAACTTGTCATATACAGAAAACACCCAGCTTCTGACCACCCGAGTTACGATGCCTTGCACTTACAACCATTTTTGTAAGTGCGGAAGGGGCCAAAACCCCCAACTTATGTCCTCAGCCTGCATTTACAATGGCGCACGGCATCTATCGTAAATGAGGGTTTGAGTTACGACGCCCCCAACTTGCAATGCTTTCCCGGGAACCAATCGCGTCACAAGTCAGGGGCCACTTGTAATCCTCCTTGTGATAGTATCTGAGTATTTTCTATTTGTGTAGTAAGCAATGTGACCAACATCTGTCTGTCTTGTCAAAAGCTTCAGAGGGGTAGCCGAGTTAGTCTATAATAATAAAAACTTAAACAACAACAAATAGTATTTAAGATGCTACAAGAGTAACAAAACATGTAGATGGTATCATGAGCTTTTGTGGGAAAAACCCCCTTCTTCTTTATCTGTCTTGTCATTCATTCTTCCTGTCATCTTCTCCTCTGATGGTGAATTGTGTGTACAGTGGAATGTGTTGCTTTGATACGGTCTTTTTGTTTGCTTGTTTTTCAAAAACTGTTATAGTTTATTTTAGAAAAGGCAGCTCAAAAGTGCTTATTTATCTGAGGGGTGGAAATTAGTGAGGTTTGTGATGGTCTTTACATCTTGTGAGTTTATTCCCTTGATTGGACTAGACTGAGAAAGCTCTGCCTTTGTGGTAGAAATATTCATTTCTCTTGTAGCATTGCAAGCCTCATTCTTTATTCTGTAGGTGTAGGTAGTCTTTTAGAGATGCTGGACCCAGATTTTGTGTCTTGATGATATGGGTTGAAACTTTGAACTTGACATGGTATTCTATGGCAGGCCGGTGTAGAGAGTCAAGAGCAGGTTTCATGTGCTTGCAGTAGCCAGTGACTTCACTGGAGCTATGACCATTATAATATGTCTTTGGATATGCTGTTTGCATTATGCTGTGTCTAGCCAGTTTAATTGCACTGTATACCAATTAATGCTCTTAAATCAGCCATGTGAGTCATGAAAGCTATGAAAATTTGCCAAGCAAAGCAACCCCTCCCAAAATGATAGTGTTGGGAGGGAAAAAAAAGTAATATTTAATTGATAGGCAGAGGACTTGGGTGGATGAATGACATTTTTTGGACCTATCCATGGATAATATTTTGTAAGTCTGTATTGAACAAACGACTCTGCTCAATGTAAAGAAAATTCTACAACCCTTTCATTTAAAACAGAAATGTATTGCTCATGACAGGTGCCAGAATGACAGACCTACAGATTGAAATTTTCTAGTCTATTAATATTATAGAATGGAAAAAATGGTCTGACATAGAGGGAGGAAAGAGAATTCTTGGACGTGAAGTGTTGTACAGACCTTTATGCCAATTTAGCCTTTGGCCTCTCTACAAAGAGAGCCAATAGGTTTGCCTGTCATGGCAATTACAGCTATGGTTTTGGTAATATTTCAGGTAGGAATTGTAATGAGAGAATCTGCTCCAATTTTTAAATAATACAGATTTAATTCATGTGAGACGAAATAGGAGGACAACTTGCAGCCTTTACAAATGTTTGAACAAACATTTCTATGCCACATTATCAAAGGGCTGCACAATGTTTGAGGAGTTGTATGCAGAGATTGATGCTCAAGTAATTACTAGTGAGTAATCTCAGACCTGCCAAGACTCACTATGGCATTCTTAAGAACATAGCTAGATAGCATGCAGTGCTGCAATTTGGGAAAGAGGATACCAGAACCCATTGGGAGGGATACGAGAAGGGAGTGGAGAGCCTTCTGATTAGTTTCTTACATCATCCAAACTTCATGCCCTTTTAAAAGTGCTCTCTAGATAACATCCTCTTTGTGTTAGCATGCAATGATGCATTTATACAGGTGGCAAATCACTAAGTTTCACTGAAGAGCTCATTTGCATTTATCTCAGTTGACACAGTAAAGTTTCTTCAGCTGAAATTCTTGATTGCTTTCGCAAATCAGTTCCAGGAAACTTTGAAAAAGGAACCAGATGATAGACTCATATGTCTTCAGTGGCTGAACAGTAAGTTTGCTTTAGAAACTTCAGAATATATATATTTAGAGAGCGCACGTGCACTGTGTCATCATGATAGTTTGAGGTGTTTGCTTTACTAGAAAAATCCCTGTCCTTTTGAAAGGATGAACAGTATCTCAAGATGAGTAATGTACATCTGTGCTGCACTATATCAATATGCCCTTTGCATAAGTACAGCATTGCGAGAACTTGTGTGAAATAGAAGCAGGTGCTAACTACTGTCTTTTGGATGATGATTTTCTTCATTTCTTTTCCTGAATCCTTTATGTAGATGACATCTGATGTTTAAAATAGGTACCTTAGCTGGCTAATTTATTACAGAAACTGATATCAATAGAGCAGAGATTAATGCATTACTTAAGGGTGAGTTTGTAAGAGGCTTGAAGTGTTTACCTGAAATAACCTATGTTAATAAGTATTGATCCTGATGGGGAAAGGTTACGTTTCTTCTGACTGTGGGATGAAGGTTTCTAGTACCACTTATGTTTCTGGGAAATGTGAGTGGCTTTCTGGAGGGAGAGAATTGAGGATGGGCTAAGCAATCCAGAGGGCAAACCCTAGGTCAGGGTGGGCAATAATTTTTTGCTGGGGGCCACTTCAGAAATTTCTGAAGTGGTCCCAGGCCGCACAGGAAGGGGCAAGGCCTCAAGCGGAACTGGTGGGGCCAGGATACTTCCCTGCTTCCCCACCCACAGACCATGCCACTGGCGGTGGGAGGAGACTTCACATGCTCCGCCTTCTGCCCCCAGACCAATCAGAGCTTGGGGGCGGGGGAGTGCGCAAAGTTTCCTCTCACCATGCCAGGAGCCGAGTGCTCCTAGGAGGGTGGAGGAAACTTCATGTGCTTTCCCCTGCCCCCCAGAACCCAGTTGGCTTGGGGGCGGGGAAAGGCAGGGCGTCCGTGGGCCAGATCAACCTGTTTAGCAGGACAGTTCCAGCCCATGGAGGCCCTTTTGCTCACCCCTGCCCTAGGTGCAGCCAAGCTTGGAGATAAGGTGTGAGTGGGTCCTTATGTTGTTACTATTACTATTTAGAAAAATAATACTCCAAATGCCAGGAAAAGACTGAATTTGGACTTCATCTGTGTGGAATAGCTGTGTAGGACAGGTAGGGAAAGACCTCTGGTGAACCAAAACTCCATCTTGCCGTCTATGGCAGTTTAGATTCTGATTTGAATTCTACAGCTGGGGCCATTATCTACTGTTGTGGTAGACCCACTTGTTTATCATCAAAACAAGGCCCTGATTGACTGAGCAGTTGTATCAGGCAGTGGTTTGATACATGTGATTTAAAAATGATCAAACAACACTTGAGGCAAGATCATTTCAGCATTGAAGCACACATTACAGTATGTACTGTGGGGAGGGGGGTCAAATGAAACACATGCTGAGTAAAGCTTGATCCATTTCTTTCAATCAACTTCAGAAAATATTTGTTAGCAATGAAAGCTCAGCAAGCCAAAAGGCTAGTGAAAATTCTTAGTAGCTTTTTTCAGTTTTCTACCAAATTTTCCGAGCAGACTTACAAAGCTATTAAACTATTAAGTTAAGATTACCAAGAGAAAGCTGCTGTCTTGCTCTTTTCGAGGAAAAAACCAAGCTTGAATAGCCTGCAGGACCTCTTTGCCAACTAGGTTTCTCCTGTCATTTCTCAGATTCAAGAACTGTAAAGATCTGACTTTCCTTCAGCTGATTATTAATTTAAATGCAGCCAGATGTCTTCAGAGTCCTGGAAATATAACATCAAAGGAGGTTAATGACGAGTAATTTATCACCCAAATTGCAAAATAGCCTTCATATAAGTGTGAAATATAAAAACAAGAGGTACAGCTTGCTTAACAAGGAATTGCAAATACTGACACAGCTGTTTTCAGATGAGATGAGTGAAATGCTAGGTTTTTCAGTTTAGTGTAGAGAGTATCTTGTATGAGTGGGATTTCGTGATTTCTTTTGTCCAATTTCATTTTGCTAGATAATGAAAGAGAAATTGTGTTGCTTTCGCTAAGACTGAAGAAACAGATATCAGTCTGTAAGCATGACAAGAGTCTGTGTGTTGAAGCCTGAGTAAATTGAAAATCACTTTCCTAAATGAAGGACAAACAAAGCACGAAGAGTGGGACTGTTCCTATGAGCAAAGCACAGCATGATTGGTCCCAGTGGAGCCAAGTTGCCTCTGTGTCTGAGAGAGAGACCGACCTTCCTGGACTTTATCGGGTATTGCAAACACAGCACGTTTTGGAGGCCAATACTTAACCTAAAGAAGTGGTTTAAGGTCAACAATATCAATCACATGGGAATCCAAAAAGATGCACCAGTATCAACCATTTTGATTTTCATATAAGTAGTAATATTACATGAAAAAAATGTTGGACCTTGAGCATATTCCTTCCATCAATACGCAAAACTCTGTTCATTTTAATTTTGAAGTGTATGACAGAAGCCCTAGAAATGTGTTTGGGTTTTGTTTTAATTTTGAAGGTACTAACCATAATGGACCTTAGTGAATCTAAGATGGATTGCCTTGAAAAAGGGCTGATGAATGATTCCTACACAGAGTCCAACAATAAGGGAAGCATAATATCTCTCTCAGAATGAAGTTTTCTGGTGATGAGTAAGAATCTAGAAAGACCAGACGAGCTATGGGTCAGGGAGGAGGTGGAGGGAGCAAATTTCACATTGGACACTATAAGAACAAAAGTTTTCTCAGATGGTCTTAAAATGAGAGTTTTGCCAAGAGATAGGTGAGGTTAGTGTGCAGATACCCACCTCATTACAACTTATGAAGAAAATTTCAAATGTTGCTATCCTAAATTCATCCTTTACAATACAGACAGGATGTGCAATGGCTGCAAAGTGAGCACAATATTGTCGCTGTTGCTCAAGCCAGTAAATGTGCAGGCTGCTATTCTCTTCAAGCAACAGAGGAGTCCTGCTGAGGCCATGCTAAAAGGAAATTATAGTCATCACACTTGCGGTTGTAAGTGTGTTGGGAGATCAGGACACAACCTGAGCAGATGCCTCAGCTGGAGGAAACCTTTTAATAGTATTTCTGACACAAGACTGGCATTGGGATTGCATAGTCCAAAAAGAAACAAAAACCCTGCAAAGATGCTAAAGAGTAATAGACAAATATTAATTTCCCTTTGCTTATGGGATTCCTTTTCCTACCATCCACAAATTCAGTTTGGTGAATACAATCCTGACCCTGCAAAACACAAGCCAAGTGTTTTCACTGATTTCTATGGAAATACTTGCAATAGTGATGATTAACAGAGTGAATAAGGGTAGCAGGAGTTTCAGCCTGAGATAATGATCAGTTTTCCTTGAATAAAAAATACTGTTTTGCTGGGGTGTTCAATTGATTACTGTTTTTCATTTTATGATTGAGAGGACTGTCAATACCAAACTGACACACAGCTTTTTGAAAACCTCTATTTCAGAGTTTAGGAGCCTTTTATATTAATTAAAAATACAATCATGAGAGAGTGAGAAAATAGCCAACCAAGAATGAAATACTTGTTAAAGGAAATTTCAACTAATCCATACATATCAGGGATGTTAGTGTATCGTCAAGTAAATGATTAACTGATAAGCTTGGGATCCTGGTGGGGACAGGCCAGCTTGTTGGCAGGAAGTTCAGGCCCCCTGCGCTTAGAAGCTGCTGCCACCCTATGCTGCTGCCTCTGTATCAGGGCTGCAGGGAACTTCCTGGGAATGGGGCCAGGAGCTCACTGGCTGCTGCCCCCTTCCTTCCAGAACTATTGAATAATCATGTAACCACTAAGATTTTGTGCAGTTACATGATTATTAAATTAATCAATATCTAACATCCCTAATAGATACCAGTCTTTCGTGCGCCCTTCCTAAAGAACTTCAACTCAAGACCTGTTCTGACAACAGTTGCCACAATATCATGCATGGAGAAGTTTGCTATCTTAATTCAGTAGTTCCCAATGCAAATCACAAAGGACTGGTGTCATTTGCTGTCTGTGAGATATGCTACTTCAAGTGGGCTGCCATGCTCTTCTCCGGATTGTTTCCAGTTTGATTTAAAGTGTAGCTTCATGTAGAGTGCACTCTAGTAATCCAATCTTGAAGTGAATAAAGAATGGATTGTGGAAACAAGATGTGAAGAAGAAAGAAATTGTGAAAATCTGCTGTTCAGATAAAGGTGAAAATGCCTTCCTAAATTGTGATCTCAGATCACGCAGCTAGAGACCTAGCAGTATGCTCGGATTGTGATGCTAAGCTGCAAATAGCATGCACAAACCCAGAACAAAAGGGCTGGATGTTATCTATGAATTAACTTCCAGTTGATTTCCCAAACCTGCCAGTATCTCAGATTTTTCCCGATCTTTTGTTACCTAAGGTATGTCTAAACTACGTTCTATTTTCGAAAGAGGATATGCAAATTCCGTGAGAATTTTCATATCTTCTTCCGATCTCATTTTCGAAAGCTCTGCTTTTTTTGGGGGGAAAAAAACCATGTAAACCTCATTTTTAAGGAAGAGCGGTTTTTTTCGAAAAAGGGTTTTTTCCAAAAAACCCCCCGTCAGACTACTTTCACTTCTGAAAGTGAGATCAGAAGAAGATACACAAATTCCATGATCCCCTTTTGAAAATAGAGCATAGTCTAGACATAGCCCTAGATCCCATTCACATTGAACTCTCCAAAATACATGAGGAAAGGGAATTGATGTTCAGACAGAGTGATGTAAAATAGAGAACTGGCTCCCTGTCCCAGGCTTAGTTTGTCTTCAGTCAGACTATTTAGTTTCCCTCAGTTTGCAGATATTCTGCAGTTCAAGATTCAATAGTAATTTATTGGAAGATGTATCTCTGATTCACTGTTTGCCTGTGGTGTGACCAACAGATGCCTTGAGAGGAGGGCAGTTTCTATAATCAGAAGCATATGTTCATTTGGCTGAGAATATGTATGGGGGGGAGGGAAGGGTTTCTCTACATATATGTGTAACACTTCTGCCAGGTAGCGTCAGCAGCAGCCAGGGCCGGGTTCAGTATCTAGCGGTTCCTTTTCATCCATCCTGCACAGAACTGTCTTGAGCCCCCACCCAGTAACCCCTGGATGCCTCTGAGGGGCAATGCTTCCCCACTTGCAAGCACAGAGTCTGTGCCTATGTCTACACTGTAGGTTTCTTGCGCAAGAATAACTGTTCTTGCGCAAAAACTTGCAGAGATCCACACTACAAGCCTGTTCTTGCGCAAGCAAGTTTACAGTAGGTCGTCAGAAGAGAGGGCTTTTTGTACAAGAGTTAGTCCTGTCCCCACGAGGAATAAGCCTTTTTGCTCAAGAGGTCTTGCACAAAAAGGCTAGTGTGGACGGGAAAACGGCTATCCGAGCTTTCTTGAACAAGAGAGCGTCCATGCTGCCATGGATGCACTTGCACAAAAGCACATGGCAGTGTGGACGTGCTCTTGCACAAGAACTTCTTGCACAAGAAGCCTGCAGTGTAGACATAGCCTGAGAGTAGAAAAGAAACTTTTAATGAAAGAGGGAGAGAAGTGACATGGCATTAACTTGGGAAAACACCACAGACTAAGTTCATAACCAAACCACGAGTAAACATCCCAGCTCAAGTGGATTGAGCAATGTCCTTTGCTCTCAGGCTCCCAAGTCCAGCAATGAAAGTGTCCCATTCACATGCCCAACCTTTCTCTGTACCCCACTCACAGTTGCAGGCCTTGGTCAGGGCAGACCAGAACTCAGAAGTAATTTTCAGAACTCACCTCCTGCCCTTGGGTGGGATGGAGATAGGAGGCGTCTCACCCACTCGGTTGGCTACTTGCCGCTGCTCCTGCCAGCCACCCTGTTGGCTATCTGCTGCCTCTCCTACTGGCTGCTTGCTCCTACTAGCTACCCTGTTGGCTGCCTGCTTGCCGCTTGCTCCTGTCAGCTGCCCTGATGGCCACCTTTTGCCACTCTCACCAGTTGCTGCTCCCACCGACCTTTCCCACCAACCAGCCAACTGCTCCTGCCAGCTGCTGTTTCTGCGATGGGTCAAAAGATTCCCTTCCTCTGGAATGATATTTTAAAATAATAGACCCCCCCCCCTTATGGAGTCTGTTTAGTTCTATTCTTAGAATGGGGCGGGGGGTGAGAAACAGGTTGAACCAGTCTTATAGCTCGTGCCTGGACTGCATGTAGCCTGCTGGTTCAAGCTCCTTTTCCCCCCAATTTAATCCATTTCATTCTGGAAGGGAAGGGCTTGTCCACCCGAGACTCTTTACAATGACAGTGTCTCTCCTGCAAGAACTGGTGGTCATATTTTATAATTCCTATGTTGAGGGTTAACATGGTCTGAGACCCCACAACAGCCAAATTAGTTACAAGATACAAAATTCCATTCTAACAATTGACTATCCATCAGGTCTATAGCACTGGCTGAATTGGATTTATATAACCACACCCAGGACTCCTTTCCCCTTTCAGCTGGCTGCATTGGAAGCAGTGGTTCAGACCCTGCTTACATATGAATGAGTCTGTTTTGGTCCTGAGGACTCCCTGCTTCATGCAAAGAAGATCAGTTTTGATTTCAGCAGAAATATCATTCCTTGGAAAGAGATGTTGGGCTGTAATTGCATACAGAATAAGCATAATTAAGTATTAGCCATAGCAAAGGTTGATAGAATAGATGCCGATAGAAAGGGTCGGGAACATGGAACTCCTGCTACAAGTTTCATGCTTCACAAGTAGCAATATGAAATGAATGTTAACCTAGATATCCTCGTTCTTCAGATTGATGAGTGCCCTTAACTTCCATTGGCGTTGAGGGTAGTTAGCACTTTGCAAGACTGGGCCCTTATCCAACAGTAGATGGCATAAGGGTTCTGGATTAAAGTAGTCGTGATTATGCTTTCCACATATTACTGATGGGCAGACTTTATGCTTTTCATTACTCTTGTTTTTGTGTCTGGAGGCTCAGGAGCACAACGCTGCTTTTGGTTCATAATTAGTTTTTATTCAGATGCTTTCTTTAGAAGCTTAGAGTCGAAGGATATTTTTAACCAACCATTTCAATTTAAGAATACATTAATAGGGTTATAATGTGGAGTATTTTATTCCATGGGAAGTCTCCCCAAACAACCAGAAATTCTGAACCTTTTTACATAGACTTTACTGAGGAACCCTTTGTATTCTTATAGTTGGTTAAGGGTTGAAAAAAAGGCATGATTACCAATGCACCATCTTCACGTAATCTATCATTAAAAGTCACACAACCAAACTGATGACCAGTGACTGGTTATTAATCATAACTTTGAAATATTCCAAATGGTTTCAGTGCTGCTGAGTTTGCCTATATTCATTGTGGCTAAAATGCAGTATGCATTGTTACAGAAGGAAGACAACATTTTCCAAATATTCCTGGGTTTGGCTCTTATTCTGAATTTAATGAGGCAGTGTGCTATGTTTTTGCACAACTCCAAGGTAGCAGACAGCTTCCGCAGGCCTCTGGGCAAGGTGTGTGTGGGAGGCTGGGGGGCAGATCTGTGTACCTGGAAGAGGCAGGGCTTGTGGTAGAAGGGGCAGAGCTGGGGCAGCCAGTGCCACTCAGACCACAGCGCTCCACTCCCCCAGCCTTCAGCCATCTGGAGTGCATGGAGTATCACTCTGGGCCTTTTAAATCACCACCGGGGCTTTGGCCACCACAATAGCAGCAACACAGGCTGGTAGCCCTGGACTCCTTTGAATCGCTGCGGCCCCGGGTCAGCTTCTCCCCTTGCTCTTTCATCTGTGGACCTGCACAACTCTTACAGTATTTTGGGAAGGCAGGAAATCTTCTTGGGATTTCTTGATTGACACGAGGCTGCAGTATCAAATTCTGTTCTCGGTGAAGCAAAGTTTCCTATGTTGGATTTTCACTGCCCATTAAGGGGGAGGTGAACGCCAAGATTTATGTGGCAAAGCTGAGTTAGACAGAATGGAACCTGCACCCAGAAATACTCTTACTCATCAGTCTGTTTGGAGAGCTGGTGATTTACCTCTTTGCACCTGGAAACAGCAATAAAGTGCCCCAGGGGCTGCTCTTGTGTCAGGACCTTGGATGTGAGATAGCAGATGACATCTTAATCATCTGGGCAATGTACTCCTGTATGCTGGCCACATTTTTCACTGCTCCCCAGGGTAATACAAAAAACAGGAAGAAGAGAACAGCAGTGATGTTGTTTGCCTTGCTGTCTGAAGAGGCTCTTAGGCCTCATTATTCTAGCAGTGGATTTTCAGATGTGTCTATTTCATAGAGGAGCCTGACGTACGTTTTTAGCTCATCTAGTTCCTTTTAAAAATTAAACACAGCTCTCTCCTTTTTATTCCTTAAAAAGCTGTTTTTGAAATTCAAGAATTTTGTTTGTTTTTAAAAGGACTTCAGTAGAGTAAGGCACTAAAATGAAGTAGTTTGATATCAGGATTAGTATTTCACAACTTCAGATTTTTTATGAAATTTATCATGGTGGCTGTGGAGACACATTATATTGAACATCTTTCATGAATCACCTTTCACATTTTTCCCTAGAATGAGTGTTTTAAACTTGAAGCCAACCCTCCATTTAAAAAAAAAAAACCACGTGTCTCAAAAGAATGTGTTGACTTTTGATACCTGAAAATGTATTTTTATATTTTTTCCGTATTTTTCTTGAAAATTAAACCTACATTAAATTTACCACATTACCTTTGTAAAGGCACAGTATGTGGATTTGCTCACTTAGGACTTAACATCATAATGCTGCCTGAACAAAAGCCTTTTGTTGTTTGATCTAGAATCGTGCTCTGAATGGAACAAACTTCCTGGAAGATATAATTTGAAAAAAAGCAATCTAATGATGATGGATCACCTTTTTGTCAGTCAAAAAAATCATGATTTACATTACTTGAAGAGGGATCAAATTCAAGTGTTAAATCACATTACCAAGAGCCAGGTTAACTATGAAAATGACTTTTTTTTGACTGCTAGGAGTCAGTGAATTTTTAAGCTGGCTGAGGAATATGGCATTAGGCCAAAAGAGCATAAGTATTTCTGTATTTTTACACTGGTAGTGGCTAAAAATCCTATCCCTGGATTATAAACTCCTCTGAAATCACTGGGTGACTAGAGCTGGAAATAATAGCACTGTCAACTACCCAACTCACCTGTCACTTATGTCCAGAAGCAGAGTCTCATCTTGCGATAATGTCAGTAAGACTTGACAAATGAAGCAGGCACTCAGCAAATGAAGCAGGCATTCAGCACCTCCTAGTATTGTGTTCTGGATTCTTTCAAGGACAACTTGCTTTCACAATGAATTTCAACTTAGTGGACACTAGTGGAAAGACACTGGCCAATATGCTTGTCCTGTATCAAATTTTCTAAGCACACTCTGAGGAAAATACATATAATTGCACCTGTTACCTGTATATTTTTGTTACTATATATAGTAATGTCAAAATAAAGGTCAATGTTGTCAGCAGGGATGTACAGAAATGGATATATGGTCCAAGGTGTTTCCTTCTGTCTTTTTTCCTGTTCAGAGGCTGGTCAAAATCCAGTCTATAGCCCATTTTTGTGATCACATGCAGGGTTGCCAGATGGTTTAACCAAAAATACCCAACACCCCCCCCCCACAAAAAAGGGGAAAAAATTCTGTTGCTGGGGGGCAGGGGGAGGGAAGACCGAAGTTGTTGTTGGGGGAAAAAAAAAGGTTAAAAAATAATAAAACAGCATTAAAAGAGCATGGCCCTTTTCAGAGTGCGTGCAGAGTCAGAATAGGGATAGGAACAGGGGAGCAGTTGAGCACTAAGACCAAGGGAAGTCATTGCTTCCCCTTGGTCTTTAGGCTTTTTGCCGGTGGCCATTTTGTTTCTTGATCAAGCCAGAACGCAGCTTCCCTGTGGAACCAGGTAAGCAAGGGGTCTGGGAGCGGAGGGGTAGGGGTGTTGGGGGCCCGGGGAGGGGGAGGATATATTATTGCCACCCCAGCTTTCAATATACCGTACTCTGTATTCTTAAGGTGATTTGCACGTTAATGCGTGCATGTGCAGAGGTTTATTTATAAAAAAAAAGTGGGGATTTTTTCACATTTCTGGAAGATGATATTTTTAAAAATCTGTTCCTATTTTTTTCCAATATGTAGTCAGTCATTCTTACAGCAAAGCTGCAGACTTTGTTGTGCATACAGTAATGGTAAAAATGAATATTATTAGGATCATAAGATTATGAATATTATTCGATATAGTAACCCAGAAGAAGCGCATTCTTAAATTAGTATTTAGAAGGTGAAAATAACATAATCTCATTTTAACAAAGGAAGATGGTGGTAATAAACTGTCGTCCTTCCCCTCAACATTTAGTAATAGTCTTAATTGCAAACTGAACAAAAATATGGCCAAAGCAGTTTCACATTTGTCAATATTAAACTGTATTCTACTGTACTAAAGATTGTTGCAGTTTATGCATTTTTTTCATTGTATAGGTTCATTTTTGGGAAAAAATGTACCTACAATGGTGGTGTCCCATTTTATGCATGAACATAGTGCAGAATCTGGGTGAGCAGGTGGTATTTCTACATGTAAATGTGGTAGGTAAATGCTCTGATTTGGTCTAAGATAACTGTAAATGATTGCTAAATTGTGGCAGGAACTACAGTAGGTAGTTAGAACATACTTCAGTTTGGCCCAATATGTGCAGTTAGTATGTCAAATAAATGTCTTCTGTTGTTGAGGTAGTCTCTGACAGAATACCCTTTTTCTAAAACAAATTTGCAAACAGGATGGACTTCAACCCTGCTCTGAACACCGTAAATATACATGTTCAGTATATAAAGTCCAAACTTAGCTCTGTCCAAGGCTCTGGCTTTTTTGACAATTGAAATAATGCAAAACTTCATTCTGAACTTTCTTCTCAAGCTTGGCTATAGCAGGTCTTCTCCATCACAAATCCTAATTACCTGTTCTCCAGACATATGTTCAAATTCTTTAATCTCATTGGAGAACTATAGATCTACCAGTGAATATAGCTCAGTAATAATCCCAGAACACATTCATGCAAGGGTCATGTATCTGACCACACAAACACTCAGCTAAGTCCCTTGCATAAGGATACAAGATACTAATGCTTGCCTTCCTGTTAGACTGCTTTCTTCCAGTAACACTCAATCCAGAAGTTTTCCAAATGTAAAATTCCTGTCAAAGGAGAAGTGCCACATTGATCAGATATGTACCATATTCAAATACAGGGTAACTTTATGAGCAGTAGTACCTGATGGTTTTTATTATGCTGAGGTGTATTACAGACCAGATTTCCCAAACTGTTCTACCTTACCTAGTGAAAACCATGTTTTGAATTTATTCTTAATTTGGCTGTTTGTGCCCTTTAAACTTCTATGGTGACTGTTGCTTACAAAAGAAGCATAAGAAGATAAAGAATTTATCGTTACCATTTAAAAAAAAATTTAAATGTCTGGCTTTGAGTTTTATGGTGGTGTTGAAACCAGCTAATGGATTTCAGAGTGAAAAGACTGAGTTACTATGGCTACACAGCAGCCTGAAAGCTTAAAAAGGACAAAAGGATAAATGAATACAGTACTGGTTGCTTAGCCATTCCCTGAATGGCTTCTAATAACTTGAGAATTTTAGTCTTTGAGTGAGACTAAGTTTAAAAAAAAAAAAAAAAAAAAAGGTTTAGTCCCATAAGAATTTATTTTCCACTTTCAGTTCAAAGCATTGTTTTGGCAATTTTATTCAGTTAGTATTTTAATTTGAATGTTTTGGCATAAAGGGAAATTACTTGTTACTGTTAAAATAAGCACAATGCTAAAATGAACTCATGTCACCATGTAGAAAATGGATAATTATGTAATTAATTTGCAATAAAAATAAAATTTCCCTCCCCAAATATTTGAGTAGTTATAGATTATTAGAATACTTAATTACAGGTTTCAATGCACTTTCATAACATTTCATACATTTCTTTTTGGCTGAAATATTTTACTAAAATATACATGTAAATATGTTATGAAACCATTTTAAAAATCAAATATTAAAAATTATACTGGTTGAAACTTTCTTAACTGGAATTCTCTAGTCTGGCAACATGCATGGTCTGGCAGAGAGTCCCAGTAGAAGGCCAGTAGCAATGATCACTGTGGAGTTGTCAGGGCAGTGGGCTGCCCAGCAGTGTTGCCTGACCTAGTAGCTCGGTTGGGCAGGGAGCCGCGGCGTGTGGCTGTCGCTGAGGTCCCCGAGTTCCAGGGTGGCGTGAGTGGCTGCCTGGTGGATCCCAGAGCCGCGGCAGCGATAGCTGCCCGTTGGTGTCGGCAGGACAGAAAGGCCAGCAGGACGTAGGGAGCCATCAGGAGGTAGATGGGTCAGTGTAGGGTCGCCGGTGGCAAGGGTTCAAAATGACCTCTCCTGGTCCAGCAAAATCCCTCATCCGGGACAGGGATGTATACAGAAAATGGCTCCATTCTAAAACATTAAGAATATGGGGTAGTATAAGTGTGAACCATTATCATGTATCTGTTTTTAAACCTTATATTTATTCTGAGTTACGGGACCAGATTTCTTACTTTGATCCAGCACCTTTTTGCTGCTCCCTTGGTACAAAGATGCCAGAAGCCTTGCATCTGCCTCTTCTGCTGGTGATTCCCATACATAGGCAGGATCAGCCAACTGCAGGGAGGGGGAGGCCAGTGGCAGGGGACCTCTCTCTATCCAGCAAATTGCCTTATTCGGGATAGGTCAGGTCCCGGAAGTGCTAAACAAGGGCGGTCCAACCTTTACTGCAATATTGTATTAGGAAGTAATTACTTGTGTTAATTCTGGACCTTGTAATTCACAGTTTAATGGACTTTTTATTCTCTGTAGCTTATTTTGCAAAATGTATGTTGTTACAGGTATAGTTAATATTTTGACTAGTTTAATGAACTGAAATCTACCAACAGATCTGTAGTTGATAATATACCCAAGCTAATCTTGCTTTACAGGATTTGCATATGATTCTCTCATAATGCTCTTCTAAAATGGAAATCATTTAACTAATTCCTTTTAAATATAAACTTTAACAATTAGGACTTCCATTTTCGGTTTTGTTATTGACCCTTATGGAATGCAGTGTCTCATAGTAGATTTTGCTTAAAACAACACATCTACTACAGAAATAAGACTACTTGAAATTCTGAAGTGGATCAGTCAGGAGGAAAGTGCTTCAACAGAAGACAGGGAGCTGCATGATATTTAGTGTTGCCATGGGAGACAGCTTTACAAGAACATTTGCAGAGCAGATGGACCGAGGCTAAATAAAACAGATACAGGTATTGAGCAAGAGTTATGTAATTTTCTGTGAAAGAACAGGGAAACATGATCTCTAAGCAATGCAACAAAATTGAATAGATAGTGCTGGGCACCTTTTGAATGGAGATGTCTGTAGTTTAATTTTGAAATGGTGGCAGTTTGCTGTAAAGTCTTTGTCTGCCTTTAAATTTAGTATTATTTTCATATTTTAATTTAATAATTTCAGATAAAACTGTTATATGTTGATGTCTTATTGGGGGAATAGCCAACTAATTTTTTTACTCTGAAAAAATCATTGATTCTTAGTGTTCATCCTATTTAGTCTTCTGTTTAAATGGAAAAATAAGTGTTCCTGATTATTCCATTTGTAAACTTTTCTGTAGCCCTTAAGATTGTGGATTTATATATCCTATTGAAAGGAATGGAAAATGCTTTTAACTTCAGAATTTCTGGTTCTGTGGCTAAATGCTTTTCTGTGACCTTACAAATATGTTTTATCATGTAAATATCCCAGTCGTTTTGGGTGTGTCTAGACTACAGGGTTTTTTCAAAAAGTGTCCTTTTTTCAAAAAAAACTTCCCCTGCATCTAGAGTGCCACCACATTCTTTCGAAATTAAAATGAAAGAACGCGGCAGTATTTTTGACTGCGGTAAACCTCATTTTATGAGGAAGAACGCCTTCTTTCGAAAATGCTCTTTCGAAAAAAGGCATTCTTGAATGCAAAAAAAGGCTTTTTCGAACGAGAGCATCCAGACTGCCTGGGTGCTCTCTTGTGAAAAAGCGGCTCACTTTTTCGAAAAGTGGTCGCAGTCTAGACGACACTCTCTTTCAAAAGAGGCTTTTAGTCTAGACGTAGCCTTTGAAAATTATCCCCTTACCACTTTCAGTTAAAACTTGACCCACTCATTTTCTGCATAAAGTCTAGTAATATGAAAATGCAGATACTATATATGCAATTGATAGGATGTCTTTTCCCATTGTCCAAACCAAATCTCCCTTGTAGCAGTTTGAGTCCATTGTTTCTTGTCCCATCATCAGTGGTTAAGTAGAATATTTTTTCCTCCCTCCTCCTTGTAGCAGTCTTTTAGGTATTTGAAAGCTATTATCATGTCCTCTCAGTCTCTCTCTTCAAGACTAAACAAACCCAGTTCTTTGTCTTCCCTCATAGGTCATGTTTTCTAGACCTTTAATCATGTTTGTTTGCTCTTCTCCGGACCTTCTCCAATTTGTTCACATCTTTCCTTAAATGTGGTGCCCAGAACTAGACACAGTGCTCCAGCTGAAGCGTAATCAGCACAGAGTAGAGGGAAATAATTACTTCTCAAGCCTTGCTTACTACTCCTGTTAATACATCCCAGAATGATGTTGGCTTTTTTTGCAGTTGACTCAAATTTAGCTTGTGGTCCACTGTAACCCCTAGATCTTTCTGCAGTACTCCTTCTTAGACAGTCCTTTCCCATTTTGTATGTGTGAAACCGATAGTTCCTCCCTAGGTGGAGTACTTTTTTGCATTTGTCCTTGTTGAATTTCATCCTATATACCTCAGACCATTTCTCCAGTTAGTTCAGATCATTCTGAATTTTAATCCTGTCATCGAAAATACTTGTAACCCCTCCCAGCTTGGTGTCATCTGCAAACTTTATAAGGGTACTTTTTATGCCGTTATCTAAATCATCAATGAAGATATTGAATAGAACTGGTCCACAAACTGAGTCTTGTGGAACCCCAGAGAGCATGGCTATGAACCACTGTTAACTACTCTCTAGAAATGGTTATCCAACCAGTTACGCATCCATCTTATAGTAGCCCCATATAAGTTGTATTTCCCTAGTTTATTAATGAGAAGGTCATGTGAGAGGCTGTATTAAATGTTTTATTAAAGTCTATGCACATTCTTCTACTGCTTCCCTTAATCTACAAGGCTGCTTATCCTATCAAAGCTATAAGGTTGGTTTGACATGATTTATTCTTTACAAAGCCATGCTGACTGGTGCTTATCACCTTATCTTCTAGATGTCTGCAAATTGATTCCTTAATTCTTTGCTCCATTTTCTTTCCTGGTACAGAAGTTAAGCTCACTGGTCTGTAGTTGCCTGGGTTTTCTTTATTTCCCTTTTTATAGGAGCACTATGTTTGCCCTTTCCCATCTTTAGGAATCTCTCGGTCTTCCATGACTTTTCAAGGCTGTTAGCTAATGGGTCAAATGTCTCCTTAATCCAGAGGCGGGCAAAAGGGCACGATGCCAAGTGGATTGATCCAGCCTGCGGAGGCCCTGCCTCTCCCCCAACCTCCAGGCCAATTAGTGCCTGGGGACGTGGAGGTGGGGCGGGGGGAATTGCTGGAAGTTTTCTCCGCCCTGCCAGGAGCGTGCAGCTCCTGGCAGGGTGAGAGGAGACTTTGCATGCTCCCCTGATCCCAAGGCCTGATTGGCCTGGGGGCAGAGGGAGTGCATGAAGTTTCCTCGGCCCTGCCCCTACCCTGCAAGGAGTGCATGGTGCTTAGAAGTGCTATGCGCTCCTGGCAGGATGGGAGGAGACATCACGCATTCCCCTGCCCTCAAGTCCTGATTGACTTGAGGGCAGAAGGGGGAGCATGCAAAGTCTCCTCCCATCGCCTGGGGCATAGATGCCTAGAGGGAACCTCTAGGAGGGGGCAAGAGCACTCCCCCATCCCCAGACCAATCATGGTCTGTGAGTGGGGAAGTAGGGAAATACCTTGGCACCACCTCTTCCACTTGAGCTCCTGCCCCTTCTGGTACAGCCTGGGGCCACTTAAAAAATTCTGAAAAGAACACGTTAAAGATTACTTAAACAAGTTAGATGTCTTCAAGTCACCAGGGCCTGATGAAAGGCACCCTAGGATATAGAAGGAACTAATTAAGATAGGGGTGGGCAATATTTTTTTGCCAGGGCCACTTCAGAAATTTTTGAAGTGGCCCCTGGCAAAAAATTATTGCCCACCCCGTCTTAATTAGTTCCTTCTGTATCCTAGGGTGCCTTTCATCAGGCCCTGGTGACTTGAAGACATCTAACTTGTCTATGTAATCTCTAACTTGTTCTTTTCCTATTTCAGCTTCTGAATTTACCCCATTTTCACCAGCATTAACTATGTTAGGCATATAATTGCACCTTCTTTGTGAAAAATGAAACGAAGTAAAGACCTCTACCATTTCCACACTTTCTGGGGGTTTCCCTCCCTTCTTCATTTAGTAATGGCCCTACCCTGTCCTTTGTTTTCTTCTTGCTTCGAATATATGTGTGGAATATTTTCTAGTTATCCTTTGTCTCTATCTAGTTTGATTTTGCTCTCTTCCTTGGCCTTTTTAATTTTGCCTCTACATTTTGTTTGTTTGTATTCATCCTTTTGTAACTGACCTAGTTTCCACTTTTATGTAAGACTCCTCTAGTTGGTTTTCCTCTTGGGTAATGTCCAATAGAAAGCAAGTGTATCAACTCCCTGAGTTTGCTGAAGTCTCCCTTCTTAAAATCCATTGTCTTTATTTTGCTGTTCTCACTCCTACCACTCCTTAGAATCACAGACTCAATCAGTTCATGATCACTTTCATCAATGCTGCCTTCCATTTTCAAATTCTCAACCAGGTCCTCCCTATTGTTAAAATCAAATCTAGAATATTCTCCATTGATGTTAAAATCAAATCTAGAATAGTATTCACCTTCTGAAGTATAAAGCTATCTCCAATGCAATACAAGAACTATTTGGATAATCTGTGCTCTGCTATGTTACTTTTCTAGCAGATGTCTGAATAGTTGAAGTCCCCCATCACTACCAAGTCCTATGCTTTGGATGATTTTGTTAGCTCAAAAAAAGCCTAGTTCCTGGCTAGGCGGTCTTTTGCAGGCCCCTACCATGACAACAGGCTTAATTTTTGCCACTTTTATCCTTACCCAGAGACTCCCAACAAGCTTGTGTCCCATGTCCATCTCAACCTCAGTCCAATTGTATACATTTTTACTATAAAAGGCAACACTCCTCCCTTTTTCCCTACCTATTCTTTGTGAGCAAGCTGTTCACTTCTTTAACAATATTTCTGTCACGTGCATTATCCTGCCAAGTCTCTGTGGTGCAAACTATGCCCTAGTTGTGTTTAACAACTAGCATTTCAAGATCTTCCAGTTTATTCTCCATATTTCTTGCATTAGCATACACACAATTGAGAGAACTATTTTTATTCCCTGCTGCCTCATTCTTGTCTCTCCTTTATCCCTGCTATTACAGCTTATGCTCCCTCACCCCCATTTCTGACCTGTCTCCCAGGTCTCCATGTTTTTTACTGTCTTGTAAGCTTTAGTTACCTGCTCCTATTGAATCTAATTTAAAGCCCATATCACTAGGTTAGCCAGTCTGAGTCCAAATACTTTTTTCCCCTTTCATGATAGGTGGATCCTATCTCTGCTTAGCAGTCTTTCTTCCCAGAACAGCATCCTGTGGTCAAGGAAGCCAAAGCCTTCCTGGTGATGTGATATGGTCACATGGTTTGTGGGCTGAACAGGCATCTGAATCTAGATTGTATTAGACACAGTTTAGTGCTTTAACTACAAAATAAATAATAAAAGAGAGAGATGAAAGGTTCCATGTCCTGTTACCAATCTTGATTTGCTCAGATCTTTTATAGTGAAATATGAATTGAAATCCCATCTTGAGGGAAAATAATAACTGGTCTTTTTGTTGTTTCTACACTAGACAATTTACCTGGCATTGCTTGGGTTCTTCAGGGCTAGGACCATGAGGGGTGCAGAAATCAGGGCAGGGGTTGGGGTGGGGGGGCTCAAAGTAGGAGGTGTGAGGGGAGCTCAGGATGAGGTGGTACAAAACTAAGGGCAGAGAGCTGGGAAGATGGGGGGCAGAGGCTGGGTTCCTTGTGTGCCCCCCAGGTGGCTCCTTGTGGAGTGTTTCTGTAACCAGTGTTTGGTTCTTTAAAGGATTTGAAACCACAGACAGAGGAATATTTCTTTTTAGGGTTAAACAAAGGTTTTTATTTTCTATTTACTTTTTAATTCATTTCTCACTTAGAAGAATTCAAGACAGTGAATTGATTTAAGACAGTGTAACATACAAATATAACTCCCCCTACAGCTATACCCTCCAGATTTACCTTTGAACAGTTTGTGGAGTTATCTGTCATACCTATTTAATACTCACATTAAGACGGATAGAAACACTCTCTTTAGATTCAGAAGATATTCTTTTTCTTTATTTTTCCTTTCGGATTTTTTGTTTGTTGCAACTTACGACTGGTGTTCCCCTTTCGGAGCTTACGAACAGCAATGAGATTCAGCGCTGGGGAGGGAGCCACTTGGTTGATCAGACCTGGCTTTTTGGATTCACAACCCTTCTGCTCTTGATCTGATCTGTTTAACCTTATATACCTTTTTCGGTAATTTTCCACTCACCTGACTATGCTGACGTCGGTCTCTTTGCCTTTATTTGGAGTTGTTTTTAATTTTTGTGGTCCTTTGTTTCCCCTAAAGTGGGGGTTTTTGTAGGTCATCCAATTAAATTTTGGTTTTTTTGCTTGCGTCTTGTGTATCTCGACAATGCTTCTTTTCCTTCACACGTCCACCGAACTTAGTGCTCATTTAACATATTCTGATTAGTGGCTTTATCACATCTTTTTTCACAGAGGGGAGCTTCCAGCTGGCTGTTGCTGCTCCCCCATCTAACTCTGCAGCAGAGAGTCCTGTGGCAGGGATTTGGGGGTAGGTGGGCAACTTGCTTGCGCTGGTGACCAGCAATAGAGAGCCCTGCCCCACCTCATGGTCACTCTGCAGTGTAACTGTCCCCCACACTCGCTGTGGTCATTGTGGAGCATAACTGTGCTTCCTATGAGGCTTCCTCCCTTTCCATGCTATAGAAAACAATTGAATTCCAGGCACAACCCATTTTCCTTGCATAAGGAAACTCATATCTTGCTTTAAGATACAGTAAAAGGTGGCTGCATACCAACTTTGGTGGTTGTAGCTCTTACTGTTTCGGAGGAGTTCTTGGATTCCTGGATAGACAGACAAATTCTCTTGCACGCACTCTCTCTTACTGTGTGTGTGTGTGTGTGTGTGTGTGTGTGTGTGTGTGTGTGTGTGTGTAAAGCTAACTGGCTAGTAAGCATTATCTACTGAACAGCCTACAACAATCATGTAAACTCCCTTAATATATTGAGACTTACATGGTGTTGCCATGTATATCATACTTCCCCTTTAATACAATGTTTAAGTTTTAAATTTCTGATTTACCAGCTACGCAGATTGATTTCTTAACACTCAGTGGTTTCCATGACAATATTAGCTTCCAACATTTTAAAATTAAGATAACTGGAGTATTCCCTGCGCTTAATAGCTTCAAATGGAAAATATACCTATAGTGTTATCTGTAATATATTGGACAAACTGATGAGTAAGATTAAAAAATAAAACCCCTATCCAAAATTTTCAAAGATTCCCAAATCAAGCCTTAATGGGGGTTCAAAAAAGTTTGTTTATGCTTTCTTGTGCTTTTTAGATATTTTCTGGTAGTACTTCCTGGTTTTATCTAGGGCGAGGCAGTGCTGAAGTAATCTCAGAAACAATTTTCATGGTTATTTCCAATATCCTGGCACAAACAAATTGATAGAAATTTCATATTCAGTTTTTTAAATATGTTCAAACCTCAATTCTGTATGCAGTGTTATGTCTCAAGGCATTGAAATTTCATAGTAAGCTATGCAAACGGTTTGTCATGTCTGCACTGTATTAATATTCATACAGCGCTGAGTGAAAATGCCCAAAGACTTGCTCCATGTAAATCTTTGCCTCCATATAATGCCATCACCTTTTTGGTTGTGCCAAAATTGTGATTAGGACCTTCGATGTTGCAGGACACTTCATGCAAGCTTTCACATCTAGCTGGAAAAAGTAGATGACTTGGGTGTTCGCTTTGTGAACGCTGCTTGATACTTAAAAACTAGAAGATTTACCCAGCATTGCCCAGTCCTTAACTCAAATAAGTGTTTTTTTCCTTCATTTAAATCATTGTTCTGGAGTGGAGATGAGGATGACGGGATCAGTGTGCAGGCTGCCCAGGGAGAGAGGACTTTCCCAGCCCCCTCTCACTGAAGCAGCTTGGGGCCAGGGGAGAAGCACTTGTCCATGGCCATTGTAGCTGACACAGCTCGGGGAAAGGTGCATGTACCTTGACTGGGGGACAGACAGACAGACACACTTTTTTCTCTCTCTCTCTCTCTGAAATATGTCTTTTTCTCCCCCCCGCTTGCCTAGTGGGGTTATAGCTGTCCCAATGCCCATCTCTGGCACCTTGCTGCCCCTTGTGCTCATTCTACAGTATTAACCGTCCCTCCTTCCAGACCCCTCTCTTTCCATTTTATGAGAAACAGTCGAAGTCCAGGCACATAACATTGTTCTGGCACAGCCAAACTCTGACCTTGCTTTAAGTTAGGGTAAAAGAAAGCTGCATACCAAATTTGGTGGGCCTGGCTATCACTGTTTAGGACGAGTTCTTGAACAAACAAACTCAAGGAGGGACGGACAGACAGATGCGCAAATTCTCTTATATATAGTAGATGTAAAGTTTTTAATATTGCTTGGCAAGTTTACTTTTTTAATCCAAACCATATAGGTAGAGTTCCAAGAACATACTACTAGACTAGAGAAAAGACATGAGCTGAATTTAGTCCAACTCACCTACTATCTATTACAATATAATTGCACTTCTTGAAGGGCAACAAAGTAAGGAAAAATATTGTTGTAAAGACAAAAAATACCAAGTTGATTAGGATAGGCCAAAGGATGCCATCAGAAAAATCTGCATGACATGAGGCAAAATACACACAACCACATTGTATAAAATGGCGTATTTGACGACAACATGAAAATTGCAATGTCTGAAGTACTGGAAATTGGTTTGCGAAATTTTTAAATAGTGTTGCCATGTTTTGAGGGTACACAGAGAGAGCTAGAAGAAAGTCACATAGTGGGAACCTAGACAGTGAAGTCCTTTATTGCTAGATGGAGTTTTAGTTGCTTGCTCTTAAGGGTTTGATTTTTATCTTTAGGCCGTGTCTATATTGGCAAGTGTACAGCAGCATTATAAGCACTTTGAATCACTGGGACCCGGGGCAGTTGCCTCTCCTCCACTCCCCCCTCCGCCCCCCATTGATGGGCCTTGCTATGCTACATGCCTTTGTAGTTCAGCTTACAAAGTTGCAGTCTTTGGACAGGCTCGTCTGAATGCTTCCTGAAATACTGAACTCGCTGCTGTGGAGGGCAGAACAGAACACTGTTTGCCAGACTGTTCCCTATGTGCATCCTCCACTGATCAGACTGATGGTTATTGATGTCTCTACAATAGATTGGGGAGCATATCTACAGATGTTTAAAGGTTCAGGTCTGGGAGCAAGAAGCATCCTGTATCAATAATCTGGAGCTTTGGTCCATTTGCAATATGTGTTGAGCGTTCTAGGATCAGAACAGGGGGTTGTGCATGGACAATACTTGCAGTGTGAACAAGGAGGGAGGAGCCCACTCCAACCAGATTTGTAAGGAAGCGATCAAGCTTTTTTTGTTTCTGTATTGAGGAAAAGATCATGACTAATTACTTGCTTCTTAAAAACAGCTTGGACGACAGCCTCAGCAGGATTTCCTCAGACAACCACAAATGGTCTCTACAGAGCAGCACAATGCCTTTCCAGGGAATAATGCATTCCATCACTGGACCGATTTAGCAGCAAAGGATAACATGAAATGTCACCAGTTTTGTTCATGGGTGTGACTCTGCCCAGGGTGTCTTCCATCCAGACTGGGGAGAAGACCTAATGTATGCCTCCCCTGCTCATTCCCCAGGTATCCTTAAACTCTAGTTAGGCCATATAAAACTGATATTTATTGTGCTTGCCTGGCTGAAGCAATGTTGATTCACCAACCTCTTCAGTCTGTCAGCTTGACTTCTCACATCTTTCCCAACCTGCTGACTAAGATTCACTCAGCATTGTTCATCCAGCACCGAGCAGTCTAAATCTCATTGCGTGAATGGTATGTGGCTCGATGAAAATAATGGGCAGTGCTCAGAAGCAGTTGAGGACATCCTGCTTAATTGTGGTAAAACTATCTCTTAGGCCGATTTATTTAGCTAGGTGGGAGTGTGTTTTGTTTTGTTTTTTAAATTTTTTCATCAGAGAAGGGAATGCAATCCATGTCTGCTTGCCTTGAGACATTTTGGATTATTCACTACTTTTTCAAGTTTTTGGGTCTAGCTTTTCTTATTTGTAGCCTAAGGGCTAACCTGCTTGCTTGCATATAGATCTATATATTTATTATTTCCTTATGGTTTTGAGTATATGTTTATTATAATAAGTTACAGTAGAATTATATTGGCAGTTTGACTGTAACACAAGGGACTTATAGGCAACATCCTGTATGTTGAGCTAAGGCAAAGTTTTTGTCTGGGACTTTTCACCCAGTGTTTTTGTCTGGGACTTTTCACCCAGATATCACAGTTCCCTCACACATGTCTGGGACCTTCCACCCAGCGAAAGACAACTTGCATATATTTGGAACCTTTTACTTAGTGACTTTCCATGGTATAGAGGCTTCCAAGAATACCCTCAAACATAGCAGGTATGTCATTGCTTAGGAAAACATGAAAAAAACGCTTGAGACGACAAGATCAAATAACCTGGTAGGACAGAAATAAAATGTGACATACATCCATAAAAGGCCTCTGATAACTCATAGACGTACATGATAATAAGTTGAGCTCAGTGATATACTGACTCAAAGGAAAAAGACGCTTCACCATTAGTAAACCGAGGAAATACAAAGAAGGAGAAAAGGAAATGTCCCCTATTGAATAGACATCAAACATAACCGTGTAAGCATAACATGCTATAAAAGTAGCATCCCAGTCCAGGCGTGAGTGAAGGACATGTAGTCCTTAGGAGGTTCCAGAATGACAGCCACTTATGGTGATGTGGAAGGTGCTGGTGATAAGGGAAATGATGGCTAACACCACAGGTTATTCTAGAAGGAATGGTGTGAGTATATGGTATAGAAGTAAAGAGGTATGTTCCCTATCTCTTATGAAATTGGAGTGTTTGTAACTGTTAAATATATTAATAAACTATATTTGTAAATATACAAGCGTTCCCATAGTGTGCATAACCGAGTTCCCATCTGTGGAATAATTAAATACTGGGCCTGATCCTGGGACAAAGGATCAGTCAACTCTAAAGGCAGTAACTGGAAATGCATAAGTAATCTTAAATCAGACAGTGTATTGGAGGGTTCACTTGACTGCAGTTTTTGCATTCCTTCTTCCCAGCCCAGGAATATTAGTTTCTTAAATTCCATGGTAATGAGATTTCTGAAGGGTATTGTTTATCTGTCTTTTTTTTCCTCCTGAAAAGGAAGTGGTTCTAATATCAGACCTTAGTATAGTGCTGGCCGCACTCATGTGATCGCAATTTGAGCTGAAAGGAACCTTCTTACGGTCTTTCCTAGAAGATAGGCTTATTTTTGGCTGTAACTTGCAGTGGAAGAGTCTGCAAATTACAAGCCTTAATGGTCGAGCTTCATATTCTCAGGTCTTCAGAAACCGTGTCCGTTAAGATCACATTCAATATTTTGTCCAAGGTTTTTGCCTACATTTTTCCCTATGATACATCTGAATACAGATAAGCAGTTTCTCCAGACTTCAGATGTCAGGCAGTACTTGGCATTTTATTTAGAAAGGACTAAATCATTTTATTCATTTTCTCAACTTTTTGTCTCCTATGTAGTTTGGATGAAAGGTTCGCTACTCTCCACAGATGATTTCCATGTGGATAATTTCCTGTACCACTATGCATATGGAGTAACTCACTACTTCCTTCTCAACATTATAGACTCATTCAACAAGAGTACAGATGAGATCTCAGAGCAGTGTTTCAGTATTGAACATTTGCAAAGCTGCTACATGGCCTTTCAAGTATATCTTTGCTACTCATTTATGCTGTCACCTTCGGGGAGGCTGTTCTGCCATCATTATTTAAGTAAACTCCTATCCCCAGGTAGTGAGATGGAGTGGCAGGCCATTGACCCAGAGAGGGGAGAAGCCCCTCCCAGAGCCCTGGTGGGCAGAGCCCAGCCCCAGCACATCACGTGACCGGAAGCCAGAGCTATAAAGAGTCAGCCCAGGAGGCCAGTCAGCCCCCGGCCGCCAGGGTGTCCCCTTCACTTGGCACTTCACACAGTGTGCATTATACAAAATTTATCATAGTCTGCACCATTATGTTCACCATTTTTACAATCATAGAAACCCATCATAAAGTCTTTCTTCTGTATTCATTTCACAGAATAAAGCCAAAAGGTTCTTAGAAATTATAGGAGTGACATTCGCTTCTGCTTCTTCTGTCATAATTACTGTCATTTTGTCCACAAGTTTAAAACTACACTTAGGCATGTAAATTGGTGATTTTTGTAAACCTCCTACATTGAATCTTTTTTACTTCATAAGACCCATTTAATTCTCACGTCTTCTGCATTTAAATCTAAATGCAGATTTCTAATAACATAGGATATGTTTTTAAATATGCCCCCTTTTCTGATGCAAATTAACCTTGAGGTTTTTGAAAACTTCAAAGTGCAAAATATCTTAATTTACTATCTCAGTAGTAACCTTCACTGCCTGTATGATTGTTTTAAGACTAAGATTTTGCTAATCTTGCACTGAGTAGCAGCTTAGTCCGTAGTCTTTGAATTCAGTGGGACTGTGGACTGGAGTGTGAGCATGAGTGGCAGAATTTGGGAGCCATTAAATATGGCTGTGGTGAGATCCAATTCTTAGGTCTCTGTACTTGACCGATAGCAGATAACTTTTGTCTCTTTATCTACACATGCTCTACCTACTCAGTTGCGCACACTCTCATATGTTGGTGGGGTTGAGTCTTCCCTGAAAAGAATAATACATTTTTTTACATTTTATTTGAGGTGTTTGTGTTTATTTTTGAAATTTCTATACTGCTTGTTTGTTGGAATACCATCAGCTTTTGACAACTATTTTTTGTAAAGTATTTTGCATAGCTTTTGTTACTTGAGATATATATTATGCAAAGTCACTCCGTGCTTCTTGGGAAATACCAAACTACAGGTTGTACCTCCCTTAACTGGAACTCTCTGGTCTGGTAATACTCGTAGTCCAGCAGGACCAGGGATGTTCCTGGACCACAGAGCCCAGGCATAGGGAGGTCAGGCCATGGGGCAGCAGTGGCAGTGTGGGTGTGGAGACTCAGCTGTGAGTCAGGGGGCAGGGCATGGAGGGGTGGGTGGTGCAGCACCTGTGGTCAGGTGGCATAGGGGGCCCAGCAGTGTCAGTCGTGGAACTCGGGCCACAGAGCTCAGGGATTGCAGTCGCAGCTGCGGAGCTTGGGACAGTGGTGGTGGCGACGGGGCGGCGGCGGCCACCCAGCAGGCAGCAGTGGGGCTAGGCTGGAGCCCTAGCTGAGGGCAGCAGGACAGCACGGACCATGTTGGGAGGGGCCTCTCCTGGTCTTGCAAATTTCCTCATTTGTGGCAGGTCAGGTCCTAAGGGTGACATACAAGAGAGGTCAAACCTGTACTGCAATAATATCTTCTGTGTATAGTCGCTAACTCTTTCTTTCGATATATGTTTTGGTCAAAGTTTAAATAAAACTTAACATTGCTACATTTCTCAAATTTACCAGAAACCTTAGAGGAGAAAGAAGGGTGGTGGTGGTTTGGTTTTGCTTTTTGTTTCTTTTGTAGTCCTTAGGAAACCAACACATTCCCCAATATCTTCACATTTGCTGTACATTCATGCATATTTAGTGCTGCTCTGACTTTTGATGCTCTATAAACATTCATGTTTTATATTTTCAGACTTCTTTTCTATGGGCTCTATGTTCACTTAGTCGCTTGCTAACATTACTGAAAGTGATTAAAACTGATGGGAAATTCAGAGGGGGCAGTGAAGTCAATTTTTGTAGCACTACAACTGCAGCTCCCCACCCCCAAATGGAATGCTCATCCTAATGCTCTTAAATTCTATACTGAGTGCCACTGAGCAATCTGAGCCCCATTCCTGAGAGAGAGAGGAAAATGCCTGTCCGTGCTACTGCCACTATCCTTTTCAAGTATCCTGAAATAAGTAGGGTTTCCCCTGGTATCTCAGAATATGGAAATTGGATATGCCATTCTGGTGGTAGAAGACAGCTGGAAGCTTGGCAGATCCAGCCCAACTGACAATTCTTTGAGGAAAGTCACAGTATTGTTTCGTACATCCTCTTTTGGGCACTGGTGTTGGGAATGAGGGGGCAGACCAGGAAGTCTCTGTACCTGATGAAGTTGGTTGGTGTAATGGCTGGTGGGATCCAGTGGTACAAGGTGTAAGAGCGATTGGTCTTGATGCTTCTTTCTTATGCATCAGGAAATACCTTCACAAATTCCTGGCTAGAGGATAGAATGAAGCATGCAAAGGAGTTTCTTAAATCCATGTTTGCTTCATTACCCACACAAACTTCACAGAGCGCAGGTGAAATGTGCTCTAAAAGCTGTTTTGTTAATTAATTTTGTTTTTATAATTACCCCTCATATTTCATTATCACACAAACAGTACAATTGAGATTAAAAAGGGTAAAATTCTGTAGATGCATCCCTGACCAAACAAGGGTCCAACACACAAAGAAGGAAGTGTAGCCTCGTTAAAAGCTAGGTTCTGGTTAGGACTGTGTGCGTGCATACAGGAGTAAGTGCACTTCTCAGTATTATGGCTCTGAGAGCCACCTAGTCCTTGCGTAGAGGCACTTGAGTAACTTTGCTCACATGCAGTTTGAGGTTTGCCTGGGGTAAATGGGAAATGAATGAATAGGGCCTTGTTTCCATGTCTCGTAGGCTAGAGTAGCTGAGTCGCATTGGGGTGGTAGTAATTTATCCCTGGACTATACTAAAACTTCCCAGCTTTCCCTTCACTCTTGCAGGCTAGCAACTTGCTTGTAGCCTATACTAGCAGTAGATTATTACTTGCTGAGGAAAAGGAAGGGAAGCAGGTAAGGTAATGTGACTTAGAGTGTTCACAGTATGCAGCTTTTAGTTACAAGGCTGTGTCGACACAACCCTGTTGCTAAAAATCAGCGTGCGTGAATGGGTTTTGTTGATACTTTTGCTGACTAAATACTTCCACCCCCAATGAGTGGGTTTTATTTTATCAGAAGGAGAGCGCTCCTGCTAACAAAGCAGCATTTACGCGTGCACTTGCTGTGTCAAAACGTTATTGTTTATGGTGTTTGGGAGGGTGGTTTTAAACGCTCATGAATGCCAAGGGGTTTTTGAGCAAGTTTAAGTGTAGGCACAGCTTTATATGCATGTCTCTGCCACTTGGTGTTGCTGGTAGACTGGTTCGGTGTATGCCTCATCTCTGTTCAATTATGGAGGTATAACTACATTAAAATAACGTTATTAAGGTTGCGATTTCAAACCCTTGAAACTTAAAATATGACTGAATTGAGGTCATTTGACATTCTTAATTATTCACCTTTGCATGCATACACTCTTTAATTGTATGAGCTCATAGTGGGGTATATTGTGTCAACCCCATTTTATATAGTGCAAAGAACAGACACTCCAGGGATGAAGCAGATTGTGTCCCAAGGCGGGGTGGTTGTCTGTAGAACCTCTGCTTCATTTGTTGCAGAAGCTAGACGGTGTATAGTGAATGAGGTACTGGGCTATGGGATTATCTGGTGTGGGTCATGCTCACTCTGAAGCGGTTTCACTTTTAATTAATAAATCATAGAATCAAAGAATACTAGAACTGGAAGGGACCTCGAGAGGTCATCGAGTCAAGTCCCCTGTCCTCATGGCAGGACCAAGCACTGTCTAGACCATCCCTGATAGACATCTATCTAATCTGCTGTTAAATATCTCCAGAGATGTTGATTCCACAACCTCCCTGGGCAATTTATTCCAGTGTTTAACCAGCCTGACAGGAACTTTTTCCTAATGTCCAACCTAAACCTCCCTTGCTGCACTGTAAGCCCATTGCCTCTTGTCCTATCCTCAGAGGCCAAGGAGAACAATTTTTCTCCCTCCTCCTTGTAACACTCTTTTAGGTACTTGAAAACTGGTATCGTCTCCCTAACTAAATGGAATTTGGAAAGGGGGTTTGAATCTGGGTCTCACACCTACTGAATGACTGCCCAAACCACCCAACTGTAGTCATTCTCACTCTTCTTTCCCTGGCCTAGTGGTCATTCATTGCCAGTCAGAGACATTTATAAACCATTTATAACCCAAACACCTATGTAGTGGCACTTGGACCACTTAAAGAGAGAATGAGTTTCCTACAGCCTTAGCTGAGAGCTAGCTGTCTTTTTAGCTCAAGCAATAGAGGTTCATGCACTAGACTCCAGAAGTCACAGGTTCAGTTCCGCCTGTTGGTGTTACACGTTCACCAAAAAATTTCCCGCATCTCTACTTTTGAATTCAACATGGTATGAAAATTAATCATTCCAGCCAAAAATTCAATACACCTTCAAAAGCAGAATTAAAATTTCAACTGATCTAGAGAGATTAGGGGAGAAAAGTATTTTTCATTTCAAACTCAGAAAAGATTTATTCTGTTTAATTTTATCACCGATGTTTTGCACAGCTCTAGATGGAAGGTTTTATTGGTTCAGTAGAGATGTTAGCATCTTGCACCCAATTTCTATGTCTTCATTAAATTAGATACAGAATTAACTTTAAGTTGACACAATATTAAGCCTAAGGTTGCTCTTGTGTTGGATTTTGTAAATGTATTCAAAGGGGTACAAGTTTTAATTTTGCCCTTTTTTGCATACTGTAAGCATCTTCCTGATCATAACCTAGTACAAAGCTGTCTTGCAGACCAAGAAAAAAAGAATGATTTCAAATGTCTTTCATCTACTGCTTCATTGCTTATTATGTAGATTTTTTTCTAATAAAGGGTATAATGGGGAATATAAATTGATATATCTAAACTGATGACACTAAGAAATGCAACATCTGTCACTGGTGTTCCTGAGGATAATTTACTTCACTCAGGCATAATTTCATGGCTTGTTAAAATGAGAGAACACTTTGACTTGCTGAAGGTGAAATAAGGGGACAGGCTCCAATAAAGAAAGATAAATTTCTGTGGTGTTCAGAGGATTTGGTGACGATAAAACTTCTCCGTTCGTGGGGAGAGGAAGAGTAAATATCTCTTTCATGTTAAAGTTCTTTGTTACTTTTGGATTCTGGGAGAAAGCAGTGACACATCTTGTTCCCTTGTCAATGTGCTTACACACTTTGCTGTTCACTCAATGCCAGTGAATTTATGTGCAATGAAAGGCCACCCTCCATTAGCCTTACACATATGGGAATTTGAGAGATTGCCCCAGGAATTAGAGTTGAGATATCCACACTCTTATGCACATACTATACTGTGGAAAGTGTGAAGTTACCCGTGGAAGGGGAGCAACACCTGGTGGGAGTGAATGGTTACAAAGAATTGTACAGCAGGTGGTGAGTGGGCAATTATTTTGATGAATAAGGTAATGTTTTGAATTCTTCTAAGGGAAATGAAAGGGGAAATGGAAGGATATGGTATAAGTGATGGTTACTAGTGGAGTTTACTCATTTTTAGATTTTTATAATCTTAGCCTCAGTAAAATAGAAGAGGATTTTGTGATTGGTATTTCCAGTATTTTACCGCTTGTTTTTAAAAGGCCAGTAGTAGATTGCTGTATGTACACTCTGCATATGTCCTTGCCGTGCTTGCTGAATAACACTTGGCAGTTGATCTGGATGGCAGGGAAGGCCATTTAGGAATAACAGCCAGCAACAAGATGTGCTTCACTATTTGTGGAAGTGAAATGCTTGGCTGATATTGCATATTATTAATTATAGTCTGGCCTGCAAAGCTTTGAGTGCTGGGCGCATTTAAACAATATTAGCCATAAGGGGCCTAAAGAATATTAAAGAGAGAATTCATTTAGCCTAGACCGTATAACTGTAAGTGCCACAAGTGCAATGGTTTTGTTCAGTACCTAGTTCTAAATTTGTGCATCATTTGAAGATTTGAGAAACAGGAGAACATATGAATCGGGATGATGCTGTATAATGTTGAACAGACACACACATTTCACCTAGGTCTCTGTAAAGAGAGGATTCACAGAGGATAAAGGAAAAAGAATGTTCCTTAAACCAGATTTATCTCTTCTGCCAAGAATTGAGCAAAATTCTTTCTGACAAGGAGACACATGGACTGAGCCCAGTGATGAGTGAAGCAGTGAAGATCAATTAAAAAAACACTTGATTCCTTAATATGAGCCAGGAGAAAAGAGCGTTTCCATGGCATTCTTTTTAAGAAGCGTACTACACTCTGCTTGATCTCAAAGAAACAAAAGCCTGCAATGGCCTGTAAAGATTAATGTAGGTGAGGTTTGGATCAACTTCATCAACAGATTAGGAGTTTTACCCTCTGGTACAACTAGTTTAAGTAGTTAGGAGGTGAAATAATACAATTTAAGGGGAAGATATTAAGTTACACTATGTAAACTTGAATTGCTTTGAGATATTAGATGGGATGATGTACCACAGTCCATTGGGGGAAGTTATTGCAACTTTGGGCTAGATCTTGGCCCACACTTACCTCCTTTTAGGCTGCTTCAGAGGGAACAGTTGGGGCAGTAAGATGGTAGCAGGAAGGTCAAAGGGCAAAAAGCAGACCTTGTCTATTTCAGATGCAATTAATATACCTTTGGCAAATACGGCCTTTTTGGCTGAAATCTGGTGACTTTTGCCACGATAATATGTACCTATTTTGAAGCCATTTCTGTAATGTTTCAGGATTTGGGTTCTTAGCTTGATTAGAAATGCAAACAAAACTGATTTAAACATTGTTACCTTTTACAATGAACTGACTGTAAGAGAAACTCTCCGAAGTCCTCAAACAGCTTTACTCAAGCAAAATTCGTATGGAATCTGGAAAAATAACCTCAAGATTTGGCCCTATTTTACAGCAAAACTTTTTGGGCTTTAATCCCTTACTTTAAAAAGGAGGGGGAAAACTTTATAATTTAAAATCTAGTATAAAAGACTGCAGAAGTTTGACCTCCCTGGACTGGCACCCTCAGGGCCTGACTAGTCTCTTGGATTTTTGCCAGACTTGTGGGTGTCATTTCTGGCCCCCTTGCCCTGGCCCATGCCCTACTGGGCTTCCTGGATACTCCAGGCAGCCCACTTGGGCTGCACGCCAGACTTCCCAGCTCCTCCCAGAATCCCAGTGGGGCCATGCACCCAGGCTTCTACGCTGCAGTCCAGCTTGTGCCCTCCCCCACTCCAGTGCAGTGTGCTGCAACTCTCTGATCTTAGAACATTGGTGGTGTTGCTAGACCAGAAAATCCCAGTTTGTAGAGTTGCAACCTATATAACCTATTTCAATCCTTTACCACAGACAAGTTCAGACTTATGTCTTGGTGTCCACTGGAATATTAAATACAACAATACTAATGGTTTTACAAAAATACATTTGAATTTTGATATTTCTTGTGCGATACTATGTGGGCAGATGTGATGGGAAATAGTTGATGAAACACCATTGAAAACATGGAGAACAGTGAAATTGAGTCCTGGGTGCTTATTTAGAAAAGAAGGTTAACAAAAATAAGATTTTTTTTTTCCTTCCCAAAAGCACTTAAATCTCATTTTAAATTGTGATCGAAGTGTTTCATAACCAAAGGCTTGATCTACACTGGGAACTTAGATTGGTCTAACTTAGGTGTCTCAAGGGTGTAAAAAAATCTTCACTGCTGAGAGATGTAGCTATACATACCTAATGCCTAGTGTAGACAGCACTAGGTTGATGGAAGAATTCTTCCATCAACTTCTACTGCTTCTCCGGGAGGTGGATTATCTACACTAATGGGAGAACCAATCAGTGTCATTGTAGCATTTTGACTATAGACCTATCCTAAATCCCATTGACTCTCAGTGAAGCTTAAGCTCTTAAATGACTCTCTTGAAAATGATAGTTGGACTCCAGTCCTAAATAACTTATGTGCGTAAGAAAATGTTACTGTAAATACCCAGTAAATGGATTCTTAGGCAGAGTTTTAAATCCCCCAAGGATTAAAGATAATTTTTCCTTCCTTCAGATGTTTGGGGATTTTAAAACAAAAACATTACATTAATTGATTAGGTTGACAAAACTTGGCTCAAATACAGTGACTTGTTTATTGCTTGTTCTCACAGCATATGTACTGTTGTTACTTGTACTGCAGGGTTTGTTTACCTAGATTTTTTTTAACCAAAAAAAATAGATTAAGAAATGTTGTTGAAGTGTTAGTGGCATGTGCTAAAATAACTTATTTCAGTAAATATCAGAGTAAATGGCTTTATACAGCTCCTGCTAAGAACAATTTCCTTGACACATTTTGTTGTTTCTTCTGTATGTGAACTGTCTACAAACAGACTGCAATGTTCTTGAATGTTTTCATTATTTAGAATTATTCACTAATATACTTTCTGCAAAGAGTTCTTGGACTGTAGTTTGTCTGCTAGCAATTTACTGCACATTTTTTATCTTCAGAATTAAACAAATGTTTTAAGTGGTTGCACAGGTTTTTGTCCCCTTATTGGATGAACGTACCTCTAAAATCAGGTATATGATGCAGAAACCATAATTATGAATTTTAAATGTGTTCCTTTTAGAATATTATACAGTAGTCACTTAAAATTGCTGTTTAAATGAAAATGTCCACTGGTAAAATCATTCACGGTAAAATTCACACACACTGAATACAAAGTGTATACATTTGAAATAGTTTATTTAATTTTTAAAGTGAACAAATATTTATGGCTTAAAAATGCCACCCAAAAATCCTAATTTTCATCTAGTTTCTTTGCTGAGGTCAAGCTGGCGTCCTTTTGCCAATAGATCACATTTTCCTGGAAAAGGTGTTTTTATTACTGTGCATACTGGAGGAGTTTATGATCTGTCTAGTTCTCTGCCCCAGAATCAAATGTGTACAAGAGAATGTGACACGTTTACTAGACCAAAAAAAAGTTACAGTAACTCATGTTGTGTTACATGTCCATTACATGATCAACAGTTTTTTAAAACAACAATGTCTTGTACCAAACATAACTGACATTTGCTACTGGAATAGTTTTGGTTTATTTCTGTTGGTATACTACAGTCTATTTAACTTTTTTCTTTAAGTAGGATAATTTCACAGTGACCTTTTTCTCCTTAAGATAGGATTGTTTCATGTAGAAGAATAGCTGAAGTCTTAAAATAGAGAATGGAAAGACTTGTAAAGAAGTAACAATTGAGGAGTAGATGATGGAGTAAGAAGGAGAAGGGAAGTGTAGATGCATGAAATACAGACATAATTATTTTTCCACTATATCTTTGCTAATATGTACTTGCTGACAATTCACATAAAACAAATAGCCTCTCTGCACATTTCTCCAAAGTTTTTGATAGCCAAGTGCTGTAATAAAGGACTTGTATTAATAAGATCTTGCAATTAAATATATCAACATATTTACTCTTGTATTAAGAACTGTTATAATAAACTCCGAGTACACTACAGTTATAAATTCACAAGGAATACTTTGTGATATGATATCCTTGCATTTATATTTGTTCATTTCAACCTATATGTGCTACTCCCGTCCACTGGAGGCAAATACTGTTTGCAGAAAAAACACAGTGAGTTCACCCACAGAATGAATTGGCAGCATGGGATATTTCTCGTTCTGTGTGTTCTCCACAAATACGCCCTGTGGTAAAGTTGGACAGTGGCAGGAGTTAGGTGTGCAAAAGCAGGAGTGGGAAGGAACAGCATTAAGCAGTGTGGCACTCCCATCCTAGACTGAGAACAGGCTACAGGTAAAATCGCAAAGAACAGTCTTGCATCAGGGAAAGCCAGGATTAACTCCCTTGATTGGTCTCTGGTTCTTCTTTGTGTATCTTAGCATGCTACCAATTACAGCCTGGCTAATTGCCATGCACACTTGATTTGGGTGGTTAGGGTTATTCAAAGGAGTACCATTGGAAACTTCTATACAACTTAGCAGGAAGTTTGGCTAGGATAGATCGGATATCTGCCACCCTTCCCAGTGCAACCTCTGTCTGTTCTGCGCGCCTGTAGATTCCACAGATAGGGTTGCCAGACTGTTTAACAAAAAATACCGAACCCCACCCTGCACCCCAAAAAAACACCAGGAAAAAATTCTGCTGGGGGGGGGGGGGAGAGGGAGAGACCAAAGTTGTTAAGCCAAAAAAAAAAGCACTGTGCCTTTAAATGGCCCCTTGCTCCCCCGCCAGACTCAGCAGGGGAAAATTGTCCCCGCCGGGCTTCTGTCTGAGGGAAACAGGAAATACTGGACATTTCACATGTCGGGTATTTTCTGTGTTTTTTTTTTTTAACCAGACGGGGGATGCGAATAACGGACAGTCCAGGTGAAAACCAGACACCTGGCAACCCTATCCACAGACTAGAGGGAAAGATTATCAGATTTCTCAGCCCCACTATGGCCATAGGGAGTAAATATTAATTTATTCCTCTCTTTATGAATTCTAGTCCAGAAGAAAAACATGAAGGCCTTACTTAATTCACAGTGGGCCTGCCAATCAGGACATTAATTATTAGGACCATCTGTAAGACATGTTTTGGTCTGTGTGCAGGTGGGAGAGTGGTAGTGCGGGCAGGCTATATGGTGAGGAGCCAGAGAAAGGTGCAAAGCTGTTTTAAAGTAGCTGATGGGCTACTTTTACCTATGTATTCTTGCGCTCTACGATTAGTAGATTTTATTGCTAAACATCTCTCTTCTCATTGCTTTCCATGTGAGTTACATTAATTTAGACTGCTTTAGACTAAATGTTTGCAATCGAATTAATACAAACTAGTGATAAACGCACATGATGGATGGAAACGTTCAGGATAAGAAAGTTTAACAGCAATTTACCATGACAACATAGTGTTTAGTAATTGCCCTCCTGGATCTGACCTACAGTACATCTAAACCAGTGACCAGCACCAGATGCTTCAAAGAAAAATACCTTGGAAGATGTGGGATAAGGAAGCCTCTTAGAATGTGTTTGTACTTACAGCAGTGTAGTGTACAGATACTGCACATATAGGTATAAATTAGTGGTGTAGATGGAAAGACTTGGTTTAGGCATGTAGAGTGTCTAACATGCCTCAATCCCCAGGATATGTACCCAGCATGTCTCTGTACCTCCCTAAGCAGTGCCTCCCTGCACAACACTGTTTTTAGCAGTGTAGTGTCCTGCTGCCTCCTGCTGCAAGGTAAGGCTCTGGCAGCAGGCAAGCAGTGGGAGAAGCTCTAGCAGTTTGCCAGTGGTGAGCCTTTCTTGCTTTTTCCCCCCTGCCAGAGCCTTTCCTTGCTGTGGTGAAAGGCTCCAGCAGCAGAGAACTTCAAGGGTCTCCTACCCTCTCCTCTTCCCTCCCGACTTCCATCTTCTTACTCAAGAACCCTGCAATGCCCACCTGGCAAGGAGGTACAGGAAGTTCTGAATTTTGGCATGATTGATCAAGGAACATCATGTGAGGTATTCAGTGAAAACTGGGGTGTCACTGCTTAATAATATATTTGAAAAATGTATATACAGATACTATGTAAGGAGTTATGTATTATAAAATACGTTCATTTATAATAGACCACCTTAGAGGTGTTATCCAGATAAAAAACACCAGCAGAAGTGGGGGGAAAAAAACAGATTTCCTGTAACACAAGGTTTGTTCACTTGTCTCAGTGGGATGTAAATTAAGCATTGCAAGCAAACATAATGGATAGCCATTTCAATGTAAAGTTACTGAAGAGCTGCGAAGTCAACAGGGCAGCAGCACACAGAGAAAACAAGCCATACATGGTTATGCTGTCTGAGAGTACAGACAAATGACTTTGGGGAGTATAAGCAGAAGGCAAAGATTTTCACCTTCTTCTGCACCAGGAAAATACATTGCAGAGGACTTTGAGGGTGTTTAAAACTTCTTCAGACAGGATGTTGACCAGTTACTTACTTGTAGCCTATTGAATAATCATAATATGTTTTTTATGTTTGTAACCATTTGTTTACAGTAATCTTACACACTATCATGCTCATATGAATCTTGAGTCTGTGCTTAACAGCACAATACTGAGATGCATCAAAATGCTGATACTGATTTCCATTCTACAAATGGGTATGTGTGCTGTTTTTTGGGAACAACAGACCTGGCATTTCTGTGAATGTTCAGTGGATAAAAGGTCTGGATACTGCAGGGGGAAGCGTCAAAGGGACATGGGGAGTGGGGTTCACTTATTGTTAACCTGCAAGGGATGGCAGAGCTCAAAGGACAGTGGTTGGGTGGCTATCCGACTGGTGGTGTCAAAGAGCTGACCGGATGGATTAATTGGAGCTAGCTGAGTAAGCCCAAGACTAAGGTACAAATGGGGAATGGGTGCTGGCCTCACTAGTCAAGGTGCTACATAAGGCTGGCAGGAAGGAAGTAGCCGGGAGAAGAAAGGGAAGAGTCAGATAGTGGAAGGCTATGCTCTCCTGCTACTGCAGAAGCTAGTGGACCCTGAAACTTGAGGTCTCAAGCTTTGTAAATAGAAGGTGGTGGGATGGCAGGAGACAAATCGCTTGATCATTGTCTTCGGTCCACCCTCTCTGGGGCACCTGGTGCTGGCCACTGTTGGCAGACAGGCTACTGGGCTAGATGGACCTTTGGTCTGACCCAGTACAGCCATTCTTATGTTCTTATGTAAAAGTCCAGTTCTTCTTGGAATCTTCTAAATTCCTTGTCTGAGAGATTCTGTGGCAAAGAGCCACATAGTCTACTTGGATATTGCAGGAACAAGGATTTCCTTTTATCTGGTTTGAATTTGCTACCTTTTGAGTTATACTGAACAATCCCCTTTTTTCTTTTATTCTCGCTTAACTTAAGTCCCCAGTCTACCTTCTGTGTACTATCAATTACTTTGTATCATTTTGTTCGTATTCATCTCCTCTCTAAGGTAAACAGTTGTGATGTTTTAAAACTTTGTATAAAAAAGATATTGTAAAGATTTCAAACTGGCTAATGAGACAAAAGGGGTTGGAGTATTTACTGTGGCAATCGGAATCCCATGCCAACCATCTCTGCTACAATTCATTATGCAAAATTCCAAAAAATAAAAGCAATTATGACCTCCCCATGTTTAATTCTTGTAATAAAAAGTTTGGGCTTTCCAGGGCTTTCTGATGAATTCAGTTCTTTCTTTCAATTGTATATCTCATCCTATTTAGCCTATTAGATTGTGCATGTAATATGTTTCCTTGATTTGTGTTTAAATGATCCATGGGAACAGTCTCTTTGTCATGTTATAATAAATATTCCTCAGGACCTGGAAGTTCAGTATAGTTTCATACTTAGGTGTATCTCATTAGGGGAAAAAAATCAGTGTCCTTTCAGATCATATCTTCAACATTAGTCTTATACAGAGAGTGGGAAGTAGGAATGACATGAGGCATCAGTTTTCTAGTTATATCCTTTTGAAATCTGTGTTCACTTTTCTGCTCATTGTGGTTTTATATCTATTCTGAAGTACCTAAATTTTCCAATCTGGAATGGGATCCCATTGTGCTAGTTGTACTCCATACTCCTCAAAAGAGACAGTCCCTCCCTAGAAGTGCATATAGAAGTCTACAAAACACAAAAATCCCATGCCTAAAACCCTAAATTCTGTTTGAATAGGTCACTTTCAGACTAATTTTTTTTCTTGGCCTTTGTGCACAGGCCAGGTTAAATGGTGTAAGTCAGTCAGGGTTAGTTATCTGATAGAAACTTTATTATATCTGCAGACTCCAGCTTGTTTTGGGAGACAGCTTTGTTGTATCTTCATGCCTTTTCCTGCAGGCACCTATTATAGCAAAATGAGTAACCTAATACAATAGAATTACAGCTCATTTTGCAAAAGGATGACAAATCTGGCCACTTTAAACAAGAGAGAGGAAGTAGCAGGGAAACAGGAGACCAGGCTAACATATGTTGCCAACAGTTTCTGCAACATACTAGCTAGGTAACTTGCCACTTGTGCCTCATCACGATGGTAACCCACCTATTAGGTCTTTGATTATTTTTTCCTTACCTCGTATGAACCTTTGAGTAGGTGTTCATCTGCTTAAACAGCTATTAATTACCTTCCATTAAATAACCAGATATGCAGAAGTTGCACATTTACATCTTAAGGATGATTGGTGTTTGGACAAATCTTCATTTTTTAGGTTTTGTTTGTGCATAAATACAATGCTTCGTAAGATATTAGATATGATCAGTGTCCCCCAACTACTCTCAATACTAAGTGGGTCAGATAATGGGGCAGGAGAGGCTAGGGTTGTGAAGGACTAGTTGACTATCCAATAAGCAAATGAAGGAGGGGGTACTTCAAAGCAGCAGTGCCACGTGGACCCTGGGGCCAGAGCCCAGGCTCCATGCAGCTCTGCCGCTTTGAATCACCGTGTGCAGCCTGTAGCTAGCTGGGGTATCCCTAGGCTGCACATGGCTTTTCAAAACAGTGGCGCCACGAGGACCCTAGGATCAGCTGGGGACTCCCTACACGCGCTTTCGACTGTTCCATTAGTTAATTACTGTACTCGCAATTTAATATACCTGGGAGAGGCACAAGTTTTATAAGTGGACAACCAATATTCAAAGCAACTGGTCATGCACGTGCACTGTGTATAACAGGCCTGGGCAAAATTCCTTCCGGGGGCTGGATGTGGCTGCCAGATCCAGCCTGCAGACGCAGCAGACTCCCTGCTTATCCCCCCACATGCTGCTGAGAAAAGCAGCTGTTGTGCAGTTGTGGGGCCCTGTTGGAACAGCTGAGAGCCTAGGGGAGGGAGGAGTGGGTTCAGGCGCTGCTCCCGCCCCCACCACAGTCCCATTGGCTGGTTTCCAGCCAATGGGAGCAGCTTGTGAAGCACCTTCCCCTCCACACCCCCCCCCGCCACCCCTCCTAGGGATGTAAGCAACTAGTTGACTACCAGATAAGCAAATGCTTATTAGGTAGTCGAGTCGGAACTTGACTAGTCACTCCCCCCTGCTCTTGCTGCTTCTATCAGAGAGAAGCAGCAAGGGAGGAGCACGAGTGGGGCTTCCTTTTGCCCAAGTTCACAACCCAAACCCGTGTACCCCAGTCTCCTGACCCAGGTCACAGCTGCTTCCTTCACCCAAACTCCCTCCCAGACCCCACACCCTCTCCTGCACCCCAGTCCCTTACTGCAAGCTCTCTTCTGTATCCAGCCTGTATCCCAGATGTTGCACCTCCAGTATTATGGAAGAATGTGGCCCTGGACCACTTTCCAAATTCTTGCAGAGCCGCCCCATCAAAAAATATTGCTCAGCCCCTGGTGTATAACCGAAATGACAGTCGAAGTGCTGAATACATTTGGATATTTAATCTCTAGGACAGTGCTTTTCATCACTTCTTCAGTACTGATGTAGCATCTGCAATGCCAGTGATGGGAATGAGTCCAGAGGCAAGTGAGAGAGCTCAGCATTTTCTCCTAAAGCAAAGGGCTCCAGCAGTGAATCAGTGGGACTGGGAGATGCACCCAAAGTAACTGCAAGTTTTATAAATTGGAATATGGACTAAAACCCAACTACTACTGTGACCCAGATGTGATCCCTGCATTGAGGAGCTGAGGGGAAAAATCTTACTTTGTCAGCATGAGTATAATGAACCTTTCTGACCTGAAGTCAATAATAGCTGTTCTTGGTCTTTGTGACCTTTTGGCATTGATTTCTAAGCTAAGCTAGTGACTGTCTTATGGATTTGTAAAGTAACTGCTTTCTTTTAGTCTTCAATGAATTATACCATGAATCCAACCTGCTTCATTCCTTTCTTTGGGTTTTGTAGATATAAGCTGCCTAATCTTCCTTGTAAACATGTTACTGTGTTATCATTGTTGGTCTTTTTCTCAGGTGTATGTATCACTTCAATTCTTTTTGGCATTGATAAAAATGTTGCTAGGAGTTATTTTTTAGCTGAGAGATTCCTGTTTCAGATCAGAGATTTGTAGTGGAACAGGAAAGTGTGAATTTTCTGGTTGTTGGAGTGTGTTTATACACTCATGCTAGAAAAAGCCAGCAGGATAAAAAAACTAAAAGGTGTAGTGTACAGTTAGACTTATTCAAGACGTAAGAAAGACAACTATAAATGATATAAAAGTAGGAACGTATTTTTGAGTGATGAGGAATATATATTTTAGGCAAAGTCATCTTTAACAAGAATTAGAACTTACCAAAAATTGTTGAAGAATATTATTTGTAAAAAATGTGATAATCAAGATTAAGTGAAACCACAGCCTGTCTTACAATCCTCTCATTAAATATTTACTAGTTTAATTTCAGTCCCCTCCTGAAAACAATTTCTTATTATATGTTGAGTCTGGGGATATTGGAGAATGTAGTTAACAGTAATCAGATACTATTTACCATTTATATTTCTATTTTCGGTCACTAAATGTGTTTGCCAAATATGTCATAGGAAAACAAAGACCAATTTACTTCCAGTCCTGTAAACCCCTGTCAAACAAATTTCAAAGAGTATGTCAGTTTAAAACTAGCTCAGGAAGGGAAAGGGTAGGCTTTTTTCCTCCCATTTATGTTATGTATGTCATCAGTTTTTAAACATCTTTCTCAAAAGATACTTCGTGATGGGCTGGACTAAGGAAGTTCAGGAGTTTAGCTCATGTAAGCATCCAAGAGTCACCTAGACTTTGAAGTCTAAAAGAATGAACTTTGAAATTTCATGGGAATGTGGGGAGGAGGTATTGGTTTTGTTATTTATTGTTGGTATTTCTTCTGGTCAGGCTATAAATGCAATGTATCTATCATTTTTGTAGCAATTTAGCAACTAAGCTTTTGCAAATCTCAGAAAAAAATCAGTTTGCATTTTGGAGAAGTTTTGGGTCACTTATTTTATTCAAACTGGTTCTTTCAATCACTATCATGAAGGACCTTTTCAAACCAGACAAAGTGTATCTGTCTGTATTATTACCCACCTTTACAGAAAATAAGCTGGCAAAAGCATTATTAAGGATTGCATGTGATTCCTATGCAATATATGTTTAAGTCTGAAATAGTAAATGTAAGGGGCAACATCTTCCAATTTTGGTGCTGTTAGGCTTTTGAAAAAAGGCTGAAAGTAAGCACCTGTGACACTCACCAAAGATACCTTGTCAGTGCCTACTGTGGATCAGCAATCTGAAACCACCAGTCTCTGGCCACCTACATACTGCCTTCCCATACTGTGCAGACTTCAGCCTCTCTGGACAGGCTAGCACTAGTCACACATCTTGGAGCACTCCCTGCAGTATTCATCTCTGTGAAAGGATGTTCAGAAATTACCAGGTAAGATGTCCCCAAAGGAACAGTGTGCACACCAGCTTTTGGCGTAACTGAGGATATGCTCCAGTGTAATATCACAGAATGGAGTTAATACAGACATTCATACAACCAAAAGCTCAGATTGAAGAGATCATGTATAAGACTAATAATGGGAACAGAAATAGTTATATATAAATAAAAAATGTATAGCACACATCTTAAATCTAAACCCAACTTTAACAGGCTAAAAACCTTTGTCTAATGGAGTTTCTCACCTAAAGCAATCTTTGTCATTCTAATCCCATGGCTGGGTTCCCCCTTGCATGAAGACGAAAAGCATAGTTCTTTTTGCTTCTATGAAAGGTTCAATGGTGTGATTTTTGCTGTCCTCTTTTATCCCCTCCTCCCCCCAATACATTGTTTTACCGCAGAGTCAGTAGGATACTCCTCAACCCCAGGTTTATTCCCCAGTGTCTTGTCTAGGTAAATTGGGCTTCTGTTGTGTTGGTCTCCAATGATTAAGTTACATGACCAATAGTGAGACAGATGAATCAACAGCCAAAACCTGTTTGTCAGCTTTGCCTTGGGTGTAGATTTTAAATGTTCAGAAAATGTTTTATGTAACTTAAATATCATATGTACATGCCTCTCACAACAATTATGGGAATCAGTGTGACACAAGCTTTTATTAGATACCTCATTTGACCAAACACATCGTTTGGTGTAGTGAATTTGTCAGGCCTGTCAGGAGTTATTGTTATGGAAAAGTGAAAGCTTTGCCAATTATGGAGGGCTTAGAGTCACAGCACCCATCTCCCAGTAACCTTTAGTGAGACCTGGACATCTATCTCCCTTTGTTCTGTTTTTTTTTTAAACTTCAATTTCTAATTTCGTAACTAGACGCTTAATAAGTGGCTTGATTTTCAGAAGTATTCAGCAACTTTAGCTACTGAATTGAAAGGGACTAGTCACATGAATAAGGGCTACATAATCAGACCTTGATATTATTATTGACCTAGATAGTTATTTTGTTATTGCAAATGGCTCCTTATGTGGCGGTTTGTTTAGTAACTAAACTTACTTTTCCCACTTTTATATAGTTCATTAGTGCTGGTGGTATCCTAAGGCATTATTTTCCCTTTGAACTGTTTTCATTTCAGTAAATGTTCAAGTATCTTGTGATTTTTTTTTTTTTTTTTGACTGGAAAAATAGCAGTCATTTTGTGTAGTAAGGTGGTTTGCCTTTTTAGTTTGAAGCAGAAGATTATGCCATAGGTAGGTTTTTAGAAGTCCTGCACATCAAAGTTCCTGCTAATTTCTCTAGGCAGTTTAAAATTGTTTTCAGCTGGTATATTTGATGGCCTTAAAGTAGCACTTATGTACATGTCTAATTGCTTAAGACTAAACAGCATGTTGAGGAAAATCTAAACAAACATCTTATACAAATGAGCTCCATCAATACAAAGTTCTTGAACTTTTGGCCCTTATGGGTACATTTATACTGCACACTTTTATTTTGAATAGTTATTCCTGAATAGCTTATTTCAAAATAGCACATCTACACTGCAGAGAAGTCTCAAAATTAGTCTGAGGCAGGCTTCCCTAATGTAGACCTGCTATCTCGATTTAGAGCCCTAGGAGGCACTGAGGAGGAATAACTTAGACTAGCCCTGGTGAGGGGCTATTTCAAAGTAGCAGGAGTGGAGTGTCTACACACGCCTTATTTCAAAATAGTTAAGTCAGAATAGGCATTACTTTTTGTAGAATGAGGTTTACAGATTTCGGAATAAGCTGCCCATTATTTGCATTATTCCATTTCAAAATAATGGAATGGCTGTGTAGACGCTCACATAGTTATTTAGGAATAATGGCCATTCTTCCAAAATAACTTTGCTGTGTAGACACACCCTATATGATCTATTTAAGATAAATGTCACTGGTATTATGTTTCATGCTTTACATCTTGGTGTTGCCTTAGGGCCCCAAGGATGCAATATTTATTACTGCAAATAGGAATTGCCTGTAAATTGACGGCAGCGTATGGTCTTGAGCTGTGTAGCTGCTAGTTGTATGTCCAAATTTGGTAACTGCATACACAAATGACAGTTTTCACGTGACCCCATGTTAACTATGCAGCTTGTACAAAATAAATGATGTGTTTTTACGGTGAGTGGAAAAAAACTCATCTATATTCTCCTGTAACATGATTTTGCATTGATATATTTTCTCTTATATTGTTTTTTAATAATTGAGAACTAAATAGATGACAACTACTTGGAGTCTGAGAGAGAAAGCATGAGTCCAAACTTCCCAAGAGTTTTAGCAAAACTCACGTGGACAAAAAAAAGAGATTAAAACAACAGTCTTACTGACTTTCCCTCAGAATGCAAAATCCAAGTCTTGGCTTTGCAGACAATGCTCTGATTGATGTGTGGAGATGCAAAATATTATCCAGTTACCTTGTTACTTTACTATTTACCAGCTGTGTAGCCCAGAAATCATGGGGATATATATACAGTCCAATGGACAGAATAGAAAAAAGTAATATTTTATCCTTGTTTTGGTAAAGCCAAGTGCAAAGCTTTATGCCAAAGGCTGAGTGTGGTGGACTTGTGTGGGTAAAATAAAGTCATTCTGATAAACCAATCTTGAAATTCACCCCCTGAAGAAGGCCAGCACAAGGCCTGCTCATAACTTGAGTCCTGCTTAAACTGCCTATTAAAGAATCAGTGCTTCAAAGGCATTGTGCAGGCTTTTGAATAGAGCTAAATTTCACCCTATAGTGAAGAGAGAACAGTAAAAAGTAAAGACCCCAATATTTAAAAGTAAGTTTAGGGTCTAGTTCTCTTCTAGTGACTTCAAGTAATTTATTATTTATCATTTTAATGCTATTGCATGATATACCATAGAGCTAGTAGGGGAGGTAAATGTGGGTGGCAACCTGGGAAGCAGTGATCATGCGATGGTAGATTTCAAGACCCTGACCAAAGGAAGAACGGAGAGCAGCAAAATACACACCCTGGACTTCAGAAAAGCAGACATTGACTCCCTCAGAGAACTGATGGGCAGGATCCCCTGGGATGCTAACATGAAGGGGAAAGGAGTCCAGGAGAACTGGCAGTATTTTAAAGAAGCCTTATTGAAGGCACAGGAATAAACCATCCCGATGCTCAGCAAGAAAAGCAAATATGGTAGGTGACCAGCTTGGCTTAGCAGGGAAATCCTTGGTGAGCATAAACACAAAAAGTAAACTTACAAGAAGTGGGAAGTTGGACAGATGACTAGGGAGGAGTATAAATAAATTGCTCAAGAATGCAGGGGAGTAATCAGGAAGGCAAAAGCACAATTGGAATTGCAGCTAGAAAGGGCTGTTCCTATGTTTGTAGAGATTGTACATACATATACAAGGTGTATCATCCACAAAGATATAGTGCTACAAAGACTTGCCAGATTTGTACACAAGTAATTCATTCAGCCAAATAAAGCATCATTCTTGTATATCATTGTTTCTAAAAAGACACTGTTTCAGTTTGTTTAGCTAGATTCCCCTGTTCCAAGCACTCTGTTTCTGAGCACAAAGAATGACTGCTGGGAGCAATAATTCTATGCAAAATCAGATTTGAGTCACTTACTAGTCACCTCAGAGTCTGTTGTAAGACTGGGTTTATCCTGGCCTTAAATACAACCCTTATTTAAAGTATCTTGGGCTTATTACTGGAGATAAGTTAGGAATAATAGTTCCAACATATGTAATTGAATTGGAGTCCAATATGCTTTATCTACATATTACAACTAAATTTCAGATCTAGACTTCAGGGCTAGATTTCAGACTCAAAGGTCTCTTCTGCATAGTTTGAATATAGCTCAAAAAAATCCCATGTGGCAGTCACATAATGCTCCCAAACAAATCTCAGTTCAAAAGTTAGAAAGGGACATAGAGGTTTGTCTGCAACTTCTTCACATATGCTGGAAACTGGGTGACTAACATATATCATTGTCCTTGACAAATACTCTGTACACTACATTTTAATTGTTTAGGGATATTTAGGTAAATGTCATTGAACCAGGGATACAAAGTCCTATGCATAACTGAGTAAATTCAGATTCTCACACTTCGTTCTGCAACAAAATTTGTAGACATGAATGTGGTTTTCAGACTTTTCAGAATAGTATTTTAAAAGGTGTATTTCCTAATCCTGATTCTGCTTCCACTAGGTTTTTTAGATGATACAATGCTTCTGTGATAGAACTACTGAAATGTGTAACATGGCAACATCCCTATGGAGGCAGTGTTTGCATACGAATGTGGAGGTATTGAGCATTAACTATAGGAAGTGTGGTGGTGATGATGCGAAGAAATTGAACAAATACCACAGTGTTGTGGCTATTTGCCAAGGTTCTGGGGGAGGGGTGCGGGATGGGAACAAAGGGAGAGAAATACACTATGGGGGAAGGTTGACCTAAATTACACAACTCCAACTAATGTATGAATAGTACCCAGAGGTGGTAAACTTGAGCTGTTAGGCAAAACTTTATATATTTCAAAAATGTTTAGACATTTATTAATTCAGAATCCTTTAGGAACTTTAAAAAGTATGTATATTTTTTCTGTGTGCTATGGATTACAAATGTCTCAACTTAATTACCATCCTAAAATGTGTTTCATTTGACTAAAACATTTTTCAACAATTCCTTTTGCCAAAGAAACAAAACATAATGAATTGGATCTGTATAGAGAGTTTGCTATGAGCTAGGGAAGGTGCTTTGTGTGCACTCAGTCGGTAGTCCTTATAAAAAGTGTTGATTCAACATTCTGCTAGTCTGTTAACGCTCATGACTATATGAGCTCCCTCTTGTGGCTCATTTAAAGTTCTGAGCTTTCTTTTATTTAAGTATCTGTGTAATCGTGTGAATCAGCTTACTGACCCTCATGTCAATTCTTTGTGAAAATCCTGAGTTCTTTTAAATATAATATGGATGCATTTAAATGATCAGATCTGAGTTTTCTGTCTAAATAGGGACTTAGTAAGGGATGGAAAAAACATCTGACAATCTTCAGATATTGCATGAACAATCAGCTTTCTTGCAATCTCAAGAGTGTACCCATTTGCTCTCTATGGGTATGTCAACACATCAAAGTTATTTCGAAATAACACCTGTTATTTCGAAATAACATTACTAGTGTCTACCCAGCCAAACTATTTCGAAATTAATTCAAAATAGTGGAGGGCTTATTTCGAAATTGGTAAACCTCATTCCATGAGGAATAACGCCAAATTTGAAATAGCAATTTCAAAATAAGTGCTGTGTAGACACTTACATCGAAATAGGGGGCCTGTAGCCTTTCCAGGGTGCCCTGGTGGCCACTCCAGCCTCAACCTAGAACACTCCTCTCCCTCCCCCCTCTCTGGAGCCCTTAAAGGGGTTGAGTCTGGCCACAGTGCTTGTGCCAGCTCCAAGTCTGCCAGCCCAGAGCCAGCAGTCATTGCCCCTGACCCAGTGGCCCCAAAACATGAGCCAGCAAGCCACTGGCAGCCAGCCCTCCACCGCTCCCCAGGAGCAGTCTGCCAGCTCCCAGGAGCCTGCCAGGGCCCAGAGAAGGCAGGCGCCTTCCTGGTCCAGGGCGGAGATCATGGACCTTATTCAGGTTTGGGGGGGGGGGGATGCCCCCAATGTCCATGATCTCCGCACTAGATGGAGGAACACGGCCATCTATGGCAGCATAGCTGCCAGCCTGGCCACCAAAGGCCACATGCGAACCCAGGAGCAGGTTTGCATGACAATCAAATTGGTCCGGTGAGACCCCCTCCACCCCTGAGCCCTGAGCTTCCCCTCCCCCTTCTTCTCCTTGCTTCCCCCTTCCAGCTCCCTCCTCCCAGGTTTCCCCCTCCCCTCTCCTACCCTCTGTCTTCCCCTCTCCTGCCTCCTTTGCCCAGTCTCACCATAGTTTCATTCCCCTTCCCCCCCCCCCAGTTTTGTTAAATAAAGAGAGTTTGTGTTCATGAAAATACATGTATGTTATTTTACATCAGGAAGGGGGGTTAGGAAGGGGTAAGTGGAAGGATGTAAGGGAGGAATGAGGCACAAGCCCTCAGTGGGGCAGACCAGGGAGGCTCTTAGTGCTCCTCAGGGTGGAAGCTCTTCCACAGGGCCTCCTGGATACTGACAGCCCCCCGATGGACCTCCCGGATGGCAGCCTGCAGAAAGTGCAGCCAGGCTTGCAGCAACGCATCCAAGAGAAGCACCAGAGTGCCCAGGGGCAGCTCTGGCTCCATGTTGCAGAGTGCTATGGTGTCCCGAGTGAGGGCAACCAGAGCACGCAGAGAAAAAAATGCTTTGCTGTCCCTCATAGAGGTAGGCAAGCAAGCAGGGAAACCTTAGAACCAGCTGTCCGGGGGGGCCCCTTTAAGCACTGGTCTCAGCCTCAGGCAGCAGCCACACAAAGTAACTCCTGACCTGATGCCCTGCCAGAACCGGTTCCGGCCAGCCTTAAATGCGATTTAGCGTCCACTCAGTGTGGATGCGCTATTTCGAAATAGCAAAGTGCTATTTCAAAATGCATTTTGTGTGTAGATGTGTTATTTTGAAATAACACATTTCGAAATAACGTAGTGTAGACATATCCTATTACAATTTGGCTCTAAATATTTTTGAGGTATCCAACTTGGAAAGTAAAGAAGGAAAGTATACAAAATTATGGAAGGGATTAAACCATTTCACTGACTAAATTATAGAAGTAATAACTTGAGGTAACTTGGCTCTGGTTCCTGGATTCTTTTGCCCAGTTAATAGATCTATAAAGGAGGGTTATGTAGCTCAGGTCATCTTGTTTTTCTTGTCCAGGAGATTGTTTGTTCACTGGCACCAAACCTATGTTTAAAAATACAGTGAAAATATTGAGCATCCTCCTCCTGATATTCAGAACATGATGGATGTCCCCTTTCAATCTCAGCCCCATTTTAATTCGTGCCTAACCAAGTCAGTGGTCACAGACTGACTTTCAAAGGGGTGAAAGTGGTTGCAAATCTGAAAATCATCATTATTCAGCCTGACCTGATGATTAGATGGCCATCAAAATAGATAGGGGCCTTTGCAGCAATGTAATTTTTGTAGGATACCTAGCTACCAAGGTGAGACAGCGTGCTGTCCCAGAGCTTTCTCTGCTGGATTGCCTTATGGCCAGGTTTCTTTCCCCCAGTAGTTAATGGGGGATTAGAGGGGATCTAGGCACAACTACTATTCTGGGGCCCATTCCAGAGACCCTGTAAATAGCCATCGTCTGCTGTGTCACACTTTTTAAAGTTCTACTGCTATTCTCATTTCCTGGGCTACTTGCTCATGGGTTTCCACTGTCTTTGTCCTTATGTCAGGGCTTTGTCTCTAAGTCCCAGCAGCACCCTGTCCAGGGTTCTGCATCTCTTCCCAACAGCCAGGCTCCTGGTCTTCAGCAGGCAAATGTGGCCCTCAGCTCCTGTCTCCACAGTGAGCTCTCGATGATACTGCTGCTTTTCCAGTCAACCAGTAACCCAGGCTTCATTCCTTGAGCTCCAAAGAGAAACTGCCTGGTCCCGACTCAGCGGTTTTCTTACCGGGTCCTGATTGGCTGCTTCTCACACCACTGCTCCAAGGAGCTTGGAGGACTTCTCTGCTGCTTATTTGCTGGGGAAGTGTGTGGCAAGTCTTCAAGCTTCTAGCAGGGGGCTTTGGGGCTTACCCTGTCAAACCCTTTCATTATACATTTCTGTTTTCCCTGAGTTACTCAAACATAAGACCAAATCCTGCCCTCTAATATAACTGCCACTGATGAGTTTGAAAATTTATGCACTATATCTGAGGGTAGAATTTGGCTCTTAATATTTCTGTGTTTTTAATGTGTACTGTATTATGTTTTTAGTCTCAGGTGTACTTCGGAGCAAAGTGAGCATTTACTGTTCCTGCTGTGCAATAAGAAATTATCTACAGACCTAAGCTTATTCCTTGACTGACTAATATAATTATTATAAGCCAGACCCACAATAAATGAGTCATTGAATATTATTTTCTCTGGCCAGAGTGTTCTTAACAGCGCCCATCACAATAATACCTGCACACCTCTTAAGCATTAACAATGAGAATTGTAACAGGCTAGTGGCCTGATTTTCTTCTCTACTTTCTGCAAGGCAGCTGGAAATAAAGCTTGTTTCAAATTCATTTTCTTCTTCACTTTGGTCTTGCTCTTCTCTCCTTTTACTGATCTTTTTCTTCTGCCTATCGTATCTTTCTCCTTTTTTTTTCTTTACTGATTGTGGTAGAAACTATAGGGAAGCTAGACCCACAATAAATGAGTCACTGGATATTATTTTCTCTCTGTCCAGAGTGTTCTTAACAGCACCCATCGCAATAATATCTGCACACCTCTTAAGCGTTAACAATGAGAATTGTAACAGGCTAGTGGCCTGATTTTCTTCTCTACTTTCTGCAAGGCAGCTGGAAATAAAGCTTGTTTAAAATTCATTTTCTTCTTCACTTTGGTCTTGCTCTTCTCTCCTTTTACTGATCTTTTTCTTCTGCCTATCGTATCTTTCTCCTTTATTTTTCTTTACTGATTGTGGTGGAAACTATAGGGAAGCTAAATTGATGAAGCATGTTTTTTCCTTTTCAGTCTGAAGGCAGTTGAAATAAATGATCATTCTAATCTCCCACAAATCACAAAGAAGACACGTGCATATTTCAGTTCTATAACTTTATATATAAATGACTACCACCATTATAAGCACAGATCACTTAGTCATATTGCTTTTCTTCAACATTACAGACAAATATTTTGCTACTGCTATATGCAATTAGCTGCCATACCTCAATCACTTTCACCAAGTCAGGTATAGAATGTAATTTTATGGAAAAAAACACAAAATATTTATCAAGACACAGAAACAGATAAAGTGGAAACTGAGATTCCATCTTCATTGTACAGCATGAAGATGAAAATCTGTAGGTGATGGAAGGGATGCAACACATGCTCAGATGAGGAATTGATGAGCCTGTTGTAATTTGTGGTAAAACCTGATTGGGTGTTTTGTTACCAATTCATACAGTGCCTTTGTACAATGGTGCCCTAGACAGTAATGCCTAATACACCTGAATCTCTTTAATCCAACAACCCTGGGAAACATTGTGCTGGATTAAAAATTTTGCTGGGACTGGGCTAGGGGGTTTACATGGCACTCCACAGCCCCAGTTGCTCTGAGGCACCACCCCCAGACACTATGGGAATGGCAGGGAAAAGCCTCCCGCACAGAACATTGCTGCACTGCCATTTCTCCAGGGAGGAGTGGGGAGGGAGGAAGAATGGCAGTGTGCAAAGCTGCTTCCATCTTTACCTGCTAGGGTCCGTATCATGGATGTTCCTGAGTTAGAGACACCCAGAATATCGAGGTGTTAGGGTAATAATATGTGAGATGTTTTGAATGACTTAATTGTATATTTCCTTGTATGCTGGGACTTGAGTGGGTATGGTAGGTCACCTGCCCAAGGTAACTTTTTTTTTTTCTTGCTGGAGGCTTTGAGAGGGATATATTTAAATATAATGTTACAGAGTCTATGGGTCACATACTGCAATTCATCTCATAAAATATTATGAGCAGAAAAAAAGACTAATTTAGTGCAATTTCTACCTAATACTTCTGATTTATGAATAATATTAAACCACTCAGCCTTGATTCACTCATTCATTTTTTGGGGCTTATTGTAGAGTAGATAATCAATACATACTTGTTGTTGGTATTTACATCAATCACCTATAAAACATGTAAATTAGAAGAGAATTTCAAAGGAGAGCAAATTTGGTACTATTACTGGATCGTGTATGTCGATCATAATTACCAAGACGGAACACCCAACAGTAGATTTGAAAGGTACAGTTAACACACACAATTTTCGATAATGTTTTGATCCCACTGCTTTTGAACTCTGTTAAATCTGTTTTCTATCCACCACCCACTGCCTACATTTTACAAAATTTTAGTACTGTTTTCTTATTAGCATAACTATCACATCAAGTCCAAGCTGCAGTTAGGTAAACGTTTGCTAGGTGGATCTGTAGATGGCTGACCAGCTCGGTTCTGGAGCCACAGGCCTTATTGCAGAAGGGGCAGATACTGATGAGTATTGGAGGGACTCGGGGCAGTTTTTGCCACTCTCTTCTCCTTCTCCACTTCTCATCTGCACTGTGATGGGACCTCTTAAATTGCGCCACCCCTTCATGGATTACTGCTTTCCACTGGGGATGGTCCTAGGCAAGGTTCTCCTAAATGCTGACACTTTATTTTCATGTTCGCCTTCAGCATGTCCTTACATCGCCTCCTCTGGCCACCAATGCTCCTCTGTCCTTCCTTCAGCTCGGGAAAACAGAATCTGTTTTGGGAGGCACTGATCAGGCATCCAGACTATGTGACCAGTCTAGCGAAGTTGTTGGTAGATGATGATAGCTTCAATACTGGTCATGTTCGACTCTTCCAGGATGCTAGTGTTCGTGCGCCTGTCCTCCCAAGGGATATTTAGGATTCTCCTGAGGTACTGTTGATGATATTGTTCAACTCTCTTCAGGTGATGCTTATGTTTTTAAAGAAATAAAAGGAAGTATTTCTTCACATAATACTTGGTCATTTTCAGGGATGCTGTGAAGACCAGAAGTATAACTGGGTCAAAAAAAGTATTAGATACATTCGTGGAGGACAGGTCCATCAATGACTCCTAGCCAAGACAGTCAGCAATGCAATTCCATGTTCTGGTGCCCCTAAACCTCTGACTGCCAGAAATGGCAACTGGACAATGGGATGGATCACTTGCTAACTACTCTGTTTTGTTTATTCCTTCTGAAGCATCCGGAACTAGCCACTGTTGGAAGATTGGGTGAGATGGACCATTGATCTGATACGGTGTAGTCATTCTTGGGTTCTTAAGGTATGCAGAGGAGGAAAGCTGCCAAAAAGCAGGCACTGGTAACATGGCTGAATTCCATCCTGACCATAATGTGACCAATATATAATTGCACAACATTTTTATATGCATTGCACTTGGACCCAGTGAGATCCACCTAACTATGGCACCTGAAACTAGTCTATGATATGGAATGTACATGTCATCTTGGAGCCCTTTGATGTCATAAAGCTGCTGAACAATAATGTTATCAAGTAATATTGCTCATTTCTCTGCTGGTGACGGATCTTTCCTCTATGCATGTCTAATTCAAGAAGACAGATAATGAACTGGAATGTCAACTTTACACAGCAAGCCCTGGATATTGTATAGCAGCCTGTTCATCAATGCTATCAGCCAGGAACGTCATTAGATACTGTTCCTGTGCATGGATTTACATCTTTACAAACTCCAGCACTGTTTTCCTGCTTAGTGGAAGTAAATGTTCATCAACACAAGTGAAGTTTCATTGACCTCATGTTGGGAACATTCATGATATATTTGAACCAATTGCTGATGAACACTGAAGACACAATTCTCCCCCATGGAGAACATGAGAGAAGGAATAAACCACACATGACAGATGTTAGTCATGTTGCTTTATTCATTACTGGAAGGCACTAACACACCAAGTTGCAGAGCGGCACAACAGTCTCTGTAGCTCAGTCTCTTTAAGCCAGGTTAGAAGAATGGGACTTGTGTAAATTGCCATGGAGCTTGAGAATTCTGTAAAGGCTGGGGCCACAAATGCCTTCAGACGCTTCTGTTGTTGGACCATAAATAACTGCTAACTGTATGTTCAGCTTGAGGGATTTGAAGCCTCAGCTGCTTTAAGTAGCTCGGTTGTATAAAATTGCTCTTCATTTGGTATGAGTGTTTAGTTCAACAGCTCCTGCAGTGACCAACATGAAAACTTGTGTCTTCACACAAGCCACGCAAATGTTACTCCTTGGAATTCTGCACCTCTGTACATGTGCATGATTAAAAAGCTGTGCATATTTTTATTTCTTTTGCACAGAAAAATACTGCAGCTGGACATTTCGCTGTAGGTCTGCCTTTTTCCCTCCAGAGAGCACTCTAATGATAGAACAGAGCTGCAGCTCCAAGCCAGCTAGGGAAGAGAGAGACTCTGCCTTGTTCAGAGCCTGTCAAGAGACAAGGGAACTGGGGAGGGCAGACAGCTTGGGGCTGCTAGAGGGGTGAGAGAGGCTTACAAGGATTAGTGGGGGAAGAGACTGGTGGAACAATGAGGGCGAAGGGAGGTGCAGGGCCACATAGGGATGGCTGTGTGGGGGCACAGATACACATGGGGTGCAGGGACACATGGAGACAGGAGCAGATATGTCTGGTTGACTGGGAGAAACTGAAGGTCAGTCAGGATCTGCATAGGGGAAGCTCCCAAACAATCTCTCCATGCCCTTCGAATAAACCCATTTCATTTTTTTCCCACCTATACAACCCTCCAAGAACCCAGGCTTCTTCCAAGAAATTATTTCCATGCCCCCACAACTACTCTGTTGTCCTTGATTCCCCCAAGCCTTTGCATTGTTTCTGAGGTGCGGGAAATATGATTCTGAATTGTAGCTTAAATTAATTATTAATCAGTTCTGTACTAATATGCTTAGTAAAGAGTTTGTCCAAAAATCCTTCCTGAATCTTTTGTGGTGTTGATACTGTTATTTGACTTTAGAATTTGAAATTATTGTGCATATAATTTTTATTTTTCTTTTTGTTCCAGAATTCTCCCAGGAATAAACTGAGGGAAGTGACAGTGCACAGCAGTAATTTTTGGTTTAGAATATAAACCCCCTACAATACCACATCCTCTATCTATCTGTTTCTCTCTTGTTCTCCAACTTTCTCCTTTTTGTTTTATGCAGCTGAATAAAAGTTGTGTGTTCTCTCTCTCTTTTTCTTTTCTTTTAGATGCAAAAATCATTGGTGGGTGGGAATAATCCTATTTTGCTTTTCCTATTCTCATTATTTTTAACTCAACATAAAGCTGACATAATCAGCTGTGATCTCAGGCGAGTTTTATTATTTAGAACCAAGCAATACTAACTCTGGTTAGGATTCTTTTTTGAGAATGTGGCTGGAAATTCTGTCTAAATCTGCTGTCACTCCCATTAACAGAGCTTATTTTCTTGTACAGTAGTAGTATTGGTTTATTATCCTGTGGGCAGTGTCCTACTCTTACTTACCAGTGACTTAGTGCACAGATTTATTTATTAAAATGGGGGTGGAGCAAGTTGTGAAACCTCTGTAATTGTTTTGCTGTCATTGGCATTATTTCTAGTTCTGTTATGATATACTCCTTTGTAATTTTGTAACGACTGATTGTGCAAATCACAGGTGAAGATCAGTATTGCCTTGATATACTCAGTAATAATAGGAATGGTACAGTGGCTGCCTATATATAAATTGCTCTTTTGCATACTGTCACTGTGCCTCAGTGGGTCACAGCTGAGAATACCTGATTTGGGATGAACTGATAAGAAATGGACCAGTCTCACCTCAAACTAGAAGTTATTCTATAATATATACCGAGCCATTAACAAAAGTAAACTCCTGCCTCACCACACCATTGTTGATATTCATAACTTCAGATACACATATGATATATGCAGATAAATGTGTTAAAATGTTAACATCTTAACTTTTTCCAGTGACATCTTACATACTTTGTACAAGATTTGTTACAATTGTATAACAGCAGTATCAACAGTGATATACATGGGCATATTTTAATCATACAACATCACACCTAGATATGTTCCTAAAAATGTTTTAGTTGCCTTGGATTACCAAATAACATCTCCGGATTTGTATTCTCACCTAGATATCCCGTACTGTTAGGTAACCAATATTAGATATCTGTAGAAGCAGACTGTGGTGTTTGGTAGATGAACTGTCTTTTGCAAGACACCCAGAATCGTAAACCATTGTTGCACCACTTTGCTTCAACAAGAATGAACTTTGCTGCTGCCTGTCTGGCTAGCCAACAAACTCTGCCTGTCCAGACAATCAGTTAAGTTCATGTAAAATCAGTGGTTACTAGCCAATATGGTTTAGGAAACTCCAAATCCTGAGTTTTCCAGACACGTCTTCCTGTAGTATGCTCACTGCATGTTTTCAGAAGTTAGGTTTCCTCCTTCCAAAGAGATGGTGTACATGCCAGCCTGTTAGGTTAGCTGAGGACTTGCTCTCCACTGTTAATATGTAGATAAGTTGGTTTTGTAATAAAAAACAGAACGAGTTCATAAATAACAGGAAGCAAGAATCAATTAGACATATTTACAAACAAATCAAAACATGCTTTCTAGTGAATAGAACTTAATTTCAGCCAGTTTAATTGAAATAGAATTCTTATTTATGTCAAGTTTCTAGAAGGTCTTGCCTGTCTGGTCAACATGATCCAGCTTTTTATAGCCTCAGAAAGTTGTCTGTTTATGTTCCTTAAGTGATGGATAACTGAAATGTCTTTTTTGCTAACCACATTTTACTCTAAAGTCTATTGTTTCTGACTCCAGTGCCAGGAAGGCAGATTTTATCCCCAGTGTTTTTTGTTCAATGGTCTCTTCCACTTGTTTACCTTGATGGCTTTCTTTCTATGTAGATATACTTTCATTGTCCTCAGACATGTAATTAAAGGTTTCTTTGTCTATGGTAGACCTCCCAAACACATTTTATGAAGATATTAACAGCACACCTCTAGAACTCATTGGCTACGTCTACACTATGAGTTTTCTGGCAAAAATATGCTAATGAGGGACCCATTTGCATGAGTTGTGATCTCATTTGCATATTTTCTGCTGATCCATTGTTTCGCTGGGGTTTTTGCGCAAAAACAAGCAGTGTGGACATTTTCTTTTTCAGCAAGATCCTTATGCCCCAAAAAAGTTTTACCGATCTTGCCAAAAAAATAATGCTATGATGTAATCGATGCAGGGAGTAGGGAAAAAGGAAGAGAAAGCAATGGTTTAATAACATTTCAGAGTCTGTCTACTGAACTAACCAACCTCCCCCTCACACACAAAAAGCTCAAACTAGTTGGTGATTCACTTTCATGTGAAATTTTGTACTTTAAATTCTTTCTGTGTGTGGAAGAAAAGCTAAGTTGCCAAAATCTCATAGAAAAGGAGCATTTAAGGGAGATAAAATAGTAGAAAGCAAAACGAGAGTTTTGTTACTTGTGCACAGGTCTTCTATCTTGCAAGTAGACCTTGGGTATTTATGGAGCAACCACAGATTCTTTGAACAAAATGTATATAGTGTTTGCTATAAAATTGTGGCAGCAGGTTTTCCAGTCGAACTCTGGAAACATCATCTGGTCTACATTTAATCAACAGCTGTAGAGATTTGTTACTAAGTTTATTACAGAAGTTGTAGATACAGTAGTTAATAAAGAAAAATGCTAACCCAAAGTCTAAACAGACTTCTTCAGCATTTGTGAAGTGTGCTCAGGAGCACAAGCTATAAGGCAACATTACAGCCTATTTGTGTCTGACTTTTGCTTTCCCCTTCCTAGACAAACAGTGCAAAGTCCATGTTCTTGGGACACAGCCAGTGTTCCCTCTAAGCTGCACTGGCAGCACAGCTTCACAGGTGATTCATCAGCTCTGCCCAGCCAGAGGCTCAGAGGGAACACTGAACACAGCAGTTGTCTAAGTCCCCATATGTAGCCTCTGCTCCAGTATGCTACTCAGAGCAGAAATACTGCCTGGTTTCTGTGCTGTGTAGGCCAATCTGCAACCTCTCTGCCCAAAGATAATTTACTCTGAGTGTAATGAATTTAATTACTGATAACAAAAGAAAGGACCAGATCCTCATGTGATGAAAAATCACTGTTGCTACACTGCTTTACAACAGAGCTGTGCTGATTTTCACTGCCTCAGCATCTAGCCACTGATCTATAAGTCCATTACATCATCCTTAACTTTTGCTGCCCAAAAGTGAAAAGAAGCAGAGAATCAAATTGATTTACCTACCAGTTTCCTTAGTTCTGAAATTTTTCAATTACATGCAAACTTGTGCTATTTTTATAAACAATAGTAATAAGAACATGAAAATAACATTCCAGGAAAACAATAGGTGTAATATTTCCATGAAAATTGTTTTAACTAATTTTAATAGGCTATTAGTCTAGATTTTGTGATTTCTCACTGATGGTGAAAACATGAAATTAACTATGGAAGATAATAGGCCTAACTCTCCCCTTATGTTACCAACTTTTTTCTTGATGTAAATGGGTGTGAGAAGAAAATGTCTTATGCAGTAAAAAAATAAAAATAAAAAATAAAGAATAGAAACGGTGAGAGAACATAATTAGAATTCTAGCTCCCTCTTTTCTCCAACCAAGTGTAAATTAACATTGAAAAATATTCAGGCTACCCAAGAGTTCCTGTAATCTGCCAATGCATATTGCTTGTACTAAAAATGTAATTGATCCATGGGAGAGTAAGCAGTGGTTGAAGGAGCTTCTGTCACATCCTACCTCAATCACATGAATCACACTTCTCTATAAATATTGAGTTTTCAATCTTTAATATGTGGAAGAACTAAGCAGACTCTCTGGGTAGCATTGGTTTCTGTGGATTGAAGCCTGACTTCATATGACTTATAGTTTCCTTTGTGTGCAAGGTTTTGGTCCCATGACTGGTCAGTTTAACGAGTAAATCCCCCACCATATTGTTAAAAGCTTTGGACAACTGGAAGTTTGTTCCATCTACACTGCTCAAATATCAAGTTGAAGGGATTGGTTAAAAAAAAATTGCCTAAACTTCCCTTATGTATTTATCTACCACAGCAGGAGGTTGGGACAGTGTAAGAGCATACCTGACATGCCCCTTCCTCTAATGACACCACCTTTGGTAGCTGCACTTCTTTTGCATTAGCATGGCCCATTGGAGTCTGGTTGTGTTGACTATCACCTAGAATCTGCCAAACATGGCATAAAGTTATGTTTTGTTTTTGTTGTTTGTAAAAGCAGTGTGGTTAATTAAAATCTTCCAGCCTCGTTTCTGTGTGGGAAACTAAGGCTCAGATTCTGATAATCATACTAACAACATCTTTGTCTCTTAGTCTTAATGACTTCAGTGGACCACCTGATGGCATAAGGATCTATTTAGGATGACGAACAGTTTTCTTATCTGGCGCACAGTCTGCATGCCACCTACCTAGTACTTCCCTTGTAATTGCACTTCCTATCCTGTACTCCTTTTTGTAGTGTTTTAACTCCAGATGAAAATATATTTCCATGAGATGTGAAGCAATTCTTGTGCATCTATATGACTGCATAGCACTTCAGAAAGTGTGGAACCTTCTCGCTAAAATATACTATAAATGTAAGTCTATATTATCTTTTCAAGATGTGTTCAGATAGGATATTGCTTTCAAAAACCATGAGGTGGTTTTTAAAAATTAAAAACTTTAATATTTAAAATATTATATTTTCAAGTTTGTGAACAAATGCTGTACATAGTGAGAAAGCAAAGTTGGACCAAAGTTGTGATTTGGGATGGAACATCAGCTCTGTACCCCACAACAGCACACATGGCAAAGATGTCATAATAGGGTTCCTATTCTTAATGGAACAGCCAATGAAAGGGTAAAAATCCCATCCTAAAATCTGTCATTTACTTTTCAGGAAAAAGAGAAGGATGGGGATGTATTTTAGTTGCAGTAAAGCAACTAACCTGCACCTATAAAAGGTATCAGCTTTGATTTAGACCTGCCCTTCTGTTTTAGAATAAGCTGCTAGTTAATAAACTAACTAGGTTGGAGCAGTGGTGAGAGATGTGGTCAGGCTTATTGAGAACTGCTTGTTAGACCCTGTAAGCTCTTTTTCTGGCTGAGAGAGAGACATGGATGGATTTGAATGGATTACTGGTTAACCTAGAAATCTCTCATTTGGATCTCAATACAGATTCTTTAAAAAGAAGAATTAGTAGAATGGTGTCAAAGGTGAAGTTAGCATTTTTTTTACAAAACAAAACAGATGTGGACTTTCAAGTTCCTGACACAAATAATAAAGTTTTGTTGTTGCTTTAAGAAAGAGTTGAATGACTATCATGACCAAGCAGACCTCCATTCAGAGCTTTCTAATCCTATAGATTTTTTTTTTAGAGCAGGAAGATAATTTGTCTAGAGACATAAAACTTTTAACAGGCTAATAAGACATTTCTTAATTTTAGACAACAGTATTCCCTATTGTGAATAAATGAAGCTCAACCGTATGGTATACAGTGTTACTTTTCTCAAAATGCTATTACAGTACTTTGATCAATATATAGAATTGTTTGGTAAACTGTGCTTTGCTTAAACACCAGTATTTTTCTAGTTTATTCCAAGTTCAGAAAAGATCTCCCTTTGTTGTTAGAGTTGCAAGGTAAAAGTTTTTCAAACTAACTTTAAAATATCAAATATATGAAGTGGATGTAAATAAGTGGAAAAATCAAAGGAATTAAAAGTTTAAAAGGAAATAGGTGAGTGCACATAGACTTAGTATGTAGTTAGTCTAAATGGGTATGTCTAGACTACATGCCTCTGCTGACCAGAGGTATGTAAAATAGGCTACCCGACATAGTCAATGAAGTGGGGATTTAAATATCCCCGGCTTCATTAAAATAAAAATGGCTGCCACGCTGTGCCGGCTCAGCTGATTGTCGGCACAGCGCGCCAGTCCAGACGCGGATCGGTCGACAAGTGAAGCCTTTGTCGACTGCTCCTGTAAACCTCGTTTCATGAGGCGTAAAGGAGCGGTCAACAAAGGCATTCCCTGTCGACTGATCCGCGTCTTGGCTCGCGTGCTGTGCTGGCAATCAGCTGAGCCGGCACAGCATGGCAGCCATTTTTATTTTAATGAAGCTGGGGATATTTAAATCCCCACTTCATTGACTATGTCGGGTAGCCTATTTTACATGTCTCTGTTGACAGAGGCATGTAGTCTAGACATACCCAATATGTCTCCCCGGCATTCTGGGATATTTTGTGCAGTTTCCACAGAAAGGGTATAACACATATGTCTTCCAGTAGGGCTGCTCATTCATCTTCACATTATTCCAGTTTTATGCCAGTGAAACTCGATTCAAATCACTGGTGTAGAGCGATGGTGGATCAGGCCTTAACTTTTATTTTTGGTTCCTTTCCCATAGGGTATTTTAATTCAGTGAAGTGGGAGACAGAGTTAACTCAGTAAAGAAAAAAGTAGATTAATAGTGTTTAGAGGATCTTTTTCACAAAATTATAAATAATGTGAAAAACAGAATACTAGAACTGGGTGACTCCAATAGGCATACATACACTGCTTTATTGATGTGAGTAGAAACTCAACTACTTGTTTCAGGATATATTTAAAAACTTGAAATACAGGCTTCTCTCATAATATTTAATTTGTAAATTGCCCAAATGAGTGCTTGCTTTCTCTAGATTTTTCCCTATTACTCCCATTGCTACATTATCCAAGCAATGCTTAGAATATGATTTGCTCTGTTCTAGGCTAGTTCTTACCTTCAGTTTTTTAAAAATGTGTTTAGAAAGAAATATATCCAACAAAGCACTCTTAAGAGGGAGAAATTTTGAAAAACAGCTTCGCTTTTCGTACTGTTTTGTATAATATGGCCCTTGAGAACTGCTTCTGTTGCTTTGTAGTTTAAAGGGGGGTGGAGGGGAGGAGAGAAGAAAGAAACCTTTCCCTGGATTTTGTTTCTGGAACCTGAGGAGCAGCAGCTATTGCATGGGTTTACCACATCCAAATTATCTTTCAGAAACTGTCATGTATGCTCTGCTCTGTGTCTTTAATTTATCCTGCTGAGCTAGCTTCTGGTACTATATCAGAGAAAGGAGGATATGGGAAAGAGTTAATATCTTACTACCAACCACTGAAAGGCACATTTGCAATTGCTCCCAGTCTTGTCTTTCTTTTTACACCTCATTCGCTCACTGCTGCTCTTCATTTCAAGGCAGATCCTTTGACCTAAGCAGATTATTGTGGACGCATGAAGGACACAGCAAGCTATCCGTGCTTTTCAAGGAGGAGATTTGGCTCCAAAATAGGACACTAAGCCTTTCAGACTTATGCTTATTTACCTAGTCTGCTGGATGCAGTGTCTCTGGGTGCTTAGTGGACTCTTGTGGAATCAGCCAGGAAACAAAAGCAGAAGTGGCAGCCGCTGCAAATGTGGGAGTCTGTGCCATTAAAGGGAAGCAGTTGCTAATAAGGGCCTGTGAGACCTAGGTTTCCTTGGTTTCCATGACAGTTATTAGGTAGCATAGAAATTGAATTGTCTCCCACAATGCTCTAGGGGGAAGCGAGGGGTGCTCCAGTAACAAGGCAGAGTAGTTATTACTTGTGGTAACTCATCTGTCTGAGACTACAAAACTCTCTGGATTATTACATCGTGCAGTTTTTTTTTCTTTCCCAAATGTGTTTTGCTTTACTTTTTTGATGGAAGACTCTGGCTTGTGCTACAGTATTTCAAATAATGTTTTCCCCCTTTTCATTTAGAAACTGAGCTTGGCAAAAGCCAGGATATGAACAATTATACAGATGGGCTGCTCAGAGGGAGTGAAGATATAAGGCATCCAATCAGGTATTGGCAACCTGCAGCACTGTCAAAATGCCCCTCCAACAGATTTCTGTAGTCCCAGCGCGGGAGACTGCCAGCAATGGGAGAAGTTCAATGGGCAGAAACAAAGAGAAGAGCAAGGAAGTCCAGGTAAGAGAATGATTTTGATTTGATACCGTAGGAAAAGCCAATCCATGCTAGCGAGCATTGCTGTCTGCTCAACAGGATGTACTGTGCTATAGCTTTGGACCAGCACTACACATGGTCACAGCATGCTTTAGTGGACTTAAATGGAATTCCTGTAACAAATATTATACTAAAATGCATCTCGGAACTATGGTGGGGGGAAGGATTACAAATATTTAGAGATTATTATTGAAATAGGAAGGTTGCAAATTTCAGGTCCAGTAGAATGTTTTTGTTATGTTTAATTTAAATATTTCAGTATTGAACTGTTCGTGAGCTATATAGCCCACTAGCACTGAAAGACAATGAATATTATTTCATGTAGATGTTCAGATTTTCAGACACTAAGGCAGTTTGAATATCTTAGTTTCTTGTTCATAGTTCTTGGACAAAAGAGAATAGCTCTTTAAAGGAATACATAATAAATAGGTTAATGCTAAAGTCTGTCTCACTAATAAGCATGTATTGTCTGTATTAAATATAGGCACAGATTCTATAGCCTACAGACTAGCCTACATTTTCATTAAGAATGCATTCGCTTGTTTTGTTTTTCATCCATTGTCCCCTGCCTTTCATGAAAAATATTAAAAGCAACAAATATTTTTCTACCAGTATTAATAATCAGATTTACATTAAAATGTAAACATCTACATACACATTGTTTCTAAGTTTTGAAAACTGTTCATGGGTAGGCAGCAGAGATTCTAGTTTAAAATGCTTATCTGTAGTAGGTGATACCTTTCAAAGCAAAGCGAGGCTGAGAAGGTATCAGAAATACATGCTGTTGCAGCTAAAGCTGTCCAGCACCCATAAACAATTTATGCTTGGTGTATATATTCCCTATTAAACTTTAACAAACATTTTTTTCTGTTCTGGATATTAATCTTTCTATTGGGGAAAAAAGGATGGTTCTGGATAAAATAAATGAGACTATTGTAACGATTAACTGGGAGAGAAGTCATAAAGTACATTGAATTTCGAAAGAGAAGTGGTGTTTACACCTCCTATTAGGTGACTGAGAAAAAACATTAGTATGACTGAGTTTTTAAGAAATCATTTTAGAAACCAACAAATGACTGATGTTTCTAGGGTTGTTGTGTGATGATGGAAAATACTGGTTGGTTGATTTTAGACTGAGAAACTCTTTTGGTCTGGTAATTGGCTTAGGACAAATGCAGTAGTCATTCTCTGATTTTCAGCTAAGAATATCCTTGACAATGTCCTTTTCTAGAAATGAATTTTTTTTTCTAAATGCACCATACTAATCAGTGTTTATCAGCCTAGATAATGCTCTAGAGTTTTGTGCATTCAGAACAAACTTTAAATTTTTTCATAATGCTGATAAAGATTGAAGTCGAAAGTATTCAAATTAAGATTTTATATATGAAAATCTAAAATGTAAAATGATACCAAGAATAAAGTGGCTTTCTCTAATTTTTTTATGTGAATTATTTTTGACAAGAGTAACACATTTGTTGAGCATTCATACAGAGTTCATTAGAACCTGTAGAATTGTCTTGCGCTCCACTGTGGGATTTTTTTTTCCTGTGAGGGCTTTATCAAATCATTTTGGAAAGAATCAGATACCTTTTGAGTATAAACATTTACAGGTTTTTCATGCAGATGTATAGCTGGGAAGAGCAAATGAGTTTGCAGTTAATTAAGCTCATAAGTTCCATTAATTTTTTACTTTCTTTTTTTTTTTTAATATGTGCCTGTGGCAGAGTATTAGTTAAAATGCATATGCAAAACTGCCCTCTGCTGGACACCATGTCTAATTTGCTCAGCTGTATGCCCCATAGTTGCAAGCAATTTACACAGGATAAAGAACCGCGTACTACTAACAGCTAATGGAGCTGCTCCTTTAGATCAACTGGTAGGGATGTCTTTCCAGAGGAGAAGGCTCTTGAGCAGGCTTTTCACACGGTTAAGCTGAGGATTTTAGCTGATCTTACAGGTATGCTTGGTTTGGATTCTTCTGTGTTTATGGATATTTGATGAGTTTCACCAGCATTGTGCTAAAGTGAGCTAATATTTGGGTTCATAGAAACAGTCCTTTAGCCTCATAGCTGTTCTGTCTCTATTCTCTGTTTTCTCCCACTCTCACCTAGAAATCTTCCTCCATCCCATCTTATTCTACATCTTATTTCTGTCTCCAGTATCAGCTTTCACCTCCTGCTAGGCTTATGAGGTACATGGATACCCTCTTTCCTTCCTCTGAGTCTTTAGGGGCTGCAAAGAAGAAAGTGCCTTTGAAAGCCACTGTCCTTTAGCAATTCGATATTCTGGGATGGTAGAAGCAGAACACTAGTGCAGAACAGGGAAATGCTCCCTCATATTCTCTGATTAGGGCCTGAAAGAGACTTAATCCTTGGTTACCGTGTGGGTGTAAAAGATATATGTCTTCTGTCAAGTGAATAGTAAAGAACTCACCTAGGTTTCCCAACTGCTGCATGAGAGATTATAGAGGAAACTTTCAGTCCCTGTCTATTCACCTGGCTGGCTACCATGAGAGAAGTGTTACTAGCCTCACAATATGTTGTAATGTAAAGGCTCAATCAGTATGCACCTAAGAATGTAAGAATGGCCATACTGGGTCAGACCAAAAGTCCATCCAGCCCAGTACCCTGTCTGCTGACAGTGGCCAATGCCAGGTGTCCCAGAGGGAGTGAATTGAACAGGTAATGATCAAGCGATCTCTCTCCTGCCATCCATCTCCACCCTCTGACAAACAGAGGCTAGGGACACCATTGACTATGCGCTATGTGAAGAAGAACTTCCTTTTATTTGTTTTAAACCTGTTGCCCATTAGTTTCATTTGGTGGCCCTTAGTTCTTGTATTATGGGAACAAGTAAATAACTTTTCATTATTCACTTTCTCCATACCACTCATGATTTTATATACCTCTATCATATCTCCCCTTAGTCTCCTCTTTTACAAGCTGAAAAGTCCTAGTCTCTTTAATCTCTCCTCATATGGGCCCCGTTCCAAACCCCTAATCATTTTAGTTGCCCTTCTCTGAACCTTTTCTAATCCCAGTATATCTTTTTTGAGATGAGGAGACCACATCTGTACACAGTATTCAAGATGTGGGCGTACCATGGATTTATATAAGGGCAATAAGATATTCTCCATCATTCCTTTTTTAATGATTCCTAACATCCTGTTTGCTTTTTTGACTGCCGCTGCACGCTGCGTGGATGTCTTCAGAGAACTATCCATGATGACTCCAAGATCTCTTTCCTGATTAGTTGTAGCTAAATTAGCCCCCATCATATTATATGTATAGTTGGGGTTATTTTTTCCAATGTGTATTACTTACATTTATCCACATTAAATTTCATTTGCCCAGTCACCTGCCCAACAAAATGATTTCAGAAGTATACAAAGTTGAAGACCCACCACTATTGGCATTGCTGCATGTTTCTAGTCTCTCATGGGAGCACTTCCCCCAGTGTTTTGTTTCAGTAAAGAACTTTTCACTTTTTAAGATAGGTGGTTGACTCATACTGAGGCTCATTCTTAACAATATCATTAAGTGCAGAGTTATTTAGAGCCCTCAACCACATGGATAGTCTAGAAATGTTGGGAGCACCAACACGGTAAGCATAGATGAGGAAGTGTTTGCTAAGTTGTCTGCCTCTTGAGAGTGTGATGTGCATTTTCTTTGTGGGAGTAAAAGTGTGGGTACAGTTTAAAAGATGCTTTACATTTTTCCTCCCCTCCCCCCCCCCACACACACCACAACACATGGTGTGTGCGTGGGGGGGGGGGAGGGGAGGAAAAAGCCAGGTGGGGAGCCTAAGGATCTGGCACCCAATCTCAGGGTTTCTCCCCCAGCTTTGGGGAGCCCTTTCTGTTGCTCCACCTCTGCCCCACCCCACAGAGCTGGAGTACACAAAATCTATTAGTTTGGCTCTCTTCCCCCCAGGCTCTGGTGTGCAAAGGGAATGTGGGGAATTGCTTTTGAGTCAGAGGACACATCAGTGAGGGCTGGGTTTTTTTTTTTTTTTTTTTTTTTGCTTCTTGCTTGTATGCGGTTCCCAACTGATTTTTCTGTGGGTCAGTGGTCCCCAACCCAACAAAGGCTTCCCACCCCTATTGTAAGCCAGGGTTAACAATAGCATTCTACATAAAATGTAATAACAAAGAGGCATTTTGAGGAGGAACGTGGAGGGGAAAAAAGTGACTTTGGTCCACTTCTGTTTTTCTGTTCCCATCTGGAAGCCACGGGGCACTGGTAATGTTCCAAGAAGCAATTTGTAGCAGCCTGATGGCTTCCCAAAGGGACAATTTTGGCAGCCAGGGATTTTCAGAGGATGGTGGTACCACAGGTTGTGTCTACACTAGGGTTTTTTTTGGAAAAACTGCTGCTTCACGTTCTTTCGAAAGAAAATCAAAAGAACAGAGATTTTCCGACATTGGTAAAACTCTTTCTACAAGGAAGAAGCCTTTTTTGGAAAGAGCTCTTTCTGAAAAAGGCGTGTGTAGATGGGGAAGAGAGAGTTTTCGCAATAAGAGGAAAGAGGAAAAAGCACAGATGCCTGGTGACCATTCCACCCATAATAATCACAGCTTACATGCAAGATAGCATCCATTCAGTCTTGATGCTATCTTTTGAAAAAGCAGATTGCTTTTTTGATGCGCTTTGGCAGTGTGGATGCTCTTTTGGAAGAAGTTTTTTCGGAAGATCTCTTCTGGAAAAGCTTCTTCTGAAAGAAGCCTGCATTCTAGACATAGCCATAGTTATACCTTCTTTCCCATTGGCCAGTCCCACGTGCTTGTGGCATGGAGAGATGGATTATTACAGGAGCTACTACTGGTTGAATCTCTCTAGTCTGGTGCACTCTGTTCTGGCAACATCTGTGGTCTTGAGGGTGATTTTAGTTAGCCAGATGTCCGCTTTTCATGGGTGTAGCCAAGCTTCTGTGGTCATGTAAAGTTTGTTCACAACCACCAGTCCTGATTCTCAGTGTTCTGAGAATGCATGCATTGTTCAGTTTATTTGCCTTACGAAATAAAAATAAAGAGACTCACTTGGTCCTGTGGCTTGGCAAATTCTCTGGTTCAGCATCCATCAGGGTGTTGGACTAGAGAGGTTCAATCTGTTAAATAGCTGTGCATTAAACTACCTCAAGACAAGGAGAATCTTCCACTAGCTTTAAGTCAGCTTTACATTCAGGAATGCAGGACAACCTGTGGCACACACAGTTCAGCTGAACCAGTTTTACATCTCCTATTGTTCTTTCACCAACATGGTCTAAAGAAGGGTACTTATAAGTAATGAGGAATAAAGTGTTGGACAATATTTCCAAAACTGCAAGCATGTTTTATATTCCATGGTTACATTTTTTCACTATGTACATTTTCCTGAAAAGCTGGAGAGCAAATATATATTTTACTTTATGCCTGTTTTGGTATTAAATCAAATTATTTCTGGATGTAATTCCATTGAGTCCAGTGGAGTTGAAAGACAGATGACTTTTCTACTATATATTAAGACCTGAAAGACCCATAATTATTAGAATTCTGGTTTATATGGATAATGTAAAATTTCTGTGCACTCATTTCAAAAGTAACTCTAAGCAAACAAAGACTCCTACAGTAAGGGTATGTCTACACTAGCCCCCTAGTTCGAACTAGGGTGGCTAATGTAGGCATTCGAACTTGCAAATGAAGCCCGGGATTTAAATATCCCGGGCTTCATTTGCATGTTCCCGGGCGGGCGCCATTTTTAAATGCCCCGTAGTTCGAACTGACTGCCCGCGGCTACACGCGGCAGTCAGAAGTTAATCCGAACTAAGTCCTTAGTTCGGGTTAACTGTTACACCTCATTGCAGGAGGAGTAACAGTTAATCCAAACTAAGGACTTAGTTCGAATTAACTTCTGACTGCCGCGTGTAGCCGCGGGCAGTCAGTTCGAACTACGGGGCATTTAAAAATGGCGCCCGCCCGGGAACATGCAAATGAAGCCCGGGATATTTAAATCCCGGGCTTCATTTGCAAGTTCGAATGCCTACATTAGCCACCCTAGCTCGAACTAGGGGGCTAGTGTAGACATACCCTAAGGCATAACTTGTTGGTGCTGCATCCCACATGGGAATGGGGAAAATACTAGGGCCTATATTTTTGAAATATTCCACTTATGCTTTAGGCCACAGTGGCTAAAGTGAACTGTGAAAATCAGTTGAAGCTGTGACTCCTCAGTAATCCTAAAAATCAGGGCCCCACTGTCTAAAGTTGAGAACCCTAAACTTGTCAGCCTTTGAAAATGTAGGCATCAGTGCATTGAGACTGGCAGAATAGGCCTCATAATGATAGTGCTTTGTATAGTTGTGCTGGATTGCTGTTGGATTTCCTTTCCTGTGATGCCAAGCTAAAGAAGTGCTATTAATGTATCTTCAAAAACCCGGGGTAGATGAGAAAGAGATGCTTACATTCCATTATGTTAGGGATGGTCAATGATTTTTGAAGAGGGGCCTCAGGAGGAAGGGCTGGGCTTTTTAAATTGCAGTAGTTGAAAGGGCTCGTGCCTCCCCTGTGCTCCCAGGCATCACGTTAGTGGGGGCAGGAGCAGTGATCCCTTTCAAATGCTGCTATTTAAAGGACTCACGGCTCCTGACTTCACTGCCAGCACACTGTCTGCGAGCTGGGAAGTTAGACCCCTTTTAACTGCTCCTATGTAAAAGGTTCACGCTTTCCCCATGGCTGCCATTGTCTGACAACTGTGGGAAAGACACAAGCCCTTTAAATAGAAGCAGTTGAAAGGGCTTGCAGCTCCTGCACCTCTAGTGTGTTGCCTGGCAGCCAGGACATGCAAGCCCTTTCAAATGCTTCTCTTGAAAGGGCTTGTGCCTTCTCCGCAGCTGTCAGGCAATGGCAGTCACGTGGAAGGCGTAAGCCCTTTAAATAAAAGCAGTTGAAATGGCTCACCATGTCCCAGGCTCCATGGGGTTAAAGGGTGGGGCCACGAAATGCTGTGTGGGCTGGATCAAAGAGCTAGGAAGGCTGGATCCGGCCTACTGACAGACTTTCGCCCACCCCTACCTTCTGATAAGTGCTATTGACTAACCAAACGCCTGTGTAATGCTGACAGTTGGAACTGATCAAGGGACCTCTGGGGCTTAGTGCATGACCTAAAAGCCAACTGACTCTCAGCTAAGGTGGGGTAGATCCTGAGTTGCCCTGACATTTAGAAGTGATCTTGGGTGTAAAAAAGTTGGAGACCACTGCCCTGGATAAAGCTTTGCATAGCATTTCCCTCTAGAGGTTAATAGTGAAGGAAGAATAAACTTCCCTTCCTCCCGACCAATTTGAATACTAGGATAGCTGCTCTTCAGCACTGATTACAACCCACAGACTGTAGGAACATCAGCATTTCTTTGTATAAGTGCCATATCTTTTCCATGGTTTATCATGGAATATACCAGCTTGTCATTCTATGATGCAAAGGGGATATTGAGTCCCCTTTTGTATCGCATCAATACTTCTCTCTCCTCTCTAACATATAATCTCAAATACAGCAGCCTGGTGACAGATCTGCAGCTTTTTAGCCCTTCCACATTAGCAGGGGCAGAACTTGGCCCACAGGAAGCCTGAGACAGTATAGGTATTTGAATTTGAACATGTTATATTTTCAATAACATCTGTATCTATATTGTAAAACAGAATTGTATTCTAATAAATCTGTTATGTGTTTTGCTTAATAATGTGCAGTTGTGAAATGTTTTGCATCAGCTTAATGTAAAGAGCATATACTATTTTTCTTAGCAGATCTCCTCTTTTCAAGTGAGAAATCAAGCTGACGTCTAATGGTGATTACAAATGCCAACTTAGAGTAACTAATATTTATAAAAAGTGTCAAACCTAGGGTAACTGCTAACATTTACCTTAACTCATAAATAGCTTAGGAGTTATTGACATACTTTGCAACAAAAATTCTGGTAGCTGAATGTTCCTGATGGACATAAATTGGATTCCCTTTACATAAGCTGCAATTATTCAAATAAAAGAGTAAGATTCCTTTTAGAAACACAGTAATGTTGTAAAGCTCCATACTATAGAAAATGTTGTGGCCCTGTGCATCTTCATGGGATTCTCATTGTTAATTAGGGACTACATACAGAACTATTTGGTACCTGAAATTTGTCAGATTTATAGCATTAATGAAAACAAGTGCTAATAGTAAAAAGGTCACAAATACACACACAGAAAATATGCCACATTTTTGTCAAGTTACAAAATTAGAATAGATATTTAAATGTAATTTTTAAGATGAAGATCTATATGGTTTTACTTGCTTATTAAAATAGCTATTACTCTTCATTATATGATTACTAAAGGAGAAAAATCAGAGAAGATGCTGATATGCGTAAGTCAAGTTATTGTGGATGCAATTTAAGTAGGTACTAATTAGGGATGTTAATGGGTGAGGCTTACCAGCTATTTAACTGAATTGGGGCTGGAGCAGCCCTCCTGACCACTGCACACAGGTGGCTGCTCCAGTCCTGTGAGGTGCACTGCCAGCAGGGGGTGCTCCAGCCTGGTGGGAGAAGCCCTTGTCTGTGGTGGGGGGGGGAGGGAACATTCCAGCCCAGCTGCGGTGACCACCCCCTCCCCCGCATGCCCCCATTTAATCAGTTAACTGGTTGAATGTTAAGTTTAACTAGTTAACTAATTAAATGGGATTTTACATTCTTACACCTAATAAAATATGAGGTAATATCAGAATATCATGTTATGCCTCTGCTGGATAGAATCAGGCCTGTTTACTTATTGACGATTGTCACCTTTTAGTATGTGAGTACAGAGACAAAAGCCCTAATAGCACTGGCTGTTAATGAAATTATTCCTCGGCTTAGATGGCAGATGATTGTGGGGGTGTTCAAGTTCTTAGATTCTCTTTCCAATGTTGGTAACTGTGTAATTTAACAGGCAACCTAGTTGCCTTCCAACATTTATTGCCTGCTAACTCATACAAATTAGTTACCAAACGTATTGGTTTTATTATCTTCATAGACCAGTTGGTTGAGGGTTACAAAATTACAAACACTTGAAGACAATGATTTTTATTTGAGTGAGGATAGAGTAAAGTATTCAAACATACTAACTAGGGTTGCAGAATATTTTTGTTAGCAACTCTAGGCAATACTATTTCTTTTTAATCTGTAGTGAGCAAATGCTCCAGCCTGCTATAAAGCATACTGTACTGCTGAAACTGCTATCTTTTGGATAAGAGAGAAAGCCAAAGCTCTGACATCTGTTGTTATCTTATGGCATGTCTCATAAGAGGTGGGGAAGTAGCCCAATTTTCTTGGACAAATTCCAGTTTCAGTAAGTACATTGTTGCATTGAATTCCATCTGTAGCTTCAGTTTTATAACCTATCCTCCATTTCCTGGCCAATTTTTATGTTTTATGTAGCAACATTACAGTCACTTCTTGTAATTAGTGATCCCTATGTATAGTGTGTAAATTAGTTTGTGAAATACTTATGATTCTTAATCTGGATTTAAGGTGCTTTGTAACGGTAAATCCTTATCATTTAAACCATCTGACTCATGTCCGGCAGTCTGTTTTAGCATTGTGTTCTTTAGTAATATGGACCTGGATGTCAGCAAATTTCATGCATCTGAGAAAAGGGAACTACTCTCTTTTGTTCTAACCACTTTTTTACTCTTTGTTGCTGCTTGACATTCCTTTGAGTAGCAAGGAAATTGGTGATTGCTTGCTGTGCTTTTATTAGCTTCCTGTAGAACTGTAACAATTCCTCACTGGCTGCTTTGCCTGATAAGACTACATAAATGCCACTGGCTGCTGAGCATGACTGTCAGACTTCTTATGAAAAGGAGGTGATAGCAGCACATTTCACCAATGAGTTACCATGTATTGGTGTGTGTCAAATAAGCTATTGATTTTAAAATTGCGTTTCTCACTGATAAACAATTTGAAGCTTTAGATCCTATATCTCACTAGCCACCTTCTTTTCTGTGTGCATAGTCAGAGATTTAAATATGCTGAGGCGTATTTATTGTTAGTTTTAGAGTTTGCCTGCAAGCCTTGTGGAGAGAGTCTGCAGTTATAATTCCCGGTAGCTCTGGAATACCCAGCAGCACTCACTTAAAGTGGGTTTGGTCAGTCTGAGTTTAAAAATTTATGAAGAAGGCCTTACTTTGGATTTACTTTCATTTAGATTCCAGTTCAACATTTGTCTGAGATTTTTAAGGAGTTTTAAGGTCAAATGGTATATTTATGCTTAGTTGGAGAGAGAGTGTATTTTGGTGCTTTGTTTGAATAACACTATAAATTGGTCAATGGTAAGAACAATAAAAGGAAAAGTTTGCTTGTCCAAATATGTATAGCAAATATTTGCTTTGCTGACAAATGGTGGAAGCTTTTCCCCCTCATCATGATGTGATTCTCACTTCTGCATCTTCCAGAGTGTCACTTGTTCTTTTATGTGTCTGTCTCCTGGGCTATAAGACACTTCAAATAAGAACTGATTTTGTTTTATGTACTAATAGAAGATTTATCTAGCATTGCTTGGATCCTTAACTCTCTCTTTGGGGGGGAAAGGGGGAAATAAAATGAAAATGTATATGCTTCATTTGAATATTTGCTCTGGGGTGGGGATGAAGGGTTCAGTATGCAGGCTGCCCCAGGGAGAGAGGACTAGATCAGCTCTCTCTCAGGCAGCAGTTTGGGGTCAAGTAAGAAGCACCTCTCCATGGCTGCTGCAGCTCAGGCGAGCAAAGTTGGGGGAGGGGTGCATGTCCCCCAGCTGCAGCAGGTTTAGGTTGCTCTGCCCCCTGCACTCCCCAGCTAGAGTGACGAATGCAGCAAACTGTGCATTTCCCCTGGTTCCCTGACAAAGGGAAACAGCCAGTAGAGTTCCCATATGAATCAAGCTGAGGAAGCTTCAGTCCCCTCCCTCCCCGCCCCAGTCCTCCCTAAAGGGTACCAGGAGAGTGGGTTGTTCTGGAGGGGGGCTAGAGGTCCCTAGCCGGCCCTTTTCACCTGCCTGATGATTCTATGATTTTTCTGTTTGGTTTTATGAGAAGCAATCCCATTCTGTGCACATCCAATTTTCCTGGCACAACCAGACCCTTACCTTGCATTGTTATGTTAAAGGAAGCTGTACGCTGACTTTGGTGGTCCTAGCTCTTACCATTTAGGAGGAGTGATTGAATTAACACAGCCAAACTCTCTAAAGAAGTATTTTAAGTGTAACCCCTCCCTTTTTCCTCTCTGAGTTACTTGGGAGCAGGTCACACTCACGTGTGTGCATGGGCGCCAGATGTTTTTAACCTAAAAAGAGATCCTGAGTACCCCAGTGGTGATGTTTAGTTGGGGATTTGCTATCCACTCCCTTGCTCCTAAAGAATATACAGTGGTGGTGCCTCCACCGAGCTGGCCCTGTACATACTTATGGTGTGCCTTGGGAGCCTCCAGGAATAAAATTAGTCCAGTAATAACCTGGAACTAACTCCAAGACAACAATTATAAATAAGATATATCTAATTAATTAAATTCAAATTAACCCACCTTTAATCAACAGTTTCAAGAATCCGGGTTTAACAGATTAAAAGTGAACAAAATCAGTTAAAGTACACAGAAAGAAAGGAAACTTATCCATCTGGAATATACACTGCCACCATTTATCCCACCCCAGAGTATGCACTCCTCTGGATTCAGAGTCCCAGATGCTTGCATGGGTGCCCTTGAAGGTCTGCAGCTGGAGTGGAGACAGCACTGTGCAGGTTCTGTGTGTGTTAGTCCAAGCTGAGCAGTCAGCTGCAAAATCCCTCTGCCACTGGAGCAGGCCCCACCAAATGCCAGCAGCTCTGGTTCCCTGGGCAGATCACTCTGGCTCTCATTGTACCCAGAGTCAGTTTGTTTTTTGCTCCATCCCAGGCAGCACTTTTCCAAACAGGCCAGTTACTCACAGCCACCTCCTGTGTAGGCTTATGTAAGCTCTTCCCAGACATAGGCACAGCCAAGATCTCTCCCCTCCAGGGACAGTCAAAAGCATCCCCCAAAGCAGCCTGCTAGATCCAAGCCCCAGCAGTAACAGTAACAGGCTCTAGCTGCAACACAACAGCTCCTGGCCTAGAAAAGGCTCCACACCAGTGGCCTGGCTCCTCTCTCCAAAAACGGAGCCTAGTCTAACTCTGTCTGCATAGCCTGAAGAGGCACCGTTCCCCCTTTTTCGTCAAGGGCTCATGGTAGTTGTAGTCTCTAGGGCTAGATTGCAGCACAAAGGATCCTCCCAGTAAAAGTCAGAGGCCCCTTTAATAAGGGGACTACATAAGAATTAGAGAAAAATATCTGTAATCAAAAACATTGTTAGGCAAATTATTGATTGCATTTTATTACTTAACATATGTAAATGGAAGGAAAAACACACTTTTTTGTGTTTATTTTCTCCATTGCAGAATCAGGTCTTAATTTTTTACTGCTTTGCATGTTGTGTCATTTATATCTATACAAGTGTGTGCAAAATACCATAATTTGATTCTGACAATTTGATTCTTTGTTGATGCTGACACAAGTTGTAAGTAGTGTTGAATCAGACCCTAAATCTTTTGCCTGAGGGAACAGACTTTTCCATCTTAGTGTTTCTTATGGTTAATTTACAATTCCTGAAAGACACCTTGAGTTCACTCATCCAGGATACTTGTTCTTAGAGAAGAAGAAATCTTTGAAGTAAACTTTCATTTCCATATAATGCAGTTTAGCACAGCAACATCTGTTACTAATAATGGGAGGTAAGAGTCTAATCCAATGAGCATGGCACTGAAATACTTGTGTCTCTATCAGATGCAATGGTGTAAGCACAGATGTGTGGTATAAACACCTTTTTTTTCCCTCAGTGGAAGCTACCAATATCATGTGCACCTTCCTATCACTTAGTGGTGGTTGTGGTTTTTTTTCCTGCTCTTTTATGAGGCTCCATTTATTGTAAACCTGCCAAATTCTACACGCAAACATTTACTACTGTATGAATAATTTCAGCACGTTGGACAGCAATCAAGGTTTATCACAGTCAGCCTCCGCTTCCTTTACTCCTAATTTATTCTTATCTGTACAATTTGAAAAATGGTATTTGAAAAATGTTAGCACATTTCATACTTGTATTTAGCATTTCAAGTATTTTTGCTGTTTTTATTAAAAGCTAAATATTTAGTGTTTTCGCCTCATTTCACAGTTACGGTTTTCCATGGGAAACAAAAGAGCTTGATGATCAGTGAGGAATAAGGAGGGAGAAAAAGGGGAGAGAGAGAAAAACGGCCATATTTCAGTGATAATAGCAATGTTTTGCCAGAGACTACAAACTGGCAGAAACCTCCATTTTTAAATTAACAAAGTGGAAAATTGTTAATTTTGTGGTTTTCTCTGAAAATTTTTTCCCTGTAAAAGTGGGAATATTCTGCTTTGAACTGATTGGGTCATTTTTTCTGATGAGGGTCAAGTTTTTCTTGCTAAATTTGTGTACATACTCATTTTGCACACAAACATGCTTGTGCTCACAAAAATAAGCCATTGTGGGCCTCAGTTTCTATTTGCATTCAGAAAAGTATTGCATGTAGTGGTCACACGTAAAAAAATTCTGGTTCCAGTGTTACTTCTCATTTAAAGAATAGGGAATATCTCTTAAACCATTAGAGATTTTTAAAATGGAATAAATGTTTGAGGGAGTGTACTATACTTGGGCATTGAAAATTTATAACAGAGTATGGGAACATCTACCCAGTCGATCTTCTGGGGTTCGATTTAGCAGGTGGAGTATAGACCCACTAAAGGTAGATAGAATTTAAAGGGTGTTCCTGTCAGTGCCAGTACTACTACTCCTTGCGAGGAGCAAGGGAAGCTAATGAGAGCATTTGCTCCCGCTATGTGGATGGGGATTTAAGATATGTTGACTCCAGCTACGTAATTTGCATAGCTGGAGTGGCGCATCTTACTTCGATCTTCCCATGTAGTGTGGACCAGTCATAATTGTTTAGACTTGAAAATCTATTGTAGATGCTCATTGAACAGTAATGCAAACTGGTGGACATCCAGCTAACTAAATATTATGCTGGCCCCTGGATGTTGCTGGATTAGAGAGGTTCAACTTGTAATGTAATCTGAAAACAAAAATTCTGCTAAATGCTGCAGTTTCTCCAAGTACAGCTAATCAGATGTATAATATTTAAACTAAAATTTATAATTCTATAAAAGTTTTTCATATATCTTAACATTGTAGGAGTGAATATTTTTTTAAGAATTGGTGATATAGTATTCTGGGATTACAGAAGACATTATTAAGCATTACAATGAAGCTCAAATTCCCACAGTTAGTTTCCTTATTCTCAGAGCTGTGTTGACCTGAAAACAAATTTTAGGTTTATAGTGACAGAGTAGTAGGATTACGGAGCTCTAGCACTTTTACTCATTAAAAACAAAACTGAAAAACAGGGTTCCTTACAAGGAAAGGTTTGTTGGATTGTACAGCATCGCTTTTGAGAATTACAGTTGCAGTGCTGCTGTCAACTTGCACAATTTTACCCAGAGTTGATCAATTTTGCGCTTTTCTTAAAGCTTGGTTCCTGGAGTCAATTGATCACACACAAATCTCAGCTTACATTATTTTACTTAAATAAGTAACTTTCTAGCCTTTCTGCTTGTGGAGAAAAAAACTGAAAACATAAACCCACAGATGTGTTGCAGAAATTTGTGAACAGTGAGATTCTCTATTAGGCTGATAAGAGTTAGCCTCACGAGTTCAGACCATAAGCATTAGAAGATTGGGCCAAAATTGCAAAGTGAGGGTGGAACACCCAAATTTTTGTCCACCAAATACAGCAGAAATTGAGGGGACCAAGTCAGTTAATAAGATAAATGGTGGTTTACCTTTCATTCATTAAGGTCCTATATCAGTCCCCACCCCACTCCCCCCCAGCTGAGTGACACTCTATTAGGATTCCCCTAGAGGTTATCAGTGCTACTGTTTAACAATCAGATTTTTAAAAGCAGAGTTCTATGCCCGTGTAAATGGTGTTTGTCCTATTATGTACATGTCACACATCAGATGCTGCATGGGCACAAATATGTGGATTTGAAAATCTGATTTATAGATTTTGAGACCGTCAGGGCTTGGAACGGAGGCTGTCATTACTATGTATGTATACAGTGCCTAATATAATGGGCCTCTGACTAGTTGGTCTTTCATCTGTCTCAGGATGATGTCTAGTAGAGAAAAAGTAATTTGTGGTTTATAGGTTTTTCCACATTTGTGAGAAGGTGGTGACTTGCACAGGGCACAACTGCTGGCTTTTCTCAGCTTCTTGAGCAAGGCAAGTCTTTCAAAACTGATTGAGGCTTGATGTATGATATGTTTTATATCTTTTGCTAGCCAACCACTCTTTTACCAGCCAGCTCTTCACAATTTTTTGGGGGGAGGGGTGTCCTTGTAGCATTTCCTCTGTCCCCCTGGGGTCCTCTGACCATGACTAAGTTGAGAGAAAAGAGGACTTGTAAATGGAAGGAAAAACACACTTTTTTGTGGTGTTGTCTTGGGCTTTATTTTCTCCATTGCAGAATCAGGTCTTAATTTTTTACTGCTTTGCATGTTGTGTCATTTGTGATAATCCCAGTTCCAGAAGAAAGGCAGTCACAAATATGAATCAAGATTATGGCAAGATAGATGGAAACAAAGGGCTGGGGCAATGACCTAGTCCGGCTTAACACCAGTATCAATGGTGAATGGTTCCATCTCCAGCTCATTACAGAGGACAGTGGCAGTTATCTTGTCATGAAGTAACCTGAGAATGTGAATGAACTTCAGCCATGGACATCTGAACTGAGAGAGCTCCTCCATAATGCTTGACATTAATGGAATCAAAGGCCTTAATTAGGTCAATAAATGTCATGAACCATGTCTAGTTGAACCACAAATGTGAAGTCTCAGCTGCCACCACTGAGTCCATTTCTTGGCATCCAGGAGTAGAACCCCTAGCTGACCCTCACTCTTCAGAAGAAGTTTGGTGAGCCATCACTCAGATTAGAAATACAAAATATTGGGCCCAAGTGGCATCCCTGGGGAGTTTTTCAAAAGTGGTGGAATAGCACTCCTGTGAAAATGTTATCGAATTCTTAGAATTAATGAGGTAATTTCACCCAGCCTAGATAATGCTGGCGTCTGTGCTGCTCAGTTAACCTGTTGGACATGCAAGTCCAATATCAATATTAGTTCCTATAAGTGTCAAAGGAAAGATGTCTACAGTGTTGTTTTGACTGGCACTGTAAAGGAAGCATTTTTGGAGGGTGGATTTCTTCTGTTGTCTATTGTAATGAAAAGTCTATAAGAATGTGAGGCTCATCTCTGAAACTAGATTCAGTTCAGATTTTCTTAGTTGAATGTGTAGCTTGTAAGCATGGACTTACACTCTGAAAACAGTTAAAAATAAACATAACGTCAAACATAGCTGATAAAATTCTTTGGAACAGGAAAGAATGAAGCTCATTAAGTGCTTAAAATATACTTTTATTTTTACCTCGTATTCTGAGCAGATGGGAAAATTGTTTGTAATCATTTCTAAATGTCATTTCATTAGATTTCAATCATTCTGATTGTGTATTTTTAATGATTGCATAGAATCTGTACCTACTTCCCATTATTATTTTTAAGTAGAACTTCAAAATATTATCTAAACTCTATAGGTTGTATTTCTAAGTTTTACGTGACTCTAAGTGTTGAACACTAGACCTGCCAGTGCTTTTCCTTCTAGATTTTTGGGCATGTTGCTGTGTGTGTGTGGTGGTTTTTGTTTTTGGGGTTTTTTTTTACATTTGGTATTAAAATATAGACATCCAAGTGCAAAATTCCATTTTGAGATTGTCAGGGATGTTCCCCACTCTGGCACTCCGAGTGCAGAAGGTGGGGGCTTGCAAAGACCTTAAATACCTTGCCTTTATAGGCTCTGCTTACAAAAACAAAACTCCTCAGAGTCACAGATTTACTGACTTGGGGAGTAGCTGCCACTATCAAGTGACTTACCCTAAAAAAACAGGGGGGAACACTTGAATCCCCCCCCCCGGGTCCCTCAAGCTTGAAAAACAAGAGAAGAGAAAAACAAACTGCAGTCTCGGGTAGGTGACTGCTTGTCTTAGGGAGGCAGGCACGCACACACCCCCAGCACCCTGTTCCTTTCCAGGACACAAGAATCAAATCACCTTAAAGTGATTTTTTTTATTAACAAAACAAAAGATATACTCGATAAAGCATACTTGATTGCTAGGTGTTACAGAGTAACTAAGTAAAACAAATTAAAACACAGAAATTCTCTGGGAACAACTCTTAGATAGTGAATGGGGGAGGGGAGGCATAGATTCACACAGAGCAGTTCAAACCAAACTGCACAAATAAAGAAAAATATCCTGATTGCGACTAGATACACTTTTTCCTCAACACACAATACATGCTGATCTGTACTTCCAGGTCTAGTTTACTCCCATGTCCAGTATTTCTTATAGGCATGATAATTGTGGTCCCTGCATCTGCTCTCTCTAGCTCTTAGAAAATCCCCAAGAGAAAAGCGGCTAAAGGCATATATTTATAGTTTAAATTTTAGCATTATATCCCATTGGTTCTTTTGGCTCCCTGCCAACAACACCCTTAGCTATCTGAGTTTAACCCTTTAGGATGCCAGTAGTCCTCCTATCCATCACAGAGATGGACTATTAATGAGGGTATTCTTATGCCACAGCCTCTAGTGAAATGATCCTATGCACAAAAGAATGTGTGACTCAATAATATTTTGAAATTTTATACAATTGTAGTGTAAGAGTGATTTGTGTATCAATGTTTTTAGTCCTACACTGTCATACATTTCTTGCTTTTGAATAACCTCCTGATTTTATGAAGTTCTAATGGGTAGAGAGGGAGGTGAGGACAGATAATGTTGACTTGTAACCTGCTCTTCAACCCAGCATTGACTTGAGAGGTCAGGAGAAGGTGGGTTGGATTTTATGCATCCTCACTTGTAGCTAAGTCCTGGCCTGAGATAAATACATGGAGAGAGACCCCATTTTTTGAAAGATAAAGTTTGGGAAGCATAAAGATCTAAAGACAGAATTCCTGGTCTAGCTAAAAGGGAGGACTCAGGGAACTATTAACTTTAAACAAGATAACAATTAACAAGATAAGGTAGGAACATGGACTGTAGAGAGATGGTAAAAAGGTCAAGCCTGGACAGTGTACGGACAGCATTTTTCTTTTTCCAAACCAAGATAATCCAAAAATGTCTTGTTCAATGTATAGTAAATGCAATAAGATATTTAATGTTTATAAAGGGAGAGGGTTTCTTTGTAACTTTGGAGCTGAGATGTACCCTGCATCTACTTCCCTGGCATTTGAGCCTGATCAACTCAGTGAATCATTGTCATATGCCAAATAAAGATATCTGAGTGAGTGACAAAGTCTGGAGTCAAACTGAATTCTTAGGAAGTTGAGTGGAAAAAGGTCCAGAGGGAATCCTATCATTAGGAAATCCATGGGAACTAGAGTATGGTTGTATGACCCAGATATACAGAGGTTGAAGAGAGACTAGTTATGTGCATTTGAGATCCTTTATTACTTGTGGTGGGCAGGAGAAAGCAAGTCATGAACACATTTATGGATTGGTGGCTTGTTTTGTCATTTTCAACTGATCCCATCATTTCTGGTTCATTATCAGTGACCAAAAATCTACTTTCAGCCCACACAGACTTCAGAGTTCATAAGCACTCGTTTCAGTTCTCTCGCTCCGCACGCTTACTTACCAATACAGAGATTCCAAGCCATACAGGATCTGATCGGCATAGTTTCTTCAAGTCCGACATTATTTTCCTGTTTATAACTGATAGGACACATGGCCGCAACAACTTATGTAGTGCATCATGCTCGCCTACACCTTCGCTGCCTTCAGCATTGGCTAGCATCCATTTATATCCCATCCAAACATTGGGTTCACAAGTATGTGTCTCCTCCCCCAACCTATTAGCCTCCCTCACATGGTGGTCAACCCCAGACAACTTGTTGGCAGGGGTACCTTTCCAATGCAAGCAACCATCGGTGCAGAACATGACCAACACATTAATGATTGGATGGGGAGTACATCTACGTAAGAACAGCCATACTGGGTCAGACCAATGGTCCATCCAGCCCAGTATCCTGTCTGCTGACAGTGGCCAATACCAGATGCCCCAGAGGGAGGGAACACAACAGATAATCCTCACGTGATCCCTCTCTTGTCACCCACCTCTAGAGAAACAGAGGCTAGTCACACCATTCCTGTCCATCCTGGCTAATAGCCATTGATGGACCTAACTTCCATGAATCTATCTAGACCAGTGTTTCCCAATTTTATTTGGCCACAGAACCCTTTTAAACTTGAAAGAATTTTGCGGAACCCCTAATAACAGTCTTTTGTATATGGAACTGAAAAAGTAGAGCACAAATAAGTAAGGATAATAATAAGCAAATGTTAAACAAGGTCATGAGGTCAACATTTAGTTTAATTGCACATATTTAAACACAAAAATCACATTTAATGTGTACAATTTTTTAAAATCATAAAATGTTATTGTAATGGCATTTTCTCGCAGAACCCTTAATTTCACTTCCCGGAACCCGGGGGTTCTGCGGAACACCATTTGGGAAACCCTGATCTAGACAGACATTTCACTCAGGGTCAGTGATCTGACCATGAAACAGCTCTACACATAAACCTTCCAGAACTTCAGGCAGTCACAAATGTTTGCAAGCACTTCTGAGCACACATCACCAACCACACAGTGCAAATACTCACCAGCAACATGACAACCATGTATTACATCATATGACAAGGTAGGGCGCGGTCTTACTCCGTGTGCGGAAGCAGTCCATCTATGAAACTGGTGTATTAGCAACAAGATCGCTTAGACTGCTTTGTATCTCCCAGACATCAACAATACTGCAGCAGACACCTTGAGCAGACATTTCACAATAGATCACAAATGGGAGATTGACCAGCAAGTACTCCAACCCATGTCTGGGAAATGGGGGTTTCCTCAGAGTGATCTATTCACCTCCCACAACAATATCAAATGCCATATGTGTTGCTCCAGAGCAGACACAGGATGCGGATCGCTCAGTGAGACCTTTTTGATCACCTGGAACGCCCAGCTACACTATGCCTTTCTGCCAATCCCACTGATTCCAAGAGTACTCAAAAATATAGAGGGACTGGGCTCAAGTGATTCTCCTAGCCCCTTCCTGGTCCAGGCAGACGTGGTTTCCTTATCTCTGTCGGATGCCTATTCGACCCCCCTGTTCCATACCGTGTCATCCAGGTCTACTGACCCAGAATGGGGGGACCCTGCTGCACTCTCACCCTCAGATGCTACACCTAGCAGCTTGGCTCCTTACAAGTTCCATGACACAGAAACACTCTGTTGAGACAGGGTAAAGGACGTCCTGCTGCGTAGTAGGTGGCTCACCACCCGCACTACTAACCTCCAGAAATGGACGAGGTTCTTGACCTGGTGCACACAGAGACATATTGACCCATATGCAGCACCACTGCATACGATTCTGGACTATAGCCTCGATTTGAAGCAGCCCAGTTATCCTTAGCCTTTCTTAGAGTCCATCTCACTGCTATCCATCCCTGAGTAGAGGGATATTCTGTCTTTGCTCACCCTACCACCAGAAGGTTTCTCAAAGGCCTCCGTAACCTCATTCTACCACATAAACCTCCACCACTGTTATGGGACCTAGAGATGGTCTTAGATAGTTTTACTCAACTTTCATTTGTGCACCTGGTGACTTGTCCTTTGTCTCTGATGACCATGAAGGCAGTTTTTCTGCTTGCAATAATATCTGCCCACAGAGTTACTGACCTCATGGCTCATACAGCATCACCATCTTATACTGTTTTTACCAAGGACCGTGCTAGGTTCTGCCCTCACCCGTCCTTTCTATCAAAGGTCTGTTCCGACTTTGATGTCAATGAACCAATTGTTCTCCTGACGTTCTATCCAAAGCCACATTCATCCGCACAGGAGGCTCTACTGCATACTTTGGACATTCGCGGGGCTCTTTCTTTTTACATTTCTTTTTACATACGCTGCACTAGAGCCTTCCACACACATACTTCATAACACCAATTTTGATAATAGCTGAGTGATGCAAAGGGATGTCGCTCTCTTCACAATGGCTCTCCAGCATCATTGTTTCGTGTATTATACAATGTTATGCCTTACGACACAGGACGCTCCCTGCTCCACCGAGAGCGCATTCCACTAAAATGGTATCGACCTCCACAGCCTTCCTGAGGTATTCCCCTTCAGGATTTCTGCGGTGCTGCTACATGGTCTTCAAATCATACCTTAATGAAGAACTACACTATTTTTCCACATCTTTCTAATGATGCCACAGTAGTTGCCAGTGTGCTGTCCACTGCCAAAAAAGGTGATTCCGAAGCCCACCATCCTTATCTTACCTGATTACTGCTATAAAGTTGCCAATGGTGGAGCACCCATGAGGACATCACTCGACGAAGAAAAGGAAGTTACCTTGTGCAGTAATGACAGTTCGAGATGTGTGTCCTTTTGGGTGCTCCACTATTGACCCTCCTCCCCTCTTCTTTGGCGGTTTCTTGCCTCCCTTTTTGAGATACTTGGGTGTACATGAGGAACTGAAGAGTGGGGTTGGGCTGTGCGCATGAAGCACAAGGCATGAACGGCGCACACGGTGCCTGGCATTCATGTGCGGCTCAACCAGCTACTGCTACAGAAAACTCTGATCTGTGATGCTGGGATGACCTGACACCTATAATGAAGCACCCATGGGGAGACACATGTCAAAGAACCATCATTACTGCACAAGGTGAGTTACTTCCTTTTTTTTTTTTTTCAGTTTCATGTTTTTAAACTATTAGTATCCTATGCAACGTTTAATCACATTTCAGGTTTGTGCTTCTGTGATAGTGTATGAAGTCCTAGTGTTCACTTAGCATTTATCCTTAGGCTTCACTAGTGCATTCCACTTTAAAAAAACAACATTGTTTTGTCTAAGCTGTTATTGCTTTTCATTCTTGCAGTGTGTGTATAAACATATAAACACACATTGCAATGAATAATGCACATCAAGTAGGGCTTAATGGTCCTTTGACTTCACTGCTTAGTGGCAAATGTATGATTCATTATAGAATTTACTCCCGTGACTACTCCGATGGTTTTTAGTTTCCTAAATGCCTAAGTCCTCAAGGAGATTAATTTAGATATAAACATAGTTCAAGGAATGTGAAGAGAGTACCCAGGGAGTCATCTCCATTACTACTGAGGATAATTGGCTTTCTGTTCTAATAAATATTTAAATGTTTTGTCCCTCCATAACAAAAAACTATCTTAACACTGAAATAATCTTAAATCATGTTTGACACCTCCAGGATTGACTGCTGTTGAAACTGTATGGCTCTTTTAAAAAATTCAGTAATATTTGTGATGCTCATCAATTGGAAAATTTAAAACAAAATCTAGAGACAATGTAGTGTGGAATCCAGACTAAACCTCTTCAATTTCTGGCTTCAGTCAGCAAAATTCTGCGAAATGTACATTTTTTGCTGAATATGACAGTGTTGGTATATCTATATTGAGATGAATGTTAGATATACTTTGCATATTTTTCTAGTGAACGGTAGCGATTAATTTTAATTTTGTTCCCACTACTAAGTTTGCAATGCCATTTTCTAAGTCTAAAGAAATTGCCATATTTTTTGTTGGTTTCTTACACATTTGTGTCTCTCATCATATGTGTTGAATACTATATTTTAAAGATAGATTATTGAATTGTGACAGGAGTTAGGGGTTGACCTGACTAATGAACTAGCCTTCCTTGGACTTTGGGAAAACGGGAGTTCTGGATCGGAACTTTTGTCTTAGACCTATTTGTAATGTAGATTCACTTCAAATGACTAAACTTGTAGGGCTACCATTCTTGAGAAGCCATTGAAATTCAACTTGAACTTTTTGAATTGCAGAAGCTAGCCAATGTTTATAGAATTTCACATTTCCATTCTGAACAGCTTCTTTGAAGACAGTCTGTGATTCTAACAGCAGCTTCCTACCTTGAACGTCAGTTGAAAATTGCTTCCAACATTTTTCATCCCACAGTTCATAGTTCATCTGCTCTTGTCTCTCTTGGCTGGGTGCAGCAGAAGTTTCCAGATGGTAAACTGTCTTCTGTAAGTGACTGTGCCAGTTTAAGTTGGCATTCCCTTTAGGAAGTAGAAGCAGTTGTTAGCAGCCAGTGAGCTCCTTGTGGCTGCTGCTGATAGCTTTTAGATGTCTTTGATCCTTCTTGATTCTTTTTTCTTTTAAAAAGGAGGAGCTGGTTTGACAAGTATATTCTATCTGATTGAGTGTGTTTGATTCTGTCTTTACATTTTCACATGTCGAATTTGTCTGACCCTTACTTTGGAATATAGTTGAAGACAGTGTGTCTGGACTTGCACAGTTACTTAGCCACGTATAAGTCTTTTCCTGATTTTACTACATAAATCATTGATGTTAAGTTTACAGGTGCATAGAGTAATGTAGAGTATGTAATCTTGCATCATTACCTTCATTAAGGACAACATCCTCCTTCATAAGTTTCAAATGTTTGAAGACTCTTTTTCCAATGCTACTGCCTTTAAATGTAAGGATTATGTGTTTGAACAGAAGGGATTAATTCTAATGCAACATTTTAGTCTTTTAGAATATACTTGGAAGGCAAATTTGAATACAAATTTAAAGGTTATAAAATTTTGTTGTGTCCCTTTAAAATTTCATAGCGCTTAACCTGTTGAAGCACATATTTTTCTGAAATCTGAGAGATTAAGTTTAGCCCACTAGCTACATGAGTAAAAAATTCCCACTTAATTGTACTAGAAATTGAGCTTTTTGAAAGGATGGTAGTGTGCCACCCCAACCTAGAACTCATACTACAAAGCAGTAGTGCAATCTGTCCATGACTGCTAGTCCAGCCACCCACTGGAACAGAGCCTGCTGCCACATCAGGTTAGTGTGGGTGTACACCTACATACCTATGTCCACTCTGGAGCCTGTTTCAATTTTTTTAGTTTTTAAATTTTATTTTGAGTTTGTAACTGAAATGTAAAGTCTGAATCTAGTCCTCATATACGTTAGAAATTTATGGCTTCCACACACACTGCATTTCAGCCACTTTCCATTTGATCATGTACAAATACATATAGATACGTATCTACAGTTATATTAATCATATCAGTGTATATAATTTGCAATTCAATTACCAATATGTTTGAGACACAATAATTCATGTATTTTTTTTTCTTAATCACACAGGTTGATTTTCACTTCACAAGATGCAAAATGGACATTCTCCAAATTGCTCATTACCAGAAGGCCCTATTGTGCAAACCATTACTATCCAGGGTCCTTCAGACACCATGAGTAGTCCTATTGACCTCAGTTCTTTGGAAGCGTGAGTCACTGAGCAAATAGGGTTACATAGTAAGCATTATTGTTGTTCATAAGTGTTATGAAGGACACTCAATACACATAAATAAAATCATTTTAAGTTGGAGTACCTTGATGTTCATGGGAGTTTTTTCATGGAGCTACTGTACGATCAGGCCCATAAATTATAACCTAGTCATATTGCTTAATACTTTTTCTCAGCCCAGTTAATTATGCAGGTCCACAAAACATATTTACTGCCTCTGGTATTCTGACAGGTGAATCATAGACTCTTCATATAAATAAAATAAAAAGAATGAATATTCATAGTTTCTAAAACCAGAAAGATACTGTGATTCCCCCTTGTATACAATCTCTAGTGTAGCTTAATTCATCTTTTAAAAGCCAAGTTGTGCAATCATGTCATGTGACGAACACCTGTTGACTTAAATGATTGATGCTGTGTAGAACTGGTCTATATTTGGAATCTTAATTTAGATTTCTTGGCCTTTGTGAAGTTGATACATAGTTGCTATTGAGATAGTGAGGCCAGGATTTTGCCCCTAGACATTTGTGTGTTTTGGAATCTGTGAATAATTCTTGTTAAAGTTACTGTCTCCTCCCCTCCCCTACCTCAAACAGAAAAATGAGAAGGTGCGTTCATTTAGCAGTACACAATCAAAAATATATTTAGATTGGTGGCCTCCCAGGATTTACAGAAATAAACCTACAGATTGAACCTCCGAAATCCGGTACCTGGGAGCCTGGCTGGGCAGGGCAGCAGTGGGATTGGTGAGCCCTGGCTGGGCAGCAGCAGGACCAGCAAGCCCCATTCCAGGGAAGCCCTGAGTGAGCGGGGCATCAGCAGGGCAGCCAGTGGCAAAGGCAGGACAGCCAGCATTGCCCAGAAAAAAGCAATGGTAGCTGAGACATAAGAACACAGTACCTGATTGCAGTTCATGGAGTCCTGGGTTGGGACCCAGAGCAGGGGCATCGGTCCACTGCTGAGGAAGTGGCTGGACAATTTATTGCAGGAAGGACTTGGGTCTGAGAGCACACATGACTGTGGGTGAGGACCATTGGGGGGGAGGGGGGGAAGTACTGACCTGCACCCCCAATATGGCCAGCAGGAGGCTCTGCTCAGGTGAATGGACTCCGTCCCCATTCATATTACTACACTGTATGTGAAAACTCATATCTGTAAACTTAACTGCTTCTGCCATTATTTTATAAAGATCGTCAGACTCTCGTCTTTTTAAAATTTAAATGCTTTCAAGAATCAAGACCCAACTCATGAATACAGTTACCACTTTCATATTATTTCAAGACATGTAAAACATGAAATCTGACTGGCAGTTGAGTTTGGCACTGCTTAAGATGAGACAACTAATGGTGTCAAGTTCAAGAATGCCAGGTTACTTCACAAAAGATTGAAGCACAGTCAAAAAATCTGCTTGTAAAAGGTGAACCATATTCTGTTGGTTTAGAAAATAACAAATCCTAATTGTTTCCTTGAATTTTTATTCAAATACATTATTTTCTTTCTGTCTCCATTTAAAGGTAGTACTCAGGTGCCAATCAACAGCTACAGGAGACAGCAATAGCAATATAACTTTCTTAGCCCACTCCTGAACATCAACATGAATTTACTGAAGGATGCTTTCCTCTAAGGGTACATCTAGACTACATGGCTCCGTCGACGGAGCCATGTAGATTTGTTTGTTCGGCAAAGGGAAATGAAGCCGCGATTTAAATAATCGCGGCTTCATTTAAATTTAAATGGCTGCCGCGCTCTGCCGACCAGCTGTTTGTCGGCAGATCGGGGCAATCTGGACGCTCCCCTGTCGACCTGAAAGCCCTTTGTCGACCTCCCCAGTAAACCTCATCCTACGAGGCAAAAGGGGAAGGTCGACAAAGGGCTTTGATGTTGACTGTGGAGCGTCCAGACTAGTGCGCTGAGCCGACAAACAGCTGATCAGCTGTTTGTCGGCTCAGCGCAGCAGCCATTTAAATTTAAATGAAGCGGCGATTATTTAAATCGCCGCTTCATTTCCCTTTGCCTACAACCCTAATCTACGTGGCTCTGTCGATGGAGCCATGTAGTCTAGACACAGCCTAAGGGAGAGATACCAATGAGGCATAAGAGCAGGGAATACAGCAAGTTTAGCATAGATTACACAACAGAATATTCACATTCATGTTATTGAAGAACAAACGCTGGAAATCTCTCCCTTCCCTTTGTGTTAGCAATTGTACTCTGTGATATTTTCCCTCCCAAATCACCACCTGGCTTCTCTAAAATATAATTATACTATTTGTTCCCACTACTGTCTTGTTTGACAAATACTATAAAGACTACAGAGAGTGGTTACAGTTTCTTCACTATTAACAGCTTACGTTCTGTGCCATGGGCTTGCATGGCAGTTACAAAGTATATTCTTAGGCAGGAGCCATGCTTTGAGGTAAGGTACCCATAATTTCTCTGCAAGGGCCAATTGTATCACGGAATGTATCACAAAGGGAAGTAGTCACGATTCCACATTACATGCAAGTGGAGTAGGAAGGGCTCAAGTCTTGACTCTGCATATGTGCATGTGTAACTCTCACACCTATTGGGTGTGATTCCCTGTCCCACGTAGTGACATTGAGACCACTTAGAGAAAATGAGTCTGTTAGCTTTTAGCTCAACTGTAGAGGCTCATGCACTAAGCACCAGAGGTCCCAGGTTTGGTTCACCTGCATTACTCATGCAGTAGCCCAGGGGAGGGCAATAGTTTTTGAAGGGTTGCGGATCTCTGGCAGAAGGGGCAGGGCCTTTACATTGCGGTAGTTGAAAGGGCTCGCACCTCCCCTGTGCTCCCAGGCATCACATTATTGGGGGGCGGGAGCTGCGAGCCCTTTCAACTTCTGCTATTTAAAGGGCTCACTACTCCTGGCTTTGATTCTAGCACGTTGTCTGTGAGACGGGACGTAAGAGCCCTTTCAGTTGCTTCTATTTAAAGGGCTCATGCCTTTCTCATGGCTGCCATTGCCTGACAGCCCCAGGGAAGGCACGAGCCCTTTAAACAGAAGTAGTTGAAAGGGCTGGCAAACACTGCCCAGTGCAGTTGGTGATTAAAGGGACCTGTTGCCTGCCACTCCTCTGGCCAGCAGGCCTAGGTACAGTCAGTATTTAGGGTTGGTGAATGTTTAGATTTCAGTTCTGATTTGTTTGTAACAGAAACACAAAGTACTTTAATAAACAACAGTCCTACTGAAAGAATTCATTTATGACCGGTACACTAGATATTCATTTTATTCCTATTTTCAAGAGCTTTTAAACAAAAATGTATAGCACAGTAAGCACCAGAAACGAGGGGCTAAGTATGGGCAAGAGTTTTGTGCCTTGTGTTTTTCAAGGGAACAAGCTATGTTCAAATGCATTCCGCAATATCTGTGCTGGGAAAGAAATGAGCGAGAATCAATTATTTGAAAAATCAAAATGAAACAACAAAAAATCACAATCCAATTAGATTTTATTCTAAATGGTTCACAGTAACGTATTTCCAAGAAATTAGATGTAATTATCATAGGAGGTTAAGCAACTCTATATCCCCATTAGTATATGTGTATAATACACATTTTAATACCATCCCACAATAGAACTAGCTTCAAGCCCTCTGAGATATGCAGACACCAGGCATAATTTTTGCCTACATGATACCCTAAAGAGAGATTGTAGTTCCAAGTTTAGTTATCCTTCCATTTTCTCTTTTTTTCTGCAAAGATTTTTATGAGCCATTACGATTTCCTATTTGTTTAGTTTTCTTATTCTGCATCTAAACTACAGATGAGTTTTTGGACTAAAGCAATCCTGAAGGAAGGATGAGGTCATATTCTTATTTTGGAGGGAGTGGAATGGTAGCTAGAAAATCTACTAACGTATCCTGAGAAACAGAAGCATGGTCTTTGTGCAGTGAAGGAAGACTGCTGAAGATTTCACTGGCCTAAGGGCTATATGAACAAGTGGCTATTCTGGGTGCATTCCCTTGCTGGTTTTCAAGAATCTTTGTATGATGTCATTGTGTAAATATTATTAGTGCAATGCACACACTGGAATTCAAGATGATGTTAAACAACCTCCAGTAATTTCACAGCTCAGCTATCAATCATTCACTTGAAGTATAGATTTTAATAGCTGCGTACGTGAAGTATAAAAGAGGGCTGATTAGTGTTCTCTCAACACAGTACTTAATAGACTGTGCTCAGTGGCATGTTGTCAAAAACATGAGCTATGAGAAATGCACCTTTATAAAAGCTCAGTGGGAACATTTTCTTCCTTTTTTTTTTCCAACTAAATGAAAATCTCAAGACTAGATCAGGCAGTTTTCTCTAATCTTGGCACACCCAGAATTCTTCAGACATTGTTGGTCACAGACCCAAGCTGTAACTTGTGGGGTATTCTTTCTTTCCATTTATTTCTTATCCTCATGATATAAAGTGATGGGTGAACCATTTTATTCAAATGAGAATGGATCATGACCACTGTCCAAAACTCAAAATGTTTTGTTGAGATTTGGAAAAGTCTTAATTTTTGGTTATCTTTATTTTCAATTGTTATGCTGCCTTATGCCTCCTGATTATGGCTGAGGGCCCAAAATACCCAAAGAATGGCTAGTCGTATGGTATTTGCGGCCCCACTAGGAAGTGCTGAAAATGATTAAGAGCCTGTTCTTATATTTCCAGCTCAATTTTACTGACTCTCAAGTAGATTCAGATAGGTGGATAACATCCAGATACTCTTCTAAAACTCTGGCTGCTTATTCAAACCTAGGTCATACAAGCAGCTCTTGAAAGTGTAAACTTCCAAGATAAATGTTTTCCATGTGAACTCAAAAATGTTGAAAACACTCGCAAATCCTACTCTATGCTTGCGATCCTATTGTGAGCTACAGACCATTCCAACAATCTTCTGTGACAAAAGATAAATAGTTAAGTGTCTAAACAGTTGTTCTGTTCCATCTTTCACCATTCTAAGATTCCAAAAATATCTTCAACTTCACATAGTTACTCCATCTGGAAGTACAATGATCATGAATAGCTATCATAGCAAGTGGGTGATTGATATATATCTAGAATGATATGGACTATGACCCTTACAACTACCTCTGTAATATTAAGCTTATTTGAGGTCCAGTCCAACTCCCATTTACTTCACTGGTCCCTGAGAACCCAGTTCTTTCTTAGCACCTATGAAATATCAAATAGTATAGAAACTCTCTTTTTTTAATACTATCTCAGCTGCTTGCTACTGAAGAATTATTGCATGATTTCTACTTTGCTAATATATCCATCAAGTTGTTTTGTGCAGATAAATACAAGTCTTCATCATTTAACCCTGAGATAATGTGATTTGGTTCATCACAAATACATTAGCTTGAATGACACTGGTAGAGATTGCTTGTTTTCTCAATTTGTCTCTGTCCAATTTTATCATAAAGTGCCTGGGACTATTTGTATGGTAAAACATCGTATTTCATATTGAACTGTAACTAATGGGACACGAGAGAAAATAATATTTTATTTTCCATTGGGGAGGATATAACAGTTAGTCTTTGGGTACCTCCATTTTGGAACCAGGTTTTCAAAACTTCACAGAAGAATGCTTTTGCCATCACTAATCCTAGCATATATTCTTCCACTCATGAATGAGTGTAAGTCTCATTAAAATTTGACAGTTATGTATCATTCAGTCCCATTACTCTAAATGTTATCTTACTCTAGTTTATGAATCTGTAGATCTGATGTGTCATGTTCCACACCCTGCAGTTTCTTTGAGTTGTTTTGGCAAATTTATATCTGCTATCCCATACAGTAAGTAGCATGTACTTTAGTATATTTTATCTGCTCAATTTCTTATTTTGAATTCAGCAGCTTCCCACAGAGCTGCTGATAATGAACAACAGAGTTTCAATATAGAAACTGTTGCCGATAAACACCTTGCAGTGCTCCTATGGCAATTTTATATGAAACATTATGTTGCTTTGCTTTCTCCTTTGGTAAATTGGGTTTGTAGATATTATATTATAAGAATTAAAAAAAAAAATAAAACCCACAATGCTGTCAGCCAAAATATATGTTGTTTTAGTGAATAATTCTCCCTGCTTTTTACAGGGAGGAAATGTTCATTGTGATTATATTTGTAGGGATAAAATAGTTTTCTCAATCATGTTAAGCTGTTTGCTGCTTTTTTTTCTCTGAAATGACTAAAAAATATTGGCTTTGAGAAATTAACAATTTAGGCAATGTTTGAAGTGCCTTTAACAGTCATTTTCAAATAAATTCTTTAAAAGTTTTGAGATGAACATTTTTAATGGGAAAAATATCCAAATAGCTACCACAACAGGTGTAATTTACCGGAGATCTTTAGAATAATGACTCCAGGAAAAAAAGATAATTTATTTCTAACAGTACACTTTTACAGATAAGAGTGTGGCAATAATTATGGTGACTTTTTACTGTTATCACTAAGTTTTTTTTTTTTAGTAGTCATGACTAACAGTGCAAGGCTGTCTCAGAATGATATCTAATTCTTGCAGCTCTGAAATAAAAATGGTATGTTAGGTGGGGCACAGAAATATTTGAGGATAGCTTCTTGTGGAGTTAAATGTTAAGTTGGTATTCCAATGGTAAACTTATTATGGTGACAAATCATGACAAAATGATATCTGACTGCTGTCTGAGATGACCTTCTTTACACATATGCAGAAGTGTGCATATACACAGTCTAAATACAAACTTAGTGATTACCTAAAGGTGTTCATTATGCATACATAGAGAAGAATGTAATAATTTACATTTCATAATGAAAACTGTTATGAAAACGTTAATATTACTCAAGTAAGCAGTGAAGAACAATGAAATGCCAAAATCAAGTTTACGTATTCAACCTTAACTCTATCTCCTTGAGCATATAAATTTCATAAGTTTATTAACATAGTGTATTAGCGATAGGTCATTGCACATCTGTGTGTGTGTGTGTGTGTGTGTGTGTGTGTGTGTGTGTGTGTGTGTGTGTACATACACACACCAGTTCTTCATCCCTGGAGAGATTTGTTGTGACAGTAGACCCAAGGGAACAGAATTGTTGAACCAACTCTAATGGACTGTCATTCAGAATGACCTTGGGTGGTTGATGTACACCTTGAGCAAACAACAGTTTTCTTCACGCTTATGTTGAGAGAGAACAGTTTACTAACTCTGAATAAAGAATCCATGAGTGCCTGTAGCGTGTCTTCATTATGTGCAACAAGCGCTGCATCATCTGCGAATAGAAGTTCTCTAAGGACTTTCTTGACCTTAGTTTTAGCCTTGAGTCATGTTAGGTTGTAAAGAGAACCATCTAACCTTGTGTGGAGAAATACATCACTGTGTGTGTGAGTTTAGAAATGCACAATTTAATAGGACTGAGAAGAATATACCAAAGAGGGTAGGAGCAAGGACACACACCTATTTGACGCTACTCTTCACCACAAAGGGTTCAGATGTAGATCCATCATAATACACTGTTTCTTTCATATCTTCATGAAAAGATATTATGAGCTTGAGTAGAGTTGGTGGACAGCCAATTTTAGTTAACACTTTGTACAGTCCTGATCTACTGACTGTATCGAATGCCTTTGCTAAGTCCACAAATGCTATAAACAGCGGCTTTTTCTTGTTCTCTGCATTTTTCTTGTAGTTGTCGAAGAGAAAAAATCATGTCCATTGTTGACCTGCCAGCCCTGAAGCCACACTGTGTTTCTGGATAGACTCAATCTGTGAGTTTTTGCAGGCAATTAAAAATGACACGGGCAAATGCTTTACCTGTAGTACTTAGCAAAGAGATGCCTCTGTAGTTGTTAGTCCCCCTTATTGCCTTTGTTTTTATAGAGAGTAATGATGTTTGCATCCCTCATATCATGAGGGACCTCTCCCGCTCGCCAACATTTTATAAGTAAGTCAGAGGAAAGGGATGAGGACAGCCTTGTTAGCCTTCAAGACTTCAGCTGGAATCCCATTGTTACTTGGTGCTTTTCCACTGGAGAGAGCATCAAGTACTTGGGAAAGCTCTTCCACTGTAGGCTCTACATCTAGCTCTAACATTTCTGGAAGAGTTGGAATGAGATTATCAAGTTCAGGATGTATTGTATGCTCATGGGAGTAAAGACTTGAGTAGTGTTCCACCCATCGGGACATCTGTTGGTTTTTATCTGTGATCACCTATCCATTTAGATGTTTCAATGGAGCAACTTGGGTAATGTTTGGTCCAAGTTCTTTCTTCAGTCCATCATACATGGTTTTCAGGTCATCCATATTGAACGCTTTTTGAATTCCAGAACATAGATTGGCCCAATACTTGTTCACACACCACGTGGATTCTCTCTGAAGAACAGATCTTGTATGGCGGAGCTGATCTCTTGAACTTTGTGAGGGCTTCTTTATGTTGTTCAGAAAAGCCTTGTTTTTTTCTTCAAGAAGAGGCCTGAGAATGTCAACGTTTTCATCAATCCAGTCTTTGTTGGTAAATTTCTCTGTTCCAAAGGCAGATGTGGAACATTCATATATTACAGCACTCAGCATGGACCATGTCTCGTCAACAGATTGCTGGAGAAGTTTGTCTTCCATTTTGCGAGTGAATTCTTCCGCAAAGACAGAGCATTTCAGTGCATCTCTAGTACTGAGGGTGTTAACCTTTGGTTTTCTGAAATCCTTTGATGTATGGAGTTTCTTTGGAGCAATTTTCACTCTACTGATAATCAATGAGTGATCAGTGTCACAAATCTGCACTGATACACGTGTGTAAATTTAACGGAGTTGAGATGTTTTCTGCGGACCAGTACAAGGTCGAGTTGATGCCAGTGACTGGATCTGGGCCATGAGACCTTGTGGCAGTCTTTTGAGTTGAAAAAAGTTTTAGTGATAGAGAGATGATTCTGAGAACTGAATTGAAGAAGCCTTTGACCATTTTCATTCATTTTTCCCAATGCAGTGATAATCTAGGCAAATGGGCCAGGACTGGTGATCACGTCCCACTCTTGCATTAAAATCACCAAGGATGTACACTTGTTCACTGGATGAACAGGAATTGACAACTTTCTGAAGATTTCCATAAAAGCGGTCCTTGTCTTCAGTGCACGATGTTAGTGTGGGTGCATAAGTACTTATGATGTTAACATATCCTGACTTGGTGCTGAGCTTTAGGGATATAATGCGTTCTGATTCAGCTATGGGTGTATTGATAAATTTCATCAGATTGTTTTGAACAGCAAAGCTAACTCCGTAAAGACAGCGTTTCTCTGAACTCAAACCCTTCCAGAAAAAGGCGTAGTTGGTTTCTTTTACTAATCTAGCATCTGCCAGTCTGGTCTCCTGGAGAGCAGCAATGTCAACATCCAATTTATGTAACTGTTGGTCTTTGACTGCTATTTAACCTATTGAATCTGTGATTGTAAGACCATGATCAGGTTCAAGTCCAGGACACATTGTCCACACATTTCAGCTACCAAGCCAGAGGCAAGTTGGTTTATTGTATTGACTGTAGTAGCTGCGTATAGCTGTGTGTGGGTAAGTGTCTCCTCCTGCACACTGCATTGCGTGGGCTAGTGTTTGAGGAAAGTGCATTGGCCAAGTGGCACTATCCCCCTCTCGGTCTCCCCAGTTAGATCCAAAGGAAAGACAAAAGACAGTACGTTAGGAACTGAGGTGACTGCAGGAGATGCTGGAAAAGCAAATTGGAAAGAAACCTCACTGTTAACCGCCTTAGGGTTTCCACTCTGGATTAGATGTCTGGGTTTACTCCCATAGCCTTTGGATCTCCCGAACCTACCCACAAGGCAGTGAGGAATTTTCTGTCAGGGTTCTCTTCCCTGGGGTGACGTAAGGAGTCACTATCCCTTGGATGCTGGTGACCAATCATGGTTCATATGCCAATTGGATTATCCAAAGTAATCCAGGGACCCAAGTATCCCAGACCCTCAAGCAGCAGAGTGAGGGGGTAGGGCAGCCTTACTTGCTGGCGGGCTGCACTCGCCATGTCACAACATCGTCATCGGGCACTTGTGACTTTCAGAACATCGGATACCACCCAATGTCCCATCACACCCTGGTAATGTTGCCGCTGCTGGTCCGTGGCTGCATATTCGCATGACAAAGCACACTTATTTTGCAGCAAACCTCTGAAAAGAGACCCCCTCCTATCTGCCACCTGGAGACGTGCCGGGTAGCATGCAGCTCTGCCAACCGGGGAGCCGAGGGTGGAGGGCTCTAGCCCTGCCCCCAGCGCCACGGGACCGCCCACCCAGCAGATAAGGGATGACCTGAAGGTAGGGAGGTGGGGTGGATTTCACTGTATGAGGGTCATCCTGAAGGTAGGGTGGTGGGGTGGGTTTCCCTGTGGCTCTGGGGATAGGGCATTTGCCTGGGCTGTGGAGGGTGGCAAGTTCTAGCACATCAGTAAGACTACGATTTAATCACATATTTTTAGTAAAATTCATGGGCAAGAAACAAAAAAAATATGGCCTGTGACTTGTCTGTGATTTCCCCAGGGCCACTTGCATAAGCCACTGCTCAGGTAGTCCCTGAGGCTGCCAGAGTAGCATCAGTGTGGCTAGCTGTGGGGCCAGGGCTGCTTTCAGCAGCACCAGTGTGGGGCTGCAAGGTCATTGAAGTGGCTGACTGCAGAACCTCTCCAGCCCAGGATGGTATGGCTGTCTCTGGGGCAGCTGCTTGGGTGACCTTGGGGTCAGCCTCAATGGCTGCTGCAGAAGTCATGGAGGTCTCAGGAATCGGTGAGTTACGTAATTTTCATGACACAAGCAGAGCCTTATGAATAATACAATAATTGTATTATATCGACACAACTCCAAAAAAGATTTAATTGTTAAAAAAAAAATTAAAAACAAGATTAATGCTTCCCTAAAATCAATTTATGCCTGAAAAATCACCACCACAACAATATGCAATAATAAAATTAAAAATAATGAGTACTCTATTCCACTTAGTTTAAAAGTAGCCTCTCTTTTATGGTCAACCAGGTAAATAAGGCGATAGCCTATAAACCTGAAATACTTTCACTGGTATAGTAAATATTCTGATTTTTGAAGTGATGTGGCAAAAGGCAGGCATGTGGGGTAGGAATGAAGATTTCTTGGATGTCTGTACAGATTGCAAAGAAATAAAGAATGTGGCAAGTCTTCAAACTGGCTGGATACACATGGGCAAGTGTATTTTTCAGTACCAGTGCACCACTTTTCCTAAAAGGCTGTCTGCATAGTTTGGAAATGGAGATGAGAAAAGACATCCTTAAAATGCTGCTATTCAAAATATCCAAATATTTCTCATAACTCGGGGTATTCTTTAAGTGAGAGAGTCAGAGAGAGTTGTTACATGAACAGTTACCATATCCAGTTTTTTGCACATGTTATCTGCAGCGAATTTCAAGTTTTCATACATTTGCTTACAGTCCTAAGTCAAGTTCCATCAAGCCCAAAGAATGGAGCGAATACTGAGATTACAAAAGGCAAGGGAACTTTAGGATATCGATTTGTTGAGCTATTTTTCCAGATGTTACCTTGGACTATGCTGTCAATTCATATGTGGCATATGGAGCCAATAATTAACATAGAAGCACTGGACTTTGTAAAAATATAACATTCCCCTTCCTGTGCCCTGAGCTGGGATGTAACTTGGAAGGCCGGTTATTCTATTTAAAAAAAATTGTTGTGCACCATCTCAACTAAGTTTCTTTCAGCCTCACGTTTTCCATCATGAAATACTTAGGCACAGACGTTGGCTTGAAAAGCTCTAACGTTGGAGTGACTAAATGACTCGATGCACAATAAGGGAATAGAATCCATTTCCTTTCAAAATTTGTTTATAGCCCAGGGAATTTGGGGACAGCTAAGCCATGTCACCTGCAACAAGCAGGACTGATACGAGGTTGTTGCACGTTGGGAGGGAAATATTGCACCCCTTCTGAAGCACTCCTCTTTTCTTGAATATGAAAATTGAAAACTAAAAGGACCAATAAACAACCCAGATGGACACCTTTTTATGATGGATATGGGATTAGCTAGACTTGCTCTCCTGTCTTTGGCCATTATGTGGCTATGAAGGGCTCTCAAGAGGGGAACTAACTTTGAGTAGCTAAACCTCTTAAGTTTCTCTTATAGCTGACTTCTTTAAATAGAAAGAAACGTTGATAAAGGTTGCATAAAATGTTTCCCATTGGTGGAAATAATATTTATTCGGGTGAATGGACAAAGCAGTTATCAATGGTAGAGTGGTCACCCTGGAAATTGGCTTGTTTCTTGGCAAATAAAATACAATCCTGTGCCCAATCATCCCCAAAAGATACCTGGTTTAAATGTTAATAACTACATCTAACAGGCTTCTTTAAGCATATGAATTATGACACACACTTCTGCCATATCATCATTTAATAGTATTGCTCACTTATGCACTTTGTAGATTCAGGACCTAACTTTAAGCATGTGTAGTACCATTGACTTCAATGGAGTTACTCTCTGTTTACACTTATGTAATTACACAGAACATTTTGCAGAATCATTAGGACCAGTGGTCTGTTCCCTTATGTGCTGTCAAATCTGCCAATTGAATGATGCATGATTCTTTCAGTAAAATATGTGAGCATGCAATTAAAGATTGTATCATAATTCGTATGTACAAGAGAGAAGTGATTCTACTCTGAAGTGACTTAAAACGGGATCTTCTCACTCCACAGATGTGCTCTCTGCATGTTTTCAGAGTTGCAACCATTGTTTTTAGTGACAAAAATACGCTTCTGTTTAAAATCAGCAGGAGCTAAAAACACAGGAGAAAGGGAAGTGGATTCTGTTCCCTTAATGTGCTTCATTAACTTTTTTTAAAGTAAGCTCAAAATAGTAACACCTGTCCAAAACCATCAAAGACCACAGAGTTGCAAGGATGTATCAGAGAGCATAATTTGGCTTATGATCTTTATTGCTCATATTGATACATGAAAAGAAAAGTACTTCATTTCAGAGCTCAGGTTGAATGTGCAGATTTGGCAGTTAGAAAAGGCATGAAATGCATTCCATCTGCATGTGAAAAGATGGAAAGTCTTTCTGAAACAATAAGCATAAAGTCTCACAATGAAACTCCAGAGTCACAGTTCAGAAGATAATCAGAGGCTAACGATAGCACTTCTTAACTTTTGATCACTTAATCTTGCAGCTCTCATGATCATTTTAATGTATTTCCAGTATGGAATATCATTGGGGTTTTTTTTCTTGTAAGGGAAGAGACAGAAAATCAAAAAGATGAAAGATTGTGCAGTTTGCCCACACATTTTAACTTGTCACGACCACCATGCCAGAAATGAAACCAGGATGGCATGCCACAGTGAAAGACCTGTCCATGTCTTGTACCATTTTCAGTAACATGAGGCACCAATGTGAAGTAATTCAACGAAAGCCTGACCCTGCACCATTGAAATGAATGGGCCATTGACCTCAATGAGTGCAGCATAGCTCCTGAATGAAAATGCATGCTAATATATAATAAATTAGCCTTTTTTTGTCTCTCAAAAAAAGGAGTGGGGCCATAAAACCAGACCTTGTATGAGACAGAACATAATACAATTTTTACTGTGATTTAAAATTAGCTGTGCTTGAATGCAATGAAAGCTCTTCTATTTATAATGCTGAATGGTCATTGATCAAAGGTACTATTGCTAGGACTGTCTGTAAAACAAACACATTTCATGAAATTACATTTTAATTCTGCTCAAAATATTTGTCAACATTTTCCTCTCCACCTGCTCTAGTTATCATAGCAAAAACTAACAAAGTAAACCCTCAAGTGCAATCACGGTGTAATCATGCTATCAGCCATTTCAAGACTAATATCTCCTCAAGAAGGGAACATTTTCCTGAGGAACTTCAGCATTATATCTGAATTTGTTCTGATACTGTTCAAAAATACATCACAAGCAAGTATATTTCTCTGTGTGTTTTTAAAAAAATGCCATTTCCCCCAGATTTAAAAAAATGGTTAGAAAATAAGACCACCTCAAAAGATGAATGCTTCCAATAGTTATGTGCAACCAAAAAGCAGGTGGTTACATTTACTTCAGGAATTTCAATTAGGTTTAGCAAAAATAGTGTGTGTGTGTGTGTGTGTGTGTGTGTGTGTGTGTGTGTAGAAATGCTTATTTAAATCGAGAGGACTATGGGGTGTATATAGAGCATTCACCTCTGAGCTTTTTATGCGTCTCTGAGGCTATCATAAAGACAGTGTTGTTAAACTTGTATTATGAGAGACATCAATATATCTTCTCTTAGTTTATATTATATTTTATATTTTTAAGGACTGGGAGTGTGAAAGTAATTTAGAAAAAAAAAATTCTTGTCCTGCTCTATGTAAAATTAGAGATTCGCTTCATCCTGTAGCTGTAGCAGAGAGATTTGGAAGATGATGCCCAGAAATGTGTTCATGCTAGCAGTTTAATCTTGTTCCGCTGTGGCACAAGCTCTTTGAAGTAATTTAATCAGAATTATACAAACACAATTTTATACTTTGTTAGAAGTCCTGAATTCTTCAAATGCTGTTGAATGAATTAATGATCTAATGAATTACATTACAGGAGAGAAGCCAAAATAACTCTTATGTGGAATTGGATATATACGTGTTTATAAATATACACGCACATATATATAAAAATAAAAATCAGATTCCACAGATAAAGAGAATTCTATATTAGCACTTTTACCCAGCATTGCTCAGGTTATTAAGGAGGGGCTCAGGGCAGGGGCCTCAGAGTGTGGGGGGTGCAGGAGTTAATGCAAGGGCACTGGGAGCTCAAAGCAGGAGGTTAGGAGTTTGGGGGTGCGGGAGTCAGCATTGGGGGCATGGAGGGGCTCAGAACTGGTAGTGGGGGTGCAAATCTCAGGGTTGGAAGGTGAGGAAAGGCTCAGGACAGGCATGCGGATACAGGAATCAGGGAGGGGCAGGGTGAGGAGTGTGAGAGTCAGGACAGGGGTTGGGAAGTGGGTGCTCAGGGCAGGAGGTGGGATGGTATAAGAGGTTGGTTGGTCACCTCCCAGGGTAGCTGGGGGCACCAGGGCCCCACTGTCCAGCCACCAGCTCCCTGAGGCCAGTCACTCACCAGCATGGAAACCTTATCTGTGTACAATGGCCAGCAACATCCAGAGCCCATCCCCCTGTGATCAAGACCCCTGCCCCTTGAAGTGTAACTGCTTACTAGCAGACCCTTTCCTTTGTGTTTTATGAGCAACAATCATATTCCAAGCAAATGCCATTGTCCTGACACAAGCAAATTTACTTTGCTTTAAGTTATGATAAGAGGAAGCTGTATACCAAATTTGGTGGTTGTAGCTCTTAACATTTAGAAGGAGTTCTTGAACATATGGACTTATAGACAGACACACATTTCAAATTATATATATACACACAAACACATATACCTGGAAAAGCTCAGATTGGAAGGTGTGATGAATTAGACATAGACATAATTCACTCCTAAGTACAGCTTTGACCTCTTTGGTCTGGCACCCTCGGGACACGGGTATTGCTGGATCAGAGAATCCTGGTTAATAGAGGTTCAGCCTGTAATACAAGAAAAAATGCTGATTTTATACCAGAACTAAATGTAACTGTTTTCCCCTTGGGAAACATTGTTTGAAGTTATGCCTTCTTAATTATATATGAAGTGCAACAGCATAGGAAGTGTCATCTGTATTGATCACTTTTGAATGAAGCTCCTGGGGGGCAATGTGACAAAAATACCTATATCATCCCCATGAAATATATATTAAAGTTAAATCTCTAAAAAGGTGATTGTGTGTTGATAAAGGTTTTATTATTCCCCCAAAATTAAATACTTAATTATAGTAATTACCAGAAAAGTATACAATACAGTGCAGTTATTTAACTTAAATCCATGTTGTGTTTAATATATGGGTTATATGATCAGTTAGGGGTTTTCTCCTGCCATTACAAAAGTTTAAGGTCGATCAGAAATTATCTGAGATCTAGTCCTACATAGAAAGTTGTTGAAGTTATAGAGAAAACAGTGAAGTGACCTATACATTTTATTTTTCTCTCCCAAGGGGAAAACAGTTACATTTAGTTCTGGTATAAAATCAGCATTTTTTTCTTGTATTACAGGCTGAACCTGTATTAACCAGGACTCTCCGATCCAGCAATACCCCATCTCCTAGTTCTGAGCCCCTCCACACCCCCAACCCTTTGTGAGAGCTTGTAAAAGCTGTCATTAAATCACCAGTTGTATTCCCATTTGTGCGCTAGTAAAATGTCCTTGTGTGTAGAGGTACATGCTTTCAAATTCCTGGAATGACAGATTTCACCAAGTTGTTTCTCAGATGGGATAACATAGATTCTCCTAATTAGGCCTAACAGGATAGTGAAATATCACATTAAATAACTGTTTGCTGTTTCAGATTCTTATAAAGTTTTACTTAAATGCATAAGCCTATATGTTCTCTCTCCTTCTGTACAAAAATGAAGGGAGAAGAACAAAATAATTAAAAACTCAGCGACATTTTGGAGCCAGAGAAATACTGCTTCCTTCTGCAGTGTCAGTGGCTGGTGAGCGTGCAGAATAGTCAGAGGCAGGACTTACAAATTCAGTATAGGCCAAGGATCCATAGCTATTCAAGTCTACAAATTTGTAGTTCCTAGATAGCCATAACAAAGGAGACACACATTACCGAACATGACAGCACCATCAGAAGAACAGTCATTCTTAATGGGAGCTACTGGTCTATAATCTATCATAGTGGTATCTAAGCTAGTCCTTTTGGAATCTTGAGAGATTTATATTTGAAGATACTTTTCATATCATACAGTGATTCTCTCTATCCAGCCCTTACAATGCTGCACCAGCAAAAAGGGACCGGAAAAGCCAGTCCAAGCATTGAATGGCAGCCTTACATAGGTCACCTCATACTGTATGTCTACATTGGAGCTGGACATTGCTGTTTAGGTAGACATATCTTGTGATAGTACTGATGGAGCTAGTGCACTGAAAATAGAACTGTAGAACTCTTCAGAGCATCACTAACATGGCTGTAGATTCCATCCAGATTGAGCATGATCTGGTTAGAGTTAAAGGGGTAGAGTTTCCCTGCAATTGCAGTTTGCTTCTATTTTGTGTTGGATTATTGAACTGAGATCAGGAAATCTTTTCTTCTGTGCTCTTAATGTGGTCCCTTCTGGGTCCAGATAATATGAAGAAGGAAGCTGCCTCACTTGAATGCAGATGGGATAAGAGCCTTCGTGATTGACTATAGATACCAAATTTTGCATAAACAATCCTGCCACTTAAATTAACGGAATGCACTACATTTTACACTGGAATATGCTGGGTGAAAGGTTTAAAAAATGATTTTTGTTTTTATTGGGGGAAAAAAGTCATGACTATTAGCAAATATTTTTATAAACTCTATTCATAACAAAAATAAAATTCTCACCTATTCAACTGTCATTTTAGTGCCAAGAACATTTTTACAGTTAGAAATCACAAAATAACTCAAATTACCTATGGAAAGCGTAATGGAAGCTTACTGAGTTTCTAATTCAAATGTACTATGCATGGTAATTATTCAGTAAAATGAATAATGTTTGAAGTTGAAATCCTACAGTTTTAAAACTGTTCTTTTACTTTACTTTTGTAAGCATGTTAATTAAAAATCTATTATATATATTTAATTTCTTGAACTTTCCTGTAAGTGTAATCTAGGCAAAATGACTTTGCCCAGTCAAAGACGGGCCTTACCTGCTGGTTCTTATATATTTTTTTTTATCTGCTCATTCAGTGGGACTTGCAGAAACAATGTGCTATCATGTAATTAGTTGTATTTTAATGCAATACACACTAGGAAGTTGAATTAAGTTGGCATGTTAATGTTCTGTTAACATAGTTTTCCCGCCCATGTACCATGCTAAATAACACATATAAAAATCAATCCTCGTACAAATTCTTCAGGCACCCTTGAGTTAACCTCCTTTCATACTGAAAATTGACCATTTATTCTTCCTTATTGTTGCCTGTCTCTTAAACATTTTCTGTCCATTACAGAACTACTTTGGTCACCCCTGGCATTTATTTCAATAACCTCTTGAGAGATTTTATCAAAGTCTTTATAAAAGCACAGATATTTCCTCTTCGTTGTCCATTATTTTCTTGATTTCCTCAAAGAATGCTAATAGGTTGGAGAAGCAAGTTTTACCTTTACCCGTACTAGCTTTTCCCTATCCTATTGTGGTCTTTTGTTTAGCTTGTCTTCAATTATTTTTTACATAGCGTACCTCCTACTAAAGTAAGGTTCACTGATACATAACTACGGAGAATCACTGTTAGCACCATTTCTTAAGGGTAGGTACAAAAATATGCTCTCCAAAATAGTAGATTGTTTTCATGATAGATTACTGTTTCCGTGTGGTGAAATTCCTATTTATGTGAAAAATTTCAAACACTGAATTCTAAGTTATATATGGGCTTAAATTCTTTGCTGGTGTGAGACCTGAAGCACCTAAATAGGTGGCTTGATTTTCAGGGGTATTGGCCAACCATACTACTCAGTGGTAACATGTAGGTGATTGTCATTTCTGAAAAATGGGCCATTAGCTGTCTACATTTCATTTCCCAAGTGTTGGACTAAGTACCCGTATACTCTTAAGAATCAGGTTGGTTTTAGTTTTATCAAATATTATTCTTAAAATCAGAGTGTAAAATCTTTCTCATCATGCAGTGGAATAGAAATAATGGCCATCTGCATTTGTGACAACAGCACTTTTTTATTTAATCTCTATTCAACCAGTAACTCAAAGGAAAATATCATGTACCATTAGACCTGGGGAGAAAATATGCCCCAGAAGATATACACCAGGCATGTCAAACTCGAAGCCTACTGAGGGTCGCATAAACAAAAACTGAGGGTCGCATAAACAAAAACTGTCGGAGAGTCGTAGTTATTTTTTATTATTATAGATTGTTTTAGGTATATTTTATAATACAATAATTTGATGAGTAAAATTATTTGTGCATATTAAATAATTTTAAAAATAATTTTTAATTTAAATATAAATTTAAGGTACTTTTAAATTTTGTATGATACATAACTTGTTTCGTTGAAATAAAAATAAGTATAGACCATAGTTAATCAAATAGAACAGACTTCTGTGAAAATTTCAGATATTTTGTGAGTTTGAGATTTTTGCATTCGTGCAATTGCAAAGTCTGACACATTTATTGATATAAAAATTAATATACATTTTGTGATTTTATTTGGGAATAAATAAATGAAATAACCCCTTCCTCTCCCCCAGAGCCAGGTATTCCTATACCCCCGTTCTAACCCAATCCCCTACCGCTTCCCCAGAGCCAGGCCCCCCCAACCTAATGCCTTCCTCCCTCCCTCAGAGCCAGGCACTCCCAGGCCCCCTCAACCTAATATCTGGGTCCCAGAGTCTACGTTGCCGCCTGAGGTACTGGGGCGTTGTGAGCAGAGCGCCCAGCCAGCCATGAGCGCGTGCACAGTGCGGCCCGGTAGGCTGTGAGCGCCTGCTGGAGAGCTCAGCGCAGAGCACCCAGCTGGCCGTGAGCATGTGTGCAGAGCAGCTCGGCGGGCCATGAGCAGTTGCTGCGGCGCAGAGCGGCCCATCCAGCTGTGAGCAGGCACTCAGCCACGTGCTCCGAGTGGCCAGCGGGCCACACTTCATTCTTTTATAAAAATGTTCTGGCGGGCCACAAAAAATTTCAATTGGGCTGCATGCAACCCTCCAAATGCCAGTTTGACATGCCTGACCTACACAATGCACTCAGGCAGGCATTCAAAGATGGAGGAATAAGCAACAGCCTATATAAAACTGACACTTAACAAAATTATAAAAAAAGGAGGAAAGACAGCTTAGTGGAGTATAAAAATCAACTCTGCATGCCACGTTCATTCTTACTAACAAAAAGCAAGAGTGGATAAAAGAATGAAGAATTTGTTTTGCTCTGTAACAGAGCAATTATTCCCATAGCTGCAAAATCCACAACATCTTGATTTGAGATGAAAAATAACTAGATTTTTCACATAGTTTTAACAGATTGTAGATTATTTAGGTAGCAAGGCACATGTGTAATGAATTCGGAATCCTTGCTTACTTAAGAGTTACGCCTGGGAGCCATAACTTTGTCTAGTTATCTCAGCAAAACTGAAAAATTGAATGGCTCGTTGCATATTTTCTTTAACACTTTAAATGAATTTAGTACTTATTAAAGGGGCTAGACTGGCAGCCTTTGGAGAATAAAGTTCTCTTAATCCACAGGGCAGCCTTTGGCGAATAAAGTTCTCTCTTAATCCACGGGACAGATATACCAGAAGCACCAGTACAGCAAGCTTCCTCAAGCAGCTGGTGTGCCCTACCTGTTAGTAGTAAAAGTAGATAATTCTGCAGTAACGGAACTTTTTACTTAGGCTAGTTCCCTTTGTGGAGCTGATTTTTGTTTGTTGCTCTTGAAAAGAGGCATCACAAGTGCTCCTTGGTGCTTGGATACCAGGACACTGGACATAGTCTAAAAATCCAGATATATGGAGACTATTATGTATCTCCTAAATCACTGGAAAACCTTTAAGTAGTAATGACTGCTAGTGACTACAACCCTGGGACATATTTAATCTCAGAAGTATAAAACTGAATAGCATTATCATTTTTGAGCTATTCCATTTCCCTTTTACGAGGCATTAAGCAGTATACTTCAGTTCATTTGCAACCAGTTATTAAATCAAATATAAATTATTTAAGTTAACTTTGTACTGAGGAGAAATGGAATTTGTCTCGTCTCCTTGTATCTAGGATCTCTTACACATCATGATGTGGAAACAGTAGAACAACAGTGATACCTTGTGATCAGTTAGTGCTTCTGTTAGGGAATCAAATTACCTGAAGCTATCAGATCCCATGTTACTTCTATTAGTAAGACCTATCAGAAATTAGAGAGAGTGCTGCTTTTTCAGAAGTCTGTGCTACTTGGTGCTTCACTGCTGTTTCACTGATTACTAAGGAAACAAGGTAATTAATTTTTAAAATAAAAAGACTTAGTAGTCAGCCTGAACCATCAGCAGGGGGTTTGAAGCGAGCTGCGAGTTGTGGGAATGGCAGAGTTGGGTCTGTTACCTGTAGTTTATCTTGAAAGAGAGAGAGATTAGTAATTCAAGTGATGCTTTTACAAATGCATACAAATTACTTTAGAAAGGAAATTGTATTTCAGAGATTTTCTTAATAAGGAAGGGCCAAAAAATACGAAGCACAAATCACTTCAAGTTCTTGCTGATGAGTTTAACACCACTACTGTCATGTACAGTATTTAGTGAGCTTACGATATCATGTTGTCTTGTTATATGGACTGCCCCAATAATGGTTGTCAGTAGAGTGGCTATATGCTGCTGTCTTAATATTTATAGAATTAACGTTCTCTGGCCATAGGGGGGAGTACTATGCACCCAAAGTGCCCAGGCAACAGGAACATTTCTGGCCCAGGGGCTGTGCGCCAGTAAAGTTTGGGGCCAGGTCTCTACCCTGGCCCCCCTGCCACTCTTGGGCAATTTAAAAGGGCCTGGGGTCCCCACCGGCAACGCAGTGGGGCTAGAGCAGCTTCCTGCCTGCTTGCAGGCACCTCCCTACAACCTATGCCCCAAGGATCTGTTGAAGGACCAGTTTTGTTCAGTATCTTTATTAATGACCTGGATGAGGGGGTGGATTGCACCCTCAGCAAGTTTGCAGATGACACTAAGCTAGGGGGAGAGAGAGATACGCTGGAGGGCAGGGATAGGGTCCGGAGTGACCCAGACAGATTAGAGGATTGGGCTAAAAGAAATCTGATGAGGTTCAACAAGGACAAGTGTAGAGTCCTGCACATGGGATGGAAGAATCCCAAGCATTGTTACAGGCTGGGGACCGAATGGCTAAAAGTAGCAGTTCTGCAGAAAAGGACCTGCAGATTACAGTGGATGAGAAGCTGGATATGAGTCAACAGTGTGCCCTTGTAGCAAAGAAGCTAATGGCATATTAGGGTGCATTAGGAGGAGCCCTGCCAGCAGATCCAGAGAAGTGATTATTCCCCTTTATTTAGCTCTGGTGAGGCCACATTTGGAGTATTGTCCCATTCTGGGGCCCCCACTGTAGAAAGGATGTGAATGCATTGGAGAGGGTCCAGCAGAGGGCGACAAAAATGATTAGGGGGCTGGAGCGCATGACCAATGAGGAGATACTGAGGGTTTTGGGTTTGTTTAGTCTGCAGAAGCGAAGAGTGAGGGGGGATTTGATAGCAGCCTTCAACTTCCTGAAGGGAGGTTCTAAAGAGGATGGAGAAAGGCTGTTCTCAGTAGTGACAGATGGCAGAACAAGGAGCTATGGTCTCAAGTTACAGTGGGAGAGATCTAGGTTGGATATTAGGAAAAACTATTTCACTAGGAGGGTGGTGAAGCACTGGAATGGGTTACCTAGGGAGGAGGTGGAATCTTCATCCCTAGAGGTTTTTAAGTCTCGGCTTTACAAAGCCCTGGGTGGGTTGATTTAGTTGGGATTGGTCCTGCCTTGGGCAGGGAGCTGGACTTGACCTTCTGAGGTCTCTTCCCGGTCTATGATTCTATGAGGGGGAGTATCTCCAGGTGCTGCCCCGCTGCAGAGTCCTGGAAGCAATGCACGGAGATACCCTTATCCCCCACCTGGGACTGCTCTGGAAGACATGGGCAGCTCAAGTTCTGCTGTGCTGATGGTTTTGGTGGCCCTTTTAAATTGCCTGCAGGTGGCAGGCGGAGCTGAGAGACCTGCTGGGGACACACAAGGGCAGCAGCACATGGAGACCATTGCCCTCCCAGGAGCTGCTGTTAGAGGGGTGTGCCCCAGATAATTGTGGCATCCCAACCTCTTTCCCCTGCTTCCCCTCACACCCCATTCCCTCCCAGAGCCTACACCCTCTCTTCCCACTTCTTTCATCCCCCAAACACCCTCCCAGAACCCTGCCCCCATGCAAGACCCTGCATCCCCATTCTCTCCCAGAGCCTGACTCCTCACCCCTTGCACCCAAACACTGTCCCAGAGCCTGCACTCAAACTCCATCCTAGAGCTTGCACCTCAGAACCCCTCCCACACCCACATTTCTTCCCAGAGCCCAACCCCTCATCCCTCCCCCACCCAAACTCCTTCCAGAGCCTTAGGCAAGTGAGAGAGGAGTATGAATTGGGGAGGGGTGTGGGCTCTGGGCATTCTGGGCACCACCAGAATTGCTGCAATCTGCCACCCTTGCCTCTGGCTCTCATGCAATTACTGTGTAGCTGTGGAGCCTCAGTGGTGAACCCCCATAGCGACTGAAAGTTGTGCTTTGTGCTAATCTTGTGTTTTGTTGTTCGTTTTGCTAATCTCTGAACATTTCAAACACACTTGGTAATATTTCTGAGAAATGTCTCCATTCCTTTAATGGACTGTCTCCTTTTTTTAAGCTGGTGGCTGTTACTGGCAATAGCAGTGAGAATTGCATGTTGTGTTATCACTTAGTGATACCTTGCCTCTTAGTGCTTGCATTGACTTTACAGAACGAGTTTCTGCTCTGCTTAACTGAAGCAGAACATATTCCATTATATAATGTAGCGGCACTTGTTTTTAATCATTTACAAATGTGCTTTACTGTGAGGAACATCTGCTGTTTCATAGAAAACTCTGAAAAAGCACCCGTCTTTTAATAGAGTAGTAGCTTCATTGGAAATAAGGCTGAAATGCATGTCTTTAAGTGACGCTTCCATTCTAAGCCTCCTTTTTTCTTGGGCTCATAACTTAGGCTATGTCTAAACTACATCCTTCTTCCTAAAGAGGGATATAAATTAGGCAGATTGAAAGTACAAATGAAGCAGGGATTTAAATATCCCACGCTTCATTTGCATAATCACGTCACAGCATTCTTTCGAAAAAGGGTATTTTGAAAGTGAAACTGCTGTCTAGACGTGGTTCTTTAAAAAAACAAACAAACAAAAAAAAAACCCTTTTCGAAAGATTCTGTACTCATTTTTTGAGTACAGGTTCTTTCAAAAAAAGGGGGGTTTTCTTCAAAAGAACCGCGTCTAGACAGAAGTTTCACTTGAGAAATACCCTTTTTCGAATGAATGTAGTGATGCGATTATGCAAATGAAGTACGGGATATTTAAATCCCCGCTTCATTTGCACTTTCGATCTGCCTAATTTACATCCCTCTTTCGAAAGAGGGATGTAGTTTAGACATGTCCTAAGTGAGGAAAACTTCCTGGGCTGAAATGTGGCATACATGGCCTCAATTTAGAAGTAGTTCTCTCCCTCCTCTTTAGTTGCACAAATCGGAGGTGAAGGGGCGGAATGAAACTATGAATTATAATGAAACAATATGATTGGGAACATCTGTGTAAACTTAACTATATTCTGGTAACTTACCTTAAACTTATTAATCACTATAAAATATTATTAGAAGAAATATTCTATAACTTTTTTTATCTTAGCTAACACATATATTTAAGGTTACATATTTTCCCATTCATCTGCCTAACTGCCTAATATAGCCATATAGGCACAACCCCAATCATTATGTTATGTGCAAAGGAGGTTTATAATTTGGGTGTACGGGCCAAAGCATAAAATATAGAGGGCCTAATCAGATTGCCTTTGAGGCCAATATTTCCTTTGATTAAATTGGGAAATGGATCCACCCATTTCCATATTGCTGTTAGGTTTGGCATTCTTTAGATAATGAAACGTACAGAAAAGGGAATAGGTGCTAAAAATATTTTTGCTGTCTCTAATCATTTTTAAACATAAGTAGTTCAGCAGCTAAGAACTATACACTATTTTAACCCATACATCTGCATTCCCCCTGAAATGTCGTGTTTTCCAGGTGGCTGGGGTGAAGTTGAATACAACTTTTACTTTAAAACTCAAGTCTTTCAGTTTAGTTTTTAAAATAATGTTAAAATTTGAATACAGTCCAGCCACCAATAGGTACTGTGATTTTAAATCCAGGGTTTTGCTTCAGGTCTATTTTGTAGTCGTTCATTTTCTCCAATGTAAATTTTATTTCAGTACAACTACTCACTAAGTAAAGGACATCTTCAGGAATTTATAACTTACTTGTTTGAATAGTTAAAACCCCTCTTATTTACCAAATTTGTTCTCAGCCCATTAGTTCAGCCACTTTTTTAAAAAAAGAAAGCAGTGAGGAAAAATATGATTTTGACTGGGGGGGGAGGGTGTGTGTGTGTGTGTGTGTGTGTGTGTGTGTGTGTGTGTGTTTCCTTGAACAGCTCCAGTGTCTCACTGGTATGTGGTAGAGACTTGAAATGTGGCAGATATTCCTAGTTTGATGATATGCTCTTTGGAGGCCTGGTGAAAATTGGTTGAGATTTGTTAATGTCGTAAGAATGTAAAAAATGTGCTTTGTGTGTGCTCACTTGGACATTGCAATGTGGTTGCATCAGTCTAATAGTGCATATGTTCACACACATCTGTCTTAGGTCTTTATTGAAAGTACTGTGTATTTCTCTGCACTGTCTGAAAGAAGCAGGGCTTGACAGGAAATGTCTCTTCTTACCTTAGTTGAGAGAAGTTTTCAGAAGAAATTGTACAGTACCTTAAGATGGAGTTAGTGTATTGTTGATTTTAATGATAAATGACTTATTAAAAAGACAATCAAAGCACTGCAAACCTAGAGAATTCAGAGTTAAGGTTAAACATTAGATAAATTGAAAATGATCAATATATAACTTAAAACACAACCTTAACTAGCTATTTGTAGGTGTCACAGTAAGTGCACATTTTCAGGAAGGATTTGAATGAGGAAAGGACAGTGGTCCTATGGACCATTTGAGAGAATATCGGGTATAGAAGGAATGACAGTGAAGAATGTCTGATGCATTTGTTAGAGCAGCACTAGAAGGATTGAAGGGACAAGTCAAAAGGCCAGAGTGATAAGTAGGACAAAATTATTCAGGGTCTTGAATGCAATGGCAAAATACTTCCACTTGCTGCAGTGGAGAAGGCCCAGCTAATTGAGGGATTAAGGCCATGGTTCAGCTAGGTACTTAAGTAGAGGGGTAATTTAATCATGTGAATAGTCTTATTTCAGACTCTTGACTGAACTGTAGCTTTAAACAGAGAGGTGTCTTGTTCAGCATTACAGGCTAGGAAGCTGAGCATAGTACAGACTAGAGATGTAATAGTGTAGTCAATTAACCGATTAAGCCATAAGCAAAAGCTTATAGGTTCATGCTATAGACTACATGCATTTTCCCCTTTTCCCCCAAGTAAACTTTTTAGCAGGCTGGGCCAGCAACCTGGCTCAGTCCTGGCTTGCAGTGAGTCCAGGATCTACCCCAGCTGCAGTTCTGCGTTTAAAGTATATTAGGAGCTAGGCTGGCAGGCATCTTGGCTCAGTTCCAGAAGTTCAGACACACACACCTAGGGGTGCCAGACGGTTTCAACAAAAATACTGGACACACTTGACATTATATCACAATCTATATTACATCTTATTTAGAAAATACCGGACATTTATATTTTCTCATTTATATTTTCTCAATTTGTTTCCCGAACAGAAAGCTCAAATACTGGATTGTCTGGTTCAAAACCGGATACCTGGCAACCCTACACACACCCTGGGCAGGGGCTGCTGCCACCCCGCAATGCTGCGTCTGTATCAGAGGCAGCAGCATCGGGTGACAGGCAACCAGTCCGCGAAGGGAGCTGGTTTTTAAACTGGCTCCCCTCACAGACCATCTCCCACTTGGCACCCCATGCTGCTGCCTCTGGTACAGAGACAGCAGTGCGGAGTGGCCGGGGGCTCCTTGGAAGTGGAGCCAGAGTACACTTGCTGTTGGCCCCGCCCCTGGGTGCTATAGAATAGTCGACTAACCAATAAAAATTCATGAGGTTACTCGACTGTTCAATTAATCAATTGTATAGACCAAGGAATGGCACAAAGGCTAGAGAACAGAAGATTGCAGAGGTAACACCACACCCCTGTACAGATTGTCAGCAGTGATATTAGGGTTGCCAACCCTCCCCATTGGCAATCCAATCTCTCAGAATTGGAATTGATCTCCCGGTGGCTACAGAAAACCAGTCAGGAAGATTTTGAAAGGTGCTAAAAGTCTAGTCAGTGGTGTAGTGGGGCTAAAGCTGTGTCCCTATGTGCCCTGGCTCTGCGCAGCTCCCAGGAGAAACAGCAAGTCCCTCTGCCTCCTAGGCTTAGGGGTGGCCAAGAGATATCTGTATGCTGCCTCTCCCTTGAGCACTGACTCTTCTGCTCCCACTGGCCAGGAACTGCAACCAGTGGGAGCTGTGGGTGCACTGCCTGTAGGTGGAGGCAGTGCACTGTGTTGCTTGGCTGCCGTGTGCCTAGAAGCCAGACATGCTAATCCAGCCATGGCCAACTCGAGGTTCGCGAGCAGCATGCGGCTCTTCCCCCGCCCCCCTCCCCAAGTGCAGCTTGTGAAGTCCCCTCCCCCCTCCCCCATGGTTCGAAAGCCACCCCCATGGCCCTCTCCTCCTGGCTCCCTGTGCTGACCTGGGCAGGGGGGCCATCTGGCCATGAAAGCTGCAGAACTAAAGATGGCAGCTGGCAGCGGGTGCCTGCTGTGGCCAAAAAGCCTCAAAACATGTTTAACTGTGGTTTCTTAAAGGGGCAGAGCCTTTTCTTTCTTTTTTTTCTTTTTGCTTGACAGCTTTGCCGCGGCTCTTTGCGCTGGATCCACTGCTATCCTGGCTCTTTGCCCAGAATGGGTTGGCTACCCCTATACTAATCACTTCTGGGAGCTGCCTGGAGTAAGCACTGCCTGGTGGAGCCTGTACCCCTCATCCCTGACCGCACTCCAGACTCCTGCACCAGCCCTGAGCCTCGTCCTGAACCCAAACTCCCTCCCAGAGCCTGCACCCTCTGCTACTTCCCACCTCCTGCTCCAGTCTCAGCCCAGAGCATGAATTCCTTGGCCCCATCCCCTGTCCCAGTAACTATGTGTACGCTAAAAATTATGGCAACACGATTACTAAAATACATGATATCTAACATCCCTAATTGTAAAATGGTTTATGCTAGGAATGGCACATTTTAGGGCACTCTGGTAAATATGAGATCCACTCACATGCCTCAATGGTTTGACTTAACAGTATGTTGCCATGTGCCCTGGTTTGTTTTAATCTGTCAAACACAAAGGTACAATAGACAATTAAAGTGGAAAATATTTAGTAAAGCATAATAGGTTGGAGCTATGCTTCTTTGTGTGTTGGTATATTATATATTTAGATTGCTCCCTCATTCCTTCAGTATATTTTATAAACTATCACAATGGCAATATGCTCTTGTTTCTTAGCAGTTATTTTATTCATAATAAATAGTATCTGCAATGAACTTTCCCCTAATAGTGAGCAGAACTGCCGTATGTTGTGTCTGAAGTTATCGATCGTCTAGGCCAGGGCTGGGAAACATCAGGCTTCGGGGCCAGATGCAGACCCCAGCTTGCCTGGATCCGGTCCCCGAGGCTCAGGCCCCACCCCAGCATTAGGGAGCACGTGCTGGCACTCCACCTCCCTCCCCTCCCCCGGCCTCACCGTGGGACTGGAGCACATAAAATCTACAAGGCTGGGCCCCCCCCAGGTGCTAGTATGGGAGGGGAATGTGAGCAGTGTCTTTCTCTTTCTTAATCAGGGCCACGTCAGTGAGGGGTGGCTTTTTTTCTGCTCACTTGTGTGCAGCCCCTGACTGATTTTTCTGTGGGTCAGTGGTCCCCAACCCAGAAAAGGTTCCTCACTCCTGTTCTAGGCATTTGTGGGGCATATATGCTAGTTAAATACTTTATTTGAATGTTCATAGTCATCTTTTTTTAATTAACAACAAAACCTTTGACGTCAAGAGAGAAGAAAGCAATACTGTTTGCAATTCTACTGAGCTCTAATGCCTAGTATTATAACATTTATCATCTTTACACAAAATATTTAATATCCAGAAATAGTTGCTAAGGAATTTGAGAGGGAAAGATCTGTTTTAGGGGATCATCAAGGATTAACTGACTGTGTCCATCAGCTGCTAATAGAGAAAATGTTCAGTCGGTCTCTTCTGGTGTAAATTAATGCTGATCCATTGAAGTAATGAGAGACTTTGGCTCTAAATGTCTAAACTTTTCTATTAATTCAGACTAAATGAGAGATGTTAAATAATGTTACTGTTTATAATAAGTAATGCTACAAATATGTTTTCCCACATCTTAGGTTTGTACTTTAAGTATATGCCATGCCATGTGCAGGGGAAAGGTCATTGCTTTAACCCCAGTCACCCCATAGCAGGAAACCATTCCAGATGGCGGATTCTAATTTTTTCAGGATAAACGGATTCCAGTTATTTAAGCTTACAGGTAATTACTGTGTTAGGCCAGTAAGTACCTGCTGTAAGAGCTTAAATAACTGGGTTTCCTTATATAAGTAAACTATGTTTATTTGTATAACTGTTGTTTTTAGGTTAACATACGAGTAATGTGTTCGTGATTATTTTCAAACATAGTATGTAGAAAACCAAATGCAAGAATTCTGCAAGATTTTTAGGGAGAAAGTAAGCAAGTTAATGGGTGAGATGGAAAAAAGGTTACATGTGATTCTAGTGACTGAGCAATTCACAGTTATTTTTACATTGGTCTCTAATTAGGGGAAAAATAAAAGGGGCACAGACAATATGAAAGTAATAAGCCTCTATGGGTGTCTCAAGCTTACTGAATCACTGTCAGTTGTTTCTGAATAGCCAGGGAGAATGAACAAGTTACCAAAAGATTAGTTTTGCATTTGAATTTTCTTAATCTTTAGTCACATCCAAAGCCCACTGAGATGATAATAGTCATTTGAATGACTTTAGAAGACTGTAGGTCAGTCCTTAAATCTTTTGTTATGGAACCAATCTTCTAAACACAAGCAAAACACTCAAAAACAAACCGACAACCAAAAAATGTGTAAAAGAATTGGCCTGGGAAATATTTAGACACCTATATATTGTAAATAAATTCAAGTGAAATAATGGAACAAGTACTGAATACCTATAAGCACTTAGTAAAAAATAGAACTACCAATGGTAAACCACATACTTCTTTTTGTTTCAGACATATGGATAGACAAATGCATAGAGAGCATATGGTGGATGTAAAATAATCTGTAGTGTCCTGCTTAAAGGAAAAAGTGAGTGTCACTTAAAAAAGACCACCATTCCTGAATCCTAACCCTTGGGAAATACATACTAGTTGTAGGTGACGAGCAAAACTGGTAGGTTTGCAGATTTGCCATGTTTTAGACTCAGTTATTCTAAAGGGGGAAAAAACATGAATAGAGGAATAATGAATATATTAAAACCTTCCAGCTCCTTGAGTGTTGGCATCTCAAGTTTATAATTTACTCCAGCTACCTGCTAAAATTTGTGAGTATAGCAGCAGAGCCAGTGTAACAGCCTCTGGACATCTTGGCTTTCCAGTATGGGAAATGCCATGTCAATTGATTCTTCTCCAGGATTTAGCCAGAGAACTAGAGAACTGCCCTTAAAAGAGGAGAATAGTGAGGTGCACAATCCATAAATCTACTATTGTTCCTGTTCTTTATCCACAGCTTCATCAAATCCCAATATATCTTGCCATTGACCCCATAAGATGGACTCATTTGCATGTTTTTTGTTTGAGAGTTCCGTCTTTACTAACTCTAATTTTAGAAGAACCTTGAAAGTTGGCTGATAATATTAATGCATTTCATGCTGAGTCTCACAAAATTTTAGTTCAAATTATTGACACTGTCAAATGAATTGAAACTGACTGAAGTACCTGAAAAGAAGGGTGTAGTGATAAATGACAATGTTCTAAATTTTAGCAGGTATTTAGTACAACTTTGTTAATGATCTACCCAATAGGTAATCACTCTTAATCTGTGAAAATAAGAATTAGAGTAAATCCCTTTCTACTTTCTTCTCTAAAATGCAATCTAAAATTGCATTTAACAACCTGACATATCAAAAATTGTATGGTGATTAACAACTGTGTATGTCTTGGGACTGAGGGTGGGGGTAGGGATAGGGAAACAAAAGAAAAAGGGAATTACTAATAAATTCTTTACTGTGAGATGTTCGCTTTATTACATGCACTTCTCAAAGAGATAATCTGGTTTAAACTAAAATGTTATATTGTTACCAGTTTAGTAACTTCAACTTCCAAAATTCACACTGTGTAATTCAAAATAATTTCTTCATTATAGACAGTGTGTTATCTAGCTACTACCTGAGGAGAGGACACTGGTTTATTCTGTCCTTTTTTCAGATAGGGTGTGGCAAAACATGACACCTCCCAAGTTGGAGGAAAAACAAAGGTCATAGAAGAGTCTTGTTTCTGAATCATTTCTATGGCTCTACCACTAGGTATGTGCGTCAGAAGTATGATGAGACCTAGTGGGAAAACAATCAAAGACTTCCACCCTGGTGAGGGGAATACTTAGAAATAATGCTAAAAAGGACATAGAGTTGGCAGTGGACATCAAAGCAGATATGAGCTTCCAATGCAATAAGGCAACTGGGAATGGCAATAGTGTTTTTGGTGTATGCACAAATGTATCATATCAAAGGCCATGTTACCATCCTTCTTGGTATATCACCAATGAGATCAAACCTAGACTATTGCACATAGTTCTAGGTACTGTACTCCATTGCTGGAAATATATTAGTAAATTAAAAACAAATTTAGAGGAAAGGGAAAATAATGAGCATAGGGCTAAGATGATAAACTTATGCAGTTAGAGTAAAAGAAATACATATTTTTATTAGTAGTAATTATTTTTAGTTCTTGACACTACAAAACTAAACTGATGATTCTGTCTATAATCCCATGTAGTAAACTTCCTTGAGTGTATAGTAAGGAAGGTAGGATAAATCTGTAAGTATTTATAACTTTTGTGGTCTTTCAGAATTCAGTAATTTACACGATTAAATCCTGATAGACCAGGATTCATATCCTCAGAAAATCCACATGTGAACTTTGTACAGTCTTCTTTACAGGTTGAGCCATTCAGCTGCACCATTCCCCATTGATTTAAAGGCGTAGTCCATGTAGAACTATCTGCAGAAGCAGGGCCTAAGTATTAGTTTTAGAACAATTAGTTGTTCCTCCACCTCTTCTGTGGGAAAAATATTACAGTATTTACTAGTTGAGTTAATTACTCGCTTCCCTTCCCCCCCCCCCTTGCTGCATCTATTTTAGAGGCAGGAAGGGGGGGGGAGCAGGAGCCAGTGCTGGGGGGAACTGGCTTAAAAGCCCGTTCCCCCCCATCACTGTCTCTCCGGGGCGGGAGTACTCTGCCTTTGAAATATAATAAGAACCACCTATGGCTCTTGCTACATTTTAAAAGCAGAGATACAGCAGGCATAGGAAATGCCCCTCTTTCCCCTTATCGACTAATCGCGTATTTGGTGGGAATTCCATCAACTACCCGATTAGCTGATAAATCAAAATTTAACATCCTAATATTTACAGCAAGATCTCATCCATTCTAACCAAGTTTTGATCTCATCTGAAATGTATGAAAATGGAATGATCTCACCAAGAAATGTTTCAGTGTCTGTGGGTTTTTCAGTTTATAACAAACATAATTTCTTAATATCCATTCATTGGACCTGAGAACTGCAGAACACTCCCACTTTCCAGTTAATTTCAGGGAAAAGGGCTCAACATCTAGGTCAGACTCATTATGGATAAACACAATATAACTTCCAAAGAACATGCATGAAGGAGAAAGTTCTGTTTAAGGGCTTATTTCAGAATAGTTATTCCTGATTAATTCCATGTCTGGAATTTTTTATTCTGAAATAAGCATGGCCTCAAATGGGGTTAATTAGTAATGGTTATAAATTTTAAATGTACACCTACCTTTATAGTGGATTAATTTTCATTTGTAGACAAGCCCTAAGAAATTTCACCTTCTGTATTTAATTTGAGTTTCAATTAGGTGAGTAGAAAAGAAAAATTAGATCTGTTAATTTTCAAGGAAGAAGGAACAGTGACTGTTGGGGATGTTTTGCAATGTATTTTTTATTTTATTTTAATTTTTAAGCTACTTGACAATAGTGTTTCACCCTCATCCATCCCCAAATTAATCCATATTTGGGCTATAACTATCATATATGTATATTCTAATTAGATAAATGTGCACCCATATGTTAATAGGAGCCCAACTAACAGTTTCATGACAATTGTGAAATTTTATGCATAATTGCAGGTGAACTATATATGCTAATTAGTACATCCAATTATTGTGCTTTAACAAGAAAATTTGGGCTTGGAGTGATCATTTCTCTACCTTAGTCTCACTGCTGAAATGATTCAGCTTGTAAGATTGTAAGCAGCCAAGTCAATCATGAAATACAAACTTGCTGTTTACTAAATGAGTGTGTTTTCAAATGGACACTGTGTTCTAATTTACAATTTATTTGTTGTTATACAAATAAATATGTGATAAAGAAATGTGAAGACAGATGTGCCCACATTTTAATGTATTCATTCCTTTATTGTAACTGGGTTACATAAACTCAGAGGTAAAGGCTGTTTCTCTGTTTAATATTGTAAAAAAATAACTTACAAGTGTCTCTTCTCTTTTCTGATACAATGATTTTAAAGTATTTTAGAATATAGGTAGGTGAGAAAACAAATGAGAATTAGTTCTATGTTAAATAATTCTAACATAATTTAAATCTTTGGTTTGAACCAGAGTGCTACTTAGTATAAGTTGTCCACTCATCTTCACTTCAAGGTGACACTTGGGATCAAAAAGATATGGAAACAGAGTAGGCAGAGTCAAAGAAAATCAGAGGAAACCTGAAATGATTTTTAACCACACACAATAAAATAATTATTTCCCCAAGCTGCTTATTTTGATTTCACCAACTGAACTGTGTCAAGTAATTAGTAGATTTGACCCAGTTCTTAGCCAGATCTCACAACAATGTTCTTTTCTTTCTTGCCACCTTCTTTTGAAGAAGCTTCTTTGAAATTAATCCTATTTTTCAAAGCAAGTTTCTGTTTTACTTGTTGAAATTCATTAATGGCAAGTTCCAGTATCAAAAGTTCTACTAATGATCAAATGTTACTAATGAATCCCAATTATTTTGGACTCCTACAAATCAGGGAATTAGGTGATTTATCAGCTATCCAAAATAAAAACTGAACTGGTGTTTAATTCCATGTCAACTTCTTTCCAATTCTCTGAACTTATGACAAGTGAATATAGATGTGCTATATAGTATTAGTGAATATAGATGTACTATGTAACAGCTACAGAGAGCGGGATGAACAGAATGACTTTTGGTGAAAGTAAATAAAGGAATTAAAGATAAAATGTAGAAACAGCAGCATTGTGGGGTATCAGCTTGGAATACTTGGAATGAATTTTTATTTCTATATTAATTACATGATTGGTACAGGCATACTCTGGATCATATTCCATTGCTTTTTCTTCCCCTCATGTTATCACATATTTTCCATGAGTAAGGTTTGCCTATTTTGTTCTATTGTGTAAATTATAGTGGGAGGAAATGTTAGGCTGCTATTTAAGAAAGTGCCAGCAGGAATTAGATATAAAAAAGCAGTGTATAACAAATGTGGAGTAAAAAGAAAATAGATATTAGTCAGTATAAATTAGATTTTGAAATGCGGAGCATGGATAAGGATATCTGGGGGAAAATCATGGCTGTAAGAGGTAAGGACAATAATATGAAGCATATTAGGAGCAAAAGAAGTCCTGACATTGGCTATGAGCCCTTTAGTAACTGGAGATGGGGAAAATGGTAATGGTGATGCTGAAAAGACAGTTTGTTCACTAAATATTTCTGTTCTATCTTTGGAAAGAGTATGTATCACATGGAGATGGACTTCTAGTCCATTATTAACTAAGGAGGATATTAAGCAGGGGATAAATATTTTAAAATCATCAGGCCCACATAATTTGCACCCCAGAATCATACAAGAAGTAGCTGAGATCATCTCTGGTTGCTGATGTTACTTTTTAATATATCTTGTAATACCAAGGAAATGCCATAAGACTGGAAGAGTGTGAGCATATAACTGCACTGCAATTTAATACCAGGGTTAATGGTACTTGAGTTGGCAGATCCTGAGGTTGATAATTAAGGCCAAAGCATCTACACTCATTTGTAACCCTAGGCTTTAGGAATAGTTGAAGCCTGGGTTCCAACAAGTACAGTGCATTATACAGGTCTGAGTCTAACCATCTAAATCCAAGACTTCCTAGTGCCCCCTCAGTATGGCCACTCCAAACATTTGTTTGTGTAGTGGTGTGGTGAAACTTGACTGTCCACCAAACTGAACTGTCCAGAGGACAAAGAAAGTTGGCCATGAAATTATGGGATACTTGTGGTAGACTCCTAGACTGAGTCTAGTGGAGTTGCTTATATACTTCAGAGCAGTAGGGCTTGAACCCAGGGTTCAAGCTTGACACAGGCTCTGGCCTTTCACTTCCATGGTATCCTAGGATCCTGGGTCCCAGCCTTGGGTTAGCATGATTTGTGCTTGTGAGACTTAAACTTGAGCCTGAGTTTGCTTTGTGGGTTTGCTTTGCTGTGTAGAGTTGTGTTAATATTAAAAAAAAAAAAAAAGTGGAATTTGTCAGGGTACTATAGGCCCATTAGACTGAGCAAAATAATGGAAATGCTGATATGGAATGCAATTGAAAAAGAATTAAAGGATAGGAATATAATTAGTGCCAGTCAACATGGTTTATGGAAAATAGATCTTGTCAAACAAACCTGATTTCATTCTGTGATGAGATTACAAATTTGGCTGATAAAGGCAATTGTCTTAATGTAATATACTTATACTTTTGTAAGTCATTTGACTTAGTATAACTTGAGATTCTGACTAAAAACCTAGCAGTACACAATTTCAGTAAATAACATGCTAAATGGCTTAAGAACTGGATAACTGACAGATTTCACTAAGTAGTTCTTAATAAGGAATCACAGTTGAATCAGACTTTTTTAATGCAGTTCTGCTTTAAAAATAGACAGTAAGACAACACTTGAACATTTTCATCAATGATCAGAAAGTAAATATAAAACCACTGCTGATTTTAAAAAAATTGTGGATGTCACAAAGATTGGCAGAACAATAGATAATTGTGGGGATAGGGCAGTCATACAGAGCCAGCCAGATTGCTTGGTAAGAGATAGGTCAAGGGCCAATTCATGTAAACGTGCTTTAGTAAAGAAAAATTAAAAATTATATATTGAGATACAAGGAATGTCATACCTAAAAGATGGGGGTGGAGAGAAGAATTGTAGCCTGGAAAACAGTGATGCTGAGAATGATTTGGGGATTGTGGATAAACTCCATATGAGTTCCCAGTGAAGTGCTGTGATAAAAAGGGCTAATACAATCCTTGGATGTATAAAGAAGAAAGCACTAAGTAGGAGTAGAGAGGTGATTTTGCCTCTATATTTAGCATATTGTGGCAAGGTCCTTCCCCAGCCCCCTTGCCTTGGGACCCCTTCTTTGGTAACAAATCAACTGGAGACCTTTTCTGGTGCAGTCACCTGTGCCTTTTATGGTCAGTGCCAGTTTCCCACCACCTTCTATTTACAGAGCTTTTGGTCACTGCAAACTCAGCCAGCTTCTCCTGCCTAAGGAGCGCACACACCCTGGCTTCTCCACTTTCACTTCCCCTCTGGCTGCCTTATATAATCCTCTGTCTAATGAGGCCCACAGCTGCTTCCATTAGTCCTTCAGGCCTGGGCTTGCTCAGATGGCTGTAATTGGCCTTTTCAGCCAGGCTGTAGTGGCAGACCTCTGGCATAGCCAGCAGTCTGTCACAATATGTAACCCAGAAGCACTGAGACCACTGACAAGGGAAAGTGAAGTCTGCTCTGTCATTGGCTTTTAGCTTAGTGGCACATGGCTTTAGCCCTTAAGGTCACAGATTCAATCCCATCTGCTGATGACCTGGGTTCATTGGGTTTACACATAGGTGAGGCTATACTGGACTACTGCCTACAGTTCTGGTGTCCACATTTTGAAATAGATGTTGGAGAATTGGAGAGGATGCAAAAAGGAGCCACAAAAACTATTCCATGATTGAAGAAAATGCCTTCTAATGGGAAATAGCTCAATCTATTTAGCTTATCAAAGAACAGATCCTGGGGTGATTTGAGTACAAGTATCTTCACTGGGAGAAAATACCAGCTACTAAAGGTCTCTTATTCTATCAGAAAAAGGCATAACAAGAATAAATGGTTGGAAGACAAGAGAAAACAAAATTGGGAATAAGGCATAAATTTTTAACAGTGATGGTGATTAACCACTGAACAAAACAAGTGAGGGAAGTGGTACAGGTTGAACCTCTGAAATTTGGCACTCTCTGGTCCAGCAACGATACTGCCGGACCAGAGAGCCCAGCTGGGAATGAGGTTGGCCAGGGTCAGGAGCAAAGCCCTGGCCAGCGGTAGCAGGTCTGGTGGCCAGGAGTCCCTGCCAGGCCGGTGGCTAGGAGCATATCCCAGGCTGGCACGGTGAAGAGCGCAGCCTCAACAGGGGCGGTAGTGGAGCCCAGTGGCTGGGACTGATGTCCCGGAGGGGCTGGTGGTGGTAGGGAGCCTTGACCCTCCAGGGTCCAGCATAGGGATGTAAGCAACTAGTCGACTACCCAGTAAGCATATGTGTATCGGGTAGTTGAGTAGTGACTTCACTAGTTACTCCCTTCCCCGCTACCCACACTTCCTCTATCAGAGAGAGGCAGCAAGCAGGGGAGCAGGAGCCAGTGCTGGGGGGGAACTGGCTTAAAAGCTGGTTCCCCCCCACCCCGCACTGTCTCGGGGGCAAAAGAGGCAAAGGCGTAGCGAGGAACTAGCATGAGCTGGGAATCAGCTAATTCCTGGCTTGCACCCAGTCTCCCCACCCCCGCCACTGCCTTTTAAATGTATTCAGAGTCTGGTGGCTTTTCATACATTTAAAAGTCAGAGCCTCAGCTGAGTTAGCTCCTAGGGTAGGAGCTAACACCACTGTGGCTCTACAGTTTCCCCCCTTATAGACTAATTGAGTAGTCCATGGAAATTCCATGGACTACTCAATTAGGTGATTACTAGGTATGTTAAATTGCGGGTAACTGACTAATTACACTATTTACACTATTTGAATAGTTGATAGGACGTTTCCACTTTGAAGTGTAGAAACAGTCCTAGGGCCATTGCTACGCTTTTAAAGGTGAAAGCGCCATATGGAGCCCAGGGTCAGCTGGGGACTCCCTGCTGACTCCCGGGCTCCATGTGTCGCTGCCGCTTTGAAATGCCGCCACGGGAGCCCGGAGTCAGGCTCCACATGGTGTTCCAAAGCAGCAGCACCACATGGAGCCCAGGGTCAGTGGGGGAGTCCCCAGCTGACCCTGGGTTCCATGTGTCACTGCCGCTTTAAAATGCCAGGAGGAGCCTGACATCAGGCTCCTGCGGTGGTGTTTCAAAGTGGCAGCGGTGCATGGAGCCCGGGGTCTGGCCTCAGGCTCCATGCGACGCTGTCGCTTTGAAGTACACCCTCCTTCCGCCCACCCCCCTTGCTGTGTCTTTACAATAGAGGCAGCAAAGAGGGGGGAGCCACTAGTCAACAAGCTTTTGCTTATCAGATAGTCAACTTGTCCTTCGCATCCCTACTGATTACCCGCAATTTAACATCCCCAGTCCAGTAAACTCCCTTGTTCAGGACTGCTCAGGACCTGTGGGTGCTGGACCAGGGAGATCCAACCTGTAGATTCTCTTTGTTTTAAATCAAAACTGGGTGCCTTTCTGGAATATATGCTTTAGCCAAACATATGTTGTTGGGTTCAGTACAGAGGTCACTGGGTAAAATTTAATGGCCTGTGACTCAGGAGGTCAAACTAGATGGCCTAATGGTCTTTTCTAGTCTTAAACTCTGTGGATCTATAAAATATTTAAGCGTGTGTCTTTTGGAGATATCTCTGATTATAAAAGGAGGCTTAATTTAAGTTTTCAGTGGGACTGGTCACATGCATAGATATGTGCTAAAGCAGCTTGCAGAATTGGGGACGAAGGAGGTGCCACTACTGACTCTGAGTAGAGGGATTGGAATCTGCCTAAGTGTGTTTTTTAGATGTTGGGTACAATTTCTATTCAGATGCACATGACAGAAAATGGGATATCCAGAAATCTAATTAAGCAAATTTAAATCCAGATTTATATTTCCAAGAATGTCTTATTAATATGCAGTACCTGCTTTCATACTAAAAGTGATATTCTGGAGCACACGAGGAAGAAAAGGTATACATAAGTCCCATGCTTATTATATAAGGTATGCCTCCTCTTAATCCAACTGGAAATTTTCCCGAAGACACATGCTATGGTATTTATTTATTTTTTAAAAATTAACATTCCATTTCCATCAATTATAAATTACATGAGAGAACCAAAGGGTTAAGAGGATTTTTGAAGTTTCTCCCTAAGAAGGCTAATGGTATTCTCCCAGAGGTGGGTACTAGTGACTGTGATTGAAAGTGCCAGAATCTGATCCTTAGCTCTTAAACAAATAATTTCACATTTAACAGTGCAAAGCAGTTTGATCCCATACAATAGTCTGTGTATGGCTTCACCAAACTGTTTTGATAGATCATATCTCTGTGTATCTGATACTGTATAGCTGTTCTGACAGTTGCCAGTGTGATTTATTTCTGAAGCTGGCAACCTGTGGCAATTTATTTGCTCATTCTTTATCTAGACACAGTACGTAGTAATCAAGGAGATAAGATAACCTAGGATAATTCAAATTTTCTGCGACAGCCAGCCATTAAGGCCACTAAAAATTATATTAAGGAAGGAGTGCTGGTCTTATCTATATCTCCAAAAACACAGTGTCCTTAATTTGGAGGACCAGTTGCTGTACTAGGGATGCCATTAGGAGGTTACTGTTTATCAACAGTTACCCTGTAGGGACATCTACCTGGGATACTGCCACAAATTCTTCTAATTACAAGAAAATGCACAACAAAACTGTACTATAGGGTTGAAGGTATGACAGAACTATTGTCATACTGGCCCACAACATTTTGGCACCTGAGGCAGGGAGTTCAAATGATGCCCCCATGCCCCCTCTTTTGGGCCAAAACTTTGAAAGGTCTCAATTGTGCCTTCTTCCTGTTCTACTCCTCTCATGGTACTGCTCGTCTACCTACATATGCACCAGCAGCAGACACAGTTTTCTACACTCTGGGTCCTAGTGGCACCCCCTCTCCCCCCACAGTCTGGCACCTGAGGCAGCCGCCTCAGTTCACCTCATGGTAAGGCCAGCCCTGCTATTGTTCCATGCTGACTGTACAGGTAGCCAGTGATGTACTGCTATTAGTGAGGTTAAGAATAGAAGTGATCTTCAAACCTGAAAAATATAATTTCCTTTTAGAAAACACAGAGCTGGATACACTGTTACACTCTGGCTGCTTTTTATTACTCCAGCAATGCAAGGCTGCTGAAACTAAGCTGAACTAGCTAGTTGAGTAAAATGTATGGCTGTTTTATCACCAGAGCGGCACAATGCAGCTGGAACATTTTAGTGAATCTGGTGAATTTTATCTGAGTCAATTAAAATAATGTGCGCATGAAAATCAGGGAAGGATAAGATTCAGGTCATAGACAAGCATAACCAATCAACATTGATTGTATATGGTGGCACAGCTAGTGCATAGATTTAAGAAACACCTAGTGCTGCAGCCCTGGGCCTCTTTGGCAATCTTATTCAAGTGTGCGAGTCATGCAGTATATTTATGTACTGGGCAAGTGTCTTCACGCTGATTGCCAATGGGAACATTACAATACAAAGAAAGGAACCATTTAGCTTATGCATGTAATAATACTCTGTGTGTTTCATTTCCTAATGTTTTAAGCCATTCATAACATCTCACCAAGGACTGAAATAGCAGAAGCCTCTGATAGATTTTTGTCTTAATTTAGCCTGTGTTAAGCTACCTAAATCTAACTGTAATCCTGAAGGAGGTGTATAGGTTTTCTTTTCCAGATTAAACAAACATTAATTTTGGCATGTTAGACCTTGTTTCATAGATGCTAATTAGTTTTAAATACTACATCCCCCTTAAAATATTTAAATCACCACTTATAATAAAATATCGCCAGACCTTGGGATCTACTTATTATTACTGTTACTGTCTTTATCAGGTTTGAGCTAAAATTATTTCCGTAGCAGAAGCAATAGAAAATACTTAATGCACCCATGGAAATGAAATTAATTGGGACTGAAGAACTAGGAAACATTTCAGGTTAAGGGTCAGATGCTTTAAGCTGGGTGAGAAAATACAGATCATTTCCTCCATTGTGAATCAATGCAGATATAACTATGATACTCGTCTTTGCAGGCACAGTGCAAGAAGGAAAAATTACAGCCCTGCCAGGGTGTCTAGCCATAGAAAAGCAAGCAGGGCAATGCCATGGTCTTTCCTCCCACAAGCACTGACAGTTCAGAAGGGATTACATGTCCCACCTACAAAAGGAGATATAAGCACAACTCTGGCATATTCACCCTAAAGTTGTGGGAGGCATATCATTTGTGATGCAGAATGCCCACTCTTCATCAGAGCGGTAGCTTAGCATTTCGCTCTGAAGGCCTCGATGAATTTATATTTTCAGTTGGCTATAAAACTGATGTGAACTTAGATGCCCTGCCTGCTGGATTGCAGGAGATCAGGTACAGCCATTTAGAACAAAGAAAACATTCAGAATACCAGTCTCAGATGTGGGGATGGTCATAGTATACATCTGGGGAAATTCTGTGCCAAAAATATAATAGAGAATCAAAAATTAAAAAGTCTATGCACAATAGTTTCAAATTTTGTATATTTTATTGATAACAATATAATTATGCAGATTTAAATTATTTTAGTAACTTACATAAAAAATTACTGGCAGGTATTTTGAAATAACAAGCAGCCAAAAATATTCAAGAAACACTTTTTTGACAACTAGATTCTTTGCCAGGTATGTTAATACCTCACTTTGAGCAATAATTCACTTAAACTACAACATAGAAACTTATTTCCCTTCATCAGCACTGCAAAGACTTGGGGAAATCTGGGGTAATAGAGGAACAGAGGGAGAGGGAAGTAATGGCTGATAAAGAGCCTGGGGGATTATTGGGTGTGTGAAAAGCATAGAACAGGGATTTTTTTTGGGGGGGGGGGGGCTCAAGGGAGCTAGACAGCCTCTTCCAATCAGTTAGGCACATCTGTCCCTGCCTCCCATGTAATCCTGCAGCCACTTCTAATTCAGCTCCTGTCTCAATTCTGTCTAGGGTTGCCAGGTGTCCGATTTTGAACCAGACAGTCCAGTATTTGGGCTTTCTGTCCGGGAAACAAATTGAGAAAATACCGGACATTTATTTATAAATGTCCGGTATTTTCTAATTAAGTTTTATTATTATCATGAGTATCAGTACATAGTTGTCTATTGCCTGGCTGTCTATGTAACTACACAGTGGTGGTGGGGGAGGGCGGGGTTGGGGCGGAATGGAATCCCTGGGACCGGACTCGCCCATGTACCCTGCCGGGACCGTGCGTGGGATGGCCAGCATCGCTGGGACTGTGCACGGGATGGGCAGCACCCCGCCAGTCAGTTCTGCCCCCCCCCTCCCTCCCCCACTCTCCTCAATCCCCCCCCCGGACAGCTCTGCTTCCTACCAGCCGGTCCCCACCCCCATCTGAGATCAATTGTGTCCGTTATTTTTTTGAAATCATCTGGTAACCCTAATTCTGTCAACCCACTAGCTGCTCTGCCCCCACCCAGGTCTGTTCCTCCCACTAGCTCTTCTGAACCCCAGTCTGTTATTCCCAGGCAGGCCCATTTTCCCTGCTCTATCAGTCTCAGGCCTAGAGCTCTGCATGGATACAAAATTTGTGTCTGCATCCATCACTATATCTGCAAAAATGAGTTGTAGATATCTGCATTGACATCCACAGATCTGGATACCAACAGATATAAAGCAGATATCTGCACATTTGCAGGATTCTAGTACACAATTTGTATCTCCATCCATATCCACAAAAATGAACTGTGAATATCTGTATCCCCATCGACAGATGTAAGTATCTGTGGATTTGCAGAGCTGTACTCATACCTTCTCACTTGGCCCCACTGAGAGGAATGCAGCCTGTCTACCAGCTGGTTGGTCTTGCTTCTGGTACCACAGCAGCTTCTGGTGGATGAAAGATATAAATGCAGTGCCTCTTCAACAGAATTTGTATTCAGAAGAAAAAAAAAAGAACTCTGTGTTTGTGCAGTGGTGCAGAATTCCCTGAAGAGTTATAGTATAAAGATTTTAGAAAGATACATTGTGCACTGAACCATATCTGTTGCCTATATTTTATAGTTTTCTGTTAGTTCAATCACAGTACAAATTCCAAGAGTACATAGTTGTTCATTATCACTTCATTTCAATAACTCCCACACTATATTATCTTTGATGTTTATCTGTGATCACCCCCAACTGTGTAAGTTGTATGTTTCTACACATGTGATGTGTAGGTTTGTTTTCTTAGACTGAATTGGCAACCCAAGCATGATAAATACATGACTCCCTAGAGCTGTTGGATTTTTCATTAATCCTATACAATAAGAAATCCATTGAAAAATTCACTCTGGAGGCTTTTCCACTAAGTATACCTACTTAGAGTTGCAGAGGACATGAAAATAAAATGACCATATGAAGTGTAACTTCTGAAACCGAAGCACTATAAAAGCTTGATGTGTTGATGATGTAAAATTAGCCAGACTGAAATAATGATTTATCAATAAAATAACTGGAACTTTACTGGCTAAAATTCACAGAATAGAGAAGGTCACTAGCAAAGTGCTGTTTGAATTGATGAGCTTTCTTACCTAAATGAATGACCCTTCATAATGTTATAATTGAGTAATGAGAGATAAATAAACTAGCATAGTTTTTTTTATTTTTTTAAGTAAATACTTTATTTTTTCATGCTTGTGTGAATTTGGAGCTGACAAAAATAATTGACTCCTCAGTCAAATTCCTACTCAAGTCCCACATTTCCATAGAGCTTCCCAGATTTGTCTGCTTTCAGTCACAAAATAACACATAGCAACATGTAACAAAACATTATGCATATGTCATTAATCACAGGGTCTGTTGAAGTTGATTTATGATTACTCCCAACTGTGTAAGTTGTGTGTGTCTGCACATCTGATGTGTAGGTTTGTTTTCTTAGACTGAATTGGCATCCCAAGCATGATAAATACATGACTCCCTAGAGCTGCTGGACTTTTCATGAATCCTATACAATAAGAGATCCATTGAAAAGGAACACATTTTTAATTATAAAAAAAAAAACCCCAAATCCTAAAAATTATACTAAATTTTTTTTAAAGAAATCATATTTTCACAAAATAATTTCACTTTCTTAAAAACACCATTTTTGACTAAATTATTATTCATTTGTCTTAGAATTTTGATTGGCTCTAGTAGGAATCAAAATAGGGAAATAAGTGAGTAGTTGACTTATCAGTAAGCCTAGGCTTATTGGGTAGCTGAGTCACTATTCAAGTACTTGCTTCCCTCCTGCCCCCCCCCCACTTGCTGCTTCTGAATCAGGGGCAGCAAAGTTGGGGGGAGCTGGCTTAAAAGCCGGTTTCCCCCAGCACCATCTCTGGTGGGGGGCAGGTGAGGCAGAGGTATAGCAGTTTGGTACCCAGCAGGAGCTGGGACTGCTCAGTCTTGGCTCACACTGGGTCCCAGACCTATCCTACCTGTGCCTCTGCATTTTAAATGTGGTAAGAGCTGCCCAGGTCACTGGGCAAGGTGTGGGGGGAAGCAGGCCATCTTTGCACTTTTGGAAGGGATTGCGCCTCAGGCAGAAGGTGTGGGGTTGAGGGAAGCCAGCCCTCAGTGCAACCCAAAGTGAACTGTACCATGGGCCTCACCCCGCCAGCCCTTAGAGATTCCTGGAGAGTGCCATATAGCACTCAAGTGGCCATTTCAAGGGCCCTTTAGAATTGCTGGATCTTGGGGCAACTGCCTCCTCTGCGGCCCCTTTTGGTGGGCCTGTATACAAGGCTGTATGTTTGCATGTTACTTTTAAGACCCAAAACTGAACCCATTCATGTGTTACAGTTGCAATTATTCAAGAAACGTGATTTAAAACTCATAATTTGTTTTAAGATTCAATCCTGCAACATGCTGAGCACTTTGATCCAGTAAAGCTCTTAAACAATACATTTCTGTAAGTGGGTAAGGTTAACCAGTGCTTAAATTTAAGCAGATGAGTAAATCTTTTGCTGGATCAGACTGTTCATACTTCGAAGGATTGAACTTCAAAGACGTTTATAAGAGAGATTTTTCTCTCATTAAGGTGAAAATGGATTTAAATAAATGCATGTTACAGGGATCTGATGAATATTTTATATTAATACTTTTTCCTTTAAGTATTAAATAAGGCAGAAGGTTTGGGAATGGTAATACCAGGAGATTTGAATCCCTATCAAAACACAATGTCTCTTGAGATCTCTTCTTAGACTATTGGTAGGTCAATAATTAAAACCTGAGAAGGGTGAAAATACAGTTGTCAGCAAGTAAATATGATTTGTCTATTCATCACTTAGATATTACAGAGACAAACATAATAGGGAAATCTAAAAGTGATAGAATTAAACCCACCCTGTTTTTAGAAAAGGGCAGTTATTTCAACCAAATTGATCTTAATTTTCATGAAAGGTCTTTATCACTTCCCTATTTACAATGTTCAGATCCATTTAATTCAAACCTTTTCTCATTAAGAGTAGTAATAACTCATCAATTTGTTAGCCAGACCTTTTCATGTTACTTTTCATAATGCTATAGAATGGTCTATTTTAAATCCTGAAGTGTTATAAAACCACCAGATTGTTAATTGCTTCAGATGCTTTGAAAAATAATTACTCCAAATTATTTTTATATTTAATTGGCTGTGTAATGCATTTAATTAGAGACCCAACTATGCCATTTCAAATTGGGTAGTGTGGTGGAAAAGTAGACTGTAAAATTTTATAAGTGGAAATGTTACATTTCCTGTAGACTTTTCACGTATAATAGAAAACTACCATTGATGGATCTCTAGATATCTCTAAGATAAAAAAAATGCAATGTTCAGTCAAACAGCTTCAAGATAGCTAAAATAATGTGAGGTACAATTTCCGCTCAGTACAGATTATGTATTACAGATAGCTAATGAATTTAAAGGAGCATGTGTGTTGACTTGTTTGCTATTTGCAATGAAAATTTTCCTCCTTGACTGATGCCAGTTGTTCAGGCTGAGAAAGGTAAGCATGTGTTCATGTTCACACAGTTGAGCTGTACTCACTTTGCCCCACACTTTAGGGCTCCTGCATGAAATTTGATGTCTATGGATTATTTCAGGCAATGTGGGGGAGCTGTGGTGGTAATAACATTCTCACAGTTAGGCTGTTATACAATTCCTGACAACAACCTCCCCTGTAAGGTGGCAAGGGATATTTTTAAATTTTGGATAAGGGAATTTGCTGGTATTGAAATAGTATTAGTGCATGAACATGTATTTTAAATGTAAGTTCTCTTTCTGTCTGCATGGTTTATTTCCACTACACTTTTTTTCTGAGAAAAATATTTATTAACTTGTTTAAACACAGTCTAGAGTGTTGTTTAAAGGCATGAGCACAATAAACTTAATGTGTCGATGTTTCAGGGAATCTAAATTATTTTCAGAATTTCAGAAATTGAGAAGGGATAAGTGGAAGGAGAAAATGTTGGGCTGGTGTCAAGCGATAGCTCGTAACCCTCACAGATTTCCAAACATCACAAGAACACCTGAGGTCTCAGTTGATGCATCACATACCTCTACCTTGGTGAGTGAAAAGTTATGTTTCATGATGGTATGCAGATGTACCTCAAAACTGCTAAAATAAATGTTAAGAAAAGTCGTGTTTGCCCTTCATCTTTGTATATTTGAATCACTTTGGCAACTTTTGCTATTTTTAGTTTTTCATTTGCCAGTTTTCCTCTTTTCTGTCATGCATTGTCCATTCCATTTTTCACACCACAGTCTTCATCTTGTCTTAGTAATAAAAAATGCATGAAATAAATCTGTACTTCTGCTCTTTGGTTTGAACAATGATGTGAGACTATCAAATGTACCCCACTCTGACTTGATTAAGCTCTGTGCCTGCAGCTGTTACTCAAACAAGTAGACCCATTCAGGTCAGTGGACTAGTAATATAGCTAAGACAGTGTATATAGGTTGCAGAATATGGCCCCATGTCAAATAGCTCTAGCACCAATAAAAACAGTTTGTGTATGCAGTTTGTCTAAAACAGTACTGAACACTATCTGTCTACTAGAAGCATGCTGAGTTGAATATGCTGTTTGATACAATGTGGGTGAAATTTTAGGAATGCTTACCATTTCTCTTCGCTCAAATGAAAGGAGGACGCTAGCAGTAAGCCTGGTTCTGGATGTAAAACAAGACCTGATTCCTGCCGGATATGGTTTTCCTTTGCTGTCAGTAACGTCTCATAAATCAACTTATATTTCCTCCCATTTATTTCTTGCATTGTGGTTGTTTTATTCAAAAAAAATGTAACAGTAAATAAGTTTTAAAACGAACTTTTAAAGAATTACAGTTGTGACATTCTCCTTCCGAGATGTTACAGTATCGCATATGCATTTGTTATATGAAACTGAGTGTTAAATTGGCCTCCTTTGAAGTTTCATTCAGTCTTTGTCACTTGTTTTGACTGGGATATTTATTCTATGAAGACACTTTTCTTTTTATGAAATTCCTCTTGTAACTTTTGCATTAAGGTGATAGAGAATTGCTCCTTTAGCAAAAACAAATCATCTGTCAGTTTTCCCACTTATTTTTCCCCCTTGGGAATATTTAACATTTTCAAGGTTTTACATGAGGCAGGCATATCAAGTCAAGTATTACTAAAGAGTTGTCAGGAAGAAACATTAGAACCTGTGAAAGAAGAGAAGAGCTGTCGAACCACAGACCTGTCATCAAAACAGAAAAAACAAAAATTTGTTTAAAACCAGGTTTCTTTAGAGAGGAATGTGGTAGTTTGAAGAGATGTTGGAGCAGAGTGGACAAACAGCTGCAGCAAGCTACATAGCAGAGGTTCAGACTCTTGTGAAAAAGCCCCTTTTTAGAGTTATTTAACTTGACAAAGCACAGTAGTTTTTTGGCATCCGTGTACTATATTCTGGTAGGACGAAAAGCAAGCCAGATAATTCCAGATTGTTATACTTAATCTTTATATAATTCTAAAGAATTTGAGAGAGTTCTATTTGGAGATGAAATGTACTTTATCTGAAAATAAAAGGAGAAAAGGGAGAGTGAGTAAGAGGAAAAACAAAACTTGTGAGCCTGAATCCTGTTGAAACATGTTTTTCCTTCACTTTGGTGGTGGTAATTTTTGGAGAACTTTGAAGTGCTAAAGAGAGTTTACCCCACCACAAAAATGCATGAAAAAAATCTGTAATTTACAACCCAGTGTGTCCTTAATTCCTGTTACAATTGTCATCCATTTGATTGTCTCAGAGGAAAGCACTGCTGTCAAACAGATGAGTTAGAACTTGTAATTATAAGGTCAGCAATATATTTTCAGCTCACTCAATTAATGATAGCTTGAGAGTGCAATGAAGTTAGCTGGCATTTATTTTTTTCTATCTATTTATGATTATAAAAATTACAATTGTATATATTCATATGAGAAATGTATGTCACAACCTTCCCCAGTTATTTCGTGATCTTAAGCAACTTGTATTCAAGTCCTATTAACTACTATAGTGATTTTTGTGAAAAAGATGGCTTGTGCAGTATTTCTTGAAAACCAATAACACACTGTGCAGTAATATTGTTGTGAAGTACATATAACAATGCTGTGTGTGAAACTATGGATACTCAGAGGCTACGTCTAGACTACATCCCTCGGTCGGCAGAGGGATGTAAATGAAGCACTTCGAAAGTGCAAATGAAGCAGGGATTTAAATATCCCGCACTTCATTTGCATAATCACATAATCGCGCTCTTTTGAAAAAGCGCTATTTCAAAATTGAAACCACAGTCTAGACACGGTTCTTTCGAAAATGGGGCATTTTTCCAAAAGATCCTGTAAACCTCAAAAAATGAGGATCGATTCAGTCAAGTCTGTGCTTCTAGTAAGCTGACAGGTTAGAATGTTTTACTGTTTCCATAGAGGCAACAAATGTAATACTTTTTCTGTAATAGGGCAGAGTAAGGTTGCCAACTTGTTTCTTGCACAAAAATTAACACCAGTTCTCCCCTCTTCCATGGTCTTGCTCCCATTCACTCCATACCCCCCGCCCTTCGCTTGCTATCTGAACCCTCATTCACTTGCTCATTTTCACTAGCCTGGCTTAGAGGGGTGGGAGGTCATGAAGGCTCTATGTTCAGAGTATGGGAGGGTGCTCTGGGCAGGGGAAGGGGTTTGGGGCAGAGGGGGAGGTGAGTGCTCTTGCTGGGGATGCAGACTCTGGAGTGAGTCTGGGGATGCGGGGTTTGAGGTGCAGGAGGGTGATCCAGGCTGGGATTGAGGGGGATCAGAGCTGAGGCAGAGGGTTTGGGGAGTTTCAGAGGTGCAGACTCCAGGCAGCACTTTTCTCAAGCAGCTCCCAAAAGCAGCGGCACATTTCCCCCCTCCAGCTCCTTCACAAAAGCACTGCCGTTCAGCTCTTTGTGCCACCCTGTCTGTAGGCATTGCCCCCCAGCCTCCCATTGGCACAGTTCCCGACCAGTGGGAGCAGTGGGGCAATGCTTGGAGCAGGGGTCTCTGTGCAGAGACACCTGGGTGCCGTAAGGCAAAGGAGCTGGAGAGGGACATGCTAGCCGCTTTGTGGGGACAGCGAGGTGTCGAGGATAGCAGGGAGCCTGCCAGCCACACTGCATGGCACTGTCAAACCATGGACTGGTCAGCAATGCTGAACTTGAGCCACCAGGATCCCTTTTTTGGCTGAGTGGTCTGGTTGAAAACTGGACACTTGAACACCTTAGTCAAGTGTCAACCCTGAACGCTACAGGAAGACAATTTTAGTGCAAATTTGGGATTGGAAGGGTACTAGGGCCAGCAATTTGCAAAGAGTTTGCAATTTGAGCAAAGAGTGAAGCTTTTGGGCTTCAAGCAGGCTATTGGAACAGTGCTCTGAACTGTGGTTGCAGTCACAAGAGATGCAGCTTATAGGGCAGCCATTGACTGAACCCCTTCCAGGCTTGATGGAACCCCAGAATGTCACAGGGATGTAGTCAGCAGGATCTGCATGCAGTTTTCTGGTTAAGTGAGGTTCACACTTGTACCATGACTAAGCTGGTTTTAAGTGATTCACAAGTTGCCAGGTTGAAAACAGGTCAAAGAGAGGTTACGGTTTTATTACTTTGTTTGGTTTATTTTGGGTACGGGAATTAAGACAAAAGTAAAGCTTTAAACATGACTGTCAGCTAAAGTAACTGCAAAGTGAGAGCTAAGGGTGGAAAAGAACAGAATAGAAGAGAAGTGTGAACACCCAAATCTGTTAGCTAAGCAGGGAGACAGAGCATGAACACCAAAAATGGGAAGCTGCTTAGAAATCTAAAGAATGATATACAGCATGATGGTGAGCCCTGGGCACTGAGAAGAAGCAGCTGCATACCAACAATCCCTGGAGCTCAAAGTGAATGAAACCCAAGAAAAAAAGAAACAAAGGCTGCATAACAATCAATCAAGTTACATCTCACAAGATGCTCCCACCATCCAAGGAATGATCAGCTGAGATAAGTCATGCCCTGCATGCTGACAGTATTGAACAATACCTTGCCACTTTTTATGTGATGTTCATTAAATTCCAAAGGATAAGAAAGTTCCAATATTGATTAGATAAAGCATTACATGTATTTAATAAAACACCAATTGGTAAGGCTTTGAAATAAGATGACTTTTAAATTGTTGTACTGAAAAGGTCTCAAAATACTCCTGAATTTTATATAGATTTAAATTTTAGATCCCTCAAAATGTAAGACAAGCATCTTCATAGAGAATGATTGTATAAATTGTCTGACTGGGGCCTTGAGTGTTTCTGTAAAATAGTTATTAAATAGTTATTAAATACTTAGAATCTGCCTTGGATTTCCCTTAGGTAAACAGCGATGCAGAGAACTTACCTGCAAAATGAGGCAATGGATCTGAAACTGTTTGTAAAGCATAAAATTGATGACAAATGCTAGTTATGGTTATTACTTATTTAATTGTTCTAGTAGGGTGTAAGTTGAGTCTTCGGATGACATCCTAACTGTCTTGAAGTCAATGTAAGGTTTGCTATCAACTTGGAGAGTGCCAGAATTTTGTCCTTGTTTTGAGTATACTCATAGTATAACTGTTTCTTTGCATGACTTTTCTCTACCTTTTGTTAGAGAATGTTCAATATTTCCACTTGTGGCATTGGGCTTGGTGCAAGAGATGGGTTCCTCCCTGGCAGATTGACAGCTAGAGAAACTATCTGAGCCATAGTGCCAAGATAGAACAGCAAAGTGGATCTGGGAAGGGATAATCCATCAGGAAAAAAGATAATTCTCAGCAACTACAAGAGGGAGATGGAGCTCACCAGCTCCCACTAACCCTTTAGCATTCAACTCTGTATGTGTTCATGGAACTCTAAGGCTGCAGTATCCCTGGCATCACGGTGGAATAGATAGACCAAGAAACATCGGTCAGATTTTGGTGAGTCATGAGCCTCGTATCTGAATAAGCTCTGTTCATTCTTCAGCAGTATGAAATCACCTCCATGGGCTCGGTCCCTGCTGGGGAGTGCAATGGAGATAATTAGTATTTTAACTGCAAGAGTAGAAAAGGAGCACAGGAAAGAAGAAGTGCATGGGAGAAAGAACAAGAAAGATCGCTTTTCCTTCTCCTGAGTCTGGCAAAAAAGGGATGATGTCACTGTGAATAGAATTGCTGCACAGAACTGGAAAGGGGTAGTGACTGGTATAATAGGAATAAACTATATGGCAATGATTTCAAACTGGAGGTGTTAAAAGACATTTTTACAGGAAGACAGGAGCAGAGGACACATACTTTGTCAGAATGATCATGATAAACATCCATTCCTATGCCTTGTTTGAGGAATTATTACAAAGTGGAAAGATCTGATTAAGAGTGTTACAGCTTGACAAAAATGAATTGCTCCAACTTAGCATTTCTTCTCCACTGCTCCATTTCCAACATTACCCATCTAAGTGCTGCTTCAATCAGGAACCAGACTGCTGGTAGTTTACTGAATTTCATTCCAGTTTAACAAATCCTGTAAATCCATTCATCTCTTTGTGCTCACTGCTGTGAGTGTTATGGATTTTCTTGCATCCTGCAGAAGATAGAGTATGCTTTAAATTACTTGTAGCAGCTGTAAATACTCTCCCCAGAAACAACCATGGTACCATGCTTTCTGTGTGTGTGTTCTGAAGTGACAGTTGTTTCATACAAACTGAATTTAGCTTCCATTTATCACCTTATTTTAAATACCCAAAAGATTAAAATGTCCATTAAAATTTCTCAAGCTATATTTCATCATCGGGACTTGCTAAAATTCCCAAAATGAGTATAGTTTGAAAAAAAAAATACTACTCCTTCCCTTTAAAAAAAAAAAATGTTGAATTTTTATTTCCCCAAAAGGGATTGATTTAGAGTTTCTAAATATGTTCTGCTGACTCTTCTAACTAGTAATACCTTTTCGTGTTTTGAAGGGAAGAGAAGCAGGTCCATGTGGAAATTACATATCATATGTGCTCTTATGTCTGTTATATGTACTTCTGTGACTGTCCAGATGGGATTTAAGGTATAATCCCAATCAGTAAAGAGTTGTCATCACTTGTCCTGAACCACAGGCAGCACACAGCGCCTTGATATTGTGGTTCCCTGGCACTTTGATGGCCAGCAAACAGCATGCAAGCCACACCCTGAATATCGGTGTGCTTTGATAGCTCTGGTTCAGTGGCTGTGACCCTAGCAACCTGTTTTCAGCCAAACCCTTTAGGCCTTGTTGCAACAAGCAACATGTCTTCTGTGTATGGAAAGTTACTGACCATGATGGAATCTGGGGTCAGATATCCACATGACATGCCCTTACATGTTTTGTTGAATCACATGGGTGACCATTGGCTCCTTGCTGTCAAAGGAGTCTCCAAAAAGAGCTTGGAGAGCTGTCTCTTCTTAAAGGCCCAACAAGCTTGAATAGTCCATTCACAATGGGCTGGTGAGACTGGATGGAGGTGGTAGCCCAAGAACAAAGGCATCTGAGGTACAAATACATAGACTTATGTCCATAACTTCAGATACAGAGATATTATGTGAATTTAACCAGGATAATTATACTTGACAGATTGTAACTTTTCCATTGATACTTTTACATGATATACTTTGTACAAGATTTGTTGCAATTATATAATAATAGTATCAATAATAGTATAAATGGCCATCCATCTTTTTTATACAGCGTCACATTTACATGACATGCTAATGTTGCATACGTTGAGTTGGCTATTATTTGAGGTTTAGAGTCTCATGTCTTTGTAGCTCATCTAAAGTTTCTGTTCTCTGCTGGTAGGGAAAGGGGGCAGTAACTAAGCTGTCTCTTCCCCTGCTTGATAGTTTTTTATCGTTTAAATGTATTCTCATTGTCTTTCCATGTACATTGGAAGTGTCTGGTCAGTGGTGAAACAGCATTCCTTTGTGTACATGGGGTAACTCTTGTTTGGCAAACATGTTTAAGAATTATAATTGGTTTATGTCCATAACTTTGCATCAGTTGCACCTAATAATGCATGATGATACTAATAACAGGTGAGTTATGAACTTTCCAGTGACACATTTATAGGGCGCCTTTTAGATGTAAATGATAACAATAGTGTGTTGAGGTACACCAATATAGTTAGGTCAACAGAAACACCCTATAAGTCATCAGGGTACCCCTGCCTTTCAGAAAATTCCCAGGCTAAATGTCACTACTTCCCCCTAAGTTAGGCAGAAAGAGAATTACTAATGGCTCATTAAAACATTGCTAGAAAATGAGGAGTGGAATACTGTTGAAGAAGCTTAGAGGGGAAAAGGCAAAGAAAGGGCTTACCCAACTGAGAGATCAGAAAACATGGGGGAAATATGACCCTCAAGGACTGCGTATTGTTTAGAAAAGATTTTTAATTAAGGATTATTTTTTCCCCACTAGCTAAAGTAAGGTTAGGCACTGTATTGGTTGCTAGGTTTGTTTGGATCAGACTGAAGAAAGCCCTGAATCCATGTAGAGTAAATCAAAATAGACAAGTGTTTTCTGCAGAGGTGTATATGCGTTAAAATGGCAGCATGCAGTATTCTCTTTTTTTTGTCCTTTCTTCCCCCCATTTTTTCCTGTTTTTTTTTTTCCTGTTTTCCAATCGGGGGGTACCTTTGCTGGCCTGGTGGAAAGCCATTCAGACATTGCAAAGTTAAAAGCTGTTGCCACTTCCTGCTGCAATTCATGTAACGCAACTTGTTTTTGTGTGCATAACAAAATCTCTCAATATTCTGTTAGCACTTCACATCTGCCATTACCACATCTTAGCAGTAACCCCACACAGTGGAAACTCCAGACACAACACAGACAAATTCTACCACCTCCCTCTTAGAATACTACGCTATTTAAGAGATTTCAGTAAATTTTGACCTCAGAGATTTGTTCTTATTATTTAAAGGAGAACTGTGTAGCTAATATAACAACATCTCTTTAAAAAAAAAAATACAAAGAATCCAGTAACATGTTATCTTGGCAAGGGACCCTAGACTCTTCTCCTCGCTCCTGTAAATGATCTTGCCTTACAGGATTACCTAACCATTAGGAACGAACAATGTGATCCTTGCATTATGAATCGTGTCATGATTATCATGTGTTGTGGGAATAACACTAGAATGTGTAGCTAGAGGAAGAAGTTGAAAGAGAACCAGAATGGGGATGGGGCAATATTAGGAAGAAAATCTTTCAGATTAAGTATTTGCACAACTGTTCAATTGGCTTTTTGTCAATACTGTGAATAGGGCTATCTGAGAGGGAATAGTGAATGTATATGTAGCTGTTTAGCAGATGTTGCATAAACATTGTACAATGCATTGTGATGTGGGAAACCAAAAGTGGACAGGTACAATGTTAAACTACTCCAAAACCTCCACAAAGACAAGGGACAGGTGATATAAAGCAGTACTTTAACATGGAATAAAATGGTGAATTATTCCAAATGCACTGAAGAAATGTATGGTATAAAATCTATGCTTGGTAAAATTAAAATTAAAACTGTCTGAGCAACATAGTGAGAAATAGAGACTATTAACTATAAATCACTGTAGTTAATAGTTGCTGCTCAAACTAATCCATTAACTATCTGTTTGGCAGTTCCTAGTTGATCACAGAAAGCATCACCATAGGTAGAGACTGGCAGAGATTGGAAGAGCTAAGAGCCTCCGGACCATAGTGTGGGCCATTTATGGTGGGACATAGGCACTATGAGTTTGTGCAAAACTTCACAAAGTAGCAGCCTACCTTAGAATCATTATGAAACTGTGGGGAGGAGCTTAGAGAGAGTATTTCAGATAATGAAAACATCCCATTAATGTAGTGACAAGAAAGAACTGCTAGGAAATCCAAATGAAGATTAACGTGTCTTTTAACTAATTTCTTATAAAAAATACTGGATTGAATAGTGCAGGTTAAAAATGCCTCAGCCTTATCAAAGCCACTAAATTGTGCTTTTTATAATTACAGGGTTACATACAGTTTCTGATGGAATACATTTATAATAGCTTATAATTAACTTTTATAAACTTTAGAAACATACAGTCTTTAAGAGTGAGACAGGGTGGTGCAAATGATTGTGTAACCCACACACCTCTGGGGTGTGGTTGCCTGTACTGAGTAGTGGCACTTAGACCATTTACAGAAAGAAGAATGAGTTTCCTCTACAGCCTTAGCTAAGAGTCAGCTGGCTTTTAGCTCAAGCTATAGAGGTTCATGCACCAAGCTCTAGAAGTCCCAGGTTTGATTTTTGCCTGTCAATATTACAATTGCAGACCCAGACCAAAAAAAAAAGTCATTTAAGTTAACAATGTAAGTACTCTTTAACCAAGTGACTGCTCACAGGTTATGAGAAACTGTAGTTATTCACACCACTTCATGCACTCGATTAATATCTGGTGTATATTTTACTTACTTTGAAGTAATTTTTAGAATGGTCCTTTATCGGTGTTGATTTAGCATACATTTTTTGAAGTGCCCAAATAACTTAGAACCTTAAGCTCTTTTTTCAAAGGGACTTAGGCCATAGGTGCTGGAACTAGAGGCTCTGGGGGTGTTGCTGCACTGCCTGGCTTGACGTGGTTTCTGTCATATACAGGGTTTACGGTTTGGTGCCATGACTCTTACCATCCCCACTGTAAAACAGTTTCAGCCTCCCTCAGGCCATTGGGAGCCTAATTCTCATTGTTAGCTTGTGGCACCTAAAGTCACTCTCACTTTTGAATATTTTACTCTTACCCAGCAATTACTGTGGAGACCAAAGGAAGCCATGAAGCTTTCAGAGTCTTTCTGTAACTTCAATAGAGACAGTATTTGATTAGTCACTTCACTTCTCCTATCCCTTCATGCTCGGAGCTGGAGCCCATTTCTGTGAGATGGGAGAGGTGGAAGAAAAGCAGAATGTGCCATCATTGATGGAGCATATTGACTGAGGCACCTGGGCAGAGAGGCTCAGGATATGGAGTAGTAATGTGCGAATTCATCAAAATATTCCATGGGAGAGTGACAGTTTTAACTAAACTCCTTCAGAAATGATTCCACCTGCCCAGCTCCATGGCAACCTGCCTGGCAAACTAATGGGCAATTGGATCACTTGGAGTCCTGGTTCCAGGGCTTGTAGCTCAGCTTTCAGGAGTTAGGGCTTCCAAGGTTCCTGGTTCCACTACTTCTTCCCAGGTCAGGGTCTCCCATCAGTGGTATGTGGAGAACAGTTAATGCCATTCTGAAAAATATTTTTAAATGTTAGGGTTTTGTTCCAAATCAGAATGAAAGCACACTTTGCAATCTCAAAATCTTCCTTGAAATGAATGTTCTCTGCCCACCTCTTGTGTGGAGGATGGTTTGGAAATAAACTTTTTAAATGTAACTGAAAAGATATTAACCATTGACATTTTTGCCTGTATGATGTCTGTCATCGTTCTTGTCTGTTCAGGCTACTCGTTTATGTGAGTGGTCCAATTGACTTAAATGGGAATATTCAAATTTGTTAAATTACTCTTGTGTATACGTATTTTCAGTAAGGGTTTGGGGTCAAAGAGGCAGCAATGTGTCTTCATGCATATTTGCAGAGTGCCTAGCACAACTGGGTTCCTAATCCTGATTCAGATCTTTGACATTTTCACAATAACACTAAATAATAATGTGATAAATTGTCTTCTCTCTAAGGTATGTATTCTAACAGTTTGGGCCTTGATTCATTTAAGTAATTATATATATGCTTCCATTCCATTGTCTTCAATGGGACGTAATTCTTAATTGCTTTGATGAGCTGGAGTTTTGGATTTGTGTCAAAACACTTTTTTCAACCAGCAGCAGTCTTTCACATACGTAATTCAGGTGATGAGTCAGTTGGTATCTAACTTATATGTGAAGACCAGTCTTCCTTCAGTGTAGCTGTAGGTTTATTATACTATCCTCCTCTATCCCGCTGCTTAGTATATAAGCAACAACAAAAAAGATGCATATGTATGAACAGAAAGTTCAGATAATGATAGTTTAAAGTAGAAATGCATGTCACATGTCACCACACAAAATGCGGAGATCTTTTAATGTACAGTATTGGGTATCATATAATAAATGATAATCAAAATAATTCTATGGGGAAACAACATATTTTCTTTCAGTAGGACTAGAGTAGCAAGCATGCTATACATTATTTTGATTCAGTCTGTTAATTTGCTGTGCCTATTTGGAAGTATTGAATAGTGCAACAGTGATTTAGCTTTAGATAAAGTATAAAATTTAATTTAAAAATAAAAAAAATTCTCTTGATCTGAACATGAAATAACTGGCTTACTGATTTCCATCAGGGATATTGTAATTACTGACTTTTCCATTGAATAGCCTCATGCTAAGAGACTATAGCAGTGCAAGACTACTGGTTTCTTTTAACTCTTTAGAATAACACCATCAGTACTGAATATGCTTAACATAAGAAAATTCTGCAGATTAAAGCCAAAAGCTAGTGCTTAATGCTACTGTGATAAAAGCAATATAATTACCTGAACAGATAGATAAGTGTGGCATTAATTATTTTCTCATTTACATATTTAATTGGTGAATTTAATTACATTAGGCTGCAAAACAAGCTTATGAATCTGATGTATTACACAATATCCATTACAGATACAATATGTATTACATAAAATTCTGTGCAAAGACTGCTGCTTGAAATCCAGTTTAGGTAGAACACTGGTGGTGTGCAGGAACTTTCCTGCATGTACAGTACATGCCAAATCTATCCTAGGGATATAAAATTGAATTTAGCAAATGATTAATTTTCTAAAGATAGGAAAACAAACACCTTTCATATCCCAACCTTCCGAGCTAGTCAGTTTCCGCACACAACTTGGCATTCACTCTGAACTACATTTTCCCTATTGCAGCATACTAAGAAATAATACATATCTTATTTCCAAGAACAGAATGATTCTACCTATGGAAATCAAACAAAGCAGCATTATTCAATAGACATAATAAATTGCACAATGTTGATCACTTCTCACCATCTGTATGTCTGAAAAATGCAAAATTCAGTTGAGTATTTCATGCTGTATGCATAATTGTGTATTTTGAAAACCTAGAAGACAGTGTATAATATGCTCCTATGGTTCAGAATCATTACTGCTGGCTTATATTAGGTAGTTATTAGAATAATATGTGGAACATACATAAATTCATAAGAACGAGCCAGGAGAATCTGAATTTCTCATGGTTCCAAGAACTGCAGATTCATGCCCCAGCAGGGTTGATGCACCATTCATTTTTCTAAAGCTGGAAAAACTAGTTTCATGCAGTTTACTGTGCGTATATGCTTTTAGATCAGCCATAGTATTACAGCAGGGATGGGCTAGACAGCATCCACAGGCCGCAACAGTCCGGCCAAACTGGTTGATCCAGCCTGCAGCCACCCTGTCGCTTCTCCCCGCCCCAGGCCAATGGAGGCCTACGGACGGGGGAGTGCATGAGTCTCCTCCTGTCTCTGCCAGCTGTTCAAAGGACAGGGTGGCAGGCCGTGAGACTTTGCAAGCTCCCCCACCCCAGGCCCTGTTCGGTCTGGGGGCAGAGGAGAGAGCGCAAAGTCTCCTGCCACTTCCAGGGGCACATGGCACCTAGAGAGAACCACCAACTGTTCAAAACAGCAGGCTGTTCTCTCTTGGTGTCACGTGCCCCTGGCAGGGTGGGAATGAGGGACAAAGACTTCACATACTCCCCTATCCCCAGACCAATCAGGGTCTGTGGGCAAGAGAGCAAGTGAAATCTCCTGGCCCTGCCCTTCGGCATGAGGTCCCACCCCTTCTGGGGTGGCCTGCAACCACTTCCAAAATTTGTGATTGCACACCCTTGTATTACAGTTAGGTTGGAAGTGAGGACCTCAGTATATTCAGGAGACACACACACTTATGGAAGACCTGAATTTGTAACAATTGTAAGCACAATTATTGATTTCACAAACCCTACAATATAGCAAAGTAGGCAGGTAGCCTAGAGGAATCAGAACTTGCGTATTTATGCCTCCTTTTATAAGGCGCCCCATAATACATAAGATGACCATGAGTGATCTTTGGCCCAGGCCCACCAATGGGGAAGGAGGGATAGAAGAGAAAATTGCCTTGGGGCCAAGCAATTCAAAAGGACACAGGGCTCCCAGCAGCTGCTGCTTCAGGCAGCTCAGAGTCAGGTATGGTGCGCTGTGGGCTGGCAGCACTGAGGACTGCCTGGCCCTGACCCTAGCCCTGGCCCAGAGCCAGCCCCACCACAACTTGCCTAGGGCCCGGTGAGGCTGTTGGCTCCCTTGCCTTGGCCTGATAGTTTCTGGAAAATCTCTGGGAAGTACATGGGTGAAGTGCCACCTTCTTAGCAGAGTCTCAGAGAGGGTAACTGTGTTAGTATGTAACTTCAAAAACAACTTTTAAGAATGCGTAGTCCTGTGGCACCTTAGAGAAGAACAAAAATGTATATACAGTATTATGAGCTTTTGTAGGCAAAACCCTATGCTAATACTTATGTCCAATGCAGATTTAGAAGCAGTTTCAGCCCCTTCTCACCATACTAATGCATAGGGGACAAGGCCATTTAGGTCAAGCCTATTAGGTTAGATGCAAATTGTGACCACAGGATTCTCAGTGTCAAACATCTGCTGGTGTTTGTAATATAAAATATCTGAAGCTGGTGTAAACTGACATCTTTTGGTTATCTGTTAGCAGTTTAGCAATAGTTGTCTTGAGACACCTTATGATATAAGGTCACTTACTGGTTAGTTGCTTATGTCAAGCCTTTAGTCTGTAGGTTTTAGTTGGTTTAGTTAAGCTATTTTCTTACGGGTTTGAGACCGGTAGGCTTTTCCATTATTACCTTAACCAAGATGTGTACCCTGTTTAGCATAACAGTGAAGTACAAAATTGACATTGTCTCAGTAAAAGGAAGTATTCATCCTGGCGTCTTTGTTCTACTTTTAGATTCACGTAAGCTGCTATATCCATCCGTCGGTGATTTTTGTCAGTATGTATACAGTCTTGCAAACCTTTCTCAAATGAATCATCCTATTGAAGTAAATGGAATTGCTAACCAGGTAAAGATTTATAGGATCTAGCTTGCAAAGAGCTTAAGGTGTTTTGATGATGAAAAGCTTTGTAAATTTAAGATAATTATTTACAACTGTTTATAAAGATTTCAGTTCCTCACATTTTATTTGTAAAGTCCTTTACTGCTTCTCAGTGATGTATGACAGAAACTTTGGGTTTGGGGAACGGGAGTAGAGTTGAATAAGAGCCCAGTCCTATGGTGCAGTGTAGCTTTCTTCAGAAGATGCATTTTAATGTGATCATGTACAGTAGGTGACTTCCAGACACTTCTGTTGCATTAAGTAATATCTAAATCTCTAAACAATAAAATCCATAGGGCTTCCAGCAGTTCTGCTCACTTCTGAAAGAACATATCTCCATTGAAAACAATTATGTGGCACAGAGAAGAATGCTGCTACTTCATCTTAATGCAGCTAACAGTAACCAGAAGGATTACAGGTGTCATCTTTGCTAGTAAGACAAGTTCTTTCATGCTGCCCAGCTTATTTATAAAGAACTGATGATGTTACTATAGTACATGGTGTACTTATGCAAATCCATTCATATTACTACAATGAGCTCTCATTAAACAGCAATATCTCTTCCATGTTAGATATTACATTTTACTCAAGAGGCAATGAAGTTTTGTTCAACTCTGCAATCTTCCAAGGTACTTGTGTGCATTTGACCGAGTTAACTATTTGTTTTTAAACAGAAGTTTATAGTCTGCAGAATTCTTAAGGAAATCTATTCAGTGCAGCTGGATGAATACAGTTAGTTACAGAAAAAGTGTCAACAATTTAGTTTTAATTTCCATAGGGCTGTTTGGTTAGACCTCTTTTAATTTCTTATTCACAAATGTTCACATGATTTGTGCACAGAATATTTGAGGAGCGGCTGTTCCTCATTTGAATGCTTATATTCTCATTCAAACAAAGGTATTTGAATGCAAACAAATATTTATTATGTATTTTCTGTTTACTAGTTGTCATTTGTTTTCCTTATTTTCTTGTAAACCAGGGGCTATTCCACATAAATACAGACAACTGGCATCCTTGTGTATTTTAAAATGTGCTGTTACACTTTGTGCTAAAGAAAAAAAAAGCTAGGCCATCTCAGCAGAGTTTAAACATTCTCATACTGACCCTTGGGGACTTAAATTAATTTTTAACATATCTATAAACATCCTGGATTCATTTGAAAGCCAAGTAATTGAAAGCACATATAGCTCTAGGCTATACATTATAGGTTTATAGATGATAAAACACAGAGGGGGTTACCAGATCACAGTCTACCTGCTATCTGTGAAAAATGAGTTGTAGAAAATTAGGAAGTCAGGCAAGGCCAAGCAATTAACCTGCCTGTTTGAAAAGGTAAACGAGGTTATTCTCATTTTAGCTCTGTGAAGTCTCTTGTCCTATTGTATACAATTAATCTGAACATGTGCATTGTCCTCCAAGGTTCCCCTTCACAAAGAGCAATAAAGAAGCAATTTGCATTCACATTTTACATTTGCACTACCACAAGTAATACTAGCAAGCAAATCTGCGAAGGTATAGCATTCAAGAGAAGGAAGGCAGGGTGCAATATTTATGAAATCTTGTTAAATATGTCAGATGATCCTGAATGCTTCCCAGGTTACTTTGTCCTTAATGCCTTCTGTTGTGCCTAGGAGTGACAAAACTTCATTACTGTTGCATTATATCTTGTGATACAGCACTATTTCTGCTGGCATAGCATTTAGCATAAGAAAGGGCAATAAAAAGGCAGTGATTCACCAGGATTGGTCCCTGGTGGGCCTCCACCATTATATTTACCTGCACTTCTACAGGTATGAGCGGTTGCAGCTCCTATTGGCCAGAAATGGTGATCTGCAGCTAATGGGAGCTACTATCACCTGTACCTGAGGGGACACAAGTAAATATAACAGCAGCAGTACACCAGGGGCTAACCTTGGAGAACCATATTTAGCTGTGGGCTGGTATTTGCCCACCCCGGGCTGTGATCAGGATCGCACCCTTAGCATGTTAGGTGCTATAAAAAAAAGCATAAGAAGATATAGGTGTCATCACAATCAGTGGTCTCACTCCTGCAAGCACGTATGCATGTGCTTAGATTGATTTCACCGGATGACTCCTGTTTAAAGTTATGCATGAAAGCGTGCAGGATCAGGGCTCAAGATATGGCTGAGTATGGGAAAGGTTACACAGCGTTTGAAGGCAAGGGTTTGAGTCTGATCTCACCTACGCCAATTTTACACCGGTTTATTACACACACTTCAGTTGAGTTATTCCAAGCTTGCACCAGAGGAGTAAGATGGATACTCACTTTGTTTATGCCACAAGAGTCAATCTTTGTTAATCAAATTTGATCAAATAATGATTACTGTTTCCAAAAAGTATTCTCATATAGTTAACAGAAGGAAATGTTGCTGTTCAGCAAAACAGAGAAGCCATTTTATACATTAAAATAAGTACATTTGTAAGGTCTTGTCCATGCAAACCATGTCAAGCTTGTGTGTAAATCTACTTTGTACTAGCCTGCTGTGTGCTAAAAGTTCCTTCATTTCCTATAATGTAGCTCAAAGTGCATTATGGAACTTCTAGTGCATGGGAACAGGGCCCATATGGACAGTTAGTGTGTGGCAGGGAACAGTAAGGTAGATTTACATAGCCTCAGACTTGTTTGTGTAGAGAAGTCCTCCATTTGGCTATTGATGGCTATGGAAAAATAAGGAAGAAGAAAATGTCTGAGAACTATATTACAAAGTACAGAAGGTCATCCTATTGATAGTGCACAAATTACAACGGTTTAGAATACACTTCCTTCCATACTCCCCCCCCCCCGCCCCCCAAATAGTTGGGCTTCACATTTGCCCCAATGTTGCATTTCTTTCTAGCTGCTCCAGAAGCACAGAAAGTCTGTAAATGGGTTGAATATCTGCAAATGGGAATTGCATCCTGTCTTTTTCCATCCAGGTGCCTTCAGCAAATCCACTGTTAGGAGCTTACCATCCTCTTGCCTTCCCCCACCTTGTAGCTGGGTTAAGGTGGGCTAGAATAATGGCGGGTGGCTCCCTCCTGTACCAATCATAGAAATCTCCAACTGCCCCCCATCTGCTCCTTTACAGAACACCCCTTTTAAGTCCTTTTCCAAGCCACTTACTTGGTCACCTTACCTATAGCGTACCTGCCCTGGACATCCTTCTGAAGGAGGCACCAGCAATTAGCTTGTTTCCCTACTTCCCAAACTCACTTGCATTCCCAGACATCTCCTAATCCATCTTTTGCATCAGCCAAAAATGTGACAGCACTTAAGTCTGATAGGTGAACACCATCCTTCTCAAACAGCTCTAGTGCCCTATATGCTATGCCAGGATGTGAAATTACTGCCCCTCTTACAGTCGCAAGGAATTTGGCCACTTCCCTGTTTACATACTTCCTTTCTTTATTCACTCTTAGTGGGAAAGTGAGAACCATGGCTCCCTGCCAGACCCTATGCTGAAACCTGTCTGTCCATACAATGTTAACTCCTGGAAAAATTTCAAGGATTATCCTCAATTCCATCCTTGCTCTTAACATTAGTTCCACCCCTTTAAGCATTTCCAAATTGTTTCCCCCAGTGTGTGCCATAAATATATCTGATGTTCCACAGAGCATACAGCAGTGACATCAGCTGATCCCATAGCATGCCAAAAACCTTTGAACTAAAAACCCACTGTAAGGATCTGGGTAACCATTTAATGTAATGATAAATGTCATGGCAGAAATGTGATTTGAGATTATGAAGGATGTCAGTTGATAGATCGCCAATGACAACATGTGGTGCAGTTCCTGTTCTTCTGTAATGGGCCTACTGTTGACCAGCTTCCTGAGCCTGATGTTGTATGAAATCCATTAAAACATCTCTGCCACATGTGTGGGGCAACTCAACTCTGGACCATGCTGACCACCACCCTATGCCAAACTTTCATAGCATTAGCAGCATCTGCTTGTATTCCTGGCTGGCTGCTGGTGTTAGCTCCATAAATATGTGGATCTCAAAATGAGGTAAGTCTACTATGCCATTGTCAGCCCCAGAGACATTATGAAGTCGTGTATATACCCAGACCTCGGAGGGGGGAAGGGGGGGGATGACAGCATGTTCTCGACAGGCATTTGGTTGAATGGCCCTGTCACTCTACCCCCAATTCATTCCTGTGAAATTAGTATCTTAAAAACATAGCCAAACCCCACCCCTTCTGGTTGCAATCAGTGAGGGGGGAGGGAATTCTTAGCTGTTTTCACATATACAGCATCACACAGTCCTATAATCACCTATAGTTGAGGCCCGAGTCTTGACTGAGCTTTGACTATCACCACAATAGAAATAATTTTTTAAAATTAGATGAGTTTACAATGCAAAGTGGCTGAAAGATGTGTTACGGGCAGTTATAAAGAGGACTTTGATAAATTCTTCTCCAGGTCCATGGAAATAGGACAAGAAGTTTAATCTGAAGTAAGTGATAGAGATGCAGCTGTGTTAGTCTGGTCTAGCTGAAATGAAAGACAGGACTATGCAGCACTTTAAAGACTAACAAGATGGTTTATTAGGTGATGAGCTTTCGTGGGCCAGACCCACTTCCTCAGATCAATATGTGGAAGAAAATTGGCACAATCATATATACCAAAGTGATACAATAAAAAAAATGAACACATATAAAAATGATGAATCAGGTTTAAGAACAGAGGAGGGTTGGGGGGGGGAAGGTTAGTGTCTGTGAGATAATGACATTAGGGGTGATAATTGGGGAAGCTATCTTTGTAATGGGTGAGATAATTAGCATCTTTGTTAAGACCCATACGCAAAGTGTCAAATTTAAGCATGAATGGCAGTTCTGAGGCTTCTCTTTGAAGTCTGGAGTTAAAATCTCTTTGAAGCAATATGCATGTTTTAAGGTCATTGAGAGAATGGTCAGTCTAGTTAAAATGGCAAGCAACAGTTTTCTCTCTGTGAGAGAGCCTGATGTCTGTTTTATGTGCATTGATTCTTTGGCGAAGTGTCTGAGAAGTTTGTCCAATATACGTAGCAGACGGACACTTTAGGCACATGATGGCATAAATTATATTTCTGGATGAACAGGAATATGTGTTCTTGATTTTGTAACTGGCATGGTTAGGTCCAATAATGGTGTCAGCAGAGTAAATATGTGGACAAAGCTGGCACCGGGGTTTGTTGCAAGGGAAAGTTCCAGGGTTGGTATTAGTGTGGTATGTCCTGTGGTTGTTGGTAAGAATCATCCTGAGGTTAGGTGGTTGTCTATAGGAGACTATGGGTCTGTCTCCCAGAGCCTCTCGGAGGGTAGTATCCTGTTCCAGTATAGGTTGTAGTTTATTGATAATGCGTTGGACGGGTTTAAGTTGGGGGCTATAGGTGATGACAAGTGGTGTTCTATTGTTGGTTTTCTTGGGTCTGTCTTGAAGTAGATGGTTTCTGGGTATTCGTCTGGCTCTTTCAATTTGTTTTTTTTATTTCTCCGGCTGGGTAAATGAGGTTTATAAATGCTTGGTAGAGATCCTGAAGTTTCTGGTCTCTGTCAGTGGGATTAGAGCAGATGCGATTATATCTAAGGGCTTGGCTATAGACGATGGATCGTATGGTGTGTCCTGGATGGGAGCTGGAGGCATGTAGGTAACTGTAGGAGTCAGTGGGTTTTCTGTTGAGAGTGGTGTCTAATTTACCATTGGTGATTTGTACTGTGGTGTCCAGGAAATGGATCTCTCATGTAGAATGGTCCAGGCTGAGATTGATGGTGGGGTGTAGGTTGTTAAGATCTCTGTGGAATGCAGCCAGTGTTTCTTGGCCATGGGTCCAGATCATAAAGATGTCATCGATGTTGCGTAAGTATAGAAGGGGTAAAAGGGGACAGGATCTGAGGAAACGTTGTTCTAAGTCAGCCATAAAGATGTTAGCGTACTGTGGGGCCATGCGGGTACCCATGGCTGTGCCGCTGATCTGGAGGTATAGGTTGTCCCCAAATTGGAAATAATTGTGGATGAGAACAAAGTTACATAGGTCTGCTACCAGACTGGCAGTGGTATCCTCTGGGATAGTGTTTCTAATTGCTTGTAATCCGTCTTCATGTGGGATGTTGGTGTATAGAGCTTCTACATCCATGGCAGCAAGGATGGCATTATCAGGGAGGTTATCAATGTTTTGTAGTTTTCTCAGGAAGTTGGCAGTATCTCGGAGATAGCTGGGAGTGTTGGTTGCGTAGGGTTTGAGAAGAGAGTCTACCTCGCTGGATAATCCAGTAGTTAGCATGCCGATACCTGAGATGATGGGGCGTCCGGGGTGTCCAGGTTTATGGATTTTGGGAAGCAGATAGAACAATCCTGGTCGGGGTTCAGAAGGTGTTTCTGTGTGGATTTGGTCCCGAGTAGAGGTAGGGAGTTCTTTAAGGAGACAGTGTAGTTTCTTTTGGTATTCTGAAGTGGGATCAGAGGAGAGAGGTTTGTAAAATGTGGTGTTGGAGAGTTGTCTAGTTGCCTCCTGGTCATAGTCGGATTTATTCATAATGACCACAGCACCCCCTTTGTCAGCTGGTTTGATTATAATGTCCGGGTTGTTTTTGAGACTCTGGATAGCATAGTGTTCAGCGTGGCTGAGATTGTATGTTGCTTGTTGTCGTTTGTGAATAATGTCAGTCTGTGCATTGTTGCGGAAGCATTGTATATAGAAATCGAGATTGTAATTCCGACCATCAGGTGGAGTCCATATAGAATTGTTTTTCTTTTGGTGTTGATGGGGGGGATCTGGTTAGTCAGGTTGATGTTCATTGGTAGTTTGGAAATATTCTCGTAGGTGGAGACGGCGAAAGAAAGCCTCAAGGTCACCGCAAAATTGAATCCAGTTCGTGGGGGAGGTGGGGCAGAAAGAAAGGACCCGGGGTAAGACAGACTCTTCTGCTGGGTTGAGTTTGTAGCTAGAGAGGTTAACAATATTATCCGGTGGGTTGAGGTAGTTGCTGTTGTAGCCTGTGGTGTGGAGCAGTTTAGAAAGTTTATTGTCTTTTCTTTTTTGTAGGGAATAGAAGTGTGTATAGTAGATGTCTCGTCTGGTGGAACACAAGTCTTGTGAAGTGTCATTCATGCTTGAATTTGACACTTTGCATACGGGTCTTAACAAAGATGCTAATTATCTCACCCACTACAAAGATAGCTTCCCCTATTATCACCCCTATGTCATTACCTCACAGACACTAACCTTCCCCCCTCACCCCTCCTCTGTTCTTAAACCTGATTCATCATTTTTATATGTGTTCATTTTTTTTGATTGTATCACTTTGGTATATATGGTTGTGCCAATTTTCTTCCACATATTGATCTGAGAAAGTGGGTCTGGCCCACGAAAGCTCATCACCTAATAAACCATCTTGTTAGTCTTTAAAGTGCTGCATAGTCCTGTCTTTTGTTTAATCTGAAGTAAGGGAGATGTAGGCCAGGTATTTAAAAAAATTCTCTCACTATACTAGTAGTTAATTTCTGGAAGAGATTTCCAGGGGAAATTGTGGAATCCCTATTATTGAAGGTTTTTAACACCACACCTCTCAGAGATCTATGTTTACCTGTGGCTGGACTAGATACTTTCTTAAGGTTCCAACTAGCCCTACATTTCCATGATTATAGGACTGCTCCAAAGTAGCGGGATGCAGGCATTGATTTTAATATTTGTCGTATAAACAAATAAACATTTGTTTTAATAGAAAGCAAATGTATATGAATAATTGCATGTGATTTATCAAGAAAGATTCTGAAATCGGTCATATTTGTAGGCTACCAATCACCTTGGCCCTCTGATTTTGCTTTTGACTGAAGTGTCCCTTTATTTTTATTATCTCCAAGAATTCAAATAAAATGTCCCTAAACTATTTAATCGAAGAATCACATGAAGATCTTATTTATATTATACAAAATATTCAATCTACTCTATTTCAACAGGAAACATTATTGGTGTTTTGACAATTTGGTAATTATCTGTGCAGTCATGAAATCAATTTAAATTGATTAATTGAGTTGCTTGTTCTTCTGTGTTTTGTCTTATCAGCTGCTATTAACATTGCATAAACATTAATATTTATAGATTATAGAGATTACAAGGAGCAATTAGCACATTTTGAAATATTACTCAGAGAAAACAAATGTCAATTATGATTAAGTATACTCAGGTTTTCATAACAAAAAATAAATCATATTATTTCCAGTTAAGGAAATACTGTGCTCTAAATCAGAGCAGTTTGCCAAGATGAGCATACTGCTAAGTGTTAGTGAAATAAATCTTCACTCCCACCCCACGCACAATTGAGTATGTGTTCTTTGTCTTCTGGAACTAGGTTGGGTTTGAGGGAATGCAATCCCAGCTTATGAAAAAGGCACCTCAAGACCACTCTGTTGCCTCTAGAAGAGGCTATGTTCTTTATCACAGTGGTTTTGAGTATGATTGGATGTGTGTGACAATAGACTCTTTGGCCACATCTCTGCCACTCCAGCCCAGTAGGCTGCACCAGCCACTCCGCCTGCCCCATTGAATCTGTTAACTGGTTAAACTTAATGGTTAACTGGTTAACTAATTGAATGGGATTTTTCATCCCTAGTTTGCAGGTCTTCCTTTTTGCAGATCAATATAATTTATAGTTATGATCACATAGAACTTCACTGGGTACCACAGGGGAGTAATCTTGTGCCTTTCAATTACCTTTAGGTTTTATTCTCTCCTCTAAGGTGATTTTTCAGTGCCTCTCTAAGAGTTCATATGTAACTATAAACATCTGGTCGCCCTGATTTCTGCATCCCTTTTCCTTGCTTTTACTGTGGTATTGTTGACATTTCAGGCATTCTGTTTAAAACTTGACTTTTATTGCTCACTTATCAGAAATCAGATAAACCTCAATGAAACTTGGCTACCTGAGAACAAAAGGAATTTGCCAGCTGCCTAAATATAGAAAGAGTATGGTGATGATACTCTCAGTTTTATACTTGTGATGGGGGTCAGGTGGGGAACAACTTGTGGATAGATTTTTGATGCGTAGAGGGAAGGGAAAGAAGATTTCAGAGATTTATAGAGCTTTTGCTAAGTACATATATATTTTTTAATATTCTTATGTCTAATTTTGTTCCTGGATTAATTACTAAGACACAGCATTCTGAGTGTTTCTCTGTGAGCCATGTCCTCTCAGTGGTGTTAATGAGGTTGTAATGTGCAGCTGCTTTTCTAGTACTATAGCCCATGCAGCTATCTCCATTGTGATTCCAGTTAATAGTATGTAATACAAATCACAGAGAAAAGAACTCTAGGCACAGACTAGTCCAACTAACTCTTTCTATATCTCCTTGGAGATGCCCCAAATGCAGAAGAACATCCTGGGGATTTAAATGTAAATGGACATGCAAAGCATCCAATTACTGCTTCAAAGTAGCTCCTAAGATTCAGTAACATGATGCATTCTGAAAAGCTGTTCGACCTCTTCAAATAGTGCTGTTAGAGCTCAAATACTTCACGAAGATGAATGAATTGAGCTTTTCAGTACCCTGTTTACAGATGAACAGTATTATAGAAAGATTAAGGCCCACGTTCTCCAATATGACCTTTTATTTCGGGTGCTCAATTTTACATACACAAGATCTCACTTTTCGATGATCCTCCCTGGTGACTTCAAATGATCATTGATGCTCAATATCTGAAAATCAGGATCTGGGGCCTACCTTAGCAGACTTGGATGCCTACAGATAGCACCTAAATTCATACTTTTAGTCCATTTTTATGGAGATGTTAAATTTTCTGAGGAATCCGGAGACTAGAATGTTAGCACCTCCAAAAATCATATATCTTTGATGGAGGTGCCCAAGTATCAATTTAGGTGCCCACATCTTATTCAGAAAAGTATAACTGCTGAAAATCTACAGGTCATTGGCAACTCCACAGCGGACAAACTGAAGAACAGTGGGATATTTGATAATTCATGATCTAGTGTTGCCAAATCTGTGTTAGAAATTGCTTTGTGCTCAATGACAGTGTTTTGGAGATTACATGAGCTGCTGGGAGAAAAGAATGCACACCAGTTTAGGTGCATTCGTTATGGAATTAAACTTTCTACCTAGAGCTCATTGCCTTTTTTTATCAACCTTTTTCACACTAAAAAATATAATTAGACTTTTTTTTATTTCTTTCATTAAGCTGAACATTTTCTGACAATTCAAATGAAAAATTTGTTACGATTCAGCTGGATTCAGATTAAAACTTTTTTTTGTCCTCCTTCTCCCAAGGAGAAAAAAGAGGGCAGGTGAGGAAGAGAAGGAGGGGAAAATAATGAAACTGATTTTCAATCCAATCAAAAAAAATATTTTTGATGACAATTCAGAATTCTTCAATTTCATTCAAAGTTTTTTTCACACCGTAATAGGTGGTTTTTTCCTCTTCCTCCATTTAACTTGGCATAATTGTGTAAGGCATGTTATCTGGAAGAAGACTATACCGTGAATCTCTTAGGCCATGCTAATTGGGAGAGGGAGGGCTCATCTGAATGTATTTTTGACATAGCCTTTGAGGGTGCATAACTTTAGGCACGCAAGTTTTAGACTTTTGATCTGAGTGGCTTCTTTTGAAAATGTGCCAAAGGTTCCACAGAAAGTCTATAGCAGAGCCATAGTTAGCACTGAGATCTTCTGTTTCCTGCACTCTGTTTTAATTAGTTATCCCTTTTCTCATCTTGACCTGCACTCTGATCTACTTTATTTCTAAACATGAACTTTATACCTTAGGCTGATTTTCCAAGAAGTATAGTTATATTTCTCATGGATTGTAATAAATTATTTAAACTCAATGGATTCTATGAAGTGCAGCAGCAAAGCTTTCCTGTAGTAATGAATGTTGCCAACATGAATTTTTGTGCACACGTACAATTAGCTGTCATATAACACTTGAGTCTGGGCAGGCATACATCAGGAGGTGCCAATTAAAACAACCCAAAACCTCTATTTTTAAAGAATGATCTGTTATATCATAAGTTGTCTGGTTATCAGGGGATGTGACCGATGAAGTGTTTGAAAGAGACCCTGGCAAACTGTCAAAAGTCAAGAAGGATTACTTTAACATCCACTTTTCTACTTCTCTTTCTACAATCCTCTGAAATTCCCCCTCCCTGCTCCAAAGAGTTATAATTACAGCTACATTTTAATCAGAGATTTTTAGTAAAAGCCATGGGCAATAAACAAAAATTCATAGTTTATGACCTGACCATGACTTGTACTATGTACCCCTGACTAAATCTTGGGTGCTTGGAGGCAGGAGGCTGACTGGGGTGATGTCCTGGGGTGCCACAGGTGTTCAGGGGGGCAGCAACATGTATCCCAGGACACCTGCTGGTGGGGGGGGAGAGGCAGTATTCCTATTGTGGCTGGAGGGGTGGCGTGATGGCCCAGTACCCCTTGGTGCTGGGGAGGAGGATGGTGACACACAGTCCAGGACTTCTGCTGCTGGGCAGGAGGGTGGGCAGCAGCCAGAGACACCTCCCTCCACTGCTGTTGAGGGTGAGGTGCAAGAACCCAAGACTGTCTCAACAGCAGTTTGGTGCTGCTGGTGCAGGGGCTACCCAAGCTGCTTAGGTAGCCCCCAGGCTAGCTGCACTACCTGCTGCAGAAGTAACAGAGGTCTCATTCATGACTTCCGTAACCTCCATTACAGACTCTCAGACTTAGTTTTAACCCACGTTAGAGAAATTAAACACATACACACATTTCACTGTTCTGGATTTCAGTGGGACTTGGCAGATTGCATCCCTTAACCAGGACAGAGTTAGGACCAAAATTCCTATTTTCAAACAACTGTATAAAGTATGGTTACTTGTTATCAGTATTTCCTGTAAAAAATATTCAGATCAAACCTGCCTCGCATCTCCCCCAACTCCTTGCAAATGCCAGAGACCCAAACAGTGGAATAGTACACCCATCCTTCATTCTTCAGAGCCCAAATCTGTGTTGATTCTGCACAAGAGAGCTAAATGGGGATGTGGTAGGGTTGACCTGTGGCCTTTCTGTCACTGGATTATGCAGAGATTATGATCTGAAACTGAATATTGGCGAAAGGGGAGAGATGTATTTTGAGCTGCTACTATTCTGTGTGAGCTGTAATTGTGGCCCCAGTGTAGTATCATGAGTGCCTTGTGCTCCAGTTTGGATTAGTGGCAAAGATTGCAACAATGCCAGTGCCTGCACTTCTGCCCTCCCACTGCTGCAGTTCCTGTGGGTGTTGCTCATAAGACAAGGATTTGGCTTATTTGAATGCAGTCATTTAAAGCATGTAATTCTATAAATGCATGATACTGACCTCAAATGAATCTTTTGCAACAAGATCCTTCTTTAAATAATGCAGTGGATAGTGTTACGTGAACTAGCTCTGTGTTTAGCCTCTGGCTGTCCCTGGAAATATGTTGCATATTGGCTCCTACCATGGAGGAGGTTTGCAATTAGTTTAGTGATTTTGTGATTTTATTTCCAATTCAAACTGTGCAGTAGATTTAAAAAAAAAAAAAAAAGGTGACTGGAAGCAACTCATGATTTTGCATGAGAAAATACAAGACAATTTGGTTTTCTGTTATCTCAGTGTATTTTTGGAATGTAATTGACTGCATAGAAGCCAGTGACAATTGTGTATATATTAGTTCATCAGCATTCAGAGGTGATTAGTTAGTGTGGCTATATTTAACTATCAGGTTTGCTTCTAGAATGTGGTGTGAATTTTTAAAGAAGTATGTTGCTATTCAAGATGTCAACGTTCTTTCATTGCTTCCCTTAGGTGGTTGTTTGTCTTAGGGTACAACTGTCCGGTGCTTTTTTGTGTGTGTGAGATATGCATGACATGTTGCTATTCCACAAATTTAGTTGAAGTGGTCCCAGAGTAAGAGCAGTGTAAGGATGGATGAACAAACTTTGAAATTCTACTCCCTGTTATGCCCATGTAGACCTGATTAACATCACTAAGTTGACTTACTTTGCTGAGAATAAAAAAGTAATGGGAAGAAGAATCTGGCCTCATATGCAGGGTTTTTTTTAAATTCTGGCAGTGAAAAATCATGAGCTTCCCACTTGCATTTTCTTTGCAGCATACTTACATTTCCCTAGAATACAGCTTTTTCCCCAGAGTAAGAGCACTCAGACCAACTTGCAGACAGTTCTCTCCCTATCAGCTCTCAGCACAGCTTTCTTTTTGTGTAAATTAGACATCATTTCCAATTTGAATTCTATTTTAGAGCTGCATGAAAAAAGGAGAAAACAGGTGAAAAATATCCCTCCCTTGTCAATTTTTTGAAATTTTTTCATCTGCTCTAATTTTTATAATAATGGTGTCATTGGCATTACTAACTGATTAGAATATTAGACATATGAAATGAACTCAATTAATTAGTTGGTTTAAAATAATATATGAACAATATAATTTTATTGCTCCTCTTTCCACTTAATGACATTATTTTGGACATAGGAAAACTGTCAAACCCAAAAGCTATTTTTATTTTCTATATTTTTCCCCCTAAAACAATTCTGCGGTAAGTTTGAGTGTACAATATTTCATTTTCTTCTAAGTACCTGCAACAACTCACTTGCAAAATAACAGTGGCAACATAATGGCATTGAGGTCTCATACAACTAAGGTCATTGAGACCCCTTTCTGTTCCTCCAAAGGCATTTGCTACTCTTTGAGTGTTGCAGCTCCAGAACTCAACATCTCAGAGAGGCTATCACAGTATCTATAACTTTCTACATTAGAAATGTGGCAAACTCTTGTAACAAGAGCTGAAAATTGGTGAAGCTCCCCATGTCATTCTGCAGTATGAACTTGGCAGGCACTTTTTCTAATAACCAACTCCGACACTTTTCTAATAACCAATTCCATGGGACACTTGGAACTGCTCCCAGAGACCACAGTTTGTTTGATATGAACACAAGGGATTACACAGTTCCCACTTTTATCTCCTTGTTTATAGATGTAATCTATAAAAGAGCAGTATCTATTTGCCATATATAAAAGTTCAGCTGTTTTTGGAGGTGGGTGGTTTTTTTTTTTGGCAATAAAAATATGGTGTATCAGTGACAGAGAAGATTGGGGGGGAGCTTATTTGGTTTTTACCAATAGGAAAATATATTATTTTTCAGCTTCAAGTAACTGACAAATAAAATAGATTTTCTTCACAATCTATACTCCCCTCCGAACTCTCTGAATCTAGCCCATAACTGGAACATTTCAGATCCCCAAAGGAGTTAAGAGTGTGAAAATATGTAGGTATAATTGAAAATTCTTTGTAGCCCTTCATTAAACATGTGTTGCTCAGAGATGGTTATAATCAGAGCATCAGTCTCACGTAGCAGAATTTAAGATTGATATAACTTTTCTGATGGAAGCTGTTGGTTTCTCTCATAGGATCACTTTGGTGAATGAAACTTCTCATGCATTGTCTTGTAGATTTTTTTAAAAAAATTTTAATTAGGGTTGTCAAACTATTAAATTTAATCATGGTTAATTGGGAGATTTTAAAATTTTTCAGCTCCACTGTTTATTTTTCTACTAGTACAGTGCTGAAATCCAGACCCCTTCCCCACCTTCCTCCCTAGAGCTGTGGCCAAGAGAGGGGCAGTGTCTTCAGACGGGATCAGGGGACAAAGCTGGGACAACAGCTGGGGCTGGGTATATGGCCAGGAGCGGAGCCCTAGCCACAGGCCCAGCATCCAGAACCCCATTTACAGGTGTAACACTGGCAGATCACAATCATCTGTGGGTGGGATTGAATCTGGGACCTCTGGAGCTTAGTAGTTACAGTGAATGAGCCTCTACCGCATGAGCTAAAAGCCAGCTGACTCAACTAAAAGGCAGTAGAAAAGACGCATTCTCTCTGTAAATGGTCTCACATCCACTAGATGGGACAGTACACCACACCTTGAAGTTGTGTGGGTTATATAGGGTTCTGCATAAAACATAGGGATGCTGCAAGAACCCATAACTCCTAGTTCCTGTGCCTATGAAAATTAAGCATGATTAATTGTGCTATTAAACAATAATAGAATATCATGTATTTAAATACTTTTGGATGTTTTCAACGTTTAAAAAAATACTGATTTCAATTACAACATAGCATACAAAGTATACAGTGCTAACTTCATATTTTTATTACAAATATTTGCATTGTAAAAAACAGATAATATTTTCAATACAAAAATTCAATTGATAATATTTCAATACTATCATGAAAGCCGAACTTACAAATGTAGAATTATGTACAAAAATAACTGCATTCAAAAATAAAACAATTGTAAAACTTTAAAGCCTACAAATTCAGTTAGTCCTACTTTTTATTTAGCTAATCACTCATATAAACAAGTTTGTTTCATTTGCAGGAGATAATTATGCCTACTTCTTGTTTACAATGTCACCTGGAAGCAAAAATAGGTGTTCATATGGCATTATTGTAGCTGATGTCACAAAATATTTATGTGCCAGATGTGCTAAAGATTCATATGTCCCTTCGTGCTTCAGCCACCGTTCTGGAGAATAAGCATCCATGATGCTGATGGTGGATTCTGCTCAGTAATGATACAAAGTAGTACAGATTAATAATTTTTCATTTTCATCATGTGAAGCAGATGCCACCAGCGGGAGGCTGATTTTCTTTCCTGGTGGTTTGGGTTTTGTTGTTTCTGTATTGGAGTGATTCTCTTTTAAGACTTCTGAAAGCATGTTTCATACCTTGTGTCACTCGGATTTTGGAACTCACCTCAGATTTTTAAACCTTGGGTTGAGTGCTGCAGCTGTCTTTCATGATCTCACCACCTTTGCGCTTAGTCAAATCTGTGGTGACGGTGTTCTTAAAACAAACATATGTGCTGTGTCACTATCAGATACTTTTGTAACATGAAATATATGGTAGAATGTGGGTAAAACAGAGTAGAAGATATACAGTTGTCCCCCGAGGAGTTCAGTCATCAATTTAATTAATACTATTTTTTTAACGAGCATCATCAGTATGGAAGCATATCTTCTGGAATGGTGGCCAAAGCCTGAAGGTGCATATGCATGTTTTACATATTTGGCACGTAAATACCTTGAATGCCAGGTGCTGATGTGCCATGTGAATGCCTATTTTCATTTTCAGGTGCCATTGTAAGTAAGAAGTAGGCAGCATTATTGCCTGTTAATGTGAACAAATTGGTTTCCATTAACAATTGGCTGAACAGGAAGTAGGACTCAGTGGACATGTAGTCTCTAAAGATTTACATTGTTTTGGTTATGGATATAGTTATGAAAAAAAATCTATATTTGTAAATTGTACTTTCACAATGAAGAGATTACGCAACAGCTCTTGTATCAAGTGAATTGAAAAATACTATTTTTAATCATTTTACAGTGCAAATATTAGTAATAAAAATAATATAAAGTGAGCTCTGTACACTTTATATTCTGTTGTAATTAAAATAGTATATTTAAAAACATCCACAAATATGTAATAAATTTCAATTTGTATTCTGTTGTTTAAGAGTACAATTAAAACTGCAATTAATCAAAATTAATTTTTGAGTTAATTGCATGAGTTAATTGAAATTAATCAGGAGTCTTAAATTAAAGAAAAAACATTTAATATTGTTTGGTTTTTTAGCTTGGAAAATATAGTTATGTAAAATCTTAAGAATGTTTCAGAAGGTCTGTTACCATACAGATAACCCAAACTCACTTTGTTTTAAGAAGAAAAGTGACATTTAAATTCATTTGTTATTGAAAACCATGCACATCATAGTATCTTTACTGGGCATTTTTCTATGTTTCAAACTGCAATTATCCAGATGTTGATATCATCAGTCATTACTAGTTCTAAAAGACTTTTCATTGGGGCCAGATGTAGTATGGATTTCTCTCAAATCTAGAGGTTTTCATTGGCAGCATTTAGCGAGTATCTCTGTTTGTTTCACTTACTCAGCATGAGCACTGCTCAGCATCATTTTCTGCTAGATTCTGAACATGCTATCTATATGTTAGTTTGCAGTGTAACTGCAACACAAATTCAGATAATGATATCACAGGTGTACAATTGTTGCCTGCAATGAATAAGTTATTGAAATCAAGATCAATTGCAATTGAAAGCATGGCAGCTACAAATTTAGAAAATATGTGCTTTTAGGTCTGAATATTCCTAACCTTGTCTAATTCCTGAAGCACAGTAGATTTGGCTGTAATGAATACTCATGTTAGTCAATTCTGTGTCTAGTGTTCTAGATTTGTGGCTGCTGTTAATTATGAACCAGATTCTACTACCCTACTTTACCTTGACTAATCTTTTTCTACTGTACTGTACTGTACTGTACTGTACTGTACTATACTATACTATACTATACACAAACATTAAGGTATAGGAAAGTTTTGATTTTTTTTGTCTTGCAAATGTTCTTTACAACTTGTTGATGTTTTTCCTTTTATCTCATTCCCTGAAGTGTCAATGAACTCAGCAGCAGGAACAAAAAAATCTGTTCTCTACAGCTATACTGCCATGAGCTATGATCTTGTCAGATCTCATAAGCTAAGCAAGTCTGGGTCTGGTCAGTACATGAAACTCGGCAAGAAAAAAATGTCTGCAAAACAGAGAGAGATTGTGTTCTAAGATTATATTTACTGTATCTGCAGAAGCTATTCCTGGAATTTTGGCATAGCTGTCCTTTGCCTGCCATATTTTTTTCTGATATTTTTCTTTTAAAATACAAATCAAAGGACATTGTGTTTATCTTTTATGCCCATATATCTTAAGGGATTATCTTTATCAAGAAATTCTGAGATAATGCCAGTGCTCATTTCCCAAGGTCTTACACTTGATCATGTAGCCTTGCTTTATGTAACCATGTAAAGCATAGTCTTTTGTGGTATGTGCTACTGACATACAGAAATGGCCAAGCAGTACAAACCAATATTTTACTTTTTCTTTATTATAGCAGGCGCCGGTGGTATGTAGTATTGAGCACAAGCTCATTTTATTTTTGTTCTTGCACATAAAGGATGTCAGAATTTGGATAGTGGTTAATTATATGTGGGAGGAGCACCCCATTGTTATGCTGCTTTAACCCAGGTTAGTGGGAATCTCATTAAATTAAGAAAAAGAGAACCGATATGGAGCCACATAATTATGAACTTTATATGTCTGCATAGTCTGAGTATTTAGTCAGTGCAGACAAACTCATCAAAATCTATCTGAACATTCACTGAAGGCAGTGTAAAACCTGATGTGTGTCTGCAAAATATGTTGTATCTGTTGAAGACATCAGAATGGTGTATTGTTAAAGAATGGTAGTTTGTTTTTAGCTGTCAGAGTGCTATATGTAACGTGATGTATCAAGGCTGAAGATGAAAGGTGTATCTATGAGTGCAGCAGTATCTATTAATACCTCTCATATACATAGATGCAAAAAGTATTAAGTGTAAAAGCTACTTAAAGTCCATAAGTCTGATCTGTTGTGTCAAAGTGTTAGTGTTGGTAGCGTATAATTTACCTAGAATGAAATTCAGCTTTCGTTCACACTAGTGAAATCTCAGTGGTTCCATGGGACTGCACAGGTGTAACTGAGAATTGAATTTGACCTCTAACATATTCATACCCCTTTGCGATATCTAAGGACCTTATGCTAAAGGCTGATTTGGGGAGGGTGAGAGGTTAAGGGTCTTAAGCTCAGGTCCTCCCTCTCAAAAAAAAAAAAAAAATTCCTTGACAGGTAAAATTGAGAATGAAATGGCTGGGAGCGGGATACCAAGGAATATGAAATACTGGGCCCCAAATTTCTCCAACTGTTGATAACTAACTCTGAATTTCTTGGTTGTTAAATCAGACCCTCAGTATTACTTCAAAGTAGTTATTTGTCTGCATGGTATATTTACAGGGGAAGCAGACATTCATCTGCCTTCATGAATTATTCAGACAGTTGAGTTACCGTACAAAGATGGAAAAGGTGTTATGTTCAAAGGCTTAACTAGAGTCACTAGCATCATTAGAAGCAGTCTCATTGGAAAATAATAATTAAAATTTCCAATGTGTTTTAATGTGATGAAAGGCCAAGAGGAAAAAAGAGCGAGGCATGCAGGAGGACAGGACTGGATGCAGGCTAAAAGTGAAAGCAGCAGAGAAGTTCTGTCAGGTCCAAATGAAATCCTGGACCTAGGTCTGCAGGTGACGAATTTATTTTTACACAGTAGTTTCTTTATTTGTCAACTTGTAGGTATGGTATTCCTTATTTCTGGTCTAATAGCATCTGAACATTACCATGATCAACTTCACCTGACATATTACTTTATAATTAATAGTATGACTACTTCTAAATTTTGGTTCTATGCTCTTTTAACTATGCAGTACTATATATTATTTCCTGAATTATGTTTTCAGTAGTATAGCTGAAAGACTGGTTCTGCACAGGGATGTAAATATTTAATTGTTTCTCTTAATCTTATCTCTTTATCTTCTGCTATTGACCTTGGAGTTCTTTCAAAGGCAAAACTCTCTCAAGGGTTTTCATACTTCAAAAGATATACTTATACGTGCTACTTCCAAGAAACATGTTGTAGTGGGGCGGACTGGTCGCCCACTGACCTGGAGGCGGAGGAACCCCTCCAGGAGCTATTTGGGGCGCAGCCTAGCCCCTCCTCATCACCTGATTGGAAGTCAGTGGGCAGGGCTAGGACTATAAATAGCCAGGCTGAGGACTCAGTCGGAGCCCAGCCTCGGTGGGAGACAGAAGCCTGCCCTGAGCTCCCTGCCACAGAGGCTGAGACCTGGCTCAGACCTCCAACTGCCTCTGACCATGAGGCGTACCCCGAACTCCCTGACTGGGAGACAGAGACCTGGCTAGGCTCGCCAGCAAGCCTGCCCTCTGACCCAGAGGAACTAGAGGCCTGCCCAGTGCTCCCTGTTGGAGACTGGGGCGTGGCTCGGGCCACCGAGGGTCACTGATCCCGAGGACCTGCCTGAACCCCAGGACCCACCTGAGCCCCGACGTACGCCTGCCCCCAGGGATCGGGAGCACCTGCTTAAGCTCCGGCGCCTGCCTGTACCCCGGGTCGGTGAGTGCCTGCCGAACTTGCAGGCCCCGCCAGCTGTACCCGGGAACCCGGAGGACCTGACTGACCTGAGGGACCTGCCTGCCCCCCAGTCTCCACTGGTATCCTGGGACCAGGAGGACCAGCTGGACCCCGAGGACTTGCTTGAACCCTGGTGCCAGCCTTCACCCCGGGACCAGAGGGCCTGCCCGAGCTACCTGTTGGGCCTGCCTCAGAGGACCCGCCAGACCCCGAGAACCAGCCCGGACACCCCTGCCTGCTGCAGCCAGCCTACCAGCTGGAACCCAAGGACCTAGAAGCCGCTGAGGCCTGGATTGGGCCGCCGGGGCTCCTGCCGGAGGAGACCCTGTCCGACTCCCGGTGGAACCTGCTGGAGACCCAGGTACCTGCTGAGGGGGAGAAAGGCAGTGGCCCAGGGGATAGCACGGGCTGATAAAGGCCCTTGGTCAGCCGGTTGTGGGCTGGAGCCCCCTGCTGAGCCAGCAGCAGCTGCTCTGCTGCATCCTGGGCCAGGGTGCAGTGGAGTGTGTGGGCCTGCTCCCCCGCTGCCACCCACCTACCGGGTGGCACTTTCCCCGTCACCAGCCCGACAGAAGATGGACCACCTGCAATCCTCCTGAACAAGGAAACCCCAAACCTGTGTTGTTTGTAGCCACACCCTGAACCAGGGCTTGGCCACTCCTTGCTTTAAACTGCCATCTGTGTTTGTTTGCAGCCCAGCCTGTAACCAGGCCTGGGCCTCTGGTACTGTTTGGTTGTTGTTCCACCCTGCCCTAGGGTCAGGGCTCTCTGAACTGCTACTGTGGTTGTTGCACAGCTGGAACCAGGCCTGGGCCTCTCAACTGTGGTTGTTTGTCGCCGTGCCCTGAGCCAGGGCCAGGGCTTTCCTCAGTGAGGGTTGCTTGCCCCTGCCTGTGACAGGCCTGGGGCCTCTGAACTGGTGTACTGTGTTGGTTTACTGCCCAGCCTGGGACTAGGCCTGGGCCTCTTAAAGGGGCCAGATTTTTGCTGCTGCCCCACCCCGAACCAGGGCTAGGGACCTCCTAGTCAAGGGCTCTACTGCCCGACCTGAAATGGGCCAGGACCTCTTGAACTTGGGCACTGCTGGTTACTCCATGCCCTGACTGAGGGCCAGCGCATCTTAAACTGTGGGGCTTTGTGGCTTGCCCTACTGTGGTTCTGGAACTGTCGTGAACCCTTTACCTCTGGCCCAGACATGAAGCAAGGTTTGGCCCCTGGACTAATTGCCCCTCGCCCTAACCTGACGTAAGGTCAGGAACCAGACTAATGGGACTATTGACTTGAGGGATTATTTTAACGGGAGTGTAGTGGGGCAGACTGGCCGCCCACTGAGCCAGAGGCAGAGGAACCCCTCCGGGAGGCCTACCAGCCTACACATGTATTAAGAGGAATGTATTAACATTTCTTTTGTTGGTTAGTGCTTTGTTGTCCTACCACTAAAAAGCACACGAACATACAAATGCAGCACATAACTGGTTAATAATAACTACTTGTAGATGTTTGTCTGATTTGTTCTGCTATACATTCTTTGGTGATATGTGAATTTTAATTTTTATCAGATAAATAGTATAAATCAGTATTAATTAGGATTTGTCAGAGATTTCTCTAATTGGATTAGGTGATACAATTCTAAATATGGAATTACATTTTTTAAAAGGTGGACAGATGAAGTGTAATGATCATTTCTAATGAGAGGAATGAAGGACATCAGGCAGGCACTTACTGTATACCATGATAAGCTGATGAGATCAAACCACTAATTTTTAAGGTCAAGAAAAACTATAACCCTTGTCAATAATTCAAGAACCCCAACCATGCAAACAGTAAACAAATAAGCCATCTTTTAAAGTTACCAAGCAATAACTGTGTACTATCTGTTGCATGAATTATAATTTGAAATTCGAGAAATGAATAGTTAAGACAACCATGCATTTTACATTCCCTACATAATAAATGTCTCTATCAAGTAAAGAGCCATGTGTATAAGGAATTATTAACAACTCTCTGTAATAAGCCACACAAATCCAGGACAGTATATTAGTCTTTCAGCACAAATTCCATGGTTGAGCTTACATTCTTTCTGAAAGAGCATCATGATTGCAACAATATATTGGTACCTCTTCTTTGCTCTCATGATAATCCATGAATAATACTCCTATTGACATGATCAAGACATAATGCAATCCATGACAAAAGTCATATCTTTACATGATTGAATGTAATTTTCTCAGACTGCCAATGCAGGAGTTTCAAAGAGATTCAAGGATATGGAAAGTCCTTGAAGGGGCAATAACAAGTCATTTTTGAAGAAACACAAGACAAATTTTAACCAAAGGTTAACATTGTAAATCAAGATACATTTCTAGTGACCTGTTTATTTCAAATTGTGCCTACCAAGTAAAACTGGCAATTTTCAGCCCAAATTGGTTTTCCAAGCTTAAGTTATTCTGGGGTTGAAATAGGGCTTAGAATAAAAAGTGGTTACAACCTTGGCAGTGAAGGCTGCCATTTCTCCATAATGTGAGTACAGTATATTGTCTTGATAAGAGGCACTTGCTGTTAACTCATATGTTTCCACTAGTACTGTGCTATAGTTTCAAATACTTAAATCAAGTCAAGATTATAGCCCTTTATTTACAAGTGGAAAAATGAAACTCAGATAATAATAGACAATTCAGACTGATCAAGCTCAGCCTTTGCATTCCAAGCATAGACATATCCACACACAAACTGTTCTTTAACACTTTTCTTTGTGAAGCTCCTAAATGGGCTGAGATGTCTGACTTTATTTTGAACCTGTACGCTGGATGTGAACAAAATGGCCAACAACACTACACTGCTAATGTTAACATCAAGTAAGTATTGCAGCTTTAGAAGGGAGACAAGATTAAAAATTGAATGTAGTCCTGTGATCTAGTAGGATAAGTCAGTAATAAAACATGAAAGTGTGTATGTTTATAATGTCACATGTATGTGAACGGTCTTGCAGAAAAGAAGAAATTACCCACTGTTGCTAAATTTCTTTCTCTCTTCCCCCTCTCCAAAGAAAATTATTAATGTCTGTGTATCTGTGATCTGTATAAGAAACATGGTCAAAATAAAATAGGACATTGTTTGTTTAAGGTACTAGCTGGCCTTTAATCTCGCAATTTTTCTACTCTGGCCAGTTTATAGAAGCATAAATCATTGTTGCCTTCAGCACAGTTCTCCAGAGTCTACTGCAAAACCCTGGAAAGTATACTTCAGCAGTGGGAAGTCAAATAAATTAAAAATAACAAAACTTGAGAGTGTCTGAAGAAAACAATAGCCTTATAACGGCTTAAACCAGTGTGTGTCCCCAGTTTTACAGGCCACCTGGTTGGAGCTTGGATTTTGATTTAGAATTCTGCCCTTCTGTCTCAACTGGAGCCCGGGACATGAGGTGGATTTAGTCCCATTGGCAGGGGATAGAAAACCTTTTGGGTCCTGCTGAGAGAGTGGGGAGAGAGATTCTTGAGTTTTTGCATCTAGCCAACCAAAAGTGAATGAGGGGCACTCAACCCACCTTGTGAGACTGCCTGAGTACATTCAAGGGGGAAAGGGCTGGCTTTGCTTCTTAGAGTAGTGGGGTAATTAGTTAATTTGAGGGGAGTTATTATAGCTAATTGTCTTGGCTCCAGCATTATTCTCCTCTAGGCATAAAAGATCTCTCTGAGGAGTAGGTGGCCTTTCCACTCTTAATGTGTGTAGTGCCCTGGCTGGCTGGGCCATGCTATATCACTTTGCTAGAGGTTTGAAAGAGATTTTCCAACTGGCACTTGTTGGGTTGTTTTTTTAACTTCCTCACCACATCCCAGAGGTCTGACCAGTTAGTTAAGATCACTAAAAGGAAAAAGAAAACTAAATTAAAATCAAAACAGAACATTGTTGCAACCTGCAGCTAATGCCCAATACGATAGATAGAGTTCAGTGGGTGACCAGATTTTGGGGTAAACCTGAACATGGCACCAAACTGGATTGGTTGGGGATGTTGGGTGATTTTTAGTCTCATACAGACTGTGTCATTCTTTTGAGCATCCTCATCCCTTTGAGGGGATTGTGTAAGGCTGTGGTTCCCAACCTTTTTTTATATTGACTGGTATAATTTTATTTGCATATTTGAATATTCATTATGCAAATAACAAATATGCAAACATGCAAATAAATATTACTGGTCTGTTGAAAGCCCTGGCCCCCAGAGCCGTCTCGAACAGCCGGCTTCAGCTCCATCAGTTGCCAGGTGTTGAGTGGCTGCTGAAGCTGGCTGTTTGTGGCAGCTCTGGGGGCCAGTGCTGAGGTACACCCTGGCCCCGAGCCTCCCAGTGCCAACCCTAACCCCTAGAGCCCCCCACCTCTCCACTACCTCCCAGCGCCAGCCACTGACCCCAGAGTCCCCTGCACCCAACCTCCACCAGTGCCAGCTTCCTGCCCTCAGAGCCCCCCAGTGCCAACCCCCATCCCAAAAGTCTCAGTGCCAGCTCCCTGCTCCTTATAGCCCTCAACACCAAATCCCCCCATGCCAGCCTCCTGTTTCCAGAACTCCACTGTACCCACCCACCCAGACTCTCCCCGTGCCAGTCCCCTGATGCCAGAACTCCCCAGTACCAGCCCTGCCCCTGTAGCCCCACCACTACTAGGCCTGTCCCCAGAACCCCCCAGTGCCAGCTCCCCACCCTGCATGCCCAGTGCCCCCCATGTCAGTCCCCACCTCTTAGAGCCCCCCACCCCTTAGAGCTCCCCAGTACTAGCCCAACTCCAAGGCCCCCAGTATGAGCTCTGCCCCCAGAACCTCCAGTGCCAGCACCCTGCCTCTTAGAGCCCCCCACACCGAGAGCCCCCCCACCACTAGCCCCGCCCCCCTTACCAAGCCCTGCACTGCTTCCTGGTTCGCATGTCCTGGGCTCTGCACAACCCTCCCACCGCACAGTAAACTGCTCTTCTGTGCCCAGAAGGGACCCCGCCCCTGCCAGTGTAGGTTAGCTGAGAGGCGGGACAGGACACGCCTCTTCCAACAGCCATGGTGGGAGACACTGCAGCCTAGTAGCCAGCGGTTCGCGGTCTGGCACTGGTCTGCAGACAGGTGATAGGTAGCCTCTGGTGTAAGGGATCCCGGCATGAGCTGAATCCCAGATATTGGCCGGGGGGGTGGGGGGGAGCTGAGTTTTGTCACTCCCCTCTCTCTGTTGAATTAGATTGTCTATGGATCCAAACAGTTACTTGATATTTAAAGGGATGGTGGGGAATGGGGAGTTCACATAAATTGCCTCTCCCCTCCCCTATTAGTTGGGATTAATTTAGTAACATTGCAGCATGCTGCATGTTCTAGGTAGTATTTCTTGCATGTCAAGATCAACGAATCAAACCCCAGTACAAATTTCTGTGAAGATTGCCATGTTTCAGAAAATTGAGTTCTGTAACTCACGTCCAGTATAATATTTCCTGTTAATTACCTATTTTGCATCTTTGTTTTAATATTAAATAAATAAATTGGATCAAGTATAATAAGTCCTCTTCTGAAATTGTTTTAGAATACTGTGTGTGAATAGAACTCTCTGGCTAGCTACACATGCAACTAAATATTTCCCCCCCTCTTTCATTGAAGTAAGCAATTGACTCTGTAAAATGCAAAAATATATTGGGTTCTAATTGGTGCCATGACTTTGACTTAAGTGAATGTCTATTGTTTCAAAATTTCTCCTGGCATTTTGGACTGCAGTTGCAGATTTCATGTGTTCTAAACCTGTAATCATGTAATCCATAAACTCTTTACCAATACACATTTCACCCATAACAAAATCTATTTTGGGTGAAATGCATATTGATAAAAGAGTTTATGGATTATATAATTACAGGTTTAGTTCTTCTAAAATAAGTGATGTAGAAAACATACTCAGAGCTTATTCTTTCTTGCATGTTCTGCAGTGTTAATTAGTACATAGAAGATGTTTACAGGAACAGAAATAACTACATGAGTTCCTATACAAGTTTTGTCAACAGGATTTTTAAACTGATGACTGTTGTGCTCAGCATAATTCTCAGTTTGTCAGCACTCTTTCTTAGATATTGCCTTTTGAAATGTATTGAAGGCTAAATTGAAGGGTCACCGAAAGAGCAAATGGTGTCAGTATGGCACTTTGATACATACAAAGTGTTTTATATCCTTTATTATCATGTTAGCATTTCTGGTGTCAGTAATAAACAGGGAATATATAAACATGCATTTTGCTGGGCCAGTTCCAGCTAATGGTCTTCCGAGGTCTGCAATCTGCTTATGTTTTCCTGATGCTTAGGGGGAAGCAAGCAGATCTCCTCATCATGCAAAATATGAACAGTAAAAGTTCTAATGCATTAGGTTACTTAATATCTATTCTATCCACCTGACAGGGCATGACTGCTTCTTACAGCACATTTTCTAACGCTTTGTCCACTCCATATTTGAAAGTCCCAAGCAAAAGGGGGGGCTTCTGCCACTCTTTTTTGGGAAACTACTATACCATCTAATGAAACTCATTTGTCGACTTTCTCCTGATATTCAACCTAATACTTTTCCTTTCTTAATGTTATAGTCCTTTATACTATCTTAATTAATCATTGGGGTTTATATCCTTTATAGTATGATTAAAATCAGAAAAGTGACTCAGTAGAAATGGCTTCCTGGGTTTCCATTCATATTGTGTTTACATGACTCATTGTAAGTAAAAATGTTCAAGTAACTCGCAGCCTTGCAAACTCAGTGTGATCTGAAAATCAAAATGGATTCTTTCTAGCATGTGTAACATCCCTCTGTTACAGAAGTGCAGCCTCATTATCTCCAAATTATCCAAAGTGGTTGCACAAGTGTAACTGAAGACAAAATTTAACTCTGTAATTGAAGCTTAATTAACAATTCTGTTGATAATACAGGAAAAGAAATAAAAATCCAGTTCATTCTCTTTTATTTGTATTGGCCACATGTGGGCTTACTGGAGCAAGTTTACTCCCCCCAGAAAACAAATTATTGATTAAATTAATGGATCAGACTCTGAATACAAACAAGTAGTGAGCATCCTACCTAAATAATAAACTGGAGTTTAAAGTATCTGGAGAGTTGGTTCAGGAATGTTTTATTTTCTCTCTTCCTGTTTAGGAGGTCGTTAGCAGATGTGCACTGTATTTAATTTTATCACATTCTTTTTATGCATCTTACTAATTGTATAGTTTTGTAACCAGGATGAGGAGTTACTTACTGACTCGTCTGACAATCCATGATGACCTGACATTGTATTTCGTTCACATGTGTAATTGTAGAAGTTATTGATCATATATTGATCATACATTTATTCCAGCTCTTTCTTTATTTTTTTTTTTTAAGAAAAGCCCACTTTGAAGATTAGTTTTCCCCTGAATAAAATCAACTTGGATTTAAAATTAATAAGCAAGTCTGTAATAAAGGACAAGTTTGTGGATTGGTAGAACTAAAGGCCAGATAGGACTACTGTGGTCATCTAGACTGACCATCTGTATAACAGAGGCCATTGAATTTCCCCAAAATAATTCCATGAGTATAACATTTACTAAATATGCAATCTTGATTTAAAAATTGCCAGTGATGGAGAATCTACACAACCTGTGTAAATTGTTCCAGTGATGAATTATTCTCGCTGTAAAATACTTATGCCTCATTTCCAGTCTGAATTTGTATAGCTGTAACCTCTAGCCATTTGACTGCCTTATGTTTTTGTGCTAGATCGAAGAACTCATGATCAAGTATTTGTTCCCATGTAGGTAGTTATGCATTGTACTCCAGTCACCTTTTAACATACTCTTTGTTAGACTCAGGGAATGTAATCCATTATTTTATCACTATATGGCAAGATTGGATAATAATTTTGTGATGGGAGTCTACTCCAAGATTTTGATATGTGGTAAAGGGCCACAGTTTTATATGGTGAGAGTGTAGGGTCTGGGATGGATGATGGGTACAGAAGGTGACGGTGTAGGGTCTGGGACGGATGATGGGTACAGATGGGTACAGAAGAGAATGTGGGGTTTGAAAGGGATCTTGTATGAAGGAGGGGGTTGTGATCTGGAGCAGGAGATTGAAATGCTGCATCTGCCCTGCAGGCCATACCTTGCATACTCCTGCTTTACTTTCTAAACTGTCAATCATTTTCTGAGCCCTCTTTAATTTATCAACACTCTCCTTGAATTGAGGACGCCAGATCTGGATACCGTATCCCAGTAACAGAATGCAGGGTAATGTAACCTCTCTTTTCCTACTCAGGTCTGTCCTCCTTATGCATCCTTGGACTGTATTAGCCCTTTTCCCCACAGTGTAATAATACGTTTGGCTGGTTATCCATCTTGGCCTAGAAATATTTTTTCAGAATCACTGTTTCACAGAATAGAGTTCTCTATCCTATGAGTATGACCTACATGCTTTGTTCTTAGATGTATACATTTAGCCATGTTTAAACATGTGTCTCCTCATTCCCAACTAGCCAAGTGATTCAGATAACTCTGAATCAGTGAGCTATCCCTTTGTTATTTATCACTCCCTCAGTTTTTGTTTCTTCTGCAAACTTTCAGTGATTTCCTGTATTAGATGGACAATCTCCAGTTACGTTCACTTTCCAGTCTCTGATCATGTTCACTTTCAAAAGCTTATTACTTATTTGACCCTTGCAAGGAGACATTGATGAAACAGGGCACAACAGTGCCCCTTTACAAGCTTTTCAGTGTTTTTTTCCCCTCCTTTAATTGTACAGTCCACTGTACAAAATGCTGTCAGTGTCTCCCCCATCAGATTGGCTGCAAAGATGATCTTAAAAAATATTTAATGAAATAAAAAAGGTCTGACCAGTCATTAGCCATCCAATTCATAAAAGTCATGCTATAACTAGGAATAATGTATGTCCTGGCACTCAGTATATTTTGCATGGATATGATGTAGCTTTCTTGTGTGAAAAGATACAGATTATCCAGAAAGAAAACTTGGATATGCAAAAGAATCAAGAATTTGAAGAACAAATAAAAATCCATTTATAAAGAAATGAATTAATCTCATTTATTATTTTGAATGCAAATATGCCAAAAGTACAATTTAAACAGATTGTATTGTAAAATATTAGTAATAAACCACCTACACGACACTCCAGTGACATCTTATCAAAAGCAAGCTTAGTACTGTAATAAATTGTTAGATTTGTGTATGCAGCTGGTGCACTAAAAATAGTGTGTAGCTGCAGCAGTGTCAGTGATGGGAGGAGCTATGTGCCCTGTTTACATACATCAGAGACCATGGGCACATACTTGAGGCAGCTAACCTCTTCCACCACTTGCTCACCTGTGCCTGTGCTCTGTTTTTAGCATAACTAGATCGGAGTGAATGTGAGTGTGTCTCCTAGACACCTTACCCCCCACTCAAAGTATAGACATTCCTTATGTCATAGTCACTATATTGCTAAAATCCAGTGGCGATACTATAGCTCAGCTAATAGGACCAATAGCACTTTACAAAGAGTGTTGACATGCTTAGCCAGATTGTCAGAAGTGTACCTTTTTTCTAGTTCCTCTCGCTTCAATAAATTTATGCCCTCAAAGCATCTGACCCATAAGAATACCAATATGCCTTGGATGCATTATAAGAGTCTATTTTATGAAAAATGCAGGCCATTCCATTGTAACGGAATTAATGATGGGAGTTCCTGCTTTTACAGTATAACACATGGGTTTGTTTTGTAATGTTTGAGCCAGATATCTCTTTCAATCAGTTGACATAAGTCATTGTATTAGTATGCCTCCGATTCAATGTCTCCCAATTTGAAATAACCTCAGTCAGAGGATCACTTTTGCTTTTTTCTCCCCTCAGAAGGAGACCACTAGTCTCTCACAAAGTGTATGCTATATTTTTAGTTTTCCTTTAGTCAGGGTTACTGGCATGAATGATATATGGGGATCCTATGATGGATTCTGTAATGTTGATAATGAAACCGATGCATAAGGCAGTGGAGAATCCATCTTTCAGGTCTGAAAAACCTGCTGGCATACTTTTAACAACAATAGTGTAAACCAGGGATCTGAAGGACTGCTTGCAATGCAGCCAGCTGAAGTTGTTTAGCTCTGCAAGATAATTAATTGTTGATATGTAAATACAGCTCATGCTGGTTTGGGGAAGGAATCCAGGGTATGGTTATGTAAAACCAATTCAGCCAGGGCTGATGGAGGATCGGTTGTTAGAATGGAATGTGGTGTATTGTAACTAATTTGGGCTGTTGGGGGGGGGGGTCACAAATCATGCTACCCTTAAATGTGGGAACTGTAAAATATGACACCAGTGCTTGCAGGAGAGACACCATCATTGTAAGAGGTCTCAGATGAACAAGCCTCTCACTTCCATAATTGAGTGAACTGAGTTGGGGGGGGAAGGGCTTGAGCCAGCCTGCTTCATGCCTGCCAGGTGTGAGCTGTAAGATTGGTTCAACCTCCTCCCTCCCCCCCCCTCTTCCCCCCCCAGTTCTAAGGATAGACCTAAAGCAGACTCCATTAGGAGTCTTGTTGCTATTCCAGTGGAAGCTGGAATCTTTTGCCAGCCTAGGTGGTGGCTAAAGAGTTGAAATCACAAAGAGCAGAAATCACTGGTTTGGCCTGGCGCCAGACCCATTGCAACCAGCAGAGCAGCTGGCGGGAACGACCGGCGGGCAGCTGGTAGGAGCGGCAGCAGGTGGCCAGCGGACCACAGGAACAGCGCAAGGGTGGTATGGCCTCAGGCTCAATGAGTGGAGTCCTCAGGGTGATGTGTCTGGGTCTGCACTGACTGGACAGAGCTGTAAGTGGGGCATTTGAAGTAGGGTACGGAGAAGGTGACTAGTGAGCCTGAGAGGCAAAGGACATTGCTCAATTCATTTGATCTGGGATGGTTACTCATGGGTTGGTTATGAACTCTGGTTGTGGTATTTCCCCCAAGCTAATGCCATGTGACTTCTCTCTCTCTTTCATTAAAAGTTTCTTTTCTACGCTCAAACTCTGTGCTTGCGAGTGGGAAAGCATGGCCTCTCAGAGGCGCCCAGGGGTGTGTGAATTTCCCAGGCTACTGGGTAAGGGCTCGAGCCGGTTCTGTGTGAGATGGAGGAAAAGGGAACCCTAGATATTGAATCTGGCCCTGGCTGCTGCCGGCACTACCTGGCAGAAGGGTTACAATAGCATGCATCAGGATCAAACATCTAGAATATGTGAGCTTACCATTTCTAGCAACAATTTGCCACAATTTACACTATATTATTTACCCACCTTTAAATGCGTTGACTGGGTTAATGTATTTAGTTGAGTGCTAAGCCAGCCACAGAATGCTCCTGAATGTTATTGTCCTGCAGAACAATTAGAAAAAATATTAAGAGCAGGAAATATTCCAAAGATACCATCGTGACCTCAGATTTAGGATGGAAGTCTGGTCATTAAGGACTTGATAACTGTAATAAGCATATAGTTCACTGACATGCTGGTAAGACTGAAATTTTTTTTCTGACCCTAGTCACTTAATGGAGGTCAAAGTTACAAAGGTTAATTCCCCTATCACCAGGCAAGGGTCATTACCCACTGACTCCAGGGATTGCAGTTACAATAATGAAAAAGATAGAAAACTGAGAGTATAGAAATACTTTGTGAAGGAGCAGTGAAGGTCCTGGTCCCACTGAACTCAATGGGAATTTTGCCATTCACATTAAAGAGAATAGCAGTGACCTTCAGTTAAGATACTATGTAGAAAAGTGGAGTGAATAATTCACAGAAAACACTTTATTTGACAAGTTAGCCTTTTTTCTGTACATGAGTTGTCTGTAAAGACTGAGTATTTTTCAATTTGTTTCATAATTTAAAGAATAGGCATAAGTCTTTGGCTCAAATTGTTTATGCAAATACCAGATTTCAAGTAAGAAATTTACTCTCCAAAAATTTTGTGCAATTCACTGCCTGTATACTTGTTGAATATAATCCCAGAGGAGTAGCTGTTAGTCTGTAACTTTAAAAACAATGAGTGTTCCTGTAGCACCATAGTGCTGGAAGAGACCTCAGAAGGTCATCAAGTCGAGCTCTAGGCAGGACCAGTTCCAACTAAATCAACCCAGCCAGGGCTTTGTAAAGCCGAGACTTAAACACCTCTAGGGATGGAGACTCCACTACTTCCCTAGGTAACCCATTCCAGTGCTTCACCACCCTCCTAGTGAAATAGTTTTTCCTGATATCCAACCTGGACCTCTTCCACCACAACTTGAGACTATTGCTCCTTATTCTGCCATCTGTCACTACTGAGAACAGACTTTCTCCATCCTCTTTGGAACCTCCCTTCAGGAAGTTGAAGGCTGCTATCAAATCACTCTTCGCTTCTGCAGACTAAACAGACCCAACTCCCTCAGCCTCTCCTCATAGGTCATATGCTCCAGCCCCCTAATCATTTTGGTTGCCCTCCGCTGGACCCTCTCCAGTGCGTCCACATCCTTTCTGTAGTGGGGGACCCAGAACTGGACACACTACTCCAGATGTGGCCTCACCAGAGCCGAATAAAGGGAAATAATCACATCTCTGGATTTGTTGGCAATGCTCCTCTTAATGCACCCTAATATGCCATTAGCCTTCTTGGCTACAAGGACACACTGTTGACTCATATCCAGCTTCTCAGCTACTACTTAGCTGCTGGTTGGTCCCCAACCTGTAACAATGCTTGGGATTCTTCCATCCCAAGTGCAGGACCTTGTTGAACGTCATCAGATTTCTTGTGGCCCAATCCTCCAATTTGTCTAAGTCACTCTGGACTCTATCTCTGCCCTCAAGCGTATCTACCTCTCCCCCTAGTTTAGTGTCATCTGCAAACTTGCTGAGGGTGCAATCCATCCCCTTATCCAGGTCATTAATAAAGATATTGTACAAAACCGGTCCTAGAACCGAACCTTGGGGCACTCCGCTAGAAACTGACCACCATCCTGACATTGAGCCGTTGATCACTACCCGCACCTTAGGGACCAAATAAAATATACATAATCATGAGTTTTTGTGGGCAAAACCCACTTCATTAGATGAATTCATCTGATGAAATGGATTTTGCCCATGAAAGCTCATGATTGAATATCTATTTGGGTAGTCTCTAAGGTAGGGGTGGGCAATAATTTTCTTAGAGGAGCCAATTAATTTTGGTACATGGTCATGGGCTGGCTTCACCTGGAAGGGGCAGGGTCTGGGGTGGAAGAGGCAGAGCTGGGCCCTAACCTCCCCCCGGAGTTGTCTGGATCTGGAGGCTTTGAATGCAAAACACAGAAAAGGGTTCCTGGCCCCGCCACTACTACATTGCCTGGCAAGTGTCTGGGGTTGCTGCAGTTTTTAAAAGGCTCCTGGTTGTGCTGCTATGCCAGCAGGGACTGGAGCTGCGGGCCCTTAAAATTGCTGCTATTTAAAGGGCATGCAGCATCCAGCCCCCCTACTATCGCATCATCTGGGAACCGCCTGGGGTTGCTGCGGCTACTTTAAAGGTTCATGGCTCCGGCTCCTGCCGGGGTAGCACCGCAACCGTGAGCTGTGAGCCATTTAAATAGGATCTTGCTTCCTAAGCCACCGCCTGGAAATTCAGTGCCATGGGCAGCAGGATATAAACAGAAGAAGGCCAGATGCAGACTGCAGGCCGGATCAAAGTGTTAGCCAGTGCCCACTCCTGCTTGAAGGTCTCACAGGACCAGTCATTTGTTGAACATAATATTAGAATAGTTAAGGAATGTGGACACTAAGAAGCACAGCTGAAGCGAATTTTTTTTTTTTGTTGGAGTAAATATTCATGAACACTTGCAAGCCATTTGCCCAACTCTTTACTGTTACAAGCTTCCTAAACAATGAGTTTTGAGGTGCAAACCTCTAGAGTTTTCTGGTGTATTCATTCAGAAATTTCAGTGCTTAGCTGAATTTCATTTTGACTGTTCCAACGGCTTTAAAGTTCTCCCATATATAGGTGCTCTCACAATGTTTACCAGTCCTTATTTCTAATCCTAGCTACAAGTACTGTGTAAACAGCATTTTTCTGAGTATTTCGTCAGTCTTCTTTTCTGTCCTAACAATAGCATGGAGGTGAAAAGGCAAGCAAAAATGAAATAAAAAGCCTGTTCTAACCCTGCAGAAAATCAGGACCTTTGGTTTTAAATGAGTGATAATTGGCACGTGAGGGAGGTTCAGATTCCTGCTATTTCTGATGAACCAGTTGGTTCAGCTTTAAAAACCAATCCATTTAACTATAGATATGGTATATAATGATAAGAATAATACTTAGTACATATATCTAGTACTTTCTAAGCACTTCCTAAAACTTTTAATTACTACTTAGGATGAGAATTGCATTTAGAGAACTATGAGATCTAGTAGTAGCACCAGAGTTTAGTTTATAGGTATTATGGAAAATTTAAACTACTGTACTTAATAATATGAAGGCACCCATCTGCACTGACATTTAGATAACCTGAACTTTAACTCTAAATAGCTGTAGCATAGCAACTTTTTCAGTACCATCATTAAGAAAACATCAAATATGGCACTTTCAGAATTGATTTTGTACCTATGTGAAGGTTTCATGAATAAAATTACTCTCAGAATTCTATATTCTATCTTGTCATTTCTAGAAAGAGATACTTAGAGAAGCCCCGAGGTATTTAAAACAACAGCTGGTGAATTGGCCATCCATGACTTGGTTATATTCCACATCTGGCCCATTTCCCAATAATAACATAACTAGATTTGAGAGATTCACAAGAAGATGAAAGAGGAACACTGGTGACCTTCTGGGAGTTCAGTTTAAGGGAATAAGAATTATCTTAATGCATTCTATTTAAAAATTTTTGTTTAGGGGCACTGAGGCAGTAAAGTTAAACATGCCTAAAAACAGTTGGAGAGATTCCCAATGCAAATTGTTCCAGTTAAGTTTTCAATACAGAAACCCATGCAGATAAATAGTCTGTAAAGAGTAGTCGAAGTTATAAGTAAAAATGTTAAAATATAAATCAGATAGGATGGAATGTTAGCAGAGATATTTATGTGAGTAAAATAACTAGAGGAGCAAATAGAAATAGTATGAAATAGCACAAATATTTCAACTAACAGTTATATGGTCTTCCAATATATTTTTAAAAATTGGTTACTAAAAACATTATAATGGAAACACTGATGATGGTGATCATGCAGACAGTATGTTGAATTGTTTTCCTTCTGTCTGATTAGAGAAGGGAAGGAAAACTGCCTAAAACAATGACATCGTTTCCATCTATCATGGTATTAGTCTGTGTGTAGAAGAAAATTCAGTTATGGAAAGTCTTGATCCTAATCTGAAATTGAGACATTATACCAACTTCAGACTCAGAAGGGCCATCTTTACAAGTTACAACACAGTCTGTGTATTGTCCTTGATAAAAATTACAGATGATTGGGAGGGAAGGATAGGTGAGACTGCAGGGGAGAGAAAAGTGAGGACTTCCCCGTGGGGGGAAGGCTGACTTTTTCATGAAAAATTTAAAACCTAAGAATTATTTCCCCCAAACTGAACAATTTTGGCTGAAAACTTTCAGTTGAAAAAAATAAAATTTAGATTTGGAAATGTCATCATAGTGCCTAATAAGAGTTGTAGTTCTGATTCTCCTGTATGGGCTGGACGCAGAGTAAAATGAAATGGTCATGCTTTTTCATCTGGTAAAAGTTTACAAAGGATCAGTTTTTAGAATATATATTAATGACTGACAAAAGAGTAGGGTAGTAACATTTTCAGATAATACCAATTTAAGTTTAATAAAGATTATCCTAAAAGTAGTGAGGGAACTCCCAAGTGATTTCACGAATAAACATAAATGGGCAACACAAAGGCATTTGAAATGCATTGTTGACAAATACAAGGTAATGCAAACTGAAAGCAATTTTATAAACAACTCTCATACTTTGCTGAGTTCTAAATTAACTGAGAGCAATCAGGAAAATGACCAAAGTGTAATTGCAGCTAGCCCACTGGAAACCTTTGATTAATGCAAACTTGTGAGAAAATGTGAGCAGGTATAATAAATGGTATTGAAAGTATTATGATACTATATAAATCAATCCTAAGCCCTCAGGTAGAATATTGTGTTAGTTCTAGACACATTATCTCAAAAATTATATATTATAGAAGTGGAAGGATATAAAGAGAGGAAAATTATTACTCATTGAAAAACTTCAATAACAGAGATTGAAAAGATTCTGTTTAGTTCAGAGAAGACGAAAATACATTATATAAAATATGTATAAAACAATGAATGGCATGGAAAAGGTAAATTGGAATCTCATATTTGGTTTTTTGTTATTATGCATAAGGAAGCATTGAATGAAATTGAACTGCAACAAATGTAAAACTGATAAAAGTAAATTGTTTATACAATGCAAAATTAACAGGTAGTACTTACTGCTATAAAATACATTTCAGGCCAAGATATAAAAGACTATGTATTGGAATTGACATTTGTATGGATAATAAAAGTATCTACACCCTTTTCATAGGATTAAAAATAAAGTGAGTGTATGGATGATAAAACCGTGATGTTTCAGGCATATGTCAATTTATAAAGAATGGTTTATAGAAGGGCTTTCCCCAATTGATGGGTAATGCCATAATTGTCCATTACTGGATTTGCTGCATTTTATCATGAAACAAGTTATCTGATCCAATATGTAGTTCCTCTATTGCTGTTTTCCTAGAGAAGACAATTTTTGGATGAGACAGATGATATGAGGCAGGGCGTCCATTGGGCAGAGAAATATAGAATAGGTTGTTCTAGACCAAAGGAGTAACAGGAGAAATTGTTGTTTCTATAGTGTCCATAGTTTCTGTAGCACACAGAGGAACACAATAGAGCTAGTCAAACTTCTTTTGGAACATTTTTTCATTAAAAAATGGCTTTAGAATATTTTTTGTAAAAACAAAATACAACACACATGTACACCATCCTGTGAACTAAAAACATAAAATTTTCTTGGTAACCAAAACACCAGACTATTTAGGTTTTTGATATTTTTTCAATGAAATCAAAATTTTCTGTAAATATAATTAGAAATGGAAAATTAAAAATGTCCAGACCAACTCTAGAAACCAATGCTAGATAAGCAAGTATGGTAACAGAGTAGTTTTGTGAGTACAGAATTCTGGAGCCCATGGAGGATTTTAATATCAAGGATAGCAACTTTCAAATGGACATGACATAATAATTTTTCAGATACCCACCATGTTGATTTACCATTTTTTCCAGCCACTTTATCTCTGTCCTGCCTCTTGTCATATATTTACTGCCCAGCTTACTTAGTCCGCTTTGCAGGCTTTAGATTCTCTCATCAGGTCTCTATGTATTGAAGTCTCTCTCCTACTTGTGCTGCCTATATATCTGCATATTCCCCCTTTTTCCTCTATCTTTTCAATTGCCTTCCCCATTGTTCTCTTTAAATATTTCCTAAAAACCTTCTTTAAGCTTATAATGGGCTCTGGATCTTGTGGTATTGCAAGTTAAGACTTCTATACAGTTAATACAAAAATAGTTTTCTATTTCACCTTGTTCCCTTGCCTGGCCTGTTCATTTAGTTCTGTTTTCAAAGCAAGAATTGGGTCTGATGAACTTTTATACAAGTAACCAGCATGTAAAATTGTATTCCCACTCTTCCGTTTAGCAGCTGGAATCCCAAAGTGTATTTGCAATGCTTCTATTAAGCTTCATGATACTCCTTCATCAGAGGTCTGTATTAACAGGAAATGTTGAATAAACCATACTGAAACGTGTGATGGATGAGACCAACAGGACTGGATAGGAGCCTCATAAACCATAAGTCACTGTTAACATAATATAGCAATTTTTGTGTATACATGCTATAACTCTTTAGAAGAATCAGAATTGCTCAGGTGTTTTTGGTTTTCTTGTCCACTAGCAATTAGCTTATGAAGAAGATATCAATCCTCGGGGTAATTCTCCGTTAGCTCCTATAGTATCTTCTGGTCTACCATACCAGAAGTTTTGAGTTCTGCTTGTGATTGTTTATTTACTATTTAACTTGTAATCATGATTTATGTGCATCTAGTCTATGCATCCAATAAATGCTATAAATATGCATGGATAAGATCTGAACTGGGGACAGAGTATGTAAGGTTCAACTGATTTTGGTTTATACCATTGACTGTGATCTCAAACCTGTTTAAGTGTTCGGATTTTCCTTGTTTTCCACTGACTGGTCCACGAGGAAGGTTATATGGCTATATCACTATAATGATCTGGGGTAGTATTCTATCACTTCATGAATAAGCTGATGTCTGAGGACTTAGTCACTGTTTAGCCTGTGATATCACATTCTTACACCATTAGAACAGTAAATTAGAACCTTATGTCCTACTTTTTTTTATCTACCTGATTATTCTCATACTGCAATGTGACAGTCAAGAATATGTCCATTTGCTTTATCAACTGAGACTTTATGGTGGCACTTATACCATATATTAGAGAGGCCTTGTACCTGTTACACTGTCAACAGTTGGAGTACTTAGAACGTTGATAAAATTAAGTAAACAGTTTTCCTATGAGTCTGTCAAACTATTCCTGCATTATATATTCCTTGATAATTACCTCATCTTTGTTAAATCCTTATGCTTACAGGTTTGGCATTAAAATAGTTGCAATCTTTTTAAATTAATGAAAAAAGAGGATTTCTATGCCAAGATTTAAGATGTTATCACAAACCTGTGTCCTTCTACATGCTCTCCTCTTCTGCATAACCTTGAATTTTGATGAAGTAGACACAGTCTCAGCTACAAAATATCCTGGCTATCAAAGAATCTTAATTAGAACCTTCTAAACATGAAGCATCTGTTCACATACAAGATTGGTTTCTTTATAGTTAAATTTTGTGTGGTTTACTGTGAATTCTGCAGTGCCAGTTCAATAACTGAAACAGATCTTGTTATCAGGCTCTCGGTAATGGATCACATTGTCAGAGATAAAGATCTCCCATGCAAATCCCATGTAATATATGTTTGATGGCAAAGAAAGAAAGATAATAGTCTGCTGAAAGTTATACTCCTTAAGGTTTGAATAAATGGAAGACTGTAATCTAAATGACAATTCATCAACTAGTCTGGTATTAAATCTCTTGTTTTCCACTTTTTATTTGAGAACAAAGTGTTCTACTTCATGTTTAAAATATAGTAGTCAGCAATGGCAATTTATGAATCAGTCTGTGCTATTCAACATCCTCCTACATAGGGTTTTTTGTTTGTTTGTTTTTCAACAAGTATTTTAAATCAGAGGGTTTCGTTTTGGTAGAAAAGATAGAATGGGTTGTAACACTTTATTTAGCATGAGGTAAGGTCTAGCTCTGTAATTATCTATGTATTATTTCATTAGGAGTAAAATATGACTTGCAAATGACATATTTATGAGGAGATTGTTTCTGATTGCTTCTTATTTAGAGAATAAACTCGATTAAGCACCAAATCCTGAAGTCCTTCCTCAGTTTCTATTCAGGTGAAACTATTATTTACTCAATGGGAGCTTGTCTGAATAATAACTGAGTTAAGACTTCAGGATTTGGCCTTGAATTTAGAGCACATTGGTGAAAATCAAACTGAATTTTACCTCAGAGAGATCAGACTTGCAGTCACAATAACCCGTTATAGACAAATTCTGCAGCATACTACCTCTTATATTTTTTCTTTAATTAGGATTTTACATTCTGCAGAAGTGATGAGTTCCTAAAATTCCCCTTAAAAGACAATAGGATCAGTGGGTGCTGAGTTCTTGTAAAATATCAGGCTTTGAAGATAATCTTCCAAAAGTGAACTAATGCTATTTTAAATGGCACTGAAACAATAGTGCTAAGGTACATGTGAACTATCTCCATTCCCACTAATGGGATGCTAACACAAACCTGAAATCCAGTGGTACTTTAAAATGATAATTTTTAAGAATGCCATTATTTTCCTACTTTGTGTGCACAATCATGCATGCAAAGTTGGAAAGTTACACATACAGGTAAATGAGGAGAAATTCTAAAGTGTCTAGCAACAAGAAGTAGTCCTGTGGCACCTTAGAGACTAACAAAAATATATAGTACTATGAGCAAGACCCACTTCATCTCAACTGGGTCGTACACATGAAAGCTCACGATACTATCTATTTTTGTTAGTCTCTAAAGTGCTACAGGACTACTCGTTTTTTAAAGTTACAGACTAACATGGATACCTCTGAGATTTTTTTAAAGTGTCCAGCATCATTTTTTCCCCACTAAGTGATGCTGAATGAAACAAAAATATTATCTTATGTAATATAGGAGCCTAAAGTCAGATTCCTAAAGACAAGCTCATACGTCATCAGGCTTATGATAATATGTTATGATAACCTAGTTTGACCTCTTGCTCACCCACAGCATAGTAAACCTTGTGCACTAAGGCGATCAAAGTAGCAAAGAAACTTTCCATTTGTCTAACTTCTGTTGTTGAGGGACACAAACTTTTGAGTTTATGGAGAGCTCTTCAGATCAATTTCAGGACCAGAAAAAGTGTGGAGAGGCATAGAAGCAGCATGCTGATCTCTGTGTGTTTCTCAATGAATATCCCTTTGCAAAATACTCTCTGGGTAATGCTTAAGGGAGTAAAAGAGGGGCACATGTTCCCCCAAATGCTTTGGGCAGGAGGGACAAGGGGCTGGCCAGCAGTCACCAGAGTGCATGGGTGTCCAGGGTCAAGCAGAGAGGCTTGGTGCCTGCAGTAGGAATCCGCCTCCCCTGCACTCACAGGTGATGTCAGGAAAAGTGGACAACATGGCCCTAGCTTGCTCTGCTTTCCTGGCGCAGCACTTGGGGGGAGGGGCAGGATCACTCCAGCACTCACTGGTGGAAAGCAGAGTGACAAGGGAGGAAGAGCAGAGTGATTTGGGCTGCACTGCTACACTTCTCCTCCTGCCACTGGTGAGTGCAGAGGTTTGGATCCCTATGGCTGGTACTGCAGCCCCAGCCAGTTGGGGCAAGAGCCGCCAGGCAGAGGTGTAGCATGGGTGGAGAAGAAGAAGGGAGAGGGCTGGACAGGGGGAGGAGCAAAGGTGGAGAAAGTTTGTAACGAGGCAGAGAGGGGCTGTTCAGCCCTTTCCCGGGCTGGGCAGGGTCACGTGGCTGGTGGACCCCACTCTGGATCCCTCCTTACCCATCACCCCTGTCTACATTGCAATCAAAAGTGCAGCATGCAGTCCAGATATCTGCAGGTAGCTTTAATCTACCTAGTGAAGCTAAAAACAACCATATAGACACAGGAAATACAGGCTGTTATAAGCCTGCCTGATTCCTGGGCACATACTCATGGTGCTAGCTTGTGCCAAGGACTGTGCCGCTGTGTCTTTGCAGTTTTATTTTTTGCTGCATGGATGTGCCTACCAAAGCTGCAGTCACATCTTTGACTGTGTAGGTATACCCTTAGAGTACATTGACAGGTTACAGAAGATTCCAACATTGTCCACTATCGCTGGGAAGATGATGTCTCAAGTGTTGCTTGGTGGTAAAGTGAAGAGAAAATGGACAGATGTGCAGTGGTCATTAGGGAAACCAGTTTCTGGGGAAATATAAATGAGTTTGCTAAGACATGGCATGATTGCAGAGACAAATGTTCCCACTTTCAGTGGGCAACCATGGCTGCCCCAAAGGAATGATTTACTCTTCACTGGGTGGTGCTGCTGTATTACAGAGTAGGATTTTTAGGCACAAACATCCTAAAGGGATGGTCTATAATGCCACATTGCAGGAGGATTCCAGTGGCACTCCAGTTTACACTTGTATGAATAGCCAGAGTCCCTTATTAATTAATGTAATTACAATGACTATATCAAGAAATGAATAATAAACATCTTAATTCTATATTTGATTATGTTGATTTGTATCCATCAAAGCTGATAATTATATAGGGTTTTTTCAATCCCTTTTTATATTTTGTTCCAATATCCGAGAACAGGAGAGAGAAGGAGGAATAACCTTGACTTACCAGTTTTTATTTGCAGTGTGTATAACCCCGTTGCCATGGAGATCAGCATTTAACTTGTAGACATGACTCATTCCTGCCAAAGCTTCTGTAAAGGCAGCACCTTAATGGAGAGTCAGGCAGATGTTTGATTATAATAAATAGCTTAATAAACTATGGGGGGATTCTTTATTTGCATTTACGATTCAAATGTTCACTTTGAAAATGGAAAGAGAAGATGGTAGAAAATGGAGAAGTTAAATATGTCCTGTCCCAGATTCCAGGTTAAAGATTACTAAGAGTTGCATCCTTTCAAAGACACTCTTTGCTTCTGTTTTACCCCAGGTTTTTAGAGGAATTTTTGGGAGAAAAAATTTAATGCATGTCGCCTGATGTCCTATGTTGAGAAACTTTTTTTTTTTTTTACCTATTGGAGAAGTGTTTTAGAAGTCTGATCAGAAAAAGCTAATGTGTTATAGCACTTAAAGAACAGGAATTTAATTCTGAATACCCCATAGAAACCCCAGGTTTGAAGTAATGTAATTAATGCTTGTGCTTGTATTTACCTGCCTAAAGAAGAAGGCTAGATTTTCTGCTGCCCCTAGTATCTGCTGTGAACCTGGGGGTGGGTGGTACAGGTGGAACTGCTTGAAGCTTTCTGATCTGTTGGCAGGTGTTACACTAGCCCTGGAGTAGTTTAACCTAACATGATAGCCCCAGTGCTGAGCTTTCCTGGTACAGAAGTGAGGGTTTAATTCTAAAGACTTGTTTTTGTTTTGTGATTTTTCAAAAGCGTTGTTCCATGATCTTCTAAGCAGCTTACAAGGTGCTCATCTGGCTTTTATGCACATACACACACTCTTCTTATACTGGAGTTGCTAACCAACAACCGCTGTGCAAACCTGAGCAGGGGAAGAAGGTAGCAGCTGCTCCACTTCTTTCTTCCAATTAGCTAGAGGAGCCAATTATTTGGACTTTGTAGGAAAATTAAGGCAACGGGTCTTGGTCCCTGGGTGCAGAGTTCTAATACAGGAGCTCTCCTCACAAGTACAGTGGCTATTAATCAGGTTCTACTTAGCCATCTGGATAATATATGGACCAGAATGCTGACTATATTTTTACCAGCTAATACTCAATCCCTTGTCTTTGTCTAGTCTCTCTAGGTATAATTTAACTGGGTTCATCAGCATGTACGTGGTAGAGAGGAGCAAGCACGCACTCTGTGGTACCCAGGAATGGTTCAGATTAGGTCAGCTCCAAAGTGGAATTCAAAGGAGGGACCTAGGTCCCACTTCCTCCCAGCTCTTTGGGGCTCACTGGGGAAGGAAGGGATGAGTAGTTCATGTTCATGGGGACAGTAATTGTTGTTAGACCAAAAGGTCTATAAAGGGAATAAACTTCTTTGCACCGTTCCAAATCTTCTGTCCAAAAAGGGCACACCAAACTGTCAGTCTTAGCTTGGTATTTAGGTGACCTTAATGCAAGCCAACAAAACCAGCACTAGAATATTGGAAAATTGTTACTGTGTTCCTGCTTGTAGATTGGACAACAGTAGCTCAGATCAGTAAGCGTATGTAAATTTCAAAAGAGAAAATGTCAGTCCTTATTAGAGATTTTTTTTTTCTTTTCTTTTTCATGGAGTGTATCCATCAAACCACGGGGCTAGAGTACCTTTCTTTTCATGCCCATTTTTGCCATAATGGAGCTGTTGATTAATCACAATTAATCATGGTTTTAATTGCACTGTTAAAAAATCAGTTGAAACTTATTAAATGTTTTTGTTTTTTTCCCCTATATTTTCAAATATATAGATCTTAATTACAACACAGATTACAAAGTGCACAGTGCTTACTTATTATTATTATTATTACAAATACTTGCACTGTAAAAATAAGCAAAATAAATAGTATTTTTCAATTCACCTCCTGCAAGTACTGCTTTGCAATCTTTATTATAAAAGTGCAACTTAAAAATGTAGATTTTTTTTCTTATATAACTGCACTGAAAAACAAAACAGTGTTAAACTTTAAAACCCACAAGTCCACTCTGTCTGTCTACTTGTTCAGGCAGTCACTTAGAGAAACAAGTTTGTTTAAGTTTATTGTTGACAAAGCTTTCTGTTTCTTACTTACAATGTCACCTGAAAGTGAGAACACGTGTTCACATGGTGTTTTTGTAGCCAGCATTGCAACATATTTACCTGCCAGATATGCTAAATAATCATATGTCCCTTCATGCTTCAGCTACCATTCCAGAGGACATACTTCAGTGCTGATGATGCTTGTTTTAAAAAAAATGTTAATCAAATTTGTGACACAATTGTCCCCCAAGGACTTCAATGTCTCCTGCTCTGTTTTAACTGCATTCTGCCATATATTTCTTGTGATAGCAGTCTTGGATGATGACCCAGTACATGTTCATTTTAGGAATACTTTCACTGCAGATTTGACAGAACACAAAGAATGTACCAATGTGAGCTTTCTAAAGATAACTACAGTACTTGACCCAAGGTTTAAGAATCTGGTGTCCCGTCCAAAATCTGAGAGGGATAAGGTGTGGAGCATTCTTTCAGAAGCCTTAAAGGAGCAGCACTTCAATGCAGAAACTATAGAACCCAAACCCCCAGAAAAGAAAATCAACCTTCTGCTGGTGGCATCTGATTCAGATGATGAAAATGAACATGTGTTAGTCTGCACTGCTTTGGATTGTTATCAAGCAAAACCATCATCAGCATGAATACATGCCCTCTGGAATGGTGGTTGAAGGATCAAGGGACATATCAATCTTCAGTGCATCTGTCAGGTAAATATCATGTGATGTAGGTTGCAACAGTACCATGTGAACACATTGTCTCACTTTCAAGTGATGTGCTAATCAAGAAGTGTGCAGCGTTATCTCCTGCAAATATAAATAAACTGGTTTGAGCTTAACAAGAATTAGGAATGAGTGTACTTGCAGGCTTTAAAGTTTTGCATTGTTTTATTTTTTAATGCAGTTTTTTGTTTTACAAACTTAAAAATGTAGGTTTAACTTTCATGATAGATTGCACAACAGTACTTGTAATGGTGAAATTAAAAATATTATTTCTTTTGTTTTTTACAGTATAAATATTTGTAATCAAAATATAAAGTGAGCACTATAATTGTATTCTGTGTGGTAATATAAATTGATATGTTAGGAAATGTAAAAACATGTAAAATACTTCAATCAATGATATTTTGTTATTGTTTAACAATGTGATAATTGTGAGTAATTTTTTTCAGTCACTTGACAGCCCTGTCATAAGCATAAGTTCTGTAGAGGTTTCTATCCTCAACTCTTCTCCACCCTGGTAGTCTTTTATGTGACTAAGCAAGCTGATGGGAATTGTATATAGCACTGCATGGCTGTATTACAGTTCCACATCTCTATCTCATTGTTATCTTTGATTTTAAAAGCTTCATTTCACTATAGATTGAATCAGGACAGCAACGTTTCAAACTAGACCAGGGATGGACAATAATTTTTGATGGAGGCTTCTCCAAAATTTTCATAAGTGGTTAAAGTCCACACTTTCCTAGAGAGTGGGTGCAGGGTATGGGACAGAGGTGTTATGCTGAAAGTAAGCAAACGAGATCTTTTATAGGGGAAAAGGCAGTACACCGCATTTATTGAGAATACAACAGTAGCATATGCTTTTCAGTCTCTCTCTCTCTCTCTCTCTCTCACACACACACACACACACACACACACACACACACACACACACACACACACACACTCTCTCTCTCTCTCTCTCTCTCTCTCTCTCTCTCTCTCTCTCTCCTCTCTCTCTCTCCCCCTCCCCCTCCCCTACCAGACGATGTTATAGTTACCAGTCCAGAGTCTGGATCAATCTAGTGGCAGAAGAGAGCTTGGGGTAGTGGACTGGGGTGCAAGAGAAGGTGTGGGATCTGAGTGGGAGTTTGGGTGAAGGAGGGGGTTATGACCTGGAACAGGAGATTGGGCTATAGGGCCTGGGAGGGGGTATGGATGCAGAAGAGGATTCTAGCCAGGGGGAGGTATGTAGGAGTGGGTGCAGGAGGGTTAAGGTGGTGACCTGGGGCAGGAGATTGGGTGCAGGGTCCGGATGGGTGGTATGGGTGCAGGAGAGGATTCTGGCCTAGGGCAGGGGTGTAGGCCAATTGGAACTGAAAGATTTTGCCCATCTCTTCCCCCCCATATACACACAGTGCAGAGAGCCACAAAGAGCAACAAGCCTTTTGAATGATGCTGCTCTGTGCCCCAGGGGCAGGTGGTCTGAATTAAAAGGCTTGGCAGGCTGGAACTAGCTTGTGGGCCATATTTTGCCTACCCCGGAACTAGACCAATCAGATGGACCCCACTTCTGTTAATTTTCCATCCAGTGTGCAAATACATTATCCTTGAAAGTTACCAAAAACTATTTGTTATGAATTTAATAGGGAGCCACAGTTGCAGATTTTAACACAGGGAGAATTATTGGCTCACATATACCAAATGTCATATATTGGGATAGGATAAAATTAGATGGAAGGGAAAGTGAATGTTGAAATGTCTGAGAATATCTAATTAAACTTTTTAAGGACTAGTAAACTTCATGGAGTACTAAAATTAAGTTTTCATACATCTTCTTAATTGTATAACAGGAACAGCAAAGAAAGGGCACACTGGAGTCACCAGCCTCTCTTGTGAGATATTATTCTTTCTCCTGTGTCTTATGTGTTCCTGACATTTTCTGTAATGGTTCTAACATGGACCACCTTAATAAATAATAAATTCGAATTGTTTTACAATTTGCAGCCATACTAGCAAAAAATTCAGTGAGGAAAGGAAGTAAGTGTCTGTGATGTCTGCATTCCAAAGAAGTGATAGATCTAATCCTCTGCCAGATGTCTTTTGTCTGACTAACTTGCACAGTAGTCAGTGAAAGTCTTCATGTAAATAAGGCCCAAAGACTGGACCCATAATTCCATATCTTTATAGCCTCTATTACCTCACTGTTCCTCTGAAAGTCTGAAAGAGAGCTGTATGGAACAAACATAGTGAATCTATGGAAATAGCTGTTCTTGTGTAAGGAATAAAAAACCCTCCTGTGTACAAATTTATAGATAAGTAAAAGGTAGAACTGTACAGAAGACAAATGTTCTATGTAGTGAAGCATTTGATGCTTTGAAATTTAACTTAATTCCAAATCAGAACAAAAACTGTTTTATTTAAATTTTGACTTTTTTATTAATTAGAGATGTTAGAAACAGTGTATTTCAATAAGTGTGTAACCACAAACTGTGGGGCATGCAGAGGAATGTCTAGGGAGGTGCAGTAGGGTCCATCCTAGCCCCCACAAGGGGGTGGAGGGGAAGGGCCAGCAAACCTTGCTCTGACCCCAGCTCCACTCCAGCTCTGCCCCTTAATCCCATGCGCCCCTGCACAGAAGTGGCCCCCCATTCTTGGCTCCCAGACCTGGCTCTCAGCTCCTGCTCTCTTCTTGCATCCCCAGCTCTGCTCCTAGCCCTGGGGATGGGGAATGGCACAGATACATTCTGTTACTGTTGCGGGAGGATGCAAGGGGAAAAGTTGGGGATCCCTGCACTAGGAAGTATGATGGTTCTCCAATTTAAAATCATAGCATACAGTGGGCAAATATTCAAGTGTCAGGATGTAATTCCCATTGCATGACTCAATGGTCTGTGCAGTAATCCAGAGAGATAAGCATAAATTCTGTGCTAAAGATCACATCATCTGGTAAAAGTAACTATTTGTAGCTACTCAGAGAAAGGTTGGATGCTGTTCTTTCCTGATTATGTGAACGATAATTTTCTGAAGCATGCAGGTGTGGTTAGGTGGAATTAAGTATTGCTTACAAGATTTCTGCATTATGGTCAACCAGCTACCCTGGCAGCATCACTCTCTCTTAAATGCACATTTGTATCATGCTTCCATTAAAATTCAGTCAAGAAGTTGTATACAGTACAAATAACCTCTTCCCTTTGTTGAGGGTGGGATGTCTGCTAAATCTCCCAAAGATTCCATGTTTCATCATTCTTCCTTTGGTCAGAGATACAGCCCCTAGAATGAGTTGGGGTAGGGAAGGTCACTAACAGGCAATTTGTGGCTTTCAACTAATTGTTCTTCTCAAACCCTGTTCTAAGGACAGAATATGCAGCACTCCCATCTATGTTTGTTCGGGAATGAGACCTATAGCAAATCTTAAATTGTGAATTGAATCCTTTGCATGATAGAGTATAACATACTGGATCATTGTGCTAATAAACATTTATATTCTGTGTTGCAAAGATTTATATTCAAAATTGAAATGAATATTAAGATTTAGCTTTTAAAGGAAATGTTAAACATTGGGATTTAGGTGTTTGCAAGTGAAAACAGACCAATCAAAGTAAGTGACTACAGTAAAATGAAAAGAAAACACATAGCCAGTTCTAATTTACGAAGAAACTTATTTCATGCATATTCTTACCCTAAAGTGCTGTTCTTATTTCAGGAATAATCTTCAAGTCAAAGACAAGCTCTTTTACTGTGACTTGGGTCTTCAGTCCTCTTTGTAACCTTTTAGAGTATCCCCAGCCATTTCTCAGACCAGCTGAAGACTAAGAGCTGATAGCTTCCCATTGCTTAAATACACTCTCCCTCAGGGTAGGAATCTTTTATTTTACATATTCCCCTCCCCTCCCCCATTGCATGGAAATTTACCAGGCTCAAGATGGATCCCCAGTATCCAGTGGTACTGGTCTCTCCAGACTGACCACCTTTTGGGACTTACAGGACAAACAAGGCTGTTTACAAGTTAAGTTGTTCACCTAGTCATTAGGCTCATTAGCACATTTAAAACTATATAAGACCCACACTGCATAATTCCAACTTCACACAAGAATAATATATGCACCCAAATTAGATATACAGATCATACAGCTTGTAACATTAACACTGATAGATTACATGCTTTATTTTTTTTAAAGCATCTCCAAGTTATGCATATATATATATTCATAAGCCAATTTTCATAAAGCGCGGGGAGGGAACAGTCACATAAAGATAGCTCCTTTATGTCTGCATGAGTTTCAGTTACACCTTCTGACTGCAGTGCAGACTTACATCTTCTCTACTTTGTGTCAGCATCTGTTCTGCACTCACCTACTTGACTCTATCAGGCTTCCTCATAAACTCAAACACTCTGCCTACAAACACCGTTGATGTGTTTCTTTCATGGAAGCATCAGTTCTGGAGAGAATTAAATGAGTGCCTTTTGCCTTACAAGGTCTTGGGTTACACAATTAAGGGCCTGGTCCATTCTCCATTACACAATGTGTAGTACCTAACTCCATGAATTGTCCCAGCGAAATGAATGAAATACATAAGGTGCTGAAAGCTTCTGACTAGGAATTTCAGACCTGCTAAGTATTTACTCGCCCTGAGAACAGCTTTAAATAAGCTTTTGGGCTGAAGCACCACTTCTGCAACTTAAGTGGATATAACTAAACTTCCCAGTTGCCGTTGGGTTTTACTTGTGTGCCAAATTCACATTGTGGAGAACAGAATTTGGTCCATTAGCAATATAAGCTTATATACATCCTTCACCAAGAAGCCACAGAGTGCTGTACACATTATGAAATTTACAGCTGTTAAGATTGTTGTTGCTTTTGACTGTTCTTAACTACTTTGGTCTAATTTTGAATTGTAGCACAGACTGAGCAGTATAAATGGCACAAGGAAGCATATTTCTTTGTCAAAAGGTATGATTGCAAAAAAGGTTTGGTTTCTCTTGTCATAGGACTATAAATATGACAGATTTGAGAGACCTATTCAATAATTAATTCATGTAAGGTATATAATGAATCAGTTAGGACAGTAAGGGCCACATCATTCTGCACGAGAGAGGAAAAAACACTTTAGTGGAAATAAAAGAAATGTAAATACAAGTTGTGGTTTAGATTTCAGTCAGGGTATTTTATTTTTATCGTGGAGAGAGGCTAGTGAATGTGACTACATTTGCAGGGTCTGTAGGGAATGCTGTACTCTGTGTAATACAAAGATAGACACTAAAGTCGATAGAAATCCTCTGATTTACATCGCCTGAGGACCATTATATTGCAATCTGTGAAACCTGTATAACAATGTACTTTTCTCTAGAAATATAATCTTACTATTCACATACACCTTTTATATGTGTGTTTGTTCCTTGGCCCCTTTCTTTTGGGGCAAAGTATATGTGCTCACTCTCCCATTTTTCCTCTCCCTATTCTGGGACAAAAAATGGAAGTATTTCAGTCCTATAAAAGAATGAGAAACCTCCTGTTCCACTAATGTTGGAGGAGTAAGAGCTATTATGGGATAATTCCCAGGATAAGTCATTTAGCCCAGATCAGCTATTTTTAAAGTTCTCTCAGGCAGTCAGTTTGGAAATGGTCTCTAAACCTCATAAGAATTGTCAGCTTCATTTTTCATCCTTGCATTATTTTTTATGCATGAACAGGATTTAGAAAAGTGGTGATCTACATAATAATGATCATGGAGAATTCTTTTATCTTGCTCATCAGTATCACCTTCCATGTTACAAACAGTGACAGTCTCAGAGAGGCTTTGGTTGAAGAATTGAACGTACTTTGAAATTATTAATTATGGGAAGCATTGCACTCAGTAGGTAAAACAGTGAATTAAGTAATAGGAGACCTGGATTCTGTAACTAGCTGCCACAGAACTGCTGTGTAACCTTAAGCAAGTCACTTCATCACTCTTGCCTTTCTAGGAGCAAAACAGAAGCAATGATATCTACCAACTTTAGTATAGTGCTTTTTTTGATCTGCAGATGAAAAGTACCACATAGGTTATCAGTGGTGGTATTATTATTTGAATTGCTATTGTAATCAAGACAGAGGCTTCAGTAGGAATTATTTGAATCCTTTTTTGTGTGTGTGTGTATTGTGTTTAGGTTGGGGATGCTTAATTAAAATAAATCCTTATAATTATAGTAACATGTTCCTAATTTCATCATGTTCATTTATACTGAAAGTAATGATGTTAAAGATAGAAAAGTTTCATCCTAATAAGTCACCCTAATAAGTAAATCCTTGGAAACAACATGTGCCACATTGGACAATACAAGGCAGGTAGGAGGTCTTTCCCCTTAAAAATAGGGAGTTTCATGTAATTAAGCCATGTTTCTCTCACTTCCTTTTTACTTATGGGAAACTTGATTTCATCATTTGCTTCATTTCTTCATTGTCCCCTTAAAGGAAAAATCAGCCCCGTTGCCAGCTCTGCCCACATATCTATACAAGCGAATTCATCACTGGAGTCAGCCACATAAACCACAAATCACACTCATTTAACTGCGCATACAATAATGTGATCTGTGCCAGCAATGCCCCACTGCAATATATATTGGACAAACTGGACAGTCCCTACGGGAAAGAATCAATGACACAAATCAGATATCCGTAAAGAGAACATACAGAAACCTGTTGGTGAACACTTTAATTTGCCTGGTCATTCATGAAGAGATCTTCAAGTTGCTGTTTTGGTATAGACCAATTCCACAAGCCAAATACACAGGGAAGGGTTGGAACTATAGTTCATTCACAAGTTTAATTCGCATGCCATTGGTTTGAATCGAGATACCGGATGGCTGGGACATTATCAACCAACCAAACAATGAAGGCGCCAGTGGTTCTTTGTCTGTGTAGATTCTGGTGTTTGTTAGTACTCTTCCTCTCTAATTGCTAACTAATGGTCCTTATCTGCTTCTTTTAACAATCCAGTCTTTAGGTGCTTATAGACTATCAATTTTGCCTATTACATACCTGCTCGATTTTCCCTTTGATATTTATATACCCACTGCCTCCTTTTGTCCCCCCCCCCCACTCATTTTCTCCCCCCCTCCCTTTCTCCCCTGTTTATTTTGATTCTGGACATACAACACTCCAGTCATCTGAAGAAGTGGGCTGTGCCCACAAAAGCTCATGATACCATCTACATGTTTTGTTAGTCTTTAAAGTGCTACCAGACTATTTGTTGTTTAAGTTTATTCTCTATAGACTAACTCGGCTACCACTCTGAAGCTTCTAATCAGTTAATATGGTATGAATAATGGCTAGATGCTACAGTATATAAAATAATAAAATCAGGGTTTTATAGCTCTATTGTAATTGAGCCACCCAGACCTGGTGTATTTAATTAATGTTCTTTCCTTTGAAATGTATTTTGGCTGTTAGACAAGTACTTGGCCACCTAGAGTCTTTCATCTCTGATGTTAATTGACTATTGTCTGCCAATTACTGGCGTGCTGGAATCCAAAGTAAATTATTCTGTCTTCTAACACAAATTAATTTGTCTTCCAAATTAAAGAATGCAAATATACTGATAATACATAGAGAAAAGGTGAATGTGTATCACGCTTAGAATTCAAAGTTGGAAGGAAGAGTATATGGAAAGAAAATGACAGATAATCTCTTTTTCTATGATTCCCTCTACTATTGATCATGGCAGTTTGCCACAGTTTATGTATGGACCATCAGGAACATTCATACAGGGTAACTACAATACAGGGAGGTAATTATGAGGGTAGCATACTCAGGGGAGAAAAATTCATCAGCTGATAGGGTTTTGGTGTGAGACTTAATGTGCACAAGGCTAGTGGAAGGGTACACCTCAAATAAGATAATACTCCAGTGTGTAAAAAAAGTTCATTTTGTGTCTGCTTCCCAGAACATCCAGAGAATGAAACGGTTAGCAGGCCTAAAAACAACTTGCTCAGGATTCAGCATGATAGTTCAAATTTATTTTGATCAGAGTTCAGGATGCTAATGAAAAGGAGACTGAAAATCAAACTGAATCCAGCAGGACACTGGTGTTCTATGGAAGGGCAGAGCAGCTGTCTATCATACGCTCTGGGACTACCTGGAAGGAAATGACCATAGCCATTTTATTGAGGTTCCATCTCTTCATAACAGGATGAATAGGTGGTTCTCTACTCAACAGGGACAAAAGCAGCTGAGAACTAAGGTATGTGGCAGGATTGGCATAGTTGTTTCATCGCTGTGAGGTTATCCTTCACTTCCAGCAACATTTATGATGCTCTGACCTTACCTGAAGCCATAACGTAAGAGGGCAGGTTATAGGTGGAGGTAAGATGTTGCTTTAACTGATTTGCTCAGGAATCTTTCCTAGGAATACGGGGCTTCTCTCTTGCCTCTAGGCTGTGGGGTATTTTTTCCACAGTGCAATTGTATTTTTTCCAATTGAAGACTCTAGAATATTTTATTCTGCAAAATTACTACCTAAATCTTTGAATAGTTCTTGTTGATTAAAGCTAAATAACCTTCTTAGATCTGCCATAAAAATTTATTTTTGAGAGAGAAGGTCCATATGAAATCTGTTAGTTTACATAATGTTTTGGCATCACATGTTTTGTGGTATATGCAGTAAGCAGCAGTTGCACATAATTAGTTAATAGATACAGAAACTAAAATCCACTGAAGTTAATGCAAAGATGAATTGATTGCTTTTAGTCATCTCTAGATCAAGCCCTTAGGCAACAGATGGAATTTACTGAGGGTGAACATAACTACAATACATACTTATACCAAACTAGCAATAGGCATTTCTTCAAAATTTAACTATACAGCCAGTGAAAATCTCAATAATATTATTGGTGATAATTCCATGTGATGATTCCAAACAATATAACAGTGCAGTGTATTACATTTCTGTTCAGCAGAGCAAGGAAAAAAGTGGAACCTGAAATTTGATATCAGAGTTAAGATGATTGTTTCAATTTGTGGTGCCATATATCAGACCTAACTAGGAGGGGAGGTACTGTAGGCACGGTGAACTCCTTCATACATAAAAATAAGAGGTAACTAGCTGCTTTACTTTACTGGATTAGCCTACTAAAACTTGATCCAGAATAGGGATTTGTGATGACACAAAGGCACACCTTTTATGCTGCAGAGGACGAAAATGCATAAATTAGAAACATATATTTAAGCCCACAAGCTATTTGTGACAGTTGCTACATTTTACTAAGCAATTTGAATGGTTCTGTGCCTACCAAAGCGTTTTGTCTTGATTTTCTGTAGATGAGCAATGGTAGGTGAGAACAATACAAAAACTGCAATTGCAGTTTTGCAAAATAAGCTATCTTTATCAACCACCAAATATCGAAACTCCCCTAGCAGGTCTCCAATAATAAATTAATGTAAATCAAGTATTAGTGCAATCATGCTGGTCATTTATAATTGCCAGGTAATTTAGACATTAGCAATCAAGTAGCAGAAGGTGGTTTTGACATGCAGAAATCTATCAGAAATTATATTGCTGCCTGTTCTAACAACAGTGCTTTGATTAATATGGTAGGGATGCCATAGAGAAATGAAACAGACTGTATTTAAATGGATGAATAATGAAGAAAGCTTATTCTTGCTGGAGAAAAATACATTGGCAAATAGTGCTATACAGGAAAACCAGAACATTGCTGCAGTATTATGAAAACACTTGTATGGCAAAATTAGTTATATGTGATATGAAAGTGCTCTCTAGATACTAATAAATAAGAAAAGGATGATCCGTGTATTTAAATATCAATATGATCTTTTCTTTTGTTTGCAGTTCGTCCCTGTTGTTCAGTTTGAAAGCTAAGATTAATGAAATGATATAATTGTCCTTACTTCCTTGCAGTTGACCTAGGCCAAACTTTTAAAAATAGGTTTATGCTTAAGAATGATCTGTGACTTCACATATGTTTCTGCTTTTAGACATAGTATGTTCTGAAGGGCACTAGGAACAACTGTGGTATGTAACAAGTTGGTTTTCATTTTCTCTTTTTCTTCATTTCACCTTTTGTTTTTCTTTGTCTAATCACATCTGTTAATTTTATCTTCTTTATTGTGAACCAGACATTTATCTTCATCATCTTTTGTGTATGTCACATACTCAGTCTCAAATTTATCTTTTCATTTAATCTTATCTACAGGCTTCCACTCTTTTTTTCTTCTTTTGAAATTTGTATAGAAAAATAATGGCAGCGAATGCTTTCTTGACAACCACCCACAACGTACATATTCAATTCCTCAACATCACAGTCCAATGCACAACCTTTACTGTGATCTATAATATTATTACTTCCTTCAAAAATGATTAGATTAGAATAGAAACTGAGTTTTGATGTGACTGTGTGGAATTAGCTGTATGATGGAAGTGAAAGGAAGTTTCCTCTGCTGGCGATGGTGTTTGTGAGGGTACTTCTATGCAGCAGCTTTATTTTGGAATAACTAACGTTATTCCAAAATAATATAGTACACATCTACACTACAAGCTTTTATTTCAAAATAATGTCAAGCTGGAGGACTCATGGTAATCATCGTTTCATGAGGAATAAGGAAGGAAGAATGTTCTTCCTTCGACTTCCTGCTATGTAGACAGCACCAAAGGCTGAATTAAGCTATTTCAACTTAAGCTGTGTGTGATGGACTTTGTCTGGGCGCAAGCTCCCACCCCCTGCCTCAGGGTGGGGCTCAGCTAGCCCTCCGTCTCAGAGTCCCGGGGCACGGCGGCTATACGGGCGCGAGCTCCCAACTCCCCCTTCCCGGGTTGAGCGGGGCCCAGCGAGCCCACCGTCCAGGGTACCCCGTGGCCCTTCCGCCACTACAAGGGGGTCCGTATTCTGTAACCACGTACCACTGGGGGCGTCCACCTCTCCCAAGGTTCCTTTGTTTGGTGTAAGGTTGCTGTGTGAGACAATGGGGGGAGGGAGGGCTAGGGGGACCCAGTCCCTCCCTCTCCACCGGGTCCCAGCCTGGGGCCCTATGGGGTTCGGGAACAACCCTTACCTGGCTGACGGAGTCCCACTCCGTAACACATCAGCCCATGGGCGCCAAAAGCGCTCTGCCCTGGGCTCCTTCTTAGCCTCCCCTGGCCTGAGGGCCTCCTGTCCTGGAACCCAGGGTCCTACCGCTCCGACTTGGGTCCTGGACTCCCCGCCACGGCTCTCCAGAGTCTGGTGCTCCTGCTTCCAACGCGGGTGAAGGAACCGCTTACCCGCAGTCCTTCCTCACCTCCTGCTATCCCGGCACTTTTTGAAGCCCCCACCAGAGGCCGTTCTGCCCTCCTTCTCTCCTCCCCCGACGTCCTGACATATGGAGCATCGGGTCCCCGGGGGCAGGGTTACATCGTGCGTGCCATGGGGGATGGGCGGTAGCCTGCCCCTTGCCGCTGGCAGGCGTCCTCTCCAGGCGCCGGTTCACCCCGCTTGGTGTGGGAATCGGCGGGGCCGGTGTCCCGGCTGCGTGCCTCCTCGCCCTCCGGCCGGGCCGGCATCTTGCCAGTTTCAGTGCAGGCCTCTGCTGGCCCTTCACACTATGCAATTGACATAGCTGAAGTTGCATAGCTTATTCTGACTTCAGGCCTGTTGCATAGATGTACCCTTTAATGTGCTTGGTCATTACGTGTAGGTGTTAAGGAATGGTGATAATAGTGCCCTAATTTGTGATTTTCTTGATTTTTTTTTTTTCAGCCATAATGCTAATAGGAAATGAACTTGAGCAACTACTTCTAAGTTAACTAAGTTTTGTGTCCAACGTGTACTAACAGTTTAGAGACAGATTGCACTCCATTTGTTTCATGCAATGCAGTGATGGCAAATGGCACCGAAGAATATATGCCCTGTGACACAATAACATGCTTTCCATCACATCGTAGCCTTTAAGTCAGGGCATAGGAGAGCTAGATAAACGTGGCTAGGAATTCTTTCTGCTGTCAATGAACACACACTGGACTTGTGACTCAACATTTATCTGTGCCACAACTGTCAAAGCTGTCTAAAGCTCAGAATGTAGATAACATTCCATATAGTGTGGAACAAAGATTGTCATCACAAAGGTGAAAAAAATGTTCTGTTATGTTAGTTTAATCCTGAGATTGAAAAGTGTGTAGATTTTCACAGGTTGTGATAGATGGTGACATTTGGGAAAGAGATGGAAGATATGAGGCTGCTTTACTTTTGGAAAAGGAAAAGAGCACTTGTTAATCCCATCTCTAGCTGTAATTCACAGTGCTGGTCTATAACAAACAAGACCGAGGGCCATGCAGCAGTATTATTATTTAGGTGTATTTTGAGCACCCTGAAATCTTTAAATGCAAGGGACAAAAGTGGGGTAATTTATTAGAGATGCAGCAATTACTTTTAAGTAATACCAGATAGTAGAACTGTTGCAAAGTTTAATTGCTGTGCATATCACATGTCCCCTGAATTCTTTTTTCTGGAGTTACCAATCTCAATAATTTGGGGCTGACATTACACTGTTGCATGTTTACTACCGTACTGAGTAGAGGAGGCTGCAGAGCTGCACTGGCCCAAGAGGAGGACTGGAGAGAGATCATCTTCATGTTTTCTCCTTATGTGCTTGTTGTGGGAGAAGGGAAAGAGGGGCAAAGGTATGATCTGCTCTGTCTGCTAGATGACATTGTGTGCTGCACCCTCTCCACTGGCTGGTGCAGAGGGGGATCAGGGACATGTCTCCAATCATCCTTCACCCCCTCTTGGCATCCTGACCTTCGCAGGGAGCAGGAGCAAACAGTCCTTGCAGTCCCCAAAATGCAAAAGACTTTTTTTAGAGAGGTCCATGCATAGGTGTGCAAGGTTTGTCGGGGGGGGGAGGGGGGATATTTTTGCTTGACCTTCTACCCTCATTATATGGGTCTCTCAAAATCCTAGCCTTTGATATCTTCCTTTGGTTTTATTCTTACAGTCTCATACCCATAAGGACTGTGTAATGCTAGTAATTATTTTCCAATTAGTGTCTGACAGGCTTTTTTATCTTGGAATCAGTCAAAAATACTTAATAACATGACATGTAATTAGTATCATATCTATGTATCAAATTGTATTGGACTTAAGTCAGTAACTGACCTTGAAACTTTATATTTATTTTGTGTGGCATTTTCATAAACCTGCTACAAAATACTCATGTGGCTAAAGCAAACAATGACTCTTGGTGTGAATCTGTTTAGAAGCAGTACATCTAATTTTTTGGGGAGTGATCATATCTGTTTCACTTGAATGCACACCTGAAACCTCCCCATTATGTGCTTTGTGGGAGGGGGTTTAAAATCTGATTATATCATGGAAAAGCATTCACTAATCATAGAATCATAGAATACTAGGTCTGGAAGGGACCTCGAGAGGTCATCGAGTCCAGTCCCCTGCCCTCATGGCAGGACCAAATACTGTCTAGACCATCCCTGATAGACATTTATCTAACCTACTCTTAAATATCTCCACAGATGGAGATTCCACAACCTCCCTGGGCAATTTATTCCAGTGTTTGACTATGCTGACAGTTAGGAACTTTTTCCTGATGTCCAACCTAAACCTCCCTTGTTGCGGTTTAAGCCCATTGCTTCTTGTTCTATCCTCAGAGGCCAAGATGAACAAGTTTTCTCCCTCCTCCTTATGTTTCAACATTTACTAATGGATTTTTTTATTTTTGTTTTTAATTTAAGGATATATTCGGTCTTTTCTGTTGTGGTCAGAGTAGTGCAGCAACAGTAGCTGAATATGGTAACATAAAAATTGTACTTGTAAATGCAGGCAAAAACATTATTATGAAACTCTCACTCTATAAAAGTAAGTTACTATTGACTCAGGTTGGCTTGTGAGGTAAATTGAGTCTCATTATATTATAATTAGTAATTTCAAATTAGAAAAATACTGGGTCACTTTCTGATGATCTTTGTTGATTTGCATCCTACTTTACAAATATGTCCATTTACCTTTATAGAACTATTTGTGAAGTAAGTTGGGTACTATTCAATGTAAGATTATCAGGTTCTGGCCCACAGTTGGGTTGGTGTTAATTTGGCACTAGTTTTGCCTTCCATAGTTGTAGATTTACTTGTTGAGTAAATGCTGTTCCCTGAAATAGCTATCTGCAGAATACAACTCTGTCAAAACTGGTAGGTGCGAAATTAGATTTGTCTATAGTTATATGCTGCAGACACAGTATTGCCACAAAATAGTCTTCCTTGCATTGTAACAAATCCTGTGGCTCCATGGGCCTCCACAGAGGAGTGGTAAGGGACTGGGGAATCTCTACATGTGTGTCTCAGTCTTAAGCCCATGTTTATTGAATTTGTTGGAAATATTTGCGCTTTGTTTCATAAATATATACCAAGCAGATTGGTAATATGCAGCAGCATTCAGCTTGTGTAATATGGAAGAGGGTGCAGATTTTGGGTAGGGTCCAGAGAATCCTGCTCTGGAATTTTTGGAAAAATATCTGCCATATGGTGCAGCTTCAGTCATACCAAAAGGAAAAATATTTACTCTTCAATTTCTTTGAGCTCCCTGGGCTAACACTAGATGAGAGTAATCTCTCTCAGTGGCAAGACCATCAGCCCATTTGCTCTTCCATTTTATTCAACTTCTAAGACAGGGATTCCTGAGATTCCCCCTTCAGCTCATCCCTGAATATGCCAACTTTATTTAAATTCACAGCAATGCATTACACACAAACCATGTGCACTGGGCCATCTGATTCATGTTACTCACAAGCTATAAGAGTGCACCAGAAAAGCATTATAGGTGTATTCTTCTCAAACATGTGTGGAGCTGGCAGGGTAAAGTGGAGGGTCTAAATCAGATCATGTAAGTGTCTGTGAGCTTAAGTAAAGCAACCCTGATTCTTCATTTTTGTGGTGTTTAGGCAGATAGATTCCAAGATATGAATATATCTGCTTTGCAGCTTTAATTTTGGACAGCTAATAGTTCTTATATATAGATGGGACCTTAAAAAGTTACCTTAGGCAGTCACTATTATTATTTATTATTTTTTGTGCTAACAATTTGCTATGTGCGATACAGAAAAATTAAGCAAATAGGCTTATAAAGAATGACAGTTTTTATAGTTCTAGGTCAATGCACTTTAATAGTACTGCAGTATTTTGAGACACTATTTTTAAATACTGTGGTTTATGAGGTTTCAAAACAGGTTATTTTAAAAAAATTCACTCTCTCTACTGTTGTTTTCATTTGGTTTGAAAGTGGAAAATATCAACCATCTTTTGTGGAAGGTTATCCTTAGAAAAATCTTATTGTTTCTGTAAGTCTCCCATGAAGGCTTGTTATTTTGAGATTTCCAATATCAGTTCTAGATCAATGTCAGATAAGTTCAGGTTTCAGATAATCATCGAATAGTTAGATGTTTATACCCAAACTGAACTTCTAAACTTGTAAGTAATAATTAGTAATGAATGAACCTCTAATGTTGAAGTCAGAAAACCGTGCGTTTCATTTATGGAAAAAGTAAAAAAGAACTTCTGTTTTTATTATTAAGATTCATTGAGGTGTAAATGATTTTTGAAGTGATGCAAGATGATTTAGGGTTATGGTGCATGTGAATAATAACTAATTACAGGACATATTTCTTAGTATGGTGCACTTGAAGGTAGTAAGAGTTGTAAGCAAAATACTGAATAGCGCAGAAAAAAACTTTCTTGAAGAACTAATAGCTTAAATTTGTGGCATTTTTGATGGCCACAGTTCTTTCTACTCTTCGCCTTCTTTTCCTATGCTAGAAAAGGAGCTAAGGTTCTTACAGACATAGGCCAATTAGCTCACATTCAGATGAGACACTGTAATGGCTTATAGACCTAGAACTCCATCTGTAGAATGTTTCTGTGCATGTACAAGAGAGACCTGTTGAGACTGCAGACCCAGTGCCATCTGTAACGTATATCTTTATAGCTAAACAGAACTTTTGTTAGAAGTAATTTAAAAGGTATATTTAACATAATTCTAGGGCATGAGTATTAATTTCTTCTATATCAACAAATGCTGAGAATTTGTTCTCAGTCTACCAGTACTTCACACAGCTTTGGAAATGCCCTTTACTATTTTTATCTACTGAGGTGAAGTCCTCCAACATTTAGAGAGGTCTTTCTTGCTATATCATAACTTCCTTTTACAAGAAAATGAGCCTAAATGGAGACCTCAACTTTTTCCCTACAGTTTACAATTTTCCTCATTATTTAGTGTATCATGATAGAGAATGCAGCATTCCCACTGGGAAGTCATAGCTATCTGTGGTGGTAACAAAATCCTAGACACATCATCAAGAGATGATGGATATTACGGAGCCTATTGAGTGTTTTCATTAATATTCCTGCATGAATTTCCTAACAGAAATACTTAACTATTGTCCCAATGTGATCAGCCCAGGGAGGAACCATGTTTGGAATATTTTTCAAGGAACTTCTGTGCAGCTGAGTCTGTTGCTATTAGAATGATCTCCCCAAGGGTTCCTTCAGTTAATGTTTTCTTTAATAACTTAAGCTTGTATATGTTAGACAAAAATACAATTACTCAAAGAACTGTTTTACTAAGTCAATTTTTTATATTTAATTGAAGCACATATTACCAATGCTCACGATGTATATGCTTTCTTACCTTGTGGTCCAAAATCTGTCCATTCTTTTGGACTCAACATTTTGAAAGAGAGGGTATTCAGGAGGTATGCGCAGTCTTATTTTTTTACTTTTACCTTGATGGGTTATTTCAAATGTAAGAATAATTCAAAAGAGCTTTAAAAGTATTCATTAAATCCTGTTCCTTGTGTTATGACCTTTGTGTATCTCAGGTCTAAGTAATATCTACTATGAATAAATTTCAGTATGTTCAAATTTCTGCAACTAAAATATTGCTTTCCAAAGGCTTGGGACTCACTATACTTTGCTCTGCTGCAAAATCTTATCCTTTCCTTTGTGAGGTGGCATCAGTCTTCCTTTCTGTCATCCTCTTTGGAAAGAACATAATTTGTTGGACAAAAGTCAACATGGTTTCTGTAAAGGGAAATCCTGTCTCACTAATCTATTCGAGTTCTTTGAAGGGGTTAACAAACATGCGGACAAGGGGGATCCAGTAGATATAGTATACTTAGATTTTCAGAAAGCCTTTGACAAGGTCCCTCACCAAAGGCTCTTGTGTAAATTACATGGCCATGGGATAAGAGGGAAGGTCCTTTCTTGGATTGAGAACTGGTTAAAAGACAGGAAACAAAGGGTAGGAATAAATGGTAAATTTTCAGAATGGAGAGGGGTAACTAGTGGTGTCCCCCAAGGGTCGGTCCTGGGACCAATCCTCTTCAACTTATTCATAAATGATCTGGAGAAAGGGGTAAGCAGTGAGGTGGTAAAGTTTGCAGATGATACCAAACTGTTTAGGATAGTCAAGACAGAAGCAGACTGTGAGGGACTCCAAGAAGATCTCACCAAACTGAGTGATTGGGCAACAAAATGGCAAATGAAATTTAATGTGGATAAGTGTAAAGTAATGCACATCGGGAAAAATAACCCCAACTATACGTACAGTATGATGGGGGCTAATTTGGCTACGACAAATCAGGAAAGAGATCTTGGAGTTATTGTGGACAGTTCTCTGAAAACTTCCACGCAGTGTGCAGCGGCGGTCAAAAAGGCAAATAGGATTCTCGGAATTATTAAGAAAGGGATAGAAAATAAGACCCAGAATATCTTACTGCCCCTGTATAAAACTATGGTATGCCCACATCTTGAATACTGTGTACAGATGTGGTCTCCTCACCTCAAAAAAGATATTTTGGCCTTGGAAAGGGTTCAGAAAAGGGCAACTAAAATGATTAGGGGTTTGGAACGGGTCCCATATGAGGAGAGGCTAAAGAGACTGGGACTTTTCAGTTTAGAAAAGAGGAGACTGAGGGGGGATATGATAGAGGTCTATAAAATCATGAGTGGTGTGGAGAGGGCCAATAAAGAGAAGTTATTTTTTAGTTCCCTAAATAGAAGAACTAGAGGACACCAAATGAAATTAATGGGTAGCAGATTTAAAACTAATAAAAGAAAGTTCTTCTTCACACAGCGTGTAGTCAGCCTGTGGAACTCCTTGCCAGAGGAGGCTGTGAAGGCTAGGACTATAATAGAGTTTAAAGAGAAGTTAGATAATTTCATGGAGGTTAGGTCCATAAAAGGCTATTGGCCAGGGGATAAAATGGTGTCCTTGGCCTCTGTTTGTCAGAGGCTGGAGAGGGATGGCAGGAGACAAATCACTTGATCATTGTCTTCGGTCCACCCTCTCTGGGGCACCTGGTGCTGGCCACTGTCGGCAGACAGGATACTGGGCTAGATGGACCTTTGGTCTGACCCAGTAAGGCCATTCTTATGTTCTTATGTTCTTAATTGTTTTAGCCTTGTGGTTGGTTAAGGAAAACTACATGTTCAAGATTATGCAAAAAGAATCTGCATCTTTTAAATGTAGCCTGGATGTGAGAACTCAGTGTTCAGAGTCAATGATGATACTCAAGGTATGGGCCCAAGTGACAGGTGAAATGCTGGTATTGTCTTCAGTATTAGAGAAAAAAGGTAGTGAAGAAGGTTTGTGGAGGAAGATTAGGAGAGCTACATTAGCTGTGCTGAACTTGAGCTGATATCTAGAGTAGGGAGGCAGATCTGTGAATCATACATAGAAATGGTAGCTGAATTTTAGTTTGTGGATGAGATTATGCAATGATAATACAGAGAGAAAGAGACCAAGGACAAAGCCCGGTAGAGCCCCAACAGAAAACTGGAAGGGCCATAAGGAGGATCCTCTGAAGGATGAAGAAATGTTTAGAGAAGGAGGAGGAGAATCATGGGAGGACAAACATTTCTAAAGGAGCAGGGCATGGTCAGCGCCACCAAAGATAGTTGACAGTGAACTATCAGGTGAACTATTTCTTAGCTGTGGCTAGAAAGGGAGAGATTTGGGGAGAGTGGTTTCCTTGGAGTGCCAAGGGGAAGAAGCTGGTTGGAGAGGGTCTAGAATGAAATTTGAGGGGTAGAACTCCAGGAACACAGGTTTAGTTTCCTTAAAACATCACTCTGTAAAAGCTTAGTGTTAAATTATGTTGAATTCCACTAAGTAGTAATTTACCATTGATATTATAGAATAATAAAATATCATAAATGTTGCTGTATGGAACTTTTTATTATAGGGGTCTCGAGATAATGCTGCAGTTTTGTAATTGATATAATATGCTTTAAAAGCCATTTGTTTTGAATTTTTTAAAAGAGAGCAAACAAGTTTACACCTTTTAAAGCACTTTACCGACATTAACTAATTCATGCTCTGAAGTCTTATAAATTTGTCAGATATTAACACTGTTTTTATTGCAAGAGTCATTTTAGGGAGAATATGATAATATACTTTCCTCATGTATGAAAATAAGAATAAAAATTGATGCTTGAACTTACGGCTTTTTCTATTATTATAGCTTTTAAATGTAAAATGATTTAAAGAGTTCAGAAAAACGTGGCCTGTTTTGTTGTTTTCCAGCAAAAATGGCTCTTCACCGAAAGGGAATAATTCCTTCAATAAGAAAACATATTTCAAGAAACAAAACCCTTGATTTTTAAATTCAGCTTCAAGATTACACATGGTGTAAAACCAGGAGTCATTTAAGAGCAAATTTATATAGTGAATGCTCTTAATTTACCTTTTCAGGGTAATAATATTCTGTTTTGCAAGACAAATTGAAAGCTTTCCAAAGAAAACTTCACATTTGTTAAATTATAATTGAAAATGAAGTAATAGGTGTGTTCAAATACGTCAGAATACCTCAATAGCATTGGGAACATGTTTAACACAGTCAAATAGAACACATCAGTACTTCACCAAAAATTTTCATTTTACTTCACCAAACTGGAATCTGACTAGATTTGAGGCCCAAATTCAGAACATTAGCATAAACTCCGAAAATCAGCATTCTCTGGGGAGCAAAGAGAAGGATGAGCTCATTTAATTGTAGTATAATAGATTTCTAAAGAGGAGATTCCTTTCCAGTCAATAGAAACCTTCTGATTGGAAATTAAATGTGAGCACTCTGTATTATCAGAAACAGCTTTTAGCATTTTGCACTGACACAGCAATTAAGACCAAACAATGCAACAAATTTCTTTTTAAAAATGATTTCAGACTTTTCTTCTCCAAAATTGCTCCAAGAATTGAAAGATTGTGCAAAGCCACTCCAGGACGTCATCTATTTAATTATGTACAATGCTGGGATATATTTTTAATCACTTCTCTTTATTCAAGTAAAATTAGGTCTCAAATTGAAAAACACGTTTTAATGAAGTGGTCAAGCCACCATATTTATCTGAAAACTGAAAAAAAATCTAGAGTAAACACTATGAAAACCTACATGAATAGTGCCTGGTTCAAATCCAGCTCTTCCAGGAAGTGCTCGCTACCAGAAGCGATCCTGTTTGTTACCTGTATTTCTCACCAGCACTTGAGTCCACCATCTGGGGTGATAAGAAAAGCATAGATTATGATCTCTGTAAAATATTTCGTCAACTGTATGAGTTCTTTGCTTCAGAATAAAATGCTTAGAAATGGGAGAGCCAGATTTGAGAAGGCGTCTTTCATCAGACTAAATGAAGGTGATACTAGAATGGCAGAAGTATTATTGCTGAACAGGTAATTGAACCAGTGTAGCCCTTATTCTGTGACTTATCTGCAAATGCAATTTGATTTATTAGTAATCATTCAACAAACACTTTGGGCTACTACTTATAAGCATATATAGCATTTGTGAACTATTTACCATCACAATTTGTTGTTCACAATGTGGGATTTGTCATTTAAGCTACATGTTGTTGCCATTTCTTCTCTGTAAATGGATTGACATTTCATAAACAGAGATCAGTGTGAATATTGAATGCCTATATTTGTGCACAACATCATTTTATTCACATGTGGATAGGGGTGCTGACATGAATTGCTCCCCAACATAATGCATATTCAACCCCCTTCATTCAAGTGTTTATGGGAAAAGAAACAATGAAATTTAAAGAGTTGAATTTCTTCTCTGTCTGACTTCGTAGAGTCTGGGCTGCCTCTAATTCAGTAATTCATCCAATTTTGTTTTCTAGAATGACAAATCCCCAGGGCGCTCTACAAGTCGATCAAGTAACATTTCAAAGGTAAGTGGAATATGTTAACTTATTTACTTTTGTATAGAATTCTAAGTCACATCAATTTATTAAAGGTAATGCACTTCCCAGATATCCATAGTCTGACATTTTATTTGCACTTTACCAGTTTGTAATTTTAGTCTGCCTGGTGTTTTCATTGCTATGTAAAACACATGTTAAAATATGAAACTTTTTTTCCCTTACTCAGTAAAATATCTTTGAGAAATAAGCTGCCATCTTCCATCTAAGGCAGAATTATTTCTTGCTCAATTCTAGAATGATAGCACTATAGTTTACAATATGTTGCAGTTACAATTGTGTCAGAGTTTGCTATATGAATCCCATTTACCACTCACCAGAAATGGGCCAAAACTAGAATCTGAGATCGCTTTCAGTTTTGGGAAGGCAGCAAGACAGTATGCATATGAGACTTCAGTAACATTGGTTTTAGACACTCTTATGGTGTTAGCTCAAATGTGGCTGAAATTTCTAGTCCAAAATGGCAGAAAAAGAGCTAAAACTCATGAGAGCAATTCCAAAGGCCTTGGTACCCTGGAAGCTAAATCCAAATAATACCATAACCTAACTTCCAGCCCCTTCCTATACCTGATCCAGATCCAGATCTGAATACTGTCTGTAGTCCTTCTCGCAACAAACATGTATAGCATGTTGGACCCTGCCATAGAAGGGTTTATTCCCATAGCAAAATTTAATTTAAAAATGCTCATGCTAGTTATTTTGTAAGTTACATGACAACAGTTCAAAGAAATGAAAGTTTAAAAGTTTTTCTGCTCTTGTATAACAAAACTATGGCTTTGCTAAAACCACAATAGTGTATTGTATGACCTAGTCTCTTGTTTCTTACAGGATTTTTTAAATGACTCTTATCACAAATTCATTTTAATGAGTTTAATTATAGATTTATATGAAAGCAGAAAGTAATATGTTATATTCCATTGTATAATTATCAATATCTGTACTTAACCAGTGGGAGCACGAACAGTGAATTGGGTAAACATTATACAATATTAAAATTAATGGATTAGCAAAATGCATATTTACTGACTGTGTGTCCTATGGGAAGGAGCTAGAATTGTATATAAAATATTGGATCTATAATTGATATAATTTACTCTGATGTAAAGCTGAAGGAGTTCAAATGATGTAATCGAATTTCTTCTTGATTTACATTGCTGTAACTGAAATCAAAATCTGGACATATCCCTTAAAGTATTAAGACTCCCTCACTCTGTCCAAACTACGTATGTTGGTATTGGCTCAAAAGACAGTTTTGTCTCTCTTCTAATCTGCTTCCATGGCACCTTTCTGTTATGTTTTTAAAAGTCTCATATAACACAAACAATTACAAATGACAGCCCAATGGTTTAATAACTTTAATGTTGTGAGAGACCCACCAAAAAAAGCCTGTAAATTCAAAACTGAGCTTCAGACTCTAAGCCTTTAGTCTGTCATGCCTTTATCTCCCACCATTGGCTAAAATAAAAGGACCAGTGATGAACTGTATCAGGGTCCTTTGAGGCTTAATTCATGCTTGTAAAATGCTTTGCGATCCTCAGATGGAAAGTCTCTAGAAATACTAAGTTTTGTTTTTAATAATGCACGTTGAATCTCTCTAGTTGAGCACACTCAGGACCTGATAACCAAATCAGAGAATTTGCTGAACCATGGGAGATCAATATTGTAATTATTGGATCTCTTTTTATTTGTATTTAAGTAATGCAAATAAAAGGAATAATACTTGCAATACTGCTTAATAATGTATGATTTTACGAATACACCCTACACAAGCCTATGTCTAGCCAAGGCTTATCAGCTCTCTTCGTTACAAAGTGTTAGTGTTGTTACCTGATTTTACTGTATTGGCTCAAGGAAATAAGTAAATAAAGCATAAAAACCATGCTTATGCTTAACAGCATTACCAGTGCTTCCACTGCTTACTGGACTCTTAGAAGACATTTGGAGGCAAATTAGAGCTAAATAACAGCCCAGAATACTGAGCGCCAAGACTGGCAGCTATAAACAAACTTTATGCAGGAAACTTGGCCACACCCATTGTAAGTGGTCACCTGGCTAACTAAAATCATGCCAGACCACAGATGTTGCTAGACCAGAGTGCTGGACTAGAGAGGTTCAACTTGTAATAATAAAGACCTATCTCTGGTACCTCTCATGACAGGAGACTGACCTCAATAACAGACACCCTTGGTTTTGGCAGGGAAATTACAGATATGTATGTGTTGGTCCTAACTCTGAATCCCTCACTTCTTAATTTTTGTCAGATTCTTAATATATACAAATATAGTGAGATGTGTGTGAAATGTAATGATGTCATTATGGATGGACCCAAATTGATACTTCAGACATAAGGAACTTTGGGAAATTTTGGATTTAAATGTCTTATGTCACTCTACTACTACTGCTGAACTAAACTCAAAACCTTAATACCCCCAGACTTTAGGAGGATTCAGAGATCGTGATTCGGTGCCTTCTTAATTTTGAGGCTGGTTGAACATAAGAACAGCCATACTGGGTCAGACCAATGGTCCATCCAGCCCAGTATCCTGTCTCCCGACAGTGGCCAATACCAGATGACCCAGAGGGAGGGGACACAACAGGCAATCCTCACGTGATCCTTTCCTGTCACCCACCTCCGGAGAAACAGAGGCCAGGGACACCATTCCTGCCCATCCTGGCTATAATAATGGTTTGTTATAATAATGGTAAATCTATGAAGATTCACAAAACATCCTTGTCTGTTTTCCTAACAGTGTCAAAATACACAAAATTACTTTTAAATTATGACAAAGCCCCAGCATCAGTGGTTTATAAATACTCAGTGAGGGATACATATTTGTATCAGCTACTAACGTTTCTCTTCAAGTGACCTCTCTTTTTCTGGATGATGCCCTTTTAAAAATTGTGCTCACAGCTTACAAACTGACTGTTACAATGGAAAATTATCTGGACTTGCCCTTTCATAGACTGTCTCCTGTTCATCTGTAGCATGATGTCACTCCATTTGACAAGGTACCTTATATATTCCTGTTATAGGGACTACTTGACAGAAGATACAGTGTTTCCAATGAATGTTCTGCTACTGAAAACGTTTTAAAAAGAAAATACATGGTTTTTAGTAGGACTGTTAAGTGATTAAAATTTATTAATTATGATTAATTGCACTGTTAATAATAGAATACCATTTATTTAAATATTTCAGATATTTTCTACATTTTCAAATATATTGATTTCTGTTACAACACAGAAAGTTTACAATGCTTACTTTATATTTTTATTACAAATATTTGCACTGTAAAAAACAAAAGAAATGGTATTTTCTGAATGCCTAATACAAGTACTGCAGAGCAATCTCTTTTTCATGAAAAGTGCAACTTACAAATGTAGAATTATGTACAAAAACCCCTGCATTCAAAAATAAAACAATGTAAACTTTAGAGCCTACAGATCCAATCAGTCCTACTTCTTGTTCAGTCTCCCAGACGAACAAGCATGTTTACATTTGCAGGAGATACTGCTGCCTGTTTCTTGTTTACATCATCACCTGAACATGAGAACAGGTGTTTGCATGGCATTGGTGTTGCTGGCAATGCAGTGCAAAATATTTACATGCCAGATGCGCTAAAGATACATATGTCCCTTGATGCTTCAACCACCATTCTAGAGGACATGTTCATTCTCATGATGGGTTCTGCTCGATAATGATCCAAAGCAGTGCAGACCGATGCATATTCATTTTCTTCATCTGAGTAAGATGCCACTTGCAGAAGGTTGATTTTCTCTTCTGGTTGTCCAAGTCCTGTAGTTTCCACACTGAATGTTGCTCTGTTAACACTTCTGGAAGCATGCTCCACACCTCATCCCTCTCTGATTTTGGAAGGCACTTCAGATTCTTAAATGTTAGTTTGAGTGTTGTAGCTGTCTTTAGAAACCGTATATTGGTAGCTTCTTTGAGTTTTGTCAAATCTGCAGTGAAAGTGTTGTTTTAAGAACATGTGCTGGGATATCCTCTCATCATAGACTGCTATAACATGAGATATAGGGCAAAATGTAGGTAAAACAGAACAGGAGACAAACAATTCTCACCCAAGGAGTTCAATCACAAATTTAATATGTGCATTATTTTTTCACAAGCAAAATCAGAATGGAAGCATGTCTTCTGGAACGGTGGCCAAAGAATGAAGAGGCATATGACTCTTAGGGTATGTCTACACTAGCCCCCTAGTTCGAACTAAGAAGGCTAATGTAGGCATTCGAAGTTGCAAATGAGGTGTAACAGTTAACTCGAACTAAGGGCTTAGTTCGAGTTAACTTTTGACTGCCACGTGTAGCCGCGGGCAGTCAGTTTGGACTAAGGGGGATTTAAAAATGGCACCCGCACGGGAAGATGCAAATAAAGCCCGGGATATTTAAATCCCAGGCTTTATTTGCAACTTCGAATGCCTACATTAGCCTCCCTAGTTCGAACTAGGGGGCTAGTGTAGACATATCCTTAAATACATTAATATCTTGCAATGCTAGCTACAACAGTGTCACATGAATTCCTGTTCTCACTTCCCGTTGACATTGTAAACAAGAAGCAGGCAGCATTATCTCCTATATTTATATATATAAACTTATTTGTCTGAGTGATTGGCTGGGCTTGTAGGCTCTAAGGTTTTATACTGTTTTATTTTGAGAGCAGTCATGCAACAAAAACACAACATTTGTAAGTTGTGCTTTCCTGGGAAAGAGATTGCACTACTTACTGTACTTGTATTGGGTAAACTTCCTTTTATCATTTTTACAGTGGAATATTTGTAAAAAATTATATAAAGTGAGCACTGTAAACTTTGTATTGTGTTGTAATTGAAATCGATGTATTTGAAAATGCAGAAAAACATCCACAAATAATTAAATTAAATTGTTGTTATATTGTTTAACAGTCCAAGTAATGGTGATTTTTTTTAATCGTGATTCATTTTTTAAATTAATTGTGTGACTTAAATGCAATTAATTGATAGCCCTTGTTTTAGGTTAGTAAAGTGTGGTTCAAAACCTGTTATGATTGAAATAAATTTATTCCCAAAACATCATAGTTGTGCAGACACTTTCTAGGCATATTATTTTCCTGGAGCAACATTTTAAAAATCAAGAATATTTTCATTAAGGTGATCCTGTACCCATCAAAGTCATCTGGGAAGTTCCCGTTGACTTCACTGGTACAGGACCAAACTTTGTCTTTATTTAGTTATAAAAAATACAGTATTGAAGTATGTTACTTTTATTCTACAGGTTTCTATCCATAGTATTTCTGTAGAAGTGAGGTGAAGAGAGACAAAGAAAGGGATAACTATATCTGATCTAAAAAACCAATGGAGAGATTCTCATTGATATCCGTAGATTACCAATCATACCCTACCTGAGATTCAGAATATCAAAGATTTAGCAAATACGGATTCATATTTCACTTTCTCTGGACTAATCAAATAACTTCTTCAAAGTTGCATCATCTTAGAGGTTGCCAAGAATTATTTTTTAATATTGAAAGTATCTGCTGAAAAGTAAAGTGAAATTAATAAATAGTGATTGTGATGGAAATGCTTCCCAATGAACTTGAGTTGAGTCCTGATCTCCACTGTAGGAGTGGTTTATTCAGCTGAATGAATGGCAGCATCTTAGTAGTACAATAATTTTGTTGTTGTTGTTTAAGTATTCAGCAAAAGACGTTTACATGCCATTGATATTTGGATTGTAGGCTCTAAAAATTGTGGTGTGGACAGACTGCAGCTTGGGCTGGAGCTTGGGCTCTGAAGCACGGGGTTTGGTGGTGGGGTTTGCTCTTCAGTGCTTGAGCTCCAGTCCAAGCTGCAATATCTAAACACCATCTTAACTAGGGATGTTAAAATGCATTTATTAAGGTACATATGTAACCGCCACTCCCTGCCCTCTTGCTACTTCGTCTGTATCAGTAACAGTTCCATATACTTTTAAATTCACTAAATTCTCTCTCATATTCTTTTCAATTTGAAGCAAAGATGAGTTATGGGACTTTAAAAATGAGCTGAACATATACATATTTTCCTTATTTTACATATGAATTCCCCATAAGAATTTGCACACTGAAGTATTTTAGCCAAGCTATAGGAAACAGTTTTATTCATTAGAAGTTGATTGTTGTTCCATTATATTTATTTGTGGTGATTCATGGTTCATACAAAAATTAAAACAATAGAGATGTTGGTTAATATGTGGCTGATAATAAAATACATATTGGGAGTAGTGTCAATACATGCAATGTGCATTTGACTCTAAAGGTCCCCTTGGAAAATGATGTTGCTTTACTGGTAGTGAAAGATGCCACCTTACAGACCTAGTGAATGAAGTCATTTAGAGGGCAGCAGCAGGGCAAACTTCACACAAATCCAACAACATGCTCAGTGCTGTGCTAGGTGGGACTTTTGCTGCAGGCCTGAGTTTTACTGGGTGCAAGAGCCAACTGAGATAATATCATCTACTTTCCCACTTCCCAGTAGAAGTAGAGCCTGCCACCTTTTAAAACTCTTACTGTATGTCCTTCCAATCAGTTCTCCATTCCAGCTCCTCCTTGATGCCCAGGCCTTCCCCTACATAGGAACACCTGCTGCTGCTGCATCACCTCCACCTTTCCCCACCTGGAGCTCTGTGCTGATCTGTCATTCACAGAAGGAGTAGAGGAGAATTAATGAGGATGCCTGAAATGCAGGTACCACAGTAGTCTGTGCTGGCCAAAAAAGGAGTTACTACAGTTCCTGCATGAGTCCAGGCAAACAAGTGAGATTCCAGCTGGCTGAGTGGACACGTAACAAGCTGCCAAATGCCTGAGTGTCTTGCACAATGAATGACATTTAGCAGTCCTGAAAATGGTTCAATTTAAAGAGGTTTATTTTGTATAATAAAAGGCTACCAAAGAGCGAAGTGCTGTTCACTTTCCTCCTTTGCTCATATTAGTCAGTTTTCCATGTCATGACTATCCCATAATCTGAAAGGTGAAAAAAGCCCAGTGCGGGCATGAAATGAAGGGCCACATTGTCAGCTGGTGACTGGTGTAAATTGTGATAGCACAGTGAGTTAAATAAAGCTACACCGATTTATACTTGCTTTTGACCTGGCTCAAACTGTTTTAACTTTCTGTGATTTTTAGAACTTCAGTGAGAGGTCAGGTGGAAGTTACACACTCTGTTCTACCTATTGTGAACATTCATTTTAAAAGAAGAAAAACCCTCTAGTTTTTCATATAGAGTAGGGGTGGGTAAGTACCATCTTGTAGGCTGGATCCAGTTCCCCAGATTTAGTCTCTGATTGGCCTCTGCCACTCTATTTATGTGGGCCTCTTCAGGTACAGGTGATTGTGGCCCCTGTTGTATTGCCCACCTGGTATAGGGATGTAAAATCCCATTTAATTGGTTAACTGATTAAACATTATTTTGGAGCACACACCCCCACCCCAACCTCAGGCAGGGGCTGCTTCAGCCTGGCCCTATTCTTGGTGGGCCTTGGCCCATGGCAGGCAGGGGCTGCTTCAGGCCCACCATGGACAAAGGCTGCTCCATATGACCGGAGCAGTCCCTGTCTATGGCGGGTCCCCCAGGGAGTTGGAGCAGCCCCATGCTCTTGGCAGGTGGGGAGCTGCTCCAGCCCCCACTTGTTAACGAGAGCTGGTAGCATAACCTGTTAAAGTAGTGCTTATCGGTTAACCAGTTAACCTTTCACATCCCTACCCTGGTATAGAGCTTAATCCTTGAAATTTAAAACGGTGATTATAGGCCACATCCAGAAGTCTTTACTGAGTCTAAACTCAATCAGTAACAGAATGTGGGATTTTTCACCTTGTGACTTGTCTATTCATATCTAGCTCATGTTGGTGACAGATATTGGTTTCTCCCATCTGTGCATTGTTCTCCATACTACATAAGGTCCAGTTCCAAGCAGACAGATGTTCATACCAAAAGATTGCTTACCACAGTAGGCACCCTTTTGACAGGCTTACTAGAGAGTCCAAGGAGTTTTGTCCCTATTGTCTCCCCATAGTAAACTACAGCCACCAAGATGTAAACTCAACATTAGGGGACAAAAAGATGTAGAAAAATTTTTTGTGGTGTGGATGCAATACTAGCTAGACCTCTGGAGAGGCACACTGGTGGAACTCTATCTGAGGTGATTGAGAACAACAGAAGCTGGTCTTTTTTCAGTGAAGGATCCAAGTCCCAGCTTTTGTCCCCCCCCCCCCTTTTTTTTTTTTTTTTTTTTGGAGGAGAGGATTGGAGAGGCAAAATAGTTTTTATTTTATTTAAACCATTTTGCTCATTCATCTGTTTTCTTTCAATGCAGTTTTTTTAAAATTTGCGGAGTAGTGCTCTGAGTGTAGCCTTTGAGTGTATGTTAAACTTGTGAAGATGAATATAGTCTTATTGAATATAACCTTGAGTTGAATTCAACACCCAATTGACATCAAAGCTAAGTATGGGACACTTCCAGCCCACTCAATTAGCCTCATTAGCACCAGCACTACAATTTACGGGTACTTCCCCCCTTCTTTGTCTGTTATAAATTGTGAGGTTCCTCCTTTTTTTCTCCACTCTACTCATCTGAGGAAGTGGGTTTTCTTCCCAGGCACTTCATTTACCAAATTCAATGTCCATTTTCATCAATTTCACTGCCATAGGATTTGAGAATACGTGAATTTCAGAGTTTCAGTGTTTACATCTGATACTTCACAGTGGTGTAATGGTGGGGATCCTAACCCAAAAGAGGTTGTGGAGGGGTCACAAACAAAACTGTAAGGGAATTAGAGGGTCGTGGTGTTGCCATATTAAGTACTGTGCTCCTATGCTTCTGGGCAGCACCCTGGGGGTTTCCTGCAGCTGCAAGAGGTTTCTGGATGTGGTAATAGGTCTGATATCCTCTGTGCTGATGAGAGCACCCTAGCCAGGGGTTCCTAGCTGCTAGTACCTGCCAGGATAGCGTGGGACAGGAGTTGTTCTTCCCTTTCACAGCCGCTCCCTGGGGGGAACCAAACTGGGAGCATCCTGCTGCCTTATCCTTGCCAGAGCCTTTCACTGCTATGTGTAGTGTGACTGCAAAATGCTTTTCACTGTGGTGTATGGGTACCCCATATGCTGCCATAAGAGGGATATTCAAGTTGGTCAATGTTCTTTTTAACCATAGCAAAATAAAGTGAAAAGGCTGTGTTTGATTTCTGTAACACTTCTAAAGGAGACCTAATACAGGTAACACTAGATTTTTCTGTGCATTGGCAATTGCCAGATATTCAGTACCACTAGCTGTTTTCGTGGATGAAGAAGGAAAGACTTAAAGTTGTTTTATTTTTCTGTTACCTGTCATCTGAGGGAAGGGAATGCCTTGAAAATCAGTCATGCATAAAGATACTCAGTCTCTTTTGTCTCACTGAAATGAGTTTCAGTGCATTACTTGAATTTCTGTCTGAAGTACTGAGTCTCATTACAGCTTGCAGACATTTAATGATTGAATAGAGAAGAATTATTAGGTCATTCACAGCAGGCACCAACTGTAGTTGCCTGTGCAAGTAATGACCAAGCTCAAGCAAAGGACTGCATATAAACTAATAGATATGCTTATGGAGATACTGCTTTTTTTCATTTTAAGTATATCGATTGCTATCTGAGCATGTGAGTTCAACTAGATTGCTCAGGTTCAAGTCAAATCTAGAAGTAAAGGAAAAGTTCAAGGGGAAGGAAAGAGGAGAAATATTTTAAAGTGAGTTTATGAACATTTATTTTGAATATGAAACTTTTTATAATTTCACTAATTCCAGTTATTTGAATTGTTTAATATGATACCATTATGAATGAAAATGGGCTCATTTTCCGGATTAAAGGATATTTAAAAAAAAAAAAAAAGACTAACTTTGAGTGTAAGAGACTATGTCTTGAAGATACTACAAAATTCATGTTCTTGCTGCAATTCATTTGAAAATTTAACACGATCAAGTTAGGATTGAATAAGGATTTAGAATGGTTATCTCACTACAGTGGCAGTTTTCCCTCTTTTGATATTCACACCTCCCTTGACTGAATTGGCCTCATTAACACTGGTCCTATACTTGATAAGTAACTCTCTTCTTTTGATATACTAATTTTATATATATATATATATATATATATATATATATATATATATATATATATATATGAATGAAAATTAAATCTGGTGATTTTATTTTATATACAGGGCTCAACAAATAATGTAATCTACTCGCCTGTGGTGAGTAGATTACAACCCGGAAGAGCTGGTGCAGAGCGATCTGCGCATGAGCAGAACAATCTGTGCACGTGCAGAATGCAGAACTGCGCGGCTGGCGAGCGGGGCTTGCCGCCGCTTGGCGAGCCCTGTTTTTTTACACACACACACACACACACACACACACACCCCTCTGCCTCTGTAATTGCTGCTCCATTTGATCTGATGAAGTGAGTTATGCCCACAAAAGCTTATGCCCAAATAAATTTGTTGCCCTTTAAGGTGCCACAGGACACATTGTTTTTGCAAACTAATGTTACTATCCTTCTGAGACTTCAAGATATGTTCCTTGGTTTCTGTAGTTGGGGGCACACTTTAAAGGGAGGGGGAGAGAAATCTGTGTTATGTTTTGAATTCTCTTTGTAAGGCAAGACCAAAGAGTGCTGCTATTTATATATGGATGTGTAGTGCTTGTAAGGTTAGGAGTGAGGAGGAGGGAAGTGTTAGACCTGCTTTGCTAGCAAGGAGTATGTTTTTCCCACAGCTTTGCAATAATAGATTTTAAATTGTTAGGGGCACGAACTGTCTTTTCATATCACGTGTACAGTGCCAAGCACAATAGAGTCCTGATTATGGCCCCCAGATACTCCCATATTGCTTATATATTAGAATTAGAAAATACTTGGGAATGTGAGAGGTGGTGATATCTAGAATTGGTTTGTATGTTTTTCTACTTGGTGATTGTATATGCGTAGGCAAATGTGCTACTCTTTTAATTATGTGTGGGAGGGATTAGATGGTAATTTTAACTGTTGTTAAGGGCAGCTAGTTCCTGGGAAAGACATTCTTTTAGGTGTCTTTTTATTTAAATCTAATGAATAACATACCTAGCCATTGGACAGTATATTTCTCTTCACTGCCTGTGTTGTTTCTCCATGATTGTTCTTTGACTTCCTAAATGTCTGAATTATTTAAATGGTATGATGACATGAGAAAAATCGGGTGGATTCATTTCTTTCCATAGTGGTTATCTGGAACAAATCTTGTCTTTGAAATATAATGCTCTGAGGCTATGTTTTTGAGGCTGCCTGCTTGTACTAAAATGCTTCTTGGGAGAAAGCTTCTAACACATTCTAATTATCCTTCTGCATGTTAACTATGATTTGAGTGCCCCTTAGTTAGTGATGGAAGCTGTATGTACTTCATGCAGAAAGTCTTAAAAATTCCCTGATGGGAAGTTTGTGCTTATTTTCCAATTAAAAGAAATTCAGGCTCAAAGTAAATGGTCTGTTTTTGGTTGGCTCAGTAACTTTTTAAAAGCCCAGCACAAGCAGTAACATCATAGATACCCATTCCATGGGAGCTCCAGTGCTGAATCACACACAAGGAAAAATTAATAGATGCTCAGCACCCACTGGCAACCAAGCTCTCACTTTGCCCTCCTCTCCCTAGTGCCTCTTGCCCACCAGTGGCCCTGTTGATCAACTCCTTCTCCTCCCTCCCAGTGGGTCCCACCACATTGGGAGCTGTCAAAACAGCTGTTTTGACAAGGTGCACTCATGAGAAAAGGGGTGAAGTGGGGAAGGGGTGGAAGGGGGATGGAGGTGCATCAGGAAAAGGAGGAAGTGGGGCAGGGCTTGTGTGAACGGGGGCAGGACAGGATTGGGGCATGGGGAAGGGAGAGTTGAGCACCCCTCTGGCTACCAGGAAAGGCAGTGCCTATGAGAAGAACGTTCTTTCTTTGGGAGTATGGCAAAGGGTCTATCACGTAAAACTCGGGTGGGTTAATAGTTGAAAGGAGTGAAGAAGATGAAGCATGGAAGTACTCATTGCCTGGTGTAGAATGAGGGCAAGAGGACAGAGACTTAAAGAGCAAATTGATTTTTGGTGTACCTTTAACCTCACCTTATATGATATTTTTGTCACCAAATATTTATCAATTTTCTCTCTTCCCCTGATATTATAAACAACAAAAAGAGGGGCTGGCATGTCAAAGATGAACCTGCTAAGTGTTTTGATGAATGGTTACATTCAAATGACAAATTATTGACTTCACATGATTTATTATTTTGAAGCATCTGTCCTAGATACTGCTTTAGAGGAATATTTATAAAGATCCACTGTATACCCAATTTACATATTACTTTCTGTCCAACGATTAAAAAAAAAATGGGACAAGCAGATACTACCAATGGAAATTTTTTTTTATGTAGTTTATAGTCTATTCTACCCATCCTAAGTTACAAGTCTGGAGAGCCATTTTTTTCCTTCAATCAGTGTGAAGAATCTTTCACATTAGTTTTCAAATTTTTAGCCTACTGCATTCTGAGGTGCGAATATGAAGCAAATCATATAACAATATAAGTAGCTGATTTACACAATAAAAGAAAAACTCAAGACGCCATGCATAATGTAATTTTTCTATAGCTGCAAACAGTACATTTCCTTAACAATGCAGCTATCAGAGAATGGACAGTATACCCTATAAGAATGTATAAGTGTAGTAAAGTGTTTCATGATCGTGTCAACTGGGTTACCCATTATATTATGGGATGGAGCCATCCTCCTTTGCTTTACATTTTACTCGAGAGTTTTCCCACCACTGTAGTATGTTATAGTTTTAAAAAGCAGCAAATTTACACCCTGCAGTTCTCTGAACAGACTTATTTTTGTTGCTCTGAGCAGTCTTTTTATGAAAAATGGGAGTGTTCAGAAAAACAGTGTCTACATTCACATCCTACAACTGATAGGCATGCCTGCTGCATTTGCTCACTATCAGTTGTAGAATTGGGTTGGAAATAGTAAATATTTAATCCCACATACCTTCAGACAGTGGCTACACGTAGCTGGTAATTTGCTCTTGTTTGTGATCCTTAATAGGCCCTTCCTAATTTTGCACTAATCCTTCAAATGACTATGTTCTTCTGGATTTCTGTGACTTCTCAAAGAGCTGTGTTGTTCCATCTCTTTTGAAACATAACTTCCAGTCAATTCCAATGGGGACAGTGTATAAATCTGAGGTATAAAAAAGCTCTTATTAGCGTCTCCATGCTACATGCAGCTGATAGAGAAGTTGCAAATTGTTCTTAAGTACCCATTGTTTGGTTATTTATGTCATTAGGATGTGGAATGTAGCTGGCCATCCAGCCAACGTCTTTATTCATACCTTTGTGACAGGAATCAAACCTGTAAATGAAGTTAAGTTCCAAGGCTGTATATGTGGCTTGTGGAATTGGCCTAAAACAGGACAGTGGCTTTGAGATCCATTAATGAGTGCCCAGGCAAGTTAAAATGTTCCCCAGCAGGTTTCTGTGTGTTACTTTTTTGGATATCTGATTTGTGTCCATTAATTATTTCCCGTGTGGACTGTCCAGTTACAGACTAACTCGGCTACCCCTCTGAAGCTTGTGAACATTCTTAAAAAAACAGATTGTTCTTGCAGATGTTAGTAAAGCATATTTAATTAAAATTAGATATAGTAGCATTCAGAATTGTTGCAGTTGGTTTTCGTATCAGGTATAAATATTTGATTTTTGTTCAGAAAATGCAGTGACTGTTTGTAGTATATACTATTTACAATAAGCTCACAAAGTGTATAACAACGGCATTTGCTTTGCTAAGTCTGCCTGATATTTGAACTTCTGAATAAAATTGCACTGAATATGTCTCAACTTCAAGGGCCTACCAGTGTAGAATAATGCTTTTTTTCAATTTATTCGTGGTTACACTTGACCTGTTTTAAACTACTGTTGTAATGAAATGGTGTGTGTGTGTGTGTGTGTGTGTGTGTGTGTATTTGAAAAAAAATGCATTTTGCTGTCCAAATATTTTATGTACTCAAAACGCCTACCAACAGTTTATCTTGAACATACAAACAATTGTTTGTATGTTCATCTAAGTTGGTGGCAAATCAGACTCTGTGTGTGGAGAGAGAGAGAGAGAGAGAGAGAGAGAGAGAGAGAGATTTTATATACACACACACACACACACACACACTAAAATAATATGCTTGCAGGCTAGATATGTTTAGAGAAAAAGATTATACCATTAGCTATAATACAGGTTGCATTTCTATAACCCGGAACTCTGTGGTCTGGCAACATCTATGGTCCGGCAGGACCACGGATGTTCCAGGATCATAGAGTCCTAGCAGGCTGTGGGGTGGAGGGTGGGGGGGAAGCCCACTGCATGTGGTTCAGCTGAGCTGTCGTGGAGGGGAAAACCAGGATCCAGGGAGCCTAGCATGCGGCTCAGCTGAGTTTGGGGCGGGGAGGAGCTGGGGAGGCTGGTGGGACCAGAGCCAGAAAGGACCTCCCCTGGTCCAGCAAAAACCCTCATTTGGGATCAGTCCAGTCCCAAGGGTGCTGGACCAGGGAGGTCCAACCTATGCTAGATACAAAGCCCTATGTATCAAGCAGTACTGATGACAATTCAGAGTAACCATGATACTTAAGTTTCTGAATTATGTAAAATGTCCACTTTCCAAGCAGGCTTTTGAATAACATTCCACTTATTTGAGGGACTGAGTTGCTTATCCCTGACATACTTATTTTATGTAGTTTTATCAGATTTGATGTGCCTTTCCATTGTTGAGCAGTATGGTAAATTTGAAGGCCCAGTCCTGCCAAATGGTGGTTATCCCTGTACAGCGGGGGTCTCAAACTCATAGCCCAGGAGCCATCTGCAGCCTGAGCAGTACCACAATCCTGCCTAAGCATGGCTGCTGACACATGAGTCCCTATGGCTCTGGAGGGGGGTGGAGGTGTCTAGCCCCTACTTTCCACCTGCCCTACCTCTTACCACCCCTGCTCCACCCTCTCACACCCCTTCTCTCAAGCCCCTGCCTCCAAGGAACATGGCCTTGGGGATTACCACAGGGCCTGGTATAGGATGGCAGCAAGGGTCAGGTTCCTCAGCACTCACTGCGGCAACAGGAGCTGTGGGGAAGCAGAGCAATGCTTCCCTGCCTGGTGAGTACAGAGGAGCCCGACCCAAGCTGCTGGCCTTGGCCCACCCAGGGCCCCACAGAATAACCTGAGTATGGGGGGGGGGGACGGATGATCCATCCATTGAACAGTTGGGACAGCCACTGGGTGGAACCCCCCAAAGCAGAGGGCCTGGAGCGGCCGCACCAAACTGTCCTACAGACAGGAAGGCTCTGAATACACCTTCCTTGGGCTACAGGCAGCAGTGGTGCAGAACTAGAGCCAGAAGCTACTCTAGCCCCACTGTACTACCAGTGATAGCAGTGGGAATCCTTGGGGCATGGGGGGAGGGTTAAATTGCCCAGGGACAGCAGGTGGGGCCAGGAGATGCATGGGCGGAATGCGTGAAGGCCTACCTCTCCCAGAGCTCTGCCAGAGAGGGGTGCCTGCTGGCCCACTACAAGGATTTGAGGACTGGCACTGGCCCTGAGGTAAATTGAGTTGGAGACCCCTGCTGTACAGAATCACATTGATCCTGTGATTATCCCAGCAGTGACTCAAGAGCTTGAGTACAAACCTCAGGACATACTGTTAAAAACAGAGCACAAACCCAAAATTGTTTGCAAGTTCTAACTTTAAGTTTGACCAACCAATTGCACCAAGTGCAAACTCCTCACAGGTTTCTATAGCCTTAACATGGATAGTCTCCATGACTGTCGCAAACAGTCTCCTTGGATACTCTGTTCTGTTCTGCCTCCGAGTGAGTGAATCTCTGTGATGCATGGCTCCTTCCTCCCAGAATCACAGCAATATTCTGGTTACTCCTAATCTCAAAGCACCAGTCTGCTCCAGGTCAGTTGTATGTTAGATTCACATCAAAGACAATGCTTGTAACAAATCCTGTAGTAACCTAGATAGGAAAAAGAAACTAGAGAGTTATTTACAAGGTTAAAGTGGGACACACAAATCAATTATAGCCATGGTATTCAAAGGGTAATGTAGGCTTCTGTAATCAGCAAATTCTATTTGTCCTTTAGGGCTAATCCAAGATAAACAGCTGGGAAGCTCTTGCTTATGTCTAGAAACATCTTGTATGTATAGAGTCCGAGAAAGAGAGATCCTTAGTTCCTTTGGTTTGGAGTTTTTATCCCCTTCATGTGCTGTGAGGTGCAAACCGAGCTGATAGAAGGAGTCCACATGCATGGCTCATGTTCATATCTTTTTATGGACAATATCTCAATCCACATGTGGAGTTTCCAGATCAAATTCTAGCCCCGGGGCCGGCAACCTATGGCTTGCAAGCCAAATATGGATCATTAGGGAGCCAGATATGACTCTCTTGGAGCCCCAGCTCAGCTCCCCGCACTACAGCTTTACGGCCCCCCACAAGATTGGAACGCTGCTTTTTTTTTTTTTTTTTTTTGCTTCTCACTTGTGTGGCCCTTGACTGATTTTTCTGTGGATCAGTGGCCCCCTGACCCAAAAAAGGTTCCCTACTCCTGCCATAAATAGGACAATGTTGAAACCATTTGTGTTGGACATAATATTTTACTTTCTTTGAAAACGAAGCCTGGCCAGTAAGCCCCCAATTGGGGCCCAGCTCCCATCTGGCCGCAGCATCACAACACTTCTGCATCCCCCATGTAGCTTGGCTCTTTGGTTTGAAAAGGTTGCGAACCCCTGCCCTAGCCCATCCGGTATTACTGGGATTCCTCTTTTGGAAGGGGCAGTTCTTCATATTAGAAGAGCAACTCTTCATACTTTTCATGTCATACAATTCATGTCCTTCTCCTGTATGGCAGTTCACAATACAGGCACTCAAATATTGCGCTACAATAATAATAGATGCAGCAACTCATAATGTAAACACTAAATACTTCCTTATCATTCAAATACTTATTTTATCAATATTAATCTACAAGTGAGACAGATTGAGTCTACCTACGTAAAGAGTCAGAGGGATGTGTCTGAGGCACGTTGCTGATCAGAGACTGGGGCTGTGCAGTTTATGCCTTGGAGGGCAAATACATAACTGCAATCCTTGAAAGGTGGAGTATACTTCCCACCTCACACCCAGTTAGCAAGTAGGATTGGAGTAGCCAAGGGTTTGACCCTTCCCTGCCACTTGGCTCAAGAAGAGTATTCAGAGAGCAGATTTGCACTCCTCACTGGACGCAGATCCAAGATCCATGTAGGAGACTGTAAGATTATAACAGGGTTTAAGTCCTAGATAAATTCATGGAGGATAGGTCCATATGTGGCTATTAGCCAGGACGGGCAGGAATGGTGTCCCTAGCTAGGAATGGGTGAGAGGAGATGGATCACTTGAGAACTACCTGCCATTAGGCTTGCCAGATGCTTTCACCAAAAATCCCAAGCATGGCAGGAAAAAAACTTGGTTGAGCAAAAAAAAAAAAAAAAAGTGGTGGGGTATTTTCTGGTTGGTTGTTTTTTTTTTAAACGGACAGGGGCCAGAAACAATGGACTGTCCGGGTAAAAACTGGACACCTGGCAACCCTATACCTGCTCTGTTTATTTCCTAAGATAGAAAACTGGGGAAGATGGAAGTTTGGTCTGACCCAGTACGTTCGTTCTGATGAGGTTGCAGAAAGGGCCTTAGTCCTCCTCATAGCCCTACATGGCTCAGTAAAACAAGGGCTTATCTAGCTAACAGAATGGAATCACTCCCCAGGTGCATTTGCAGAGTTCTCCCTTGCAGCTTCACCTAATAAACCATCTTGTTAGTCTTTCAAGTGCTGCATAGTCCTGTCTTTTGTTCTTTCAAGGAGGGCACTGAAAATCTTGCAGCATCAAATATGGCTATGAACATGAGCTGTCTATTAAATAACAAGGTAACGAGATAGTTCTTTTCATTTTTTTTCAGCACCTAAGACAAGCTAAAGTCATTCAGACCGTTGTATCTTGTGATTGTTTGTGAGCACTTTGGCCTTTTCTTGCTTTCCTATTTTGGCAGGCGCATTGGAGTTATGACCTAGATGTGTTAATAGTCATTGATACAGATGAGCCATCTAGCACTTGTATGCTAATACAAGAGATAAGATAGTCTAGGTGGGAAGAAATGCAAGTGGGGGAGGAATCAATGCTCTTGATTTTAGATAAGAAAACATTACATGGTTTCCAAGTAATTTTTGCAGAATTAATTTGCCCGTGTTGCTGCTGAGCCAAGCCTCAATTCCACAAGCGATTCTACATGGGCACACTCATGGATCAATCCAGCACAATGAGCACTAGTGGAGCTTTGTTAGGTCCCAGTATAATTTCTTCCTAAGGATGCTTTTTTTTTCCTATTTCTTTTCCATAAGCAAAGAGATGTTCTCCAAATGCTTTTATTGGCTTTTATATCAATTGAGAAATTAAGGTCTCAGTATTGTCTGTCTTAACCATTTAGGTAAATAGAAGTTGTGCACAGAAGTCTATGAAGAGCCTTACAGCTAAGATTTAGCCCAGAGGTTGTATGCTCCAGCCCATTTGGTCTCAGTTCTAAGAGGCTAGTTGATTGGATATGCATTCCTGTAAATCCCATTGTCAATACAAAGGCTGCTCAGCTTCTTCCCTCCCTCTCTCCAAACTGTGGGTTAGAAGACATAAAAGCTGTGTGTACAGGCATGAAACAGCGAGTAAGCCTAACATGGACAGTGGGTAGAGGAGGCTGAGGAAAGCTGAGCCTCCCCAAACAGCCAGGCATGGACCCACCCACAGGAGCTTACTTTGGCTGTGCTGCTGGACTCTAGGAGCTGGGGCCATGCCACAGGCCTTCCCAGGTCTCAAAAGGTTGTAGCGGCACTGCCATGGACTCTCCTGCCCTGCACTCTGGGGCTGAGAAGGGGGAGGCTGCGGCAGTGCACCTCTGTGTGCTCTCCCTCCCGGCGCTCCACAGTGGGGGCACTAGACAGCCTGGGGTGTGGGCCAGGTGGGGGTGCTCTAGGTTCCAGAATATGTTGAAGGGGTGGTCCCTTGGAGTAAGGTGTGGGACTGGGGTTAGCCTTTTCCAGCCAGACATTCACAAGCTGCCCATGAAGCCTAGTCCATAAATTCTTGATATCTACATGTTTTACAGTAAGTGTGTGTTTTAGTGCCCAGTACAAAGGCTTCGCAATATGACTGGTGGTTCTGGTGTAATACAAATATTCCTAATAATATTGACTTATCCCATTCCCAAAAGAAAAGGCATTTTGGCTTTACTTCTTAAACAGACTTTCAGCTCTTTGTGATAATTTTGCTTGGAACAAAATGACTTGTCACAAGCTAGTTCATTAGTTATGTAACTGAAAAGAGAGAAAGAGATGGTTAAACAAAAAGGTTGCTTGAGATGGAAGTTCAAGAACGAACTTGGTATAACCCCCTTCGTCCAGTTGGAAATGTAAATTTGGGTTCACGTTTGCTTTTACTCAGTTCCAGTTGATACTGCTAAAGAAATATATGTCTTGAAGAATTAAGAAAAAAATCACAACTCAGAATAATTGAATTGCTGCAGTGCAAACACGCTGGAAACTGTAGTCTTGAGTATTCCAAGTTTAGCTGCCAATTTTCTTGATTTTATACAATAAACAGAATTTTGACTTGAATCCCTGAGGAGATAGATTTGCCCCAGTAAGAAAGAAGTTGATAAATCCATTAACTACCAGTGCCAGAATTGTACATACTGTTTACTTTGTTGTTAACTTTTTTAGCAGATGGATGATGATACCCCCTTAGAATTCACATTTGAAGGCTGATTGGCTGACTCATTCGAGTGAAAAATGACACACAGTTTTGATTGGTACAGGTGCTGAGCAGCTGCAACTGCCATTCACTTCAGCTGGAGAATCTTGGTGCTCAGTGCCTTTGAAAATCAAATTTTGACTTCAGGTGCCTGTCTGTATTTCTGCTCTAATTCCTTCCAACATTTTTTCTTCCAAAACCGAAACTCTTCACAACCCTCCTTCCCAACCCCCCAATTTTTGTTTTGTTTTGTTCTTGGTAAAAAAAAAAAAAATTGTTTGAAACCTGAAAATCTTTGGGTTTCAATTTTCAGTTTAGAGGGCTCGGGGACAATTTATTCCCTTTTCTCTCCCTTTGATCCACTGGGGAAAAAAAAAAAGTCTTTAAAAAAAAAAAGGAAAGAGGAAAAGAAGGGTACATCTATATAGCAGCATTTTTCCAGAATAACTGCTGTTATTCCAGAAAAACACACTGCAATTGTGTTATTTCAACAAAAGATCCTCATTCTATGAGGAATAATGCTTTTTCCGAAAAAGCTTTTTCAGAAAAAGGCGTGTGTGGACGTGGAAGAGGCAGTTCTGTTGAAAAAAGAAGCTTCCAGGAAATAACACAGGTGTCCTGCTGGCCACTCGGGAAATGAAAGAGCCTTTTTCCCTGCAGAAAAAGTATAAAAGAGTGAGGAAGAGGAGGAAAGGGGGAGAATTCAAAAAATAAGTGTTTTCTCCTTATTCCTACTTTTCTATTCTTTTTAAAATTATGCAAAATAAAACATAAATGCCATTTATATGGAGTCTACTGCTCTGGCTTTTAGCCATCTATATTTTCTATATACTTTTGCTGTTCATGTCCAATTCAGATTGTGAATTCCTTTTACCCGTGTGCAGCACCAAGCATGCTCTAAGTGTCAAACAATGATAATGTATTGTGTAACGTAGAAATATTTTCACCAGAGTTTGGACTGTAGCCAAGAACTCATTTCACGATCTCTGAACAGTCCTACAACAATAATGACTTTGTGGGACTACAGACCTTCCTAGAATTCAAATCAAGGTGTGTAAAACTCCCTAACCTACTGCTAATCCTCTTAGGCAGGGGTGGGGAAACTTTTTTGCATCGGGGGGGGGGGGTGTCTGACCCACAGAAAAATCAGACAGGGGCTGCACATAAGTGAGAAGCAGGGGGAAAAAACCCTCACTGTGGCCCCTGATCAAGAAGGAGAAAGACACTCCCCACAGTCCCCTCTCACTCCACAGCCTAGGAGGGGCCAGTCTACTAGATTTTGTTCAGGGCAGCAGGAGGGCTGGAGCACCAGCACAGGTTCCCCGATGCTGGGGGGTGCTGAGCCTTGAGGGGCATATCCAGGCAAGCTGAGGGCCACATCCAGCCCCCAGGTCTGAGGTTCCCCACCCTTACTCTAAGGCAGGGTGGGCAATAATTTTTGAAGTGGCCCTGGGCCGCCCCAGAAGGGGCGGGACCTAATCCAGAAGGAGCAGGACCTGAATGCTTCTGGGCTTTGAAGTGCCCTGTGGGGGAGCCCCTTTGCCCCCCCCCCCTTCCCACTAGGCACCCATGCCTCTGGGAGGGCAGGAAGAGGCTTCACACACTCCCCTGCCCCCAGGCCCTGATTGGCCTGGAGGCAGGGGGAGTGAGCGAAGCCGCCTCCTGCCCTGCGAGGAGCACAGGGCACTTCAAAGTGTCACACACCGCTCGCAGGGTGGGAGGAGATGTCACCTTTTGCCCACCCCTGCTCTAAGGCATCCATTCCCCAAAGTATCATTATTTTAATAGAACTAGTAGTTTCAGCTATTTGAATATGTCAGTTGTTAGGGATCTGGAGGATTTTATGATGAATCAGTGCTATAAAAGCGGCGAGGAGTTTTGTGGCACCTTATAAAGTGCTATAAAGTATACTTTGTATCTGAATTAGCAGATAAGTCATTTTAGGGACTGGACAAGGCCATCTAGGACAACACACTTGCCAGTGGTTCTATCTTCACACCTTCCTTTTCATCATAGCTCCAAATAACATCTTAAACCAAGCATCTCTTGCAATCTTTTGGTATTACTTAAGAGGGAAGTTTAGGACAATTGTTTCACCTATCCCCCTATATCTTTACTCTTTATTCTGCATGAGTTATCCATTTGTATCTGGCTAAATTCTACGCTTCAACCTAGAGTTGGTTGAATGATTTTTGGTTTGACCAGGAGATCAAAGAATCAGGGAGCATAGAATCATAGAATACTAGAACTGGAAGGGATCTTGAGAAGTCATCCATCCAGTTCCCTACCCTCATGGCACTCTCTAGGCAATTTATTTTTGTGCTTAACCACCCTGACAGTTAGGAAGTTTTTCCTCATGTCCAACCTAAACCATTCCTTGCTTCAATTTAGGCCCATTGCTTCTTGTCCTATCATCAGAGGTCAATTAGAATCATTTTTTCTTTCTCCTTGTAACACCCTTTGTTTGGGTTTTATTGGTTTTGGTTCTGAAAATATTTGATATTTGTAAGCAAATTAGAAAAATCTACTTTGGGCCTGCAGACTCTGAATCAGTCAGAGTAAAGATTCAGATCTACAGCTCCTACCACCTACTTGAGTGTTTTAATCGCCAGGCTCTAGCGCAGTGGTGGGCAATCACTTTTGAAGGGGGGGGGTCACTCCAAGAATTTGATAAGGATTCAAAGGCTGACCTCGTCCATGAAATTAATGATATATTAATTAATAGTCAGGGATGGAGGTTGGGTGCAGTAGGAAGCTCAGGTAGGCGATTAGGGTGCAGGAGGGGAGTGTGGGGTCTGGGAGGAGGTTTGGGTGAAGGTGGGGATTTTGACTTGAGACAGAGGTGCAGGGGTTTGGGTTGTGACTGAGGGCAAGAGGGGGTAATGACCTGGGGCGAGGGATTGTGGTGCAGGGTCTGGGAGCGGGTACGGGTGCAGGAGAGTTATGGGTGCAGGAGAGGAGGGGAGTGCAGGGTAGGAATGTTAAATGTAGTTTAATCAACTAATCGACTAATCAATGGATTTTCCATTGGCTAGTTTATTAATCGATAAGCAAGGGAGCCGCAGCAGGGTTAGCTCTGCATTTTAAATGTATTAAGAGCCAACAGCCATGTAAAAGGCTGAAGTGCAGCAGGAGAGATCCAGCATGAGCCACGACAGCTGATTCCTGGCTTGTGCAGGGTCTCCCCCACTGCACACCAGCCTTTTAAATGTATTAAGAGTCTGTTAGCTCTTAATATATTTAAAAGGCTAAAGCACAGCAGGAGGGACCCAGCATGAACCGGGACAGCTGATTCCTGGCTCACGCACGGTCTCCCTCCCCCACATTGCGCACCAACCTTTTAAATGTATTAAGATATATATTTAAAGGGCTGGTGCGCAGCAGGCACACCCAGTGTGAGCTGGGAATCAGCTGACCCAGCTCACGCTGGGTCCCCCCTGCTGCGCTTCTGAGTTTTAAATGTATTAAGACCTGGCAGGCTCTTAATACATTTAAAAAGCAGAGGTGCAGTGTCTGGGACAGGGTGCAAGCCAGGAATCAGCTGATCCCTCTGCTCCTGTGCCCCCCACAGAGATGGTGCTGGGGGGGAATCAGCTATTATGCCAGCTCCCCCCAGCACCGGCTCCTACTCCCCCCCCCCCCAACTGCTCCTGTGCCCCCCACAGAGATGGTGCTGGGGGGAATCAGCTATTATGCCAGCTCCCCCCAGCAATGGCTCCTACTCCCCCTCCCCCCTGACTTTGCTGCCTGTGATAGAAGCAGCAAAGGGGGGTGACTAGTCGAGGGACTAATCGCTTCCATCCCTAGTGCAGGATCTGTGAGGGCATAATGACTTGGAGCAGGAAATTGGGATACAGGGTGTAGGAGGAGCTATGGGTGCAGGAACAGAGGTACAGAGGGATTGGGTTGTGACCTGGGGTAGAGGTACCGGGGACTGAGGGTTAGGGGAAGGGAGGGGCTTGGGTGCCAGAGGCAGGCTCTGGCCATGAGGCACTTACCTAGACAGTTCCTGGCCAGGAGCCCAGTGGGACCCTCAGACAGGCTCCCTGCCTTCTACAACCCCACATTCTGCTCAGAGTGGCCAGATATAGGAGCCACAAGTATTGCTCAGGCAGCTCCTGTTGGCCAGTTTCCAGCCAATGGGAACTGCAAGATTGTGCTGGGGGTGGGGGCAACATGTAGAGTTTTCCTCCTTCCCCCCCACCCTCCATGTGCAGCTTGCAGAGAATACATGGCCTCTGCAGCCTCCCACTTTCAGCAGCATGTGGGGTGTGGAATGTAGGGAGCCCGCCTGAGCCTCCCTCTGGGTCATGGGCTGGATCCAGCCTACATGCCATATTTTACCCACTCCTGCTCTAGAATCCTATTTAGGGTTGCCAGGTGTTCGGTATTGACCTGGACAGTCCTGTATTTTTGCCTCCTGTCCGGTAAAAAAAATTTCAGAAAATACCGGACACCTGAAATGTCCGGTATTTTCTGGGTTTTTTCCCCTGCAAGGAGGCGAAAATACCAGACACCTGGCAACCCTAAGACATACTCGGCAACTGGGCCCAGCCCCTGCCTCCCGCCCCCCCCCCCGGCCTGGGCTCCTGGCCCCCGCCCCCGGACCCTCTGCTTACCGGGGGGGGGGGGGGGCCTTAAGAAATCAAGATGGCTGCTGGCAAAAAAGACCAGAAGCAAGGGGAAGCAATGCCTTTCCTGGGTTTGAGTGCTCTACCTCTCCCATCTCACACTTAAAGGGGCCATGCTGTTTTGTTTTGTTTTATTTTATTTTATTTTGCTGCTTAACTTTCGGGGTCCTTTTTTTTTTTTTTTTTTTTTTGCCTCAACAATTTTGGTCTTCCCCCTTTTTTTCCCCCCTTGGTGTTTTTTTTTTTGGGGGGGGGGGTGTTGTTCGGTATTTTTGGTATTTCGGGTCCATACCAGACCATCTTGCAACCCTAATCCTATTCATTCTCTGTGTTTGGGGGGAGGGGGGGGGCTGAATGAATAGGGTTGCCAGGTGTCCGGTATGGACCCGGACAGTCCAGTATTTTTGCCTCCTGTCTGGTAAAAAAAAAAAAAAAAAATTCAGAAAATACCAGACACCTAAAATGTCCAGTATTTTCTGGGGTTTTCTTCCCTCCCAGGAGGCGAAAATGCCGGACACCTGGCAACCCTACGACACACTCAGCGACTGGGCCCAGCCCCCTGACCCCCGCCTCCGGACCTCCTGGTTCTGCAGGGAAGCTGCCTTCTGGCTCGACCAAGAAAACAAGATGGCCTCTGGCAAAAAGCCTAAAGACCTGAAGCAAAGGGAAACAATGCCTTCACTGGGTCTTAGTGCTCAACCTCTCCTCTCTTCCTATCCCTGTTCTGACTCTGCATACCGTTAAAGGGGCCATGCTGTTTTATTTATTTATTTATTTATTGCTTAATAAGTCCCGGGGTCCTTTTTAACTTTGGTCTCCCCCTTTTCTGGGAAGGGGGGTGTTCAGTATTTTTGGTTAAACCATCTGGCAACCCTATCAATGAATATTTATTTAAGCAAAAGTGGAACAGCTTCAGAGGAAGAGATTGAGAGCAACCTACTGGAGAATAGCTTGTAACCGGTTAGTCATTCACCCTGCAGTAGAAAATTTGAGTTTGTCTTCTCTAGAATTCAACCCACACACACATCTTTTTCCAGCTGAAACTACTGGGTTAAATTCACAAACAGTTTTGAGTCAATTGACTGTTGGTTTTTTTTTGTTTGTTTGGTGGGGGTTTTTTTTTGGCAAATTAACTATTTATCTGAAAAACGTTGCCCATTCTGTTTCAAATGCTTTGTATGTGTGAAACATGGATCTTTACTAAATGTTCATAAGGATCATCTCAGAGTTCCTTTTTTCCCAGCTCAGAAGGAACCATGTTTTATGCTTATGATTTAAATTCTTGGGAACTTAAACGTGCAGTGTTTCAATTTTGTCGAAGAGTGCAGCTAAATCACCAAAGCTACACATTTTCTGCTTTACCAATCTGTGGCATACAAACCAAAGACCTAGAAACAATTTGAAGGCTGGTGGGGAATTTCTTAACAATCCAGCAACAGTGATGCTATTCCACTTTTATCTATACTGCCATGAATATTTTATCTTTACCAGAAGATAGTGGTTTACTGGATGCCTTTAAAGTAGAGATGCTTGATATTAGTGTTTCCTGCAGACGATGCTCCAGCCTGCTTTTTTTGATGTCCTGAATGTGTGCTGCTTACAATTATTCTGTTTGTAAAGTGCATCATCAGCTCTTGTTGAAAATAATTATGACGAACACATCCTGTCATCTTTGTTAATTGAATTGCAACCTTTGGAAGAAGAGTTAATCTAAACTGGTTAAGTCATGAGAAGGTTGTGACTAGAGAGTGATTTCTAACAATGATTTCTGAAATGCCAAACCTAATCAGTTGGAGTTGACACTGTCCCTTAAGCACATTCCTAGCCTTCATGTCATAGAGAAATGAGCTGTCTTGCTTATAAATGGGTTGTCAGACAACTTAATTTTGAATTACCGCCTTTAATTATGCTGCTCAATGTAATTTGCTAGGATAAAATTAGTGCAGCTGGCCTCCGGTTTAGTTTCCACATTAGAATGCACTGTACAATGAAGCTGTCTGAAATAAACATCTATTAAAGGAATGCACTCTTTACAAGAATTCATTATTCTACACACCAAATGAAATAGAGGCCTTAGTATCAATCTTGTCCCCATTCAGTGACTACAGCTTCAGCATAATCGTAGTGTGCCAAATGGCAAATTATAGCAATGAGATTTGGTATGCTGAGTTTATGTATTTGCAAGCTATCTGTTGTATACATTTTCTTTTAAGGATTCATTATCTTGATTGAGATTGCATTAGAAAAATGCATACACGTTATCATGCTTTCTGTTTAGAGGGGATCCATATGCAATGAACTTCATGGTGTTCTGCACGATTCCATTACTGTAGCTGTATGAATTTCTTCATGACAAATTAGCTCCTTGATGCAAAAACATAATCTCTGATTCTACCATCCTGGCAAGGAGCAGCAGTTTACTCTGTGCCATCTCAGTGCGGTTACTTGCAAGCTAACACTTCTGTCCTACAAGCTGCTTTGCATAGATGGACTCCTGCACTTTTGCAGAACCTCCGTGACCAAAGTATGGTACAGCTTGCAGGCTCCAGGGCCCAAGGAGGTACAATTCAATCTGAGTAAGGGCTGTAAGATGTGACCTTTTCTGAATAATGTTATGAACAGGATGAGTTAAAACTTCATTAAGATCGGCAGCGATGAGCTCACCTTTCATAACATAACATGTTTCATTGGCATGAATAAACCATAAGCCCCACCTAACACAAAAGGTGTGTGTGAACCTGCCCAGGAACATTTGGCTAAGTATTGCTTTGTTAGGTGTGGAAAAAGAGATCACACAGAAATTGAGGTCAAGCAGAAAAACAGATAGAACCAGGGAGAGGCTGAAAGAGCAGCTGACTCTGGAAGAAAATGGGGATGGGGGGGGGCAGTATGTTGCAAGCTGGAAGAGTGCTCTGGGTGCTCTGAGCCAAAAAAAAGCTGTTTGTTGCTATTTGATTCCTTCTGACTTCAGACACAGAAGTGAGTACATTCATTAACAAACAAAACTGCATCAAAGCAATACCCGACTATTCTCAATTTCTGCTCCCAAATGGAACACCTATAGGTCCCCAAACTTGGCTTGGCCATTTGAGTTGAAAAGGAGTAATAATAAATCAAATACTAACATTGTCTCAGTTTTAGAGCCATACACACTGCTTAAATTTGTGATCCAGATATTAAAGAAACATTGTTTAGCTTAGACCTGAAATTTGATTTTCTTACAAAAATTGGGGGGGAAGTTATTGGATGAAATTTATCATCAAGGAGATCTGAATAAGGCATATGCTCCACTTAAATCCTACTTAACCTCTCTATTTTGAGGGCTTAGAGGATGCAGATCCTTTATGCCTGCATATGGACCATGTTTCACCGTAATAGGCATAAAAATATTTCCAGGTTTTGTTTTTTAATTCAGTGAAGGACAGGTGATTCCCAGCTCATGCTGGGTCCCCCTCACTGAGCTCCAGCCCTTTTACATTTAAGGCTGGTTCGCCATCAAGAAGACCCGGCATAAGCCGGGAATCAGCTGTTCCAGCTCACACCGGGTCTCCTCCCCGCTGTGCTTCAGCCTTTTAAATGTATTAAAAGCCTGCTGGCTCTTAGTACATTTAAAAGGCAGAGCTGCAGCAGAGCTAGCTCCCGGGGCTGGGAACTAACCCTGCTATGGCTCCCCACTTACCAACTAATCAGCTAGTCAATAGAAAATCCATCGACTAGTTGATTATACTAAATTTAACATCCCTATTGTGGACTCCATATTTCCAAATCTGTGCTTCAGCTTCCATACTTCATTGTAAACATGGGCTTACAGTGGCCAGACCACGGTGCGTCAGTTATGCCAATGTGTCCCTACTGTACTGTGGAGACTTTCGGACTGAGCTTTTTGCCTTCCACCCACACTGCAAAACGACAGAGCTTGGACCCAAGTCACAGTGGGACTTGGTTTCTGTAACAGTCCACTAGCAGGGTCTTACGATCCAAGTCTTGAGTCAGACTGATTTGAGTGTGGACAGAGGAGGAACTGGGGCTCAGGCCTAAGACAGAGCCCAAGTTCAGTGTGCAGTATAGAGAGCCCCATCTCAAGCTGGGAGTCTCAGGGCTTCCTGGCTCTCATCCTCAGCAGAAGCATGGAAGCCCTAGTGTGCCCAGTTCCAAGGCAGTCAGCATGGGAAGGCTTTTCAGCAGCCTACCAGGCAAGGTTCTCATGGTACCCAGACTGTCAGCCAGGGTGCCCTTGAAAACTAAACTGTGTTTCCACTGATGTGTGAGAACATCTGGGTTTAGATGAATCAGCATTTTTGGATGACAATGCCATTTCCTCAGAAATCTCTCAACCAGCTCCAATAGGGAAGTAGTATTATCTTCCTTTTATAGACCAGAAACTGCAGCACAAAGTAGCTTGTCAGTGGACAAAAGAAGCCCGTAATAGAGAAGGGAAGTGAACTAGTCTCTCCCAAGGACTAGGCTAGTGCTCCAGATATGCATGCTATACTTCCTCTGCATTAGTGAGAGCTGCTCTCGGTGCACCTGGGCCTAATCCAGAAGTAGGCCAATTCTTGAAAAATATTTTGCTCATTTCTAAACATAATTTTGCTTTAACATGCATTCACACACTTTTTTCACATTTTGCAAACATTTCCGTGGTGTTCCTCTGACAAATGTTTGCAGAAAGCAATTAGATGTGGGGATTTTTTTAATCACAAAATAAAGTTGGCTTGGTTTTTACATGAAATTTGTATTGGATACAGAATTAATTTATAAAGGTTAGGTCATTCAATCAGGTAGCAGGAACAGTGACACTTGGTGTAGGTCATCAGTCATGCCTTGTAGCAGAAAACAGTTTCTGAGTGATCCACCAGCTGAAATTTGTAAGGAAAAAAATCCAGACAGTTGCCAAAATGGAACAGATTACTATAATTCACAGTCTTGCTGTGAACAACTGAGGTACAGAGAAAGAGCTACATTAACTCAAAGCCAAATTCTCCCTTTTGTTGAAGGACGGCATGAGCTCTTTTATTTAAGTTCCACATAAACCAACTGCATATGTTGTGAATTTCACTGTAAAGTTAAATTAGATGCTAGATGACCAGTGGTCTGATTCTGTCTCGTACATCTTGTGTTTGTTTCATCAAAGGGCACAGATCTTTACAGCTACCCAAACACGGGAAAGTAACTGTTCAAAAGTAAGAACTGTCCTTAATTTTTTTCTGACAATTCTTCACCACTTTCCGTCACCTGCCCACCCGCCCCAAAATGGAAAAGGCATATGAACAGCCAATGTGTGTCCACCCAAATCATACCATAGTTGGTATAGAAGAGCATGGGTGAGTCCAGTGGTATCAAGGGCAGAGGATCCACTGTGATGTGGCATCTCTTTTTTTTTGTTCAACCTGCAGATAACTTGCATAAGGGCCCATTGGTTAAACTGGAGAGATCACCAAATAGTAACTCCTTGGTGCTCTGTGGCCTGGATGGATTGTTCTCATGCCCTTATCCACAGCAGATCTGCAGGCACACCATCCAGCAGCTTGGTCAGGCACTGGCCCCTGTATTTTTTCCTCAGTTGTGGCAATGCTGTAGTAAGTAGTCACACAAACTGCATGAGGCATGAGTTACTATTACTTAGCAAGTCTTAGCACAGATGTTGTGCAGAGAAAGAATATATTCCACAGCGAGCACCCGCCAGCTGTTTCTAACATCCAGATGTAATTGATTCTGCCTTTTCTCCTTCAAAACTGTTGAGATGTTTGTTTGTATAGAGACACAAAGAACATAAAATGCTTTTTCCACTGATGACTGATTTTTTTCACTTAAGTGTCAGACACTTTAATGTGCCACATCTGCCTGATGACATGTCGCTTCTGAGTTTTGCGAGGGCAGAGGGACTTATCCATACAAAAGCAGTTTTAACACATGCTCTCATGCAACATACCATTATCAAGTTACTTCTTTATTCTCAAGTTTTCTGGGAGGAGTGGCTGGGGAATGGGGGTGTTAACAACTGAATCCCTCACCCCCCAAGTCTTTGCTTCAAATCCTGCTTTGGCTTCCGAGTCTCAGTTGAGTCCACATTACAAACCACACAGCACCATGGTGGTCCCTGCTCAAGAGAGACCCAGACATTAAATGTTATGGGTGTTATGGGTCAGGGTTAAGCTGCAGCAGTAGGAAACTCTTGACGCATTTATCAACAATGTTAGCTTGGGCTATTAATTCCTTATTTTCATTAATACAAAATTCACCACTGATTGAAATTAAAATTGGCATTCTGCCTTGTGCAAAGTAATGCAAGAGTCATTTTGATTAAGTGCTTTGTACAATAGTTACTGTATCTAGGTCCTATGATTTGTCTGTGTTAAGTTTTGGTATCTGATCCTTTGCAATCTCCGCTCCTGTTTAATATTCATTCTTCTCTTATATATGCTAATTGCCTTGGTCATTTAACCCTTCATGTTTAGTGTTCATGTTACTCTGAACTCCTCACAGGCACTGAACTCCTCACAGGATTGCATGCCAAATCATAGGGCCCCACATCAGCCACTGGGAGGGTTAAAATACAGATATTTTGCTGCTTGCTCTCTCTAGAAGTCAGTGTGCTGCCACCACAATCTAGTACCTGATAAACTAGGAATCTCAGGACCAAAATTTGGATCTCTGAGCTACCCTACCAATAAACTATCAGGCAGACCAAAATTGTGGTTTTTTCCCAGCTCCATCAAAACATGTTTCTCACTGGATGTCCTCAGCAACTTCCTTTGCAAATTGCAATGACAACCTTAGAAGGGAATTGCATACAGTAGATATGTATTGAATTTCTCTCCCCTGCTGCTTAGAGAATGTGATAGGCTCTGTAGAGTTACAGTCTGAACTTTGGACTTTTTTCAGGCTCATCAATTTCACATTCATTCAATTCCAGTAGATGATGTGATTGCCTTGGAAACCTTTTTTTAAAAAATGGTTTAATATTCATGATGCTTGGTCACTCCATGCCATGCAGGTTTGCTAGCTGAACCTCTGTGCTCATCCTAACTCAGAATAATGTCAGTGTTTTATTTCATTCTGCCAAGAATCATCATGCTTATTTATCTGCTTGAAATAGAACACAACATTCTTTCCCATCAACACTTATAATAGATCAGAACTGAAATGAGATCTCAGCTGATGAAACCCTCTTCCTGAAACCAAAAAAATACCCAAGGGCAAATGAGAGCTGCAGCCCTTCAGTCATATTTAGTTCCTCAAAAGGGTTTTATTTTTGTTCACTCTTCCTGTATTTTGTGAACTTGTGGGCTTGCAGCAGAAGACAATGAACAACTGCAACTGTTGTTTAAACTTTTTAATCATGTGGCAAAACAGTAAAATATCTGCAATGTATTTCATGAGCAAAGATTCCAAATTGTCCAACTTTTTTCAACAGGCAAGCAGTCCTACCACAGGAACAGCTCCTAGGAGTCAGTCACGGTTGTCTGTATGCCCTTCCACACAGGACATCTGCAGGTGGGTGCTGAATAAGTTGTTTTAATCTGTCAGCGTTTGTTGTCATCTTTGTCTAATAAGTGGTAAGCTCTTGCTTCTGCCTAGCATTATTCATGAATTACACACATCTGCATTTTCTTTTGAGCTCTTGTTTTTGTCATGTTTCCTTTTCTATGAAATCAGCTTGTTTCTATTTTCATCTTTTTTTTTTTGCTCTCTCTCTACCATTTTCCATCCCTCTCCTTTGCTGCTGCTTTGTTTAGATCTGCCACCTTGCATGATGTGTCAGAAGATGAGTTTGAACATGCCACACCTGTCATGGTGCTGACCCCTGCTAGTAGGGAGTCTGATAAGAAACAAGTGAAACGAAGGTTTAGGCGGAAGAAAGAGACTGGTGACAATGTTCAGCACACAGAAAAGCAAAGAAAAGGGAAGGACTGGAATTTGTACCCGATGGCTGCAAGCTCTAGATGCAATGCATCGCACAAGGAGACATCTGATTCATCATCCTCAGATGAGAATCAGTGGGCACAGGCTAGGAGGAGAGCCAGAGAAAGGGTCAAAATGCCTAGGAGAGGGAGAAGGAACAATAGATCTTTCAGTAACCCTGATGAATCTCGAAATAACAATGCCATTGAACTTGTCACCTTGGGGACAACGGGGAAAAAGAAACAAGAGGTGTCTGATTCTGATAACCCCACTTTAAATCACCGGAGGAGAAGGGTTTCAAGATGTAAAGAATCTTGCCTTTCACTGTCTTCGATGTCCTCTCTGGAGGCAAAGAGTTCTTCAAGAAAATGTGGAAAAAACAGGGGCAGAAGCTACCCCAAAGAGCTGCAGCCTTCATCTTACCTTAGACAAAATAAAGTGGTCACAGAAGGCTTTACCGAGAGAGGCTCTGGCAGTGATACTCTGGCAGTTCCAGAAAATGGAGAACCTGTTGGGGCTGGGCCCACTGTGACTGATGTGGTTCAGAAACCTCCTGTTTTATATGATGACTGGTCTGATGATTTAGAAGTATGCAGGTTAGTCTATAATAAGAAAAATTTAATATTACCAAAAGGAATTGGTTATTTCCATGAATTATACATGTGTGTTTTATTGTGATACATAGCACACAATAGTTGATAAAGGAAGATTATGACACCTAACTCATTTAAAAACACTAGTAGCATAGAATTAGATTCCTCCTTCCCACTTTCTGCATGATAATTTGTCCTTCCAAGTCTGAGACAACTGCACTCTGGCAGGAGAACCAGAGATTGAATAGGATGATCAGACAGCTCAATTCTAATTCTAATGGGATACAGAGGCTTTCATTCTTCCATGACCAGCTGAAAATCCAGCACTGGTCTGTAGTGATTGAAATGTGTTGTTCTCTGAGATTGTTTGTTGACCTACATGAAATGAATTGTTGGTCTCAAGTCAGTGCATACTGGACATAACATCCTGGCATAACTTTGGCAGCCTTAGTACATATGTTAAGGATTGTATCACCACAAATACTGTACCAAACTACCTTCCAGGTTTGGCTGAAGGTATGCTGGCATGTAACGTGGGGGCATTTGTACTGTTGCTGCGCATGAGGTGTTCTGTGAATGAATAGAGGTATTTGGTTTCTGAGGCTGTCAGTCTGGCGCCATGCACAGTGATGGACTCTGGGAAGTGCGTGGAATAATAACACATTCAAATTTGAATGAAAAATGTATTAAAGGGAATTAGAATAGGCTATGTAATACCAACAAGTTGTCCAGCTAAGTAGAGAAGTTGCCCCTGAGGGAACTATCAAAGGGAAGGATTTCAGACAAACATTGTAACATTAAAGAGTACATGGCAGTATGCCAGTGGATCTGAAAGCAGAGAGAATTGTGCTATGAGTAAAGACACTGCTTAAATCACTGACACCTCTAAACCAGTATGGAAGTTCAGGGGAGCACACAGCTATGCCCAGTCCCTGGATGAGGTGGGGGTTGGGCGCTGGTTCCATGCTCCTGGAAGGGTCAAGGGCAGGGCAGTGAGCAAGTGATGCTGCTTCCCCTCCCCCCAAACACAAAGCCCTCAGCACTGCCTGGAGTGTGGTGCACCTACCCACAGCAATTAGAGCTGCCCAGAGCAGCCAAGTGGCACTCCAGCGCCAGTTTAAAGGGCACGGGGCTCCAACTGCTGCGGTGTCCAGGAGCCCCGGGCTTTTTAGAATTGCTGGGCCCCGGGGCAATTGCTTCCTTTGCCTGCCTCCCACCGCTTGTCAGTGAGCCTATACAAGTTTGGGGTAGAAAGCTGAGTGGATCTGAGTAAATCAATTCATCAGTAATTTGGAGATACCCCAGCTAGGAAGCTAAAGGGAAAAATCAGGCATTAAAGTTAATATTTCTTCTCAAAAAAGATGTGCTGGGTCTGACCCCGTTGAGATTGAGTCCCCCGGCAGTGGGCCTTACTGTAAATGAGAATCTGACCTGATATATTGGTACAGTAACTGAAAACTTTACAAACTTCTGTCTTTTCTGGGAAGACTTTGTATGAAAATGTAAACAGAAGTAGAATGAGGAAATGAATAGTGCTGTGAAACTATGTGACATAATACAGTGTACTTTGTGCCTGTTAATAAGCTACAGTAGTCCTGGTCATGAAAACTGTCAGGCAGGAGAACTATAGACAGTGTGCCTTTTCAGATTACTATGTGTAAAATACAATCATTAGTGTGCCAGGTGCTGTACATCGCAATATGTTAGTCAAGCCCCATTGTAGTGCCCTATTTCATTATTTGTTTGTTATATCTGCCTGCTGTGTCTCATCCTGTACTTACATTGTGAGATCTTAGGAGTAGAGCCCACTATTTTGTTTCTGTTTGGATAGCTCTTCATACACTGCAGCCCCGATCCATCCTTGGGGCCCTACCTACTACTGTAGTAAATAATTATCATACAGTAGCATTTTGAGACTTGAATATATATTGAGGCTCCATTGTACTGGATACTGTACAAATACATAGAACTGAATATAATCCCTTCTTAATCTAAAATGATTGAGGGGATTATATTCATGGGTTTAACGAAATCAATTTGGAAAAAAAATGATTTAAATGAAACAGTGCAACTTTCTCATGTAGTTTGGGCTAGTTGTTCTCACCGTCTGTGAATTCCAACTGTGTTTTCAGATGCAAGGACAGACTCCATTTTTTCTTTTTACTCACCCAGCTTTACTGTGACTGTCCTTGAAACCTTTATCTGCAGGACTGTGGCAGAAACCTAATCCACATTTTTCTCATCCTGAGGGACACAGGAAAGGAGGAGAAAGAAGGCCATGTAGGGGGGAAAGGATACCAAAGAAATGTTAGAGTAAATTTCCTTTATCATCTTCTGTGTTTCTCAAGCACTACAATCTTTGTGCACCAAATAAACGTGGGACATAATGTGAGCTCAGAACCTACTCCTAGGAACACTTAGGACAGTGGTTCCATATGAGAAGTTGGCAAATCTATTTGCCTGTCTCTTGCTGACTCTTCATTATAGTGGCATTGTAGCTCAGTCACAGCTTCCTGTGTTTCTACACTACCCTGATTCTGTTAGATATGGCCAAGCTTGGAATGTGCAGTTGCCTTAGTTGAATCCAATTGCTTTGTCTGGGTCTGATGATAAAAATAAGGGAAGCATGTACAATACATTAGTGAGAAATCTCTACTCTTGTAATTTTGCTGCATGCACAATTTCTTTCTAGTTTATCAAAAACTCATCATTAACATTCTGTGACATCTACTACTTTCTTGACCTATGTGCCTATCTTCACTATTCACTCAGAATAAACACAGACACATACAGCCCAAAATCAGACCCGAAGAGTGATCAAATAACAAAAGAAAGCTTACGGGCATATATACAATTAGATAGATGCTTGAACAGAGTCTCAGCCCTGACCTGGCGAGCTTGGCACTGCTGAAGCAGCACAAAAATGTAGGTGGAAAGCTACCCTAAAGGAGTAGCTGAAGATTCCCCTGACCTCAAGAGGAATGAGGAAGGGGAGGGGCAAAGTATATGGTGTTTCACTGAGACCTAGGCAGTTCTGCAGCATCTGTGGGTGGCTGCTGTAGCCAGGATAATTCAAAAGGATCAGAGGAGGCATCTTTCCCTGCCACTCTGCTCAGTTCTATAGACCTGTCACAGCTGGGAATCTGTCCTCCTCTTTTAAAATGCTGCTATGTTAACAGAGCCATAATCCCATCCTTTCCTCACTCTCAGGGGAAATGCTGTATTTCTTGCAGTCATCCTAGATTTACCATCTCTGGAAGATTGTACATCTAGGAAGGATGGTACCACATCAAAAGCATGCTAATTTTTCATCGCTGGTAAGGCATTTTGCTTGCTAAATTTGCATACAGCCACACATAAGGGAGAAGATTTATTACATGATGATACTGATTCAGTTGAAAGAATCTTACTAGGTACTGTGGTACAAGCTACTTAGCTATTGAGTCAACAACTGATTTGTAGATTTTCCCCCCTTAGATGTAAATGTTTTTCAGGGTTAAAAAAAGAAATGAAATATTAACTTTGGGGTAAGAGTATGTGCTCGTGTAATACACACCTCTTCTGCATTGCATATCCACACATACATAGGTAGAATGTATTCAGAGTGAGTGATGTGCTGCCAGCATATTAGCATAAGCTAATTAGCTGCCAACATAAGAAGCTCCCTCTAAATTTTCCACATTAGTCAGTGATGCATGTTGACTGCAGTGTTAGACTGTGTGGTTGGTTGGAACTGAACACTTTAGCATCTTGAGGGTGCGCAAGCTTCCCGTCAGGAGAGGTGGCCCCCTTTAGCTGGCTTGAGGGATTAGATTGGGGAAGCGGATCTCTGCATGATGTAACCGTGACCCAGTGGATCACTGAGAGGATACAAAATTCAGGGCAAACTGCTGAGAAATAGGGCATGCTCATTCCAAACTGAAGGTTATTCTGTTATAAGGTACACCAAGTCAGATGCAAAATTAAACTTCTGTCTCACTACACTGGTTAACAAGAAATCTAAATTGCAGTCTCCTTGGGCATCCCAACTCTTGTTTCACCAGACACGAGACTTTATGATGAGTGGTTATTTAAAACCAATTTCATCAAAGGTTCTTTCTAATCCCAAGAGATCAGCTATATATTCTGGTCAATATATTATTCAGGTCTTACCCAATAATCATGCTCTTGCCAATTCTTTAGTAGCTAATATCTAAAGGTTTATTTATAAGAGGAAAAGGAGGAGAGAGTTAAAATGGTCAAAAAATCATATGCATACAATACTTGCAAAGTTCTTGGATCAGGTTTGCAGCAGTGATGGAATAAACTGTTGGCTTATAAAGTCTCTGGTATTTTCCAAGAGATTGGGAAGTCCTCAGTCCACTGGTTGGACTGCTTCTTTTAGTGTAAATCCATAACTCAGAGCAGAGCAGGAAAGAAGCAAAATGGAGACACTTGCAGGGTCTTTTATACCTTCACCCAGATGGAGTTTCTAACTTTCTAATAATAGAAAACTGAACACTCTCATGATGCCCTTTGTCTGAAGCCCCACCCCCACTCCTCTCCCTCTGTCACTAGGGTTGCCAGGTGTCCGGTTTTGAACCGGACAGTCCAGTATTTGAGCTTTCTGTTCAGGAAACAAATTGAGAAAATATAAATGAGAAAATATAAATGTCCAGTATTTTCTAAGTAAGATGTAATGTAGTGTCAAGTGTGTCCAGTATTTTTGTTGAAACCATCTGGCAACCCTATCTGTAACTTGCTCTCCCACGCCCTCACTTACTCACTCATTTTCATCAGACTGAGGCAGAAGGTTCGGATGCTGGAGAGGATGAGGACTCCAGGTAGGGGGTGGGGATCTGTGGTGGAGCTGGGGTTGGGGTAAAGGAGGGAGGTCTGGGTTGGAGGATGGAGCTGAGGGGTTCAAAATATGGGAAGGGGCCCTGAGCTGGGTCCGAGGGTTGGGCAGTGGGTGAGGGAGCGGATAAAAGCTCTTGCTGGGGGTGCAGTCTCAGGAGTTGGGGTGTAGGAGGGAGTTTGAGGTATGTGCTCCCTACCAATGGGAGCTGCAGAAGCAGTACTCAGGGTGGGAGCAGTATGCAGAATCCCTGAGTCAGACACATTCTGGCTGCTTTCCAGGAGGTGCATGGAGCTGGGCAGGGAACTTTCTTGCCCAGCTGTACCATCAAGTGGTCTTTTAATGGGCCAGATAGTGGTGCTGACCAGAGATTCTGGGATCCCTTTTTTGACCAGGGGTTCTGGTTGAAAACCAGACACCTGGCAACCCTACATCCACATGGAGGGGATATTCTCAGTCTCAGACTGTGGAAAATCACAGGCACAAGATAGAATCCAGGATCACATGAGCTTGTCACATGCCCTTGAATGCTTTGATGACTCCTCAGAGCAGCCATTATCTGTATTCTGATGAAAGCATCATTAGGAAAGCTCACCTTGCAGAAACAAGCTGCTTCTGTATCTATTGTCTTTTAATGGGCCATTAGTTGAATTGTGAATTCACAATGTACCAGCTAGACTGGATGTAACCTAACTCGTGAGTGTTACCTAAGGAGCAAACACACTTGAATTACATGTATATAATCAATATCACAACTTCAGATACAAAAATGATATGTGGATATAAACATAATTGTATTCAGCAAATTATAACCTTTCCATTGATACTTTACATGATATACATTGTACAAGATTTGTTGCAGTTTTCAAAAGAGGCAATATTAATAAGATAGATGATCATATTTGAATTGTACAACATCATGGAGGGCTTCCTCCCTGTTCAAATGCCAAGATGGCTGGGCAAGCAAGTAGTGGCAAGGAGAAATGCAGGACCCATTGCAGCAGCTCACTGTTTTTCCTCATGCAGTACTGGAGCTGCCGGTGGCAAGATATATTTATGGTACGAAGCATACACGTTTTTCTCCCGTGTTCTCCTAGTAGTGTGGGGGGTGCTACACAAAGAGTCATCCCTTTGCAGTATGTGAAGTAGTTATGGGAGTGGTTGATATACTTGTGTTATAGTGGATACCTGAAGAAGTATTGTTCAGTTCTAAGCCTTAGAATTCTCAGTGACTTCATTGGGCTTTATTCCTTTATTATTCCTAAAGGAGAAAGGAATAGTTTGGCTGCATAGTTTAAAACTCAGTTTAAGTCACTGTCATGTGTAGTTCTCTGGCCTGGACATGTCTGCAGTGTTACAACCCTGGGGCTCTCCTAGGCGTGACTTATGGACCACAGCACTGTCTAGAATCTCCCCTTAACATATCTTTGTACTAAGGGTTGGCCTGTGCAAGGTCCTTGAAAGGCAGCTCTACAGTTCTATCCCTGTGCTGAATGACTCTCCCTCTGAAAGAAACGGAGCTGTTAGGGCTCCTTTACAGTGCTACAGCCCTTGTGCATGGTGTAAAGGGGCTGGGGCCAGGGTGACTCTCTCATCCCTGGAATTTCAACAATGAAATGATGAATAAGTGCTAATTAGAACTGGTATTAATGCAGAATCAATAAATGAGACACTCATGGAAGATTATGTTGGTTGTGATAATGTTACTGAGGAAAGGAATGCTGAAAGATATTTGATTTAGACTGTGGTTCTATTTTTTATCTAAAAGGTTTTGGAAAATTGATCCAGTCATTTTCACTGAAATTTCTATAATACTATACTGTAATTGGTTGAAAATATGCATTACTTTTAAAACCACACATTTAAATAAGATAGGATGTCTCACCACAACAAAAATTTATTGTATGCACAATATATTCCTGATTTTCTCAGCTTCTTGAGTGGAAACAAATATGTTCAGATAATTAAGAGTTAATAGGGAGTGAATGAAACAGAAAGAGATGTTTAGCAATCATTACAAAGACATGTTTGGATGGGGAGACAGGTAATAAAATCTGCTTAATCAATTTCAAACATCACTTTAATAAAATCAGCTTTCTAGTAGAAAAGCTTTGACGAGTATATTAAGTTTATTTGTCTTTTGCTTGGTGTTTAAAAAAAATCATTCTTTCTGGACTATATTATAAACACTTCAAAAGAAATGAGGTGAAACATTATTGTATTCAACCACAGACATAGTTAATTTAAACAGTGTAAATTATATTACACAGGTTACATGAAAATATAATTATGAAATAAGAAAACTCCTGAAATTATGATTTCACTACATGAAATCAAGTGTTATCAATCATTTATCAGTTGTCCACAAAATTAACATGTCTCATTGGAACTGACCTTTAATAATTAAATAGTTATCAGGTTGGAACACAAGGAGAAAACAGTCCTAATTTTAGTCTTGAGACAAATTGGAGAACTAGAGATATATTTCTTCAGTTGTTAACTCCCACATAAAAGTATTAACATTAAAACCAGATGCTTAATGTAAATCGACTTAGAGCCATTTATTTCCATGGAGCTAGACTATATACTGTCTGAGCGTTTGACCCTAACTTCTGAAACTTTAACATCAGTGATGTATCTGCATTGGGTAAGAAAACATTGTTTACTTCGATCTCGGGAGTATTTAGTAATTACAAGATAAAAGTATCTAAGTGTGTCTTGTCAAACCTGCTGACAAACCTTGTAAGTTTCTAATTACTAACAAAATGATGATCCCAATACAAAGGAGGCAGAATCTAGGGGTTGTTTCCATCCACATTAAGACCCCTTTATGCTGCCTGATCAGTGTAATGAATCCTTCCTGTGGCAGAGGAAAAAGAAAGCCTGTATTTGCTTTGTGATATAAGCTTAGGTCAGCAATCCTTTAGCACGCTATAGTAAGTTCACTTCAGTGACCATCCAAAGCAACATTTCAAAATACAAAGTTAATAACTTTTGAAATTAGACTTTAAGCGACTACATTTTAATGGGCACAAATCTCAGCTGGGAGAGTTAAGTAAAGTAGTTGGTCTTCTTTCCAGTTTTATGGGGAAATAGCAAAAAGTTAGAAGATTGTTAGCACTACGTTTAGCACATGGGGGGGGGGGAAGAGTGATGGTAGTTACAATTGCTTAGCCAAATTCAGTCCTGCTGACAGGGGTGGGCAAAGGGGACAATGCCCCAGAGCCCAGAAATTCAAAAGTACTTGAGGCTGCCGGCTAGCGACCCTGTTAAATCATTGCCAGAGCAGCATGCTCCGGGCAGCACTCAGGCTGGTTGGGGGTTGGGATGGGGTGGGAGGAGCCAGCACAACACACTCTCTGGGTGGCACTGAGGACTGGTTGCTCCAGCCCTGCTCTTTCCACCTGAGGCCCTGCTCCTTCTGGGAGCGTGGAGCTTCCCCACCACCTTACCTTGTCTATGGGCCTCAGTGAATCTTTCGGTCCCGCTGTCCAAATTACTTCAAATTTTCTAGAAAAAAGCTACCCAAACTTGATGTTCATAAGATATCTTTTAATGGATTTTATGGCAGCAGGGGGCAACATCATCCGGTTTAAAATGGAAATTTGGTACCAGTCTTAACTGTGTATAGATTTCTGTTGCTCTATATTTTTTTCCTTTCATATAGAGCTTCTAGCAGGGCTCATCTGTTTGTAACTCTCTAAAAAGAAATATGTTTTTACTGAAGGAGTGATCACAGCTCAGGCTAGTATCCAAAGTAGCAAAAGTGTGATGCAATGAAGCAGTGGTGTTTGAGACACATGGATATTACTGGCTATGTTGCAGGTTGATAGGTAAGTGTTCTGTCTGGTGGAAATGTAGTTGTCAGAAGCTTGGTCTACACCAGGAATTTATGTAGGTATAGCTATGAAAATCCACATCCCTGAGAAATGTAGCTATAGCAACCTAACCCCAGCATAGCCGGCTCTAGGTTGAGAGAAGAATTCTTCTGTCAATCCAGCTACCACCGTTTGGGAAGGTAGATAACCTACACCTGTGGGAAAAGCATTTCCTTCAGTATAGGTAGTGTCTACACTGAAGCACTATTGTTGCAGCAGTGCGGCTATGCTGCTGTAGCATTTTAAGAGCAGACAAGTCCCGAGCCTCCTTGCCCAAAATTTTGGCACAGGTTTTGCCAGTGGCACAGACAGAGAGTCTATGGAAAACCTAATTACACCTGGTATGAGAAACTCTACCTGTGTTCTAGATATAAAACTGTAATTGAGGTCTCAAGGGTTGCATCTTTTGATGAGGTCATGCAGTTGTTGGTTTCAGCCCTTCTCTGATGAACAGAGAGGTAGAGGCTGTTGGCTGATAAAGTGTATTTCACAATTTATATCATTAAAGTTGAAGGTTTGGTTCTTTAATCCTAATTTTTGGTGTTTTATGTCTTGTTTTGCACCAATTTTGAGTGGCACTGGCAATGCATTGGAGTAGGAATGAGTCGTAACTAATTACATGATTAAACTGCCTGTTCATCAGTTATAATGAAAGATTAATACAAGCATTGTAGACAAAATAAATCGTTCATAGCCTGCACTCCCTAGTGCATTGTGCTCTTGACTCCCTTCTTTATTCTAATCACGTTTTGAGAAATCAAGAGAGCACCTTACCAGAACCATTATGAAATTGCTCGTGTGGTACAACATTTTCAAAAGGTGTTTTTCTGTATTCAGATAAAGACAGCTGACTATATAGCATAATGGAAAGACAGGAATGACAGAGGAGAGGAATATAAATTGATTACATTCAGTATGCAGAATTAATGTGCTTTATTCATACTGGGTTTTGAGGGAGAGGAAGACCAATTTGTTGTTTAGATTATTTTATGCTGAAAAACTGGAATAGAAAGAAAAAAGAGAGTGCGTGATTAGAAGGCAAGTCTGCCAAATGAAAGCGAGAGAAACTCAACAGGCTGTTGTCTAGCGCTGGATGAACTGTGCAGAGAGAAAAATTTGTTCAGCAAATTTAACTCTTTTTTTCCTGTTGATAATTTCTGAGTTGGGTTTGAGTCTCACAGATGTGTTAATTGTTTGCTGTGGGTTGTTTGGACTATTTGTTATGACTAAAGTTATAAAGTTGGTTACTTGCTATTTGTGTCTTGTGATTAGTTACCTTGGTATTGTGTCTGTTCCCCCACTAGATGCCTAAAACTTTTATAATGAACTTTTCAAGACTTCCAGACTGTAGGTAGAGCAATGTGTGAATCCTGCTACAGCTGCGTATGGAGCTAGTCCCTCTCTGTCCAGTTACTGAGGGCTGCTCAGTAAATTACGTTGAGTGCTAATGGCTTGAGGAGTCCAAAACCATGGGCAGTGATTGGTGTGAAACAGCACCTTTCCTCTAGTCATGCCCCTTCCAGCAGCAAGCTAGGTGATACAGGATCCTTTATTCTACAGGAGGTTCATCTTTAGACTGGGTTAATCTCTGGTGAGGTGGGATACACCTTATACTGTACGGCCAGATTGTGCCTGTCTATTCAAATCTCTCTATTTAAGGGATTCTTTCTTTCTGATCTGTGAAATTTTGGGAAAGGAATTAGGGCAAAATTCCCTTGAGTTACTGGAAGTACCTGGCAGTTTCGACTGTATGCAACCCCTTTCAGGATGCTGTTGAGAGCTGTTCCCATTCTATCAGATGCCTTTGTGCCTGTTTCAGAACAAAGGCAAGTACACCCTGGCGCAATGTACTGGGGGTGGCCCACAAGAGAGGCAAAAGGGAGTGCAAGTGTAAGGAACTGCTTTCTGTAGCATGCTGATAAGATAATGAGTTCTAATATATTCAGTGACCATATTTAACCTCATTTATAGCCATCCAGAGCCATAAAGGCAGCTCCATATACCTCTTCAGCTGTTTCCTGTAGTTGGCAGCATGGCTGTTTTTTCTTTAATGTACCATGCTGTGTCAGAATGCATCTGCCCTGTCTTTTGTCTCTGAAGGTATATCTACACGGCAGCCAGAGGTCTGATTTATAGCTCTTATGGACATACCCATGCTAGTTTCAATCTAGGTCACTCATTAAAGTTGAAGTGAGGTCACATGGGCACATGCTTCAGCATGGGCTACCAATGTAAGCCAGGCTTGTGCAGTCCACCCTGAAGCCCACATTGCCACATCCCTCCCCTTCCCTCCCCCCGCATTCCTGCTGCTGCCACCATTGCTGCTCCCTCCCTAGCCTCAGTTGTTGCAGGGGCCTTTTTCCATTCTTGGGTCCTCTATGGACCTGCAACTGAGGTGCCCATGGGCACACCTGCCCTCCTCCCCTAGCAGTGTTTAGATGCCCCCCCCACTCTTCTAGCAGCAGGCCCTTTCTCACTGCCTGCCCTCCCTTTCCACTGTCTTCCCCCCCTTTTCTGTGTGCCCATACTCCCCTTTGCTTTTGTATGGTGCCTGAACCTCCCCGCATACACAGTTTCACTTACCCTGTGTTGTTAATATAATGTATTCCCTCATCTCCCCAGTGAAGTCAGAGGAGCTGGTATTTCCATCCTGTGCTGGGAGCTGTACTTCTTGTTCCTTTATCCTCCTTCCCTTATTGTTGCCCTCCCACCCTGCTTCCAGCCTAGCGGGGTGTGGGGGGAAATGGTGAACCTTCTTCTTCCACTTCCTTCTTCCCCTTGTTCCCTCCCCTGGTACTTTTCCCCCTCTCCCTTTTGTTCCTCTCTTTCCCTCCCCACCCATGACAACAATGGAGGGGCTGTCTTGTGATGCCCATGCTGCTCCTTCCTCTCCCCATCAACCTATGTAAATGCTGTCCCCTCTGTGGCTGCAGGCTCCCCACTCATACAATGGTGTTGGCGGTAGTGGATGGGGATTCCGGGACCCCCGCTGCTCTTGCCATGGAGCCTCCTGCCCGTGTCACCATTAAGAAAGCCCCCCTGAAGGGCAGGGGGACCAAGAAGGGTAAGAGCCCCACCTGGAAGGCAAAACCTCCTCCAATGGTGATGCATCCCTCTACCCCGGCCCCTGTGTTGGCCTCAGCTTCCCCTCTTTCCTGCTCCCCTGTTCCCTCCACCAGCTCTGGGGGTGATGGTGTTCCAGCCCTCAGGGTGTATGCCCACGTAGCTGCAACACCCCCTCCCCCTCCTTGCCACCTCGCAATCCACTCCAGCTGCCTCCCGGAATTCCATCCTTGATGCCTATGGTCTCTTTCTTACCCTGACCAGGAGGCACGGGTCCGTTGCCTCTTGGTGTTGGCCTCACCCCACGTAGAGACCTACATGAGGATTGGCACATACGGTGGGTTCTGCAGCCATGGTGATGACCTCTAAAATGTTTGGGAACATTCTTCCTGGCATCCAAGGCCACTGCCCCGGAGGCAGTGGAGAGATGTTGCGTGGTGGGGGGAGTCCACATCCCACTTGAGCCTCTGGAGGACCTAGACAACATATGAGTGGTATTTTCTTCCCTCCTCCCCAACACTGCCCTACTGCCATTCCTCTCCACCCTGCGAAGGCCCTTGTCAGTCCTGCATCCACTTCCTCTGAGCTGCAAAGATCCTGTCCTCTGCCACATCCTCTACTTCCGCTGGTAGGTCCAGATCCAACTGCCACCAGCGTGGTATGGTGGAGGATCCCTAGAAGGGTTATTGGCTCAGTACTGGGTATATTATACTTATGGGAGAGTCTTGGTGCTTTTTCTGCAGTGTGACAAGACTGCTTCCTGGCCCAGCCCAGAGAGGCACTCGTGACCCCTGACACCTGGGAGGATACCAGCCCTGCCATGGCTAGTGGCCCTGACAGTCTGGACCCTGGGGTCACCTCTCCTCCATCTGTGACCATGGTCAACCCTGCTCGGGCCCTGCAAGGCCCAGATGGGCATGTGGGTGCCGCTGCCACCATGATAAGTGGCAAAGCCCGGCCTGCAGAGGAGATGGCTGTGGTGGTCAGCTCAGTGCCTCCTCTGCTGGAGCTGCTGACCCTGTTCCCACTCCCGACCCCTGTCCTACTCTTGTTCCCTGCTCAACCCCTTTCCCAACTGAATGTTTCACTCCTCCTGTTCTTCCTCCACCATTTCCTCTTCCTCCTTTTCCTGATCCCCCTCTCCCTCCTCCCTCTCCTCCTCTTCCTCTTCTCCCTGACCTATCTCTCTCAATTTACCCTATTGCTGCTACCCCCAGGGTTTCGGTGTTTACCCCATATGTTGGCCCTTGGGAGATGGTTCTCATTTCTCCCACTCCCAGCATGTCTGGGGCTGTTCTCTTTCTGCTATCGCCCCTACCATCATCACATCAGGGACTTCATGGTCCCTGCTTGCTTATGTGGGTCGGCTGTGGGACCTGGAGGGGGGTCTGGCCTGAGGATGTTTGGGGGCCTGAGGCCGTGTGGTCGGTTGGCCCGCCCGGAGGGGTTCCTCCTCCTCCGGCTCAGTGGGCGGCCACTCCGACCCGCTGTGCTGCCCCTTTAAGACCGACCCCGTTGGTCCACAGGGGGCGGTCCAGCCTTAGCTCAGGGTATAACCGCAGCAACCCTCTCACAGTTATGAGGAGCGGCCAGGCCCTCAGTCCAGGGCGTGGCAACAAGCACACAGTTACAAAGGGTGGCCAGGCCCTCAGTCCAGGGCGTGGCAACAAACAAACACAGTTACAACGGGTGGCCAGGCCCTCAGTCCAGGGCGTGGCAACAACCACACAGTTACAGAGAGTGGCCAGGCCCTCAGTCCAGGGCGTGGCAACCAGCACAGTTACAACGGGTGGCCAGGCCCTCAGTCCAGGGCGTGGCAACAAACACACAGTTACAAAGGGTGGCCAGGCCCTCAGTCCAGGGCGTGGCAACAAACAAATAGGTGAGTAGCTCCTTGGTCAGGAGCGGTGCAGGCGGATCGCCTGTACCAGTGGCAAGGAGGGAGAGACTGCCACCCAATAGGTGGGCGGCAGGGGGGGCGCAGGCCCACCCACTCCTCTGCGCCCCGGCCCAGGGCCCTAGAGCAGCCGTGCGGGCTGCTTCGGCTCGGTGGGGGCTCCGGCCCGAAACGCACCGGCCTAGGGGCCTTTAACAGCCCCCACTATCCCTGGGCCACTTCCGTTCTCCCCCTCGGGTGGTACCTGGATGTCGGGCAGAGGAGACTGGGAGTCCAGGAGAGTCTCGTCCCACCGGGGTGGTCCGGTCCAGTCCTCGGCCGCTTGCAGGTCACTGGGGCTCAGCAGGATTCCAGGGGCCGGCAGATTCGGGCGGTTGAGCCAGGCCTCCGGGTCAGGGTCCGTGGAAGTCCCCGGCGGTGCCTCCGGTCGAGGTAGCTGGGGCCGCTCCTCCCGGTCCCGGGGCTGGCGCTGGGGCACAGGCTCCGGCTGGCCTTTCGGCTCCTCCGTCGCTTCTGGGAAGGTAGGCCGGTTACGCTGGGCCTCCCCCTCCCGGGCAGGGAGCCACTGGTCTGTGTCTGGGGCCCGGCAAGTAGGAGGTCCGGGCCAGGCCTCAGTCCCTACTTCCCAGGCTGGGAGTCCAGAGGAGGCCTCTAGCCTCCCGGCAGGCTCAGCCCTGACTGAGGCCGCTGCCTGGGCTTTTATAGTCCTGGGCCCGCCCCCGGGCTTCCGGTCAGGTGATGGGGCGGGGTTAGCCTCAGCCCAACATGGCGTCAGGAGGGGTTCCTCCTCCTCCGGCTCAGTGGGCGGCCACTCCGACCCATTACAGGCCTTAACACTGGATGTGCTAAAGGATCAGATGCGCAGTTTCTTGGAGGACATTTGTGGCTCCAAGAACAAGGTGGCTCTCACCCTTCAGCGCTGGGAAGACTTCCATCTCATCTCCTGGACCGTAAGGGCCATTTTGGGGGAGGGTAAAGGGACTGGGGGCTACTTCTGTGATGCCCTGCTCATGTTCAGGTTCAGTCACAGTTTGCTGCAGGGCCCAATGGCGGCTGCCAGTGCTCCCACCAGTGAGGATCTTCCCCCAACCTTCCCAGTGCTGCTGTTCATCTTTGCCACTCTAAATATCCAGGGCTGTAGGATGGGTCTCCACAGGTGTCGGGTGCTCTCCTTCCTTTGGGGAGGTGTGGGGGGGGCATACTCCATAATATTCCTGCAGGAGACCCATACTGCTTTGGCTGCTGAGGCTAGCTGGTGGCTGGAGTTGGGGGGGAACAGAGTCTTTTTTAGCCACTTGTCGGCTCGTCAAGCCAGGGGAGTGACCCTGTTCTCCCACTCTCCGGGTCAATAGTCATTTTTCTCCCAGCTGACTGCATTTACTTTTCTTGTTATCAACTTTCTCAGGCCCACTCCTCCAGCATTCGGCTGGCCCCGTTCTTGAACCGCCACTTGGTTGCTGTGATGGCCTCTCTTTCTCCAGAGAGGCTGGGGCCAGCCTACTGGCATTTCAACGACAGTTTGCTGGAGGATGTGGGCTTTGTAGCGTCCTTCCATGAGTTCTGGCTGGCTTGGTGAGGGCAGCAGTGCACCTTTCCCTTGGGACAACAGTGGTGGGATATGGGGAAGGTACACATGCAGCTCTTCTATCACGACTACACCCGGGCGGCCAGCCGGTGGCAGGATGCAGTGATAGAGCAGTTGGAGCGGGAAGTTTTAGAGCTGGAGAGGCATCTGGCCACCAGCCCCCGAAATCCATCCCTCCGCAGAACATACCGGGAGGAGTTCCCAATGACCTTCAGGCCCAGGGTACCTTTGTTCATTTTCACGGCTCCTGCTTCTTCTACACTCTGGAGAAAAAGTGGGGGGCTAAAAAGCACATCGTCTGCCTTCAGGTAGAGAATGGCACTCCCCTCACAGATCCAGTGGAAATGAGCAAGAGGGCTCGAGCCTTCTCCACCTCCCTTTTCTCCCCGAATCTGACTGATGCTGATACCTATAGAGTTCTCTGGGACAAACTCCCCACAGTCAGTGCAGGCAACCAGGACCGGCTAGAGCTACCTCTCACTCTAGCTGAGTTCTCGGAAGCCCTCCATCTCATGCCCACCAATAAGTCCATGGGCATGGATGGGCTGACCGTGGAGTTCTACTGCATATTCTGGGATGTCCTCATCCTGTACCTAACCTCTGGGCTGAGTCTTTGGAGAGCATGGTCTTCCCTTTATCATGCAGGCAAGCCATGCTGCCTAAGGAGGGGGACCTCTGCAATCTGATTCCTCAGTATGGACTACAAAATCATCACCAAGGCCATCTCGCTGAGGCTGTGGTCATGCTTGGTGGACGTGGTCCATCCAGACCAGACCTACACCATCCCGGGCTGTACAATCTTCAATAATCTTTATGGGGTCCCAGATCTCATGGATCTCGGGTGTAGGGATGGTCTGTCATTCGTGCTCCTGTCCTTGGATCATAAGTCATTCAACCGGATGGACCACGGGTATCTCCTGGGCATTCTGTGGGCCTTTGGTTTTGGATCCTACTTTGCGGGGTTTGTCCAGGTGCTGTACGGATCTGCAGATTTCTTGGTTAAGCTCATCTGGGCCCTGATGACACTGGTCAGCTTTGGACCTGGAGTGTGTCAAGACTGTCTGCTGTCAGGTCAGCTATATCCTCTGGCCATCAAGCCCTTCCTCCATCTCCTTTGCAAGAGGTTGATGAGGTTGGTGCTCCGTGAGCCAAAGATGCGGCTGGTCCTACCAGCGTATGCCGACGATGTGCTCCTCATGGTCCAGGACCCGGGTGACCTGGTGTAGATGGAGGCCTGTCAGGTTGTCTACTCAGCAGCCTCCTCTGTCCAGGTCAACTGAGTCAAGAGCTCTGGCCTGGTGGTTGGGACTGAGTGGCAGGTGAGCTCCCTCCCACCCGCATTTCAGGTCATCTGGTGGTGCATGGGTCCGCTGCTCTATCTTGGCATTTTTTTCTTTCTGCCATGTATCCCTCTCCACCAAAGAACTGGCAAGGTTTAGAGTCCAGGGTGGCTGAGTGGTTGCAGAGATGGACAGGACTGCTCTGGTTCCTCTCCCTGCATGGGAGGGCACTGATGCTTAACCAGCTGGTCCTGTCTGTGCTCTGGCACTGTCTCAACACCCTGGTCCTGACCCGGGTTTCCTGGTTCAGATCCAGCAGCTGTTGATGTGGTTCTTCTGGCCAGGACTGCACTGGGTCTCTACAGGGGTTCTTCATCTTTCCCTGGAGGAGGGAGGGCAGGGCCTGACATGTTTGTGAACACGGGTCCGAGGCCCTGAAGAGGCTTCTCTACGATGCTGATAGTCCGGTGTGGAGCATGCTGGCACACACTTTTCTTGCAGCTTCCAAGAGCTCTGATATGACTGGTAGCTCCTTTACTTGAGAGGTCTTCCTTCTACCAGGGCCTCTTTTGAACCTGAAAGCTGCTTTCAGCAACCAGGTCCTTGGGGGCCACTGTTGGGACAGACCTCTTTGTGGAGCCCCTGCTACACAATCCCCATCTTCGTGTGCAGGTGGCGGAGTCCCCCTTAGTGCACCACAGGTTGGTCCAGGCAGAAGTCACCAGGATTGGAGACCTCCTGGACTAGCACCGGGGAGACTGGGTGGATCCTCTGGTGCTCACCCACCACATGGGGTCCCCACCCTTCATACTCCCCAGCACGTACTTCATGAGGTGAGGGATGCTTTGCATCCTGCTTCTCAGGTTCACCTTGACCAGGTCCTGTGAGAGTGCGCACCACACCCATCCCTAACCCTCTGGATCACTCCATCGGCCCCCCAGCCCGTTGTGCCTTCCCAACCACGTCTCCCTCACCACCCAAGCCAGCTGCACACATTGCAGTTGGTCCCCTTTTGAACGGTGCCAAAAAGTCATCTGTACACACTCATGCTTCACTTCCTCACCTCCCTCATGTTCTGCTCAGATAACAAATGGCAGGACCTCTTACCTCCAATAGAGTGTGGAGAGCCCTGGTGGGCCAGTCTCTATTCTTCCTTGGTTCCACGGCCCGCGGGGGATAGCAGCTGGAGAATCCTCCATGGCACTGTGAGCATGGGCCTATACTTGGCATGGTTCACATCTGTTCCCAACATTTGCTCCTTCTGTGGCATGAAGGAGATCCTGGTGCACGTCTGTCTTGAGTGCACCAGGTTACAGCCCCTCTTTCAGCTTCTCCAGAACTTCTTGTTGAGGTTCTGGCTGCATTTCTCCCCTCACCTATTAATTTGTGTGCACCCCATCCATAGCCCCAAAAAGTCACGGGACGACCTCATCAACCTCCTGGCTTAAGCAAGGATGGCCATTTACAAGACCAGGGAGCAGAAGTTGGCTGAGGGAGGGGCCTGCAACTGTGGGGCCTGTTTCCGCTCCTGTATCCATTGATGAATCTGGGCAGAGTTCCACTGGGTGGTGTCTGCTGGCTCTCTCAAAGACTTCGAGGGACAGTGGGCACTAACCTGGGTTCTCTCTTTGGTGTCACCATCTAGTTCCCTCATTTTAGCCTTTTGACCTCCTGTTATCTCTTTATTTGTCCCCTGTAATCATTTGGTGTTTTGGGTTCTGTGGATCCTCCCCATAGGCTGGTGGGTGGTCCTTTAGATGTGGGCAGGCTTATGCCCACCCACCTCCCAGACTCCAGTAGGACTACTTTTCTATAGCCTCCTGCTCTGACCTTGTCACAATTAGATAGACATCTATCAGGGATGATCTAGATCAGGGCTGGGCAAAATATGATCTGCAGGCCAGATCCAGCCTCCAAGCCACCAGACCTGGCCTGTGAGAGCCTCAGTCAACTCCCTGCCTGCTCTGCCCCCACTCGGCACTGAGTGAAGCCAGCTGCTGCAGAGCCATGGGCTTCTGTGAATGCTGAGAGCTCAAGGGAGGGGGCAGATGCTTCCCACACTGTGTGAGGAGCCCCCCCCCCTTATCTTCTGGGCTCACGTGGCCCCTTTAGCTACTGTGAGCAATACAGGGGCGTGGAAGGCAGGGACCCTGGTTAAGGAAGCTGCTGGCTGGGAGCCACCTTAGGCAAGGTCTCCCAGCCAGAGTCTGCCTCAGGCATCCCAGTCCCTCCCTTTCCCAAACCTCTGCCCCCTCCTATGCCCCGTGTAACCCAAACCTTTTGCACCTCTGCTCCAGCCCCCATACATCTTCCCAGACACTGCATCTCCTCCTACAACCCTCCTCAGGTCCCAACTCCCTCCCAGACCTTGCATCCTAACCCACTATCCCTGGTCACAGCCCAAATCCCTGCACCCGCTCCTGCCCAAGTTACAATCCCCTCCCAGACCCTGCAATCCATCTTGCACTCCTGCCTGAGGTTATGACCGCCTCCTAGACCCTGTACTTCAGGGGTGGGCAAGACAGCTTCCACAGGCCGGATCTGGCCTCCAAGCCCTTTGATCTGGCCTGTGGGTGTTCTGCCACTCCCCCACCCCCAGGCCAATCGAGACCTGGGGATGGGGGAGCTCACAAAGTCTCCTCTTCCCCACCCCACCAGGTGCATGCAGCACCAGAGGGAACCGCTAGTTGTTTAAAACAGCTGGTGGTTCTCTCTAGGCACCACACGCTCCGGGCAAGGTGGGGGAGGGGGGGGCAAAGACTTCACACACTCCCCAGCCCTCAGGCCAATCAGGGTCACCCAAGGCCTTCCCCATTCTGGGACAGCTTGCAACCACTTCTGAAATATATGAAGTGGCTCCCCCTTCAAAAATTGTTGCCCACCCCTGATCTAGATGCTACTTCATCCTGCCATGAAGGCAGGGGACTGGACTTGATGACCTCTTGAGGTCCTTTACAGTTCCAGTACTCTATGGATGTGGATATTCTGTGGACAAGGGATCTTTTCAAGACAAATCTATTCTAAATCATTATTATTTATGGATTCTGGTGTCACAAATGTTAGAGTTTGCATTGTCACCAGCAAACCTTGATGAGAAAATAATTAATGTGAATATGGTTTTATGCATAAATGTACCAAATTTATCCAGAATCTTTTGTAATGTAAAGATCATATAGGGGTTCTGGTGGTTCAAAGTTCCTGCAGTCTTTTGTCAGTGGGGGTCCTTCATGTGGCCAATGCCTCCCTGAAAATTCTGGATTGAAAATCATGTATGTAGAAATGCGTTGGTTTGGTCATAATCCTAATCTGTCTCAGATGAAAAAACTGTCAGAACACTTCGCGCAGATCAGTTGATGGACAACGTTTACCAATGGTAGTACAATCCCTCGGATGAAGCAGGGAAGACTGATGCAGCATAGTGGAATATGTTGTTTGCTGCACAACCAGGAATGAAATTGGCCTATTTTCTAAACTACTGAAGTAGAAAGATGATTAGTGAAAGACAGGTTAGGATAACTGCTGTTCTCCCTAATGAGGGCAGAGATTAGCAGCTATTCTTCCTAATGAGGGTAAAATTGTTACCCTGCATGTGAAGGGGAAAAATACAAACCTATTGCAACCTATATATATCTCTAAATTATAGGCAGTGCAGGTGGTGACACTTATCATTAAGGTGGCCTAACAGTTTCTATTAAAAGACCCTCTTTTCAGTTGCTAATAACTTTGCCAGATTTTAACCATAGGGGCTGAAATGTTCCATGCCAGCTGTTAGCCCAATGCTGAATATTTTTGTTTAGCTGCTTCTGAAATCAGGATTATGAAAAAACTATGTTTTGTTCATATCTTATTTAAAAAGCCTTACAGCCCTTTCACTGAGAAACTCCAATGTCCCTACACTTTGGAATAGGGACTTGAAATTTGGTAGAGGGGGTCAGCCTGGTGTGAAGAGCATATGTTTTAGGTGGATTTTCACAGGGACAGCAAATGTGGCCCAGTTATGAGCAGTGTTCCTCTAAGCTGCAGGGCAGCACGGCTTCACAGGTGATTAATCAGTCCCACCAAGTCAGAGGCTCAGGGCTCAGTGCATGGAGCTGACTGACAGGGTGGGGCTGATTAATCACCTGTGAAGCTGTGCAGCCATGCAGCTTAGAGGGAACACTGGTTATGAGTCTCTGTTCTCACACAGTTCTCACATTCCATACTTTCCTTTCCTTCAGTCCCTTTTCTCATTCATGACATGTCTTTTCAACTTCGACAACAAATGAGACAATAAAAATCGTAGCCCGTAAGCCTATATCTTCTCCCAAACCTTGCCTGCAGCTTATATACTTTCTGAAACTTTTAACTGTTTTACTCTGTTTAAGCAGTAATGCAAGGGGCCTGCAGAAATCTTATTTCTGTAAGAAGTAAGCTTTGGCAATAAAGTAGGTAAAAGTAAGATGGAATAGAGTAAGTCATAAGATAGCTTATTAGTGTGTGTGGAAATTTCCAGTCTTGTGGATAAGGCCAGGTCAAAACCACAAAGGGGGCCTAAAGTGCTAGCCTGGAGTAAAAATATCTGTTAGACATCCAGTTATTTTGTATAACAAGAGCAGAGAGACCCAAAAGTATAGGTGAGGTGTCCTGTTTGTCCATAAAAGACGAGCAGTAAACAACATCTGGTCACTTTTAGAATTTTTGGCGCCTTGCCCATTTTTGGAGTTGAGATGTGCTTAGGGATGTGAACGACTAGTTCGCTATCCGATAAGCAAATGCTTATCGTATAGTCAACACACCAGTCGATTAGTCACTCCCCCTCCCTTGCTGCCTCTATAAGAAAGAGGTAGTGAGGGGGTGCTTCAAAGTGGCAGCTCCACATGAAGCTTGGGCCTGGCAGCTGAGAGTCCCCAGCTGGCTCGGGCTGCACACAGCTTTTTAAAGTGGCAGTGTGGTGTGGAGCCCGGGGTCTACCGCTTTGAAATGCCGTGTGCAGTCCGGGTCCTCAGCTGGCCCCCGGGCTGCACACGGCATTTCAAAGTGGCAGCACTGCGTGGAGGCCAGGGTCAGGAGGGGAGTTCCCAGCTGACCCCGGGCTCCACGCAGTGCTGCTGCTTTGAAACACTGTGCGGAGCCTGATGCCGGGCTCCCCACGGCGTTTCAAAGCAGCAGCACCATGTGGAGCCCAGGAACTCCCCAGCTGACTCTAGGTTCCCTGCAGTGCTGCTGCTTTGAAACATCACGGGAAGCATGGAGCCAGCAGGAGACTGTTTGAGTCCCCTGCTGGCCCTGGGCTCCCTGCAGTGCTTTCACCTTTGAAGTGTAGCAACAGACTCTGGGGCTGTTGCTACACTTCAAAGGCGGCAGCGCCCTTTCCGGCAAATCGAATAGTCGATGCAAATTGCATAGACTCTTCAATTAGCTCATTAATCTAAATTTAGCATCCCTAGATGTGCTCTCTCCAATCAAATAGGCACACCTTCAAATCTTAAGGTGCGGAAATCTGTGTTTGGTTATTGGGTGATGTATAAATACCAATAAAAAGTCCACAAGTGGTCCAGCCAGGGTCGACATTTCCCCCATCTTTCCATGTCTTTCATTCTGTCCTTTACACTCACGTCTATTCCTTGCTACCATATCTTCTTGTTTCCCCACTGAGACCCCTGCTCCATCCACGAAATGAGGCTGGTTCCTTCATCTCCCGAGGATCTTCAGAAGGATACAAGTATGGTGCTATGCTTGTTATGCTAGGCCATTGCAATTAAATACTCAGGGGATATATATATATATATATATATATATATATATATATTGTACATTTTTAGTCTGTATGTTACATTGACATTAGTGGTACGACCAGAGGCAATTGCCACCATCTGTGAGGTCGTCATTTAAAGCCTTTTATTGTGTATAATCCTGATACTCCTTAAATTAAAATCATTCCATTTTAACTGTCAACGGTCTAAGTGTCGTTGTTGCTGCAAATCCCAAATTGTGTCTCCTGACATAGAGCTGTGCAGCTCTTAATTTCTGTGGCTAGAAACCTAGAAACATTCTGATAAGCCTTCCCATACTAAATTCCCAGTAAAAACTCCAGTCTACAAAATGAGAGGGGAAAGGTTCAGGTGCTTCATGAAAAAAGTAATAGGAGATTGTATCATAATGCATTAGCACAAGGGGGATGAATTAAGGTTGCATGGGAAATCTTAATTTGGGCATTTCCTAACTTTTGAGTGCTTGACTGTACAACTGTAGTAATATTCGTTTAACAGTAATGTTGAATGTAATATGTATAAGATAAAATTAAGGTAGCACAGTTATGTATTCAAAAGTCAGAAGATGATACACTTAAAGTTGCAGATAAAACTTTACCTCTTTCTTCTTTGGTGTATTCATTTAATTACATCACCAGTTCTCAGATTGTGGGTCTAGACTTGCTGTGGCCTGGAGTCAAAGCAAAAACCTGAGGGCTTCAACCCTGGATGGTGAGCCTCAGGTTACAGGCCCCCTGCATGGGGCTGAAGCTTTGACTTTACCTCCCTCCCATGTGGGGCAGTAGGACTAAGAGTGGGCTCAGGCTTCGATTTTCCCCGCCCCCCCCCCCCTTCCTGGGGTCATGTAGTAATTGTCGTCAGTAGGACTAAGAGTGGGCTCAGGCTTCGATTTCCTCCCCCCTCCCCCTTTCCTGGGGTCATGTAGTAATTGTCATCAGAAGGGGGCCTTCGTGCAGAGAAGTTTGAGAATCCCTGAATTACATGAAATGTCACATAAAGTAATATGTTAACATTCCGCTTTTATGCATTTTTTAAATGTACATTTTAGAGCTGGTCAACATTTTTGGCACACAAACATTGCCAAAATAGCTTTTAAAAAAAACAAAACACATGAAAAACTCCTGGAACTTTCAATTTTTCTCTAAATTTTTATTTAAATTATTTTCAAAATTTTTTTTTATTTTGTTTACAGAGAGAGATTTTCATGCTGCAATCCCAGTTTGCAGTAAACAAAAATAGTTTTTGCAAAAAAAAATTGTACAAAATATGGCAGAACACTTAACAAAATATGGAAAATAAGAAATGGAAACAATACTGCAGTTCATGAAATTTTTTTTTTTTGGTGCATAACAAATAAACCTGGGTTCTGTGGGAACATGTTTTGTAAATAAATAATTTTCATAGGTTCTGTTTTGCATTCCTATAGAGTAGTGTATAGTTCTGTCTACGGATGTTGATGTGTATAGACGTGTTGACTGTGCGATTAACCCATAAGCCTAGGCTTATGGGTTAATCTTGTTGACTACACACATTTCCCCAGCATTGTATCAGAGGCAGCATCGCAGGGCGGCAAGCTGGTTTTTAATCTGGCTCCCCTCACGGATTGGCTTCCACCTAATGCCCCGCGCTGCTGCCTCTGGTATGGACAGAGGGATCCCTGGGAGTGGGACTGGATCGTACTGACTGCTAGTCCCACCCCCAGGGACTATAGAATAGTCAAGTAACCGGACTACTCAATTTGACTATTCAATTCCCCAATATCTAACATTCCTTGTTCTGTCAGAGGCTATGTGTGTGTGTCTAAAAGTAGAAACATTCTATGCTTGAGAAACATGTTATGATTATTTAATTATCAGGCAGTAATTTGATGTAATGTACTTAAACATGTACAGTATTTGACTTGGTTCAGCATAACATTTTGATTAAGAAACTAGAACAATGCAAAATCAGCACTACACACATTAAATGCACTAACCTGCCTCATAGGACTCAAAATGTAATTATAAGTGGGAATCTTCTTTGAGCTGATGGGTTTCCAGGTGAGGTGCCACTATGATCAACTCTTGGCTCTACTGTACTGAATATTTTTCTCAATTATCTAGAGAAAAACATGAAATAATCACTGATAAAGTTCACAGAGGAGATGAAGATTGAAGGATTGGTACATAATGAATAGGGGATTGTTACAGAACAATCTGATTTTCTTTGTAAACTGGGAAAGCACACAATGTGCATTTCAATGTAGCCAAATGTAAGGTCAGACAACTAGGAACAAAGAATACGTAGGCCATACTTACAGGATGGGGCATTGTGAGGAGGTACCAACCACATAGTGAGCCATCAAGGGTTAACGAGTTGCTGTGAGCCCACTGAGCCCCACTCTGCTCCGTCTGCACTTTCTGTCAGATGGGGAAGTGTCAGGTAAAAAAGGGAAAAAGGACAGCTCAGTAGTGAGCTGACAAGGGAGAAGAACAGACCTCCTTCCCTTTGCTTCCTGAGGAAAGGGCCAGCCCAGAATCACTGCAGAGACTGTGGGAGCCTCCGGGAGAGGGAGGTAAACAGGCCAGCACAAAACTGTTGAGTTTGGTTTGGGAACTATTTCTTTGCTTTGCTACATAAAGACTGTTGGTCTGTCTCTACTGGCCCATGGGGCCTAACGAGACTATTGCAAGAAATCCTGAAGAGACTAGATTTCTGTCTTCTCGTCAAGTCTGCCTGGTCATTTGTCTTTGATTCTGGAAAGTGTGCAGTCACTAGGACTCTAACCAGTGGGTTGGGGGGGGGAGACACCTTATTGGGGGTCATAATGGATAATCAGCTGAACCTAAGCTCCCAATGTGGTGCTGTGGCCAGAGAGTTCATGCAGTCCTTGAATGTATAATCTGGACAATATCAAGTAATAGTAGTGAGGTTACCACCTCTGTATTTGGCAAAGGTGTGGCCAGTTCTGATGCCCACAGTTCAAGAAGGATATTGATAAATTGAAGAGAGTTCAGAGAAGAGCCACAATACTTATTTAAGGATTAGATAACATACCTGACTGACTCAAAGAGCTCATTTAACAAAGAAAAGGTTAATGGGTGACATGAATCCAATTTATACTACCCTTATGGGGAATAAATGTTTGATAATTAGCTCTTCAGTCTAGCAGGCAACATTATAGCAAGATCCAATGGTTGGAAGCTGAAGATAAACAAATTCAGATGAGAAATAAAGGATAAATTATTAAAAAATAAGGGTATTGAACCTTAGTAAGTGTTGTGGTGGATTCTCTATCACTGAAATGTTTAAGTCAGTATTGGGTGTTTTTCCAAAAATATGCTCTACTTTTAACCATAACGATTGGGCTGGAAGCAGTAATGAATTCAGGGAAGTCATTTGATGGTCTGTGTTATGCATAAGTCCATACTAGACTATCACAATGGTTTCTTCTGGTTTTTAAATCTATGAATTTATGAATATATGCTTATATAATGCATCTGCACAAAGAATAATTTCAACTATGGACATTTAAATACTCTTAACATAATATTTTATAAGGCATTTCCTCAGGGGTGAGGTGGAGGAAATGAAAAGGATAAATTCTATCATTTGGAGATAAATGGAAATACATAATTAAAAGTTCCTGTCCTGTAGATCTTACAAGATATTTATGAAACCTCTTGCAATCAGACAGCAACTAATCATTGAGGTGCATCCCTTGAGGAACCACATCTTGGTAACTGTGTATATTTTTTACACTATAGCCAAATTAATTCTCTGTCCATGAACAGGTATTTTGAAAACCTCAAGCTGTCATTGCATAAAAAAGTTTCTGTGCATGCTCAAATTGTGACTTTTAAATAGACTCTAACTCAGCCAAGTAACTGATTTTCCCCAGTATGGTCAAAATAATTTCTCCAAAATGAAGAGTATTTGTGTGTCAAATTTAAACCTTTGGAAGTCAGTGGGAGCTGGGCCCTTTAGGCTCCTTCCAAGAGCTCAACCTGCCCTTTTGGGCACTATCACCTAGTATCAGAACTGTTTAAAAAATTAGCAAGACTTTCTTATGGGGGGGGAGGGGGAAGGGGGGCGAGATTGTATTTTTCCCCATTTAATTCATCTCAAAAGCACCTGAACAATTTGTATTCAAACTTTCCATGGGTAGTGATAGGGTATTTATGCTTATATAATCAAACAATATATTCTCTATTAAATTGTGTAATAAGTGTATATATAACATATGTAAAATTTAAATTATAGCTGGAGAGCTAGCTACAGCTGTATTTAAAAAAAAATTTATATAGCAAAATAAAACCCTCAGGCAGAGACCAGGCCTGTAAAATGTCAACCTGATATTTCAGCAAATTATGAGCAACAGGAAATGGGGGGCTAGAATAGAAACACTTCGGCAGTTTTAAATAGAGCTATACCTAGCCCTCCAGCTATAATTATTTTTATGCAATATTTTTTCAACACCCATGCAAGAAAACCTTTTATAAGATGAAATTTATGACAGAGGCTATGTGGGCAGTGCTTTCAATAGTTACAGCAGTGGGGTGGGCATGGTCAATTGCTGTGCTGGTTCAAATCCTCCTGTGCCAAACATTCACACACTCACTTATTCTGTCTTTAGGCAAGATACGGTATGCGTCGTTCTCTCAGCCAGTCTTTTATAGGCAAATAAATTACAAACAGAACAAAAACACACAGAAGAGAATAACACATAATATACTGAAAGTAGTTTCTAGAATCATTTCCTCTGGACACCATTTCTATTGCTAGCATGTTTGTTCTCGCGTATATTTTTATTATATATTTCAGATAGTGTTTTTGTATTAAGTGTTTCTACTGAAGAATAGTTTTGTTCTTTAAAAAGTAGCACTGTCATTTTATTTGCATATCTCAATGGAATTTTAGCTTGCTAGTTTAGCTTTTACAATAATTTGAAACAATTTCAACATTGGTTTAAAAAAGACTCTTGGGTACCCAATTTAGTTGTCTAATTTCTAAATGGCTTAAATGCTGTAACTGGAATTAAAATGAGCAAACTCTAGTATTTTCCCTTTGGGAAATGGCTTTAATTTTAAAAAAGAAAGTGATGTTGCTTTTTTATGTAACGTTTTAGACAGCGATAAAACTTTTCTCTAAACAGGCAAAGGGTAAGACTTACAAATTACCATTAGCAAAAGGGCAAGACCATAACTGTATTCACAAAACTTTCATCAATGGTTGGGAGTGTGTGCGCTATAGCAAAATAGCTATTTATTCATTTAAAAAAATATTACTCATATTTAAGGGTGGCTTTCAGTAAAACATCAGTGTACAGTGAGGCTTCAGTTTATCAAGTTTGTCTGGGCTAGTAATGATTAGAACACAGATGGATTTTTTTGTACATCAACTTGCCTGAACATGCACAAAAACCAAAAGTGGTGCGCAAGACTGAAAATTTGAATCTTTCAGTAGGGCGCAGACACTGTTACCAGATAGCTGACTGAAACAACTGTGGGGAGAGCTCTCAATTTCATGTTTCCTTTTTCAAGTTACATTTCATTTCTGGTTATACATCTGGAAGACTGATTCTGTTCTGCTTTTTCATTTGTGTAGACTCATTTTCTCATGACTGTGGGCCAGTCTGTTGAAAGATGGGGAAGGGAGTTGAGTCTTTCCAATGGTACTCTTGGCATAAATCAACTCTTTCTTTTCTTTCAAATTCCCTCTTTCTTCTGGCAGTAGACTCAATAGCCTGTTAGCTATGGTTGTACTCAATAATTATAGCAATGTATTTGAGACTTAGCTATCCCTTTCTTATGATTTATGTCAAGTGCTCACATGTCCTGATGGCTATGATGCTCCTTCCCAGCTTCCTCAATGAAAAATATGTACAGCATGACAACCCCCACAGAGAACAGATCGGACACTATATATTGCAATAAGAATTTTTTTGTAGGCTCTCTCATATTCGCCTGTAAATTCTGTCACCTGTTACAAAAGTGTTCCTTTTCTCCATTCTAATTGCCTGCTGCAAGCTTCACATGTCTCTGAAGGGCTAAATGCCATGGTTACCACTTCTCTATTTTGAGGTTGATGTGGTTTAGGTTTTGATGCATTGCTTGTGGCTTTTTATTTTTTATTTTTTTTAGTTTGCCATTTAGGATATCCTGTTAGCTTTTGAGAGTGTTGAAATTAAACTTCTTTTTTATGGATAGCCCTGTAGCAAAGTCCTCTGTTCATCTGCAGGACAATGTTTAGCCTTTCTAGAGACACCATCAGCAAAGGTGTCAGTAAGTTCCAGTTCTGATGATTGTGGGTGGTAGTTGGGGTTTGTTTTTTGTTTGGTTGATTGGTTTTTAATGTGGACTAAGAACTGACTGTGATGATTAAGTCATTTGATATAGGCCATAGAAAAAACATCAAATAATTGTATTTTTTCTGGCACTACTGACTTAGAAATCCAGATGTAAAGAAAAGCTCTGTATCCCATTAGCAGCTAGGAATCAGTCTGTGGACAGTTCCCACAAGATGCAGGCACACCATCCTGAAGGGACACATGTTCTACACCTCATCTGGGAGGGAGCATTCTACCGTGGGTAAACAGACTCAACCTAGCAGCTTGAGCTCTAAAGCTCACTTGATTCCCTGTTCATCCAGAAATATAATTTATGCCATCATGTGCCAACAGTGTCCTTCTGCTATGTATACTGGACAGACTTCTCAGACACTTCGCCAAAGAATTAATGCCCACAAATCAGACAGACATCTTCACAAAGAAAAACCAGTTGCTTTTCATTTCAACCTACCTGGACATAGTCTTAACGACCTTACTACATGCATCTTACTTCAGAGACTTTAACACCAGATTACAGAGGGAAACTTCAGAACTTTCTTTCATGCTTAAATTTGACACTTTACGAAGGGGCCTTAACAAAGATGCTAATTACCTTAACCATTACAAAGATAGCTTCCCTACTTATCACCTCTGATTAGCCATTCATTGACTCATAAATAGCTATTCCCTCCCTCCCTCACCCCACCTTCTGTACTAAATCTGATTTGTCAGTTTAATAATGTGTTCACTTTTTTCATTATATTCCTTCAGTATATATGGTCATGCCAATTCTCTTCCAGAATATGATCTGAGGAAGTAGGTCTGGCCCACGAAAGCTCATCACCTATTAAACCATCTTGTTAGTCTTTAAAGTACTACATAGTTTTTCCTTTTGTTTTAGCAAGATTAGACTAACATGGCTACCTCTCTATTATTATTGATTCCCTGAGTGTGAGCTGAGGTAGCTATCTCAGTCTCTGCTGGAGCTGCAGTTCCTACACTGCTATTTTTATCAGGCTAGCTTAAGCCCCACTAGTGTGAATTTGTCTGTCTGGGCTAGGAACCTTGCTCTCAGCTGTAGTGTAGACATAACCAGGATGGTTGCAATTTGTGGTCTTTGTGCTTCCAGTCCCCTCTGACACTCTCCCAAGTGGAGTGTGTGAACACTAATGATATTTCCCTGTCACCAGTCTGTCTCTCTCACCACTTGGGCCTTTTTCAGGGTTGGCTTTTTATACTTTTCATACTTTTCCTGTTTAACTTGGGATCTGATTCTGCCAACCTTGTTCAGTATTTCACTGGGACTACTCATGGAGTGAGGGTGACAAAATTAGGCCCTAAAGATTTTGTCACCCAAAAGGGAGGAAGGGAATGAATATAATTTCACTGATTCATCTCTAGATCACACAGAAAAATCAAAGTGTCAGAAGGGAATGAGGAATACATTTCTGGGCTCTAATCTAAAAGGCCATGTTCCTTGGCTCTTGTGAATGTCATGTTGAGAATGAAAAGCAGTGTAAATAAACCAGTGGTTTTACTTTGTGCCTTAGAAAGCTCCCTTACTATCTGTTGCTGTCCTCCCTGTCAGGATCTGTCACTGTGAGGGAGATGATGAAAGTCCCCTCATCACACCGTGTCGCTGCACAGGGACCCTGCGCTTTGTTCATCAGGCCTGCCTGCACCAGTGGATTAAAAGCTCAGACACACGCTGTTGTGAACTCTGCAAGTATGACTTTATAATGGAGACCAAGCTCAAACCTCTCCGAAAGGTACGATGTTAGTAATTTAATTACATTCAAGTGTTGAAAAGATGAGATGACTGCACAACCTGCTGACATATTAAAGGCACATTTACATTTCCCAAATGTCTTTTTTTTACTGTTACAACAAACACAATGGGGATTCTCTACTCCACAGAAATTGGTCAGTTTACAGCAGCTGTGGAACAGGTCCAGTGTGATTCATGTGCTTAGAACATACATAATAATATTGTTTCATATAATATATTCTGCTGATTAAATTTTTCTCCCTTGCCTTTGGTGTTATATTGGTGTGTACATAAATAATAAAGCCAGAAGGAAGTCTGGGATAATCTAATCTGATCTCTTGCATAATATATCACCCAGCAACTCCTCCATCAAACCCATAATTTATGGTTGAGATTTATGCAGATACTTGTGCAGAGATGGAAACTGGAGGTATCCTGAATTATGCTTCCAGATGCATAAATGTTAATGGTTACATATGTATGAGTATTTATAATACTCAGGTGTATTAAGTTCCCTCTGTACTTCAGGTTACATTAACTGATTTTGTATCTAGGAAGTCAAGTGTATGCAGTTTGATAATAAATATTCTTCTTGGTTAATCTTTTAAAGTCAACTTAAGTGATAATGAAATGTCAGGGTACCAGAGGTGCAGAGATGTTAATTTGTTGCAATAGGAAAATATTCTTTCTTTCTCCTATGATTCTCCTGTCCCCCACCCAATACATCATTGTGTCTTGTTGTGGTTTTATTATTTGGGGGTTGGAGTTTGACTAGAATCAGCATCTGTGTTAAAAAACAATGTCTTACTGTTCCCCGGATGTACTCAGAGGCAGTTTGGTGAAAAAAGATAATTTCACTGCTTTTTACTCTTGTTAACACAGCCTAGAGAAAGTGAGCTGGATTCTAGGCCTTCCTGTGTCTCATTCACATAAATTGTTTAGTAAGTTCCAATCAGTTATACCAGCTAATAAAAAGCAGTGATGAAGACAATGGGACTGTACATAATTTGATCTGTACGTGCTTTCTGACAGATGGGGATGTTATAGAGAAGGAATACTTTATATTAAATTGCCAGTCCTGCAAACTTAGTAGGGATCTGAGAACTGTTTATAATCTGGTGTTGGTCATCTTTCTTTCCAAGTGCTAACTTATGGTTCTTATCAGCCACTTGTAACTATTTAGTCTTTAAGATGCTACTAGACTGTTAGTTGTTTAAGTTTTTCCTGTTACAGACTCACTCTGCTATTCCTCTGAAGCTTATCTACTCACTGTCTTTTTTTTCTTCCTCCCCTCGAATTTTTTTTCCTTCTCCTCCCTCCCCCCTCCTTCCCTTATTTATTCTTGGATCTGGACTTCCAACACTCCGGTCATCTGAAGAAGTGCGTTGTGCCCACGAAAGTTCATGATACCATCTACATGTTTTGTTAGACTTTAAAGTGCTACTAGACTATTTGTTGTTTAAGCTTTTCCTGTTACTACCCCTCTGAAGCACATCTAAATAAGTTATTAATTATTATTTATAATTTTATTAATATACAAAAGCAAATTGTATCTGATGGAGCATACTTAAAGATCCATTATCTTTAGTGACATCTTCTGGCATGATCCATACATATTGCTCACTCTCTTTTCAACATAGGTTTCAATTCTTCAATCACCAACTTAACTACCAAACTTACAAGTAAAACTTGCCATGTTTCCCACATGAATATACTGAGAGCATATTATTTAAACATACAAGCTGCCTAATTCCACTTTACATTAAGTATAAACAGTGTGTGCATGTAAAGCCCCAAGAAATACAAGTTACAGCTTCCATGATGAAAAGTATGAAAAAATAACATTACTATTAACATGTCAGCAGGTAACTCTCATTCTGAATTCTTCTTTCATTCTGAAAACCATAAGGAATGCTGGCAGATTTAGAGTGATTGTGCAAAACCACATTTGTGTGTGTTATAACTTTCTGCATTGAATGGCAAACACTTCACTCATGTCTTTAGTCAGGTCCCCCTGATTCTCAGTCATCACAAGTTCTTGGGAATGTCTCTGATTTTTTTATATGCCAAAGAGTGTGCCTGTTTCTCAGAAAGTAGTTATTTTCCACTTAAAGAAGCATTCCAAGCCCAGTTTATTTCAGCAGTATTAAAAGATGTCAGCCAGCCTCTCTCCCCCAAATTCATAACTTACCAATATTTTACAGTATGGGCCCAATCTATAACTGTATGGACCTCGTCCTCCCACTGAAATCAATGGCAAAACTTTAAGTTTTATATTGTAATTTGGGCTCAGAAATATCCCTTTTCTCCTCTCTCTTGCTGGTCTTCTCTGATTAATTCTTTTAATTCTTTTCTGCATAATACTTCAACGTATCAAAGTTATCAGGAATTTCTTTGAAAACAATATTGAGACATTCTTAAAAATTATCTATATCACTTGCATGAATGGAGTTAGGAGGGTTATATCCCTTTGTTATACAATCATGTGCTTCAATTATCTATCCTTATGTCACCATATTCAAATACACAATATAGGCCTGAAGAAGCTGTTTTGTATGCTGTGACAAAAGCAAAACTAGAATAGTGTAGCCCATTGGGGTGCTCCTCGGGGAATGAAGGAGTTTATATATGGGCAATGAGTAGCCCAGCCTTAACACAAGGCAGGGCTGCAATAAGCAAACAGTTTATATCCAGACAATGAGTAGCCCGGCCCCGCCTCCGGGCGCACGACGCATGCGCAGGCCCGCCCCCGGGGTGCGTGGGCAGATGCACGGCGCACATGCTGCCCAGTCGGCCCGGCCACTGCCGATGGCACGCAGCCCGGGGCCGCCCGGGGCGGGCTGTGCCTGGCCGTGCAGGGCCCTGCGGCCATGGGGGGAAGGGCACTGCTGGCCGGTGCTGCGGGGGTTATCACGGCCCCCACCCCGGGAGGCCGCTGCAGCCCGCCGGGAGCCGGGTGCCCCCTGTAGGTTGGCGCCCTGGGCAGCTGCCTGGCTAGCCCATCCCTTAGTCCAGCCCTGGCCCAGCCCTAACACAAGGCAGGGGCTGCAACAGTTAACAGTCAGTAGCCCAGCCCTAGGGCAGGGGAAGAGCTTCTCTCAGGACAAACCAACCAGGTCACAGTCAGTACACCCAGGTACATAGTCTGTCTCCTTAGTCAGGGAAGGTTCAGGCCCTTCGCCTGTGGCTGCACGCCGCCGGAGGGGAGACTGCCACCCAATCAAGGGGTGACAGGGGGTGCAGGCCCTCCCTTCGCCACCACGCCCCGGCCCAGGGCCCTAATAGCAGCTGGTAATCAGCTGCCAGGTCAGCCAGGATCCGGGCCAAAACTCACTGATCTGTTGCACCGGGGTCAGTGGGGGATCCACTCCTCAACCCACTGGCCCCTGGCCAGACCAAGGTTGGCTACCACTGGGTCGGCTCCAATTCTCCCCTCCGTCCCGGGTACCTGGTTCCCTGGGAAGTCTTCTGGGCGGCCAGGAGCGGGGTCCTCTGGCCACAACAGCAGGCCCGCATGGTAATCCTCCCGAAGAGGGCCGAGAGGCCCAGGCCAGTTGTCCAACTCCACAGGCTCTGGCTCTGACTCCTCCAGTGGCCAAGGCGGGGAGGCTTTTGGCTCCTCAGCGGTCAGGGAGGCGGAGGCCTCTGGCTCCCTTGCTGGCTGGGGAGAGAGTGTCTCTGTCTCTGGCAGGGCCCAGGCTGGCCTTGCAGGAAGTCCTTTTATATCCGTAGGCCCGCCCCCTGACTTCCTCCCAGGTGAGTCCAACCTGGCTCAGGGAGGGGCACTTCCTCCTCAGGGTCAGTGGGTGGCCACTCCAACCCACTACAAATAGGAAGAAGAATCACAAAGAGATTAACCATATGAATGTTATGGCAGGTACACAATCTACATGAATGTGGTGGATTCAAATGTCCTGACATATCCCAGTAATGTTCTAAATTGTTCACAAATCCCACTCAGCTCTTCTGGTACGTCTAGACTACAGCCAGTACTTTCGAAAAAGTGAGCCGCTTTTTTGAAAGAGAGCACCTAAGCAGTCTGGATGCTCTCTTTTGAAAAAGCACAGTTCGCGTTCAATAATGCCTTTTTTTGAAAGAGCACTTTTGAAAAAAGGCGTTATTCCTCGTAAAATGAGGTTTTCTGCGATCGAAAAAACTGCCGCGTTCTTTCGATTTACTTTTGAAAGAACGTGGCAGCAGTCTAGACACGGGGGAAGTTTTTTTCGAAAAAGGCCACTTTTTTCCGAAAAAAACCCTGTAGTCTAGACACACCCTTCAAAGGCATGACATAGAGGTCCCCTTTTCTAAGGCAGAGCATGGCCTTCCTATGCACTGCTACCCTGATCCCATTCCCTTTCAGATTGATGGGAGTTTTGCAGCTGATCTCCATGGTACCAGGATTAGTTGCTTAAGCCCCAACACAGTATTTCCTGTTTCTAGTTGGTTAGTTTGGAATAGTGAGAGTGATTTTTATGACAAGGGTAGTCAAGTAGGAGCATTTTCAGGTTAAATCTGATCTGTAGAATTCTTGAAGGTTTATACTTAATAGAAGAGAGGCCAGAGAGACTACCTAACTTTACCCATGTAGTCCAGCTGGGCCTACTCTTATGGCTAAGTCCTATAGAAAATGGTAATCTGTCTCTCGGGAGTGGAGATGTCAATAATTTTGTATAATTTAATAGAAGATTATAGCATTTTATTGTAACACATTGTATTGGATGGTTCAGAAAAACCTGCCATTCTCTATTAATTAAATTCTGTAGGCTTTCATATTTACATTTCTATACTATTGATGTGATTGCTATTTAATTTATATAGAACTATCCCATAGCTCTAGATCTGTCCATGTGTAGAAAGTTGTACATTTTTAAAATAGTCAAAGGGTGTGAGAAAGCATGTACGTGTTCCAGGATAGTTCAAAGTAAGGCTATGGTTACATTATAGGACTTACCATGGTGCAGCTGTGCTGCTGTAATGCTGCCAGTGCAGACACTATAAGCCAATAGAAGAGAGTTGTCCTGTTGACTTAATTACTCCAGATCCTGTGAGTGGCAGTAGCTATTTTGGCAAGAGAACCTCTCCTGCTGACATAATGCTATCCATACCAGCACTTGAGTGGATGTAACTTATGTTGCTTGAGAGGGGGTTTATTCACACCCCTGAGGAGCATAACTTATAGTGACTTAAGCTGTAGTTTATATATAGCTTAAAGCTATGTCCACACTGCAGGGGAAGGTTGAACTAAGATACGCAATTCCAGCTATGTTAATTACGTAGCTGAAGTTGACATACCTTAATTTGAGTTTCCACACAGTTTCCACAGCAGAAGGTTGATGGGAACAAATACTCCCTTACGCCTCACGAGGAGCGAGAGTACTAGCACTGATAGGCGTGCACCCTCTAAGTTTAATTTAGCTGGTCTTCACTAGACCCAGTGAATCAAATTCCGGAAGATCAACCAGGGCAAAATCACCTGACCCCCAGGGAGTGCCATAGAGGGGAGAGTGTGCTGTAGCACCCTCCTTTCTTGTTTTCTGAAAAAACATTTCATTCTGTTCATCCTTAACGTGGGCTTTGCAGACCATAGCTGAGAGCATTATTCTAGCTGGACTGTTCAGTGTCTATAATATTCTTATGTCTATAATATTCTTAGGCATTTAGCCTGTTTTTATTAGCAAACAGTTCATGACCCCACATTCGTTTGTCTTTGAATGTATTTGTTCTTTGTAAGTATTTTCTGCATAGTTTAGATGAGTAATGTTCAGCATACAGATTATTTGACAGCTGTTGTCTTTGACTTACTGTTCACATTGTGTGGTCAGTCACCTAAGTATTGTTTCTGCTCCCCCCTGTTGATGACTGAAGCTTGTTCAACAGGGGAATAGTGAGTAATGAAGAAGTAGCTTCTGGCTATGAATAAACATTATGTGCTAAAATGCATGAAAATGGATTCACAAACAATGAATAATATGAGCCTATGAATCATAGTAAACTGAACTATTGAAGTTTAATAAAAAATTATTAATGAATCAGATTTTTTAAAGTATTCTACTAGCTCTACTAAACCCACCAAACAGCTGTTAAATTAAAACAACTATTTTTACTACTACCATCAGGGCTAGATTTAAAGTGGCAATCTAAAAGTGAAAGGCTCAATATCATATTACCAGTTTTGCCAGAATTCTAAGGATCAGACCTGAACTTATTTATAGGTTTATTAACATTTCTATTTGTACAGTACCATGAAACAGGATTGGCATTAAAATAGCATGGTTTTAACTTGCCTGGTCAGGTACCATATTTATTCAGATGATTTATGCCTCAGATTTCCATGTGCCATTAATTTTGTATTAAGGTTTTCAACACAGTCTAAGATTGTGTGATAAACCCCCATTTAAATACTTAAACTCAGTAAAGAATTTGATGTAGTACCATGTGGAAAATTATAAGTTAAATTAGGGAAGAAGGGGATTGATGCAAGCATTGTAAGGTGGGTAAGAAACTGGGAAAAGGAGAGGAAGCAACAGGTTGTGCTGAAAAATGAATTATTGGATTGGAAGGAAGTTTCTAGTGGAGCTCTTTGAGGATGAATCTTGGAACTAATATTATTCAATATTATTGTTAATAACCTTGCCAAAAACAGGAATATGCTAATGAAATTTGTCGATAATACAAAGTTAGGAGGCAGTGCCAATACAGAGGCATATCAGAGAATTATACAGGAAGATATGAATCACCTTGAAGACGGGTGTGACAAAAAAGCAATGAAATTCAATAGTGCAAATTTCAAAGTCATGAATGTAGGGACTGTTAATAAGAATTTCTGCTACAAGTTGGGTTTGATCGATTAGAAGTGGTGGAGGATAAGAGGGACTGGGATGTGTGGCTCACTCCCAGGATGACACTGAGCTACCAATGTGAGGCATCTGAAATAAAAAAATGTAAATGTGATGTGATCCTAGGATCTATCACGGGAGTCATTTCCAATAGAGAGTGAGTAGCATTAATCCCATTGTACAAGGCATTGCTAAGATTCAATTTAGAGTACTGTGCACAGTTTTGTCAACCATGTTCAATTCAAGCTGAACCAGAGGCAGAAAAGAGCTTTTAGCATGATCATGGAAATAGAAGGTCTGTCTTATGTGAGGAGATTTGGAAGAGTTTGGCTTGTTTAGTATAGGAAAAAGAAAGGTGAGGGGGGGTGATATGATTGCTGTCTATAAATACATCAGTTGGATAAATAGCAGGGAGGGTGGACAATTATTAAAGTTCAAGGAGAATGCTGGCACTAGAAAAACTGGATATAAACTGGCCATGTACAAAATCAGAAAGACAATTAGAAAAATGGTTTCTAACCATCAGAAGGCTGAGGTTCTGGAAGAGCCTCCCAACGGGAGTTGAGGGCAAACAATTTATTTAGTTTTGAGAGAAACCTGGATAAATGCATGAGTGTGATTATATGATGGGATTGCTTGTGATGGTAAAGAAAGAGAAGGCTCAATAGCCCTGGAGTTCCCTTTTGGTTTATATCTCACGTGTTAAAAAGCCCATACTTTGGGAGTTTGCTAGACATCTGCGGGAGTCAGAAAGGGATTTTCACTCCCACACCCTTCCTCCAATCTGTTTTGAAAAATAAGGGACGGCTAGAGCTGGAGGATGGGGAGGGTCAGCATTCTGAGGTGGCACTGAGAATTCTGTCTCTCATGTGGTTGGCTGGCTGGTTCTTGCTCATATGTTCAGGGTCCACCTAATCATTACATGTGGGGCCAGGAATGCATTTTCCTCCAAGTCAAATTGCCATTTATCTTGGGGGATTTTTAGAAGAGTTATGTCTGAGTCAGATGAGACCATGGGCCAGATTCTCAGTTGATGCAAAACAGATAATCCGGTTGAAGACAAAAGCATTATACCAATAACACCACTGTTTAGACCAGTGTTTTCTGAGCCTCATACAATATAAAATCAAACTTAGGTTTATCATTTTGGTCACTTATATTGAAGTCACCTTTATTTTAAAAAAGTTTTAATACATGCTATGAAGTGCTAGTAGGGCTCCGTGCCTTTGAAAATAAGGCCATTTGCCTAAATGTGGATATAGAAGCTACAAGCGATTATGTTTGAAAGACTAGGCCACTCTGTCTAGTCTAGTTTATTCCCACTGATGCACATCATCTCTGGTTAAGTATTTAAAGCAATTTTGTTTCCCTTGATGCTTTTCCACTTAGCATCTCCACTGTGTATTCCTCAGTTTCTTATTTAGGAAGTCCCCTTATTTATCTTGTGGAGGATTACAGAGAGAGAATTAACCTGTTTTAGTGTTCTTTATTGAAGTCTACCAGGTTATAGCTGCACCCTTGAGAGAACCAATTCTCCTTTAAAAAGGATGGAATCTCGGTAGAGTAGCAGCTACTGTTCATAGATACTTAATCCAGTATTTCAAGTGTGAAGCATAGTAAAAAACATAAACTGAATCAACATATTACAGTAATCCACATGGAATGGATGAAAGAATCAAATTAAAATGTGCATCACACAGAGATACATCTTCAAATGGAGATTTTCCCCAAAGTCTGTCACTATGATTATATTTCAAATGACTTGTCATATTTAAATCTTGCTGTTTAGTTAAAGATTTTTGGTCTCTGATGAGATATTTTCCCGTAATGCATTATCCCAACTGATTATTCGGTAGTGTCAGATTTGACTTTCTCTCTCTTCTGGTTTCGATTTCACTTTGGAAACTTTTAAAATAACCATTTATGTAGGAGTATGAGCAATTTCACAAATCATTATCATGTAATTACTAAAAACCATTAAAATAAATTTATCAAGTTTGCTTATGCAACAATTCAGGCATAATTTTATATCTGCTTGAAAGGGTAATAGACGTTTCAAGATCCTCCTTATAAAACATAGGGTATGTTTCTGGTTTTTCTTAAACTGAATGACAGTTCTGTCACAATTCATATTAACAAGTTAAATGCAAGTCTGTATCTATTAATATTCAAACAAATGTGATCTTTTTTTGTTTATCCATTAGAGTTTGTGGATGCAGCTCTTCCAAGTATTCACTAGTTTTGCACTCTGTATTTGTATATACATTGATATTTTATATGAAGTCAAGCCTTCCTATTAGATAGTTCTCCTTGGGCTACTAATTTTCATATATCAATGAACTCCAAGGAACTAGCTTAAATAGCCCATTAATGCCCATTCTGGGACAGGAAGAAGGTAAGATCTCTCCACATATGTTTAGGCCTGATTAGGCCTCAACTGGAGTATTGTGTTCAGTTCTGGGCACCACATTTCAGGAAAGATGTGGAGAAATTGTAGAGGGTCCAGAGAAGAGCAACAAAAATGGTTAACAGACTAGAAAACGAGATATGAGGGAAGACTGAGATAATTGGTTTGATTAGGCTGGAAAAGAAAATACTGAGAGGGGACATGATAGCAGCTTTTAATTACCGAAGAGGACGTCACAAGGAGGAGGGAGAAAAATTATTCTCCTTAACCTCTGATGATAGGACAAGAAGCAATGGGCTTAAATTGCACCAAGGGATTGCACCCTGAATATCAGGGTGTTAAGCACTGGAATAAATTGCTGAGGGAGGTTGTAGAATCTGCATCAGACAAGCACCTGTCAGGGGTGATGGAGATGGTGCTTGGTCCTGCCATGAAGACAGGGGACTGGACTTGATGACCCCTCAAGGTCCCTTCCAATTCTAGTATTCTATGATAACATCAGTTCATAATAAGAATACAGGTTGAACCTCTCTAATACAGAACTCACATCCAGAAACATCCATTATCCAGAATGATTTTAGCGAGCCAGATGTCCACTTTTCATGGGTGTGGCCAAGTTTCCCACAGTCCTATAAAGTTTGTTTACAGCCACTGGTCCTTGCTGTCAGTGTTCTGTGCTGTTATTTAGCTCTAATTTACCCCTAAATGTCCTCTAACAGCACAGTAAGCAGTGGGAATGTTAGTAATGCTGCTAGACAATATTGACCTTCCATGGTCCAGAAAATTCTCTTGTTCAGAACTGGTCAGGTCCCGAGGGTGCCATACTAAAGAGGTTCAACCTGCAATGAAATATGTAGAAAAAAAATCATTTAAATGAATTAGCTCTCATTCAAGACTCTCCAAAGCAAGAATTTAGTGTCACTGCTGTCCTCCCAATGTATCAGTAGGGTGGATTATCAGCTTATTGGTTGAGGTAGATTCATGGAGAATTAAGTTAATCAACACACATTCACTATTGTCTCAAAAACAGATTTTCCGCTTTAATGCAATAGGTGGTAAATTACTGCTATCTGTCTGCAGCAGGACTTGTTGGGTCATAGGGAAGGGGCTGGCTACTGATTAAGACCTACTTAGTATTGCTCTCTGTATGGACATGTGTACATTAGGAAATTATTTCGAAATAACTTAATTTGAAATAATAATTCCCGAAATAACTATTTCAAAATAAGCTTATTTCCCACAGAAAGCAGGAGTACAGATTTCAAAATAACTAGCCTGTTGTTTTGAAATAACGGGTTTGGTAGTGTGGATGCCCTGCTTATTTTGAAATAGCCCTGGTCTACACTAGGGAGTTAAGAGACAAGAATAAAAAGCCAGAATTCTGGTCACATGTGAGTTCCCTTGAGATACCTTAAGGTAAAACTCTGTTACAGATTCCGTATACAATATGTTGTGTTTGCTAATAATAATAGTCTAGTTGCTCTCACTAAGTCTTTCCACAAACACTTAGGGAAAGATTCTAATACTACTCCTTGTGTTTTTCGCTTTCATGGGGTGCATCTGTTTTATTCCGTGTGTTTGGCAAAATTTTCAGTCTCAGCTTACCCATAGACTCTCTAGAGACAGGAAATCATTCAGAATCTAGCGTCTCAAAATGATGACATTTTGAGCTCTGTATTCTATACAATATATTCTTCTCTTATAGTTCCAAGCCATCCCTTCACATGGGACATGGAGTAAAATGTTTTCTTTGCAATGGAACCTGGAAATTGTGCGATCAGTACAAAGCTGGCGAAGGAGTCATCTTTAGAAAGTGCATATGTCTGAATAGAAATAGTATTTTACTGGTGAGATTAGTTCAAGGCTTGATGATTTGCAGATAAATCTTCTTTACTGGATGATGTAATAATTGAAATGAAGGCAAAATAAGATCTTGATTTCTTTTTGTTCTAAAGATAGCTTCACTTTGATCATTGATGTTCATACTCATTATCTAAGACCATGGCATGTGGTACCACTGCTGAAAGTGATATTCCTTGCAGAGAGAGCAGTGTGAGCTCCTGCTGTTAAATCAAGCTAGTCCATTACCAAACACTCCTCCCAACAGAAGAGATTCTTTCAGAACTGAATTGATCTACAGTATCTCCTAGGAGAAAAGGAAACTTTTGAGCAGTCACTACTCTATCCCTTGCTGTTTTCTTCTTATTACTCTGAGCTGTGATGTAGAAACCACCTGGCCTTTTTATTATCTTTATAACAAGGTCCATGATAAGAAGTGATAGCTAATATTGTGTAGGTCTGGTAACGCTGACTTGCTGTGGGATTTGTTTTCTTTTAACCTAATTTGGTGGATATGTTTCAATCCTTGACATAGCAAAGGTCCTGCATTTTCCTTTGATTTCTTGTGCAGCTACACAGCGTTGTCAAAGCAACCACTATCAGTGTTTTCTTTCATACAGTAAACTAAGACTCAAACATTGCAAGTCTTAAATCACACTTGCTTTTTGTAATATGAGAGGTCAAATACTTTACCAGTATGCACAAAGGCACAAAGATATTACTTTTTTTATTGGCTATCATGTCATTAGAGTGAACAACTTTGTGCTCAGGGGAGAATGTGTATATTAAAGCATTTAAAGTTAAAATAATTCTATAGTATTTATGCCCTGTTGTGATGCCTGAAGGATACAAAGGACTGTTTTGTACAGATAGTTGTACTTATAATGATTTAGGAATTAGAGTTGTGTTTTACTGCTACTTTGTGTGTAAACAGATCATATACACACTTGTTCTTGTGGTGCAACATTCTTATGACTTGTACCTCAACAAGAGCAATAGGTCATAAATATTTCACAGTGGAAAATCTGGGCTAGCCCCCACCTATTCCAATATTTCTTTTTATTCGATTCAGTGGAGTTTTGCTCCTACTGTCCCAATTTACACTCTCTTACACCAGCTGAGACTCTGAACGCCAGTGTTTCATAACCTTGAAGATGTTTCTAGATCATCTTCATGATAGCAAAATGTCATCTCATTAAAATATCGTGCTGTGACACCTCAGTGCAGAAGCCTTTCTGGAGACGATACAATGGCTTTTATTGTTCCTAATATTTTGTTGTTCCTGGCAATTCAGTCACTTGTTTTAAGATAAACAATCAAAGCTTTGGTTTTCGCAATACAGGTTGGGCCTCCCTGGTCTGGCACCTTCGGGACCTGACCAGACCCAAATGAGAGAATTTGCCAGACCAGGGGAGGTGTCTCTTGCCACAGGCCTGAGCCATCCAGCCCCCTGCCTCTGCCCCCCTCTACTCCCTCCCCAGCCAAGCTGTCTGTCCTGCTGCCGCCAGCCCCCTAACCCTGGGCTGCAATGGGTGGCCAGGGTTCTCTGGTGCTGCACTTCCACAGGTGGCCAGGTTTCCCCAGCTCCACACTGCCACAGGTGGCTAAGATGCTCAAGCCCCTGGCTTCGCACTGCTGCAGGTGGCCAGGCTTCTTTGGCCCCCACCCCTGTGCTGCCATGGATGGCCAGGGTTCCCTGGCCCTGCACTGTCGTGGGCTGCCAGGGTTCTCAGGCCTGGCCCCAGCATTGCAGTTGGACTTTGGCCCCAATGCCCCTGACCCTAGCCAGCTGCTGACCTCCTGTCATTAGGCTCTCATGCTCTCTGGTCCGGGAGCACCCATGTCAGACCATGAATGTTGCCGGACCAGAGAGTGCCAGTTTTTAGAGGTGCAACCTGTATAATACTACTAAAAAATAAACTACTAAAATAAGTGAAAGCCATTTCCTCCTTTTACTCATCTGCCATTCCCAAGTTCTATATTTCCCTTGCAATAGTGGCTGATCTCAATCACCCTATTAGAAGGGTAAGGAATTCAGGAAATTGTTTAGCTTTAGATGTTAGTGATGTCATCCACCAGTACACAGAATCCTGAACCTTAGTCTGACTAGGTTAAATGCCTTTTGCACATTCCATACTCTCCTTGTGTGACACAGTTAATAAAAATTGGGAGCTATGAATAAGCCTAGTGTCCCAGCTGTGCTCCTTCTAGAAATGTTGCATTTCAGCTCCATAGTGTAATGTGGCCTGTGGAACTCAGAATGAACCTAGATGTTTTATCCCCATTTTCCTTGATGAAGAGTCCAGTCAAGCATGTCCCTAATAGCCATATATCAAACATGGGTCTTTAAATTTTCCTGTATGGCTCAGTAAATTCTAAAAAGAGAAGCAGCAGCAAACTTCAATTTTCAAGTCTCAGCCCCAACTTTGATCTAGAACAAATCTAAGCTGTTAATTATTTGTTGACTTTTAAATAGTTCCAAACATACTTGAAACATTCAGTTTTCAGGGCTTGAGTTTGAAGCTGATTAGAGCCAATGGTAAAATTCTCATGGGAGACAGCTTTTCGCTACCCTAATACTGATAATAAATAATTTAATAAATGACTAAAATAATCTAATGAAAATATTCAAACTTTAATGAGATTATTTAAATTTAACTTCCGAATCATGTATTTGGGAATGGAGGCCTTCCTTAGCTAAGTAGCAGATTATAGAGAGTCAGCCTGGATCTCCTTTGCTTGTTATTGCTAGACTAGATATAACTACTTCTTTTATAATGCATGGCATGGCTCTTCTCTTCAACAGCTACATTCTCAGTACTGGGTTTATATTATGTTGAACTAGACTATTGACCCAGTGTTGCTTGAGTCCTTACCTCAATTAATTTTTGTTTATTGGAAAATGAAATGCAACTATATATGCCTCATTTAAATTATTGGTCTGGGGTTGGGGCTAGGGATGAGGGGTTCAGTATGCAGGCTGCCCAGGGGCAAGATGATTACCCCAGCCCTCTCTCACTGCAGCAGCTTGGGCCCAAGAGAGAAGTGTCGCTCCATGGTCGCTGCAGACCCAGTGGGCACAGCTGAGGGTGGGGTGCATGTCCCCTGGCTGGGGCAGGTCCAGGTTCCTCTGCCCCTTATGCCCCCCCAGCCAAAGTGAGGAATGCAGCAAACTCTGCAGTTCCCCAGGCTCCCTGAGGAAGAGGATCAGCCAGCAATGTCCCTATACAAATTGGCAGGGGGTGCTTTAGCACAACCTGCCTTCCCTAAAGGTTACCTGGGGGTGGGAGACTTGGGTCTGGGGCAGTCCAGGAAGGGGGGGGGGGCATCCTCAGCCAGACCCTGGTGATTGTGTGACTTTTCTGTATGGTTTTATGAGAAGCAATTCCATTCCAGGCACATCTCATTTTCCTGGCACAACCAAACCCACACGTTGGTTTAAGTTATCATACTAGGAAGCTGTATACCAAATTTGGTGGTCCTACCTCTTACCTTTTAGGAGGAGTTCTTGAGCAGACAGACAGAAGCACAGACAAACTCTCTCAAACATGTAGTAGATTAGGGAAAATTGTACATTTACTGTTCTATAATTTACAGCTTCCAACATTGAGCTCATTTTTTAAAAGTTTAAAATTTTCTACCTGTACCTCACTCCCCATAATGTTCAGAACTTAGGTATGTGAAAAGTACAAGCACAATATTAGTTCTTTACCAAAGGACTTTGAGAACGTAACACTTACCTCAGCTCCTTTTCTGTATGTGGCTGTAGTTTTGTGAAGGAACAAAGGATCATCTCCATAGAGAAAAGTACAAGAGACGATGAGTTAGGAGTAGCTATTTATTGACAAATTGGCACATTTATTGCAAAGGACATATTTTAAAGAAAATAAAGCACTTTAATATGCACATTCTCCCTTGAACATAAAGCTGTTCACTATAATAACACCATAAGATTACTTTCAGTCATTGAGGCGTGGCAAGTCATATATTTGAATGTGACACACATATATGTATATTAAACTTGCACTTGAACAGGCAAGTGTACTGATCTGATGATGCTCAAATGCATGAGAAAATACCAGACTGGCAGACATTTGGCCTTTGGAGTTACTCAAATCAAACAACACCTTTCTTACGATTCAGACTGATGTGGATAAGCGAAGATCAAATTCTGGATTCTGTTTCCCTACTCAAGTAAGTTCAGCTCATTCTTCAGGAAGAAAATAATGACCACATGAAAAATTGCTGTGTTTGGGATCTCTTGCGCTATTGACTGGTTGACTAGGAAGGAGCAGAACTGACCAGGGGCAATTTTGTTTGCATCTAACAGAAAATGAAAATAAAAGCACGGTTACAGATGTGGCTTTGGGTCACAACTTTTAAAGGTTCATCCATCATTATCAAATAATACCAGAACTATAGTTTTCCTAATGCACATTAATGTAATCCCATTTCAAACAGTACTGCATTAACATGTACTAAAGAACTTTGGTGCATGCCAGCAGGATCCACATGAGCCATTTAGTGTGCAACACAATATTTGAATTTACATCCTTGTTTGTGCTTTCTAAGGTACGAGATCGACATGCTCATGTGGTTTCCTAATATGCAGTCATTAAATTATGGGCAGTGACATTTCAGGGTATTTAGAAAGAGGTCTGAAGAATGTATTTCAGCAAAATGTCAGGCTGATGCTAAGGAGAAGAATGATTGGCTACTGTGAAATGTATTTTTCAGAATATTTGAGGATTTTAATTCGGTCTTCTTTCTGAATCATACTAAAATGTCTAATGAAGTTACATCCCTTTTAGACCAGGATTCTGAGTCTAGAAACTTTTGGGGGATAGTCTTTCAGTTATATGTGTGAATTTATCTGTGTATTGTTGCTTCCAACATATAGAGCTCTACCTTTCCCAATCCACATGGAGTATACATGTGAGGGAAATTATGCACATGGGCTGCGTCTAGACTGGCATGATTTTGTGGACATGCTTTTAACAGTAAAGTTTTTCCGTTAAAAGCATTTCCGCAAAAGAGCGTCTAGATTGGCACGGGTGCCTTTGCGCAAAAAGTGCTTTTGCGCAAAAGCATCCATGGCCAGTCTAGACACGATTTTGTCCAAGAAAGCCCCGATCGCCATTTTCGCCATCGGGGCTTTTTTGCGCAAAACAATTCTTCCCTGTATTCTTGTATTCAGGTATTCTTGCGCAAGAGGGCTTATCCCTGAGCGGGAGCATCATAGTATTTGCACAAGAACACTGACAATCTTACATTAGATAGTCAGTGTTCTTGCGCAAATTCAAGCGGCCAGTGTAGACAGCTGGCAAGTTTTTGCGCAAAATCTTGCCAGTCTAGACTCAGCCATGGACTTTAGGATTATACTGATGATAGAAACTATAATACCTTCAGGTCAAATTGCACCATAAGGTATCCAGCAAATCTCAGAAAAGTAGCTTATAGTTTTGCCTGCAATAAACAAACAGGGGATTTTCCCTCTCTCTCAAAAGAGTAGTTTTACTCTATGATGCTGGGGAAAATGGAACAAAAGGAGGGGAAAGTCTATGATTTGGACAGAACAGGACAGTTTTTAGCATAATATGGTGCTGAGTGGAATTCTTCATCCTTTTATAAGACAAAGCAAATTCAGATGAAAATATTTATCAGACTTTAATGAATGTCTAATGTCGTAGATCTGAAGCAATCTAATCATCCCCCTGGAATGCCTAGCCCCTGACAGTTCCAGAATTCTCAAATCCTCTGCTCTCCAAGGAACAGTATGTTGAGTTACTGTGTCTTTAGGAGAATGAAGGGTGAGAGAGCTGATAGGAGGAGGAGGCAGTTTATTTTAGGCTACATGGATAGATTGATTTGAGTTACAATGATCTGTACAAATGTTAACCATTTATTTAATAAAGACTGCTGTTAAGTTACTATTAATGAATTATTAGTAAGACTAGTGTTTTTATTCAAGTAGTCCAACACATCATATAAGAAGCGGGGTAAGTGATTAAAAAAAACAACCAGAAAAAGTTTTTGAAAAAATTCTGAGGTAAGAGTTTCAGAAGCAAAAAAATAAGTTTGAATGAAAGAAGGTGGATCAATTAAGAGTTCCCACATTTTTAAAAATGTCAAGAAATGTAAAATTGGAAAGATTTAAACGAGAATGGGATTTTTGATGGCATTGGGATCTACTTGTAAAGCTGAACAAAATGTTGCCAGGTACTGAAATAATTTCATTATATAATTTGTTTGGGCTTTAATAATGTGAGGAATACTGTTTAACAAAAAGAAAATGAAACATTTGCAAGATTTTCATTTTTGCTCCAGAAATCAAATGGAGGAAGAGACTTTTGAATCCTTTTCAACAGACCTGAAGATGAGAAGTCAGACGGGTAATTTTCAAAATCTGAGTCAATGATAAGAGATTAAATTGTGATAGGTAAGAAAAAGTCTGCTAGGAGAGACTGATCTAAATCTGAGGAGACCAATGACCATTTGCCAAACTGCTTGAACTTAATCAACAATGATTGCCCATTTTAGAAAGAAAACCAACTGTTACGAATAAGACTTAATAAAAAGAGTGAAGAACAAGTCTAAAGAGGAAAACAATGAGACTATTACAGTTAAAACATGTTAACATATGAAAGAATGTTCTAGTCATGGAAGGAGGCACAAATCTCGACAATGTCCAACATATGGTCAAACCTGCCATATCTGCAAGACACAGAATCATTTTGAAAAAGTTTGTAAACAGAAAAGTCTGGGAACACTAAAAATATAAATGTAGTTAAAAATTCAAGTCTCAAAGAGAGTGCTGAATAACTAATACAGAGCTTCAATTGTATTTATATGATGTAAAGTTAGAATATCAACTTTCTAGAGCTTATGAAATAGCCAATGTAATTGAAGATGATACATTTGAAATACATGTTTCCTGTAACAGAAACCTTAGCAACAGATTACCTCTGTTTTCTCAAGATGGATATGAGGAAAGGATTAACTCTGAATATCAGTGAAGTATGTATCAAATGAATTATTATGATAGAGGATGGCATCAACTGCCTTGTTTGAAATCAAATTATAGGTTCACTAATGCAGCAACTGAGCTCAGAAAGCCTCTGTAACAAAAGACATAGTGCCTTAATCTTATGATGCCATGACTAATAACAGCCAAGTGCGTAGATTAGATTGGAGACATTTGCAATAGCTTCCTGCAAGACCAGATTCAACTGAAGGAAAAAATGATATAGTACAGCAACCTATCTTGAGGCATGTCACTTCTGGGTGACCTGCCTTTATCTTCAAGGCTTTAAGAATATAATTTCCTATAGATCGATACATTTGCGTGTGTACACGCATGCACATATCCTTATATATTATTTGCACATACACTTTACAAAAACAATGATGACCCATGTGACTTAAGCTTACAGTAAAGACCTTACTTAACACTCTTTGGATCTGGGATTTATATATTACTTCCCCCAGAGGATCCTTGTAAACCTTGTGCACCCCTCTGCTAGCTGGCATCAAGAGGTTCTTGTATCACAAGTGCATTCATCTTGTTACTTCCATTCCCCCTTTTCCACTCATTCATTCCTCTTGTCAATGCAAATGGCTCATCTTCCCTTTCCCATTGCCTCCCTCCTCCCCATAGTAAATATGCCTTTCTCCAATGCTCTCAGCACCATTATAAATTTAAGACTAATACCAACACAAAAATAACCAGGCAGGCAGATGGTGCCCATATTTCTTGGCATTGAGAGGCAGATAAATGTCATCTTATGGCACGGTTCTGGGGATGCTGAAGGAAGGGGCCCTTGTGGCCGGTCTTAATTCTGATAGTGGCTTTCACAACATGTTCAGCCTTAATGGTGTATCAGTCAAAACCCTTGATATGCCCTATACCAAGATATAATGCATGTCATTAGACATACCACTAACATTCTACTAACATACAATATATGCCATAAAATGTAGCAGTCCTTACTGCTTTGGTTAGAAGATTAAAATCTTGGATTAACAGTTGTGAACCTGGCTCTCCAGCACAAATGTAACTGTGATTTATGTAGTTTTAGCCAATGGACCACTGTACAAATTTAAGTTATTCCATTTGATAGCTGGAGCAAGACATCTTACCTAAAGATATATGCTGCTAAGACATCTCATAAAGGAACTTGCTACAAAGATTTGCAGTAATTTCTCTATAGCAAGAGGACAGGGAAAGGAACTGGCTGGCTGGAGAAGAGCCATAGATGTGAACAAAAAAATCCATGGAATATATGGAAGGATCGGTCAAGAGTCTGGTGTAGAAAGTAGGTGGTAGCAGCTAGGGATGTAATAGTACAGTTGATTAACTGATAAGCAAAAGCTTATAGGTTACAGCTATAGACTGCATGCATTTCCCTGCACCCGCACCCCTTGCTAGTAAATTTTTTAGCAGGCTGGCCAGCTCAGTCCGAGCTTGCACTGGCTCCTGGACCTACCCCTGCTGCAGCTCTGCATTTAAAATGTACAGCCTCTCCCCAAGTTACGAACGAGTTACGGACCAAACACTTGGCCATAACTCGATCTGTTCGTAACTCGGACCCCAATGAGTTACATAGCGACCGTGCTGTTCATAAGCGCGGGTCACGTTTGTAACTCGGGGACCGCTTTTATGACCGCTCCATGGGAGCTTTGGTCATAAATGCGAACAGTCGTAATTCGACCGTTTGCAACTTGGGGACTGGCTGTATTAGGAGCCAGGCAGGCAGGCAGCCTGGCTCATACCTGGTCCAGGAGCTCAGACCCCTCCCCTGGTCGGGCTGCCTGGGGACTATAGAATAGTCATCTAACCAATAAGAATGTGAGGTTAATCGACTATTTAATTAACTGATATTTAGCATCCCTAGTAGCAGCTTGAGTGACTGTAAAGGTACAGGGGAGAGGTAGGGAGGTGAGGGCTAGATTTCACCCCCCTTTCACTGCTGAATAGGTTACTGACAGCCTGTCTTCTCTGATTTCACATGAATGATGAAGTTCTCTGCAGCTAGAGTGCACCCTTTCTGGAAATAGTAATGACACAGGTGTGGCCATCTTCTAGGTTTTTTTGGCAACCCCTCCTACCCCCCCCCCCAAACTCTGTCTCCTGATTTGGAGAAAAACTTTATCTATCTTGGATTTCATTCCTGATATTCCCTGTGGTGGCACTGAGTTCCACTTAATAATGGTAGCTTCAGACGTGGCCTGTAATACAGCACAATCCCTATTATGACTGTCTTTTGGATTGCACTAGCATTCAGCGACCACCACTGGGGACACATTGTGCTAGGCATGTACAAACACATAGTGAGAGACTGTATTCCCCAGTTTTTACAATCTAAACAGACAAGACAAATAAAGAGTCAGACATATGAAATGACTTGTACAAGGTCACATGAGGCTAGATTCACAAAGGAACTCGGGCATAGCAATGCTGAGTGTCACCCCGCTTAATTTTAGATGCCTAGAACAAACACCAGAATTAGGCACATGGGCTCTTTATACAAGGCATGGGAGACATATAGATCCCTTACAGTCGGAATCACAAAAGTCAGCACAATAGGCAGCTCCTCTCTTCAGGTAGCCAATGAGAGGCATTAAGCCAAGAGGGTGGAGGTGTTCAAAACTTCCCCCTCTCTTGGCAATAGATGCCTATACAATGAATTGGAGCAGAAGGACTGAACTTTCTAAGTGAGTGCTGCAACCACCAGCTATAGTCTTTTGCTCATTTTCCTTCCACATCTCAATGATTTTCTCTTAATGTATTCAAAGAACACTTCAACGGGAGAGTCTGAGGCAATCCCACATCAGAATATCTATCTCATGGGTCAGTGGTTCACATCCTCACCTGACAGGTGGCAAATCCCACTTCAAATCTCTTCTTCCTTTCAGGTGGAGTAAGACTTGACCTGGAGGTCTTCCTGCATTCCAGCTAAGTGCCGTAACCACTAGGCTATTTTTGTGTAAACTCACTTTTAGGACTGGATTAGGTGGCCAAACACCTCTATTCCCCCAGTTGTGAATTGCACAGGGGCTTAGGTGTCAGGATAGGGCTGCATTGCACATGTTCAGAGGCAGAGACGTAAGAACCTAAGGGTTCAAGGAGGAACAAGCAACAAAGGAGGACCCCTGATTCGAATGAAGAAGGTAGGGCAATCAACTGGTTATCTAGGGTGTTTGTACACAAATGCAAGAAGCCTGGGAAACAAACAGGAAGAATTAGAAGCCCTGGCCCAGTCAAAGAACTATGATTTGATTGGAATAACAGAGACTTGGTGGGATGACTCGCATGACTGGAACACTGTCATGGAAGGGTATAAACTGTTCAGGAAGAACAAGCAGGGGAGAAAAAGAGGAGGAGTTGCATTGTATGTAAGAAAGAGAGCAGTATGGCTATGTCTAAACTACATCCCTCTTTTGAAAGAGGGATGTAAATTAGGCAGATCAAAAGTGCAAATGAATGAAGCAGGGATTTAAATATCCTGCACTTCATTTGCATAATTGCGTCAAGCGTTCTTTCAAAAAAGGGTATTTCAAAAGTGAAGCCGCTGTCTAGATGGGGTTCTTTAAAAAAAAAAAAAAAAAAAAAACACACACCACACACCCCACACCAAACACACCACAACCCTTTTTCAAAAGATCCTGTACTCCACATAGTAGGCGTGGCACATGCTTTATCATCTTAACAGGAGGTGCCAGAAACCCACTCAATCTGAATGCTGGACAGAAGAGTATGTTGTATTGCATTAGGGCAGCCAGTGGTGTTTGCTACAGATCTGTACCATCCCCAGCACCTTAGTCTAAACTCTAGTGCAAGGCTACTCAACACGTGGCACCGCGGTACAGTTTGGGTTTACATGGGGCTCACCATGCAGCCCGCAGGTGGGAGCCAAAACAAAGTAGTCAATATAATGGTCTTCTATTGATATGTGTTTTTAGTAGTTAAATTCCTGGACTGTCATTGCTCATTAAAAGTGGTGTCATATGGGTGGAAATTGGGTAAATAGTCCATTTTATTAATATCATCAGAACCAACTTAAATGGGGCCTGCGTGTTGTGTAGTCTTGCCTTAATCTTTGTATTCTTGCCTGTCCGTGTGAAAGAAGCTATTTGCATGTATATGCAACCACGCTTAAGTTGCAGCCCTCGGCACGTGCCGTGAGTATCACTGTGGCCCCTAGAGCTTCCAAAGTTGAGTAGCCCTGCTCTAGTGTCTGTTCGGCTTCGCTTTTTACACTCTTCTCTAAACTCTTCTTTCTGATCTCTTTGGCTCTCCCTGCGTGTGGAATCCCTATTGTCTTTTCAGGAATGGAATGGTTTCACAAGGCAATCTGTATTTTGTCTCTTACTTCCTTCCCCTGCAAATAAAACAGTTACAGATTCTTTCCTCCGGCTGGTAGTTCAATAGTAGTGAGTGATTTACTGTAGAGTCAGATATAATTAGCACTTTGAGAACTTGCCAAAAACATAGAAAGTAAATGTCTCCAAGCTATATACTCAGATTATATTCAACTATTGAGTTCTCAGCTCACTGCCTTGTATACTTTGCTAAAGTCTTTGTTCCAAAAGGTCTTCCAAGATCTGCTGCTCATATTAGCATTATTTTGGAGAAGGGACTATGCTTCTCTATAGAACATTCGAATTCGCACATTTAGGTTCTGTCATAAAATACTAATTTCAAACTTTCCTTTGCACAAATTACTGTATAAACACAGATTGGGTTGGAATAAGGAGTATTTTATCTATTTTTCTTCCTCTCTCCCTCCCCACTTAGTTTCCATTTTTTGTCAAGAAGGTAAATATGTAATAAGATAGTCTTGGCTCTATATATGAACAGAAGAAGCTCCATTCAGGTGTGTGTGCTGCTTCTGCTATTCTTTTAATGATAATGTCTATTTCCAGAATTATATATAGCAAGGAGGACTGATCCAACAAGAAAATACATCAGACAAAGATGTAATGATCTATCACTGTTGAATTTCCTTTTCCAGGGCTGCTCTGACCAATCCTAGAAAACAAAGATTGAGAGAAACATACAGTAGTTAACAATAATGAATTCTACTGACAGCGTTTCTCTGCAGAACTGGACATATCTGTTCCCTTTTGTGAGCTCAGATATTCTCTGAGCTGCCTCTTTGAACTATCATAGCCCTCTGAGTGGCTGCTATGACACTCAGGACACTAACTGACCTGGTCCTTGGGCCGCTATTGCTGTGTCTTATGTTCTGAGATCTTTAACATCTCTTCTTTTGAAGTTTGTTTCATTGTACAGACGGTTAGTTTCCTCCTGCTCCAAACATGAAAAGGAGGGCACCTTTCCCCAAAGCAGCCTACCTTGTAACTTCAATTTTGTATAGTTATTTGCCCTTTGCAAAAGAGAAAAATTTGTATGTAAATAGCACATTAATTTGCAAACTTGGTAGCTAAATACAAAATTATGGGAATAAATTGTGGGCCAAGCCTTTTGGCCCAAGTGATGGTTGTGGGAAACCTTGAATGCAGTGAGGGGATCAAAGGATGCAGAAAGCTGCACCTTTAGCATGTTGCATAAATATGCTCTGTTAGGGCTTGAGGTATAGGATAGGACAACTTGGGTTAATGGCTCTCTGGACAGTATTATCTGTGTCCCTGGAGCAGGGAAGATCGGAAATGTGAGCCAATGGTAACTATAAGCCTAAGGACGCAGCCGTTAGGAGAGACTTCTGTCCCCACAACCAATCATCATGGGACTGCTTTGCATAAAGCCTATTTACATAACTGTTGTGTGCAGGGGAGAGAATTTGAATTGCAGGTATACTTTGAGTTAAGGCCCCTTGGAAAATTTGACCCAAAACGTCTCTAGTAAGCAAGGCTGTAAAGCAATCTCTAGAAAAGGGACCTGCCTCTCTAGCTACTCCAGAAAACCTGTCTTTCAGTAATTGCTCAAATAAAACTGGCTTAATGATTAACCAGTCTCTTTAAGAAAAGACAGAACTATGTAGCACTTTAAAAACTAACAAGATGGTTTATAGGTGATGAAGTGGGTCTGGCCCACGAAAGCTCATCACCTATAAACCATCTTGTTAGTCTTTAAAGTGCTACATAGTTCTGTCTTTTGTTTCAGCTACACCAGACTAACACGGCTGCATCTCTATCAATCACCAGTCTCTTTAAGATGAGCTATAAAGGCATTTTGGTTCTGCTTCCTTTGACCTGTAGCCAGCTCCCTCAAGTACTATGGATTTCCTGTAGATATCCCAGCAGGGGTAAGGAACTGGTTAACTACATTGGCTACTACCCATAGTCTTGTTTAGATACCCTTCCCTCAGTGAGCACGGGCAGATTGTTTAGATTCATATTTCTGTGATTACAAATTAAACTGTCATAAGTTATTACTAAAAGACGCCTACAAACTTTGGTAACAGCTTCTTTTAGTTTTTGGAGGAAGATCCACTCTTTATAACAATGAGGAAGCAAAAAAGCTTGAATAAGGAGCAATGTGTACTGTTAACTAAGATTATTTCAAACTTCTCATGGCATGAACTAATATGTTGTCTTCCCTTTTCAGAGGTTTTAGCATGTGGGCATAAAATCTACAGTGCAAATTGTTTCTAATCCAATACACTTTTTAATGGTTGATTTTATTTTTTTCGAGGTTACAAAATCTTGCTTCTATTTCTTTGTGCCTTTGGATGCTCATCACAGTTGTGTTATGAACTTTACAAACTCGATACACAGTCTTATAGCACCCTCTAGTGGCTAACAGTCCTCATTCTCGAAACCTGAACAACACTTTTAAAAGACAGACATGGACACTTAAATTCATAACTTAGTCAGTTACTTTAAAAAAAAATCATCTTAATCAGAGCTGAATTTATAATGAAGGATGTGCCATGGCTCAAGCAAATTTTTTACTTTCATAACTGATGTGGCAAGCACAGATGTGCTGGGCTCAGTTCTGGCACAAATTAAGCACTGGTCTTAAGCTACAAATCCAGTGTCTTTATTACAACATTCTGCAAGCCACTAACTCCCCTTCCCCCTGTCCTATGACCATAGGCCACTTTACCTTGGCCCCTTAGAGTGTATGCCAACTACTTTTGTTAAAATATCTGTTTGACTTTAGATTTTTCTGTGATATTCTGAGTATTTTTCCCAGATCTGTGGAAGAGCTCTGTGTAGATCAAAAGCTTCTCTCTCACCAGCAGCAATTGGTCCAATAAAAGTTATTACCACACCCATCCTGTCTCTCACAGTACAACAGCAGCACTACTGACAGCCTCGCTGGCCCTCTGGAAAAGGCGGGAGGGGGCCCAGGTCTGGCCCCTGGAAGGGGTTGTTACCTACACAAATTTCTCTAGCACTTCCACACTTTAGGGACATGCACCTTTACCCAGTTCCTAGGACTCAAGGTGCAAGCCTGTTAATTTACACAACCACTCTTACCCAATTCCTAGGGCTCAGGGTGTAACTTCCTGCAGGTTTGCAGGATCTTTTGCCACTGAAAGAGCCTCACACAGTAATAGTCTTATTCTCTATTTATTGACAATTCCCAAGCAAGCAGAATACACATGCTAAGCACACAGTGTCATGCTCACCAATCCTGATTAAGGCAAGCAGACTTCCCTGTTGGCCAGGCAAGGTCAGTCTCTCTGTATCTTACCTGCTGCACAGCTCGGTCATGCAGAGGAGGCTGTGTCTTGGAGGTAAGTTTCTTTCTTTGACCCCAGTTTATATAACAAAACTTGAGTCCTGCTTAGCTATACCTTAAAATTATACTAAAATAATTGGTTACTAACCAACATACTGTAACAATTACCTAACCAATCATACCCCACCACCTTAGTTGATTTACACCTAGCAAAATTAATTATACACCAGACAGAAACAGTTACACAAATCATAGAATGCGAATTCCACAATCTCAACTATTGGCAAACAGCTTCTTGCCAGATGAAATGCTGTTAATTACGTTTTCTCTTTACCCATCTTGATATCTGTTTCTTTATCTGGTGCCATTAGGATAGGATCCCTTCTCACAGCCTAGTGTGACACTATTTTCATGCAATTTAGATGGAATGTGAGTATGTGACTCCAGGCTTTACAGCTAATGGCTGCTGCTCTTCAGTCTGGCTGCAGAAGAAGGCTTTAGTTTAGGCCTTCCAATATGGCTACAGAAAAACCATATTGTTACAGGGTGGGGCCTAGGTGGGGTTGGGACTAAGCAGCCCTTGGTGCCACCCAGAGAGCACTGTGCCTCCCCCAGGAAGCCCTCAGTGCTGCACAGAGTGTGCTGCGTGGTACTGCAGCAGCAATTTAACAGGCCCAGGTGCTCCAGGCACTTTTGTATCACCGGACCTTGGGGCAGTTGGCCCTTTGTCCCTCCTATTGATGAGCCTGCAACACACATGTAATATTCTGGTGCATCCTCAGAGTCTGCTGGGAACAGCATGTTACAAACAAGGAGATAAGCCAGCGCACTGGCATCAACAATGTTGTGGACAAGATCAAGCAGAGACGCTGGAGATGGCTGGGGCATGTCCTTCGGCTGAGCGAAACAAGACTCCCTCATATGGCACTCAGATGGACTCCACCTGGAAAGCGTAAAAGAGGGAGGCTGTTGGGCACCTGGAGGCGGATATGAAAAGAAAGGGCATGACCTGGGAAGAAGTCAGCTGGCTTTCTCAGGACTGTGAAGGCTGGAGAAGATTCGTTGGCGCCTTATGCTCCATCAGGAGCGAAGAGGATTAATAATAATAATAATTTGTTAAAATGAAAAATATTGTATCAGCCTACTACAGGAAGGTAAATATCCTGAGTCATTCTACATCCCTTATCAGCACCTCCACTGCTGTGCCATATTATTCCTTTTGTGGGTGGGTGTGCTTGACCTGCTGCTGCAAGCTCTAGGTCCCTTTGAATCACTGGGCCCTGGGGTAGTTGCCCCGTTTGCTTGCTCCTGTTTGCCCCAGATGAAAAGGAGAGAAAGAGCTGAGAGATGCTTATGAAGTTTGTAACACACATTTCCAGAAAACACAAAGCATTCTTTGTATAAACAGTGACTTTACTGGAGTTGTGGCAGGAATGGATTAGGTTTGCTGTAGCCCCCCTCCTTTCCCCACATCCTTCCATCAGCCCACTTGTGTCTTATTTAGCTAGTAAGTTCTTCAGGCAGAGATCTATCTTCTTATACAGCACCATGAAATCACAGTATAAACCCCTCTCCATGAGTGAAACTGGAGCATGGACAGTCACCTCCTCTGGGTGCAATTTGATCTTTTTAATGTTGTACATATATGCTTTCTCCAGCTGCCTCCCCACAGTCAATTTAGACTGCTTTTGCTGTTTCTCTGGTCTGTCCTCCTTGCAACTGTCTCTTTTTCTCTACCAGCCTCATTAGACCACCTCCTCTAAGGCAAAATTATTCTCTTAGTTGTAGGTTGACTTTGAAGGCAGCCCTTCACTTTTGCTTTTTCTCTCTTCTGATGCTGCTTCACTCCCTTCCCTAAGGTCTCTGATAGCCCTCTTTCTGTATTCTTTTTGCCTCCTTAGTTAGGTTCAAAAGCCTTTTGTTACATAGTTTAATGGGTGACCAGTGACTTGGCTGCCCAGGGAAACTAGCCTCTGCCCCCTAACTCCTGCAGGAGCCCAAAGCATGCCCAGCACTGCTCAGCTGGGAGCAGGAAGGCAAAGCCCCAGCTCTGGTATGCCACAGCTTCAGTGCCCAGAGCTCCCGGGAGGTGCAGCTGCTGCTCCCACAGTCTCAGAGCTCTGGGCCCCAGAGCATTGGGCAGGCAACGTGTCCAATCCCAACTCCCTGTGGGAGGGGCCACAATAAGCTGTTTGGGGATTTTCAGTCTCCCCTGCTATGGTATCTGCTGCCCATGCTATTCTATCAATATTGTATCAACCCATAAATGAGCCAGACACATTCCTGTTATGTGTCTGTCAGTGTCCTGCTGAGACAGAGACCTTGGGATGAGCTGGTGATTAGTCTGCCAACATCACAACGACTGCTTAAGGAGAGATTTTCAGCTTATATAAATAAGGTAAAATGTTGTATAAGCATATTTAGATTACAGAAGCTCATACAATGAGATCATAGAGAAGCACTATAAAAGAGCCTTCAAAATAGGACAGAACTAGAGCCAATACTTGTTCACGATGGAAAGGAGTGTACATACACCCACACACACCCTAACATTTCATCTGGTTTGGTATGATATTGTAGGTTCATTCTAACATGAAAGTTTGAAACTGTTTGGAAATGGGGGGGATTTACTTAGTTCTTATGGAAAGTCTTTGAACTTTCAATCAAGCCTGAGTCATTTTATGAAGTTTTTAGTGTACCTGAAGGCTCTTTCCTAAAAACAACATGCTTGGCAGTGTGGGTGCAAAGTGCTAAATGTCCATGTCCATAAGTTAAAAAGCTCCACAAAGTTATTACTGATCTGGTACATCCAAATTAAACATTGGTGACCACAAGGTTGCCACCTGTCCATGTCTGGGCAATGTCTCCTCCTGACCTTAAGTCCAATCTTCAGGGCTCAGTGTACAGGGACATTAACTCTGAGGCAGGCGATATGGCCAGAAAGTTCAAGCTGGCTGGTAGTAACTAATAAGGGCTTCAATCTTCGAGGCCAGTTCTCAATAATACATCCCTATTACTGATAAAAATCAAACTATCAAAAATGCCCATCCATCGCTGTTCACAGTGCAGGTGAAATGCCTCCAGTCTCCTGCTGTCTTGTTTAAGCAACCGAGCTAGTGAGTGAGGGTAGTTGTGACCCTGGCCCAAAGCACATTTAACTCAAGCAGAACAGCTTCAGCAGACGAGAGAGCAGCAAGGCCAGGGCTATTACAGGGCAGGGGCAGGCATAGCACTATAGAAGACTTAATCCTACACCAGCAACAGTGCAAGCTCACAGACAAATCTCTAGGCTACAGCTTCCACAAGCAAGAGGGAAACAAGCCCTCCAATGCCCAGGGCACATGCAGCACAACTGTGTTTGAAACCCCTCCAAAGTCCTTTTTAAGGCAGGCAGAGGGAGGAATCAAACCCACAGCATCACTAAGCAAGGTAGGAAGCCTAACCCCTGGACTACAAAGTGCAGAGTTGCTGCCTCTCAAATAATATTTAATTAAACTAACTCAGGTGGTCCCCAGCCACCATCACCAAAGCTAGCTGCATAACCCAGGCACGTACATGGGCTGCAGCACATGTCTCTTCTCACGTACCCTTTTCAGGGAGCAGAAAGAGGATTTTCCAAGCAGTTCCCCAACACACCAGAGAAGGCCCACCTCTGGCCTACAGAGGGCGACTCATACACCACAGAGGAAATTAAAATGGTACAAATGACCAGACTTGGTCAGACCAATAATCCTGCTAGTCCAGTTGCCCATCTTCCTACAGTGGCTGATGCCAGATGCTTCAAAGGCAATGGACAAAAGAGGGCAATTATCAAGAGAGCCATCCTGTCAGTCAGCCACTCCCAACAGCTGGTAGTCTGAGTTTTTGGGATGCCTGCAGCATGGGATGTGTCCCTGACCCTTGGCTAATAACCTTTGGTGAAGCAGCTCCCTGCACTTCCTTTTTTATTTCACTCTCATCTTCCTGCAAGCCACAGTTAGCATGTGCCCTCCTTGCTGGTCAATGTTGTGAAGGCCAAACTGTATCACCTTTGGTTTGCTTTAAATCTGCTGCCTATTCCTGTCCTTGGGTCACCCTGACTCGTGTTATATGAAGAGGTGAATAACACGTCCTTATCTTCTCCACATGGCTTTCAGAGCTCAAGCATAGCTTGCCTTTGTAATGGCTTTCCCATGCTGAAAAGAGAGCCTGACTAAAGGTTACATGGTAGGCCTCAGCCTCCTTCCCCCTCTCTCCTCAATTATTTAGTGGGGCATTCAAATATACCTCATGAGAAACAATTTTGGCACGTAAGTGGGTCCTGGCCAAGGATCACAAACAGCAGTCGGTACCAGGGAGGGGTAGACGCTGGTTCAATTTCCTTCTTCCTGACTAAGAAGAGATTTGAGTAGGGCTCTGCAGTCTCCCACATGTGAGTCCCGGCCATTTAAGTAGCATTTAGACATGGTCTAATTGCTGAATCCCTTTGTAGTCCAGTGATCTGGGTGCTTGCTCACCTGTGTGGGTGATGTGGGTTGAATCCTGTCTCAGAAGGGACTTGAGCCACTGTCTCTTAAGTGAACATCCAGCAGCCCGACTAAGAAGTGGTCTGTTTGGGGTGGGCCTACCTCATCCTATTCTGCTGCAATTGTTCCACTTTCATGTGATATTGTCAGGGCTGTTCCCCCACTCTGGGTCCCACAAAAAGCTCAAAACCTTGCCTCTACAGCCACTGGTTATCAAAAACTTCTCCCCCAGAATCACAACACACAGATTTTGGGGAATTTGCTGCCACCATCAAGTGCTTTTTATCCCTAAAACTGAGGGTGAACACTTGAACTCACCCCAAGGGGTACCCCAAAAGAGCTTGCCAAAAAAAAAAAAAAGAGAGAAAAACAAGCTGTCGTCTCGGGTAGCTGACCCCTCAGTCAGAGGCATGCAGATACGCGCACACAGACAGACCTACCAGGACACAAGAATCAAATCATCGCCTTAAAAGAAGTGATTTTTATTACAAAACAAAAGATAAACTTGATAAAGCATACTTTGCTGCTAGATGTTACAGAGCAACTAAGGGAAACAAATTAAAACAGAGAAAAATCTCAGGCACAATGCTTAGATGGTAAAGGGGGAGGGGAGGCATAGATTCACACAGAGCAGTTCAAACCAAACCACAAAAACAAAAACTACCCTGAATGCGACTGGATTCACATTTCCCTGTTACTTCTAATTTTCTCTTTGTTCAGTCCACTCCCATGCCCTGAATTCCATGGGGGCATGGTAGTCCTGCCTTGGTTTAAATTATTCTGTCTGTCTCAACTCCAGGTTTATCTCTCCCACACAAAGAAAGCAGGAAAGGAACCTATATCCAATTCAAATTTCAGTACACACTCTCAATTGGCATAAACAACGAGAAGTCCTGTGGCACCTTATAGACTAACATTTATTGGAGCATAAGCTTTCGTTGGTAAAGACCTACTTCATCAGATGCACGTAATGGAAATTCCAGAGGCAGGTATAAATATACAGGCATATGAAAAGAAAAGAGTACCAAGCAAGAGGAAGGCCAGAGATAACGAGGTCAATTCAGTCAGGGAGGATGTGGCCCACTTTTAGCAGCTGATGTGGAGGTGTGAACACCAAGCAAGGAGAAACTGCTTTTGTAGTTGGCTAGCTATTCACAGTCTTTGTTTAATCCTAAATTGATAGTGTCAAATTTGCAAATGAATTGTAGCTCTGCAGTTTCTTTTTGAAGTCTGTTTTTGTTGCAGGATGGCTACTTTTAAATCTGCTACTGTGTCTCCAGGGAGACTGAAGTGTTCTCCCACAGGTTTTTGTATGTTACCATTCCTGATATCTGATTTGTGTCCGTTTATTCTTTTACACAGGGACTGTTCAGTTTGGCCAGTGTATATGGCAGAGAGGCATTGCTGGCACATGATGGCGTATATTACATTGGTAGATGTGTAGGTGAATGATCGCATGATGGTGTGGTTGATGTGGTTAGGTCCTGTGACGGTGTCGCTGTATAGATATGTGGGCAGAGTTGGCACCAAGGTTTGTTGCAGGGATTGGTTCCTGAGTGGGAGTTACTGTGGTGTGGTGTATAGTTGCTGGTGAAAATAATGGTTCTCTCAATTGGTTCTCTCAGCCCCCCCTCCCGGCCAAAACCTTTGCTAGCGACCCAAATTAACAAGAAAGATTCTGATTAGATCACAAATTGCTGGAAGTTCTCTGACCACTGCCTCCACAAGATGATAGCCTGGCCAAGACAGTGGCTGGGTTATAATGCCTTCCAGATAGATATTTAGGCTGAAGAACAAGTTCATAGGATGAGCATCTGTGGGAGTATGTCCAGAGATGTAAAAGATCTAGAGAAGCAAATGAAAAGAGGTGTGTTAGGATTTTGCATCTACAACCTTGTCAGTGAATGTTGAGATCTCCCAGGACTATACATCTGCAGTATATCACCATCATTGCCAAAATTCCATCAAAGCTATGTTATACAATATTGCAGGCCACATCCTGAGGTAAAGCTCTCTAACTTCAATAAGTATGCACATAACTATGAAGCCAGATTTTAGATCATGTGGGTGAGTTACTGGGAAGCCTAGAGCTGGCATAGTGGCTCCCATTCTGTTCTCAAATTACCCCTTATAGCACAGAAGGTAGAGCTAAGGGTGTAACCAGAACACATCTATATTGCAGTGATCCCCAGCTGCTAGAACAGCCTTCAGAGTAGCCCACAACTTATGCTGCAGACTGACCTAGTCTGTGATCAGTAAGCCAAAAAGAGACAATTGGATGCACCTTTTTCTTCCCCAAGAGCAGGTTGGAGGTAGCCTTCGATAGCAGCTTTGATATGCACTTTGACTAGTCAAAGCAGTGCAAAGTAGCCAGCATGACTTTGAGAATCTTATCATTAGCCACAATGAGTATGTCTAACTATAGTTAAAACCTCAAGGCTGGCCTATGTCAGATGACTCAATCTTGGGGGGGGAGGGGGGGTCAGGCTATGGGGCTGGTTAGTTGCAGAGTAGACATTTTGGCTGCCGCCCCCCCCCCCCTTTAGAACTAAACAGTGCCATAGCCCAATCCCAAGTCAGCTGACATGGGCCAGTCACAGGTGTTTAATTGCAATGTAGACATACCCAGTATGGACATGAGTGAGAGAGATGTGTCAGAAAATGCAGCCCAAAATTACACTGTTGCCATATCATTTTACAGATTCATTTAATTGCCTACCCTTTATAAATTCCTCATTTCTTTCTGCATTAGTGCTCGCTAGTGTTCTCCGTCCTGTCTAATATATTTATATAGGTATAGGCCCTTAGCTGTATTAGCACACAGTTTCAAGTAGAATTTCATTTTGGTACATTTTTTGCATTTTTGATTGGTTCTCACTGGTATTTGCAGCTCCTCCCAACTTTAATATCCTGTTAACTTAATTAACCTACTTGTAAGGGTGTGTGTGTGTGTGTGTGTGTGTATCAGGCCCTTTGAGGCTCCCTACTGAAGACCTCATGGTCCTATCAAACCCCCACCCCGGGAAAGGAGAAATAAAGGTGCATCCTCCAGGCCTGGTGTATCAGCCCGTTGAAGTTAGAAGGCCTTAGAAGAGAACAAGGTAACTGCACTATTGCAATAAGACTAGTGAATACCCATACCATTAACTACTGCTACCAATAGGGCAAAATATGGTACACAAGAGAAAATGAGATGACAGATGTCTGTATAGACAACCCAAATGAAATCCTCTTTTACATTCAGCATGTATTTCCGGTAAAGCAGTCAACATTAACATCAGGTATTTAAACTGAGGTGTAATTGTTTTGCTCCTTTTCCAAAAGACTGCATTTTCCTTAGAAACACAAACTTTTGTGGAAAGGCTTGAATGACATTTTCATCTTTAAATGATGAAAAGTCTGCAGGTCTAGTAAATTGTGGTGATGGATGTCAGGATGTATAGAATGTAGAATAACTACTGTTGTTATATACTATCTAAATTAGCTACAAGACACAAAGAACTGAGCACAAATTTCTCTTTCTTATGCCTGTCTGTGGACAAATAATCACACAGAAGCTTCTATTTTGCATTCACTGATACCGAGAGGTGATAGTCTCTGAGAAAATTGAAAAGACTAAATGCTTGACGTGTACCTGGCAAGCAGACTGATAGTTCTGTCTCATTTCACACTGGAATTGCTGAAAGAACTCACAGCAAAGTATTATGTTAAAACTGCAAGATTTAATGAGAACTGTAATAAAACCAGCTATCCCAAGGCCTTGGGAGTGAATGCTCCAGAGACCCTCAGAGAGGAGTCTGTGGCAGCAGCTGTGAAGCAAGCATATAAACCTGGAAAATTCATCTAGACCACCTGCTATAACTGTTAACTTCAAAATAATCCATGAACATCTTGCACACTGATCTTGTTTTATCTGAACTTCAAGAAATACAGCTCAAAGTGAGTTGTGGGGGAGAGATTGCTATGAAAAACTGAACATTGTTTGGTCCAACACACCATTTATAGGATGTCCACTTGCTTGTAAAAGTAGTCATCTGAAACTATGGCATAGCACTAAGGTAATGACATATTCCAACCTTACCTAATCAAGTACAGGTTGGACCTCCCTGGTCAAGTACCCTCAGGGCCTCTGGGCTCTCCTGGGGGGCCACCAGCCTGCAAGGTCACTGGCCCCCTGCTCCTGGGCTCACCTCCCAGCCTCTGACTTCGCTCCTAGCCTCAGCTTGGCTCCTGGCCACTGGCTCCTGTTGCCGACCCAGCTCTGCTACTAGTCCCAGCCAGGGGCCTGCTGCCCACTAGGTTCCGCTCCCAGCTACTGGCCCCCCACTCCCAGTCACCAGGCCTCTTTGGTCCAGCAACATCTATGGTCCGACCAGACCATGGACGTTGTTGGCACAGAGGGGTTCAACTGATACACTTGCTGCAGAATCCACTATAGGCAACCATCAATCAACATTTCACTTTAATCAAGAAGGCTGCTTTAGAATGTCTAAATAATGTATGTCTTTAGATTTGCTTAATTTTGAAACCTTATGGCAACTTTAAACAAAATCAGAGAAAAATAAACTCTGGTTTTATGGATTCATCTGCTTGTAAGTGTAAATTTGTATATTGCTATCATAGGTTGAACATATAGAGAACATGCATAAACTGAAGATTGTAGATGACCATGGAGGTGGTTTTACCATTGTATATGGGGGAGACTGTTACAAGAATACTGTGTCCAGTTCTAATGTCCACCCTTTAAAAACACTATATGAAGCTGAAAAAGTGAGGAAAGCTTTTGTAACATCCTTTGACCTACCCATCCTAATCTTCAGCCTCAAATGTCTGGACTTACACTGTACCTGAACATAGCATCTTCCCCAGAATCATAACTATTTCCACATTCAGCATTGCTTCACTTGGAAAGTGGTGCTTTCTGCATTATTACTGAAGTTGCAGCATCATAAAGGAATCGCTGTACTGCAAAGAACACCAACATGACCATAAAAATGGAGTACAAGTCCTGAGAAGGGGTTAAAAAGGTGCTATTGTTGGTAGAGGAATTGCCTTTCTGCATGAGCTGGAAAGAGAAAGGACATACATCTGTCAGAAAATTTTTGAGTCTAAATTTCCTTGCCTGCTCATCTTGCTCTGTTTTTTGTTTGTTTATACGTCAGCTCTATCCCATGCCTTGGGGCTCCCAAGTTCTGTATGTGTTGGCAGCTGAATTTACCTTTTGTTTTGTGCCATTGCTTAGATACTTTATGTGAAGGAGCTACAACTATGTAAGTTTCATTATCTCTAGAGTTCAGTCACATGGTAATATAACATCAGAAAGGTGGCAGTATTGTACTGTGTTTTTTTCCACCTACTTTACTAGTACTCATGCAGGTGGTGTCTGTGGATTTCAAAATTTATAAAAGTCAGACAATGTGTTTCTAAATACCCTATATTTTTGTCTAAAAAGCAAGTATGTTAGTAGATATCTTTATGACTGTAGATGTTTGCTTGCTTTTACCATAGTGCCATCTCTTAAAAGTATTAACAAAAGGAAAAGCCTGAGTTTGAAGTCAACTGAGTTGCATGGGTGTAATTCAGAAGAGATTTTGCCCTGATGTATCAAATCAATCCAGAACCTACCCCAGGATTAAGTGATGGGTTTTTAAGCAGCCAAGAACAGTTGGAGTTCTGGAAGATGTGAATTCTTCATAGCTCCACATTTGGGGTGCTTGCGGCAGTTAACTAAATAGTCACTTTCTGATTTCATTATTCAGCTGTTGCTGTAGACAAACATAACACATGTTCCTAAGATTTTTTTTTTAATAAGATAGCATTTTAAGCATCACAAACTTTAAAAACCTACACCAGTTCATAAGAAATATAGGATCATGTGGAAGGAGTCTCACCTGTGATCTCTTACCATGCCTAATCATATTTTCTTCATGTTTCACACAGGAACAACCAGAATGACAAGGAGGCTTTGATTTTTAACAAGCCCACTTAATTTTTAATTCTTTTCTGATTACAGTGGGAGAAACTACAGATGACAACAAGTGAAAGGAGGAAAATAGTCTGCTCAGTTACATTCCATATTATTGCTATTACCTGCGTTGTTTGGTCCCTATATGTTTTAATAGATCGGACTGCTGAGGAAATTAAGCAAGGCAATGACAACGGTAAGTGTCCTTATATCCTTCTCTGCCAACATAGCGAGGGGATACAGAAATGCAGACATATAGCAAGACATTAAAGGCTTACATGAAATTGGTTTGACAAAGCCAAGGACACAGAATTCAGTTTACAAACCTGTTTTTTGCTCACTGTATTCTCTTTCCTGCTGTGCAAGGAGATCACAGTTCAATGCACCCATCACAACAGCTAAACCATTCAGTTCATTCTTTTCATTTAACTTCAGTAGCTCAACTTTTTTTAAACTACAATTAAAAATTGATGCATGAAACTCAAAGTGCATTGCAAGTTCAGAACATCCAAAAACCTTAAACCACTCATCTGCCCTACTGAAGTCTCTCTAGTCTACAAAATTGGGGTTGTAATTTTGCAACAGGCTCTCTTAGAAGATTCCAAGCAAGTTGACTTGACTTCCAGAGCCAGCACAAAATTCACTGGAGTGTAAAAAAATCCTATGCAGCCCTTAATGTGGGAATTAAATGTCACAGAGGTCTTTTCCTGCATTCTCTGCACACAGCTGGATTTCACCTTCTGATAGCAGCCTTTTTTGTGATATTTCAGCACTTCCAGTTCTAATGGAACATTAAAACAAGTGTTGACTGTTATTTCAGTACTATTAATAGTATAATAGATCTTTCAGGATACCACAGCCAGGACTGTGCTAAGGTTTTTGGGATCCGTAATGAGTTCACAACTGGATTTACATCACTGATTTGTTTTACAACAGACTACAATGGGTTAATGAGCTAGGCAGATAATTTCCAACATGCTTAAAGTACACTACATTAGTAGAGTTGCAAATACTCTGCTCCTTTTAGTAGCCAGAATGTGTTAAGGTAAAAATTTAACCCATGGGAGCAAATCGTGGCCATGGACATGCCTCTGGGCTGTCAATGAGGGAAACAGACTAGTACATTCAGAAACAGAATTTGATCCATACATAGTGGCATTATTTGAGTAGCTTAGACCTCCTACTTCAGACAAAACTGAATAGCTTTTGTTCCCTACGGTGAGGCAGCAGCACACCTACTCTTTCATACTGAACTCTGATAAACTACCCAGAAAGTAGCATACTAGCCTACTCATGTGAGAAGGTGGGGGTTGGAAATTCCTAACTATTTTCCCTACTGCTGTTTGGAATACTTACTCTGGGGTCTGGTGAGATGACAGAAATATGTATTCAAACCAGAAATCAGAATGGGTACGTCTACACTATGGAGCTATTTTGGGATACTGGAACTATCCCGAAATAGCTATTCCGCATCTATTGACACAGCCTGTTATTTCGAAATACATTTCAAAATAACAGGTGGCTTATTCTGACATCCTAGTAACTCTTGTTCCACGAGGGTTAAGGGACATTTTCAATAGAGAGTTATTTTGAAATTTGGCCCTGTGTAGACAGAGCCAAATTGAGATGTTATTTCAAAATACACTTGAAATAAGCTACGCAATTTGCATAGCGCAAATGCATAGCTTATTTCGAGCTAAAGGTGCTGTGTAGACACATCCAATACCTCCACTGCCTTAAATGGAGATAGTGATTTACAGCAGCTGAGGCTATTTACCAGTGTGGAACTTTTCAAAACTAACAGTACTTCTCCACCAGTAGGTAGGATTTTCAGAAGCTCCTAAATCAGTGTGTGGAGTAGCTGTTATTTGGAGTCCAACTAAAGTCACTTTGATTTTCAATTTTTCAGGTGCCACTGTGAAAAATTTAGCACTTACATAAGTGTTTATGATCTCTCACTTAACCATACTTTATCACAGATTTCCTTATCCAAGAAATTGCTGCTGCTAAAGCAAGCCACTTGCATAAGCAGCAAAAACAGATGGTTAAACTCAAATTACTGCCCTAATTGTTGCAATGAAGCCGAGCAATTGAGCATCAGTGGGTTTTAATCCTATGGCTGACAATATCCTTTCAGGAGTTACTTGCTCTGACTCCCAACAGTTTAATTTCTCCCTTCCTCAATTTTCCCAGGTTTAAAATCTGGATAACTGGCATATTTCTCAGCATTGCTGTGAAACTTAAAAATCCTTAGCATAAACAGAGTGCAAATCATGATCAAGGTGACTTAGAAACAGGATAGTTTAAAACATTTCTGTATGTGACTAAGAAATTTAAATAAAGTAAAATATCGAGAAAGCAGCATTCGTACAGAGGCTTATGACGTGCATTCCCAAAACCACACTTGAGCATATTATGTATTGATGTCAACACTGTCATCATTAGATATGATGCAGTAATGCACAATTGAGGGGTTTTTGCCTCATTTTTAGCCATATTGCTGAGCATATGAAGTAGTAGCTGCTGTGTTAATTATCCTGTGACTATAAAGCTGTTCCCACTATAGCAATGATTGATTTTTGTAAAATTCTAAGACTACTTCTAGGCAAAAGTGAATCATCTTAGCATTACTCATATCATTACTGAGTTCAGATTCTCTGTTCTGTAGCTATAGTGTCATCACCACTAGAGACTTTTCTGCAATTATAGGAAGACCTTTCAAGTGTTTTTTCCTGTTTTTCAACTGAGTGCAAAAAGGCATATCAGGAACTTTGACATTCTTATTTAACTAAGTAGGAAAATCATAATGTACTGGATTAGGAGAAGGAAGAAAAATAGGGAGGCCATGGATGGCAGATGATAGACACAAGGGGAGGCAATACACCCTCCTGCCCCTTCTTCTTACCCCTAGTCTGAAGGTTTCTGAAGACAGGCTGTTGCTGCTTGGAAACTGGTTACTATTCCCCAGAAGTGGATCTGTTAACTTAAAAGGGAAAAGACTTCCAGCTTGCCAAACCTATTAGCATAACACTGAACCTGTGAAAGAGCCATTAAGTAGTAATGCCCCCTTGAGATTGCCTCTTGAAGCTGACATACTTTAGTTAAATATTATTTAGACAGCAGCAACGCTGCAGTTTGTAGTCCAGGGGTGAAACTATCTACCTTGCTTAGTAGAACAGTGGGTTTGAATCCTCCCTCTGCCTGCCTTAAGAAGGGCTTTAGAGAGGTTTCATATGCAATTGTGCTGCATGTCCCCTGGGCAATGCAGGGCTTGCTTCTTTCTTGCCTGTGGAAGCTGTTTGTTTAAATGTTGGTTGAGACAGGAGCGGTTTCTGACTTTTGTAGCCCAGAGATTTGGTTGTGGCCTTTGACTGTAGCCGGTATGGGTTTGAGTCTTCCTTGGTGCTTGTGCCTGTCCTGGTTCTGTAATAGCCTAGGGCCTGCTGCTCTGCTTGAGTTAAATGTGCTTTGGAACAAGTTCAAACACACAGACACACAATTTCTAATCCAATTGCTTAAACAAGACAGCAGGAGACTGGAGGCATTTCACACAGCAACTGAGGAGTATTTTAGACCATTTGGTTTTTATCAGTAACAGGGAGGCATTATTGAGAACTGGCCTCTAGAGGACAAGTAAGTTCTCATTGATAACTGCAAGCAGTGCTGGGGTCATGGGCTGCTGCAGAAGTGAGGACACTAGAAGAGGAGAGCACACAGGGAGGCTAGACTCCCTGAGCAGCCGGGTCACTGGCCACCTTTGAGAGAGGTATAAAGAACAACAGCAACAAAAAATTGTGGTGCTGATTTTTCACTAGGTGGATTTCTTCCCCCTAATTTGCTATTGAACTAATGCTAGCTACAGCACCATGCCAGAACACAATATTACATGCCATTGTTCCATGAGGTATAAAATAGGGCATGCCAAGTTGACTCAGGAATATTTACATAGACCTTACTATGCAGCAAACTAGGGAGTAAATTTAGTAAATCTGCTCTGATCATGGGAGTCTTGCTGCCACTCATTAAAATATTTTATATATGTTAGCAGAATCCATGAAGCAACAGAGTGAAAGGCTAGGGCATAGTACACAATTGAGTTTCCTTGTAGATAGGGATGTTAACAGGTAGCCAAGTAATAGTTAACCTGTACTGCAAGTGGCTTGTCACAGGCAGGGGGGCTGCCAGCTCCTTGCCTACATGTGGGAAGCCAGCATCCCAGGTGGGGCTGAAAGCAGCTGGGCTGGAGCAGCCCCTCCCCACCAACCAGTTTAAATGGGGGAATTTAACATTTAACTGGTTAATTTTGATATTTGAAGCGTGATGGCTGGTCTACAAGTAGGGAGGTAAAATCCCATTTAATTAATACTTCTAATGAGCAGCTTAGTTATTATAACAGTAGGACCCAGAACACAATGATCTTACCCTTCCACTTCAGATAATTACATTCTGCCAACTTAAAATAGATGCTATGGGCATGTATACCATCAAAAGATAAAAATGTCTGCTGCTGTTAGTAAGGACAGTATTATCTCTCTCTGTTGGAGGACCTGATCCTGCATTTCTTGTTAAACACAAACTCCTCTTAATCTGCTAAAAGTTTAGGGATCTGATCCTGTTTTTCTGCACCTGTTCCTATGATGTAGGGGACAACTGCTGTCATCTACCATAACAACAGCTGCTCTTCACGTGTGTGAAGACACTATACATACATAACATTTAGAATCCTTTGAAAAAAATGTTAGGTTAACATACAGTACTGGAATGCATAGGCTACAGGAGACAAGGAATCAGCAAGACATTATGAAATGACAATGATACTAATTTTAACTTTTCTCTCTGCAAGGTGTCCTTGAATGGCCATTTTGGACAAAACTGGTTGTGGTAGCAATTGGGTTCACTGGAGGCCTAGTCTTCATGTATGTACAGTGTAAAGTCTACATTCAATTGTGGCGCAGACTGAAGGCTTACAATCGAGTGATCTTTGTTCAGAACTGCCCAGACACTGCCAAAAAACTGGAGAAGAACCCTTCATGCATTCAGAACTCTGAAATAAAGGATTCTGTGGTAGTGCCAGTATCACAGACAGGTACAAACTCACAGCAATCAGCTGAAGAAATGACCTCTGAGGTCATGCCAGTTTGACAGAGGTGGCATTATTTCTTCACTGAAGAAGGAGGCATAAGTGTTTTTCACACCAGAACCACTACAGGAAGCAGAAACAATCCATGCATTTTAAATAAAAACAAAAAAATCCCTGACCAGGGAAATGGATACAGTGATGCACCGTGCATTACTTATGGAATGTGAGAGTTTGTGAAATAGCTTCTCAATTAGTCACCCAGGTATAGTGGAAGTGTAGCAAGTACAACAGAGAATAATCCTAACAGAAATGACAAATGACTTATTTAAACTGGATGACCAGGAGGAAACAGATCTGCTATAACTGTTCTGTTTACAGAAAATGAACAACTTACCATCTATTTGTTACTTACTAGGCATCCTATTTGCTGATCGTCACCTTAAAAATACACTTCAAGGTACCATCATTGACAAATCATTCACATAAAACATAAATCAGCAAAGTAAACAGACCTGCACCATCTCACTCACTTTCTAAATCTCGTAAAGTAATCATTACATAGCTGTATGGCTACAGTGGAGCCTGAATGTTTTGGCAGCCATGCGAGCTGAGGATATGTAAAGCACATGTTTAATGTTTTTGGATATGTAGGTTTTTCTCCCAGAATCAAAACGTAGTCTTTGAGTCCCCTAATTGTCTCAAACACTTCCTTGGTCCTATAAAATACAGATATATTTTAGCCACAGGGCTAAAATTATTAGCTCTATATGTGGACCAACTTTTAGTGCTGCTTATCTAAATAGTGAATTCATATGAACTCTGCCAATATTTGTAGAAAGGATATATACAGTAGAAAAGTTTTCATGAACATGGAAAAACACCAAGTATGATCAGAGGCATTACAAATTGAAGCATGCAGTCCATTACAAAAAATTATGAAATGAATTAAACTTTCAGTCCTAGCGTATAAAAAGCAGGGTGAGGGGGAGACAGAAGTTTTGGATTTTTTTTTAAACATTCATGCTGCAGCAATTAAAGTAATCACAAAAGAGCATACCTAAATGTATTAAGATATCAGTATCATTCTACTCTGACTTGTAGTATCTGTCCTCTATTCAGGATAAGGCTGAGCAATTAGGGATCCAACAGTTCAGTTAATTTTGTGTTGAGCATTTTCATGTAAAACCGAAATGTGAATAACTTTGAAAAGTGCAATAGATAAATGAATGTAGATAAAATGGTGTCCAACAGAAGTGAGTTACATACAGAATTATGTGATCCACTTTTGGTTGCTATGGAATTTATTATTGGGACACTAGCCCAAGTGGCCAGAAGTACGTGTGTATTGGTTTGGTTAAATTGGGGACCATAGTAAACTAGAGCCCACTTTGATCATGTGTTTAGGAAATTATTGTGCATGCATAAAGATTGGACAGGAAATCAAACATCACTTTGTGGATGTAATGCATCACACACAACCTCCTCTACAGAATGTAATTATCCTGAGTTTTTCTAACCTTAAAGCACCATAAGTGGCAGTTGACTTGCACTTGAGTCTTAGGCACAGTTCAGAGTATTGGGAGATGTACTTCAACTGAAATTGTCCCATGAAGAGAATCTAAGGGATGGGATGAGGGGAAAGTGAAGTATTTAGTGTCTGCTCAAAAGCCCATTGAACACAACTATGATTCTCCCATTGATTGGAGGGGGCTTGGACCAAGCCTTTTATCCCTTACAGAATTATTTAGGCAATTTGCTATCAATGTTTGTTACCAAAAAAAAAATTAACTTTGCACTTTTCTGAATAAATGTTGGGTAAATATTACTGCTTGTTAGGTTTTTTTTTTTAATTTTCAGAAAGCTCTTAGTGGTCCATAGGGTAGAGTCTCATGCCTTTTTTTCATATGAAAAATTCCCTAACTTTTATCCATGTTTTCTGTAAGGGAGGAAATGTGTATGTAATAGACATGAGATTAACAATAGTGCATAAGCCAGTAGCCAGGTAATTCCCATACTCTGACTCTCTCCCCCCCCGGAAACAGAGATGGTGGCTTTATAAACTAGGTCGGCTCAGGTTACCAAGTCACATTCTCTCCTTTTGGGCAGAGCCCAGAAGTGAAAGAGATGGAGGCAGCAGCATCAGAAGATGTCCCTGTCTCCTCCACTTCTTCCAAAATTCAGATTAAAAAAAAAACCATTAGGAATTTCTGTTAAACTGTCCCCTCTGTCAGTTAACTTGATAGCTTTTTAGAGAGACCAGGTGGACAAAGTAATCTTATATTTGACCAATTTTTGTTGATATGAAAGATAAGCTTTTGAGCTTACACAGAGCTCTTCTGCTGGTCTGGAACAGAGACTTAGCTTTATATTAAAAGCCACTGCTACTTAGTAGGATGAGACTTGTTGCCAGCAAAAAAACCCCAAGGAAATTACTCACACAGGCTTGCATGAATAACTTCACATGAAAATTGGCCATGAATGTAAGTACTTGACCACACCTCATCTTAAAACATCTGCCATGCTCATCTAGAACAGAGTATAATGTTCTGTATTAACCCAACCAGTATAGTCCACTTGAGGATTCTGTGCAACAAAACCCAGGTTATTACTGGCAAGTAGTAATTTAACTTCTCAAAATTACATTACTTCATTTCATTAAAAAAAAGCATTAAAGTTAAGTAAAAACAAATAGCTAAACCACATTACTGTGGTAATCAACTATAGTCCTCATTCAGGCAAACCACCATTGACCTCATTGGAATTTGGACTGCAAGATCAGACTCTGGGATGAACACACATTCCAAGCTGCCTTTTTGTAGATGTGCACTGAAAGCCAAATTCTGCCTTTTTTAACTTCAGTGGCAGTTTTGCTTGGACTCATTATTATGTATTAATGAGAAACTATAGAACAAAGAAAATGATTCTGTGCCCTATGAGAACAGGGACCTCTTTCCTGGTTTATTAAGATTGGTTTCTATTTCCAGAACTAATGCTTTCAATTACTCATTTCAAAACAATGACACTGCACCGCCTACCTTTGTGTTAGTATGAGGAGGATCTTTACCCTGTCCAGTGGTGCTATTTCACACATTGCTACAGCTGAAAAGCAAGCGTTAATTTTCTCTCTGTATACAACAATTCATTCCCCATCATCAGATCAAGCTTTTTTATAATTCTGTACACTGCAGTGACATTTCATCTATGAAGAAAATATTTTACACTGTATAATAATTGGTACTACGAGTTCTTTCTTGTTTAACCCCATTCTTATTTCCAAAGAAAGTTGGGTTTTGTGAGTGAATATGTACGGAAAAATAAAGGGGGTAAGGGAAACAAAATTAATATAATTGCTAATTGTTGTAGTCAAATTTGTAATTGTATTAAATGACCCTAAACCACTATAGTTTTCTATATTTTATATGTATTGTAAATGGTAAGTATATGTATTATGGTGGTAAGATCATCTCTAAGCTTGCAAAAGAAAAATCATTTTGGTTTAAGTGCGACATTCCTTTAACAGGACAAAACATTTTCACATCTCATTTTTCCTCCACAGGCAGAACTGCAAGCATAATTAACTGAATTTGTTGGGAGGATTCCATCTTTCTGACCCTACACCATTATCTCAAGTTCTCTCTAAAGTAATTTCAGGGAAAGATTTGAGTGATGTGTTCAAAGCCCCTTTGCACAGAATTCCAGCAATCATGGGACCCATCATTTTCATATGATATACTACTACAAATAATATGCTCTGGATAATCTATGAGACACAAAGCAGTCTGACATTATCTAATACCACCTGCAGAGGCGTTCACATTAAACAATATCTATTGCCAACAAGATCAATGGATTGTAATGCTCCTTGAAACAACATGTTCTTGGAGTTGCAGTAGAAATCATTTAAGCCAACGCTGCCAAAGTGTAGATGAAATTTCATAATTTAAACTTATTTACTTGTTCAACTTTGAAGGTGCATTTTTTTAACCGGCAAACTGCCTGGACTGCTTTTATTAGACATCTTCACTTCTGTTCTATATAAACACAAAGCTAAATTTATTTTAAAAGTAAAGGATTATACTCAGTAACCTGAAATAACATCTGACTGGTGTCTTCTATGCCAACAATAACCTTTTAACTCAAACCACACTAGACAATTTTTCTGAAAACAAAAACTAAACAAACAGCTGTCCTTCGCTAAAGTTTGGGCAGCTAAAAAGGCTTTTGTTGGAACTTCGCTGCTACCTTAGAAATGACCACAATTCCACCTTTCTTTACACTAGGTACATCCTTGTACACCTTTCAGCTTGGTTTTAGGATGGTGCGGTTGTTCATTTTGCCAAAGAATTCACACAGCTTTTGGTAAGATGTGTGCTGTAGAACATGTAGTATCCTCTTCTATAGTTACACTGAGGACACTGTAATTAAAACACCTTTTTCGTTCATTTCAATTGGTGCTTTGTGTGCAGTTTGAAGCTCTTGGAGAAAGCAAAAATGGCATATTACTCCTCCGAACTTGCCACATGGTTACAATTCCTTAAGAGCTACTACACAGTCTATAATTTGAAAAAAGAATAGGTTGTTCTTCAGCAAACTTACATAGGAATATTGCAGCACAGAAAGCAGATCCTAAGGCCAGACATGCTGTCTGTAATTCTTTGAAGAATGATCCCCTATAGTAACAAAATCAGGTGGGTTTTACTTGAACCAGTTCAGCAAACAGTAAAAACTCAGTGGCTCTCAGAGGCAACACAGCTAGATACAGGAAGCCCTGCTGAGAGCAGCCTGGGAATAAACCAGTCAGAGAAATTCAGGCAATGGTTTCTGAGAAACTCTTAATCTCACCTCAGTGTTTGCTGCTTATCTTTTTAAAGCTGCAAAAGAAATAAGAATTTTGGACAAGATCACATTACACACGTATTAAGGTAAGTAATAGCATCGTGACCCAGTGAGCACACTGCCCTTCTTGATTTGGATGCAGCTATAAGAATATAAATCAGAGCTGACACCAGCAGAGCTTCTTTTACCTCAAGTGGAACAAGCTTCTATTTCACAGCAGTGAAAGAGAGACCAGTCTTGTAGGCCATGCTCTCTATGTAAATGTTGGTTTCATAATTCTATTTGTTCATTTCTAACAATGAAATGGTTATGGAATGGTACAGCTGTTACATTTATGTAGAAAATTGGTCAGTATTTGAATTACAGTTAATTAAGAGTTACTCTGATTACAAAACTACTCAATAGCAAATCTGTAGTTAAAAGTTGTAAGAAGAGTTTTATCATGCACCTCATGACACTTTGCCCAGGGTATTTTCATGCCACTATTCACATATTTTAGGTGTAAGTGTGCAAGCTTAGAATATGGTTCTACTCTGTGGACTAGCTTACTAAAATTGCACTGAGGCTCCATAGTAGGAACCTTTGTTTTAAATCTCACCTGAACATTTCCTTTACAGTGAGAGTCAGCAGCCCCATTATAATGGGTCTTACTCCTGGTTGCAGCTCCTAGGAGGCAGACATCAGGTCAGTCAAAAGTAGGCTGGGAGAGGCCATATTCTCGAAGACTAAAGCTGCTTCATAGAGCTAATTCCTTTAAACCTTAATTCACAGGTTATTAGATAGAACAATGAATTCATAGAAACCCTATCAAGTGCAGAGTAACTTCAAATTCCACCCCTACTAGTGGCAGATAGATAGATATACACACCTACATACATATTGCACCTGACACAAAAAACAGAGGAGAAGCAACATCTGATGTCTCCCTCAGAATATAATCTTGTGGTGGATAGGCTGGATCTGCTGACTTCCACAAGGTGATTTTCAGCTAAGGCAAATTTTCTTATTTTCACAGTGAAGTCTGCAAATCCATTACAATGGGATGTACAAAAGCAGTTATGTCAGCAGGGTGGGAAACTAATAATAAATTATTTGATTAATCCGTTATGGGGTGAATACTAGTATACAGGTCTCTTTCTCAAATGGCAGACAATTTGTAAAATTTCGTGCGGATATGGAAAAACATGACCAGGTTCTCCCCCTTGCCTTTTTGTAGGTTAGCTATGATCCTTCAGGAAGTTTCTATGACTCTGAATGAATGAGCAGGAATAGTTGGGGTGGGGGGGAAGGCCCCTATCTTTGAAAGCTTGTGAAATGTAACAATTTAATCATATGCTGAAGGATGCCATCATAGCAGTTTCTTTTCCCTGATTAATCCCTTGGGTGGATACTTTTATTCCAGAATTAATTTAATTCTCTTTGAAACTATTTATGAATAGGGCACTCTTATTCTGGAATAAAAGTGTCCACACATGAAATTAATGGGGCATCACTCAATTACTTTAAATACACATCCTATTTTATTCAAGATGTATTAATCTGTATAACAGCCCTTATGCTAGTATTAAGTTTTATACATAACTTGTTTTGAAGCCCTCTAGCTAAAATAATGTTGTTTGTAACACTTAAAACTTTACAGCTTAAAGTTTATTTAGCTTTAAACCTAAGCTAAATTTAAAAAAAACCACAAAACAAAATACTTTAGACACTGGGCCTGGGGGGGGGGAAATCAGCTCATGCCATTCTTTACGTGAACAAGAAATCTTCTTTTGCATTTTCTAATTAAAAAAGCAAGATAATTTTTAGTGCTTCCCAGCTACAGCAGCTAACATTACAATGTTTATAGCCACTTTCTGCAAGTCACATTTCCAAGATATTCCCTAAATTAAAGTAATTATGTTCAAGCATAGAAAACATGGGAGTAATTAGACAAAAGGCAACATTTTCACATGAAGTGAGGTCAATATATTTTCATTTAAAATGAATATAAGTACAACAAAGTCAAAGTGTCCTTACAGCATTAATCTCTATCCGCATTAGCAGAAAGAGTAGACTCTTCAATGCAGGAAATATGCCAGCTGGCTATAGAGCACATTGTCAGATTATTGTAAAAATGACATAATAGGATTCCAAATTCATTTTCTCTCTCTATCACTCTCAACCTGGAAATTTAAAGTCAACTGAAGTTTCTCTCTTCCATCATTACCCTATATAGATTCTGCAGTCAAAACTTACCCAACAAATTCACTGTATGTAACACAGAATAAAAATCCAGTTCACTTTTCTGTACTGATACTTAATGGCAATTAGTATTTGTCAGAGTGAATCAGTCATCCTAACTGTTACCTATGTAAGATCTTGCCGATTTTATAGTAATTTTTCTGACTACAATAAATATAAAAACATTTTTCATTATAAACTATAGATGTTTCCTTTTCCCCTGTGTAATCTACTACCAACACAATAGTGAAAAATTATGATAGCTAAAAGGAACATAGGGTGGTACATGAGATTACAATTAAAATTATTTCCATAGTTAATTTCTTTTAAAATGCCCAAGAGGTGAGGGCCAGATAGTACAAATTATTTCTAGACTAGGGATGTGAACCACTAGTCATTCCCCCGCAGCCTTTATCAGAAAGAGGCAGCAAGTGGAGAGAGAAAAGAGGGAATGCTGGGGCTACTGCTGCACTTCAAAGGTGGAGGCTCCCTTATCGACTAATTGAATAGTTGATGCAAATTGCATCGATTAGCCAATTAAAATTTAACATCTCTATTTTAAACTGTTTGACTTTGTCAAGTTATCTTTACAGATCATACATTTGCTTTACAGAATGCCTTTTGTTTTAATGGAATTGTTCATGGAAAAGTTTAGACAGCTAATCTAATATTTTCCATGACTCCAAATAGCATACTTTTTAAAAAAAAATGTCAGTTTAACATATTGCTATTAAGGACACCACATTTTTTTATAGTGACAGACTAGTCTTTCAAGTTATTCTCGGAAGAATAAGGCTTATTGCCCCTTTTATTCATCCTATTTTAAAAAAAACAGAAGGAGTGCATGTCTACATATGGAAGTTTCACCAATTCAGCTAAAAAAAGAACAAAAAGTGAATATACATCTATTGGTTTCAGATCAATGACAACTGTTTAAGTTTTGCATGGAAGTTTACCATGGCAAGGCAAGCTAAGCAGATGAAACCCATTATAGTAAAGAGCAATTACATATCAATCACATTGCACCCATTTTACTAAATTAATTATCACCACATCTCTAGTCAAACCAATGCAGGGCATGTTGAGCAGGCAATAAAACCTTTATCATGGATAAATCTGAAAGCTCAGATGTTTAGTCTTAGGAAACAATGGGTTAACTGAATAAAGATGTGAAAGGCAGCTCTTGCGGAGAACCCCTAACTGTTTTTCCCAGGCTTGTCTTGCCCCCTACCTACTAGCTCAAAGCTGCTTTGGGGAAAGGATTGTAGGGTCTCATCCTCTCTACCAGCTCTACTCTGAACAACTATCCAAGATCCTAGGAGAGTTGCCATCAGAGTCCAGGCAGGAAGAAGCACACAGGCAGGGCAGTAGCAATGGCAGCACAGGCCTCCCCTCCCCCAGCCCCACACCACCATTCTCTATTGGATGGGTGGCTGAGTACTCATTTTAGCACTGCCCACCTTGGATGCTGCTACCAGGCTCCGGGTCTAGCTTCTCTACAGCTAGCTCCACACACCTTGTGATGGCACCGCAAACAGCTCCACCTCCCTGTTGGTGCTCAGCCTCCTGTGGCACCAACAGGAGCTGTCCCGGGTTCTGCCAGGAGAGCATGGCAGGCAGAGTGGGACATAAGTGCTAATCCTGCTCCCTCCAGACCTCCTGCCTCCCTCACCTCACTACTCACCCTTCTTCCTCCTTGCTGGTTCTAGGGTTCCTTCTGGTCCCCAACACTGAGAGGAGCCACCACAGGTTCCAGCAGGTTGAAAAACCTACGTGCACTCCCAGCCACGTGAGATGTACACTAGCTATCAGACTGCTGGGTGGTCCTGGATGCAGCTTCAAGGGAACAATGGTGACAGGTCACTCAAAATACCTTGCAAGCCTCTAATTTCTGTCATTTCCATGTAGCACTGTTTCATTTCAGTTTAAGAAACAGAGTGGTTAATTATGTATTTTATTACTGATTAATTCAGTTTAGTTCAAAACACATCTGGCAAGAACAGAGGTTGTTTTTCTGGTTAGCAACAGAAACTTACTGTTATGAAATACAGTTCATTGATCAGGGCAGGAAATCCTCATTCCAGACTACATAAAAAAGAAATCTGATAAGTAACTGAATGGAATTTGCAAGATGGGGGTGTAACAGAACAGACACAAAAATAGCATGATGTATCAGTCACTGGAAAAGAGACATCAGTTTCAAACTGTTCCATATTCGTCCTACACTTACTAACTTTTAGTGTGGTAGCCAACATTGCCTCCCATTTCAGTCAAAAAAAGATGTGACACCTCTGATTAGGAAGTGTTTACATCAAGAGCAGTGCCCCCAAACACAGCAGCTGCTTGACGAGGTTTAGTTTTAGATTAGATCTACTACAAGTTGGACCTCCCTGGTCTGGCATCCTCAGGACCTGACCGATCCCAGATCAGGGATTTTGCCAGACCTGGGGAGGTTGTTTCTGGCCCCCCTCCACCAGCTCCCTCCAGCCCTGGCCTGATTGCTGGCCTCCCAGCTGGATCCTCCTTCTTGCTAGCCCCCAGTGCAGTGCCCAGTAGCCCTGGCTCCTGCTTTCCTACTGGGTAGTCTCATTACTTCACGTGGGGTTCCCACTGCCCTGTCAGCCTGCAGAGGGCAAAGGGGTCCCATCCACTAGCTCTCCACTGGGACAAGGGAATCCCAGTTAAGAGAGTTTCAACCTAAAACAGCAAGACTGGTCGTCCCCCGAATCTCACACAGAGGACAAATGAAACGCCATATCCTAGAATTATGCGTAACACTACTGATGCTTAAAACTTAGCCTTGATCCAAACAAGGAGGTTTTGGTCATAACACTGAGCTGAAGAAAACCTTTTTTATAAATTGCGTTTAACTCACACACCTACTGTGGTTCACTGTCCCACACAGTGGCACTTACAGCAAGAGATAAGAACAAGGGCGTTCTACATCCTAAGCTGAACACCAGCTAGCTTTATAGCTCAATCTGTAACAGGCTCCTACACTAAGCTCCAGAGATCCCAGGTTCAAATCCGTCTGGTGGTGGCTACAACCTCGCCCACATACATAACCCATGTAGCCCAAAAATCACATAATGTCCACTAACCCTAAGAGAAAATTGAATTCTGGATTCTATAATCTTACCTGGAGTTTCTACACCAGCAAAAATGTGGCCCTGAAACATCCCACATAACTGTGACAGTGCGGCAGGTGTTTTTCTGCAGGTATCGGAGCTGGCAATTTGACTCGATATAACACAAAGCATTTAGCATCACTACAATTCATATTGTGCAGGTCCATGTATTTTATTCACTGTCTGAGTTTACTGACTACAAAACAGAGACACATAGGCCTTGCAGTATGAAAATATCCAGGGAGTCCCCACTTGTTCCACAGGGACGGGTGCATGCAGCAAAACGAAATCAGGTCTTCTCCAATAGCCCTGAGCTCAATTTCTGTGCATTTCCCTATGCATGAGATAGTCTGGATAGCTGGTTCCTATAAATTCCCTTGCCATGAAGATGGCAGATTGCCCATCTGCAAACCTGTTTGGCAAGTCTGTGACAGATCTAGCAGCATCCCTTAACAATTAACTCTGGGAAAGCTCACCCCCTTCATGACTCGAGGCATTACAATGCCACAAGAGCATCCCTATGTAAACGTGCTAACAATACGACAAATCACCTACCTCTCTCACACCACTTTTCATCTGTCAATTCCCAAGTGCTTTACATAGGAAATAAGCAGCAGCATTCTCATTTTACTGAGATACAGGTTAGTGACTTATCAGCGTCACCCCATAGGCCAGTAATATAGCTAGAAAGAAAACCCACCTATCCTGAATCTCAGTCCAGTATTCCATCCACTAACCCACACCCAATGATCAACCGTGTCTCAGCTCCAAAGCAATCACCTCAGTCTATGTAATGACAGTAAAATCCCTTACATAAAAGAGCTACCTGGCTACCATTGGCCAAGAAAATGGTCAATCATTGCACATAGCCTTTAGTGGCAGAAACACATTCTGCCTCTACAGCCCTAAAGTTAAAGGCTTTTCTTGAGCTCATGCAGTTGACAGTCTAGGAAGCCTTTTGATGATCAAGTTAAAGGTATCCCTTATCACTAAATGGGGCACTATGTTTCTAGTTTGATATGTCCTAGTTACAGGCCAGTTCTTGTGCTCTTAAAGGAGATGCTTCCTATTATTCTCTCCTTCACTTCTTCTCAAGTCTGACAATGGCTTTCCTGAAATACGGATCCAAGTTAAACATACAGGGAGGAGATGCTTTACAGGAAGCGCCAAAGCCTTCCTACAATTTTGAAGCACTTTTAAATTATGTTAACATGAAGCTATATAAAAGCCTGTTTCTCTAAGCCATCACCTGACCATCAGCCTCACAATTTGCTGAGATCTGGTTGCTTGCTCAGTAAAGAAAATCGATCCCCACATTCAACAACTCCAGATTTAAGTCGCATGTTTAGTACCATTTTCTCTAAAAGCACACCCTAGGTAATAGACCAAGTTACAGGTAATTACAATTACAGGACATATACACCTCATTATTGTTATTATCTAAAGAGTGGGCCCTACCATGAAAACCCAATCTCCAAAATCGCATTTGCCAAAACAGGTGATTCACAGATATGGCTGTGGGACAGTGCACTAAGGCTATGGATAACTATTCCCCACTAAGGCATACCTGAGGGACTTTTGAAGAGGGGGGGGGGGGGAAATGGAAGTTTTCTGAAAGTTTCAGATCTTAAAGCCTTCATTGTTTTTTCTTTAAATAAGCATCACACTGAATCTAATGTACCTTAAGGCCAGGGTGAAGCACAAGCAACTAATCAAGTATTTAACCAGACAAGTAGTCTCAAATGGAACTGAAAATACCAGCTTTATTCTTGCTTCAAGTGATAGTTCAAATAGGTTCCTTGCAGTCCCCTTTGACTGTTTCGTCTCTTGTATCAGCTGGTGGGTCTGTGTCTTTTGCTGCATCTAACTCCTCTTTAGCTTCCCCATTTGCCACCTCAGTCCTATTGCAAACTGCATCTTTAGCAGAGACCTTCCTCATTTTAATATTTGGCAGTTTCTTCAGATCACCATCCCATTCCCTGAAAGAAAAAAAAAAGATACAATGGATAACAATGTTGAAAATGCAGAACCCAGAAAAAACAACACTGTTTACAGAAAAGAGTTTTCAGGCAACATCAGCTAGAGGCATATGTCTGGAACCAGAAAGGATTTGCTGCATTAGCCTTAGCCTTACATTAGTCCCAATGTACTCTGTCCTCTGCAAATCTGTACTGGTCCATACGTGCACAAACAGGTGCATACCACAAACAGTATATCTTCCTGCCACTTTTTCTACACTCATGCAGAATTCTGTAAGAGGGACAGTTGTCCACTGTGATAGCATACCAGCAGGAGAATCTAAAAATGAACCCCCGAGCCAGCAACCATCTAACTGGGAGATAAGAAAGCAACAGGCAGTGAGGTGATTACCAATAGTGGGGTAACAAGATAAGCAAATGGGGATTTTCAGAAGTCAGTGCTTAAAGGGTTAACAAATCTAGTACTGACTGTATAATGGAAGATTAAATTTTGGTAAATGCATGCTGCTGTATACTACATAAGTTCAGTGTGTTCACACAGCTATACTGCATTGGGCTGCAACATGGTAAGATCTCAGCCAAGAAGGGTCTGGTTTGTATTTTGATAGGTTATCACTAAGGAAAACACACTAAGAGTTCTGCAGAAAGTAATGTTGGCCATTTATAGCAGTGACATTCTTCCCTAACAGTCAGTACTTGCCCAGCATGGTTTATGGGGGAAAAACAGTGTTTTGGATGAAGCATGTCAAGAAACTTTAAGAAGAATAGCAGTGTTACCCAGCTCCCTTGTGAAAATGTTAAGTCAAGCAAGTCTGCCTTCTTAATTCACACGATCAATTTAAATCCCCCCTGCAGTTTCAACTGGATACAATGTTCTTCATTTCCAATCCTGAACTTGTATAATGCTGAGGGCAACTAAAATCGTTCTCACTTTTTAACCCAGAGCTGACTGTTTTCAATGATCAATCAAGTGATTCACTTATCTAGCTTGAAAAGTGCTTTAGGATTCTGTGGGATAAGACATGCTGAAAAAATGTAAGTTAAATATATTACTCATTCTACACCCACTGTCAATTCCTATTCCACACCTTGCTGGCTATGAACCAGTTTGTTTTAGATTTGACAGATTTAACTCCTTTTGTGCAAAGTAGTGAGTGCAGTTGGATCAACTTCCCCATTTGGGTGCTCAATGTGCAGAGCTAATATTCCACCTACGGGAAAACAGTAGTTCATTATAATCTATGAGAGCTGTTAAAATGTTGTATGACTGATTCCAAGGAGATACAATGTATGTGTAATTTAAATTCACATAATGAATCTATTACTTTCAAAAGGCTAGAGGTTGCATAAAGAAGGAAGGACTTGTTTAATTACTACACTGAAATTATAGATGTTTGAATATGCTAAATGCATGTAGATTATTTTTCCTCAAGGGCAACTGGTTTTTCTCTTCCCACCCCCCCCTTTTTGGGGGGGGGGCAAATCTGCTGTGGTTCTAACAAGGTAATAAAACAGAAACCTTCTGTCAGAGTTTTCATGGTACAGTAAGTCACTCTATGCATTCCTGAATTTTAGTGCCTTTATAAACTTAACTCCTACCGCACGGATGAAATCCACTGACATCTTCTCCCCAATGGACAGAGGAGATTGAGCTGTGCTAATGAATCCACTGCATCCTCCACTTAAGATTTCTTATTGTTGTTTCTAGATAAATCTAGCTCTTGGCTGTATAATTTGCCTTCAGTCTGACTGGATAATTACTGTGGTTTTACTATGCCATGGGAAAATGCTAGTTTATTATGCTGAATTTTTGAAGAAAAATATTTAAAATACTGAGCACCTGTTACTTGCTCTGATTTAAAAGATTTAAAGGTGCTCAGCAACTGTGCAAACCATTCCTTAAGGATTTAATTTTGCAAATAAACACAGGCATTACCATATCAGATTGGAGCACTGGCCCATCTAGTCCACTATCCTGTACTTAGTACCAAAAGAAGGTCCAAAAATCTTTCATTATGGAATAGATTGTTGTGGAGAAAGAGGAACTAATGTGTCCATCAGGCTGTCTGTAATTTTCTCCTGTCTTAATGCACAGACTGAAATCAATTGTTAAAGGAATCAAACAGGAAAGTCAAAATAATGGCAAAAATAAGAAGCTTTAATTTGATTGATGGAGTCAAACATGAAAACTATTTGCTAAGAAGAGTTCACTCTCCGTGAGGCTGGGCCTAGTATAAAAGGGGATGTAGCCCAGGGTGCATCAGTGAGAGCTAAGAGACAGAGCATGCTTCGAACAGGACAGTCTGTTTCCCTCAGTAGACTTAATCAAACTTACAAAATACTTGAAAAGAAAGCTTATGATGTAAGTATAGGAAAATAGGACTCTGTTGTTCTAACCCCTTGCTCTGCACGTTCTGTACCTTAGATGAAAATAATGTTTTGTTTTAAAGATGCTGTTTCTGTTAACTAAAAATTATACTGTCACAAGCTCCAGAAGAGAAACTCTTACAGGTGCCAAATCCACTGGTGCCTGCCATATTAAACACAGTTAGGAAACAGGGGCAGGGGGCTGTGGCACAGAGATCCAGTCCCAGAATGACTGATCTGTGTGGTTTCATCAAGAGTGTGGTGTGGAACCCACTCCTGTCACCTGAGGGGTGGTCTCAAGAGGGACAAAAGTCACAGTTTCACTTATAATCATGCCACCTGTCTATACAGAAAGGTTCTTCCCAATTCCCTACTGATTTAGTGGCTGGCTCATGCTTTGAAATGTTATATCCCTCAACAGCAACAACAAAGTTGTGTCTCCTTTAATGCAACTACGAAAGCCAGTTCTTATGCATACAAATCTCTAAGTTGTTGGTAGAAATGATATTTTATGTAACTGCATTCTATGACTACACAAATCTGGGGAATCATGTTGAAGTCTTAGCGGGAAGAACCAACAACTGCCTCAGTGTACACATGCAATACTGATGATTTTACTGTATCTACAAATTGCATAATGCACCCATACATCACAAGATATGACGAATCCATAACTCATACTGGTTACTTAAGGATATCTCCAAATAACACAATACTCAAAATACTGCATGAGGCTAAATATGATGCAGATAACTACTATTTAGTCTCTTTTGTGGAAAGGGAGGGGAGGGTATGTGGCAGGTAGAAGTGGTGCTTGAGTATCTTCCCATTTGCCACTACACTTTGTGCCTTGAGCATATATTTGGCCCATCCTCCTGGTTAAAAGCTTAATGTTGGTCTTTCTAGGGCCAGAAGTCTCCCCCAAAATAACATTCAAGGTATGTTTTCTTCTTGAGGAAAGGAACATGTTAACTCTATCGTGCATCCTGCTGATCGATGCATGGAAAAAAGAATTAAACTCAGCATGCTACCCCTAATCCCCTGAATCTCTCCACATCACATGGGACAAGGTTATCTCACATGACCTTCTTATCAACTAAGGAAATACAACCTAGAGGGGACTAGTGTAAGGTGGGTGCATAACTGGCTAGATAACCATTCTCAGAGAGTAGTTATCAATGGTTCACAATCATGCTGGAAGGGCATAACAAGTGAAGTTCCACAGGGGTCTGTTTTGGGACTGGTTCTGTTCAATATCTTTATCAACGATTTATATGATAGCATAGAGAGTATGATTATTAAGTTTGCAGATGATACCAAGATGAGAGGGGTTGCAACTGCTTGGGAGGAAAGGGTCATAATTCAAAATGATCTGGACAAACTGAAGAAACGGGATGAAGTTTAATAAGGACAAATGCAAAGTACTCCACTTAGGAAGGAACAATCAGTTTCACGCCTACAGAATGGAAAGCGACTGTACTGCAGAAAGGGATTTAGGAATCATAGTGGACCACAAGCTAAATATGAGCCAACAGCATGACATTGCTGTAAAAAAAAAAAAAAAAAAAACACGATTCTGGGGTGCATTAATAGGAGCGTTGTGAGCAAGATACAAGAAGTGATTCTTCTCCTCTACTCTGCAACGGATTAGGCCTCAGTTGAAGTACTGTGTCCAGTTCCGGGCAGCACATTGCAGGAAACGTGTGGAAAAATTGGAGAAGATCCAGAGAAGAGCAACAAAAATGATGAAAAGGCTAGAAAACAATGACTGAAAGAACTGGGTTTGTTTAGTTTAGAAAAAAGAGAAGGCTGAGAGGGGACATGATAGCAGTTTACAAGTACAGCCGCTCTCTGAGTTACGAACAAGTTACGGACCAACACTTGGTCCGTAACTCGAACTGTTCGTAACTCGGATCCCATTGAGTTACACGTGACTGTGCTGTTCGTAAGCGCGGGTCACGTTCATAACTTGGGGACCGCCTTTACGACCGCTCCTTGGGAGCATTGGTCGTAAGTGCGAACGGTCGTAACTCGACCGTTCGCAACTCGGGGAGCAGCTGTATCTAAAAGGATGTTGCAAGGAGGAGAAGAAAAATTGTTGTTCTTGACCTCTGAAGATAGGGGCAAGGGAGGTTTAGGTTGGACATTAAGAAAACTTCCTAATGGTCAGGGTGGTTAAACACTGGAATAAATTGCCTAGGGAGGTTGTGGAATCTCCATCACTAGAGATATTTAAGAGCAGGTTAGATAGACAACTATCAGGGATGATCTAGATCGTGCTTGGTCCTGCCATGAGGGCAGGGGACTGGACTTGATGACTTCTCAAGGTCCCTTCCAGTTCTGGTATTCTATGATTTTATATGCTATAAGAATTGCTAAAATATAGCTATGGAATTTTCCACATTTTAAGTCTGTTTGAAAATACCCCCAAAAGAAGTCATTGAAGTTATCTGAACTCCATCCTAACAGTCTCAGCACTTTAAATTAGGGTTGTAAAATTGTGGTTAATCAGTTAACTAGTTAAACCTTGGATTTAACTGGTTAACTTATTACATGGGATTTCGGGGATGAGGGGGAAGGGATCAGGAGCCAGTAGCCCCAAGTGTGTGTGTGTGGGGGGGGAGGGGGGCTGGCTGGCTTCTGCTCTCATATTTAGGGGTGTCGGGGGCTGGTAGCAGGAGACAGCAGCCCCAAACGCGGGGGAGCCAGCTTCTGCTCCCAGGCCCCCTGAATGGGAGCGCTGGCTCTCGACCCCCACAGAGCTGGAGCAGCACTCTGCCCGTGATGGGTTGCAGGCAGGAGGCTGCTCCCAGGTACCAGTTAACTGATACCTAGTAAAGCATCACTCATTAAGGGTGATGCTTACTGGGTCACGGGTTAATCAGTTACCAGTTCACATCCCTACTTTAAACCTTATATTTCAATAATTAATTGTTACTAGTCAAATTACAATTTTTAGGCTGCAGCAGCTAATAAAAAACTAGAACAGCAAAATCACAAGTGCATGATAAATATTTCATCAGTTTCCCTTAAAACAAGGGAACCCTGGCCTCCACCAACTGCTTTTGTAGAATACTGGGTTGGCTGGTTTTCTTTTCTTTTTTTTTTTTTTTTTTAAATAAAGGAGACATGGCATGTCATTTCTGGAAATGTCCTGTCGGGCAAACATAAACCACAAAACATTAAACACAACAAGAAGAAGTTCACCTGAAAATCTTGAGGTGTTTGCAGTTCACAATGTCAGGAATATCTAATGGGGAAAAAATTAAATAGATTACCAGTTATAAATTACTCATAGCAATTCTCATTCGAGAGCAAACATTAAATTAGGACTTTATGAAGCATATGCTAGTGAAGCACTGAACTACAGAGTCAGAGGTGGATACAGACCAAGTTAAAAATTGTGAGGTCCAAGAGAAGTCTACCTTTTCTCCCACAACTGACATAAAGTGAGAGGAATCTGGGATTTCTAACAAGATGCTTTTCCTGAACCAATTTTAGCAGGCAGGGGGCAGATTCCCCCAAGCTACTTTATCAACTTTTTAGCCACCGCTAGCAGCTGAAAGAAAGCTGTGTTTTGTCTAAAAGTGTGTGTCAAAAAAGACAAAAGATTTAGGCTCTTAAGAGAAAGCAACAAATGCCAATTAAGTGAAATTAGCAGCATAATTAAGTTATTTGTATTACAGTCATGCCCTTAGGTTCAACATACTAGACATACATACCTTCCCCCCCCCCTTTTTTTAAATGGGTAAACATAATGCCCTTTTCCAGTCCTATGGAATCTCTCCCATCTTTCATGACTTTTTCAAGATAATCGCTAATGACTCAGATATCTCCTTGATATTCTGGAGATTTAAAGACTTCTAATTCATCTAAGCAATTTTTAACTTGTTCTTTTCTTATTTTAGCCTTTGATCCTACCTCATTTTCACTAGCATTCCAGTCCAAGTACTACCTACCTTTCTGGTGAAAAAAACCCCACCATTTACCCTAGCTTTGGTCTCCTCTTGCTTCTAATGTATTAGTAGTATGTTTTCTCATTACCCTTTAGGTCTCTATCTAGCTTAAAACTCATTTTGTGCCTTTGCCTTTCTAATTTTGTCCCTACATATTTGTTTATAGTCATATTGTGTATTCTAACTTAATTTCCACTTTTTGTAGGACTTAATGAAAATCTCCTGGGTAAGCCAGGGTGGTCTTTTGTCATATTTCCCATCTTCCTATGCAGAGAGCTAGGTACTTGTGCTAGGTCGAACAGGTCAATGCCTGAATTGGAAATCAACCCCAGATTTCTCTGGCTTCCAGTTCAAATAATCCATTTTATACATAGTTCTAAGATTTTAAAGACCAATAAAACATTAAGAAAAATGATCTTGCATAAGAGTGTATTCTCATGGAGCGGTATAACCATATCTTGCTGTTTAAACACCATATCCAAATGAAGCTCTCTCTTCAGCTGTGGAAAATACCATTTCCTCCACCCAAGCAATTCCATCATCTTGGCCCTATCAAGAACATTTGAATTGCCTGAAAAACTTAAGATAATGCCTGCTCAAGTAATAGTGATGTGGAGGTGCCCTATTGATGTACCTGTTTACTGAGTAAAATGTTGGCATTTATACTATATCATTACTATAAACAGAACTCCTGAGATTAAGAAATGGTCATTTTGATGACATTTCTATTTTAAAAGAAATGGAGTTGTGATCTGTAATTACAATGTTGTGCTTGTCTTCTGTCTCCTCAAATGATTTTACTTATTGCCTAATCATAATAAATAGCAATAGCTTTAATAAGAGCCTTTCATATTGATTAGTGATCTGCCTGAACCTAACCAAATAGGAAATAAATGGGACCTAGTAATACACTGATTATCCAACCTTTACTGAGTTAACATAGTACAGAATATAGTACAGAATATAGAATACAAGCTTCTTGTACATAGATATATAGGAGAGATGCTTTTTCTAGTTTCCAGGCCAAATTCTGAACTTATTTATATTCCTATAAATAAGTGCATTCCTACTGGCATCAAGGTGGTTGTACAGGGTGTCAATCAGTGCTCAATTGCCTGCTTTACATGATATAAAGCCATTCCGTTTCTTGGCCATTTCTGAAATCTTATAGGTGACCTACTTCTCATGCCATCAGTAATAGTGAACACTGTAGAAAGAGATTCTAATGTTCCGAAGCTTTGAAGTTTTAGCACAGCATGGAATGCCTTATTACAGTCTAGAAACACCTGTATAGATTTAAGGAGCAGCGAAGTATCTCAACAAGAATAATGCTACTTCTGTAGCATTAAATCTAATTTACTGCCTCATGACATATAAATGTCACATTTCAGATGGCTCCTATACGGTCTTTGATTGACCCTGAACACACAGTGAAAGTCAGAAGCTATTCTCTGTCTATCAATTTTCCTCAGTCTCAAGGTAATAAGCCAGATAATACTACTCCATGATTAATGACAAGTGCCATGCTGTATTTTATCTTATTTATTATAGTTGGACTGCCTATGCTATTTTTAAAAATATTTTCCTTATGCTGAATTTATAAGGTCACATACTGAAATGCAACAGTATATCAGACAGGCCTTGAGAAGTCGTGGACATTAATTCAACTGCTCTACCTATCTTGATTACTGCAACAGGGATACCTACACTACTCTACATAATCCCTCAGGCCTTGATATTGGGTCCTATGGAATAGTTTCACTGAGAGAGAAGTCCTTAAAGAAGTACTGACTCAAGCCTTGTAAATCTGACGTATCCTTCCTGGCTTATGAAAGAGCCACAAATAACGGGCAGCTACTCTCCACCAACAAGCCAATGCTTCATTTAGAGGAGAACTCTTCCTTTCCTTTTTCTAACATACACTAGACTGAGGTACCCTAAAGAAACCCACTCTGGACACATCATTTGTGCTCAGCTACTGCCCACTGTCAAACTTCCCATTTCTGAACAACCTCAATCAACTACAAGCTCATCTACTTGAAGCTAAAATTCGAAACCAGTCATTCTAGATTCAGGCCAGAATATGGATCTGAAACTACTTCAGTACTAAGGATGTTAAATTGCAGTTAATTGACTAATCGAGTAGTTGATGGAATTCCCATTGACTACTCGACTAGTTAACAGGCACTTCCGCATTCCTCCTTTGAAATGTATGAGAACCCCTGCTGGGGCTCTTGTACATTTCAAAGGAGGAACATGCAACTCCACATGCAGCCCCGGGACAGTGGGAAGTCCTGCTGACTCCGGACTGCATACCACGTGCCAACTTTGAAATGCACAAGAGTCCCCAGCGGGGGCTCTTGTGCATTTCAAAGCAACAGCACAGCATGGAGCCTGGGTCAGCTGGGGACTCTCCAGCTGATCCCGGGCTCCACGCAGCATTTCATCAGAGTACCCCAGCTGACCCCAGGCTCCACACGCTGCAGCGCCACACAGCTGATCCCAGGATCAGCTGTGTGGCACTGCCACTTTGAAGTACTTCCTCTTCCCCCCGCTTTGCTCCCCGGGGCGGGGGCGGACGAGAAATCGACTAGTCAACTGACTATCTGATAAGCATTTGCTTATCGGATAATCGACTAGTCTTTAACATCCCTATTCAGTACCAGTGAGGAATGATCTCCTCCTGTCAACAGATTCTGATCTTCCTGGACCTCTTTCCGGTATCCAGCATTTCTGACCATGAGATAGTGTTGTCTGGGGTCCAGGGTAAAACAATAAAATGGTCTGAGTCCTTCCTGGAGGGACACAACCGAAGAGTAGTAGTAGGGGAGTAATTTCCCACCACTAGACCCTCTCACTTGTGGAATCCCACAGGGATCAATTTTCTTCCCAGTCCTTTTCAACATCATATGCAGCCACTAGGAAAATGGGTCAGATCACCTTCTGCTCATGTGCAAGGTGTGTTTCTTTTACCCTGCCATCTCTAACAAATACACAATCACATTTGAAAAAAAAACCACACTCCTAAAACCTTACCGAAACAAAGACATTGCACACATTTAATCCTCCTGAGAATGAGACACAAATACTACCTAACAAAGAGTCACTTCATTTAATGTATGGTGCTCAGATGAGCAGTGTAAGAATGTATACAAAACAGAATGACTGCTTTTGCTGCTGTTCCTCCTACTTTAACTAGACAATAGCGAAGTGTAATCTATCCAACTCTTGTCAGTTTTTCTAAGGCTCACAGGATTCTAAATAGCACCAGTGAAGACTTAGATACCAAGTCTTAGTTTTCACTCTGTAGCTACTGGGCAGAACTCAGCAGCAGAGGCACTACAACTATCTGCAGACTTAAAGTTACAACTCTGCATCTGTTTACATTTGGTTCATATTTAGAAGATTTTCTTCATGTAAGTGCTAAATTCGTTTTGAAGGGTTTTTTCATTTTGTTTTTTTTTAAATGAAAGTTCAGCTTCTCTACAAGTTGACTGCATTGACATGGGAAAGCTTCAGCTTGCCACAGGAAAGTAAATATGCCAAGCTTTTCTGACTTGTATATCAGCTGAAGTTAAGTTTTGCCTTTCCCTGTATGTTTCACCACTAACTCAAGTGCTTTACCCACATGCTGTGCAGCAACTGCTGTAATAATTGGTCTGCAGATTTATCCTAATTGTGATCTCACGTGTAAAAAGTGAGTTTATATAGCGTCACAGAAACCAATAACAACCACTGATAGGAAAAGCTGCAAAAGGAAAACAAAAAAGATTAAACTAGGCCAAACAAAAACCCCTGCTGATAAAACTCAAGGACTTGATTGAGGTCATGGCCGCTAAAGAAAAAAGTGAGAGCCCCAAAATCAATAGACCAAACTTGGCGCACCAGAAATTAGGCCAAATATTGCTAGACAAAATAATTATGGGCTTGGGTTTTCCACTCATCACTCTGTAAGATTAGAGATGAGGAGGGAGTTTCACCAGCCTCACTGCCACCCCCATCCATCTTCTGGAATCTCAGGAGCCACTGTGACACTGTTGGACCTTTGTTTTTCTAAGCCAGAGATGCCCTGATCAGTCAGGGCTAGAGAGGGACCCAGATAACAACAACACCACTACTGGCTCTAGCTAACTTCCAAACACCATTTAGGATTTACTCTGTCCTTTTCCTGCCCCATTATTTCTTCTCTTTCCTATCCCTCTCCTCTTTCCTTCTGTCTAATATAAGTCAGGCTTAGCTATCCAAGTCTGTATATTTTGCCACGTTGCTGTCAGCCTGTGATCAGAGAGAATGATTAAAGCAATTTCCTAAACTTCTCAATGCTGGTACAAGTTTACTAGGCCTCAGAATGGCTAATAAAGTTCATGTGCCATGCTGTTCTTTCTCCAGCAGTGAAGAAAAGCCAGGGGACACAACAACAACAAAAAAAGGAACCACATTTTCTGTCTTTTCTGGGTTTTTTTCATCCCCTCACGTGTGTGTCTTGTTTTGTCTTTTAGGAAATGGGATTAGTTTTTAGCAGCTCCAGTCCATCTCAACTAACTTTCTCTCTTCTCCCCGAACAAGAAAAGTGACCATCTAAAAATGTCAAAATAGGCAAAGATTTCTTCTAAAAACCTTCCAGCTAAAGGGAAAGGGAACAAGAAATGTTAAGATGAAAGCCTTACTTAATACGTTATAGTTAAAATACTTTTAAACACTTTTCCTTCTTTTTCTGTGCCTTTATAAAGGTTTTTAAAAATTGTAATAGCATTCGCCATGATACTCAGGTCCCTGTATACCAAACTCCGAATCTTGTTTAAACACTGTTTAATGTTAAACAGTTTCAGGGTCACGTTAACAGCTTTCAGTCTTTGGGCCCATATTCTCTAACAGTTTAATGTCATAGAAGACAATTTATATTTATAATGATTGGAGGGAAGTAGAGGAACGACTCACTTTCTTTTCTGCGAAAAATTCACAGGCGAAAAAAGTTTCAGAGGTAGGTTCAGAGTTATATTTGTACAGTTCGAGTAAATTGTGCATTATGCCATGATAAAGCAGAGGGTCCCAAGTCAGAAGTTTCCACACAAAATGTGTTTTAAATTTAAGTTCCATCATGTGACAGTGCAAGTGTTCTTTGGAAAGTAGGATTTTATTTATTCTATTACTTGTTCATTGAAAAGTGTAAAATAGCCATTGTTGCTTTATTCTTAGGTATGCAATTTTGCCACCAGTCCTGATGAAGTCCTTTGGGAATTAAAATTCACCTACCAGCCTCAGGTCTGGAGAGCTTTTTCACTCCTTTTAAAATTATCACAGAATCATCTGCAGTTCTTGCTTTCCATTAGCTTCCCTGACAAATCAGGATTTAGTTACCACAGCTCATAAGGTTCTCACTGGTTTGTTCAACTGCTTTTCCAAACACAACCATCAACATAGCAACACTCTTTGACATGCCTACATTCGGGTTGTTGGGTTTTCTTTGTTTGGCTTTAGAAGCCTAAACTACTGCAACAGCTATGGCTTAAGTCCATATTTCAAAATACTGCACCTTTAGTATTTGCTGCCATCTGTAAAGAGGCAAAATTCAATTAATAAAACCTATTCCAAGAGCCTGTACTATCGATTATGTTTAAAGACAAAGTAACAAACCAGAATGAAGTAAACTCAAGTGTCATAACACACAGAGGTGGTTAGCAGGGTTGGAACCCTAATATCGGCCAAATAAAGAAACTGGCAGGGGAAGAAATCCGACTCAACACGAACAAAATAAAATGCAATAATGCCTTAGCATTTGTAATGAGAAAAAAAGGGCAATGAAAAGCACCAATAATTTCTTCTCTAGGGCAGTGATTTTTAATAGTCTAAGTACTCAATATGACATAAATAGGGGCTTTTTCAGCTCCATTTTATCAGTTTTATTCCTATGCTTTATGAAAACACAGAATTTGGAGAAAGATGAAATAAATAAGGTTCTACACAAGTTGTTCTAAAATCTACAGGGGATTTACTAGAACGTGAAAGATTTTCTAAAAGCTTTTTAAACCATATACAGTGGGGTATAATTTTCTTAAATTCTAATTGAATGGTTCAAAAACCTTTGGAAGTTTTATTTTTCTATTCAACTCTACATGACTGTTCCATAAGGAACATGGAAAATTTCTGCCTAAGTGTAGTCAATGGAAGCTACGCGTAAGCACTTAAGGGCAAGATTTAGCCCTGAATTTCTAGTTATGGAAACACGCTAGCAGTTGTAATAAACTAAAATGTATTCTGTTCAATTAATACCCTTCATTGAGCTATGTCTCAACAGCAGTAGCAGAGTTTTCAAAATGCGTATGTAGTTATGATCTTAAAATAATAAGGTCAACCATGCAATACAGCCCACTGAACAATCCCCTACATAAATAGTCCATGAGACAAATTTTCAAGAGTTCTTAGTTCACATTTAGGTACCTCCCCTAAGAACCACGGAAGTAGCTAAACACTGAACATTTTGAAAATCTGCACCTCACTCCTATCCCCAGTTTGTGGCAGCTCAGCACTTTTCATATTATGCTGTGTAAGAAAGCACCACAATGAACAGGTCAAAATTAAGATGGTGTTATGTGCTGATTTTCAGGTTTGATGTAGGAAATAAGGATAACAGTATGCTGAACTTAAACTGATGTGTGTCAGAGTACTATTATGCCAGTGGGGTAGAGTGTTGTAGTGGTACTAAATTAATGCTTGCAGATTGGTATTTTGTTATGTGTGCTGGCTTAATTTATTATTCCTTGCCTTGTGGAGATTACAAGAGTATTAACTCAAATATTAAATCTGTACTTTAGGGATTTTGTGAATTTCTTGGGTTCCTTTAAAATTTTAATGTAAACAAATGTGTCATCACAGCACACAGAGCTGGAGACAAACTGACATCCTAGAGATGTCCAGAATTTTACTATTCTGGAAAGTGGAATATCTTATTCTGTGTGAGACAAGAAATGTTCTGCTTCACTTCAGAGTCCTTTAGCTTTAGGGAATAGAGAATTCACAAGCACCTTACAATTAAATTATTGCCCCATAATTATTTGGTTATACTGAAAAGAGGATCTATTAAAATGTTCTGTTGGATAAACTAGCATTTTAGTCAGAAAGTTACCCAAATATATTGTAGGATACATCCAAATAAAGTTGAATTTAGAATTGTAAACACAAACTACAAATATTCCTTCTTGCTTTTGTCCATTATTTACAATCCTAACCAATTCAATTACAGTCTTGTCCAGTAAGTAAACATAAGATAACCCCATATTTATTTGTGTTAATAAAATCATTTCCTGAAAGACTGTGATAAAAGTCTGATTCATCTTGAACTGGAGAGATGAGATTTGGTCAAAGATAACCTTAAAAAAAATATATAACATCTTGATAATTCCATACTCCCTGTTAAAATGTTGTTGGTATTACCACTGCAACAACAGATTTTACTTCTGTAGAATTTAGAAAGCAAAAATTATCTAGATCAAGATTAACCTTATTCTAGTACTGCAATATAATCAAAAGGCTTATGGATACCCGTACACCTGGAAAGTAAGCTTGTCAGGTTTAAAAAATGAACATCTATAGATCATGTACTAGTAGTGAAAGCTCTGGGATTTATTTTTCAAAAAGCAAAGTTTTGTTCATTAATAACTATGCATCTTTAGTAAGCCCATCAACATAGTGCCTAAGCATGATACAAACACTACAGTAGCACTGTATTTTCTAGCAAAAAGGATATACATCATCTTGTCATGCCTGTGTCAAATGTAATACCAAGAAGGATGAGGTAAGGTGTGCCAGACAGACATGGATTTCTGTGATAGTAAGCTTTAAATGTGTATTTGAGCTCATGGGTTTCTAAGACATTTCCTGGGGAATCCATGAAGGGTGGTTAACACTGCTGTAGTTACTGAAGGGAAAGCACCCAGATATGACTAAATCGCTCTGCAGTCTCTGCCCCCAGTCTGGAGGGAGAGAGGCATGGATCTGCATCCAAAAGATGAGGACTAAGATTGAAACTTTAAGATGGTTACAACTAAATCTGTGACAACAGAGCTTATGCTGTACCTTGAGTCGTGCACTGCACGAAAAGCAGGGCGTATAGTCAAGAGCCTTCCATCAGTAATGCTATATCTTTAACTTTCACATGCTTAAACATATAGGGTCTGTTAGCAGAAACAGAGCAATTTAATATGTTGTCTTGGATTAACCAAGATTCTAATATCCATTAACAAGAATGAGTATTAAACACCAAGATTTTTGCAAGTGCGTGCCTTAAGTTTAGCTCCTAAATTCATATTTAGGCAACTTAATGACCCATTCAAAGAAAAGAGCTAAACATCCAGCAGCTCTCACTGAATTCAACAATCATTTAGAATTTTTTACAAAATGTTATTTTGATGCCTAAATATGGATTTAAGAATATAATTTTAAGTACCTAATTTTGAAAATCTTGATATTAAACTTCTGTTATAAATAAGGAGAATATTTCTATACTTTGCTTCTGTGAAACAACAGTGGAATCAATTATTATAACTTATTTCCATGTAAGCATCAACAAGACACTTGGTACCATACAGGACTGTTAATACAATCCTTGCCCAAAGAATTTATATACTGGAAAGTGTACTGTGATATTTAGAAAAAGGAGCTACCTCAGGAACAAAAACCAGAAAACATCTTGGGAAGGTAAAAAAAAATCTACAGCAGTATTTTAACAGCATTAATAATTTATAGGCATTAATAAGGTCAATAATTTGTACACATGCAAACATATACAAAAATACACTAATATACTCTTGAATGTATCATCATCTTTTGGATCCAGGATGCCCTTTCAATATACATATTAACGTGCAAAGCTTGAAGACCTGAAAAATAAGTACGAGAGAGTTACTCACCTTGTGCAGTAACGACTGTTCTTCAAGATGTGTCCCCCCGGGGGTGTTCCACTCGAGGTGCTGGGCTCGTCCCGGCGCCGCAAAACGGAGAATCTTCATTAGCAGTAGCCCAGCCAGCCTGCGCATGCGCTCCTGCTGCCTCACACCATTACAGCTGAGCACGGGCCGGCTTGTCAGTTTCCTCCCAACCGGAAGCGTCTGAAAAATAAAAACAGAAGCTCCGAAGCAGGGAGGAGGATGGGACGTGGTGCACCCACGGGGACACACATCTTGAAGAACAGATGTTACTGCACAAGGCAAGTAACTCTCTCTTCTTCGTCGAGTAGTGTCCCCAAAGGTGCTCTGCTCAAGGTGAGTACACAGCAGTGGTCCAATGCTATCGCTGTGCTTCGGACTTATGGCCTCTGTGCCGTGGCCAGAACTGTTTGCGCCAGCACAGAATCGTTCAATATTTTTGCAAGGGCATAGTGTCTGGCAAAGGTAAGGGCAGATGACCAAGTTACTGCATGGCATATGTCCTGCAAGGGCACACCTATCAGGTAAGCAGTGGATGCGGCCATGCCTCTGGTGGAGTGGGCGCGAGGCCGTCCCGGTAAAGGTTCATGCCATAGGGCATAACGTGTGATGCAAGAGGCGATTAAGTTGAAAATATGTTGTGCGGAGAGCTGTTGGCCTTTCGAACGCTCAGCAGTAGCTATAAAAAGACGCCGAGACTTCCTGAAAGCACGTGTTCTGTTCAGGTCGAAGGCCAGCGCTCATCTGACATCGAGCATATGTAGACGTGAGTCTTCTGGTGAAGAGTGCAGTTTTGGATAGAATGTTGGCAGGCTTATGGGCTCGTTTATATGAAAAGGAGAGTTCACCTTCGGAAGGAAGGGAGGATGGACACGAAGCACTACCCCATGCTCAGAAAATAGTGTGTACGGTGGGTCGACGGATAGAGCTGCCAATTCACTAACTCGACGTGCTGAAGTGATTGTCAGCAGGAATGACACCTTCATCGTGAGCATGTGCAAGTCACTAACAGCTCAAAGGGGCAACGAGTCAGTGTGCCCAGTACTAAGGCCAAGTCCCACGGCTCTAGTGGAACCCTGTAGGTCGGGTACAGATTCCCAAGTCCCTTTAGGAACCTTTTAGTGAGCGGATGGGCGAACAGCGAATGACCGTCAATAGGAAGACCAAGATTGCTGCCAGGTGAACTTTCAGCGAAGCAATTGCTAACCCCCCCATCTTTAGGTGGAGGATATAATCCAGGACTTGCTGCACCAGTAAAGAGAGAGTTAAGATTCCTCACCACACACCAAGATTGGAACCGATACCATTTGTAGAGGTAGGTCTTGCAAGTGGTCTGGCATCTGCTGTTTATCAGCATATGTCTCTCTGCCTGAGAGCAGGTCATTTCTGGCAGCTGGAGCCAGTTAGGAGCTACGCCGTGAGGTGCATGCGATCGATGTCCGGATGCACCATTGTACCGTGCTGTTGAGACAGCAAGTTGGACAGCATTGGTAGTCGTTGTGGCTGAGCAACCGACAATCCCAACAATTGCATCAGCCAAGTCTGTCGGGGCCAAAACGGTGCTATGAAAATCACTGCCCTCCAACGCTATCTTCTCCAGCAACCTCGGAATGAGACGAAGAGGAGGAAAAGCATAGAGTAATTGGTGATGACTCCAGTTGAGTAGGAAAGCATCTCCCAAGGAATTCATGCCGACGCCCGCTCGCGAACAGTAACAATGGCACTTTTTGTTGTGACAAGTGGCAAAGAGGTCTATACTCGGGAACCCCCAGAGATGGAAAAGATCGCGAACAACTTCGTTGTGCAACTCCCACTTGTGTTGGGGAAGGAAGTGTCTGCTGAGGGCATCGGCGATGACATTGTCCTTGCCGGGAAGGTATGATGCGGTAAGGGTTATACCATGCCGAACTGCCCAATTCCACAGTCGTATAGCCTCTGCGCAAAGGGGGCGTGAGCGCGCGCCACCTTGCCTGTTGATATAGTACACTGTGCATATATTGTTGGTGAGAATGCGAACCGTAAGACCTCGGATCATGTGGAGGAAGTGCCTGCAGGCGTTGAATACGGCTCGCAACTCGAGGAAATGTATGTGCTGTAGGGATTCCTGGGGAGTCCAGAGCTCCTGAACTCGATGCTCTTGCAGATGGGCACCCCAACCAATCAAGGAAGCATCCATTGTGATCTGTACTGAGGGCTTCTGCCTGTGCAAGGGGACCCCTGCTAGCAGATTTTTGGGACTGTCCCACCATGTTAGCGAAGTCCTGATGTGTTTGGGAATAGACACTGTTCTGTTCGTGCTGTGTACACCCGGTGTGTAAACAGTGAAAAGCCAGTACTGGAGGCTGCACAGGTGGAGTCTTGCCTGTGACACCACATATGTGGTGGCGGCCATATGCCCAAGCAGCTGCAGGCAGGTAAGTATGCGGGATTTGGGAGCAACTGACACAGTCTGAAGCAAATCCCGAATCAACTCGAATCTCGCTGTGGGTAAGTATACTCTTGCGCTCAATGTATCAAGCCTCGCGCTGATAAATTCCAAGTCATGACTCGGCGTCAGGGACGACTTGTCAAAGTTGATTATGAGACCCAAAGCCTTGAATACCGTCGTGGTAGTGGCAACTGCCCGGGTAGCCTCGTCAAGGGTAGGGGCCTTTAATAGGCAGTCATTGAGATACGGGAAGATCATGGTATCGAGAGGTCGAAGGTAAACAGCCACCACTGCTAGGGTCTTGGACAACACTCGTGGACCTGCTGAGAGGCCGAAGGGTAACACCCGATATTGGTAATGTTCTGTGCCCACTACAAAACGAAGGAAGCGCCTGTGAGCCAGATGGATTGTTATATGGAAATAGGCGTCCCGCAAGTCGAAGGACATGAACCAATCCCCTTTGTCGAGAGCCGGGATGATAGACGCCAACGTAACCATCTTGAATTTCTGTTTCCACAAGTGACAGTTGAGTCGACGCAGGTCCAGGATAGGTCTTCAACTCCCTGACTTCTTCTGGGTGAGGAAGTACCAAGAGTAAAAACCTCTCCCCCGGAACTGAACAGGTACCCTCTCCACTGCCCCTATTGTAAGTAGACGAGAAACCTCTTGCTGTAGAAGAGTCTCATGAGAAGGGTCCCTGAAAAGGGACCGGGGGGGGGGGGGGGGGGGGAGACTGAGTTGAAAGGAATGGCATATCCTGAAACAGCTATGTCATTGACCCAACGGTCGGTGGAAATCAGAGACCAACGGTGTTGATAAGGTCTCAACCGATGACGGAATAAAGCTTGCAGATTGACAGAGGCTCTACACAAAGGGGTGATGCGCAGTCCCTCGACTGACACGTCAAACTTGCTGCCGCCCCTGCTGGTGGCCGGGCGCCTTGTAAGGCTGTTGCCTCCTTTTCTGTTGACGCTGTCTTGGCCTCTGCTGCTCGTATGGTTTGGCACAGAATGACGCGTAAGAGAAGGTCTTTGCTTGTTAAAGAGCGCATATCTCTTACGCTTATATGGAGATGTATACGTCCCCAGCATTCTCAACGTTGTATGGGAGTCTTTGCCTGAGTGGAACACCTGATCGGTAGATTGAGCGAAGAGTGACGGACGATCAAAGGGTAAGTTCTCTATCTTATTCGGTAAATCTTAGAATCATAGAACCATAGAGCTGAAAGAGACCTCAGGAGGTCATCAAGTCCAGCCCCCTGCTCTAGGCAGGACCAATCCCAACTAGATCAACCCAATCAGGGCTTTGTCAAGCCAAGACAAACACCTCTAGGGATGGAGACTCCACTACTTCCCTAGGTAACCCATTCCACTGTTTCACCATTCTCCTAGTGAAATAGTTTTTCCTAATATCCAACCTAGACCTCTCCCACCACAACTTAAGACCATTGCTCCTTGTTCTGCTATCCGTCACTACTGAGAACAGCCTTTCTCCATCCTCTTTGGAACCTCTTTGGTGCAAGACGTGGAGACACTGGTCTACTGGAGCGCGGGGATCGCGAACGTGAATACCTCCTGCCAGGTGAAGAATGACGTTCATGGTAGTAATGGTCATAATAACATGCGTGATGGTGTGAGCCCGGTGAACACCTCAGAGAATACCCCCTTAGAGTCCCATACCGACGCGAATATCCTGAGGGTTTTGAAGACCTTGGTGAAACAGATCTCCTGGAGTAGTGGGAGGGAGATCGAGAGTAATGCGCTCGATAATACCTTCGTGGCGGTGAGTGATGAGGTGACCTGTAGTAATGGTCCCTGGTTGATCTATAACAAGAAGCGCGGTGATGGCTGCCAGTGTATGACGAGGTCAGTGACATGGGTCCAGGAGAGAAAACAGCACGGTCTGGAGTGAGCGATGGTGTTCAGACTCGTCTTGACTTGTGCTGTGCCTTGGTTTGACTGGAGCAGTTGAAAGGAGGAGAGTATGCCGTCTGCAACGAGGTGGGTGGTAGAGAGACAGTCTGCATTGACTGGCTGTAGCTTAACGGAAGCCCTGGTGCCGCTGGAGTAGGTGCCGCAGGAGTTAATTGCGGAACTGGAGGAGGAAGCATCGGTGCCGAGGGCTGTGGAGTTACTGTGCCTGCCTGCGGCACCGATGCTGGTTCAGGCGCCTCCGGCACCGAGGAAAACGGAGGTGCAGTTGCCGGCACCATTGCTCCGGGTGCCGGCACAATTGCGCTCATCTGCGCATGTGCCAGATGAGCCGGTGCCGGGGCGGCCATTGCCGGCTTCAAACCGGCTGTTGGAGCTGTTGCTGGTGCCGAATCAGCTTGCAGCGCTTTTGCAGGTGCCGATCCCGGGTCTTTGGTGTGAGCAGAGTTTGGGGCTGATGAGCTGCAGCCCTTGCCCATCCTGTCAACGGGACACCTCGGCAGAATGCCAGACCCTCGAGCCGATGGACGAGCCTCACGCGTCCCTGAGGCAGCAGGAGACTGGTCAGTCATCTCAGAGGTCTGAAGGGCTTTGTTAAATAAAAGCACCCTCAGCCTCAGCTCCCGGTCCCGTCTGGCACGGGTGGTTAACTTCGTGCACTGACTGCACTTAAGAGGCACATGTCCCTATCCAAGGCATTTTATACACCGCGAGTGCCCGTCTGATGCCGGCATGGCATCCTGGCACTGGGTGCATTTCTTAAAGCCAGGTGATCCTGGCATAATCTTTGCCTATTGATTGAGGCTAAAAACTTGAACTATGACGAAAAAAAATTTTTATTTACAGTGACAGTTCTTTTTAAAAAAAAACAACTAAGCTAACTAACAAACAGTAAAACTGAGAAGAACTCTATTCTAAAACTAATCTCCCGTTCTCCTCAGACAGGAGGGGAAGCTAGTCCTAACTCCGTCTGCAGCTGCGGACGATTAAAAGGAAACTGACAAGCCAGCCCACGCTCAGCTGTAACGGCGTGAGGCAGCAGGAGCGCATGCGCAGGCCGGCTGGGCTGCTGATAATGAAGATTCTCCGTTTTGTGGCGCCGGGACGAGCCCAGCACCTCGAGTGGAGCACCCTTGGGGACACTACAAGACGAAGAATTATAGGAAATACAAAATGCTGAAACTGACAATATGCTAGAAAAGCCAAACCTGTAAAAACCTGTTTAGTTGTGCAATTAAGCACAGAGGCAAAGGCAGGAACCAATCACACACTACTAAAAAAAGCCCCATTATTTCTTTAATAGCTTGATTTTAAAATTGAAGCTCCCTTTATTGTTACTTTTCCTAGAAGTATCTGTGCAACTCTCAACTGCCAGTGTAGCTATTTAAGAACTTCTGCCTGTTAATGATCAACTACTGAAGAAATGAAGATTCTTGAACTTCTATCCACAAATGCATAACACTATATTACAAAAATGGCAACCCTTGAGTGACTTTAAGAACTCCAAACACTTTTTATATTCTAAGGCTACTTCAAGGCAAAACATACAACACAAAAAGGGAAATTCTGATCCCAGTAACAGAGAGACACTCAAACATGAAATCAGCTTGAAGATATTCCCTTTTATTAAAGAAGCCTCTGGTGATGAAATTGTGTTTTAATGACTATCTTCAGCTGACATTGTTTTTTTCCTACCATTTCCAATTACAGTATTTAGTAGCAACAATTTTCTCTTAATGAAGACTGAGTTCTAGACAGACAGAACCTCCAGCAGCTGTTCTAACAATTGATGAATGATTTGAGTTTGCCCCTTTATATGTTAAAGGCATCATCAAATTAAAAATGGCAGACTTTTGCATTTTACAACAATAATGAGCAAAACTTGAGATGTCTATAAATTAAAAGTTATTTAGTCTCTTTTTTCCCCAGTTTACCCACCTTATGCATTTCAGAGAGAGAGAGAGTTGTTTTCTAGCCTATTTCTCTGATTTGTTTGTTCTGTGTGCATAGAACTTCCACAGAACAAACAGAAGAGAAAAACATTTTAAAAAAGAAAGAGTAATTTTTAAAACCATAAAAATTGGAAGGGACACTTTATATAGGGGAACAATTTGAAAAAAGAGAACATATTAAAAAAATCATATATATTGCTTTCCTATTTCTGCCATGGAAGAAATTCAAAAGAGAACGTGAGGAGAGAGAACACTGGATTCCTATTGTGTGTTAAGTCACATAGCTCAACACCATGAATCAATGAATTCTTTGCTATCTTATGCAGAACAGAACATGAGAAGCTCTGAAGGATTAAGTACCACTAACAAATACTTTAAAAAGCTTTCTTGCCCCCCTCTCCCTTCCTCCCTGCAACTCCCCAGAATTTAGGAAATACTTGTCTCAAAGAAGCTAATTGGCCAAGATTTACATTCCAAACAGGAACCAAATGTTGATTTTAATGACTTCTATATCACAGTAAATAGCATTGATTTTGAACAATACTTTTTTAGACATTAAAGTTAAACTGATTATTTGGTTCCAAAAAGGCTGTCTGTTTTTAAAAAGTAAGGTGTCAGGTATTGTTGACATATTGTTATGGCTTTCTCCCACATCCTCCCCAACATAAACTGAATCTTAGCTTCAACATTCCTTTTTCCAGTTCCAATTAGCCTTGTTCTACTTGATTTCTCCTCTTGCCTTCAGCCTAGTTCCAGTACATGATTTTTAGTCACTCAAGCTCTCTCTCAAGCACAGCTAGCATTTGCATACCACTTTTAAAGAGACACACACACACACACACACACGGATGCTATCAGTTCAGTTAGGCTCAAAAATTTCCATTTTTTAAAGCTAATCCCTGCACCATCCTTGACCAAGATCTGTCATTAGTGATGCTTAGGTTTTAAAAACATGGGTCTGTTTAAGGCATTGTGAGATATCGTGATGACAAGGGGGCAACTCCTATTTTTCCCCTGGGGCAAAATAAAGACTAACCATCTTGTCTGGATAGCAGCCAATGAAAACTTATGATTTGATATTCTAACATTAAGAATGTTGTTTTGAGTTATTCAGCTATTACTTTTGTTATAACTTACAGCATTTTTGTATTCTAGTTGGAGTCTTTGGTTGTGAAAGGTTATAAACATACACTGTCAATCCCACTCCAAACATCTATGGAGTCAAAGATTCATCACCAGTTACACCTCTGAAGGGGGCTTTCTGTGTACATATCTCCTCAGCCTGCCAGGGCAAGAGTGTCTGTCTGTTGGGGCTGCACAAAGTTTTAGGCAGGGTCAGGGCAGAGCAAGAAACCTGTCACAACTAAGCACCATTCCTGAATGAGCTCCTCCATTTTAATGAAGAAACCTATGAAAACCCAAGAAATTGAATTAAGTTTGGAGCTACATTAATTTGGGGATGTTAAAAAGTAGGTAATTGGGTAAATGTGTAACTGCTGAAAATTTAATTACATTATATCAAATTTAAATACAGAGGCAGCAGCGTGGGGTGGCAGCTGGCTCCTGGAATGCACCAGCTGCTGCCCCAGTTTCAGAAGCGGCAATGCAGGGTGACAGCTGGCTTCCCAGGAGTGGGGCAGGAGCCTGCGCGTTACCATGAACATTAACCAATAAGTTCAGAGTTATTGGTTAACCATTTACACTTGCACATCCCTAACACTAATGCTCTTTGACTCCACTGCATCTACTACAGGAGCTGTGTTCCACCACAAATAAGGAGATCCTGGTGAAGGCAGGGCCAACTGATACAGGACTATTTCTACTTCTTTCAATGAAGGGCTCTCTTCTCTAAAGATCCCTGAGATTCCTGGAATAGGAGATCCTGTGCCCTATAAGTTTAGTAGGCTCCAAAAGTCCTCCCTCTTAAGTGGATGACATACAGTAAGTTATGGAACGTTCTACAACATTCACATATCCAATTGGCCCATTCTTAGGAACAATACAAGCAAGGGAGTCTTCAGTGATACTAGTCTATTACTATGACTATGCAACGATGTTTTTTCATGGTACAAAAATTTCATTTCATGAGTTTAGGATGAGTAATGAAACCATGAGTGAGTTATGTTGGTCATTTCAACTGAGAGCTAATATCTTTATATCAACAAATATCCTCATATGTATGTCGCCAAACACAGAATTATGCACCCTTTTAAAGAAGAGGCAACTAGTCTGCTCAGGCTAAAAAAACCTCTATTTTACAAAGAAAGGGCAGACAGGCAGGTACTGGATATAATTCATACTCTTTTGAGGTAGCCCCATTAATGTGTTTTAAAAACAGAAGCCAGATTTCACAAAAACATCACCTTTCTATCAATTTTAGTAATCAAAATCAAAATCTACATACACATGTGACAAAGCAATATAAAACAAAGCACAGTCATTGCTCAAAGGTGATCGCTGCACTGCAAGGAAATAAAAAAAGAATGTCTAACCAGAATCTTTCTGCTTGTTTTTTAAACCGCCTTAAAAAACCCTGGAAATCCAGGGAAGTAAAAGAAGATTTATTTCTTCTAAGAAGAGGAACCAAAGTATAATCTAAAGCTTTCACTGAGGATTCAGGCCTTGCAAACAGAAGGGGTAAGTTGCAGCAATTGCAGTTTGCACAACAAAGAAATAACAAGACAGCCATACCTATCCCATATCCTTCATAAAGTTGTCTTTCATGTTCTGTGGTCTGTTTGATGATCATCTCCCGGGAACTGTGTTGCCTTCCCTGTCTGCCTTTAATGTTGTTATGTAATTCAATCTGCTCCAGCTCATCACTGAATCGATGTAAATATCTGAAAGACAACAAGTTTAAGCTATATCATGTCTCACCACATCTTATTACAACTATTCTGGTTTGGTCATTTGCCAATATTTACTAGTTTTTTCTTTGCCATTTGCACTACATCTAAATATATGCCACTCTGTTTAGGATGTGACCTCTGGACTCTTACCCCACCAATTTAAAAGTACACGTCACCTACTGACTCTCTGAGGGAAGGAAGACTAGCACTGTACTGGGAGAACTTCCAAATGATTACTGGATAAGGATGACAGAGAACAGAGTTTTCTTTTACGTGTTTGTTCCACCTATAGCAAAGGTTCATAGATTCCCAGGCCAAAGGACCTCTTTGATTTAGCCTGACCTCCTGTGTGAAACAGGGCATAGAACTTGCCCAAAAGAATTCCTCAACTACATCTTTTGAAAGAACATCCAATCAATTCAGTTGCACATCCTCTAATGTGATATATGCCATCCAGTGCCAGCAATGCCCCTCTGCCATGTATATTGGCTCTGGTGTGTTCAGATGGCCTTTCTAAAGCAGACTGTGACACAGGTAAGAAGTGGGGCTCAGTGAATAGAACACAGAACTGCACTTTCAGCAAGAAATGATACTAACATTTTATACACTGGGAACAAACATTTAGTGTGACGATCATATACTTATTGGAAAATATATAAGTATCCATTTTACTTTGCGTTTGCCTTCACTACATATTAAGGGATATAATACTTGACAGGTAAGGCTCTCTGATTACATGATGACCTCATCCCATAGTTCCAGAATGGTTACAATCTATTTAAGTTAATGCAGAGTATCTTCAATATTAATACATGAATAATGGGATTTATAATAAATTTAATATACAGTATAATATATTAAATAAATATATTATATCAAATATATTGTAATATAATAATTACTATGATTATATTAATTGATATAATAATTTGGTATATTTAACATATAGGCGACCCCTGCACTTACGACCTAATTGGTTCCTGGAGAACTGTCGCAAGTCAAACCCTTATTGCCCTGAGGGGCAATGTTATGAATGGGGATTCCTTTCCTGGCCCACTTTACCTCCTGGGAGTTGTAGTCTCCTGGAGCCAGCGGCACGAACAGCTGGGGGCTGTGCTGGGCAATAGGCAGCCCTACAGCACGGCGCAAACAGCGCCCTGAGCCGGCCAGGGGATTTGCCAGGCAGTAGGCAGCCCCGCTGCGTGAACGGTGCCCAGAGCCGGCCAGGGGCTGTGCCGGGCGGTAGGCAGCCCCCTGGCTCCTGGAACAGGGCAGCCCTAAATGCAGGGGGTCGCAGGTCGGGCACGTGTAAGTCGGGGGTCGCCTGCGTATTTAATATATTTAATTTATATTTAATATGTAGTATATTTGAGATTGATCTTAATTGAATCTTATTTCCAACCCAAAAAAAAGATCCTTTTATACTAATAAATACCACATTCTTACTTTTCAATTAGTTCACAGGCTTCTTTCTTTGTGTAGTCTGCTTTGCTGGGATCAAGGTGACTTTGAAACCATTGCAATTTTTCTCCTATAGGAACAAAGTGGGTGTTAATTATTATAGTAGCAGTAGCATAGATCAAAATCTGTCAATGTTCCTGCAATAAATCCCATTTTTCAGGGGGTTTAAATTCAGTCTTAAAAATTTGTTTCACTATGGTACATGTACAAGGTCTCAGGCTAGGTATGAAATAAATATAAAGAATAGGTTTCATCCAGTTGTCATTTTGAATTTGGGAAAGAAGAAAGAACCTATTTATAGGTGGGTTTCTATCCTCCTTTATTAATAGTTTTAAACAACTGGAAATCAGGAAAAAAAAATGTTAACAAAAATTAACTACAGGTTGAACCTCTCTAGTTTGGCATCCCTGGGACCTGACCAGTGCCAAGCAAGAGAATATGCCAAACAACAGGAGGTCAATATTGTCCACTGCTTACTGAGTTCTTCAGGGTAAATTAGAGCTAAATAACAGCACAGAACAGTGAGAGCCAGGACTAGTGGCTATAAAGAAACTTTATGGGATCATGGAAAATTTGGCCACACCTATGATAAGTGGACATTCATCTAACTAAAATCATGCCGGACCATGGATGTTGCCATACCAGAGTGTGCCAGATAAGAGTTTCAACCTCAACAAACTAATTCTTGGGAAATCAGTACACACAGTACTTTTTAATATAGTAAATTGCAGAGGAATTGGATGAAAATCTTAAAATTGTTTAAAAAAATTCTGTGAGTACTGCTTGTGAAATGTTTAAGTAGTACCCAAAAAAATCACTTTTAAATTATGTTATATTACAACATGATGGAGGTGGAGAAAAATGCCATATTGGATCAATATCAAGACAATCAAATGTGTCCTAGACAAACCGCAACATTAGCAAGTTAGAGTTGCAGCATAGGAACCTTGACTGATACCTTTTCAAATTTAAGTGAACGGTTAATTAACAAGCTAAAACATCCACCCATTTAAAACGCTATATCAGGTTGTGACCACAAATCTACCAACCTTCTGTGTTGCTGTGTGCAATCACTGCTAGTCTACAAACATCCACATGAGGTAATGCAACTATAAACTTTGGAGTGGACTACATGTAATGATATGGACTGACAAGGCTTGGTTATATTAATGAAATAGGTTTGTTCTGTATTATGCTAAGTTGCCTTCTACTACAGTCAGACATGCGATGAAATCCACATGTGCTGCAAAGAAGTAAAGCCAATAAATCCCAGCTCTGATTTCACTGGCACCTGCTAAATTGAGATGAGAGCACACAAGAGTCTAACATTTATACAGTTTATGAATAGATTATAAAGACAGTCCTTATCCTATATAAAGAACAATTAAGTTGAATATAGGACAAATCTTAATTTTGATTAATACTTACCTACAATACTCAGACGCAAAGCTTTTTCATTCCTCAACCTAGAAGACAGAAAGTGCATACACTAGTCAATCATTTCTCAAAAGAAAAAACAATGAAAAAGCTGGGTAAAACATGTTGTGTACAATTCCACTTCTAAAACCTGACAGCATAACAACTTCTGATTTCCTTTTTAGTGTGAGAGCTTCAAGGCAACCAGTTAATTCAGATTTTAGTAAACTATTTCCAATTTTGCAATTGTACTATTTAAAACAATGGGGGAAGAGGTGGCGGCAAAGTAAAACGATACCTTGATATTTATTGGACCCTACTGTATCAACATTTTACTGTGACAAGTAGATATAAATGTTTTGATATCTTCACAAAGCCAGCCAATGACTTTTACACACACTTACTTTCTCTCTCATTGAATTATGGGTTAAATACTAAAACCTCACTATTCTGAAGGGTGCATAGTAATCTGTTGTCCAGGACGTGTTAAGTGCCCCACCCTAGCGGTTGGTTTATAGAAGATACAAGTCTCCTACAGCTACTATTTGAATGAGTTGCTAAAGTAATAGAGATTCATGATTTTAATATATGTTGAACCTCTCTAGTCCAGAACTCTCTGATCCGGAAACATCCATCATCCAGAATGATTTTAGCTAGTCGGATGTCCACGGCCAAGTTTCCCGCAGTCTCAAAGTTTGTTTACAGCCACTAGTCCTGGCTCTCAGTGTTCTGTGATGTTTTTTAACTTTAATTTACCCCTAAGGGTATGTCTAAACTACACCCTCTGCCAACAGAGGGATGTAGCTTAGGCACATCGCTATTGCAAATGAAGCGGGGATTTAAATATCCCGCGCTTCATTTGAATAGACATGGCTGCCGCTTTTTGCCAACACAGCACTTTGCCCGCAAGAAGCAGCAGTCTAGACAGGGATCAGTCGACAAGGAAAGCCTTTTCCGACTGATTCTGTAAACCTCGTTGCACGAGGCATAAGGGATCGGTTAGAAAAGGCTTTCCTTGTCGACCGATTCCCGTCTAGACTGCCGCTTTTTGCCAGCAAAGTGCCATATCGGCAAAAAGCGGTGGCCATGTCTATTCAAATGAAGCATGGGATATTTCAATCCCCGCTTCATTTGCAATAGCGATGTGCCTAATCTACATCCCTCTGTTGGCAGAGGGGTGTAGTTTACACACACCCTTAATGTCCTCTAACATCCCAGTAAGCAGTGGAAGTGTTAGTAATGCTGCTAGACAATACTGACCTCCCCTTGTCTGGAAAACTCTCTCGTTAGGAACTGGTCAGGTCCCAAGGGTGACTGATTAGAAAGGTTCAACCTGTACTGGTGAGCACAGTCCACTCTCCAGTTATGATCCGCCTTTGTCCTAATTTTGTTTCCAGCAAGTGAGGGTAAAATATACAGAAGTATTCTAATTATTTGAAGGGAAAAACCTCATAATAATGGCAGATTAAAACTGCAGTGTGAATATTTTATTAACTTTTAAAAATAATATTTCTCCATGTGATGGAGACCCCCCCCCCAAAAGTTATACACGAGAGAGAGTTTTGTATTAAGATACACAAAATAGAGGAGCAGATTCTCAGCTTGTGTAAACTTATAGTATATCCCAGGGATGGGCAGTAAGACTTTTCTTCCACAGATACTGGTGCTTGCAGCTCTTGTTGGCCACAGATCAACGTTCCCGACCAATGGGAGTTGTGGGAAGTGGCATAGACTGGGGGACCACTTCCCGCTGCTTCCATTGGCTGGGAACGTTGATCTGCAGCCAACAGGAGCTGCAAGTGGCCGTACCTTTGAGGCACAGGAAAGTACAGTGGTGGTCTCCCACCAGGGGCTAACCAAATCCAGCCCACTGGCCAGTATATGCCCACCGCTGGTGTAGAGAGATGCAACTGTTCTCTGGCAACAGTGAAATTGTCACTACCAAGCTAACATATCCTTGGAAATATTCAGTAGAATTGCCAAACTGCCCAAGACCATATAAAGTGTACATATAAAGTATTTGTGGCAGTACATAGAGATGGCATGTTATTTTTTATTAAAAGTAGGGGAGAGAAGAGGGTGTATATATTTGCAAGAAAGCACATATGTGGAAGTGGGCCAGATCATTGTGGAACTTTGCAGATTTTCTGAAACCGAGTTTCCTATTTGCCTTGTATAAAAAAAGTCTTCAGCAGCCTTTGCTCCTAAAGAGACTGAAGCAATTGCTTTGCAGTTTTTGCACTGTAAGTACAGGTATCCTCTACTCAGAGGAAGGAGTGTCAGTTTCTGAGTCCCGTCATATTTCAAAATGAGGGCTTACACAGAACAAAATGCAGATAGCAAGGTGTCTGTAATATACTCACATAGCTACTTATGAAATACCAGTTTCAACATCAGAGGAAAAGGTGACTAGTTTTGAGGCTACCACCTAAAGTTTCTCCCTAATTTTGTGCATGTGCATTCATAGTTAACAGGGAATGCAAGGACCCAGAGTGCTACAGGCCAGTCCTCCAAAGCTACCAGGTAACTGACATCTCTAGGCTGCCACCAAACAGCCAAAACCTACTTGTACTCCAATTACTATGAGCTGCAATGGACACAGGCCATGGAATGTTCCATCTCAAAGGTCTGACAGACAGCAATCTTATGGCTCCTGATTGGCTCCCTGCCCTATATTAACCAATGGGGCCTTCCAAGAAGCGTGCAGACAACAGAATGGGTCTTCTGTAGCTGCCAGAACTCTTCCTACTCCTGGATTCCGGGCTTCATTTGAACTTTGCCTAGTGACACAAACCCTGAAACGTGACTCAATTTCTGACTCTTGATACTGAGACTGGTTTGGACTGGACTATGAGCTCCTTGGCTACACCAGCCTCAGGTTTGCCCTTGCTCTGACCCTTGGCCCAGACTTCCCTTGATGGGATCCTGACAATATATTACAATAATTTCCATCTTACAATTAACCAGTCTATGAAGTTATCTGCTGCTCTATGGGTGCTTAAACTGCAGTTGTAGGTCTTAATATTCTTCAAGTGTGTCCACAATGGTAACAGTGCCGCTCAAGGCTAGAGCTTGTTGAAGAATTTCCAGCAAAACTTAGTAGGCAATTGAAAATGCCAATTTGCTAGACCAAAATGTTTTTTTTTTTTTTTAAATATAGGCATGTTTCCATTGGCTGAAGCACAATCAGTTAAGTTCCCTGCTCTGAGGCAAGCAGACTGCCAGTCCCTAGAGTCCCAGCTACTTCCAGGTCTCTGAGATCTGCTAAGCATCCCCTATACACTCCACTGCAGGCAGCTTGTCAGACTAGGAATGTGAACGAGTAGTTGACTAGTCAATTAACTGATAAGACTAAGCTTATCGGTTAATCTACTCGACTACTCACATTTCCCGCCACACCTGAAGAGTGAGGGAGCAGGAGCCAGTGCTGGGGGGGAGCCAGCTTAAAGGCCGGTTCCCCCAGCATCAACTCCACAGTGCCACCTGCTCTCCCACTGCGCTGCTGCCAATATCAGAGGCAGCAATGCGGAGGAAGGGTCAGGGGAGGCTCCCGCAAAGCAGCTTCTACCCATTGCAGCAGCCTGTCCACAAGGGGTACAAGTTCCCTGCAGACAGGGACTACTGCTGGAGAAGCCTCTATCCGTAACGAGCCTGGGCCTGCCACGGACAGAAGCTGATCCTCGGCAGCAGCCACTGCTGTGGACAAAAGTTGCTTCGCAGTCTTCCTGGGTTACCTTAACTCAAAGCGTATTTTCTAAGTTTTACAACAAGCTACTTAAAAAGCACTAGCAAAGTCAGTGCAAACTAAAATTTCATACAGACTGTTCTATATACTGAAATGTAAGTGCAATATTTTACTTTTACTGTGACACTTTTGTATTTTGATTTTATAAGCAAGTAGTTTTGAAGTGAGGTAAAACGTGGGGTATGCAAGACAAATTAGACTTCTGAAAAGAGTGCAGTTGTCTGTAAAAGTTGAGAGCCATTGACTTAGTGCTTGGTTTCTAACAATCTGATTCCATGTCTCACTGCCCGGAGCACTCACAACAGAAGAGTCCATCACTACAAAACTGGAATTCCAAGTTATTCTGTCTTCACTGTAATAAAGATAGGCTCGAACAAAACACTATGCAATTTGGGAGAAAGAGCACTCACTAGTATCAAGATTCAGATGAATTTCCTACACTTCTCTACGACATTTTATGCACTTCTGCACATCAGCCACATAATACTTACCAATGCTTGTTACCTTGGGAACAAGCCTTGGCAAGTACTGTTGACTGGCCTGTTGAATCATATACGTTACAGTCTAATTAGGTCAGTCCATTCCTGCATCTTCCTCTGCTAGCTGTAGAAGGTATTCCTGGGCTTGGAGGGCTATAGTGACCTCTCATTATTGCAATACTAAAGGTGTCAGGCAGATAAATTACTGGCTTAGAGAAGGTGTATTGTCTCCTGCATTCTAACACGTGGCAGTGCTGCTGATATCATGTACCACACAGATACACATATGCAACCTTCAACAGGCACCTAAGGCTTTGTCAACAGCATAAAAATGTATTGGTAATGCAATACATTCCTCCCTGTTTATTCCCAGTATATAATAAAGTGTCTTTTCTTGGTTTAGTTTAAATCTGTTTCTAAGCAACAGAAGCTGAACTAAAAGAAGGCACTCTGATACAAAACCAGAGTGTCTATACCAAATTGTATTGGTATAATCATATCAGTTTAAATTCACACTTTAAGATATACTAGGATAGGTTTCTTCTGTAGATAAGCCTTTGACTGGGCAAAGTAGGTCTAAGATCATAATGTAGTCTCATTCTGATACTGATGGTAGTGGCAGTCTTGTGCATTACTGTCATTCTACAGAATTTTTACTTTTCTATCTCCATTATATACTTAATTGATGGCTGCACAGCGCAGTGAAATCCTTGGATGGAAAGCATAAGAGACAAGTATGGTTTTACTTGTATTTGCATACACTGCACCAGCACCCCCATTTGAAGATTCAGTTTCCACACTGATATTTTATTTGAGCCTGTTCACATCCCTAGAGTCCATCAGGACAAAACACTGAGACTGAGGTTTAATTTTCCTGTTGGTTACTGTTGTCTCATATCCCTATACACAAGAAGGTAATGTTTAAAGCAGTGGTTCCCAACCTTTTTTATACTGCAGCCCAGCAAACTCATTCAAAAACCGCTGGTGGACCAGCACAAATATTTGCATATTCATTGTGGTAATTTATTTCCATATTTGCACATTTGTTATTGTAATTTTAGCCCATGGTATATCAGGCAAATCAGAGGGGAGACATAATAGTTCATTTGAAAAACTGCTGAAAAACACACAATTTTTTTTTAAAAAAACAATACAATAGTTGCTAATACTTGTTAAAGAGTATTCTCCAGTCCAAACGTTTGCCTCAACTGCACCAGAATTAAAGAGACAGTATTAACAGGTATGACAGTGCTGACATTCTGCACATTGATATTTTTCTGTGCACTTAATAATGCATAATAGTGATGTGTGTACCTGCTGGTGGGGAGCAGCTGGAGGCCAGGGGGAGGCTCCCACCAAGCAGGGAGAGGGGGAGAACAGGTCGCAGGAACAGCCACTCTGCACGTGGTGCTTGGCCCTGCCAGCCAGGCTGTGTAGTGATTGCTGGAGCGGGAACTGAGGCCACAGTGAGGGTATGTCTAGACTGCATTCCTCTTTCGAGAGAGGAATGAAAATGCAGCCGAGGGAAATTGCAAATAAAGTGCGGATTTGAATTTCCTGTGCTTCATTTGCATAATGGCATCCAGGCACTTTTTCAAAATACCCTATTTCGAAAGAAAACACTCAGTCTAGACGGGGTGTTTTAAAAAAAAAACAAAAAAAAAAAAAAAAACTTTTCAAAACAACCCTTAAACCTTATTTTTTAAGGAGTAAAGGTTATTTCAACTGCTAGACTGCTTTTTCTCTTTCGAAATACGGTATTTTGAAAAGCACCCGGACACCATTATGCAAATGAAGCACGGGAAATTCAAATCTGCGCTTCATTTGCAATTTCGCTCGGCTGCATTTGCATTCCTCTCTCAAAAAAGGAATGCAGTGTAGACATACCGTGAGGCTGCCCCAGTAGGGACAGCTCCAGCTGTAGCACAACCAGCTACCGGCTGCCCCACTCACCCTATTGATGTGTGCAGAAGTGCACACGAAGGGAATTCCTTGGGAACCCCAGGAAGAGGAACCAACAAGCTGGGGGGAAGAGAGGGGTAGCCTGGCAATGTGCCGTGGCCGGTCAGATAGGGGGTTCGCAGCCTGCTACCAGTCCACAGATCAGCGGTTGGTAACCGCTGGTTTAAAGTAATACAGTAGTTCATGAAAAAGACAGATTAACTGTTTTGGTCATCTCTAACTATGCACATAACAGAAAAAATGTGAAGTGACAGAGAGCCTCCCAAAGCTGTTCATACAATATATACTGACATTTAAAAAGCCAGCAAGTAGACCTTTAAAGCACTAAGCAGAGCTCTCTCCCTCCCTCTCCCCCCCCAAAAAAATCCCAGATTGAAGAGAAGATTTGTTCCCAGAAGAGAGAGGCTGTTGTGCCAGGACATGAGATTACCATGGCACAAAGGAGCATGAGCAGTAGTGGCAATCAGAACTCTTCTTACCCTGCCTGCACTAGGCAAATTCTATCTTTCCCAATATAGTGCCCTTCCCTAGCTCATTGGGGGGGTGAAAGGAGTGAAGCAGGTCCCATAAAAGAGGAAAAAGATGCAGATACCACTTCTAGAGAGAACCTCCAGAGATGATGTTCAAGTTTTATTCTCAGTCTCTTTCTTTCTCCTTTGGTAAGGCTAGCAAATAACCAGATAGCAAGACATTTTCTGTGATCTGGACAACTGGGCATAAGAAACACAAATGGAACCAAACTTACTTCAATGTCAGCTTGCAGTAGATTAAAACCAGGTGGAAAGCCCATGTCAATTACCCATCATGTGTTAGTCAGAATCATTTTAAAAAGTACTTTAGTACATAAATTGATGGTTAAAGAGCTGAATATCATCTGACAGAACTTGGCATTATCTTATAGTTTTATGTAATGGTCTAGGATATACTTAATCTTGTCCCTATGCAAGGACATTGACTAAGTTCCTGTCTACGCTAAACCTCTCCATCAACCTAACCTACACAACTTTTCAACTACACAAACAGAACAGCTGAAGTTGACATACTTACTGCAGCGTCTTCTGTGTGGTAAGGTCAGCAGGGATGCTCTCCCATCGACTCCGGCTGCTCTTCTTGTCCTGGTGGAGTACTGGAGTCAATGGGAGAGCACTCGGAGATTGATTTATCACATCGATCCACCGTGTAGTGAAGACAACACCTAGATGCTACTACAGGTCCCTTCCAACCCTACATTCTTATGATTCTTTACCTTGACTCTTTCACAAATTATGTTGTATAGTTTAATTTTAAATTATCCCTGCGCGAAAACTTCTATCGGCTTCCAAGAAATGTTATTCTAGTGCCTAACAGTCTCACTTTTAGGTTGAATATTGGGCATTATTTTCTAATTACCTTTGTTTTAAATTCATCTTATTAATTATTCCTATTTTTACCCACTACCAAAAAAGTTACAAATTTATTGTGCCCCATCTTCTTGAAATTCAGACTCAAAATAATCATTTTTCAAAAACATACAATTAATCTCCCTTTCCCCCACATTGGATAACGTAAATACAAATTAACTCACTTTTCCTTCTTTTCCTGTTTGTGAGCTTCTCTTGCAAGCTGAGCAGCCTTTCTGCTATAAGGATGGATGACTTTTCTCTCTTGTCCTCCACCTCTGCCCTTTGGTACTTTTGGCTGAAATGAAACATAACAAGGAATAAAATGAGACACTTCACTTGTCTTCATAAACTGTCCCATAAACTACTACAACCAGAGTAAAAGACTGCTCAAATGGAAGCCGGCAGCACCTTATCAAAGAGAATCACTCAAGAAAGATTAAGCATCAACACTCCAGAAAGTTCAAAATTCATAGTACAGTAAAACTCCAATAGTCCGGCACCCAATTGTCAGGCACTCCCAATAGTCTGGCATCAAAACGGCAAGCGCTCCTGACGGAACCAGGATGGAACCCTGAACTGCTCAGGTCAGCCGCTCTCACGTGGGTTACAGCAGGGAGGGGAGGTGTTTGGCTCTGGGAAGGGGAGGGGAGGGGAGGGGGACTGGGTTACGCACAGCATCCCGGCCAGCTCAGTGCACGTGCCCCAGCGCCTGGAGGGAGACGGGCGGCTGTACCGGCAGCTCCAGGACCCAAGCATAAGGTTGGGGGGGTGGGGAGGGGCATTGGGCTGGGAGTATGCAGTACCTCCTGATACTCCGGCATATCCGATAATCCAGCACCACCTAGGTCCTAAAGGTGTCGGATTATCGGAAGTCTACTGTAGTGGGTTTAGGTGGGCTAATATAAATTATATTTGTGTAAGTCCTTCTGTTATTAAGAATAATAAAATGTGACTCCTGAACTCAGATTCAAACATAGTACATACAATATGAAAATAAGACATACAAATTCTGAAGGCTGAAGATATAAAATTTGTTACAGGCTGCTACTCTTCTACTACCAGACAATATCTTCCTTCTTACAGAGCTCAGTGGTGAGAAAACTAAGTCACCTCTCCTAACAAGGTTTAGACCCTTGTTGTGACTCAACTAGTCACTTCCCCCCCTTGTGGCTTCAGTATAAGAGGCAGCAAGGGGGGTGGGGGGGTAGCAGGAGCCAGTGCTGGAGAGAGCTGGCTTTTATCAGCTCTCCCCCCGCTCCCCCCCCGTCCCCGCGTGCACCATCTCTGCGTGGTGGGGGGAGGCAGAGGTGCAGCAGGGGACCTGAGCCTCTGCTTTTTAAATGTAGTAAATGTCTCCAAGCTCTTACTACATTTAAAAAGCAGAAGCACAGCAGGATCCCAGCTTGTGCCGAGTCCCAGACTGCTGTGGCTATGCCTTTTAAATGTAGTAAGAGCCACCAGACTCTTACTACATTTAAAAAGCAGAGGTGCAGCGTCCGGAACCCAGCACATGGCAGGTCTCAGCTATTCTAGCTCGCACCTGGTCCCAGACCACTGTGACTCTGCTTTTTAAATGAGCCCGGCCCCAGGCTCACTGCTGTCTGTGGGGAGCTCGGGCCCACCATGGACAAAGGCTGCTTCACAGCAGCCTCCCCTTCCCTCCATCCCACGCTACTGCCTCCAATAGAGGCAGCAGCATGGCAGGGAGGAGACAGGCGGCCCAGAATTCCCAGTGCTGGGGGGTAATCAGCTTTTAAGCCGGCTCCCTCCAGCACAAGCACCTGCTTCCCCACTGGTTACTGCTTCTGATACAGAGGCAGCAGGAGGGGTAGGGGAAGAGAGGAGCAAGGGGAGGAATGAGTGTAGTGGACAAGATTAACTGATAAGCCTAGGCTTATTGCAGAGGTGGGGAACCTTTTTTGGGTCGGGGCCGCTGACCCACAGAAAAATCAGTTTGGGGGCTACACGCAAGTGAGAAGCAAAACAAATAACTCCTCTCCTCTGACATGGACCTTGACTGAGAAGCAGAAAGACACTCCCCACATTCCCCTCACACACCAGAGTCTAGGGGGGCCTAAGCTAGGAGATTTTGTGTGCTCCAGCTCTGCGATGGGGCAGTGGAGGGGCTGGAGTGCCAGGATGGGTGCCCCAATTCTGAGGAGAAGACCTAAGCCTTGAGGCCCAGATGCAGGCAAGTCAAGGACCACATCTGACCCCTGGGCCTTAGGTTCCCCATACCTGGCTTATCAGTTAATTGTATAGTCAACTACATGTCAATATTCCCACCCTGTGCTACTACCTCTGACAGAGAGGCAGTAGCATGGGGAGGCAGGCAGCTCCACGGGAGCTGATACGCACAGGGAAGCTAGCTTGAAAACCGGCTCACCCAGGCACCTCACTTGAAAACCATCTCCTGCCTCCCCCTGCTGCACCTTGCTGCCTCTGATGTAATAGTGTAGTTCAGGGGTTCCCAAACTTTTTGACACGGGGACCAGTAAATCCATTCACGAGCTTTTGGAGGACTGGTAACAGTCATTTGCATATTCATTAAGCAAATGATGAATATTCAACTAAGTCGTTTCTGGTCCTCCCAAAGCCCCCAGTGCCAGCGTTAGCAAAGCTTTTGATACAGTCACCCACAATATTCTTGCCAGCAAGTTAAAGGAATATGGATTGGATAAATGGACTGTAAGATTGATAGAAAGCTGGCTTGATCAGGGTTTCCCAAACTTTTTACTTTAGTTGGAACCCGTTTTTTTTCAGTACTGTTTTTTGCAGCCCAAAATATAAACGCATATAAAAAAAGAATTAAAAATGAATACATTTTCAATGTTTCACCAGGCTGCATCCTCCGCCCAGCCTGGGCCAGGGCTTGGGGGACCCGGCGCCGCATGGGCACTCCAGGAGACAGGTGCAGGAGCAGATTGGGGGTAGGGTATCTGGCTAGGAGGGAGGATGCAAGGAGGGGTAGGGTTGCCAGGTGTCCAGTTTTGTACCAGATAGTCCAGTATTTAAGGCTTCTGTCCGGAAAACAAATTGAGAAAATACCGGACATATAAAATGTCCAGTATTTTCTAATTAGGTAAGTTTTATTATTATTAGGTGTATTGGTCCTTAGCTGCGAACTGCCTGCCTGGTAGATGTGCTCAGGCTGCCTGAGTGTGTCTACCAGCCAGGCAGTTGGCAACTACTCGAGGGAGGGTATGGGGGGGGCAGGGGGGGGGGAATGGAATCCCCGAGGCCAGACTCACTCATGTGCCCAGGTTTGCATATGCCCGGGTCAGTCCCACTCCTCCCCACCCCTTCTCCTCCCGATCTCCCCAGTCCAGCCCTGCTGCCCCCATCCAGCCCTGCTTCCGGCAGCCAGTCCCCCCCCCCGGCCCCCCCACAGATCTCCCCCAGTCAGCCCCGCTCCCCCGACGACCCCCCCCCCCCACCAGCCCCGCTGCCCCTGTCCAGCCCTGCTTCCAGCAGCTGGTTCTCCCGTCCTCCTCCTCCCGATCTCCCCCGGCCAGCCCTGGTTCCGCCATCTGCCCTCTCCGCCAGACAGCCCTGCTGCCCCCAACCCTGCTTCCGCTGCCCTCCCACCCAGATCTCCCGATCTCCCTCGGCCAGCCCCCCCGCCCTCTGTTCAGCCCTGGTTCCGCCATCCACCCTCCCCGCCAGACAGCCCCGCTACCCCCAACCCTGCTTCTGCCGGACAGCCCCGCTACCCCCAACCCTGCTTCCGCCAGTCACCCGCCCGCCAGTCCCGATCTCTGTGGGACAGCCCCGCTGCCTCCAACCCTGCTTCCGCTGCCTGCCTGCCCGCCCGGATCTCCACTGGACAGCCCTGCTACCCCTAACCCTGCTTCCGCCGCCTGCCCGCTCACCCACCAGCCCCCATCTCCGCAGGACAGCCCTGCTGCCCCCAACCCTTCTCCCCAGCAGCCGGTTTCCCCCCCACGCACACACCTCCTCCCAGCCCGCCCCGCTCTGCTCCCCTCCCGGCAGCCATGCTGAGGCCCAGTATTTTTTTCCCAGCCCATAGTTTGGGGAACTCTGGTGTAGTCAATTAACTGATAAGCAAAAGCTTATCAGTTAATGCTATAGACCACACACACACACACACCCCTGCCAGTAAAATTTTTAGCAGAGTGGCCAACAGCCCAGCTCAGTCCTGGCTTGCGCTAGGTCCAGGACCTACCTCTGCTGCGGATCTGGCGGGCAGACAGCCCAGCTCAGTTCTGGCTCACACCGGTTCCAGGAGCTCAGACACGTCTGAGACAGGGGCTCCCCCCCATCTTAAAGACAACACACACTCCCCCCACCTCTTGCTGCCTCTGTATGACAGGCAGCAGCGTGGGGTGACAGGCAGCGGGTCCACAAGGGGAGCTGGTTTTTAAACTGGCTCCCCTCGTGGACCAGCTCCCTCCTGGCACCCCACATTGATACAGAGGCAGCAGCGCAGAGTGGCAGGAGGCTCCTCAGGAGTAGGGCTGGAGCACATTGGCTACCAGCCATACTCCCGAGGATTACAGAATAGTGGAGTAACAGATAAGAATTCATGAGGTTAATCAACTATTCTATTAACCAATATTTAACATCCCTACCTCTGATACAGAGGCAGAAAGGGGTGCGGGGAGTCCATGTTGTTGTTAGGATTAATTGATAAGCCCAGGCTTATTGGTTAATCATTTACACAACTATATGTTATGCTAACATCCCTAGTTACTACAGGTTGCACCTCTGTCAGTCAAAACTCTCTGGTCCAGCAACATTGTTCCAGGTTCAGAGAGTTCTGGCCCGCTGTGAGGAGTGTAGAATTTGCGGCTCAGCTGGACTGTGGGCAAGACATGCACACAGCAGGAGGGAGGTTTGGGGGTGGGGGGGCGCCAAGCTGATCCACAGCTCAGCCCTGGTTTGGCACAATCCTGCCTCCAGGACCAGTCAGGTCCCAAAGGGGCCAGACTGGGGAGGTCCAGCCTGTACCACCTGTTACTAAACAGGGAGAATGAAAAAGTAAGTGTCTTCTACAGTTAGGGAACTGGCTACAATCCAGTTTAGTTTATTCATTTATCTTCTGTTTGTTTACAGCCTCTATAACAGAATGAATGATTTTCTGTCCTATTGACTTGACAAAGAAAAGGAAAAAAACAACCACTGAAGCTTTCAGGTGACCTTTGATCGCATTCCAACTTGTGCAAAGTTCCATATTGCCTTTTCTGATGACAGGGGAAAAAAAAGGACCTGGTTAAAGAACCTGCCATGAATGTATGGAAGTTTTTAAAAGGACACTCTGCTGTACAACAGATTTTTATCCATAGGTAGAACTAAAGAGTACTAATTTTTTTTCGATGTCGAAAGCAAAGTTTGCAAATTGGGTGTCAGTGGCCATCATTAAATATTGACAATACTAGCATTTTACTATACTAGCTTCCCTACTCTCCTAGTAACTTATTTTTTAATCTCTGTATACATTTTTAAATTTCAGTAGGCAAGGCTCAGTGGGTGTGCCGGGTAAAGCAAGTGGCGCTAATCGGGAGTAACGAATGGATGCGGTGGCGGGATCCCTCTAGTTAATTCTTTGCAGATGTTACTGGGCTGGGATGACTTTGAAGTGCAGAGGAACTGTGGTGCACTAGCCAGGCACGCCGCCCGTTTCTATCCAGCCTGCCTGGAGCCGGGCAGCGGCCGAGCCGAAGCAGCCCCAGGCCCCCCCCAAGCCTGGTCCCACCGCCAAGCGCCTCGGACGCTGGTGCCCCGCGACTGGAGCCGCTGTCTCGCTCACACCCCGCTGAGCTGAGTCCGGCGGGCGGGGGCGCGCGCGCGAACCCCGCCCCAGCTTACCCCCGCACTCACCATGGCGAATCGCACGCGCCCACCCAGCGAGCGGCAGCGGCCGGAAGAGCAGCACGTGCGCGGCGAGAGGGGGACCCCTTCTGCGAAACGCGGAAGTGGGTGACTGGTCCGTCGTGTAAAGAGCCCGGCTCGGGCCCAGCTCCCGAGTGTCCGGTTCCGCCTCCCGTCCCGCTCGCAGCGCCCGTCCCCTGCCCGCTCCAGGGCCACCTCCGGCCACAGCGCCGCGGCTCTCCCTCACAGCGACCCCTCCCGCAGCCCAGCGTGGTATGAAGGACGCGGTGGGAAACTGTTCCCAGCTGGCTGACTGCACAGCGGGAGCAGTAGCAGCAGCCGGTGGCACTCGCCTAGCAGCAGGCCCGCCCCTTTCACACGCCCCGCCCTCCCTTCCCTGGGCTGGGGATATGGGTGGGGCCAGGGATGAAGGGTTTGTATGGGCTGGGGGAGGGGCTGGTTCCGGGGGGCTCCGAGCTGGGCGGAGGTGACCGTGCGCCCCAGTGCCCCGTTCCCCTCAAAGCCAGGCGGGGGGGCAGCTCGCAGGGTGCTCTCTCAGTGGGGCTCCTGTTGGCTCTCAGGGTTCCTACTCCAGGCAGCAACTGGCAGCCAGGTGAGCCAGGCAGGTTAAAAGGGTCCTCGGCTGGGAGTGTGCTATAGGTACACTGACCACACTCCCGAATTTAAATACTGTGTCCCAGTGCCCCATCAAGTAGTGAAATGGCCCAGAAAGCCCCATCGGATATTTCACTACTTGATGGGGACACCAACTTTCAGGAAGAAGCAACCAAGAAATGGTGCCGTGCCATTGTTCCTCGCATGGCACAGCAGCCTCTTTCCCCCCACCCCACCCCTGCCTCTGCCCAGCAGGGCATGTAGGTAGCTCCATTGGAGCTTTGGCAGCAGTGCCCGCTTCCGGTGGCATCACGAGGTCCTGGTCAGGCAGCACTGCCTCCTTCTCCTCCTTAGAGCCCCAGCAGGAGCTAAGTGGAGCCCAGTTGGGCCACTGAGCTGTGGGGCAGGGTGCTCTTGAGCTTGGCAGGTACCAGGACTGCAGTAGAGGACTTCCATGGTGCTATTTTTAGTACCACGGTCCAGGTCCCTGGGGGCAGCCCTGGCTCTAGGTGGAGTCAAGCGGTAGCTGCACAAGGCACATTTCACCCAGGGTCATTTTACTGGAATGGGCCTCAGGTGGCTGCCACTTTAGTCCAGTTGGAGCTGGGCAGTCCACGAGGATCAGGCATAAAATAGCACCATGGGCATCCTCTCCTTCAGTCCTGGTACTTGCAGTCCTGGCACCATAGCCCTGGCTCCAGCCCCCCCAAGCTTCTTTCCTTGTTGAAGGCAGAAGGTGAGGGAAGGGGCAGAGGCAGAATTAAGGGAAAGATGGGGGTGAGGGGAGAGAGGGGCTTGTGCTGAGGAGAGAGGGGGCAGGGCAGGAGAAGAAAAGGGAAGGCAAGGGGCAGGGTGGAGGAGAGACAAATGCCAGGGGGCCAACAGGAGACAATGAGGAAAAGGGCAGGTCGGGGGGGTAGCTGGGAAGGTGTCAGTGGGGGTGCGAGAAGGGAGGGGACAGAGTGGTGCTGGGAGAGAAGAGGGACAATGGGGGCAAGAGGGAAGAAGAGGAGAGGTGAGAAGTGGGTGTTGGGAGAAGAGGGGTTGGAAAGAAGGGTGAGCATGGTTGGCATGAGGAAGGCAGGGGATGGAGCAAGTCATGTGTGAGGGGAACTGGGACAGAGGGTGGTAAGGAGGTGGGTAGCAGGGGGAAGGAGGGCAGGGGCAGTGAAGGAAGGGGGAGGCTCCAGGACGGTGCAGGGGTAAGGGAAGGTGCAGATACCAGGGGATTGTGGGGATGAAGCAGAATGGCAGACACATGGAGGGGAGGGACAGGCACCAGAGGAGAGAGGCAGGGCAGGTGAGTAGAGAGAAAGGATGGGGAGGGGAAGTTACAGAAGAGTGGAACTAGAGGAGGAGTGGACACGGGGAAGAGAAGGGCTGGTGCAGGGAAGGGGGGCAGGTCCCAGGAGGGCTGAGGGGAGAGAGAAGGGCAAGAGCCAGGAGCGCAGAGGAGGGTGAAGAGTGGGGGGCAGCAAGCACCAGGGGAGCAGATGGAGTGAGGGGAGAGAAGGAGACATGCCAGCAGGGGGAAAAGAGAGAGATTTATAAGATATTTATTAATAACTTGGGTGCCACAGTGGCACAATCTGAACAAGCGCACATGAACTCAATACTGGTGCACAAGACAAAATTCACTCCGCTCATGAGAAGAAAATCTTAGAGGGAAGACTTTCCCCAGCCTCTCCCCCAAGTTTATGCAATGCAAATTGGGTTAATGCAATTGTAGGATAGTTGCATGAGGATCCAACTATCCATCCCTATTGGTAGGAGGAGTGTTCTTTGAGGGGGTCACACAACATCCTTTACTTCTGGTCATGTATCCATCTTGACCCTGGGAGTACTACCTCCAAGGATGGGACTTCTTGTGGCAGGAGGCATGGCTACTGGGTCAGGGGTGTGGCTAACATGTCCTTAATTTTGGTTCAGAAAATATGGTCACCATAGCTATAGGAGGGTTTGGAGTACAGGAAAGGGTTCAGGATTGGGACAAGGGGTTGGGGCATGGGAGGGGGTCTGGGATCTGGGTAGCATTTATCTAAGGCAGCTCCTGGGAATCAGATGGCTGGTCCCTGCAACTCCTGGTGAGGGACCAGAGAGCCTCTGTGCACTGCTCTCACTGGGTTATGGTCTGACTTTATCACACAACATGAAAACACAACTGTACCTGGCTCGCTCCACCAACGAATGGATGGCGTCCAGGACTAAAAGTTTTAAAATATTTAATTTCTCAGTTTACCCATTTGTAGTATGGGGATGATAATGATAATACCTATCTGTGTAAAGAGTTTCAAACATAGTTTGAAAGCACTATTTAACTGCTAAGTACTACCAGGGGTGCTGGAACAGAAGAGTACTAAGCCATCGAATCTAAACCCTATTATTTGCAAGAAACCACTTTAAGCCCAGGGTGCAACACTCATTGTTCCAGCATTTATGAGTAATGCTATAAAATTCCTCAGATATGTCAGGAGAACATCCTCATAGGTTACTTTGGCAATATTATGTCAGGTCACCATGCGTTTATTTATCTGTAACAGTGGGCACTTATCTCATGAAGTTACTATAGCCTAAGTATATGTTTGACATATCTGCTTACACAATTTCTTTCAAGGAAACAATGGTAACATATCTTGAGTATCTTTTTTAGTGAGAGACTAGAGAGAGCATTTTCCACAGAACATATGTCCTTAAAATGCTGGTTTTTTAATTACTAAAAGAGTTCATTTTAAAAAAGATTCTTGGGCTAGCTCCTCAGCTGGATAAAAAAGCAATACAATCAATGGCACTATGCTGGTTTATTACACTACTGGGTGATCAAGGCCCCTTGTCTCCGCTTATGAACATCTTTCATCTGTCTATATATCCTACTCCGTCATTCTTTTCCTTTTATGTTTTCTCCCCCTCCTCTTTGCTCCTATGAACTGACACCTTCCAAGACAGTGTGGGATATCTGAAGACCATGAATTATTAGGATTTTACTGGATATAAGAATTTTACTGGAAGTTCTTTTCACACATGCAGCAATAAGGATCAAACACCAAACAAGGCTAATAATACAATTTAGCCAATAATTATACTAGAAATAAAGTAGAAATATATCTGGTTACAAGTATCTTTTCCTAAATGTAATCTGTAGGGACTGTTTTCCTGTCTGAGAAAAAGAAAATGTATAAAGATGTAGGAGAAAGATAAGAGTGAATTATTGCAGTATTGTTGAGATTGTTTTCTTCTGAAAATCTGAACAAGTATGGAAAGAGACTAATTTGCCACGTTATACACAATTGTTTTCTGAAACTGCAGAGAAACATTGATTAACCTTTGGACTTCAACTTCACAAGTTGTATTTATTTCAACAGCAACTAAATATGGATTTTTTTTCTGAAGGAAGGCAGAAATGAATGTATCCATAATGTGTTTCTTGTGGAAAATAAATTTTGCATTCATATTAATACAAAGAGTATTTTGAACATTCAATTCTCACTATGTTCATGTTTCAAATTATTTTTAACAGAGGAAAGAAGTATTCTCTCAATTAGCATTTAATGACTAGCTACATGGGCCCATTTACGCTATGGACAAACAGGTAGGTGACCCACTTAACACAGAACTGTCCCCCAACATAATTGAACACAGTACCTTTGGTAGCGTACACTGATCCTAAGCAGGCCCAATTCTCAGCTTTGTCACATTTCCTTATGTGATCATATCTCCCTGGACTTAAGTCGATTTTTACAGGTAAGTAATACCCCACTGGAATAGAGTTGAAAATCAGGCCCAGCTTCATTTTAACTCTGTCCCAAATTGTGCCACAACTTTGGAAGGAACAGGCTATAGATAGAACATTTCTAGGACACAGTTGTGACCTAGGACCCCCTTGGTGCCAGTTGGCAGAAGTTATAGAAGTAAATAGGGGTTTACAGGGATTTTCAGGGTCAAACATCTGCATGGTAGTTCAAAGGATAGCCATGAGTTCTCTTCTGAGAACAAGTGGACTACTTGTCATCATAATCACTGCAAAATGAATTTATGGATAATATTTTAGGAGTTAGATATCTATATTGAAAATTATATTATTAAGATCTTGGAGATAAGGTAGGTCACCAGAAGAAGAGATACTTTGAAGAAATTCCTTTCAGGTAGGCGGTAATGGTACCCACCATTCTGGTACCCACCTTCCTGGTATCCACCTCTTTACCATATGCTTCAACCTGTATGTCTACAGTATTTACATACTGAGCCAGGTGCAAATTCATAAATTATGAGATTTACAAATCAGGAACTCTATAGGAAGAAACAAACAGCAGTGTGGAAGGGTCCTGTTTATGAATCAAGATAAAAGATTTGTCTGATATATCTTGGAATGCAAAGAGATACAATGACTTGTTCACCTAGGAGTCAAACTCACAGCATGCATTTCTACTGGAAGAATGGTCAGAGCCTGTCTGGCTGTAAAACACTGCAAGGATTTCAGGTGAGTAATTCTTCATTAGAGATGAAAGTATCTTGATAATTAAGTCTAGTCTCTAGAATGTGTCTTTATGGTTTTATTTTATATGTAACCATTTGTTTCAAATAGTTCTAGTTGCTATTGATTGAAATGCTATACTTCATTAAATAAACTGGATCACACATGGGTTCCCAAACTGGGGGGGCGTGAGGTGACCCAGCTCCCTCCCCTTCAATTCCTCCTCTACATTTTGCTGCTATTTTCTTTTGCTCAACAAGTTTTGATGCTATTGGGGGGGGGGGGGGGGGCTGAGGGTTTTGCAAAAATCAAAAAGAGGGTGTGATGCTGAAAAGTTTGGGAACCACTGATAAGGAATTCTAAGTGCTGGGGTTTAAGTGGAACAGCTGGATGTTAAGGGTGTGTCTACACTACAATGCTATTTTGGGATACCAAGTTATGATGGAGTGGAGATGGCGCTAAGTGGAATAGGCTGGACTGTGCCTTTTGTTAACCAGCAGAGTGACCGCAGAGTCTGCAAGGCACAGAGGAAAGTACTTGTATTGCCAGTGGGGTTGGGAAGCTCTCTCAAGAGGTAACAGACAAGGTCACACTGGAGAGGTGGTAATGAGGTACCTTCGAGAAGCATCACAACAATTATACAGCAGAATGCCACCCATGCTGCAAAACAACTGTGCCTTAACTGTATGAAAAGACATTATATTATTTGTACGTGGTGGATTGAGCCAAAGGGAACATATGCCTTTATCTCAGGATGAGGAGAAAAGAAGAAAGAAAGCAGCTTTCTATCTATATACACTAAGCAAGAGAAACTCACAAGCCTTCCTTATTTTCCTTGTTCTTCCAACCATCATACCTTATTATGCAAACAGACAGACCAGTGAATCCCTCAGCCACTGAATCATTTAGCAGGCTATTTGGAATTTCCTTAGTCAGAGGCCTCTCTTGCTTTTCAGCACTTTACCATCCCACACATTGCTTGTAGGAAAGCCTCTTTTCACAAGAGATGCATATCATTGTCATGTATCAGAGTCGAGACTAAAACACAACATCTTTTCTGCTCTTCTGCGAGGAGACTGCTACAGAGCTTGGAGGTATAGCTTCTTTGCTATAACTAAACAGAAATTTTTGCACTAAATACTGGAGGAAGGATGGCCTTGTGATTAAGGATCAGGAACACTTTAAAAAATGAAACTAGAATTAAAATGAGCATAATGAGCAGCAATATGTTATCACTTTTGCTCCATCTGCATTTTTAGAATAATTTAAATGGGGAGGGTAATCCTCTTGTTTTAATAATATGCATCTTAGGCCACATTTATGTTATGTGAAGATGGTTACAGATACACCAAAGTCCCAATTTCTTGAAGAGCTAAAACTGCAATTGATCATTCTCAGCTGGAGTTCAGGTTTACAAGGAATGCCAAAGAGCTCTGTAAGAGGGTGGGGCTGTCCCTCTGTGTACACATCTGTGGGAAGCCCACTTCCTTGTGGTTTGTGTGTGTTAGATTTAGAACCTTCTCCAACCAAAGGGAAAAGGAGGGAAATAGCAGCTCTCCATGTGTCCTGGCCTTCAAGCAGGGTGGGGCCAAAACAGCTTGGATGCTGCTCTGCAACTTGGCAGAGCTGTAGTACATGTTGGACCTCTCTGGCCTGACATCCTTGAGACCTCACCAGTCCCAAGCGAGGGAATTTGCCAGACCAGAGGAGGTCCCCTGCTACCAGCTCCCCAGGCCACCTTCCCTCCCTGCTGCTGGACCCAGCTGCCCCGCCCCCCCTTAGGCTGCTGTGGCCCCAGCAGGCCAAAGTGCCCTGGCTCCAACCCCACTATCGGGGCTGCTGCATCTCCAGCCTTGTCCCCCCATCAGGGCTGTCACCGCTGCTATGTCTCCGGCCCCGCTATCGCAGCTGGCACAGCTCTAGCCTCGGCATCACTACTGCAGTTGCCACATCCCCGACCCTGCTACTCAGACTGCCGTGGTCCCTGCTGCGCTACCAGAGCTCCAGTGCTGGTCCCAGTTCCAACCCTGCCAGGCTCTGAGTCACCAGCCCTCTTGCCACTGGGGTTCCTGAACCCCGGATGTTGCCCAATGAAGGAGTCCCAATTTTGGGAGGTCCAACCTGTAGTTTGCTCACCCAGCCATTAAGCAGGGTGGGGCAGCAAACAGTCAAGGTTCTGACCTACAGTCAGGCAAAGCTGAATCACCAGCCCAGTCTATGATGCTAGTATCAGGAGTGTTGGGGCACTCTGGAAGCATGGGCTGGTCCCCAGGGCAGCAACAGCAGTTCTCCTTGCCATCCCACTTCAGCAGCATCTGTCTCTTTCAGCAGCTCCCTCTAACTGAGCTACTGGGCCAGCCTTTTATACTTCCACTTCTTGTCCTATCCCTCTGTTTCTGGCCCACAGGGTGTGGTCTTCTGGGCTCCGTTCACGAGGCAGCTTGTAGCGTCTCCTTCACATGTAAGGGAGGCCACGCCAGGACCCCTCCCACTGTTCCTAGCACTGTGCCCTGACCTTTTCCCAGGCTGGCGAGGGAGGGGTGGGGCAAGGACTCAGGGAAAAGGTCAGAGGCTAGCATATTCTCCTCTTGAACTCAGGACTCTTGTAAACGTTGGAGTACAATGTATTAGGTAAGGGATTCTTTTTAACCACATCACCCAAAAGACCTCTAATGTAAGAAGAGTTTTTCACTGAAGCAGCAGAATACTTTGTAGTGCAAAATATCTGGGTAAATATGAAAACTTCTATCTTGAACAGTTGCTCATGCTGGTTGTACATTCTGTTTCAGGGCTGCTTGCCCCTTTGTGGTCCAGAGGCCTGGGCCAGCCAATCCTGATTACTTGGAGAGGCACAACTACAAGAGAAATTGTTCCCCTGGAACAAAAAGGAACAGCAAGTGTAGTCAGGGAGCTGAGCAGGTGAGACAGGCACCTGAAGGGAAGACTCTAATACTGGGGGAATTGCTATGAAGGACTGGGACTCCTGTGAGTAGCCTGTTAAGGCAGAAAAGGACCTAAGAGGGGGCTTGGGGTTGTGCTCAGCCTAAGGCTGAGGGGAAGGCCTTTGTGTCACATTTTAAGTTTAAATAAATAAACCAGACCCTGTTACTGCACTTGTAAAAGCTTTTTTTGAAGCTAATTTGGGGAACTGAAAGGGGAAACGGAGGTGAAGGGCTGTTTCCAGAGTTGCCTGAGATCACGAAAGAGTGTCTAGGAGGAGGAAACTGCATGTTGACAGAACCAGATTTTATTTTTAAAATATCCTGATTTTATGCAAGGTTCAAATGTCACCTGGGACCCTTATCAAGTTAAAGTTTACTTGCAGTTTTTATAGTTATTGGAATATTTGTGAAACTCACTCAAAAATTAACACAGAGTGATTGCATTCTAAAAAGCCCTGGCAGAAACTAAACAACTCAAAGTTGTGTCAGTCACATCTGGCATGTGCCAAAATCTGTCCAGTGTGGGTTGGTAGAGAACCAAGACATCATGTACTATATAAGCAGTAATTGCAAATTATAATGGGTAAGATAATTTGGGTTTAATAGTAATGCAATGTGAAAACAATGTCATTAATTATATGACTGCACACCAAATGATTTGAATTGCTATTATTCTGATTCAGAAAAACAAAGTACATCTGTTCTACTGTATGTGGGAGACTTAGGAGATAAATATGAGTTTAGTCTGTTTCTTTTACTGTTTGAATTGAATTTAAATTTTTAAAAACATTTTGTAGAGCCCTGATTTTTTTCCCCTCAGCCTAGATCTACACTAGACCAGGCAGGTTGACTTAAGGTATGCCATCCAGCTATGCTAAGTGCATAGCTGGGTTCAGCTTACCTTAAGCTGAGCTGCTGCAGCATCTACACTGCGGGAGGCCAACAGGAGCATGTGCTCCTGTCAGCTTCCCTTACTCCTCACAGAATGAGGACTACAGGACCTGGGCAGGGGCTGCCCTCAACCTTCGATCTGGGGGTCTACACTAGACCTGCTAAATCAAGCGCCAGAAGATCAACCTTCAGAGGTCGAATCTTCTCTGTAGTTTAGACATGTCCTTACTGCTTATCTCCTCATGCACAATTTACACCTGTGCAAGGTGAGTGTGAATTACTACCAGAATTATTGCATTCCATATCCACTGTGTGCTTGCTGTACTTAGGTATAAACGACTACAAGCACATCTAGACAAAAATAGATCCACAGATGTAGGTTCATATCTGTCACGATCATTAACATGAAACACAAAGCACTTATTATATACTCTGATGATGAGGACCATATAAATGTCTGAGAGAGAATGTGGAAGAGCTACTAATTACTATGGAGAGAAAAAGTACATTTTACTGCAGAAAATAGCTGAACAAATTGCATCTATACAGTACTGAACTGAGTGAAGAGACTTTTTTGTTCAAGTGCAACCTTATCTCAGCCGAGTTCTGTAACCTTTGTAATTTCTCAGAGGGGTAGTGATATTACTCTGTAACTAAAAAAACAACATGGTCTTTTAGCATCTACACAGCACCCTACACTCAAAATAAGATACTCAATTTGCATAGTGCAAATTGCATATCTTATTTCAAATCGATTTTGAAATTTGGCGATTCTATACAGCGCCAAATTTCAAAATAATGCACTATTTCAAGTAATTCCTTATCCCTCATGCAACGACGTTTACCAGGATGGTGAAATAGCACACCCGTTATTTTGAAAAATATCATCAAATAAGAGGTTGCTTGTGAAATAGCCTTGCAGTGTAAATGTATGCTTAGAGATTAGCCAAAAAAAATATCGATAGTGTCATGAGCTTTCATGGACACAACCCACTTCTTCAGATGACAAATATGATGACAAATTATGAATTATCATTTCGTAATTGTTTCATATCTTGTCTTAGTATCTAAGGGCCATTTATTGACTGAAAATGTATGAGCCACTTTAGAGTATTTCCTGTTCCTTTAGAAGATTTTATATAGGATAAAAATCACTTTGCAGCATGTAGCTTTCAATACCTGACATTTCTTATTAAAATATCACCTTCAGTAGGGAAAATATGAATTTATGTCTACCTCAAGGGCATTTTCCGAAGACACTCAAGATAGGGGCAGTGAAAGTACATTGCCATATTTTCTCTCTTTGAATAGATTAGTGGGCAATCAAAAGCAAAGTTTCAGTATATTGCCTGATTACCAAACTATTTAATCCACATGAAGTTATGTCCCTGAGCATTCCTGGTACAGGGCATCCGTGCACTACATCGCCTCTGTATACATCAGCTCTGCTCCAACGTTGTTAACGCTTGATGCGTTATAAGTCCTCCCATTCCTTGCTCTTACATCATGCAAAAAAAAAACAAAAAACAAAAAAACAAAACAAAACAAAAAAAAACCCAAAACCAATTGGGGGCAAATGGAAGTCAGCCGCAGGAAAAAAATTCCTAGCTTTACATTGTTTCACTATATGTCCACATTTTTTTGGAACATATTTTAGACGTATAGCGGGGATGCCCTGTAATCTGTCACAGCTGGACATTGGCCAATCTTAAGGTTACTGAGTGCAAATGGAAGCATCTTAATCTATAATATGATTGTGTAACCTCACAATATTTCCACGTATCAAATGTATAAGGCTGAACGATGTGGTTTCTTTTTACTGTATCAAGTCAGTAGTAGTTGCTAAAAGCTCCAATCCAACACTCAAGGGAAGTTAATTTCCCTGTCTATACAGTTAGCAACATCCTTCTCCTGTGCAATTATGTGAGGAAAAGTTATTCAAAAATATCTGAGAGTTCCAGCATTTTGATCCAAATAAAATTTTTGAATATTTTATTCTCCAAAATAACTGCAGTTTAGTGTCAAATTGAGTGACTAGTTTCAGCTCCCAAAATTCCAAAATGTTAAAAATGTTTTGTTTTTATTGTATAGAAACAAAATGTTTCAATTTTTCCTTTCAAAGTGACTTTTTATTTTTGAAATTTGCCTAAATGATTTTTTTAGTTAAAATATCTAAAACCAAAACATTTAATTTTGGTTTAAACACAATCTCTCTTTCAATGTAAATTTTGTTTTTATTTTGCTGAGAAAACCGAAAAAAAAATTGGACTGACTGATCCATTATGTGCAGAGCTGCACAAGTGTTCCCAGGGTATTGCCTTTTCAAGGAACAAGGTTCTAGTTGTCACACCGAGGTCATTTGTCTAAATGATTTTTTTAACAGGAAAATCCTCCAGTTTTCAGGAAACAATGCCATCTACTACGGTTGGTCCCCAGTTATTTCATCCCTCCAAGATACTATGACAGCCCACATTTGATGTGGCTAGACTGAGAGGCCACCTCAGTTGGAGTGGTGCGGGAAGTGTGAGGTTTAGGCTCTTCTCTGCCCACACCCTCTTCTGTGCTTGCTTGTCATTTGGTTACTCGATTTAGGTTTTCTGTGCATCATACATTCAAGTGGATAATCAATATCAGTAGCTTTCTGCTCAAATCCAAACTGATACCATGGATGAGTCTCCTCTCATATTCAGTGGTGCTGAAACAATCTTTATAGTGGGGGTGCTGTGAGCCCTGGAACAAAACTGTAAACCTGTGTATCAGGGGTCAGCAACCTTTCAGAGGTGGAGTGCCGAGATTTGACTTATTCACCTCTATGTATGGGTCTGAGTGCCAGTGATACTTTTTAAAGTCAATAATAGTCCTACTTACAGCAGCTTCATTAATAAATAAATTAAGATGCAGATCTTACCTTTTAGTGTGATCCTTGGCCTTGCTTTGCCTTGCTGAGTTCTCTGATCTTGGGCTTGTAGTTTGATGCTCAATTGCTGCATAAAGTGTCTGCGTGTCCAGTCATTAACCAGCTCCAGGATGGACAAAGAACAGTCTTCATATGTGAAAATATCTGTTCACAGAGGTATGTAGATCCAAAGGCTGAGAGCAGTGAAAATAGGGATGTTAAATATCAGTTAATTGAATAGTCGATTAACCTCATGAATTCTTATCGGTTAGTTGACTATTCTATAGTCCCGGAGGTGGGGTCAGCAGCAAGTGCACTCCAGCCCCACTCTTGGGGAGCCCCTGACACCCCACGCTGCTGCCTCTCTATCAGAGGCAGCAGTGCAGGGTGCCAAGTGGGAGCTGGTCCACGAGGGGAGCTAGTTCAAACACCAGTTCCCCTCGCGGACCGGCTGCCCGCCATTGCTGCAGCCACTGTCCGGGGGTGGAGTCTGAGTTCCCAGACGCAGCACAAGCTGGAACTGAGCCAAGCTGCCTGCCTGCATGGTTTCTAATACACTTTAAATGCAGAGCTGCAGGGGAGGTAGGTCCCAGACCCGGCACTAGCTGGGACTAAACCGTGCTGCTGGCCAGCCTGCTAAAAAAATTACTGCAGGAGGGGAGGGGAAGGGCCAGAATGCGTGTAGTCTATAGCATTAACCTATAAGCTTTTGCTTATCAGTTAATCAACTAGACCATTACATCCCTAAGTGAAAATGCCACTTTCTTCAAGCAGTCAAATTTCACAGGCAGGGAATTCCAACAGGCCATGATAAAGACCCCATGATCTGTCTCGGTAGCCTCAAGTGTGTGATGCAGATCCCTAAACTTCAAGGCCCGTAAGACTGAGCATTTTAATTCAGTGAGTTGCATTTCGAAATCCTGAACTCTCATCCACTGAAACACTGTTGAATCCATGTCGCTGGCAACAAAGTTGTCTGGTTTGATTAGAAAGGAAAATATTAGGCCAAAACATTGGAAATCTTGAAATCTGACAGAAAATTCTGATGCGAGTTCATTCTTGTACATTTTAATCTCAGAAACACTGATGGTGCGATGTTTCAATAGTTCTTTAAGATGTTGGAAATAGCGGAAAGCCGAGGTGTCAATGTTCCGAGAAAAAAAGGGCAAGTTTTGCAACAAATGCCTTCCATGTTTCAAAAAGACCCATAACAGTTTGGCCTGCACCCTGCAGACGGAGGTTGAGTTCGTTTAGATGCGCAGTGATGTCAGTTAGAAACATCAGTTGCATGAGCCATTTGTCATCATCCATTTTGGGGTAGTTTTGACCTTTTTCTGACAAAAAGATCTTGATTGTATTAAGACAATCCACAAAGCATGTCAAAACCTTCCCACGGCTTAACCAGCAAACATTGCTCTGAAGTGGAATGTCCTTGTATTCACTGTCCATTTCCTCAAGCAGGGCTTGAAACTGCCTATGTGTCAAGGCAGATCGAGCAACAAGAAAATTCACGATTTTCACCACTGCAGTCATCACATTATTAAGCTCAGAGTTAGAAATCTTGGCACAAAAAATTTCTTGGTGAATAATACAATGAAAATGTACTGCCGGGTGGCCAATGGGATCCTCAATGATCTTTACAAATCCCTTCTCTTTTCCGACCATAGCAGGGGCACCATCAGTTGTCACAGAAAATATTTTTGTGATTTCAATTCCTCTTTCCTCAAAATGATTAACAGATATCTTTGCTGTATCTTCCCCTGTTGTTGTGCCATGCATGGGTTTTAGACAGCATAGTTCTTCTCAATCTTCATCTGAGTCACAGTATCTCGCAAGAACTGCTAACCGTGGTACGTCATTTATGTCCACACACTCATCAAGCACAACACTAAATACCACTGCATCTTTTAATGCCACCGTCTGTTGTTGGTTATGTGGTCGGTTGGCCCGCCCGGAGGGGTTCCTCCTCCTCCGGCTCAGTGGGCGGCCACTCCGACCCACTGTGCTGCCCCTTTAAGACCGACCCCGTTGGTCCACAGGGAGCGGTCCAGCCTTAGCTCAGGGTATGAGAGCAGCAAACCCCTCACAGTTACGAGGAGCGGCCAGGCCCTCAGTCCAGGGCGTGGCAACAAACAAACGCAGTTACGAAGAGTGGCCAGGCCCTCAGTCCAGGGCGTGGCAACAAACAACAGGTGAGTAGCTCCTTGGTCAGGAGGGGTGCAGGCAGATTGCCTGTGGCAGTGGCAAGGAGGGAGAGACTGCCACCCAATAGGTGGGTGGCAGGGGGGGGCGCAGGCCCACCCACTCCTCTGCGCCCCGGCCCAGGTTCCTAGGGCAGCCGTGCGGGCTGCTTCGGCTCGGCGGGGGGGCTCCGGCCCGAAACGCACCGGCCTAGGGGCCTTTAACAGCCCCCACTATCCCTGGGCCACTTCCGTTCTCCCCCTTGGGTGGTACCTGGATGTCGGGCAGAGGAGACTGGGAGTCCAGGAGAGTCTCGTCCCACCGGGGTGGTCCGGTCCAGTCCTCAGCCGCTTGCAGGTCACTGGGGCTCAGCTGGACTCCAGGGGCTGGCAGATTCGGGCAGTTGAGCCAGGCCTTCGGGTCAGGGTCCGTGGGAGTCCCCAGCGGTGCCTCCGGTCGAGGTAGCTGGGGCCGCTTCTCCCAGTCCCGGGGCTGGCGCTGGGGCACAGGCTCGGGCTGGCCTTTTGGCTCCTCCGTTGCTTCTAGGAAGATAGGCCGGTTACGCGGGGCCTCCACCTCCCAGGCAGGGAGCCACCGGTCTGTGTCTGGGCCCCGGCAAGTAGGAAGTCCGGGCCAGGCCTCAGTCCCTACTTCCCAGGCTGGGAGTCCCGAAGAAGCCTCTAACCTCTCAGCAGGCTCAGCCCTGACTGAGGCCGCTGCCTGGGCTTTTATAGTCCTGGGCCCGCCCCCGGGCTCCCGGTCAGGTGATAGGGCGGGGTTAGCCTCTGCCCAGCATGGTGTCTGGAGGGGTTCCTCCTCCTCCGGCTCAGCAGGTGCCCGCTCCCCTGGCCCACTCCACTCTAGAGAAGGAGGAGAGGCAGCAGGGTGCAGTGCTGCTGCTCTTCCTTCTCCCTCCCCTTGCTCCTGCTCCTGCACCAGCTGGGGCTCTCCCTGCTCCACCCAGCCACCACCTGAGGCCTCCGTGCTGCTGGACCTGCTCCCCCTGGACACCGCCGCTTCTCACCACCACCGGCTACTGCTGCTGCTGCTGCCGCCTGAGGGGAGAGGGGGGGCCTGCCGGCTGCCCCCCCTCTCCCCTCCTCCACTCCAGAGGAAGAGGACCCCACCAGCACCCACCACCCAGAGGCCTTCCCCCGCTGACTGCTGCCTGCTGCTGCGCCCTGCCAAGGAGGAAGGAGGAGAACCACTATCCAGAACCGTGGAGGGGGTTTGTTCATTAGACTGAACTTTGTTTTTCCATCTGCTCCAGGGGTGGTGGTGAACTGAGCTACTAAGAAGGGGGGCAGGGGGAGGGGCCCAGAGCCCTCCCCCCAAGTCCAGCTGCCCCCCCCCTTTTTTTGCTGCCACCACCCCCAACACCCCCCTCCACCACCCCTTACCATCTGGACTGGCTCCTCTCCCCTTGGTGGGGTTTGCTGCCCCGCCCTCCATCTGGGACTTTGCTGCAGTGGTGGGCGAGGTCGAGCCCTCACAGCGCTCGTGGGTGTGCTCCCTCCCCACCCCCTTAGACTTGGCCCCCCCTCCTCAGCTACATTTGGTTGGGAGGCCTTCCTCACCTCTGGTCACTCACCCTACCCCAGCAGCTTGTTCCTTTCCCCACTGTCTGCCCTCCCCTGCTAGCCTAGGTTGCTTCTCCCTCCCTCCCCAAAGCTACTCACCCGTCACATTTACTCCCAAAGTTTACCTGCCATGCCCCTGCCTCAGCTAGCCTAGTTGTGCGCCCCGCCCCTCTCAGCTGCTGTTTTGTCTCCTCTTCACCCCTTCCCCCAGCCGCCCGCTAGCGCTTGAGGACTACCCCGTTTGCCTTGTGCCCCTCTCGAGCACCTGTGTCCTACCCTCCCCCCTTTTAGTTAGTTCCCCTGTACACTGTACCCCCCCCAATGATCCCATAGCCCCCCTTTTATACCCCAGTGCAGCCGGAGGAGCCGGCCCTTGTCCTGTACCCGTTGCTTTGTCCCTTGCCCATCGTGCCAGCACCCTCCTCCTCTGTTTCCAGCCTTACAGGGAGGAGTGGTTGCTGGCCTCTCGGTTCCCCTCATTTCCATCCTGCCCTTCCTGATTCCCTCCCTCCCTCCCTGCAGTCAGTCGGTGGGAGGGAGTGGTTGTCTCTCCCCTTCCCCCTCCTTCCCCAATCGCGCACCCTTTTCCTCACGTTCCTCCCCTCCGCAATAGCGCCCTCCTCCTCTGCCACAGCCTCAGCAGGGAGGAGAGGCTGCAACCCCCCCCCCTTTTTTCAGTTGCCCCTCTCCAAAACCAGTGCCTTCCCTCCTCCCTGCCCTCTCCCTCACGGACACCCTCCTCCCCTGCCTGCTGTTTGGTGGGGAGGAGTGGTTAACCCTTACCCTCCCTTCCTGCCATTTGTGCCTCCCTCCTCCTTCTCCACATGATGGAGGAAACCCCCCCTTCACTTGTCGATCCCACGGTCTCCCCGTTGCCACCGGGCCCAAAGAATGCCGCGGCTGACCTCCCGACCCCAGGCCCGAGCTCCGCCGCTGCCACGACCGATGCTCCCTCAAATCCGGGAGCAGCTTCCACCTCGGCCGGAAAAAAGGGCCGGGGGGGGAAGAAAGGCAAGGGCCCGGCCCCGAAGGCCAAACCCCCCACGGCTGAGGCTGCCCCGCCCGCTGTGGCTCCAACGTCCGCCACAGCCCCTCCTTCCCCTGCTGTTCCCTCCACCAGCTCTGGGGGAAATCCACCCACGGCCCCCAGAGCGTACGCCCAGGTGGCCGCTGCCGCCCCCCCACGTGCCGGGTCATCTGCCCATACCGCCGCCTCCAGCGCCATCCCTGGTGGCCGAGGTCCCTTTCCCACTCTGACCAGGAGGCACGGTGTTCGCTGCCTCCTAGTCGCCGCCTCGCCCCACGTCGAAACCTACGTGCGGGCGTTGGCGAGGGTGGTGGGGGCCTCGGCCGTGGTGGCGGCCTCCAAGATGTACGGCAAGGTGGTGTTCTTCCTTGCCTCGGAGGCCGCCACCCAGGAGGCGGTGGAGAGGGGCCTGGCCGTGGGGGGCGTGCACGTGCCCCTCGAGCCATTGGAGGACCTGGGCGTACGGGTGGTTCTCACTTCCGTCCCGCCCTTCCTCCCCAATGCCGCCCTGTTGCCTTCCCTCTCCACTCTGGGGAAGCCAATTTCTGTGATCAGCCCTCTCCCGTTGGGCTGTAAGGACCCCGCCCTCCGCCACGTTTTGTCATTCCGCCGGCAGGTGCAACTGCAAATGCCGCCGGCGACGCGTGGCGGGGTGGCGCTCGAGGGGTCCTTTATGGTGCCCTACCAGGGGGCCCTCTACCGGGTCCACTATTCTTCGGGGAGGCCTGGTGCTTCCTCTGCCGGGCGGTGGGGCACGTCCGGAGGGACTGTCCCTTGGCCCAGTCGGAGGGGGCGCCCGGGACGCCGGCCTTACCACCGCCGGCCTCCGCGGCTGCCCCTCCTCCAACCGACGGCTCTGCTCGGCAGCCGAAGGCGTCCCCTCCGGCGTGTCCGAGCGAGCAGGCGGGCCCTGACTCCATTCGATCCGTTTCTGCAGGGCCCGAGGAGGAGAGGGTGGCTCGCTCAGGGGGAGGACGACCCTCCGCCAGCGGGCCTCGGTCTGGGCGGCGACTCTGCGGCGCCGCCCCCTCCCCCTCCCAATCCCAACTCCGTGTCCCAGGTGGCCGACCCCGTCCTCACACTTGGGGCGCCCCTGATATTGCCCACTGGCCCGGCCGACTCGAGCGCCAGAGCCGATGCCGCCGAGCCCTCAGGGGCGACGGCTGGTGCCGAGTGGCCGGGTCTTGGGTTTGGGGACGCCCCCTTTCCCGCAACCGAGGCGGGGCGGTCATCTCCCCTTCCCGCTGGGGGCCCAGCAGAAGACACCGCTCTGGCCGACGCCGAGGTATCAATTTCAACCTCGTTACCTGAGCCCGGCGTCGGCGTGGGCCCCCTTCCTGTTCCTGCTCCCGATTCCCAGGTCCCCATTCGGGAGGTGCCGCAGCCCGGTGGGATAGCCACGGGAGACCCCTACCCAGACCCTGCCCGGGATTCCGATCCTCTCCCGTGTCCCGATCCTCCCCCTACCCCTGTTTCCGCCCTTTATGAACCCATCTCCAGCCCCGAGTCCTCCCCTGTCCCTGACTCCCCTCCAACCCCCACCCCTTCCCTGCTTCCCAACCCCGACCCACCGTCCGGCTCAGAGCCCATTCCTTCTCCCGCCTCTACCGTGAAGAACATTCCTCCGCTGCCGTCCCCCCATTCCTTTCCCACCCCGGCCCCTGCCGCAACACCAGATCCACCCCCATCGCCCCCCCAAATGTCCGCTAGTGCCGCCCCCACGGGGGCCGTCTCGTTCCCGCTGGTCGCGGGCGGCCCTCAGGGGGCGGTATTTGTATCCCCGGTCCCCAACCCGTTAGGGGCTGCCTTGTTCCCTCCGCCGCCCCCTCCCTTGCCGGAGTCGGGGACGGGCAGCGCGGCGCCATCGGTGTCGGCGCCGCGTTGGGGATCGGATCCCTGTTTGCCCGTCTCTGTGGCCCGTGAGCTCCACCCGGGGGCCCGGACGGAGAAGAATCCTGGTTCCCCCTTAGCGCTGAGGGGCGAGCTGCGCCAATTCCTCGCGGATAACCGCGGGGTAAAAGGGAAGGTGCAGCTCGCCCTCCAGCGCTGGGGGGACTTCCATCCCATCCTCCAGGCCACTAGAGCCCTGTTGCAGGAGGGGAGAGGGACCGATAGGCAGGGCGACGCGGCCTACCGCCGGACCCGCAGATTTCGAGACGCGCTCCTGACCTTCGGGGCGGAGTGCGGTCTGCTGCGGGACCTGCGGGGGGCTGACGATCGTCCTGCCCGTGAGGATCCACCCCAGCCCTCTCCATGAAGTACACCACTATCGCGACGTTGAATGCCCGGGGCTGTAGGGCGGGTCTCCGCAGGAGCCGGGTGCTCTCCTTCCTTCGGGAGGGGGGGTACTCGGTGGCCTTCCTGCAAGAGACCCACACGACTCCGGCCGTCGAGGCTGGCTGGCGGCTGGAGTGGGGGGACGGGGTATATTTTAGCCACCTCGGCGTCCGCTCGGCCGGGGTGGCCACCCTGTTCTCCCCTGCCCTACGGCCCGAGGTGCTGGGGACGGCCGAGGTTGTCCCGGGCCGTCTGCTGCACGTCCGGGCCCGCGTGGAGGGGCTGACGTTGAATCTGGTCAACGTCTACGCCCCGAACGCGGGCCCGGACCAGGTCACCTTTTATCGGCAGGCGGCCACCTTCCTCGGTACTCTGGATCCTCGCGAGTGTCTGGTCCTGGGCGGGGATTTCAACACCACCCTCGATGACCGGGACCGTGTAGGACTCGCGAACTGCCAGGCCGCAGCAGGCGTCCTCAGGGAGATCGTGGACCACCACTCCCTGGTGGACGTCTGGCGAGACCACCACCCGGACGACAGCACCACCTTCACCTACGTCCGGGTGGGGGACCATCGGTCGAGCCACTCCCAGTTGGATCGCATTTACCTCTCCCGCTTCCATCTGGCATGGGCCCACTCCTCCAGCATCCGGCCGGCCCCGTTCACGGACCACCATTTGGTGGCCGTGAAAGCCTCTCTGAATTCGGAGAGGCTGGGGCCGGCCTATTGGCACTTTAATAACAGCTTGCTGGAGGACGCGGGCTTCGTGGCGTCCTTCCAGGAGTTCTGGCTGGCCTGGCAGGGGCAGCGGCCCACCTTTCCCTCGGCGCGGCGATGGTGGGACGTGGGGAAGGTGCGCGCCCGGCTCTTCTGCCGCGACTACTCCCGGGGCGCCAGCCGGCGGAGGGATGCGGCGATAGAGCAGCTGGAACGGGAGGTCTTGAAGCTTGAGGGGCGTCTGGCGTCCGCCCCCGAGGATCCACTCCTCCGCGAGGCGTACCGGGAGAGGCGGGAGGAGCTCCGGGCCCTGGAAGATCGCAGGGCCCGGGGCGCCTTCGTTCGATCTCGCATCCAGCTCCTTCGGGAGATGGATCGCGGCTCCCGCTTCTTCTACGCCCTGGAGAAAAGGAGGGGGGCCAAAAAGCACGTCACCTGCCTTTTGGCGGAGGACGGCACCCCCCTCACGGACCCGGCGGAGATGCGTGGAAGGGCCAGGGCCTTCTACGCCAGTTTGTTCTCCCCAGATCCGACCGAAGCCGACGCCTGCAAGGTGCTCTGGACCGAGCTCCCGACGGTCAGCGAGGGCGACCGAGACCGGCTGGAGATGCCTCTCACTCTGGCCGAGTTCTCGGAAGCCCTCCGTCTCATGCCCAACAATAAAAGCCCGGGCATGGACGGGCTGACCGTGGAGTTTTACCGCGTGCTCTGGGACGTCCTCGGCCCGGACCTCGTCACCGTCTGGGCCGAGTCCTTGGAGAGCGGGGTCCTCCCTCTGTCGTGCAGGCGAGCCGTGCTCGCCTTGCTGCCGAAGAGGGGGGACCTCCGCGACCTTCGGAATTGGCGTCCCGTCTCGCTCCTCAGCACGGACTATAAGGTCGTAGCGAAAGCCATCTCGCTGCGACTGCGGTCCGTGCTGGCGGACGTCATCCATCCCGACCAGACCTACACCGTCCCGGGCCGTAGCATTTTTGATAATTTGTATTTGGTCCGGGATCTCTTGGAGCTCGGGTGTAGGGACGGCTTGTCGTTCGCCCTCCTGTCCCTGGACCAGGAGAAGGCGTTCGACAGGATGGATCACGGGTATCTCCTGGGCACCCTGCGGGCCTTCGGCTTCGGGCCCCGTTTTGTGGGTTTTCTCCGGGTGCTGTACGCCCTCGCGGAGTGTTTGGTCAGGCTCAACTGGACCCTGACCGAGCCGGTCAGCTTCGGGCGGGGGGTACGTCAGGGGTGTCCGCTGTCGGGCCAGCTGTACGCTCTGGCGATCGAGCCCTTCCTCCGTCTCCTCCGTCGGAGGTTGACGGGGTTGGTGCTCCGAGAGCCGGAGCTGCGGCTGGTCCTGTCGGCGTACGCCGACGACGTGCTCCTCGTGGTCCAGGACCCGGGCGATCTGGCGCGGGTGGAGGCCTGCCAAGCCGTCTACTCGGCAGCCTCCTCCGCCCGGGTCAACTGGGTCAAGAGCTCTGGCCTGGTGGTCGGGGACGGGTGGCGGGCCGGCTCCCTCCCGCCCGCGCTTCAGGCCATCAGGTGGAGCGCGGGTCCGCTGCTCTATCTGGGCGTTTATTTATCCGCCACGCATCCTTCTCCGCCGGAAAACTGGCAAGGTTTGGACGCCAGGGTGGGTGAGCGGTTGCGGAGATGGGCAGGACTGCTCCGGTGTCTCTCCCTTCGCGGGAGGGCACTGGTGCTGAATCAGCTGGTCCTGTCCATGCTCTGGCACCGGCTCAACACCCTGCGCCCGGCCCCGGAGGTCCTGGCCAAGCTCCAGAGGATAGCTTTGGAGTTCTTTTGGCCAGGACTGCACTGGGTCTCTGCAGGGGTCTTGTCTCTCCCCTTGGAGGAGGGGGGCCAGGGCCTGGTCTGCGTGCGCAGCCAGGTCCGGACCTTCCGCCTCCAAGCCCTGCAGAGACTCCTCTTTAGTGCAGGTAGTCCGGCATGGAGCACTTTGGCGTGCGCCTTCCTCCGCCGCCTCCGAGGGCTCCGATACGACCGGCAGCTCTTTTTTATCCACCCGAGGGGTCTTCCGCGAGACCTCTCCGAGCTGCCGGAATTCTACCAGGACCTCCTCCAGACCTGGAAGCTGTTTTCGGCGACCAGGTCCGTTGTGGCCGCCGAGGGAGGAGACCTCCTCGCGGAGCCCCTGCTCCACAATCCAGCCTTGTGCGTGCAGGTGGCGGAGTCTCCCTTGGTGCGCCAGAGGTTGATCCTGGCAGAAACCACCATGATCGGAGACCTCCTGGACTACGACAGGGGGGACTGGGTGGATCCCCGAGCGCTCGCTCGGCGCATGGGGCTCTCCACCCCCCGATCCCCTCTGCGCCTACTCCAGGAGGTGAAGGCGGCTCTGCCGCGGCCCGCTCTCGACTTCCTGCAGCGGTCCGTGCGAGAGGGTATCCCCCGCCCCTCCCTTCCTGCAAACCCTCCGTCCCTTTTTATCGGGCCCCTGTTCCGCGGGCCCCTCCGGCTTCCCCACCCTTGGACCCCCAGCCGGCTGCAAAAGTTGCAGCCGGTTTGCTTCCGAACCGCGCCTAGAGAATATCTGTACACGCTCGTGCTCCACACCTTGCATTTCCCCACCCTCATGTCCCGCCCCGATACCAAGTGGCGGGACTGTCTAAGACCCATGGAGGGTGGGGAACCCCGATGGGCCAGCATCTATTCCGATCTAATTCCACGGCCCATCGGGGACATCAGTTGGCGGCTCCTTCACGGAGCCGTGAGCACGGGCGTGTACTTGGCGCGGTTCACCCTCATCCCGGATACCTGCCCCTTTTGCGGCGTGAGGGAGAACCTGGCGCACGCTTACCTCGAATGCGCCAGGTTGCAGCCCCTATTCCGGCTCCTTCAGAACCTCTTATTGAGGTTCTGGCTGCACTTTTCCCCTCACCTCTTCCTGTACGCACACCCTATCCGTGGCCCCACAAAGTCGCGGGACCTCCTCGTCAACCTCCTCCTGGCCTTGGCTAAAGCCGCCATTTATAACACCAGGAGGAGGATGCTAGACGGGGGGGTTTCCTGCGACTGTGGGGCCTATTTCCGTTCCTCCCTCGTGTCACGTATCCGGGCAGAGTTCCTCTGGGCGGCGTCCGCTGGCTCCCTCGACAGCTTCGAGGAGCAGTGGGCGCTGTCCGGGGTTCTCTGCTCGGTGTCCCCATCTGGTCTCCTAGTTATAAACCTTTAACCTGCACTCCTTGCCCCTTTTGTTATTGTTTGTCCCAAGTAATTAGTTGGGCATGGGTCCAGTCGTCCCTCCCGCAGGCTGGGGGAGGGGCTTTTAGAAACTAGGCGGGCAAAGCCCGCCCACTCTCCCGTGTTCCAAATAGGCCTGGCCCACTCCACTCTCGAGAAGGAGGAGAGGCAGCAGGGTGCAGTGCTGCTGCTCTTCCTTCTCCTCCCCTTGCTCCTGCTCCTGCACCAGCTGGGGCTCTCCCTGCTCCACCCAGCCACCACCGGAGGCCTCCGTGCTGCTGGACCTGCTCCCCCTGGACATCGCCGCTTCTCACCACCACCGGCTACTGCTGCTGCTGCTGCCGCCTGAGGGGAGAGGGGGGGCCTGCCGGCTGCCCCCCCCCTCCCCTCCTCCACTCCAGAGGAAGAGGACCCCACTGGCACCACCACCCAGAGGCCTTTCCCACCTGGCTGCTGCCCACCCGCTGCTGCCGCCGTACCACCTGCACCCCACCGAGGGAGATCAGAAGCCAGTTGGACTGTGGAGGGGGTCTGTGTGTTAGGACTGAGCTTTTCATCTGCTCTTGGGGTGGTGGTGGACTGAGATACCAAGAGGGGGGCTGGGGGTGAGGTGTAGAGCCTTCCCCCCGGTCCAGCTGCCACTCACCCCCCCATACCACCACCCCCACAACCCCCTCCACCAACCTTTGCACCACCAGGACTCGCCCCTCGGTGGGGCTGGCTGTTCCTCCCCGCCTTTTGCCATCTGGGACTGTCCCGCTGCAGCAGTGGGCGAGGACTGAGCCTCCCACAAGCGCTCGTGGGCGTGCTTCCACCCCGCCCTTGGACTTGGCCCCCCTCCCTCAGCAGTGTTTGGTTGGGGGGCCCCCCCTCACTCTTGCTCTCCCTGCCCTATCCCCCACTGCAGAAGCCTTGCCCACCCCGCCCCGGTAGCCAGCTCTCTTTCCCCCTCCCTCCCTCAGTTTGCTGACCGACCCCGCCCAGCCTCAGTTTGTTTTACCTGCCCCGCCCGCATTCAGTTAGTATTTTGATTCCTGGCCCCCGCCTTGCCCTGCCCCGTCTTGTTCACCCAGTGCCCCCCTTCCCAGCCTCCCAGTAGTCTTCTAGCCCCACCCAGAGTTTCGGTCTCCGCCCCAAGTGCTTGTGTCCCCCTCCTTCCCTTTTTAGTTAGCCCCCCCTGCACATTGCACCCCCCCCTCGACAGCCGCGTAGTCCCCCTTGATACCCCAGTGCAGCCGGAGGAGCCGGCCCCCGCCCTGCATCTGTTACTTTGCCCCCTGCCTGCCCTGCCAGCGCCCTCCTCCTCTGCTTCCAGCCTTGCGGGGAGGAGTGGTTGCTGGCCTCTTGGTTCCCCTTATTTTCACCCTGCTCTTCTTGATTCCCTCCCTCCCTGCAGTCAGTCGGCGGGAGGGAGTGGTTGTCCCTCCCCTTCTCCCTCCCTCCCCAATCGCGTATCCCTTCCCTCACGTTCCTCCCCTTTGCAATAGCGCCCTCGTCCTCTGCCACAGCCTTAGGAGGGAGGAGAGGCTGCAACCCCCCCCTTCCCAGTTGCCCCTCCCCGAAACCAGTGCCCTCCCTCTTCCTTGCCCTCTCCCTCACGGACACCCTCCTCCCCTGCCTGCTGTTTGGTGGGGAGGAGCGGTTAACCCTTGCCTTCCCTTCCTGCCATCTGTGCCTCCCTCCTCCTTCCCCACATGATGGAGGAAACCCCTTCCCCTGTCGATCCCACGGTCTCCCCGTTGCCACCGGGCCCAAAGAATGCCGTGGCTTACCTCCCGACCCCAGGCCTGAGCTCCGCCGCTGCCACGACCGATGCTCCCTCAAATCCGGGAGCAGCTTCCACCTCGGCTGGAAAAAAGGGCCGGGGGGGGAAGAAAGGCAAGGGCCCGGCCCCGAAGGCCAAACCCCCCACGGCCGAGGCTGCCCCGCCCGCTGTGGCCCCATCGTCCGCCACAGCCCCTCCTTCCCCTGTTGTTCCCTCCACCAGCTCTAGGGGAAATCCACCCACGGCCCCCAGAGCGTACGCCCAGGTGGCCGCTGCCGCCCCCCCACGTGCCGGGTCATCTGCCCATACCGCCGCCTCCAGCGCCATCCCTGGTGGCCGGGGTTCCTTTCCCACTCTGACCAGGAAGCATGGCGTTCGCTGCCTCCTGGTCGCCGCCTCGCCCCACGTCGAAACTTATGTGCGGGCGTTGGCGAGGGTGTTGGGGGCCTCGGCCGTGGTGGCGGCCTCCAAGATGTACGGCAAGGTGTTGTTCTTCCTTGCCTCGGAGGCCGCCGCCCAGGAGGCGGTGGAGAGGGGCCTGGCCGTGGGGGGCGTGCACGTGCCCCTCGAGCCATTGGAGGACCTGGGCGTACGGGTGGTTCTCACTTCCGTCCCACCCTTCCTCCCCAATGCCACCCTGTTGCCTTCCCTCTCCACCCTGGGGAAGCCAATTTCCGTTATCAGCCCTCTCCCGTTGGGCTGTAAGGACCCCGCCCTCCGCCACGTCTTGTCATTCCACCGGCAGGTGCAATTGCAAATGCCGCCGGTGGCGCATGGTGGGGTGGCGCTCGAGGGGTCCTTTATGGTGCCCTACCAGGGGGCCCTCTACCGGGTCCACTATTCTTCGGGGGAGGCCCAGTGCTTCCTCTGCCGGGCGATGGGGCACGTCCGGAGGGACTGTCCCTTGGCCCGGTCAGAGGAGGCGCCCGGGACCACCGGGGCCCGGGAGGATGCCGGCCTTACCACCGCCGGCCCCCCTGGAAGTCCGGCCTCCGCGGCTGCCCCTCCTCCAACCGACAGCTCTGCTCGGCAGCCGAAGGCGTCCCCTCCGGCGTGCCCGAGCGAGCAGGCGGGCCCTGACTCCATTCGATCTGTTTCTGCAGTGCCCGTGGAGGAGAGGGTGGCGCGGTTGCCGCCAGGCGAGGGAGAGGGCTCCCCCCAGGTTGAGGTCACCCTACCCTCCTCTTTCCCTCCCTTGCCTCAACGCCCCCCCCGAAAACAAACTGCGCCCCCTGGCCTTGCCCCTGCTGACCAGCCCTCCACCTCCACCTCCACCTCGGAGGGCTGGACGCTCGTTCGGGGGAAGCGCAAAGCCCGCCCTTTGCGGGCTCAATCTCCCCCCTCCAATGGGGAGGGCGGGAAGGCCCCCCTCCGAAAGATCTCGAGGGGGGCCAGCGCTGCCGAGAGCACCCCCGACGAGCTTCAGCAGGAGGCGCCGGACGAGGCGGCCGTGGCAGCGAGGGGGGACGATGTCGCCCCCCCTGTGGAGCCCCTCCAAGAGGAGGCCTCGGGTGGAGCCCCCCCGGCCCCGGTTCCAGCTGAGCCCTCCCCCACTCCGGCTGAGGTAACTGTTGCCTTGGCGGCCGTGGGGGAGGGCTCCGGGGCCGAGGGGATGGAACTTAGCGCCATCTTCGAGGAGATCGAGGCCCTGGGTCTGACCCCACTCGTTCAGGGGGAGGACGACCCTTCGCCAGCGGGCCTCGGTCTGAACATCTAACTTTGCTTTCTTAGGAACCGCCATTAATTGTGGAGAATCAATATTTCATGCTGTCAGGATCTCTGTACACTTTTTTAAAAAATTTACTATTTTGATGGCTTTGCTTCTTCCCTCCCTCCGGCTTCAGCTGCTTCAGAGTAACACAAGGCTGGTGCACATGGGGAAAGCAGGAGACTGTCAAAGAGCAATAGTTTTTCCAGTCAGCACTATGCATATGCAAAGAGCCATAGTTTTTTCAGGATATGCAACACATATCCAATCCCCGGCTTCAACCCCCAATGGCAGCAACTCGCCCATCTATGGCTGCAACACGCCCACCCTCCGGTTCTCATGTTGCTGCAGCTTCAACAGCCCCCTTCTAGTTCCCAACCAGCCTGGGGCTTCAACACCCCATAATCCCCAACCCGCCTGCCTCGAGCTTCAACATGCCACGGCAGCATCTCGCCTGGCTGCCACGTGTTCTAGGCCCAAATTGCCATCTGCCCCACAATGCAGCCTCAGCCCCAGTGGCAGCCAGCCCCCAACATGGCACTGGCCGCCCGCAGCTTCAACACCCCTCCACTCCAGTCCCCTAGCTGCCCGCAGCTTCAACACACAAGTAGCATCAGAGACAGAGCAAAGATGACACTGATGGTGACAGCAGAGAAGAGAACCCACAGGCCATAGTGGGAACAACTGCTGGAATCGTGTCAGACCTAATCCTCTAAAGTCACAAATAACCATTCTGCTGTTTTTATTAATGTTTTATATAGAAATACAAATAGAAACCTAACAATAGGTGAAACATGATTGGGCATCAAGTCAATAGGGCTTCTCACAGGTCTAAAGTTAAGCATGTACATGACTGTCTGCATGGGGCTCTAATTTGTAAACTACCACACAAGAAGCAAAAAATAATGGAGATCAGTCACAGTAACTGTAGTCAAACTTAAAGCCTGATAAAAATCTAAATGATGGAGTCCTGCTTCTAAATAATGAATCCTCTCCACCATCCTAGTTTTCCTTCATTTCTAAATAAATAAACTAACACTCTCCTTGAACTTTTACTTTACAATACCTGTCTTTTTCTTACTCTAGTTTTTGGACTTCCATATCTTTCTTTTCTTTCCAAATACAGTACATTACAGCTTTGATCAATTGCCTCTAACTGAACAAGCAGAAGACCATTTATCCTTTCTGTCACAGATTTTTAGCCTCCTGCAATTAGCTGGCATATCCAGCCACTCTAACAATACAGTTAACTATATATAATTAGGGAACTATCCCTTAACTTTAGATTATATTTTAAGTGGCTTATGTTTTAGCTGCTGATAAATGTTTTATAATTTTCTGAAACATCTGAAAATATTAAAATAGAAAAAATTAATACCAGTGCACACAAACTTATCCATTCAACTCATAACCTGCTGTTTTTCCCTAATCAGGTAAGCAATCTCCTCACCATAAAGTAGTAACCTCCCACAGAAAACTGCCCAAACCCTTATACTCATCCCACCTGACCGAGAAAATAGATGAGCCTTTCAGCAACCTTAAACATTGCCTAATCTTAGGCTGTTGAAGTGAGGGAACCAGCAAACCCTCTTACTGAAAAGGCCTTGCATCCCAACTATGGGTACTGGTGTAACATTGTTGTCACAATCAGCTCAGATCTCTAGAAACTGAGTGAACAGTTCTACTCTTACATACACTCATTTTCCTTCCATGTAATACCATTGATGTTATTTGCACTATTCCTGATTCACGTCCATGTAACTCAAAGGAGGATCAGGCCTACAGTTACTAGTATTGTGGTATTGTGCTAAATTTTGTACAAACATACAACAAAAAGATGGGTTCTGCCCCCAAAGAGCTTAAAGGTAATACTTTACCTAAATGTGTAACATAACATTTGTGTATGCTCATTATTTGTTTTAGTCCTCAAGGACTCCCTGCAAGGTAGAAGGGAAGGCAGTGGGTTGTGGAGGTGGAGGTGCAAAAGCACAGCCAAAGGATCTCCTCCCATTCTCTCCACCCAAACTACTACAGGTTGCAGCTCGCTGGTCTGACATCCTCAGGACCTGACTGGGTCCAAACGAGGGGATTTGCCGGACCAGGGAAGGTCCCCCCTCTCATGGCCCATGCTGCCACCGATCTAGGGCTCCGCCTGCCCCAGTCCCCTGGGGCTCTCTAGATGCTGCTCGCCCTGCTACTTCAGGGGCTGGAGTGCCACAGCCAGAGCTGCGCAACCGTGGCAGAACTCTGCAGCCGCTGAGCTCTGTAACTGGGGCCAGAGCTCCATGTCAGGGGCTGGAGCAGAGGGATGGGGGTGGACCTCCATGGCCTGTGCCAGAGCTCCGTGGCTGCCACTGGGAGTGGGGCTGGAGCTTCCCAGCCATGAGAGCCTTAATAGCTGGAGCTCAGCAGCCAGGGCCAGGGCCAGTGCTCCCTGTTTGCCACTGGAGTCGGAGCTCCCTGGCCACGGCTGGAGCTCCCCAGCCGCTGGGGCCAGAACTCCCCGCTATGCCGCTCATCCTCCCTGTCATGATCATGAGCCTGGGGACTAAGGGGTTAACTATGTCCCTTACCTAACCAGGTAGCTGGCAGCCAATAGAAATGTAGGTAGGAATTTCAAACTGGGAGAAAGGAATTTTTGGGTTTTTCCCTCCTTTGTCCCTGGACAGTTTCTCTCCAGTTACTGAGAGGGACAGACAAAATGTCTTGCTCCAAGAAAAGACTCTTCACTATCTGTAAGTAGGGTAAAGTTTAAATAAATCCATTAGGTTTTATTGTTTTATGGTTTGGGAATGGGAATCTGATGTTTGTGCATTTAAAAATGGGTTTTCCTCTCCTTTGTAACTAAGCTCTTGGCCCATGGGGGGGTCCCCCCATGAATATATTAATTGGTGACTTTTCCATCTAGTCATTATGCTTGTAACAGGAGTACTGTGGTGATAATAAAAGTTCTTTTTCTTTCTTTTTTATTAACCTGGTATCGGTTAAGTTTTCTGTGTCCTGGTTTTTACTTTAGGGCTGAGATTTCCCAAGTGATCTCTTCCCTGGTTTCTTATCATTACTTGGGTGGTGGCAGTGGATTTTTATCCCCAAAATCTAGGTTTTTAAGATTTTGGGGGGAAGTTTTATACCAAAGCCTGGAAAGATAAGGTTTTGGGGTACTTTTGCGGGCCCTCCACTTCTGCATTTATTGTGCCAGAGTGGGGATTAGGCCTTTGCACTCCCCCTCTACACAGACATATGGGGCTCCTGCCTGAGTCACTGGTGTCCCCTACAGCACTCCTGCGCTGCCAGACCTCCCTGTTCCTGGGCTCTGTGGTCCACGAACAGCCATGGTCCATGCTGGACCACAGATGTTGCCAGACCAGGGAGTACCGGTTGAGCGAGGTACAACCTGTAACTCATTTAAGAGTCTGGGTTTTTTATATGAAAACAATTTCAGGTTTCTTTGTAGAACATGGAAGGAATCTGCAATGGGTCAGCTTTGCATGATAACACATTTTGTATAATTTCAATGTGATTCATACTGTAGATAATTCTTCAGTCCCTTCTGTTCTTGGTGTCTATTTGGATGTTCTCTTGGTCTTTTTTTATCCATTCACATCTCTATAAACCACATAGCTAATTCACAGCAGTTGCATCTCTGTTGTATGAACTATAAATATGTAGTTTAAAATGAACGTGTGTGCTATCAGTCTGGAAACTGTATTGGCTAGAGGTATGTGGATACAAGCTTCTTTGTCTGATCCCAGAATGTCATTATCAGTTGGTCAGATGTGATTGTTGTGAAGCCAACTAAAAGTAATGCCACTAATGACTTTTCTTTTTGTTGATTTTCAGTCAGGATAGACAGGCAAATTGAGACATTCCTGACTGCAACAATAACTGTGTGCAGGATTACAAGAAATTACAACCTAAAAAGTGAAAGGATCAGTTGTTCTGGTGGCCTAGATTAGTGCAGAACTCTAACTTCAACATAGCTACACCAAGTTATACTAGCTGAGTATCTGGCCCATAATACTCTTCAGTATTAATCTTTAGAGCTAAGGTCATTTTTACTTAATTGGTCTATTGTCTGAATTTGACCCAGTGACTCAAATATTAGGGTTTTTTAAAAAAAGAACTGGAGATGTTTGACTTGTAATGCTTGTAGTTAAGTATGCTAAAATAAAGACAATCACATTTCATGAGTAAGTTCTTAAGTTGCTAGCTGTAGTTGTCAGGAAGGAATATACCTCCTATCATATAACCAGTTAGTGGCAATACATTCCATTTATTTCTTGATTTTTCTCAGACTTTCCTCCTCACAACCTCTATTGTGTCAAATGTTGCCTGCTACAAAGAGCTGACAACATATAAAAATAGGTCAGTATATAATTTTTAAAAAGCAGCACTATTTGTGAACACCTGATAGTTATAGTTGTCTTGGCTCCAGTCCTAACCAAATATAGCATAGCATTAAGCAAGGCACAAGACGTTCCAGAATGTGATATAAACAAGTTGCATTCCAACCCAGCAATCCAGAAGCAGTTTATAGTCAGTGTGTAAAGGGAGAAGGGGGGAACTCTCACAGCAAGTGTAGAAGCTAGAGTTGACTGCTTTGTGACTGAAGCACGTACACTCATACATTTTATACTGCATTCTTGACTTCAGTTGAATTTTACAGATTTACACCATCTGAAGATGTGGCTCTTTCTATATGAGATGACCTTTCCTCCAGTAAAACTTCCAGCCATCTCAAACATTGTGATTCTCTCTACTATTTTTAATCTCTCTTTTTTTTCCTGGTAGTGAGGTGACCAGACTGGAAAACAGTATTTCAGTGACATTATTTTTTGTAAGAATTGCCTTTTGAAAAGAAGCTAAATAGGATGAAAACATCTGAGCTTTTCAGTTTCCAGAAACTGTCACTTCCAGTTAAAAATAGGTCAGTATATAATTTTTAGAACTGTTTCACCTTCCTAAGTGTGTCTCAAGCCAAAGCATTCTGCCTTTAGCCAAGGAGGAGGGGAGGATCAGTGGTCTTAACATCCTCATGTAGGAGGCAGAAGTGAAGAGTAATGGAGCTGTTCATCTACTTGCAGGGATCAGGAGAGTGGCAGGAAGAAAGGTCTCAAAAAACATCATTCAGCCCACTAGGAAGTTTCAGACTCTGCAACCTCATTACATACCAAATAACAATGTTAGTAATATGACTATTAACAGCCTGCATTTGCATATCTCCCTTCACTAGCCTGCCTTCTTCATAAAGGATGTCAAAGAACTTTAATAATTTAAAATCATACCTATCTAAAAGATTGATTGAGGAGGGAGAGTCTGCTTAATATGTAATTATGCTACTGGCAGACAGTCTCCTGGGTGCACTGTATAATCTTGTTTCCATTTATATACTGTAAAAAAACCCTTTCAGCTAGATCCTCCTGGCTGCATCACCCAGGTTTAAAATGTAATAAAGAAAAATAGCGTTGTTATTTTCTTTTGGCTGGTTTCTGGAGATCACTTGCACGTGACCAACTATTTTAAAGGCTTTAAATTATTTTTATACCAGCCTGCGGTTCAGTGAAGCCTAATAGGCTAACTAAAACACCTGGCTACAGAAAACAGTAACAGAGGCCTGCGGAGATCTGGATAATGCAAAACATCAGTTTGAGAGAGTTGTAGACTTTGAGATTGAGCAGACCTAATAAATCATACAGACCAGGGCAGGACCTGGTTCAACAGTATTTTGACAGCTTTGCCAATTCTTATTTAAATTGCTCAGCTGACAGTCTTCCACAGACTAAAATGTCACTGATTTCATAGCCTGTGACTCAATGTGAAAGAGAGGCTAAGCAGACTGTGACATGATTTAGTAAACATAATTTTAGTGCCCTTGTCATTTGTGTTTAGCACTGACAGCATGCTCAGAGCTAAACTCAACAGAGAAAGACCTGGTACCTGCCTGATACAGTTTATAGTGTAAATGGACAAAACAGCTACAAACTGCTTTCATTGATACATGGAAGGTTATGATTTTTTTCTTACACACAAAATCTTTGTGTAATAACCCTTCTAGCTTAGTTGCATTAACATTAGCAGCCCTAATGAAAGATGTGTATTTTAAGGCTGAATTTCAAGGAAAAGGATGGTTGCCTTGTGAACTGTAGGAGACAGGGAGAGCTATGTTTGAGAGGAGAATGGAAGAAAGCTTAAGATAGCTCTGTGAAGGAAGCTATGAGCATTGCTTTTTAGTCTGTACATTTTCTTGTCTGCAAACCCTGATTTGCACGAATTCCTTAAAGCTGTAACATGCTTTTTAATAATGCCACAAAAGTGTAGCAGTCTTTTTTATAGCTATAAAGACATTTTCTGAATTACACAATGGTGGTAATGAATTAGATTTTGCAACATTAAAGCACTACTACTAATTCAAAGAGGATTGGTGTAACTACAGGGGTTGTCATGAAAATCTTGCCAATTTTGCCTTTTATGAATTGATAAGCTTACTTCAATCTGCATCTGTAGTATTAAATAAGCATTCGTGTATCTATTATAGGGAATATCTTGGATACTGCAGATATTGTGCTAAAATTACTAAGGCTAGGTATACTCTACACACTTACATCAATCAGTCAGGTGTGAAAAATCCACATCCCTGTGCGATGTAGTTATACCAACCTAACCCCCCAATGCAGACAATGCTAGATATAGGGACAGCTTCTCCTGTTGACATAGATACCATCACTCATGGAGATGGATTCTACCAACAGCAGAAATTCTCATTAGCATAGCAGTATTTTCACTTATGTGCTACAGTGACATAGCTTCACTGATGCAGCTTTTAAGACTAGACTTGCCCTAAGAGCTAAAAGTTTACAGTAGCAGTAATCAGAGATTTAGCTGCTGGTGCTTCAGAGTCGAAAGAATAGAATGTGGTGTTTTTAAAGAGCAAACACAGCCCAAATGTTGTGCAGTAGCTGTAGTGGCTCATCCACAGTATGGCTGATGCCCGTATCACATGGTCCAAGTGATTCATCATTACAATAGCTCTGTCAAGGATGGCATCATCAACAGGATCTTTGAGTTGGACTGCTTTAATTATTAACCTGATATTTCAGCCCTGGAAAATACCCAGCATAAACACAAAGTGATCCTTCTTTGTGCTCCTATCTGTTTTCACAGGACTGTGCACAAAAAGGAAAAATCATACAGTGTTTATAAGAACAAGGATATGTTATTTGTGTTGTGGCTAGAATGTCCCCTGCAGTTGCAGTCTAAAGCCAAACTCTTCAGCTCTTCATTTACTCATGCAATATTCCCACCGAAAGCTGCAGGATGTTGTCCCAAGTTGATCTTTTATATTCTTGGTACTAGCTTGGCAACATGGAGAGAAAGCATTGGAAGAGCCTCTTAGTGTGCTTTAAAAGTTTAGGGGTCAGATCTGTAGCTGGTGTATGCTGGCATAGATCTCCTGAAGTTGTAGTAAAGTATCATCTTTAGGAAGATACTACCCTTGAAATCAATGGGGTCAATCTGACTATTTATTTTTTTCTTATACTACACCATCCATTGGAGACATAATTCTAAGCTTCAGCGAAAGCCCTACTATCTTGTTCATTAAATACTTCCATACAGAACTGTGTAACTGTTTGTATTTTTCCAGTGGCACAAATTAGCTTAGTAATAGAGATGTAGCCGTGTTAGTCTGGTCTTGCTGAAACAAAAGACAGGACTATGCAGCATTTAAAGACTAACAAGATGGTTTATTAGGTGATGAGCTTTCGTGGGCCAGACCCACTTCCTCAGATCAAATTGTGGAAGAAAATTGGCATGACCACACATACCAAAGGGATACAATAAAAAAAAGTGAACACATATAAAATAGACAAATCAGATTTTAGAACCGGGAGGGTTCCACAATTTGATCTGAGGCAGTAGGTCTGGCCCACGAAAGCTCATCACCTAATAAACCATCTTGTTAGTTTTTAAAGTGCTGCATTGTCCTGTCTTTTGTTTCCACAAATTAGCTGTTCTCTACAAAAAAAAAAAAAGACAAATAATGACAGCACTTCCCAAGGGATGATGAGTGTGCATATTATACAAATTGATTCTTCTTTGTGCTCCTATCCGTTTCACAGGACTACACACACAAAAAAGGAGGAATCATACAATGTTTATAAGAACAAGGATATGTTATTTGTGTTGTGGCTAGACTGTCCCCTGCAGTTGCAGTCTAAAGCCAGACTCTTCAGCTCTTCATTTACTCATGCAATATTCCCACTGAAATCTGCAGGATGTTGTCCCAAGTGCATATATATATATACACACACAAAACATCTCGCTCTTCTGCTCCCTCTTTTCCAATATAGAGAGGGAAAAATTAAAACTAAGGAGAACAAAGTAAAAAAACTACAGAGAAGATAGCAAAAAAAAAAAAAAAAGCATTTGCATGTCTAGAAAAGTATTTAAATGAGAACTCATACAACACTTTATTTTCTACTGTATAAGCATTGCATTAAATGGTATCATCTAGAATTTCTATAACACATTCTCTTACCAAGTAGAATGTTACTGCTAATTGCTCTGTTTTTAGTAGCTACTATGCAAAACATTTACCACATACAGGGCATTGTAAAACATCAAAACTAATTACTTCTTTCTCTTGTCATTCTAGAGGAACTTTGTATTTCTTCATTTACTAGCATCATTAGAAGCCTGTTCCAGGACAGCCCCTACTTAGTGAATGCATTGCAAGAGTATGCAAACTTCTTTTAAAGATGGTGTCATGAATAGGAGCTGCTAAGGAGAGTCTGATTTACCTGGAGAGTGAGGAAAGAGTTAAGCAACTCTGGAGATACACCTGAGGGAGGGGCCTTCGGGCTTTCAGCCAATGAAATGCAGATAGGAATTTCAAACTGAGAGAGAGGGTTTTTTTTTCTCTCTTCCTTTGTTTTTGAGATCAGAGCAGCTTTTCCCCAGGTAATGAGAGATGGGCTTTCCCAGGAATAGACTCCTTGAAATGTGTAAGTAGGGAAAAGTTTAAATAGTCCATCAGGTTTTATTGTTTTCTTTGTTTGGGGGTTTGGAAATCATGTCTGAGCTGGTTATTTGTTTTTCTTTTTTGTAACTAAGGATTATAACCCAGGGATTTCCCCTGAGTTTATTTCACTCCCTGGCTTTTAACCCCCAGTCATTTACTGTGCTTGCAACAGTAGTCTTGTTTTGATAATAAAAGTGTTTTCCTTTTTGTTTTGATTAAGCAATATTGGTTAATTTTTGTGTCCTTAAACCTATGTGCCTAAGTTACCCAGGAGGAGCAGAGCCCCATTGTTCTCTGTGGATTCCCTCTGTTTGTTTTCCCAACTCTAAGTGAAATGGAGGTTGGGATAGGGGGGAGAGCTTTGCCTCAGGGAGGGGATTCCCAAGTGGTTTCTTCCATGGAAAAGGGTTTATTTTATATATTTTTTTAACTACACTTGGGTGGTGGTAGTGATCAATCGTCTTCCTTTTGTGTCTCAGGGAAACTGAGACTGGACAAGTTTGTCTCTGGGAATTACAGACACAGGTTCTTGCAGAATTTGTTCTGCTTAGCTGGCCCCCATATCTTCACTTGAAGTGCTAGGTTGGGGAATTGAGCCATGACATATGGTTAATGAAACTGTCTAGCAACAACACATGTGTTTTGTTTTCTTACAAAAATTTGCACCGGGGGAAGAAATAAGGCCAAATTCATTCCTGGTTGTAAGCTGTCATAATGCCCGTTAGGTCAATGCACAATGATTACAGCAAGTTTGAAGTTGCCCCTGTCTTTCAGGCCATATTTATCCCAAACTACCTCATTGCTAGTCTCTATTCCATGACCCAGATAGCCTCCTTCCACCTGAATGCTGAGAGGTGGCACTATTTGTTATGGTAGCAGTAAGCATTTGCATAGGGTTTCAAAGACCTACTCATGGGAGATGGTGGCCAAAAGAAGAGATACAGATTACTTCTACACTAGAACTGTATGAAACGTTTGGAATGAAACCTTTAGTGCATGAAAATAGTGTAATATCTCTGAATAATCTGTGAAATTTCTAGTACAGGGTGGGCAAAATACAGCCTATGGGCCGAATCCAGCCCACCAAACATTTTCCATCAGCCTGCCATGACCTTCCAGGATGGGGCAGGACAAAAATGTCCCACAGGGGTACTTAGGCAGTCTGCTTGTCTGCTGCCACGCCATTCCCAGAAGCACTACAGCCAGCAGTGCTGGCAAGCTTGAGAAGAGGAGGAGGGCAGCAGGTCTCCATTCACAGCTCCTATCCCAGCACCATTGTCACAGCTCCCATTGGCCGGAAGCTGGTCAATGGGAGCTGCAGGGTGGTTCTTGCAGGAGTGGTCCCCTGATCTCATATGTAGGTTATAGGATGATTTGGAGCTTAAGAAAGAAGTAGAAATTAGGTTGGGGGCTTAAGTTAGCCTAAGTGTAGAGAAGTATGGGAAACTGAAGTTGCTAGTGGTAAAGGGTCATGGCTGTGGGGCAGAGCCCTGTAAAAATGAAGTTTAAAAGCATAGTGAACAGAGGAGTGATGCAGAGAGGAACTCTCAGCACAGGATAGCAGAGCAGCATTTGGATAAATGACGGTAATCATCCTATGTTCGCTCACATGGCCAAGTCATAGCATTTTGATGATTGTGAAATAGCATTGCCAACTTTCAGTTTGCGGAACACCAAACACTCTTGCCCCACCCCCTGACCTGCCCCTTCTCTGAGGCCCTTCCCCCTACTCACTCCATTCCTATTCATTCCATCACTTTCTCTTCCCCCCACCTTTGCTCATTCACTCATTTTCACTGTGCTGCTTCAGGGGGTTGGTGTGAGAAGGGATGAGGGCTCCAACTGGGGAACTTCAAGAGGGGACTCTAGGTGGGGGCCAATGGCTTCAGCATCTAGGAGGGGGCTCAGGGTTAAGAACATAAGAATGGCCATACTGGGTCAGACCAAAGGTCCATCTACCCCAGTATCCTGTCTGCCGACAGTGGCCAATATCAGATGCCCCAGAGAGAGGAATCACAACAGGCAATCCTCACGTAATCCCTCCCCTGTTACCCACTTCCAGAGAAACAGAGGCTAGGGACACCATTCCTACCCATCCTGGCTAATAGCCATTGATGGACCTAACCTCCATGAATCTATCTAGCTCTTTTTTGAACCCTGTTAAAATTCTAGCCTTCACCACATCCTCTGGCAAGGAGTTCCACAGGCTGACTGTACGCTGAGTGAAGAAAAACTTCCTTTTGTTTGTTTAACTTATTAATTTCATTTGGTGACCCCTAGTTCTTATATTGTGGGAATAAGTAAATAACTTTTATTATTCACTTTTTCCATACCAGTCATGATTTTATAGACCTCTATCATATCCCCCCTTAGTCTCCTATTTTCTAAGCTGAAAAGTCCAAGTCTTTTTAATCTCTCTTCATATGGGACCCATTCCAAACCCCTCATCATTTTTGTTGCCCTTTTCTGAACCTTTTCCAATGCCAGTGGGGCATGGGAAAGGGTTTGGAGCATGGACTGCAGGCTTCAGGCAGCACTTACCTCAGGTGGCTCCTAGAAAATTGCCAGAATCTCCCTCCAGCTCCTAAGTGGAGGTGTGACTGTTTGACTCTGCATCCTCCCTGCACCTGCAGGCACTGTCCCCTGAACTCCCATTGGCTGTGGTTCTTGGTTGATGGGAGCTGCTGAACTGATGCTGCAGGTGGGGGCAGCACACAGAGTCCCTATGGCTATCCCTATGCCTAATAGCCAGGGGAGATGCTGGCAGATTTCCAGGAGCTGCATGGAGCTGGGTAGGGAGACTGCCTGCACCACTAACTGGACTTCTAATGGTCTAGTCAGCTATGCTGACTGGAACTGGCAGGGTCCCTTTTTGACCAGGCTTTCCAATTGAAAACCAGATGCCTGGCAACCTACTGTGCAACCACCTGTTGATTTGGCAGTATGTGAATGACAGGTGTCTGATATCACCACTGCAGCACACAAGATGCTAATCCTGCATCTTAACAGGTGGTTAGACTAGCTGACCTTTGCAGTCCCTTCTACCCCTGTGGTTCTAAAATAATTTAATATTGCACTGCCTAGGGGAAACCCAGGAAATAAGCAGTCTGCTTTCCTAGACTAGTAACATGAGCACTTTTACCAAGAAATCTGCCTGAACCAAATGCCTATACTTGAATACCACTTAACTTGGAAGTTTTCATAATTATTATACAATACTCTTTATGCCTCTCCAGCATAACTCCTCCAGCAGTGTGAGTATCCTGGTAAATGAATCACACTTATATGATCAAAGTTCCATTATTCCTGGGAGGCATGAAGCCCAATATCTATTCACATCCACTTTTTCAATTTGCTTTATTAAATATTGAATTTAGTATCTGCTGGTGTGGTTGCATGTACATAAGTTTGAGTCTTTCCTATTTAGCTCTGATAGCAGAGGTCAGGTGCTTTGACTCATTTGGCCCTAAAGTAGACTGTCAGCTGCTCCTGCCTACCAGGCATCTGGAAATGAAATTTACATACTATTTTACTTGTGTAAGTGAATAAGCAAGAACAGCTCAATTCATCACTGTCTAAAATCAGTAGGAATGAGAAAAAACAGTTCACCCCTTCCTGATTTTAATTTTTCCCTAATTTCCCAAAGGAAACTGGAAGGAGTTCAAAAGGGCTTGTGCCATACTGTACTCTCAATTAGTTTCTATTGAATCAGTACCAGACCAAAAAGAAACATCTGATGCAGAGAAATAATTTGGAACCAAAATTAATTTGATATACTTTATCCTGACATCTTTCTTTACTAATGCTTGAATGTTATCTCGTTGTGTTCTGCTGAACAATTTTCAGCTTTAACTATCTTTTCTTTTTCTTCATTAGTTCTTAGCTGCTAATGTAGCAGATACATAACCTACTATATAGTAAATGGAAATGAATAGACTGTTAGGACATTTATTGTGTAATACATTGGAATGCATGCTTACCATGTTTCTCTGAGAGTCAAAAGTGTTGAGCTGAATTACCATATTAACACAGCTGCTATTAATCAAATGGGGGATTTCCTTAATTGTGCGGTGGGGTTGTATAAATCCTATCCCAGGCAGGAGGAGTTAGAGTAACTGTGGGCTTAGGCAGCCCTGCCACACATATAAGGCATGCTAATCTTGGAGAAGGAGTCTCAAAAGGGAGAAGCTCTATTCAGAAGCACCTTACTGGGGGAAGTAGAGACACCTTATCTTCAGCTCCCTAAAGAGAGCCAAGCTACTTTAGGTAGTCCTTGAGCAGAGAGCAGTAGGACATACAGGATAGAAAAGTTAATACCACTCCTTATTTCTGTTAATTTAGCTTCCTTTCCTTTTGTTATCTTCAGGATTGGAACTAGTGGCTTGATCCTAGGACAGACTGTCATTGAGTGCGATTTTCCCAAAGAAAAGGTTACCAAACACAGGAAGTAGTCTTGGGAAGCAGCAAAAGGTTTGACAAGACAGATCTTAAAAATTTTCTACAAGGGTCCCTTGGCCAGAAACTACAGTTAAGGGAAATACTGTGTTCTGCAAGAAGAAAATCTCCCAGACAGAAGGACTATTGAGCCTGTAGTAGAGCTGGCAATCTGCTGTGAGGTCCTGGGGGAATATTGGGTGAAAATCCCTGACTTACTTTGCAAGTAATGAGACAAGGTGACCTGGCAGGAAGGTGAGTCACAAGGCACAGAGGGACTACAGCAGACCTGGCTGACAAGAGTACAGAGGAAAAAATGCTGCATATAGCCACATGTCAGTGTGCAGGCTGGTGAGTCTTTGCCACAATAAAGGCATATCTACACTTTGAGCATAATTCCCAGCTGAAGGAGACATACTCATGATAGCTCCAACTTAAAGACCACACAAGGTATGATAGCCATGACAGCCTAAGTGGCAGGATGGACTAGGCACCCTGGATATTAGGGATGTAAATGGTTAACAGGGAAGCCTCACTCATAATGTGCCTAAGGTCTTGGATATGCCTGTACTTGGAGCAAGTCCTTCCTACCACTTGTGCTGACATGACTACACTGACTCTATTTTGAGTATGCTAGCTCAATTAGAGCCAATGTGCATGTGTCCCCTCAAGCTGGGAATCACACTCCCAGCTCCAAGTGAAGAAACAACCTAAGGAATAGGTACCTATAATTTGTCTAAGGAAAAGGGATTTGAGTCCAACCTCACTGCTGCCATGAATTTCCAAACAACCATAAAGCGTAGCATAATGAAAACCATTAAACCCTGGGTGGCCACAGATTTCTCTTATCTCCATTTTCAATCAACCAACTTTATGTGAAAAACCAATCTATTACAAATGTTCCCTTGTGTACTATTAGCCTCTACTCAGTTGTTCCAAAAATGCTGTCTACTAAGTAGAAATAATGGTGACCATTGTGGATTTGTAGTAATTGAATTTTACCACATAATTAAACAATGGGCAGTATACATGCAAATGCACTTGTGTAACTAATTATTTATATATAAAATACATGGATTTTATAGCCTTTACTGGTCTAGGTTAAAATTTCAATCAATGTTCTAGTAATCATTGTTCATTTTGAATTTAGGGAAAACATTATTTAATGTGTGATACTGTCTACTTGTATTCTTTTTTTAAGAACTGGATTTCTATTTTAAATGCAATCTGTAAATAGATCTAAAGAAACTGCTAATTCACAACAGAGGCAGATATTACATGCCAGGAAAAGTTACAAATTATGTAGCATTATTATAGTACAACATTAATATACATAAGTATACTCAAGCAGAAAAGATGTTTGTTTTAATGATCTGTTATCCACAATCTGCTACACAAACAAGTATAGCACTTATGTACCTACATATGACAGATCAAGAAATTCATCTGAGTATGAAGAATCAGAAATTTTTAGATTTCTATTTTGAAAGTAGGCACTTGATAAATAACAATGCCATTTATTTTATTCTATTTAAAAGGAAAACTACCAAACAGTACTTCTCAGTTGTATTCAGCCAAAAGTGAAGTGCCAGAGGAGTACTTTATAATCAACTTCTGTGAAGAAAGCTTTGCAGTTTTTGTATTTTCTACCCATTTAGAATAAAACATGATCAAACTATATGGCTGACTCCTACACAATTTCTTTAGTGACTAAGATTTATTGGAAAACCTTAAACAAAACAAAACAAATAGTCTTAAAGCACCTGAAATATTAACAAAACATGTAGATGGTATCATGAGCTTTCCTGGGCACAACCCACTTCTTCAGATGTGGCTGATTTATTGAAGAGGGTTGCATGCTTTGAACTTTGGCCAATAAAACTTGCAAAAATACATGCAACGAGAAGGATATTTTGAAAAACATAGCTTTCCTTCATCCATGCATGAATGATCATGGGGAAATGATTTTTTTTCTTGGTAAAGTGAATTAATTTTATAGTGGGAAGCTAAATCTGCCAATAGATAGTATTATTACTACTATTCAATCACTTTAAATAATCCAGCTCATTAGCAACTAATACCACCAGCTCTTTCAATACATGAGTTAAGTAGTGGTCCCTTAAGGGAGAAATATGATAAGCCAATGTAAGAAAGACTAATTGAGTCTACTAACACTACTTTGCCATAAAAGGATTATATAATCATTCTGAATTAGATTGAAAATAACTGCAAAATTAGCAAATACCTTTCTCTCTGCAGTATTGTGAGGCCCAGGACTTTACAAAAGACATAGGATATGATTAGAGACCACTAGTGACAATCTGTGGTTGCTCCCCTCCTATACTGATGGCTCCAGCCCTGAAGCTTGGCTCTGCCATTTCCCTGGCTACAGAAGATAACTAATCTTAGTGCAACACAATCTTGGAAAAGAGCTGAAATATCCTCCCTCAGAAGCCTGCCAGAATCCAGGGTAGTTTGTTACCAATCTAGCTTGAAGGGCCTAGCTTCTCCCTGAGTCATTCCTTTCCCATGCTCTGGTATAGCCTAGCCAATCAGCACAAGTGTACTTAATTGCAAGCTGAGGTGTTTATATAAATTAATCAGTAGGGGATGCCTGCTGCAGGCTGCTCTCTGTTAGACAATTTGTTCCTGTGTTAGGGTTGTCAATGGTTGCTGGCCAATGGGAGCTGTAGAGTCAGCACTCAGGGTGGGGCTACACATGGAGCCCTTGTGGCTGTTCCTCCATTTAAGAGCTCAGGGACATGTTGCTACTTCTGGGGAGCCACACAGAGCCAAGTAGGATGCCTCCCAGCCCCACACCAGTGGGACTTTTAATGGCCTGGCCAGTGGTGGTGACTGGAATAATGAGAATCCCTTTTCAACCAGGTGCTCTGGTCAAAAACCTGGCAACTCTATCCTGGCAGGAATTAGACGGACCCCTTTATGGCCTGTCAGCAGGAACAATTCATCTGCAAAGGATCACACTCTAGTAGCTTAGACTCTGACTACTGGGGGTAGGATTTTCAGAACTTAATAGCCCCTCCACTCAGCCATTTCATACCCTTTTCCTACTAACCTCTATTATTTGATGGGTCACCTTTGGGCTTTCCCTCCCAACTCTGCCAGTGGCTGCTAGGTCAGTGGGAGTCTAGCACTGCCCTTGGTTGCTGGCTGCTGTACACACTCTTGTACTGGAGTGAGGTTATGGAGACCCCTATACGTAACCCCCGGTAGCTCAGGTGGGCACCAATTCAGTATGAGGCTCAGGGTAGGGGCAAATTGGTGCCTAGTTTGATAGTGGCCACTACCCCTGCTCACAGGCTATGGTGACCTCTGCCTTAAATTTCAGTCTGTTTTACAGTGGTCCCTCTGGCAGGGTGTGTGCTGTGAACATTTGCCTGCCTTGTAGCATGTCCATTGCCAGTAGGTGTGATGTGCTGTGTGCAGCCTTCCCTGCTTGGGTGCACCTGTACTGAATGGGAGAGTGAGGAGTGGCTGTAGGATGAGAGCAGGTCTATTTCTCCTGTCAAGAGGGAGTGATAAGGGAGCCCTGGTGTGACCAGCCCTGTCTCAGGAAGCATTTGGCAAGCTCCACCAGTCTCCAGGAAATAAAACCTTTATTTTTAAACAAACTATTGATCTGTTGCAGCATGGAGTGAGCAAGTAGGAGCCCCAGCTCAGGTAGAGTCCACATGGGGGAGGGGAGGGGCAGAGCTCACCGGGACATTTATCTGTACCAGGATTGTTGACATCTTCCCTGTATTCCCACATACAGTTCAGGCTGATGAGACTCTATTGGGATGTGTGACGGGGCAAGACAGCCCCGCACTGAACTCTCAGGATTTAGTCAGAGTAACCTGGCTAAAGAAGCCCTGCTCCCGCAACCCTGCCGGGCATGCTCAGACTGCAGCCCAGGTATAAAAGCCTGAGGAGAGGCTTAGTCTGGGCTGACTGCTGGAGGGAAAGGACCTGGGAAGGACCTAGGAAGGGAGTGCCTGACCAGCATCAGCCAGCGATGCCAGGGCCAGTTGGGACATCTCCACGGCTGTCTACAGAGGAGAAGCTGCCCCCAGGAATGTGGAGGACTCCGCGAGCACGTGGGAAGAGATCCCATCAGACCAGGTAGGAAGTGGCCCAGAGAGGGTGCAGGAGGAGCCTCTCCCACCCCAGGAACCTCGGCGAGTTTCGGTTGGAATCCCTGCCGAGGGAGTGGTGGGCTGTCCTGCCACTCACAGGGCCCTGGGCCGGGACCCGGTGGAGTAAGGTGGGCTCAGGTCCCCCTACCAGGGGTGCAGTCCCACCCTATCAGTGACCTGCCGTCGCAGCCCCTACAGCCGCGTTGTAAAGGGCCGACCAGTGATGGTGTATTGGGACTTGTGCCAGTGGGCCCTGCGTTAAAGGGGACCGTCATTGACTTCATATAGAGACTCTGGCCAGCAGCCCCTGCCTTAAAGGGCCACTTAGTGACTTTGCATAGAGACTTGGGCTGGTGGGCCCTGGGTTAAAGTGACTTTATACAGAGACTTGGGGTCCTACCCCTGCCCTGCAGAGGAGGCAGGAAAGTTGGCCCTGTGACAGTATGACAGGCTAGATTAGTTTGTAGCAACCCATAAAGGTTCTCTTGCCTCTCTTGTGCACATATACCATATATGCACTGGAGCTTTAACAGAGGCCTACTTTTACACATACACCCCTTATGCTCCCAACAAGTACACACATACATGACACCCCACACGTACACCTCACATGTGCATAACCCTTTTCCATGTGCATGTGTAACCCACATACCTAGTGGGTGTGATTCACTGTCCCATGTAGTGGCACTTAGCCCACTTACAGCGAGATATAAGAATGAGTGAGCTCCACAGCCTAAGCTGAGAGCCAGCTGGCTTTATAGCACACGCTGTAGAGGCTCCTACACTAAGCTCTAGAGGGCCCAGGTTTGGTACGGTTCCACCTATAGGTGGTTACACATGTACTTACAAGTTATGTTTCCTCTACACATCCCCTTCTCAAAGAGAACTACCTTTCCCCTCATGCATCCTGGCACACAGACTCATCCATCCCTTTGCTCACACACTCCTTCATGTAGTGAATCTCTTCAAAGAAACAGGTATCCTCTAAAGTCTCTTGCAGGCCACAGTTGCTGGTGGGAGCCCTGCCCCATGCACCCTGTGACCCAATGTTCCTTCTGCCTTATGAAATTTGGGGCTTGGCCCTTTGAGTCTAACTGGAGTTGAGCAGGATTAGGCAGGAATCATTAGATATCCTTTTGGAGACCTGAGCCAGATTGCCACAGGACCCCCTCCCCCTTTCCACTGTGGATTACACTGTTGGCCAGAGCTTACCTTGTCATCTGAACCCAGAGCACCATGTAAAGGACCAATCCCAGGCTGCCCTATTCAGCTAGAGCCTACCTGCCTTCCAACTTAAGCCATTACTGGGTGACATTGACAGGTAACTGGGATTCTACAATATCTCATTTAAAGTCTCTGCTGTTAACAACCCAGAATGTGAACAGCAGGCAACAGCAAGTGATTTTTGTACTGAGCAAGTGTGAGACCAGAGTACATTTTTTTTTTTGAAGTTGTTTTTCAACAAGTACATGCAATTTAAAAACCTTCCAGAGCTTGTCTAAGTAGAAGGAACTGGGATTTTCATTGATGCATGTTTCTTCACTGACCTCAGGTACATTGATAGAACATTAGACCTGGAAGGGACCTCATGGCAGGACCCGTACCGTCTAGACGTCTATCTAACCTGCTCTTAAATATCTCCAGAAATGGAGATTCCACAACCTCCCTAGGCACTTTATTCCAGTGTTTAACCACCCTGACAGTTAGGAAGTTTTTCCTAATGTCCAACCTAAACCTCCTTTCCTGCAGTTTAAGCGTATTGCTTCTTGTCCTGCCCTCAGGAGCCAAGGAGAACAATTTTTCTCTCTCCTCATTGTGATACCTGAAAACTGCTATCATGTCCCCTCTCAGTCTTCTCCTTTCCAAACTAATTCTTCTTTCCAAACTTCTCCTTTACAAGCCCAATTCTTTCAGTCTTCCTTCATAGGTCATGTTCTCTAGACCTTTAATCATTCTTGTTGCTCTTCTCTGGATCTTCTCCAATTTCTCCACATCTTTCTTGAAATGCGGTGCCCAGAAATGGACACAATACTCCAACTGAGGCCTAATCAGCGCAGAGTAGAGTGGAAGAATGACTTCTCGTGTCTTGCTCACAACACTCCTGTTAATGCATCCCAGAATCTCATTTGCTTTTTTTGCAACAACATTGCACCCTTGACTCGTATTTAGCTTGTGGTCCACTATGACCCCTAGATCCCTTTCTGCAGTACTCCTTCCTAGATAGTCACGTCCCATTCTGTATGTCTGAAACTGATTGTTCCTTCCGAAGTGGAGTACTTTGCATTTGTCCTTATTGAACTTTATCCTATTTACCTCAGACCATTTCTTCAGTTTGTCCAGATCATTTTGAATTACGACTCTATCCTCCAAAGCATTTGCAACACCTCCCAGCATGAGATCATCTGCAAACTTAATAAGCGTACCCTCTATGTCAATAACTTAATCGTTAATGAAGATATTGAACAGAACCGGTCCGAAAACAGACCCCTGTGGAACCCCACTTGTTATGCCCTTCCAGCAGGATTGTGAACCATTAATAACTACACTCTGAGAATGGTTAACCAGCTAATTATGCACCCACCTTAGAGTAGCCCCATCTTAGCTGTATTTGCCTAGTTTATTGATAAGAAGATCATGTGAGACCGTATCAAGTTCCTTACTTTAAACATGCTCTCCCTTACTAATGTGTTGAAATAATCATGTCATGTCACTGTTATGAATGCTTGACTGGTGGGGAGCTCCACCTCCGTCCATCCATAGCAACTTATGGATGTGAGTCCTGGTAAACAAAGGCTGCTGAGAAGAAGAAACTGAAGCCTTTAAGATGTGGTGCTTGCACACTTCTTTGATGGAAAAGATCAATGCTCATATTAGAAATATTATTGAAAGAAGCAGAGTCTTCTCTCTGAAATCAACAGGTGCAAACGTATGTACTTTGTTCATAGTGGGAGAGAGGGAAATAAACCTGGATAGGGAGCCTTGACTTCCCCTTGTCCGGTAAACTCTGTGCTTCAGGACCACTCAGGTCTGGAGGGTGCTGGACAAGGGAGGTTCGACCTGTAATTACATCAGGTGCCATTGTAAACAAAGACATGCTCCTTGAAATATAGTGCATTTGTTATGGCAGGTTTTACTCTAAAAACATTAGTTAAGACTTAAAGTCTTAGAAAGGTAGCCATGTTAGGCTATAACTTTAAAAACGAGTAGTCCAGTGGCACCTTAGAGACTAATAAATATATATAGTATCACTGAAAAAGTGGGTTTTGCGTATGAAAGCTCATGATACTGTGTGTGTGTGTGTGTGTGTGTGTGTTATATATAGTGTTTTTTTTTGTTGTGTGTGGTGTGTTTTTTTTTTTTTTTTTTTTTTTTGTTAGTCTCTAAGGTGCCACAGGATGACTTGTTACTTAAGACTTAGTATAATTTTTTTTGGATGCTATGCTAGCTCTTGCTTAGTGGGTAATGCAACTCAGAACCACTGTCTATTTTTCTGACACTATCCATATTATTCACTGTAAACTAAATCTGTTCATAAAATTGGATCTGCCTAATGGCACAAGGGGAAATAATTTTATACTAATTGAACTATAATTGTTAATGTCAAATGGCTTTCTGGCTTAGCTACAGTGCTGTTTATTACTATTTTTATTATAGTTTCATGTGAGCAGCCCTGCCTTTAGAATTTAAAAGGCTTTCATTCATTCTTTCCTTTGTAGCTGTAGGAATCTGTGGCTGTCCCTCCCTGTTAGGCTCAGAGGGAGGCCACACCCCCTAGCAACCACATATCTATAGAGGCAAGGCTCAAAGGGGAATTTGTAGTCTCAGGAGCTCAGTTCCTTGGGCAGGGTAGAGCAATAGGCTGTCTTCTGCCCGCTGGCAGGGCACAGCAATAAACAGCTGTTCCCCAGGCCTCCTAGCTCAGGCAGACAAACGCAGGCCTCTTTATCTAAGGTGGGAAGGTGGCAACCCCAGGTGTGGGGCAGTTACTGGGGATAGGGAGACCAAAGCCCACCTTATTCCACCAGGTGCCAGCCCAGGCCATTAACAGTGGTTGATGGTTCCACCACTGCATCGGTAGGGATTCCACTGAAACACACTGACCAGAATTCTGGCAACACAACAAGACTATTGTCCGGTGTCCCTGGGCTACTTTCTACTACTCCTTTGGCATGTACCTCTATCTCCTGAGGTTCCTCCTTCTCCCTGGTGTACACAGCTAGCAGCAGTCACAGGGATGCCTCTGTGTCCTTGAAGGTCAGCAGATCTGGCAATTTTTCCAGGTTCTCAAAGTTGCAGAATTAGTCTCTGATACAGGGCTCAATAGTGAGTAAGAGGCACCTCTCTCCTTCACCAGCTCTGCACAACTGAGCTGTAGAGCCTGCCCTTTGAACTTCCTGTCCTGCCCCTTTGCTTCCAGTGGATTGGGCATGGCTTGCCTGACTCTGCCCACAGGGATAGGGAGTGGTTCCTCCCCATCAGTCTTGGAAGGAGATCACACCCTCTTGCTACACTGGCTTATTTTTAAAAATTCTCTATGGGGATGCATTTTTCTAGAAATATAAATTACTGACTGGATCAAACTAATGATATGTGTAACCCAAATTGCTAGCCAAAACCAAAAGCTTCAGAGTAAGGTAAAAAAAATACTTGTAATTCATATGGGAAATTTCTTTCTAATGCTAATGGTTGGCTTATATCCTGATGAATGAGGACTTCTGTATAGTTCCCCCTGACACCCAGATCTTCTAATGTAATTGATCATCCATATAGATATGCTGAATCTTACTGAGATCTTGACCTTGGTGATATTTTGGCAAGGAGTTTCATAGATTAATTCTGCAAGGGGTGGAGGGAGAAACGATGCATCGTCACATATAAACTTCTTGCCTTCTAATTGAATTGAAAATCCATTTGCTCTTGCATTATGAGACAGGATAGTTAGGAGCTCCCATTTTCCCTTCTCTATACATGTGGTGTTTTGTATCTTTCTACCATGTCCCCTCTTATTCATTTCCTTTCTAAACTCACTAGTCCCAATCTTTTCAACCTGTCTTCGTAAATAAGTCTTTCTGTGTTGCCCATCATTTTTTAGGTCAGGTGACCAAGATGGAGTACAATATTCGAGGTAAGAGCACACCATCAATTTAAATAATGGCATATCCTATTTTTAATGTTTCTTGCCCAATTCTGTATACAACCTTCGATTTTGGGTCAACTAAACAGCTGCTGTTAACTGGTGTAACTCTAAAGTCGGTGAAGCTATGCTGATTTACAGCAGTTAAAGATCTGATCATCACTTCAGGTTAAGCAGACACTTTCCTTCATTGCTCAGTTTCAGCAAGTCTGCTTCTGCAGCAGCTACAGATCATACAAGGCTAGATAATTACTAGCGTTAGTGTGACTATAGAGTAGAATAGTAAAATGCCTCTTCCCCTAGTACAGCTCCATGTGGGTGGTGCAGAGCAGATGCTATGCACCCAATACCACATTCCCTTGTAGCATGCAGGGATCAGATTCCGTGCAGCAACTAGCAAAGGTATACCACAAAAACGTGTAAAACTAACTTCCTCCCCATCACCCAAGCCAACCAAGAGAGGAGCAGGGGAAGAATTACAACTCTGGCCACTTACAGAGCTCTTTCTCACTGCCCTTTTTGCCATTGAATGTGTTGGGATTATTTTACTGTTCACCACTTCTGAAAAATGAAGCTGCTTACTTAAGTGCCTAAATATGACTAGGAGCCTAATTTTAGACCTCCTGTTTGTGTAAATCTTGGCCTCTCCGCACTCCCCAGCACCTCCACATTAAATGACTATGGAATGGTGGCTGAAAGGATAAAACAGAGCATAGATTTTTTTTTTTTTTTTTTTTATATGAGCAGGGGACAGAACATGGAGTTCTGTGTATGTGGAAAGGACAATGGCATTTTAGTTAATACCACCAACAGTAAAACAATCTATCACATTCTATTATATAATAACCAGGGGGAGTTTGTGCATTTCCAGTCTGAGCCATTACGCTGCATTAACACTGCCTGTGCAATTAATTTGGTGAAGTTATGACAAAGAAAAGATACAGTGAGCTGTTTGCCAGAAAAATCAAACACTGGCAGACTAAATGAGCCCCTGTAGATTTCTATTAAAGCTACACATTTATCATATCCCTATATGCTTGTTAGGCTGTGCCCAGCTTTGTACCTCAATGATGGGATGGAAGGGTATCTGCAGCACCAGTGCGGGCTCCCCAATGCTGGGGTGGGGAGGGTCCCTGAGCTTTGGGGGCAAGATCTATCCAGCAAGTCAGGGGCCATCCCTAGGCCTTCGGTTCCCCAACCCTACTATAGTATATTGAGTTCTTTTGCATTGTGAATATATTTAGATAGCATGGCTATAGATATAAGAAATATGAGACACAACCTTATTTTTCTACTTGTCTGTCCAACACATGTCTTGTTTCCCTCTGCAACTAACATCATACTCCTGCTGAGAGTCTTCTACTGCAGTTCAATTCTTGGGCTCTCTCATGGTACCATCGAGAATGTATTAGGATTTTCAAGCTGGGCTCAATCATTCATCTTCTGCATGATAAATTTCAGAGAGTACATGCTCTTTGTCAAAAACACTTTTAAAAATGAATAATTCATCAAAGGGGCTCCATTTTTAGAATAGCATGCAGTATTCTGTAAGGGTATCAGGTCAACTTCTGTAAAGTGTATGAGTTCTGTTATTGCATATTGAGAGATTTAGAAACTCATGCTACTTGTACTCTTTGCCACTTCTTGCTCAAGTATTTATAGCTGGATAGATGAGTACTATTCTTGACTTAACTATTCATTTTGTAACGTGCTCTTGGAAACATGAATCCTCATTCAACTTGAACTTGTTTCTTTTCCTTGTGTGGATGAGTAACTCATCCAGAATTTTTGAGCTTTTGCAGTAGAAAACCAATGTTTTTAAATTCCTCTCATAAATATGTAAGCATGTGAGTTTAAATATCACTTCCTTTTACGATGTGGTATTACTAAAATTCACCTTTTACTATGGGGGTTGCTGACCCCTACTGACTTTACAGGGGAAAGACCATCCCTGTTACAGGGCTCAAACAGAGTTGAAGTAAATGTCATTTAAGAATTCAAATTAATGTTCTCAGGAAACATAGTGTAGTATTCTGCCAGCTCTGCTAGGGATCAGCACATTGATGGCCTGATTTTCTAGAACTGCTCAATGCCTACAAGTAACAAATATTGAAGGAAGTTGGTGCAACAAATTTTAAACTAAGGTCCTGTAGATGAATACAATAAATTCAGGATTCAGAGATAGCCATGTTAAAAACAGCAAAGAGTCTGGTGGCACCTTAAAAACTAACATTTATTATTGCATAAGTTTTCATGAATTGCAGATGGCAGAGTGGGGGTGGGAAGAGGTGGAATGGGGCTGGACTTAGGGGAAGGAGTGTGAGAGTATCAAGCACCCCCGAGCTGGAGGGGAAGTCGGTGCCTATGATCAAGAATACTGACTTCGTTTCAGTCCCGTGGGTTAGTTGTTTTCTTCTCTGTATATTAATGTCATGATGCTCATAAGTGAGAGTTAAAGACTTGCATTGCCTCTTACATTATCTATTTATTATTTCACTTTAAAATAATGAACAAAGGTAGTATAGTATATTAAGTATAATGCAGGATTCTCACCGCGATCTAAAGTAATCATTCCAACAGGCACTCAGCCAGGCAGACAAACTCCTTTCCTCCCATTCATTATTATGGGAGGCACACCCTCAGCCTTCTCAAAAAAATGCCTCTCAAATGGACATAATCTGCAGTGCACTGAGAAGAATGCCATTCCGGCTATTTCAGATCAAGGGGTGGGTGTGACAGGTTCACCCACCTTGGGACACCACCTGGAACTGGGGTACCACTGCATCCTCTGACCATACTGCCTGGGCTCCCATTCATCCTGTAATGCTGTGACAAACTATAGACACACTTTCACCAGCACACAGGTGGAGACACACTCTGTTATAATAACATGCAGACAGGCTTTCTGACCAGTCTCTGCATGGGAAGGCTATACAGCTAGGGCACTAAACACCTTCACGGGTGCACACCGCTTTGGAGGGTAAACTGCAAAATATACCATTTTATAGTGCACAGAGAGCTGTCAAGTGTAAACTTACAAAATTCTCCCTCTCCCTCAATGTGGAGAGGAATATACACAGCTTTCTGCACCAAGTTATGATTTCCATACACTGGTTTGAGAAAAACAAAAACAAGTTTATTAACTTCAAAAGATTTGTAAGTGAGATATTAGGGATAGAAACAGATCAAAACAGAACACCTAGCAAATAAAATAAAAACACAATGTAAGCTTAATCTTGTAGGGGTTAATTGCGGAAGAACTTTGTACATGCTAGTTTAGGGGTGGTGAGGCCTGCATTCCTTCCCCCCCCTTTCACTTTTTCCTATATCTGATGAGCCAGAAGCAAGTCTTTGGGAACATACGCCATTTAAGGTACGCATTGCTGCCAGTATAGCAAGAACAAGTATAAGATAAGGGTTAAAGGGTTAAAGTTCTGTTTACCCTAACGTGCTGAACACGTAAACAAGGCCAAAGAACAAGTAGAACTAGATCAGAACCAGATTGATAACTAACAGCTAAGCCCTACATCAGCACGTAATGAGTAACCCCTGGAAATTTCCAAAATGCAAAACAAGGCAAGAGAACTGTATTTAAGGCTGCACCAAAGCACAGCAATTTGAACCTCACCGATGGGCTTTGGGTACCAACGCCTCGGAAGCTGAGACAACCTCCCACTTCGTCCGCAGCCTACCCGGGGTTCCAGGCTAGCAGGAAGGGAAGTAAAATATGCTGCTTCTTCATTATATTGTTCTTCCAGTTATGGGGCACAGCTGTCAGGAAATAAACTACTTGTGTTTGACAGATACCTGTGTAGCGTCCTTTGTACTTTGAGAGCCCAGTGTCGGACTTGAGACTTACTCTTGCCGACGACAAATCTATTAAAGGAATTGATTAAGAGTAGCATATTCTCCTCCTAAATATTGTCATAGGTACTTTGCAGAGATTCTTGAGGGTAAACTGCTCTTGTTTGCAACTAAAATCCCCATGTATACATTTAACAGACTAGAAATCCTTCTAGCTTTGTTTTAAATCTTCTCATCCTGTTCAGTCTTATTTCTCAGGGTGTGTCTAGACTACAGGGTTTTTTGAAAAAAGTGGTCTTTTTTTCAAAAAAACTTCCCCTGCGTCTAGACTGCTGCTGCGTTCTTTTGAAAGTAAATCGAAAGAACGCGATAGGTTGGGGGTTTTTTTGACCGCGGAAAACCTTGTTTTACAAGGAAGAATGCCTTTTTTCGAAAGTGCTCTATTGAAAAAAGGCGCTATGTAATGCAAACTGTGCTTTTTTTTCGAAAGAGAGCATCCAGACTGCCTGGTCGCTCTTTCGAAAAAGCGGCTTGCTTTTTTTGAAAGTACTAGTGGTAGTCTAGACGCTCTTTTTCAAAAGAGGCTTTTTCGAAAGTATCTTTCGAAAAAGCCTCTTTCAAAAGAGGTTTGCAGTCTAGATGTAGCCCCAGGTAGGCCTGCTGATGGGGGTAGGGGGGCAAAGAGCATAAGTGCCCCAGGACCTGGTGATTCAAAAGAGCCCCAGGGTCCCAGCTGCTGCTGTTGCCACTATGAAAGCAGCATCTGGAGTCCCTTTAAATCGCTGCTGGAGCACCTAGCGGTGCACTCTGGGCAGCTTTGAGGACTGGTTGCTCCCAGCTCTGCCCCTTTTCTTCAATGATCTCTTACATGCTTTGTCTTGCATAAATACATCATAATTGTGCCATAGCCGTATCATAATACTTCTATGAAGAATATGGGATGTAGTGTCACAGTGGGAAGAAGGGAGCAAGTTCCACAGTCTTGGAGCCCTCACAAAGAACCAGAGTTGTTGACTTGAGTCCCACGACTTGAACTCGAGTCCGACTTAAGTCGCCTAGGTGACTCAACTTGAGACTCGACTCAGGTTCATTGTTTGTGACTTGAGACTCGACTTGAGACTTGCTAATCTTGTTAAATCGACTTGGTGAAAAAATTGTCCGAAAATGCCGATATTGATGGGTTGTACAAAAGTGACTTGACATTTTTTTAAATTAAGACTTGAGACTCGACTTGGGACTTGACTCGAAAGTGACTTTAGGGACTCGAGACTTGACTTGAGACTTGAACTGTAGTGACTTGAGACTTGACTTGGCTTTGACAATGACAACTTGAAGACAACACTGCAAAGAACACCCTGCCAGCTACTTCCCCTCTCTTGCAGTGAGGAGGATTCCGCTCTAGTGTCCCCAATGACTACAGCTGTGGCATTATGTTACAGGGAGAGAGGCAGTTCCTCAAATCCATAGTGAGGGTTTTTATAAGTCTTGACCAAAACCTTAACTCCATGCAGAAACCATGTGTACCTACTACAGATCCTGGAGCACTGGCTTCCTGTGTTCCCAGCAAGATGCCCCAGCTAACTGGAAAAAATCCATTACCTTTTGCACCAACTTCAGTCTCTGGTCTTATAGTTCTCCCCATGTAGAGCAATTACAATGAAATTTGAGTAGCTCTGTTCTGCAGAAAATAAAGAATTCTCTTAGGCAGTGCAACTGTGCCTGTCCATAAGGTTTCTGAAGTGTGTTTTCCCAAATGCTCTGTCTTAAATCAGAAGAACAAGGCTTGAGACAGCTATCCCACAAAGATGTGTAATGGTGATGATCATGTATTCAAGTGCATAAGTGTTCTGCCTGTATTAAGTAATGAGTACCAGTGGCTACATAAAATAAACAAGATGAGTTTCACTGGAACAACTTGCACTTTTTCAGATTTATTGAAGTCTAATAGTATTTACATCACAACAAAAACGTGGCTATCAGTACAGCCGCTCCCCGAGTTACGACCATCTGCACTTACAACCAAAGCAGTCGTAAATGTGGATCCGAGTTATCAACGGCGATCCATGCTTATGAACAGTGCGGTCGCCATGTAACTCTATGGAATCCGAGTTATGAACACTTCAAGTTACGGAAAAGTTGGTCTGTAACTTGTTCATAGCTCGGGGAGCAGCTGTATAAATTCACACATGGAGTTAAGACCAAGCTTATATCCTGATTTCCACACTCTGCTGCCAGAGTCCAGATTCCAAAACCATTATTGATGCAATATAGTAAACTACACCACCTGCAGCCCACTGGGAGCAAATAGAAATGCTCTTGGAGTTAGGTGATACTAACTAGAAAAAGGTTATAAGACTTGGGTCCCTACTGTATTAGTATACATGGCACATAATCACTAAGGTTGCTTATTAGAAGTATGTTTTATTAAGCTCAGATTTTATCCCTTTTGCAAAATGGATGCTGACTTATAATTGAAATCAAGAATTGTAATTTAATGGTGGGCTATTTGTATGCATGTTGTGGTCAAAATAAGTCTTGCAACTGCCTTCTATTCAGAAGTCTCTAGTTCTTGCTGATTCTTTAGAAAGGGAGAACTGTTACACTGTTGTAATTGACACTCATTTGTAGAGTTCTGCATGGATACAAACTTCTACCTGTGGATTTGGATATAAATCAGTAGCTGCTGATCTGCAGAGCTTTTGCTCCCAGGAGCCGCTGCAGCTAAAGGAGATAAACGTGGTTCCACCACTCCCAGGAGCCAGCACCCTTCACTGGCCCATGTGGCTGTACTGCCCGCAGGCCAATTACCAGCAGCATATCCTGCCTGGCATTGTACAGCCCCCCACTGGTTGAAGAGGCCCTAGGTCATGTGAAGATCTACTGACAACCATGACAAAGTGGTATGGTCCTGTAACAAGATCATCTGACCTGAGCACAATCATCCTCCCAGGGATCATACAGGGCAAGAGAAGAGGTAGTCAGAAGAAGAGATGGATTGACAACATAGAAGAATGGACTTTACAGAGACTCAAACACTGGAATCAATCATCCTGGGTGGAGACAACTGGTTGATTGCTCATCAGTAATGATACCCCAATGACTTACGTGGCTATGGGAGAAATGACAATATACATACACTGTGTTCATAACCATAATTAATATATGTGTTCTGCCCTTAAAAATGTCAATCCAATTTTCTAATAAGAGCTCTGGCCAATTACTGCTTTCTGTGCCAGTAATTCCTGTTTGCCAAGATTAACATTGTGACAAATATACCTATATGACAACCTTATTGAACTGTGAGAAGACATTGAATGCAAGGGTATTTTAGTGTAACCAGTGAAACCTTTCTGAAGCTGGAAGCTGGCTAAATCCCAATTTAGATTTTAAACAAACTCTGAAACTTAGCAGCTGCTGTGATCAGACTTTTTATAAAACATACTTTAATGTATTCGTAAATAGCTTGAAAACAAGCTAGTTGTGAAAGTAAATGGTCATAAAACATTATTATATGCAGCAGCCTGAACTTTTTTATTGTGCTCCTATACTTAATACTATGCAGGGGCGTCAAGGAAAATTAAACCAAATTATATAGGCCCTGGTCTACAACTAAAATTTGAGATACATAGTAAATAAAGTAATATCTTTTACTAGACCGCCCTCTCTGGATGAAGGGTATAAATTTCTGAGGCCCGCTGTAGCTTGACAGCTTTTATCTTCCACCTACCTCATCTACCTTGTCTCTCTCATAACCTGAAACCAACACAAGCTGCTACAACAACATGGCAAACCTCTAAAACTTAGGTTGACTTAGCTACATCATTCAGGAAAAAAATTCACTCCCTATGTGATATAGTTAGATCAACCTAATCCTCAATATGGATGTAGGTAGGCTGATACAAGAATTTTCTCATCAGCCTAACTACCACTTAGGGAGTACACCCCTTCTGCCATTGTGTATCTATAGTACAGCATCAGCACTGAAGTTGTGCTGCTATAGTGATTGTGATGTATATGTACCTAAACCATGTGAATCTGAAGTGGATTACATAAACTGAGTTAAGTTTTTGTGTGGACATCCTCAATCCACACTCTACTGCCATTCGGAGATAGTGGCCTTAATTTGGTTTAGTTTAATTCACTTTGGCCAAATTAAGACCACTTTAATTCTGAATTAATATGTCTACATAGGAATTTAATTCAGCTTAACTAATTCACTTCAAATACACACTTTCAGTCAATTTGGATTTACTTTCCTAAGCTGTCACTTTCTAACATAGTTGTTTTTCAAACTGTGGGTCAGATCACCAAGTGGGTCACAATCCCTTTTTAATGGTCTGGATTAGGATTGTTGGAGGAGAGGGTTGAAGTCCAAGTCCAACTATTTGGGGCCAAACCCAACCCAGGGAGCTTCAGTTCTTTGTGGCTGGGATCATGTTACAGGTCTGCTTGTGCTCTGAAGCCCTGGGGCTTTGGCCCGCCCAGGGTGGGGAGAATCATAGAACCATAGAGCTGAAAGAGACCTCAGGAGGTCATCAAGTCCAGCCTCCTGCTCTAGGCAGGACCAATCCCAACTAGATCAACCCAGTCACAGCTTTGTCAAGCCGAGACTTAAACACCTGTAGGGATGGAGACTCCACTACTTCCCTAGGTAACCCATTCCAGTGTTTCACCACTCTCCTCGTGAAATAGTTTTTCCTAATATCCAACCTGGACCTCTCCCACCACAACTTGAGACCATTGCTCCTTGTTCTGTCACTGCTGAGAACAGCCTTTCTCCATCCTCTTTGGAACCTCCCTTCAGGAAGTTGAAGGCTGCTATCAAATCTCCCCTCACTCTTTGCTTCTGCAGACTAAACAGACCCAACTCCCTCAGCCTCTCCTCATAGGTCATATGCTCCAGCCCCCTAATCATTTTGGTTGCCCTCCGCTGGACCCTCTCCAATGCGTCCACATCCTTTTTGTAGTGGGGGGCCCAGAACTGGACACAATACTCCAGATGTGGCCTCACCAGAGCCGAATAAAGGGGAATAACGACATCTCTGGATCTGCTGGCAATGCTCCTCTTAATGCAACCTAATATGCCATTAGCCTTCTTGGCTACAAGGGCACACTGTTGACTCATGTCCAGCTTCTCATCCACTGTAACCCCCAGGTCCTTTTCCGCAGAACTACTACTTAGCGGGTTGGTCCCCAGCCTGTAACAATGCTTGGGATTCTTCCGTCCCAAGTGCAGGACTCTGCACTTGTCCTTGTTGAACCTCATCAGATTTCTTGTGGCCCAATCCTCCAATTTGTCTAAGTCACTCTGGACTCTATCCCTGCCCTCCAGCGTATCTACCTCTCCCCCTAGCTTAGTGTCATCTGCAAACTTGCTGAGGGTGCAATCCATCCCCTCATCCAGGTCATTAATAAAGATATTGAACAAAACCGGTCCTAGAACCGAACCTTGGGGTACTCCGCTAGAAACCGACCGCCATCCTGACATCGAGCCGTTGATCACTACCCGCTGGGCCTGGCCTTCTAGCCAGCTTTCTATCCATTTTACCATCCATTTATCCAATCCACATTCCCTTAACTTGCTGGCAAGAATATTGTGGGAGACCGTATCAAAAGCCTTGCTAAAGTCAAGGTATATCACATCCACTGACTTTCCCGTGTCCACAGAGCCAGTTACCTCATCATAGAAGCTAATCAGATTGGTCAGGCACGACCTGCCGTTTGTGAATCCATGCTGACTATTCCTAATCATTTTCCTCTCCTCCAAGTGCCTCAAAATGGATTCCTTAAGGATCCCTTCCATGATTTTTCCAGGAACCAAGGTAAGACTGACCGGCCTATAGTTCCCTGGATTGTCCTTCTTGCCTTTTTTGAAGATGGGCACTACATTTGCCTTTTCCCAATCATCTGGGATCTCTCCCAATCTCCACGACTTTTCAAAGATCATGGCCAAAGGCTCCTCAATGACATTTGCCAACTCCCTCAGTACCCTCGGATGCATTAAGTCCGGACCCATGAATTTGTGTACGTTTAGCTTTTCTAAATAGTTCCTAACCTGTTCTTTACCCACTAAGGGCTGTCGATCTTCATCCCATCTTGCGTCACTTAGCGCATTAGTCCGGGAGCCCACCTTGTCCGTGAATACAGAGGCAAAGAAAGCATTGAGTACTTCAGCTTTCCCCACATCATCTGTCACTAGGTTACCTCCTTCATCCAGTAGGGGCCGCACACCCTCTCTGATCACCTTCTTCTTGTTAACATGCCTGTGGAAACCTTTCTTGTTATCCTTCACATCCTTAGCCAGTCGCAATTCCATTTGCGCTTTCGTCTTCCTGATAACCCCCCGGCATTCTTGAGCTATACATTTAAACCCCTCCCTGGTCGTTTGTCCAAGTTTCCACTTTTTGTAAGCTTCCTTTTTGTGCTTAAGTTCACCAAGGATTTCCCCTGTAAGCCAATCCGGTCTCCTACCATGTTTGCCTCTCTTGCTATGCATCGGGATGGTTTCTTTCTGTGCCTTCAGTAAGGCTTCTTTAAAATACTGCCAGCTGTCCTGGACTCCTTTCCCCTTCATGTTAGCATCCCAGGGGATTCTGCCCATCAGGTTTCTGAGGGAGTCAAAATCTGCTTTTCTGAAGTCCAAGGTGTGTATTTTACTACTCTCTTTTCTTCCTTTGGTCAGGATCCTGAAATCTACCATCTCATGATCACTGCTTCCCAGGTTGTCACCCACCTCTACTTCCCCTATTAGTTCCTCCCTGTTTGTGAGCAGGTGGTCAAGCTGCACATGGCCTCTGGTTGGATCCTTCAGCCCTTGTACCAAGAAGTTATCCCCAACATTCTCCAAAAACTTCCTGGATTGCCTGTGTACTGCCGTATTGGTTTCCCAACAGATGTCAGGGTGATTGAAGTCCCCTACGAGAACCAGGGTCTGCGATCTGGAAGCTTCTCTCAGTTGGCTGGGGCTTTGGCTTTGCCTTCCAGCCCAGATATTGGCAACTGGTGCCTGTGGCAGGAGGGAGAAGGGGAGAGCAAACCGCTGAGAGGGGCAGGGCATGGGAATGTGCAGGCACCCCATTTAGTAATTAAAATTTTGCTGGGGATAAAGGGGACAATGCACCTCCTGAGTGCTATCATGAGTCATCTATGAGCCCAGAGTTGGAGGGGTTCAGACAGGCGCAAGCTCCAGTCCCTCCTCCTAGGCTTGTGTAGTAATTTTATTGTCAAAAAGGGTTACAGGGCAGTGAAATTTGAGAACCCCTGTTCTGAGCTGCAGTCATTTTGTAATGGATTGCCTCCTCAATATGATGAGCAAGGTTCAACTTTATAGTGAAGTTATTTGGCAACGATGATACATTTTAAGAATTCGTAGCCACTAGTATAATAACCTGGAAATCCTATGTTAAGTGCTAAAGAAAAGTACATTATCAATAAATGTATTACCTTGGTGTTAAAAGTAATGTATTTTTAGTATCACAGCATGATCAAAAAGATCTTTATCGATTGTGGCAGACCTAGTTACCTTTGAGAAAACATCTTTACAGTATATGAATTCAAGATAGCAATATTCCCCCCTACTGAGACAGGTCCCTTTCAGAAAAGGCAGAGAGTAGTACATGTATTTGAAACACTAGGGAACCAGAATAGATGACTTGTGATCACCAGGTAAGATGAACATTAGAAGGGAGGGCTTAACAAGCTTACTTAGTGCTATGCAAATGTAAAAATACTGAAATTTAAGGAAAGTGATAACATAAAATTTTACATTTTAAGATGTTGATAATTTAAGAGCCTGATCTTGTAGCCAATTTGTTCATACAGTGCCCACTGAGTTCAGTAGGAGTTCCACAAGCTAAATGGTTGCAGGATCAAGTCCTAATAATATATAATGCAGGGATTCCCCAACTATCTCAGGGGGTCATGAGGTTATTATATGGAGGGACATGAACTGTCAGCCTTCACCCCAAACCCTGTTTTGTATCCACCATTTATAATGGTGTTAAATATATAAATTTTTTTAAATGTAGTGGGGGAGGGGTTCATACTCAGAGGCTTGCTGTGAGAAAGGGGTCACCAGTACAAAAGTCTGAGAACCACTGGTATAATGTAACTGTCTAAGTTGGAAATTAGTCAGAATACCAGGGCAAACTTGTTCTTAAAAACACCATGATACTTTCAGAAAGCGATCAGGACTTTTATTATATGCCCTCTTAAGAGACAGAATTAAGATTTAGGAACGTACTTTCCTACTGCTTCTCATTAATACCACTGGAGATTTACTTGATTAATTGCTTAGGGACAAGTTTACCCCAAAACCAAAGAGATACCACTAAACCTGAATCTCATTTAAGCCCTGTTTTGAAGGCTTAAGTGGCACATTGCGTTTTTCTGGCCCTCTTCACACTTGTTAATTTCACATATAATGCACCAGGGAGACAATAATTGCCTTCCCCCTTCTGATCAAACTTCATGCACAAACAAGGTGCAATATACTTAATAGAATGAGTCATCTCTAATTTACATTGGGAACTATTCATATAGCATCCAATCCTACAACATGCATGCAGAGGTCCACTTGTTGGCTGCTGAGCCCCATCAAGACCTACTAAAACTAATGAATAATGAGGACTATTATTACTTTGCAAGAGAATGGATTGAACCCATAGTTCAATAGATGACTCACATATTGATATTTGAGGCCATGGAAAAGCCCAGCATCGTAGCTACATAGAGAGGATGGCTTATGGAAAATAATTTAAGGGAGCTAAACATGTCTGTCTTGCCACAGAGTTGAGTTTCCTGTGAGCTACAGACAGCCAGGTATGCATGTGGAGAGAAAGTAGCATTGACTGGCTTTCAAAAGTACTATTGTATGTAGTGTTGGATTATGACCAAAGAGGATGGAGCTATGCTGTTCCCAGTGGTGGCAGATGACAGAACAAGGAGAACTGGTCTCAGATTGCATTGGGGGAGCTCTAGGTTGGATATTAGGAAAAACTATTTTATTAAGAAGGTAGTGAAGCACTGCAATGGGTTACTTAGGAAGAGATGGAAACTCTATCCTTACAGGTTTTCAAGGCCACGTGTGACACAGCCCTGGCTGGATTGATTTAGTTGGAATTGGTCCTGCTTTGAGCAGGAGGTTGGATTACATGATCTTTTAAGGTCTCTGCCAACCCTAATCTTCTCTGATACTCTAAGGTCGTAAGCTATGTCAAATATAATAGGCCCCATAACGCAAAAATGTATTATTGTCACAGATTATACATTTTACATTGAATATATAAATATACATATAAAAGCTTTATGTTCTCCCAGGAAAAAGAGAGGATTATATATATTTTACACCATAAATAAGGAAATGATCCTTTTCATATGAATAATTAAAAATGTTTGATTTTGTAAGGGAAATGCAAAGTTTATCCAGATTATATATAAAATATATTTACAAATATTTATCCCGATTTAATTTACACTATGAAACAATGAATTGTTGTGATTTTTCATTTGCTATCCTATAAAAATACAATGAAGGTTCCCAAAACTGATGGAGGAAGCCAACACAAATTTATTCTTCTGAAGATCCACACAATCCAAGTCCATAAACTCAGTCATTTGAAGCATGGATAGTGCATGAAGCAGAAAGTAGAATGTTCATTAAAATATACAATTGCACATAATGTGCTCTGTTTTGATTTGTACATAACACTTAAGAAAAACAGGAGCTAAAGCACTATGTGACTGAGCATGCTGGATCCTAAACAAAATATGGCAGCCTTCTGGCTAGTACCAGCCTACACGGGGTGCTATACATGATGTCACTCTTAGGATGAGTCCTGTACAAGTATGAGCTTTGCAGGATTGCTTCACAACACTGCCATTTCTGATCTCCTATCTTCCCCACTTTATTGGTAGTGAGATGATTTTATATATTTGTTTACTTATTTATTTAAATAATTACAGTGAGAGTTTTAACAGTTACAAGTGACCAGTAAACTGCTACCTTAGGAGACTGATAGCAGACTTACTCATAGAAAAACTAATTTTACAAGTACAATTATTGTTTGTTTTTCACAGCCCTAGCCTCCCACCTGTTAATAATGAACAATTAGTGAAGAGTAAAGGTAGCCAGATGTGTACATTTTTGTTATATTTTAATGAAAATGTCTATATTTAGAATCTTCTTTTTACCATATCAGCTTTATTTGTCAACTGATTTTTGTAACATTTAAAATGTAGTCAGTTCTTCCTTTTCTAGAAGCCCCTTATAGTGTGAGGTCCTAAGATGTAGCTTAGGCCACATCTAGACTATGGAGAAGATCAGCATGGTGATGGTGGATCTTCTGGTGTTCAATATCACTGGTCTAGTAAAGACCTTGCAACGAGTAAGAGAATTTGACAGGAGACTTTCTCCCATCAACCTCCTACTGTGTGGACTGCACCAAAGCTAAGCTTAAAAGCTTGGTTGATGTAAAAGCAAACATGATTCTGGGATGCATTAACAGGAGTGTTATGAGCAAGATATGAGAAGTCATTCTTCTGCTCTACTCTGCACTGATTAGGCCTCAGTTGGAGTGTTGTGTCCAGTTCTGGGCACCGCATTTCAAGAAAGATGTGGAGAAATTGGAGAAGGTCCAGCGAAGAGCAACAAAAATGATTAAAGGTCTAGAAAACATAACTTGTGAGGGAAGACTGAAAAAATTGGGCTTGTTTCGTTTAGAAAAGAGAAGACCGAGAGGGGATATGATAGCAATTTTCAGGTATCTAAAAGGGTGTCACAAGGAGGAGAGAGAAAAATTATTATTCTTGGTCTCTGAGGATAGGACAAGAAGCAATGGGCTTAAATTGCAGCAAGTGAGGTTTAGTTTAGACATTAGGAAAAACTTCCTACCTATCAGGGTGGTTAAACGCTGGAATAAATTGCCTAGGGAGGTTGTGGCATCTCCATCACTGAAGATATTTAAGAGCAGGTTAGTTAGACATCTATCAGGGATGATCTAGGCCAGTAGTCGCCAACCTTTTTACTACCACGATCACTTTTTAAATGTCAGGGTGAGCCAGGAACTATCCCATCCCTTCTCTGGGAGCCCACCCCTTTCTTTATGCCCTGCCCACTCCAAACCTTTCCACGGACTACTTTGTTGCTAATGGAAACTCACTATTAATTACATAATTACACCTGAGCCATTTTACTCGTGCTGCAGTTGGGCAGAATGGTTTAATTTAAATTATTAAACAGATTTAGCATTTTAACTTTCTCATGTTAGTTGATTAAACTTTATTTTAAATAAAGTAAAATATTATGTCCAACACAAAAGGTTGGAATTTTTTTAATTTATGGCAGAGGTGAAGAACTTTTTTTAGGTCAGGGGCCACTGACCAACAAACAGAAAAATCAGTTGGACCACACAAATGAGAAGCAAAAAAACTCCTCCCAAAACCTCCCAACCCTCACTGATGTGGCCCCCAACTGAGACACCTCATTCCTTTGGTGCTCCAGCTCCACGGGGCAGGGAGGACTCAGTTCAGGGCTTCCTATAGGCCAGATTTACTTTTCTGCGTTCTCAAGTTAGTGGATTTTGTGGTCCCCCTTTGACTCTGGGGTGGGAACAAAAATGAGGGGCTCAATGTGTGGGACAGGGCTGCCAGTGAGTGGGATAGGGATGCAGACTCTGGGTGGGAGGTGGGAGTGCAAGGTCTGGAAGGGAGTTTAGTAGCGGGTGGGGGTACGAGTAGGAGTTTGGGGGCAGGAGGGGGTTGTGGCAGTAATGCAGAAAAAGTGAAAGGGTGAGAATGCAGCCAAATAACTAGTTGGGGAAGGAAGCAAAGAAGTGGGGAGTAAAGGAAAGTGCGAAGTAAAATTGTATCCTCCTCAAATCTTCCCTGTGCTCCAGCCTCACTCCCCTTAGACCTGTGATTTCCCCCCATCCTCATCCCTTGCATCTCCCATGCTTCTCAGTGCAGCCCCTGCCTCCACAGCCTGATCCCCTGCATTGCCCCAGGCCCCTCAGTGCAACCCCTTCCCCCTCCCATCCTGCCCCTGCATCCTCCTTTGCCCCCTGCCCACCCTCACATCCCTGTGCCCCCAGCACACTCACTGACAGCACAGCAGGGCTGGGACTCACAGCTTCTGGGGAGCAGTGCTGGGGCCAGGAGAGGAGGGGGAAGAGTCTCTTCCTTGCCCAGCCCAGCCCAGCCCAGCCCTTTACCTGCAAGCAGCAGCGCATGGGCTGGGGCAGGCAGAGCCCAGGGCCATCCAGGGCTGGTACTGAGAAGGTGGGTCTCCGACCCTGCCCGCAGGGAACAGCATGGTGTAGCCTTGTCCCCAGTGTGCCACGTGTGCCCGCCACCCACCCCCCTCCTGGAGCAGGAGCCAAGAGTGGGGATGCCCCTGCAAAAGCATGCAGGGCCCAAGCGGCTGCCCCTCTTTGATCCAGCCCAGATGGAGTGCAGCGCAGCTTCACGGGCCACCTTTCAGCCTGACAAGGCTGTGCTGCACTCCAGCTGGGCTGGATCAAAGAGGGGCAGCCACCCAACCAGCTGGCTAGCAATCCACTCAGGGGCACCGCAATCGATCAGTCACTTGCAACTGACCGGTTGGTGATTACAGATCTAGGCAGTGTTTGGTCCTGCCATGAGAGCAGGGGACTGCACTCAATGACCTCTCGAGGTCCCTTCCAGTTCTATGATTCTTAAGGTATGTCAACTCCATCTCTGTTTTTACATGGCTGGCAATGCATACCTTACACTGTTACCTACCCGCTCTGTGTTCTTGGGGAACCAGAGCATGGCCACCTGTCAGCCCTGTGCTCTTGGGGAGCCAGGGAGTGATACCCATGGAAAACCACTCCCCTCCCCCAGGCCTCTGCTTGAATCAAAGACAAAGCAATGAAAAGGCCGGGTGAGACACACCTAAACTCCACCAGACAACAGTCATAGAATTAAGGAAACACCCCAGTCTTATCTGCATTGAAGATAGAACAGAGGGACATCTCATTAGCATACAGAATGGAGACCAGCTCTTCCAAAGAAGGAACCGCACTGAACTACGGGATACCGAAAGCAGAGAAGCACTACCTGATGGGAAATCTCTGCTCCAGATGCTAACAAACCCAGGCCTGCTCACACCCAAATTAGTCATCATCAGACCAATTCTAGTAATGGATCCTATTGACATCCAAAATACTGAAACTGCCCAGTTGCATTGTGAGCTTGTTCAAGAAACATCACCCATAACCAGGTGTGATCAGTTTCTATTGTCTCACCTCTGTTTACCCATAAACAAATCCAGTGTTCTCTTCGAACTATTGTCCTATCCCTATAAGAACTCCTACCCTTGCCCAAGAAAAACTGTTCTCATACCTGGATTTAAATTGCATCAGTTCCATTGAGACTTTTTCATCTCCTGTCTGATCATTCTGGGGGTTCTGCTCTGCTTCTCTCCTGCCCTCTGGACCCCTGGCTACCATCACCATCTGGGAACCCCGATCAATGTAAGCTCCACGGAGTGGTGAGGTCTCTCTCTTTCTCTTCCTCTCCCCCCCCCCCCACTACCTCTCTTTAATCATAGCCTCCTGACTCTGCCCTATTTAAACATTTATATGGTTAGCTAGCCCTAACATTTGTAATCAGTTTCAATTTAGATTTAATATTGTAACGGTTTGTGTGTTTGGCTCCCTACATACATATATATATATATATATATATATATATATTCACTACCCAGAAATAAATAACTTTCATTAAGTTGGTTGCTTCTCTCTCTTTTTCTTTCTCTTTCGCTCACTCTTCCTCAAGGGTGGTGGTTGTTTTGGCTTCCCCATTCACTCTGCAACAACATTTCTTGTACCCAAGCTAAAGATCCCTGTGATGCCCAAAATCCTGTGGGGTTTGCTCATCGTGTGGTTTACCAGCGAATGATTGTGGTGTGAAAGTGGGGATAGGGAACTGTTGAACCTGGGGGCATATGAGGATGGCAGCTTAAAGTGCTGTTAAATCCAGCCCATTGAGTCCAAAGGCACATGAGGGTGCAGTGTGGCATTGCTGCTAAACCCAGCCTGCTGAGTCCAGGGACATATGAGGGGTCAGCTTGTGAGTGCTGATTACCCAGTCCTCTCAGAAGTGCTCTGTGAGTGGGTGTGAGTGTCTGTGTGTGTTGCGAAGGTGGGAAGAACCTCTTCATGAGAACATAATTTCTGCAGGAGAGCTCCAGTGGGAGGGGGAATTGGCAGCAGGGAGAATTCAGCTCCATATGAGAGCACAAGCAGCACACTGATAGAATTATTAACTTCCCCCCAGTCCCATAAGAGTAACCCTAATAAATGAGCATACTCCAGAGAATTGGGCAAATCTGATAATACCAGGGGTGGGGAACCTCAGGCATAGGGGCCAGATGCAGCCTGCAGCTTGCTTGGATCTAGCCCTTGAGGCTCAGGGCATTCCAGCCCCCTTGCTGCCCCACTGCGGGGTGGGAGGACACAAAATCTACTAGGGTGGGGCCCCCTTAGGCTGGTGTGCAAAGGGAATGTGGGAGGTGTCTTTCTCCTAAATTGGGGTCACTTCAGTGAGGGTTTTTTTGTTTGTTTGTTTTGCTTCTCACTTGTGTGTGGCCCCCAACTGATTTTTCTGTGGGTCAGCAGCCCCGACCCAAAGGTTCCCCACTCCTTCCTCAAACCGACCTTTGGCTGTAGTGTAAACCTGACCTTAGTTAGCATGTGCCGTAATCCGGCACTGATTGTATGGTTTCAAATGAAGATGATACTTGCTTATGAAGCTGTTCTTAGACTCAGCATCTTTCAATATCAAGCTTTGTGTTTTCACCCTTACATACTGCACAGAGAAATAATATTTTCTCCTACTGAATATCAACAAACCTTGACAGCTCTAGCTAATCTCAGTGGTAAGGCGGCTTCAAGCCAATTAAAAATATTCATGCTAAAGATATCACACAGTTGGAGCCCAATGGTTAACATTTTAAACTGCCTTAGGAGTTTTCAAATGATTGCATCCTGCACAGTACACACTTTGACATGCCGTGCCTTTCAGATTCTGCATGAGATAGGAGGTGTGAAAGGACAAAGAACTCATCTAGACAAATATGGTTTTTCATGTAATGTGTTGCGTTCAACTTACTTTAAAACATTATCTAAATTCTTACATTACCCCTGTGAGTTCTTGTTTTATAGATGTGGGGAAATGAGTCAAAGAATAAGTCTACAGAGGAATCTGTCTAAAGTAGGATTCGAATTTGGGGATTCCTGACTTGCAGAATAAACTCAAACCAACAGAACATTTTGTACAGATTTTTAAAAGTGCCTAGTGTTGGTTTAACTGTGCTGAAGTCAGTGCATAACTTCTTGGTCCTGACAGAGTCAACTGCAAGACCACCATTCACTTAAATCAATACAGAGTCATATTCCATATGCTGTGCCTATATATTCACAATGTAATGGAAAAATAGTGGGTGGGATTTTTAGAAGTGCACAGGCTTAACCCAGCTCCCATTCAAGTCAATGGACCATGAGGTTGCCAGAGGGCTTAGATGTCCCCTCCAGGGGGTGTCAGAGAACAGTACACCTTGTCACATGCACCTGGATGAGTGCTGAGGGAGGGCTTTTTGAGCCACCACCACATTGCTGAAGGCATAGTTTGGAGCTGTTTATGTCTAGTTGGTAATACAGCCCCACTCTTCTGTTGCCCTTATGATGGGGTTGCTGCTGCTTCTTCCCTACTGCTGACCCCAGCAGTTGCTGTGTGAACCAAAAAGTGTTCTCAGTCTGATGGGCTCTATTTCCTCTCCATTGACTGTTACAGAGCTGGCAGTCAAGATTTTTCATAACTTTCCATATCTGGGAATAAAGCCACATCTCCTGAAAGAGCTCAAACTGGTTTTAAAAAAAGCAGCAGCCCATCTGCTGTCCAGGGTGGGGGTAGGGTACCTTTAAGCATGGAGCTCAGTTAGCCTCAGGCAGCAGCCCCACACACTAAGTCCTAACCTGATGCCCTGCCAGCACTGGTTCCACAACACAAGTTTTCCACAGCATTGGCTCCCTAATGAATACAGAATCCAGTCCCAGGTCTTTGCTCTAACATTCAGAGCCTTCCATTGGATTGAACTTAGCTGACTGGCTCTCCTCTGTGACAGCTATGCTCTACAAAAATGCTTTTGCTTCATCCACACTCCCAACTGGGCTGAAGACAAGTGGCGTGAAACACATACATTTGATATCTGCAAGTGAGCAATCTCTAGCTAGCCAGACTGTCAGACAACATTATTCAGCTGAGCTGAGAGAGCTACTGACTAACCTTTTGAAGCACAAACCATCTTCCTGAAGCCCAATGAAGCCAAACGAGTCATGACAGCCACCTGCATAAGTATCACTATTTTCAGTTTTATTTTTCCTAGTTTTATTAGTAGATGGATGCCTCTACTGCAGAATTCTTACACATGATTTTATTTAAACTCTGGCAGATGACTGTTTCTGAGCATGGAAATGTGTGGATAGAATCAATAGAATTTATTTGAGAACTCTGCTTATTGAGTAGTTCTCCAATAGACAAAACTAACTTAAAATAAATAACCTCACTGTACAAAAGATCACACATAAATATAACTTGTGTTAAGTGTTTTTAATGATAAGAAATTGTTTTTCATTTGACTTTTAAATGGAACAAGCTGTGTCATCTTGACTTGGCCTGAAATTATAGAATCATAGTTTGGAAGGCATCTGGAGATGTCTCCTAGTCCGGTCCCTGGTACTCCAGAAAGGACTAATGGAAGGGGAAGATAATGATCTTCATCTAACCACCTATGGTCAGGTCTACACTAGAAACACTACATTGGCACAACTGTACCAATACAGCTGTGCCCTTGTAGAGCATGTGGTGAAGATACTCTATGCCAATGGGAGAACAATCTCTCCTCAGCATCATTACTCCATTTCTGCAAGAGGTGGAAACTGTCAGTGGAAGAGTGTCTCCCACTGACATAGCGCTGGTGTGATGGATAGACCAGCACTCGGTGATTAAAGGGTTAAACTCAGGTAGCTAGCAAGAATGTTGACAGGAGGCCAGAAGAACCAATGGGATACAGAGCTGAAATTTGAATTGTATATAGCTACCTGGTCTGCTCTTCCTTTGTGTGTCTTCTGAGTTAAGGACTGGAGGGACCAACATGCAGTAATCAGAATTACCATGCTTACAAGGAATATTGGGCACGGGAGTGGCCTGGACTGTGAAGGGATTCATGAGTAAATAAGGAGAAAAAGTATATTTAGTCACAATCAGGGTATTTTTCTTTGTTTTGGTTGTTTGGTTAAGCTTCTCTATGCAAAATCCATGTGCTCACCCTTTCCCCATTCACTATCTTAGCTGTACCTAGAAAGACTATGTACTCTGTGTTTTTAATTTGTTTTTCTCAGTTGTTCTGTAACACTTAGCAACCAAGTGTGCTTTATTAAGGATATATTTTTATTTTGTTAATAAAATCACACTCTTTAAGGTGATGATTTGATTCTTGTGTCCTGGAAGGTCTGTATGTGTATGCCTGCTATGTGTATGCCCCTGTCTTCTGCACTCAGGCTTCGTCTATACTGCTTCCTTCTTGTGCAAAAGCCTATGCAAATGAAGCGCAGATTAGCATATTGCTGCACTTCATTTGCATAATTAATTAGGGGCTGTTTTTGCACAAGAGGCTTTTGCGCAAAAAGGAGCTGTGTAGATGGCTCCTTTTTGCGCAAAAAACCCCTCTTGTGCAAGAGCCGTTCTTCCTCATTTTTTCAGGAAGAATGGCTCTTGTGCAAGAGGGGGGTTTTGTGCAAAAAGGAGCCATCTACACAGCTCCTTTTTGAGCAAAAGCCTCTTGCGCAAAAACGGCCCCTCATTAATTATGCAAATGAAGCATGGCAATATGCTAATCTGCTCATTGTGCTTTTGCACAAGAAGGAAGCAGTATAGACGTAGCCTCAAGAGTGCCAGAATGGGGAACAGCCCTGACTGTAGGTATAAACAATTCCCTCAAAAGAGTTCCCCTTTACATTCAGGGGTCTGAACAAGTCTCCCTCTTAAGACTGGGACTGTCTTAGTCATGGCCTTTCCCAGCCTGTAGATTCTCCCATCAGGTTCAGACATGTCCCCTCTCCCCTATTGGGTTTAAGGAGATTTTAGCCAAGCTCCTCCCTCCTTTGTGGGGCAGTGCTGGTTACCTCAATTAGCTTCTCCTTTAACTAGTTTTCTCCAGTTACTCCCAGGCTCAGTAGACACCCTTCTCCTTCTCTGAGGGATGATGCAGAATATATACAGCTCTCTTCTCCCAGATCATTCCCAGTTGATTGGCTGAAAAGGGAATCTTGCCTCACCTAAAGTTCCTGGTCTGGGGGCCCTTAAAAACTGATATCTCCTATTTCCAAAGTCTTTTGCATACATCAAAGCTTCCCAAAATTATAAAGGACCATGCCGCATGACCAGAGTGGTCTGATTGCTAAGTACTACTACCTTCAAAGGGGAAGACTGCCCTATCACATCCTCACACAGAACACTCAGAAAATTTGGACCTAGATGACAGAGCTCACTTCCAAATAAAGTAAGCCTGACCACAGATCTCATCACTTTCAAAGCTAACTGCTAAACTCATTTATTTGAGTTAACTTTGTCAGGAAATTCTCCACACATGCTGATGTACAACAAACTCTCTCTCATATAGATAGGGAAAAAAGAACAATTTCTGTAATAAGCTGGAGGATGGAGGACTGACTATTCTGTGAATCTCCTGATTTCATCATTCTCTAGTGCTGGATTACAATATATAGCAGTCTAAATGGGGTAGAGGGTGGGGAACAGATTCATTGACTCTATCCTCACTTCAGAATAGGGAGGAAGCTATTTAACATTTAGAATCTGGAAGGCTTCCAGTGCTTCTGTGCATCTTATACAGTTGCTGTGGCAGCTTCTTGGGCTGAACAGAGAACTTTAGCTATGTATTTTATGCTTCCATTAATGTTCCATTAAAGTCGGGAGCTGAAAAAGGTTTTAATTGTGAAAATAGATTATTTCATCCAAAAAAACCAAACAAACCTAACAACACAAAACAAAACAACAAACTACTGGAAAGTCTGAAAGGAAATATCCTGGAGAAGGGGAGGAACTATTCCAATCTTCAACCATGTATCTGATTTCTTGTTCTAAAATTCTTCTAATTAGAAGGCTCCAGATTCAGAGATACAGTTAATAAGATAAGTATTACCAGGCCCACCAATAGGGGGAGAGGCAAAGGGGCCAACTGCTCCGGGACCCAGTGATTCAAAGGGGCCTGGGGCTCTGGGCAGTGTACTCAAGAGCCCTGGCCAGTGTACTTTGGGTGGTGCTGAGGGTCAGCTGCCTAGGCCTGTCCCTTCTACCTGGGGCCCCCCGTTCCAAGACCATGGAGCCAGGCCCTCCCCTCCCTTGCCCAGAAGTCTGGTGAGTCTGTCAACTCACCTGAGTATTACACTTTGATTGAAATGTAAACCAGATCCTCAGCTGGTTTTGTTGCCATAAGTTCAGAGGAGCTACATGAGTTGGCACTGACTGAGGATTTATCTCTGTGTTTTTCAAAGTTTTTCTCCCATGAAAGTTGGTTAATATATTTTTAAACATATTGTTCAGGCATCACCAACAGAGATACTTGCAGAATATTCACAGATGGCATAGTAAAAAGCTTTATGAAAAAAAAGTTTACAGAAGGTAATACTCAGCTGCCATAAATAAACTAATAAAGGATATCACCATCAGAAATGGAAAATTATCCGCTTTTGTGGAGCCCAACTTCGGGGAAACTTGAATATTGAAGGAAAGACACTACTAACAGCTATGCAATAGACTTCTGGGGAAAGAATATGTCAGAACTATAATATTGTGATAAAAGTAAGCTGACAATTGTTTGAAGTATTATAAAAGACTTCTTTTGCCTGAAATACCTCCCACCAACAAACACAATAAAAGAAAGATTTTGCCTCTTAGTTTGAAAAGTTTATGAGTGAGACCACTGTAAAAATACAAATGTGGTGGAAGGAGATGCTGTATATGGGAAATAGTTTCCTGAAACATGTTAAAGTTAACACGAGGGCCATTTACATATAGGAAAATGAAAACCAGAGACAGGACAAAGCTCTTTCTGTTAAGTAAAGAGATAGGTTTAGTGAAAAGCTTAAGACCTTTTGACAAAGATTTGCCAGGACCAAGGGATTTTTGTTCATTTAAAATTATATAAATTGTAACCCATCATGAAAAATGGAATATATGCTGGCGGGGGGGGGGATGGTAGAATGGTATTGAGTTCTGTTTCTGGGAACAACAGCCACTTGAGTTCTATTCCTAGCTCTGCCACAGATGTTCCACATGACCTTGAATGAGTCACTTATGTCAGCTTTTCAAAGGTGGGTGGATGCCTCAAGTGCTTCTCAAAGGAGTTGAACACTGCCAGCTCCCACTCAACTAAAGGTTACTCAACACATCTGAAAAGCAGGCCGCTTATTTAGGTGACTAAATTTGGATTTAAATGCTTCAGTTTCAGCATCCAAATTTGAAATTTTGCCTTAGTCTTCTGGAGACAAACCAGTCCCTCCTGCACAGCTGTGGAGCTCCCCTGGCAGAGGAATCCATATGGTTTCCTTGTTTAGGGGAGGCTGAGAGAGTCAGATTGGGAGAGTCATAGAGGGGGCATTCATACCCCAAAGGCAGTGTCTTCCTGCAAAAAGTACACAGGAAATGTGAGGGTGCAAAGGACTGGAGAAGTTGTTGCTACACAGGTACTCCTTTGAGCTATAAATTTTATAGATGGGCCTTAGGCCTTTATGCAGATGAGTTGCTGGTTTTCCTTCACAAAAGACTGACTTTTCCACACAAAATATATAGGTTCAAAACTAACCTCCTTTCTTAGGTTTTGCTTGATGACATCTATAAAATGCGGATAATACTTAGCCTATGAATCCCCCTGAGGAACTTAATTCATCAACATAAAGTGCTCAGAGATCCTGTGATGAAAAATTTTAAAGAAATGTGAAGTATTATGATGATTATTATTTTATTATTAGAGAGGTCAGTTGTTACATTTGAATAGGGCTGTGAAATGATTAATAAAATTAAAAATGATGAGATAAAATAGTAGTGATTAATTACAGTTTTATTCACACTAATAAACAATAATAGAATACCATTTATTTAAATATTTTTTTATTTTTTCCAACATTTTCAAATAGATTGACTTCAATTACAGCACAGAATACAAAGTATATAATGCTCATTTTATATTATTTTTATTACAAATATTTGCACTGTAAAAAAGAGACAGGAGTATAGTCACAAATTTAAATAAAGCATTATTATTTTAACGAGTATCATCAGCATGAAGGCATGTCCTCTGGAATGATGGTTGGAAGGGGCATATGAATGCTTGGCATATTGGTCATGGAAAAACTTTGCAACACTGGCTACAAAAGTTTTAACTTTCAGGTGATGTAAATAAGAAGTGGGCAGCAGCATCTCCCATAAATATAAACAAACTTGTTTATTGTAGCAATTGGCTGAACAAAATGGAAGACTGAATGGACTTACAGGCATCGAAGTATTACATTGTTTTGATTTTGAGTGAAATTATGTAAAAAACTTCTACATTTGTAAATTATACTTTCATGATAAAGAGATTACTCTCCTGTACTTGTATTAGGTGAATTGAAAAATACTGTATCTTTGGTTATCTTTTTACAGTATAAATATTTGTAATAAAAAATAATAAGTGAACACTTTGTATTCTGTGTTGTAATTGAAATTAATATATTTAAAAATGTGGAAATACATTTAAATTGGTTTCATATTATTATTTAACAGTGCAATTAAAACTGCAATTAATTGCAACTAATCTTTAAAATCTAGTTAATTTTGTTCACGTTAATCAAGCAAGTTAACGGCAATTAATTAACAGCCCTAATTTTGAGCATTAAATATGTAGTGAATTCAGGACTGTATCGAAATTGCAAATTAGCACTTTAACAGTGTATGTGGGAAGGGGGTTCCAAGTCCTGCTTGCAAGCTAGGGAGTTCTGTAGCAATGCATGCAAGCAGAGTCTGTTCTGTCAGTACTAGAAAGAGTCAGCTTAGAGCAGGGCCGGCCCGAGCCATTCTTGCACCCCGGGCAGTGGGTGCGCGGCACATGCGCGGCCCCGCCCCCGGGCAGCAACCTATGGGGGGGCGCCTGATTGAAGTGGTAAGGGGCGCTGCGCACCTGGGTGCACAGCGCCCCTTACCACTTCAATCAGGCGCCCTCCATAGGTTGGCGCCCCGGGCAGCTGCCTGGCTAGGCCCCCTCCCCCCCTTAATCCGGCCCTGGCTTAGAGCAAGGTGGAGTAAGTTCTGTGTCTCTGCCTTAAGATCTGTCTACACTGCAATGGGGAACTCTGATTGCAGAATGTGTAGGCATACCCAAGCATCAATCAAAGCTAGCTCAACTAACTGCACTGAAATCATGGCAGCATGAGTAACACCTACTTGAGTATGCAGCCAGGATCTGGATGAGAGCAACTTGCTTGTGCAGCCATCCATTCGGCTGCGGCTTCACTGGTAGTGTAACTCAAGCTAGCTTTGCTCTAGCCACAGCAAGAGTATCTAGGTTGAGTATCTCTACACCTGTTGCAATCCCATCTCCCAGCTATAGTAGAGACACACCCTTAGGAGTAGCCTGATTTTTCTCTCTCTGATTTGGGGTTCTTGTAAGTTATCATTCTGAATTCTAAGAAATAAAGTAGTGTTATGCTGAAATCTTCTACCAAGATTATTTATCTGACTTCTCTGTATCCTGCAAACTTGACAAAACACATCAATGATGAAATAGTGCCACAGTATACATCTAATTCCACACCAACCATTGCATATAAGACTGTCTGTGTTTAGTTTGGTATCTTGCTTTTCTTCTCCCTGCTGATCAAAGAATGCCCTTTTAATGCCACCAGACTGAAATGTGAACTGGAGGAGAAAATGAGAAAGAGAGAGGAATTAATGGCTTAAAGCTCACTTTGTACCCCCACCTTTTGCCGCAGCATCTGTGCAAAGCCAGTTTGCCTGTGCTGAGTTAAGGCAGCCAGAAGCAATGAAGTCAGATTTTGTTGAGGAAGACACTTGGGGTACGGCTACACTAGCTCGTTAGTTCGAGCTAGGTAGGGTAATGAGGGCAAGCGGAGTTGCAAATGAAGCCCGGGATTTAAATATCCCGGGCTTCATTTGCATGTTCCCAGGCGCCGCCACTTTTAAATCCCCCTTAGTCCGAACTCCGTGCCCGCGGCTACATGCGGCACGGACTACGTAGTTCGAATTAAAGATCCTAATTCAAACTACCGTTACTCCTCGTGGAATTAAAGATCCTAATTCAAACTACCGTTACTCCTCGTGGAATTAAAGATCCTAATTCAAACTACCGTTACTCCTTGTGGAATGAGGAGTAATGGTAGTTTGAATTAGGATCTTTAAATCGAACTACCTAGTCCATGCCGCATGTAGCCGCGGGCACGGAGTTCGGACTAAGGGGGATTTAAAAGTGGCAGCGCACGGGAACATGCAAATGAAGCCCGGGATATTTAAATCCCGGGCTTCATTTGCAACTCCGCTTGCCCTCATTACCCTACCTAGCTCGAACTAACGAGCTAGTGTAGCTGTACCCTTGCAGTTTAAATTGAGAAGAAAAAGCAACTGTTGCAGTAAGGGAGACTTATGGGCAATTGACTTTTGGACTTTTTCCAAACACCAAAAGATTTGGCACCTATCTCAATAAGGAAGGACAGATATTTGCGATATATTTTCTTTGAGCCTGTGATGGGCCATCTGCCATACACTGGGCTCTAAGGAATTAATAGACCTATTGGGAGGCTGTGCAAGAGGCAGACAATCAGACGGGGGTTGCAAGGAATAGCCAATAAGGGTTGGCCCATATAAGAAGGCTGCAGAGCAGAGCAGTTTCAGTTACTCCCTAAAGCTAGAGGTGGGAGGGGGACTGGCTGCCTTGAAGGCAGCAAGCAACCCAGACAGAGCAGTGCTGCAGACAGAGACCTGGGGAGTTCTTAGTGGGCTGCAGGGATCTTCAGGCTGGAGTCCTGAGGCAGGGCAAAGAGAGTGCTGGGTGCCACAGGGAAATGGCCTAGGGAAAAGTACCAAGAGGTTGGAGAGGACACACCATCTATTCTACAGAGTCCTAGTGCTGGGACATGGAGAGTGGGTGGGCCTGGGTTCCATCCCCCTTCCCCTGCCTTGCCACTGAGGAAATGGCCAATTGGCTGCAGAAACCACAGAGGGAAGTGGCACAGCCCCACCAGAGTGTGATACTGTCTCCAGGAAGAGCGTGGCACAGTCAGAAGGCTGGAGGCATAAGGGATCTGTCAAAAAAGGCTTTCTTTCTCGACAGATCCCCCTCTAGACTGCCGCTTTTTGCTGACAAAGTGCTGAGTCGGCAAAACGTAGTGGCCATTTTTATGCAAATTAGGTGCGGGATATTTAAATCCCTGCCTCATTTGCAATGTCGACCTGCCTAATCTGCATCCCTCTGCCGACAGAGGGATGTAGTCTAGACATACCCAAAGAGTCTGGAGTGAGGAAAGTCAAATGATTTATTTTTGTGTCTGATATTTGTCCCAACTGTGACTGTGATTTGTTTTGTTTTGAAGGGTTTTTTAATTTATTAAACATGAAGAGAGAGGGATGTGGGTAAAGGGAGAGGGAAATGGGGAGGAAAAAGAAATAGAACAGATAGTGGAGTGGGCAGAATAGCCTACTCCTTAGTCAAGGTCAGACATTGTGCCAGATTCTGCCACTCTTGATCACTTAGAGTCATACCTTACTCCACATGCAGTTTAATTCATTCCAATGGTGTTAATTGTGGAGCAGTGTATTTCTCAGTGTCAGGGAGGCAGAACCTGATCATTTGAACTTAAAACAGATGCAGGCACTAGCTTGTTCACAGAGATACCGGGGATAGCAAAAAGTCAAAGTGGGCTCTTAAAATTAAGGAGGTGAGTAATAGCACTGACTCCACTAATTGGCCCTAGTGTCTGCTGCTTGGATGCCTCAACCAGTATTTGTTATCTGAAAGATCACAGAATTCTCTAAAAGAACAGACACTCTGAGGAGAAAAAGGAATCATTTGCTTTCATGAGGGAAAAAATGTTTCTTTCTAGTTCTTCTTTTTTCTGTTGTGACTTGCTGTCTCAGGGCACATCTACACAGCAGGGCAAAAGTCGAATTAAAAAGTCATCAATTGCATAGCTGAATTTGAAATAGCTTAATTCGGTTTTTGGCACTGGCTACACAGCAGGAAGTCAAAAAAAGAACACTCTTCCTTCGACTTCCTTTATTCCTCGTGAAATGAGGGTTATAGGAATCGGAGTAAAAAATCCTCCAGCTCGACATTATTTTGAAATAATGGCTTGCTGTGTAGATGTGCATTTTGTTATTTTGAAATAATGTCTGTTATTCCAAAATAATGATGCTGTGCAGACATAGCCTCAGGGATTAGTAGATACACTTCATTCTGATTCAAAACATACTGATCTTGGAAGGAAGTCATGAAAGTAAGGACAGACATTCTATGTTCAGGTCAAGTTGAAAATCATATGAAATGACAGGACACCATAAAATTATCAGAAAAAAGGATAGAATATGCTAACTAAATCCAGAAGTATGAAAACAATTTATAATATAGTGGTTATCCACACACTCATCCAAGTGAACAAGACCATCTGTAAAGAAGTGGCCAAAAAAGTGTTAGTATCTGGCAAATTTAATTGAGAGGTGTTGTCTGGACTGGGCGTATCAATAGCAAAGAAAACTATAAATTTGTTCTAATCACATCAAGCAACAAAAAATTTATTTTAAGTGGTCAAAATAATCTGATTCATTTTAAATGATATTTAGCAATAATTGCTTACTATAGCTTCATGAGAGATGACTAGACTCATTTCTTACATGAATTGTGAATTCACAGTTCAGATATTTACAATATACAGCTGAAACATTTCATTGAACTATTAAAATGATATTATAGTTTTGTACAGTAAACATGATTTCTTCCATATAATAGGTAAACAAAAGACAATTATAATCTACCTGTGTATTTCTGCTGTACACAAGAGGCATGTATAAACCATTCAGACCTAGAATTAACCATTCACACTTATAGCTACTAATCATTGCTAGCCACGATTGATTCACACCTAAAACTGAATAGTCTTGTATACTTCTGTATGCTTATAGACATAACATTGTTTTATATTTTAATGTTGAGCTTTTAAAATCATGATATTTGATAGCACGGAATAAGAGACATCAAATCAGCTTTTATGCCATTGTTAAGGAACCCATATAAGATGGGATTCAGGCAACAGGACATCATACCCAGTAAGTGACATATGCAGTATACTAATTTAAAATGCCTATTAGAAATCAAATTGGCATTAAAATCAGTAACAACGTGAAAAAGGTGAAGAGGCATCCAACTGACAGCAAAAACTAAAATCAGCACTGTCAGTCTACAGAAAACCCTCCGAGATCTTGTCTTAACTCGAGTCATGGATCGGGATACTATGATCATGTCTTGCATCTCTGAATTTTCTTCTGGTTTCATCTCAAAGCAGATTGGCACCCCTGGTATGAATTTACTGGATGAAGAGAGCTGGCTTTTTTCTGTACTTGAGGTTTCTGGGAGTTCTCCAGAATTATTCTGATGATTCCGTAAAATAGCTGGCATCACACTTGCAGTCTTTTTACTATACCTTTTTCTGTGTTGTCTGACACATGTATAGCTCCATCTAGAACTGCTGGAGAGTTGCACCTGAGACCTGCAACTCTTGGGTGGATGAAGTGTCAGGTTTATCATCTCATTTTCTTCAAATTTGTTTTCCTTGTTTGACAATCTAGAATTTACGCTCCTGCAGACGCTGGTATGACTTACAGTTAAACAAACCAAGGGCAATATATACTGCATGAGTAATAAAGAAAGCGTAAAGGCAATTCTATATGAATCAGATGGCCATGATTCGATGCACAAATGTCTGCTGTTCAGTGCCTCTAAATTAAGGGTTTCATGGAGATCTACAATTTTGTGGAAAACTGGCAAAGGGGAGCAAATTGTACAACCAAAAGCCCAGACAGTTGCTATTAAGAAATAGCCATGTTTTGATGTTAAATTGCTAGAAAGGGGATTTTTTATCATGCGGTATCTGACAATAGCAATGGATATTAACATTAAAGTTGAAACCAGAACTGACACGCATTGGAGAAAGGGCATAACATGGCACATGATTGCTCCGAACATCCACTGATCAAGCAGGACAGATGTTAATGTAAAAGGTGAACAAAACAGTACAACTAAAATGTCAGAAAAGGCTAAGTTTCCAATGAGAATGTTTATTATTGTGTTCTGCTTGTGTTTCATTAGAGCCATCAATATAAGTAGATTTCCTATTAATCCAGCAAGACTTATAAATATATACAGCCCAATCAGAAAGTACTGCAAGTCATCTACACTGCTCTTATAGTCCTCCCAGGCAGAAAAATCAGAACTCTTGATAGTAGCAGAGCTGTTCTCCTGAGTAAGCGTTGTGTTATAGTCTTTGAGGTCTAAATCCATATTACAATCCTGCTTAGAATCAGAAAGAAGTTAATTAGCAACTTCAGAAACGATGATATTGGTGTTAATCAGAATTTAGAGAAACAGCCATTTTTCTTTATTCTTTCATTGCATTTACAAGTGTAGTAATATTATACTTTGTCCTAAATCCTGCATAATTATAAACCCTCATCAAGTAAGTTCCATAGATCTTAGCATGTGTTACCGTCAGACTAGGTCCCAACCCTTGGATCCTCATATTTTGGACTCACTGTTTGAAGTGTGGTGCAGATGAAGTAAGCAATTAACAATGGAAAGATTGTGGACCCCTTTATTCATGAGTGACCAGCTATTTACCTAAGTAGTCCCTCTAGAGTCAATGGGACTAGTCATTTGAATAACTGCTCACCATTGTGAATAAGGAGTTCAAAAGCTGGCTCTGTGCAATAATTGCACCATCCATATAATATAATTAGGGTACCTATTTCTGTAACATGATGACAAATTGCACCAGGGGTGCTTACAAATGCATCATGTTTTGTTCCAGCATTATTCCCTATTTTCATAATAGGGAATTTCACTAGTAAAGGAATCTTTCAGAAAGTGTCACATTATAATGGCCACTCACAGTTCCACAGAATTCAGTTCTCACTGTGACAATTTTTGAATTGCATAGCTGTCATACTCAAGTTAATCTCCTTACTCTGGAAAATAGTATTTAACATACATTTACTAAAGGTAGAGCCAAGTCCTGCAGAGCTCACTGAAGTTAGTGTTTTTGTCAGTACAGGTGAAATTGAGGTTTCTAGGTTAATGCAGGTAGTCAGACAAATCCTAGCAAATCTCCTTTTTATAATAATGGAATCACTGAAATTCCAGGATCATTGCAACAATGCAGTTTGTTCTGTTATAAATTATTAACAAGAACAGAATCATCAGAACCTCCTCTGGATCCTTCCTTGCCTGCTCTAGCAACTAAGCGATTGAAGTCTAGTGTGTATATACTACTTGATGATGCTTGGTGTCATGAAGATTAAGGGTGCTGTGTTTACAGAGTTCTTGTACTATGACTAATGATTTCCACAAGAGCCACTTATGGTGGCCTAGTGCTTCCTCTCGTTTCCTGCTCCATGCATATGAGATGCACAGCCTGCTTTTTTTACAATCACGGTAATGTGCACAATATGTCATTGTAGTGTGTGCTCATAGCCTGTTACAAGACATCTTGTAAGTGTTCAAGATCCACCCAAGTATCCCTAGAAGGTTAGTTATCGCACAGAGCAGTGGGAATGTCCACTGATGTTCTGTGCTTTGTGGTTATAATAATGGGCTGTTGAAGACAGCTATGTGTGCACTGAAACTGTACTCATCCCAGTATCAAACTGCCTTAGAAGTCTGGAATCTCCCATTCAGACCCTTTGATAAATACAATGCAGCTCTCTTGTAGAAAAGATGGACTACAAGGAAATCTCACTCAGTTGTGCGGGAGGGGGGAGAAGAGAGGGAAGTTAGCTGTCTCCAAAACTGATACACTGTGGAACCAGACCCAGTATATCCTTCATTTTAGCTAACTTCTGTTGTCAGAGGAAATATATTTAGTTTTGCCCCCAAATGGCTGCATATTTGAATTAATTATAAAAACTAATTTTGCTGCTCTCACTTGTGGGTTGACGTTCCCTTTTTTATTTCTTTCTGAGAGAGGTCATGAACAGAACTGATGTGGTACTCCTACTTAAGAATGAAGAAAGAGAAGTATCAGTATCAGCTGTGGGAGAGTGGAATAACAGTGGAAAGAAGGAGACATTTGAGCTGGTTTATACCATAAAATTAGATCAAACTAGCAATATCTCTCAGGTCCGTGAAAAATTTCATGTCCTGTGTGATGCAGCTAGGTCAACCTACCCCCCACTATAGATGCAGCTAAGTCAACAGAATAATTCTTTCCTCACCTCTTGGAGGTGGGGGAGAGGTGGTTTTATGACAGAGACTGAAAAAAACCCTTTTGCCACTATACAGGTTGAACCTCTCTAGTCCAGCATCCCGAGGACCTGGTGCTGAACCAGAAAATTTGCTGAACCATGGAAGGTCAATATTGTTTAGCAGCATTACCAACACTTCCACTGCTTAGTGGGCTGTTAGAAGACATCTAGGGGTAAATTATTGCTAAATAACAGCACAGAACACTGAGAGCCAAGACTGGTGGCTGTAAACAAACTTTATGGGACTTCAGGAAACTTGGCTGCACCCATGATAACTGGACATCCAAGTAACTAATATCATGCCAGACCAGGGATATTGCTGGACCAGAGTGTGCCAGACTAGAGAGGTTCAATCTGTAGTAAGTTTTTATGCTTCAGCTTTGACACCCTAGTGCTTGTACTAAATATGTACCAAGAGCCAACATGGATGCAGCAGTGCTCTGTGCCTCTCCCAGAGATAGTGATTCATTACATATATTGGAACTGGTGGGTATTTTACTAAGCTTCGGCCACAAATGTTGTTTGTTATACTGCACTGGGGCATGCTGGCCACGCAAAAATGAGGGATTGGGGATTGTTTTAGAGATGACTCAGTAAGAAAGCAGTTGCCACATTCTACTGATTTCTCATTTGACTCCCAACACTTACACATGTCTTCAGCTCGAGTAGTTGAATGAAACTGAAAATGCTTTCCTACCATAATGCTGGTTTTTAGTCTACAATCACACAGTAACATGCTATTGATATCATTTGGACTTCTGCGCTTACTGAGGCTTCTCTCTTGCTGATTGGTATTAGCAGCAACTTCTACTGCTGGAATTTCTTTACCATCTCTGCTCCTATTCTTTTCAATCCCATGCATCATGAGATTTTCAATTAAGACATAGATTCCTGCGTGCCAGTCACTTTTAAAAATGGGACTCTGGCTCTTAAGTCACTATGGTGCTTTTAAAAATGTTTCCCTTAGTCATATTTAAAGTGAGGGCCTTACCTGATTAGTGACTGTAAAAACAGTGTCTTGGAGTTCTGTATTTTCTCAATGGTTTCCTATCATCTTTGCTCTATAGTCACCATTAAGTATGTAAATATACTTTGAAGTAGGAAAATGTATCATGAACATCTTAATGACATCTTCCTGAACCAGGTTCATCTATGTTCAGCTGATGAATCTTAATTTTCATCTTTCTTTGAACACCTTAGTAAAATTGGTTCTCCCCATGTTATGTTTTCAGGAAGATTTTGGGGGATAGGAGGTTGTTTTTCCGTAGCCATTTAAACTGATCTAAAGCCTTAAAATGACATGAGGAACTTAAACTACTATCCACTCTCAACTGAGTTTAAGATATAAGGTCATCTAACTTTACATTGGTTTAACATCTCTGAAGTGGATTATATTCATTATTCCACTTTAAGACATGTGATTTTTTTTTTAATAAAAAGAGCAAAAAATCCATAAATCATAATTTTGGAGGATGGAAGATCTTGGTGTAAGCTTGCAAACTTGTCTCTCACAGCTGGTCTAGAAAAAAGATATTAACTCACCCACCTTGTCTCTCTAATATCATGGGACCAACTTTGCAAACACAATGTTAAACATGTACAGTTAAGCACCCAGAAGCTAGGAAACATAAAAATTGAATACAATAACTTTAATGCTGCCCTACTGTATATGGGTCTTATAATAATCCATAATTACTGAATCTTTGGCTAAGATAGAAAACACTGAAATATGTTATTTGATCAAAAAGTCATATAATTACAGAATACGTCATAATGCCCATATACAACAAGGGAGTGTTATAGAATTATAGAATCACAGAATACTAGAACTGGAAGGGACCTTGAGAGGTCATCGAGTCCAGTTCCTGGCCCTCATGGCAGGACCCAGTACCATCTCGACCATCCCTGATAGATGTTAAGGAAGTGCATTCACAAAAACCACAGATTCCAATTATTATAACTAGTAAATTCAACAGTTAACTTCAGTTTAAGGACCTTTGAGCTCTGAAAAAAGTGACAGAGCCCTTTAAAAGTCCACAAAAGTGCTTTATCATATGTTAATAATGAAAGATTACTTGTCGTGCTTAAAGTAGCATTGTTGATAAAAGATCATAAATATTACGAAATTGTCTGGAAAAAAAAGAATATGGCTTCCCACAGTGGGCAAATAATCAATTCATTACAATGGCTGGGATTATGCCTCCAATTTTAAAGGAATATGATATAATACAAGGTAATACCTTGCTGATCAGAAAAGTAAGCTTAACATATTAAAGTGTATGCTACTGAGCACACAGAGTAACTGTAACAAACTGTTGATAAACAACCAAACACAGGCTGAAGACCTTACAAGTTCAGTTATGTAATGCACTTTACTTTATCTGTCTAGAGAGAGGCATTTTGGATTGTGCCAACTAACATAGTATATTGTATTTGTCCCCCAAACAACCATCTGCAGTATACTATTAGTTACTTAGACAAAATCCTAATTTCATTAAGCATAGATTTCATTGAGCATAGATTCCAAGTGATCCTCAGTAGAGTATTGTCAAGGTATCACTTGTTAAAAATAAAAGGATTTATTTTAAAGATTCACAGAGCTAGAGATGGCAAACACGTGCTCATTCCAGTGGGGCATTTCTCATATTCTGTTAGCAAGTAGGAGGTAAATTATTCATCAAAATTTAAAACATGAATTCCAGAATATGTATGTTTAAAGGGCATTACATTAAGTATAATTGAACGATGTGGGAGATACTCGGTAATATTTACCTCCGTTTCAAGGCTATTGAATCACACTCTTTAAAAGTGCTTCATTAGATACTATGTGCTCTAAAAAGCACTTGCTCTGTATTCCAGTAAAGCGAACGCGATTATAACTAAAGAGCAGAGATTTCCCTCTCGCAGCCTGGCTCCTGAGTTGCACCTGGCTCCGTTCAGCGTGGAGCCAGACCCGCTTGGGTGGCTTTGGAGCAGCCCGAAGCCAGCAGCGGCTCAGGTCGGGCAGTGCCCGGCGGCGAACTGTGCGGCACAGGTGCTCTGAGCCGCCAGCGGGTGATGCAGGCGCGCGGGAAGCGTCCCCCTCGCAGCCTATTCCCCCGGGAACCAGCGAGCGCGCGAACTTCTCTAGCGCAGCTGACTGGCCGGATCCGCCTCCCTTTGCTCGCACTGGGAACGTGCCTTCTGGCGCCGCGGGGTCGGGGCTCCTACCCGGCCGCTTTTCCTCCCGCTCCCTGACCGCGCCCAGCTCACCAGCTGCGGGGCTGGGGCTTTGTACAGTACCTGCCGCCTGCGCCTCTGCCTTCAGCGCCCGCGGAGACGAGGGCGAGGCCCGGCTGCTCGGTCGCCCGACGCCCTGCAGCGGGGGGTGGGGGCAGCTCGAGGGACCCTGCTCAGTGGCCGGCGCTGCTGGGAAGAGGCGGTCCCGCCCCAGGGCTGCCTGCTGCATGGAGAAGGGGCGAGCTGGGGACTGGCGCTACTCTGCAGGGGAGACTGCAGCGGTCCCAGCTCCTCTCCGTGCTGCTGGCGGGCGGCGGCCCGGGGCTGGTGGGGACAGAGCTGCGCCTCGCTAGCCCGGCTGCCTCCCTAGCCCCACCGCGCCGAGTGCTGTCGCGCGCCTAACTTCAGCCCCCCTCGCGCTCCTCGCTCCTTCTCCTGCCCCCTCCCAGGTGACTTCCTCTTAAGGTGGCCAGGGGCTTGCGGCTCACCTGGCTCGCGCTGCTCGCTACAAGCAGCCCAGCCCAGCGCAAGACCAGCAATATCTTGTCGGAATCCGGAGTCACGCCACTGCGCTCGGTGGAGTCACTCCGCATCGCTTCCCCCCGTGTAACTGAGATCGCAACCTACCATGCGGTACCCTTTACATTCGACCGACGGTACTAAATGCAGTGCAGTGTCTGCATCCTCCCGAACCAGCTATCAGCAACGTGAACTTACTGGATAGGAAAGTTACATTAATTGGCTGGATTTAAGGACATCTTTCTTCTCTCCCCCCGCCCCATCCAATAATGTTCCTGTAGTTCACGTTTCTGATCGGCGAGTGCTATAGGATCCAATGGCTTATCGATGTTTGTAGTGGAGAATTAGATCCATTAACCGTACTATCCCAAAGTCATCGGAGTTGCTTTGCTAGCAGGCAGTTTATCGCTGCTGGAAGCCTGGAGAAAGAGTAAAGAGCGATGAGGCGTTTTACATGTACGAACCACTGCCTCGGGCTTGGATCTGATTACATCCTTTGTCTGACAAGCGTGGGCATTGGGAGGTAAGAATGGGTGATGAGAGGATCAGGGTGGAGAAAAGTATCAGACCTCTTGAATCCGTCTCTAGGTGAACCCCCAGGGACTGAGAGGGAAGAATTCTTGACACATTGACTAGCCTGTCAGTTTTTAGGTTCCTGGGAGTGGGAAGGGGCAGTTTGATCCGCATTGCTTATAAAAAGTGATATACTATTTTTAAAGATAATAAGTGATTTAATTTCGGTCGGATTTAGGAGACAGTAGTAAGCATACAATTTTCTTTTAGTTCGGAGATGCAAAAATCAAAGTCAAATAAGGTTAAACTGGACATCTACCTTTTCATTGTTTCAGATAAGCCAGGTTTTGCATGCAATTGTGCACGTACTACCAGCTCCATCTCTGCTGCTTATGGAAAGTGTTCCAACTTTGCATTACCTGGATGTTGCTTCCCGACGCAGTGATCAGGGCTGTTTATCTTCTTCCTGTAATTGCCAGAGTGATATTTGTAAGGACTTCCTATTTTCCTGATAGATCTTTATGTACTCTGCGATTTGGTATTCCAGATAACCCACAGATCACAGCCATTGGTCTATTTCAGCAGACGCTCTAGAATCAAGAGAGAAGCTAAACGAATATGAAATAGGTCAGAAGCCAGCAAAACATTCTGAGCCTCTCTCTTAGGTTTTACCTTCATATGTGCATGCAGAGCAGAGAGAAGGAATGGATGCAAGCAGCTATTTTAAAAAATGATATACTTTTAGGTATAAAAACGGTAGATCTATCCTGGTCATGTAACTAATAAATAGGTCCAAAGTTGAAATGTTGTTATGTGGAGAATACCAAATAAAAAGGAGAGGGTTAAAAAAATGTCTTCAAAATAAGAAAATCCTTGCTAAGAAATAACAAAGGCTGGATCTAGTTCCTGTTAATGTTAATGGGATTTTTTTTGCCATTCTCACTTGTCAGAACAGGATCAGGCCTAATTCAATTTATTCATTCAGCCTAAAAGCCATTGTAGATACTAAAATCCTGAGTAATCAGTGTCTGTGTGGTTGGAGTGGAGTGGGGTTCCAGAAGTGAAATCCAATCCCACAAGCAATGACATGAGTTGGGGATGCCCCAAACTGCCGCCTTTCCCTTCACACATTGCTCTGTGGTGGTCATTTTAGTACAAGTTTTTCATCAGTCTCTGAAATGTCTCCTTCATGCTGCGGGTATATAAAGATCTTAGGGCTGCCTAACTTTTAGGGGTGCTGAGCTCTCAGGGTACATCTACACTAGCCCCCCTAGTTCAAACTAGGGAGGCTAATGAGGGCGACCGAAATTGCAAATGAAGCGCGGGATTTAAATGTCCCGCGCTTCATTAGCATGTTCCTGGGCGGTCGCCATTTTGGAAACTGACTAGCCCGAATTAGCTGTTACTCCTCCTGGAATGAGGTTTAACAGCTAATTCGAGTTAAGGGGTTTACTTTGAACTCCCGTTTCACTGCCGCGTGTAGACGCGGGCAGTTATTCCGAACTAGTCAGTTTCCAAAATGGCGACCACCCGGGAACATGCTAATGAAGTGCGGGATATTTAAATCCCGCGCTTCATTTGCAATTTCGGTCGCCCTCATTAGCCTCCCTAGTTCGAACTAGGGGGCTAGTGTAGACGTACCCTCAGAGCTCCAGTTCAAGTCAATGTCTGCTTAATGTCTCTGACAGTCAGGCCTTACATTAGTAATTGTCAGAAATCTCAGGCATACAATTACTCTGAGTCAAATCCTATTGTCATTACAAAGTCTGATATTAGTGTAGCAGTCACATTTTGAAAATTTGGAATGAATTAAATAATTACAACTTTATGATTTCTTATAATGTATAAGAAAGTTATATACAGTACCTCTGCTGTTTGAAAATGATGCTTTCCACAGGACAACATGACTGACCGTCCCATTTTCTCCCTACTTCCTTCTCCTCTGATTCCCTCCAAAATGCATGTATTTAAAAAAATCCTACAGGTTATTTGTGCCTCCATTTCTGTTCTTTTCCCTTTCCAAAAAGTGCAAGCCAGATTCCTTCCTTATATAAAACAATTAGGGATGAGCATGGAGAGCAGTGGGAAGGGGGGGTTGTAATCTCCAGTTATGACATTTGTGCAGTTCAAGCCAGATGTGTCACAGTGAACTGGCATAACACATGGCAGAAACCATGGAAGTGATCATTTTACTAGCATCAGCATTATATGCATGATACCGATGGCAACATAAGTGTTAACTGGCTGGAACTGGGAAGATGAACCATGTGGGAACTTGAGATCTAGTCTTGCTTCTTCTGAACTCACTGGAAGCAGAATTGAGCCAACAGTGAAGGAGCGAATGACTAGATGGATATTGTACCTCTTCATAGTCCCCTGAATGCTAGATTTGCCTTGTGCTTTTGTGATTTGTATCCTCTTCCCCCATTGAGTGCTAAGGTTCATAATAGTGTGTTGTGAAATTCTAGTATTCCCATTGATTTTGGTATTGTAGTCAGGGACTGTGGGTCTTAGTTCCCTCTGCTGAACCTGTGGCTAGCTATCCAACCCCTCAGGATGGTTAATGAAACCAGCTGGGTCACAGTAGAATAACCTTGGCTGCCGGGCTGTCTTTAAGTTTAGCAAAAGCGGTAGTTTACAGGCTTCCATCCCATGCTGGAATACTTGGCAATGAAATGGTAGTTAAGGAAGTGAAAAATGCTTAAAAATGGAGACAATTTGAGTAGTGAAAATTTGACTTCTTTGAGTAACCAGGAATTTAAAAGTTTAATTAAAAAGAGATTTAAAATATAATGTCAAGAATTATGGATGAAGAAGAAAAGATGATTCTATCAAGTACATGGCAAAAAAGAAGATAATTAGCTGCTTCAAAGATATGAAATGATCAGTGAAGTACTCACATTTGGATCATTAACTGGTCACTGTAGCTAGAATAATAGTGTATATTTATTGAATAAACACAAAGATGAAACATGGAATACATAGGATGAAAGAAACAGTTGTTGACTCAATATGGGAATGCAGAGAGTCTTCCTAGGAAAGGAAAACTCACTATGAAGATTTCACAGCAGGACTTAAATTCAGCTTGTGCTATCTATCATGGAGCTTCATTGAATAGTTTCAAATTTGCGGAAGCACGGGCACCTCTTGCAGAACTAAAAGCCTGAGCCCTGCTATGCCTTGCAGTTCAGAAGCCCCAAGCCCCAGCACACCCTGTGGGCCTGAAGCCCTGAGTCCCGGCACTACTCCTGTCCATAGCGCTAAATTCTCAAACTCTGGGGCCACCCTCTGTGGGGTTAAAGCCCCAGACCTGGCATCCTCCCCTCATGAGTAAATCCCTGAGCCCCAACAACCTCTCCTGAGCCCCAACAACCTCTCCCTGAGTTAAAGCTCTGAGATCCCCTGCCCTGCAGCTGAATCCCTGAATGGGGAAAGTGTATGTATGGGGAGGAGGATACAGGAAATAATCTGAGAATTTAAGGCTTGCTTCAGATGCTGTAAAGTGACAATATGCCAAGAGAGATTTAGTGACAGTATCAGGAGAGTGAGGTAACATTAAAAAACCCTCTTCTATGTTTTAAGGGTAAAGAGCAGGCTAAGAGTCTAGTGACCTGAATGTACAAGGAATATAGTAGGTGACAGTTATGGACTCACTAATACATAGTTTCTATGGCAAAAAGGGGTGATTATAAACATCTAGTCTGATCCTCTATTTAATACAGATCACCAAAATAATTCCTAGAGCTTCTTTGTCTCTTAAACACATCTATTCTTGATTGTTACACCTTATTTCCAGTCTAAATATGTTTAGGTTCAATTTCTAGCTTATAGATCACATTATACTTTTCTCTGCTAGACTAAAGAGCTCAATATCAAATATTTGTTCCCCATGTGGCTATCTATAAACTGCGATCAAGCCATCCCTTAACCTTCTCCTGTTAAGCTTAATAGATTGAGCTCCTTAAGTCTATCACTATAAGGCATATTTTCCATTTTTTTAACCATTTCATGGACTCTTCTTTCCAATTTATCAACATCTTTCCTGAATTGTGGCCACTAAAATGGCATACAGTATTCTAGAAACAATGGTGCAAGTGCCAAATACTCCTACTCAAGATTCCTCAGTTTATGCATTCCAGGGTTGACTTAGATTTTTTGTCCGCAGTGTTGCACTGGGAACTCGTGTCCTGCTTATTAGCCATAACAATCCCCAAATCTTTTTCAGAGTCACCGTTTCATTGTTTCCTGGGATAGAGTTCCTCTATTCTGTAAGTATGACCTACATACATTCTTTGTTCCAAGATGTGTACATTTACAATTAGCATTATTAAAATGTACATTGCTTGTTTGTACCCAGTTTACCAAGTGATTTAGATCACTCTGAATCAGTGGCCTGTCTTCTTCATTATTTACCATTATTCCAATGTTTGTGTCGTCTGCAAACCTTATCAGTGATGGTTTCATGTTTTCTTTTGGGTAATTAATAAAAATCAATTCTTGGGGAAACCCACTGGAAATAGGCCTTCTCAGCGATGATTTCCCATTGACAGTTATTCAGTTAGCCATTTTTAAACCATCTAATGGGTGCCATGTTCATTTTATATTTACCTAATTTTTTAATCAAAATATCATGGGTACCAAGACAAATGCCTTATAGAACTCTAAGTATATTATATCAACACTATTAGCTTTATCAACCAAACTTGTAACCTCATAAATATATCAAATTATTGTGACAGGATCTACAAACCCATACTGATGTGCCTCTCCTTACCCTTCTTTAATTCGTCATTTATCAAGTCCTATATCAGCCACTCAATTATCTTGCTCTGGATCAATGACAGCCTGACAGCCCTAAAATTACTCAGGTCATGCTGTTTATCCTTTTTGAAAATTGACACATTAGCTTTCTTCTGGAACTTCCCCATTATACCAAGACTTATTGAAAATCAGCATTAACGGTCAAGCAAGATACTCACCTAACTCTTTTAAAACTTGTGAATGCAAGTTATCTCGATGTGCTCATTTAGACATTTTTAACTTTAGAAACTTCTGTTTACTAAAGATACTATTGGAATGGAAAAATAAGACCATACGATGAAGGTGCATTATTTGTCCCATACCTCAAATACAGAATAGAAATATGTATTGAATACTTCTGCCTTTTCTGCATTATCATTGACCATTTTACCATATCCATCTAATAATGGACAAACACCATTGCCAAGATTCTTTTTTATTCCTATTATTTTAAAAAACCCTCCTTATTGTCCTTAACTCTGCTGACCACAGAGTTCTCCTTGTGTTCTTTGGCTTCCCTTTTCAATTTGCTACAATTCCGAATGTCTCCATATGTGGGATTGTGGTTTGTTGGACATATCATAAGAATGAATCTAAATGAGTCTGCTTCACCATAAAGCATAAGAAGTTGTTACTTGATGTTCAGTGCTTATTCCTGAAGCTGTAATTACCTTCATATCTGCCTTGCACCCAGCCTTGTTCCTGTCTGGTTTCAGCTTGCCACAGCCTTGTTCTGACCCTTGGCTTGTCTCCTGGCTCCATCTCTGACTCTTGGCACTGACTCTTGGTTCCAATTTCTGGGCTGGCATCCAGCTACCACTAGATCCTGGTCCCTGTCACTAATAGGGGGGAAATAAAGCTTCATCACAGCAAAAAGTAGTATTCAGTCCTATAACAGAATGCATATAATTTAGTTGCTAAAACATAGAGTTTACTGTTGTTGCCATTGAAGCCTGTGGCAAAGCCTTGATTTACTCTAATGATAAGAGGGCTAGGTTCAATAATACAAGTGATTCTTTATATATGAACAATGCTCAGGTGTGCAGAGATATGAAAAGAGATGAATATACTCATTATTGCAAATGAAAACAAAAGAGAGTTTAATAAATCCTTACAAAAAGTGACGTATTGAACTAAAGGATGATTTGTATAACATTTGTGCTGCACTATCAGAGCATAACAAAATGAATACAGAGGGTGTCACCACCTTAATTTTGATGTTTTCTTTCATACAGACTTTACAATATTTTGAGATATAAAAATAGATATTAATTTATGGAGTGGTCTACAAGCAAGCCAGTAATACTGTTTTCCTAATGGCTCTGTAACAGATATTGCTCCTCCCACAATGTTAAATTATTATTTTATTAAAGGTGGTGGTTATCTTTTATCTGTTCAGTACTGTTTTTCTATGTAGAGTGTTTGCATACTAAGTGTTTTGTTTCAGAAAGTCAGTTACTACAAAATAAACAATAATGTTTGCAGTTCATGGTGCCTTTTGTGTACTGAGATAATGTACTACACAGAGAAGTCTGAATATATTTTACTTAAATACTACTTTGGCTATTTTGTTATTTTAGTATTCTTGTGTCCTCTCAATGGTTAGCAATAAGGAAGAGCTACTGGGAGGTTATTTGACCTTGTGAGCCAGGGAGTTTGAGCTGGAAATTGCTGAGACTAGAGAAATATAGTTAGAATGCATATGAGCACTTCTAAAGTCTGAGTTCATAAGGCAAGTATACTATGTCCATATATTATGGACATTTATTTTACAACATACATTATGAGTTTGAAAAGAAAACATCTCTGCTTTATAAGATGAGTCCTGATTATTACTCTTTTGGGTTTTTTTTAATGCCCCACATATATATTAGGTGTTTCAATGAGGAAAGCTATTGTCTCTGTCCAGTAGAGTTTACAAGCTAAATGTAATGCATAAATCATCAAGTGAGCGTGACAAAATAGTAAAGTGGGGGACGGGAAGTAAAATAGGAAAAGTGTTATAGCAGTATAAAATGCCTTTGAAAGAGATTGTAGGGCACAAAAGTTAAACACCACTGCTCTAATGCAATGGTTCTCAACACATGGGAAGCAGTAACATCAGTCCTAATAATATAGTTATAGGCCTTTCAGATTGTACTCGAATGATATTTTAGGACTTTCTAAGTACTGCACAAATATAATTTAATTAAACGTGCACACTCCACTGTTTGGTAGATATGGAAATGGGATGAAAGATAGCATTGTAGTTAAAACTCAGGACTGGAGGATTCTGAGTTCTGCTACCAACTCTAATGTAGACTTGCAGTGTGATAGTTAGCAATCCTTTAAGGGCCTTTTATTTTTACATCCATTTGCATAGTGGTGAGCATTATGAATTTCCATTTTATTGACTTCATTGTGAGTTCACAGCATTCAGTCATTGCAGGAAGCAATCTTTAATCTCTATTGGCTTCAGTTTTCTCGTGTAAAATGCACATACTAGTAGTATTCACCTACTACAAAAGGGATGGTGTGAAGCTTGGTTCATCCATGTTTAAAAAGTGCACTGAGAACCTTGGACAGAAGGTTCAATGGAAATAAAAGTATTGTGGATTACTTTCTGTACCCCTGAAATGCAGCCACCTCAGAGGCAAAACATTGCAGCTGGCAGCAACAATATGATTGGAAAGCAAGAAGCAAAGAGTCTCTCATACAACTGGAATAGGTGGGATTTTTTTTTTTTTAGAAAAGAAAAATGTAATTTCTCCAATACCACCACTCAGAACTGTTCACAGGAATGTGTAATTAGGCTCATCCCTGGCCTCTGACGCCTGTTGCAGTCAATGTGCTGGGGTTGTGCATGACACAAAGCTTTCATTTATTTTTTTAAAACCATCCTAAGGTGGGACAGGATGGGCATGAGACTAACAGGGAAGAAGTGGGAACCTCCTGGTGCAGGAGGAACAAAGGAGAAGACAGAACAAACTGGTCCCTTTCATTTTAGACAGGCAACTCTCACTCCTTCTAAAAAAATCTGTAAAATTGGCATGGACCCTACTTACGAATTAGCATCACAGACCCTTTAATAACCATGAGCAACGAGGCCCTCAGTTTACAGATCCAGAAGGGACCATTGTTTCAGAGAGAAAAACACTATCCAAGGAATCTCAGCAACTCATGTCCCATCCAGTGGCTGTGCTTCCCCATCCTCTGCTCAGCTTGAGATATATGGGCTCCTGGCAGATTTAGCTCTAAGTGCAGCTTAGCCACAAGCCTCAGTACTGATCCCGATTCCTTCTGTCTCGCAGCCAGGCCTCCCATTTACTGGTAATATTGTATTAATTAATGTAACAAAATTACTACTGTAATCATGATAACATAATAATAATCATCACCTGGCACTTTTCGACAAGGCAAGTCTCACAAAAATTACAGAGTGCCATCCTGATGCAGCTATGTCTGTGATGACTTATGTTTTGAAAATGAATTGAGAATCACTGGAAAACCCTGGACCTGAGCTTTCTAGTCATTCCAGACTTAAGTGAAACTCACCAGGGTTTGCAAGTTACATGGTAACTTATTGTAGTGATTTTCTTTATTAAGTACAGGTTTAATTGGATGACTTCTTTGCAACTCTCCCCTGGGTCCTGAAACCAAATGGGTTCTGTGGGTTGCATTCTCCTACTATAACCCTGAAGCTGCAGTGCTTTGTTGCTGAGAGCATGGGGGTTAGAATCGGGAAAGGTGAGCAGACCTGGTCATGTGCATCCTGTATTCAAATATCTAGTCAATTCTGGAGTTTTTACAATACATGCAGGAGCTGCCTAGGCAACGTTAGCCAACTTTTCCTTCTGCATAGCATATTATGAGGATAGTTCTACCCTTTCACGACCTATTTCTCTTCCCAATCCTCCAGCCATCCCATTTACTAGTTCTAACAGTGCTCCAGCATGCAGTAAGATCCAACAGACTAAAATCTGAGAAATGCAAGTGAGGGCAAAGCAAGACTTCACATAGCTGTGAAATGTACTTGCAGAAAATCATAACAATAGCTGAATCTAAGGAGTATTACTTATACTTCCTTGAGGTCTGGCAGTTGGTTAGATAACTGGTTTTTACTTTAAAGAAAATATTAAGCTTTCTTGATATTTTGAAATGCAAATAAACGGGTCTTGTTTGCATTTGGGAATCCTTATCAGTTCAATCATTTTTCAAGAGAAAAACAAAGTGGAGGCCAGTTGCTTAAAGCAACAACAAACAGAACAAACTTTATAATGGACACACATCCAAGACACAATCCTTATTATCAGTTCCATCGCCAGTCAGCTCTTACATAATATCATCCTAACTTTGGCCACAAGGTGGCAGTGACTTGCAAACAAATCTCACAATATTCAACCTGCAAAAGCAATTTCAAAGTGCCTCCCCTCCCAAGTTCCTCTCAGTGCAACCTCCCTCCCTTTTGTTTCAATACTTAATTCCATTTATTTCAGAATTACTAGGCAACCCACCCCCAGATGTGTAATTTAAAGGTGATGTGCTTGCATTGGGATCTTCAGGATTTGCTCAATTGAGCACCATCATGTGATACTGGGATATGGTGGAGTTCAGCTTTAAGGGGGTGTCTCCAGCTCTCCTCACCAATCTTTAGGATCTGAGCTGGAGAAATACCAGTGGATGCTTTTCCCATTGCCTTGCTCCTTGTTCTCCATCCTCCCTTCTGCTCCAAACCCTCAGCAAATCAAGGAACGGAGGAAAATCAGAACAATTACAAGGTGGGTCCCGTTTGTGGTTTCCTCATGTTGTATTTTGTTGATGTTGTTGTTGTGGGGTGCGTGCGCGCTTTTTGGACTGATGTTTGTGTGGCTCATCAACGAGACAGAACAGGTGTAGCTGCGAGAGGTGTGTGCAGAGGTGTTTTCCTGGCCGTCCGGAGCGTCTCTTTGGGCGGTTACCTGTCGGTTTGGGCTAGCAGTATGGTAGGCTTCCCTTGGAGCAGCTGCTGGGATAGTTTCACCAGGGTATTTGCTGTACCTTTTACCCTTTAGCATCAAACTTCTGATCAAATCTTTGCAGAGAGCAGGCTAGGGCTGTGTGATCCCGAGCGGGGCGTGGGTGTGGGGGCTGGCTTGCAGGGCTTTCTGCCTGCCTTTAATTTCTCCCCCTCCCCCCATTAGAAGTACAGGTTAGTAGCTCCCCCCCCCTTCTTTTAAGGCGGGGGAAGGGGAGCCGAGGCACAGAGGGCAAAGCGCGATGAGCTGTCAGGGAAAGCGCGATCTGTGTCAACTTCATCCCTCTCCCCTTCCCGCCCCCCCTCAGCCTAGCTCCATGCAATCCCTGCTGGAGACATGGGGAGGAAAGGAGGGAGTCACAACCGCACAGCACAAGCAGCTCCCTTTAGCCCGATCACTGAGGGAGGGGGGGCGATTTGGGGACTGGCGGCTCCGGGGGCTTTCTGCTGCGAATAAGGAGCAGCGGCATTTCCCCTGTGGGGCCGTCTGCTAAATGCGAAATCGTTTGAGACAGCGCCTGGCAAAATCAGCGGGGCGCGGGCGCGACCCCGAACAAAGTCCCGCTGCGCGGGCTTAGCCTGTGACTGAGTTCATTCTCCAGCCCCTCTCTTGATTGGAGAAGGGCCCGGAGAAAGCACATTCCCCCGCCTAGTGTCTCGACCTGCGGCAGCCTCGCCAAGTCCCGGCGTGCTTGGAGTGGTACGACCGCCTCTGGCGCTGAAATAAACATGTAGTTCATGTTTACAGCAAACCCCGTCCTGGCTTGGCTTTTAGCAGGTCACGGCACAGTCACACTGGCGGGAGTAGATAATCCACGAAGCCCTCATTGCAGGCGCTATACATCTCTAACTATAGCTCCTGGGTCTTGGTAGTGCTGGTGTCTTTCAACCCAGACAGTTTTCTGTTAAAACAAAATGCAACCGACGCCTTTTGGCGAGGGGTCTTACTTAACAAGACGAAAGGCTACATATAAAACCCTAATATTGACCAGGAGATTACACAGACTGGATGAAATTATACAGTAAATATATTCTAAACCATAACATTGACGTGGGTTGAGGTCTGCTAATAAACTCACTGGAAAAAAAAAATCAGACTTTAGCCAGTGGGTGCAAATCGCCAAAGCTTGGCCGGCTCCATTAAGTAGCGATTTTAAATAAACGCATATGGGCATAAAGCGCATATGGGTGATAAGCGCATATGGTTATAAAGAATCCACCGCATAAATGCAATGCAAAACCAGCATGCGATTTAATTGGTCAATGAGCCTTTCTTTATTTTTGTAATCTTCCTGTTGAGTATCTTGGGCCCGACCCTACAGTCTTCACTCTGGCAACGTGTTCAGGTCTGTCTGAGTGACGAGTGCAGGATCTGAAACCCGGGCATACATAAAAGAAAAAAGAAGGCCAGTTCCCCTTCGTCTCTCCTATGAGGACTTACCTTTGTGTGGTTACAAGTGTGTTTGCAGCTATTAGTTATGCCGACTGTCATTTAAAACAACTTCACCCCCTTGAGGTGGCTTAAAATTAAGTGGATTTCAGCGATATATGCTTTTTCAGTTTTTACAATCGAAGATCACATTTGTGACAACAACGTTATGAAGCTGTGATCCAGGAACCGTTAACATGGCGTTAACTGGCAATACTCTCTCGTACAGCTCTGACCTTGGGTTAAGCATACAACATTGCAAATAGGTCGCCTGAGATTTGGCAAAAGGGAAAATTCCAGATTCAACAACACCGTTGCTAACTGCAGGTTGTAGCAGAGGTGTGTCAGCTTATTGTTGACTTCCTTCTCACCCTTACTCCACCCCAAATACACATGCCTGAGTTTCTGTGATTTACTAGCCTGCAGCTTTTGCGAAGGAGGGGATTATTTAAACACGTCTATTTGTGTTGCATAGGTAAATAGTGATCGCTCCCCCCTCTCTTTTTGCAAACTGTTTAATTTTTTTAAATATGTCTTTTTTTCTTCCCCCGTCCTTCTCTGCTAGATAGCAATTCTGTCTGAGATTAAAGTGATCAGAGTTGCTGATTTGCCTTTGACCCAATGTCAGCGGCACGTTAGGGACCAGGCGGCCAACAGTAGAATATTAATTAGGTAAGCGACTATGTTTTGCAGTAACTTTTTCATCACTGTGTTACTCATGTCAGATCGGGCTTGTCCTTTGTTTCTTTTATAACTTAAAAGCTCTATTAAAATAGGAGATGCCATTAAACACACGACAATTTGAGAAAACAACAGATCTAAGGAAATATATTAAAAAGAACTCAGTGGGTAAACGTTCAGTCGTAAATTGAGGTCACTTTTGCAACCACATTATTGTCCTATGTTACATGTAATTTGTTCGAATAGCAAACTATCGTCAGCTGTTCTCTCTCGCACTTGTAAATATTTTTAGCATAATAGAGGGCTTGCTTTCTGTATCCTGCACTTTCTGCTCAAGCAAAACTTCTCATCGCCTTCGATGAAGAATTGTCTTTTGAGTAACAGGCAGCTCTAGCCCTTAATTCTGACAATTCACCTTCCAGTCTCTATTTACATTCTAGCCACGATGGTGTTGCAGCATTTCTAGAGCGATTATAAACATTGTGCGCACATGTACTCTCCCAGCATAGATTAGGCTCCATTCACCCCCTTTCTCCCACAGCTTTAGTGATACAGTTTCCTTCTGCATTCAAAGCCGCGTTTGGCTCCCAAAAGGAGGGAGTTGAGGCAGGAGAGGGACATTTCGGACCCCCAGAAGGTGCATATGCATTTTGGGTTAAAGTCTCAGAAATGGCAGAGCACACAAGGAAAGGGGCCAGGGATTTCGCAGAAGGGCCTGCTCCTCAATGTAGCAGTGAATGATTTTCCTCCCCATTGCCTTCCCTCCAGTCATATGGGGAACCTAGTGAAAGGGTTTCCAAGGTTAACTACAAACATGCTGTTTTGAAAAGCTTTGGGGGACTAATTGGAATGCGCTTGGGAAGGGTGAGAGGTGGGTGTCATTGAAGGCTCTAGGTCTGAGAGTGATTCCTTTCCCCCTTCGGAAGCCCCAGCCTGGAGGGGACGTAGACTCCATGAAAGTTGTCTTCTGCCTCTAGCCTTGTCTTCTAGCCAGAATCGCTTAGACAAACAGCAGGCCCGCCTTGCCTCCTTTACCACTCTGACACTCCCTGCCTGCGTCTAGTTTGGCGGCAGCAGCACGCGCCCCTTCTGTGCAGTTCTGTCCTCTCCCGCTGGCACAGGGAAAGTGAGATCTTATGCCCCCGCGTCTGCAGAGGCCATTGCATTCCCGGGCACCGCGGTGCTACTCCTGCCTCAGCGCTGGCTGCTGGTCCTCACCCACCCACGCTGTGTTCCAGTCCCATAGTTCCTCATCTGGGCTGGCAAAGGCGTGGCATGAGTGGAAGGACAACGCGTCTGCTTCTGTTCTGCCTCTCCAACGATCGTCCCGGTTATATTTAGCAGGAGACCACGCGACGTGGCCTTCCCCCGTGCTCGGGCGCCCTCCTCCTAATGCGTTCTCACGCGTATCTCTACAGGGCTCGTCTGCTTTCTAGCGTTGGGAGCAACCCACCCACCAGCTGGGAAGCTCTTCCAGCCCCATTCGCTGTCAACTCATATAAGAGAGAAATCAGCTTGTGCTCAATAACGGGCGCAGGGCGCTGGGAAGCGACTTCCCCGCTGGAGTCTGTGCACAGCGGGACCGCTCTGCTGGGCACTGTAGATTCACCGCCCTGCTCTCCGCCTGCTGAATCTCGGCGCGCTTTTTGGTCTGTCCGTGGTGCTGATGAATTCTTCTCGTGCCCTCCGCTCTGCTTAGGGGCCCGTCTTCCTTCTGGCGTCCCCTGATCCAGCGTGAGTGGCTCTCCTGACTAAGGCAGATGGGCGGATGCTGCCCCGAGGTGGATAAGCGTTTGAAATGGGAGAGATCCGCACGCCGAGGGTTTGCTGTAGGGTAGTCTAGAAACCCTGCTCTGCTGCGAGACGTTTGCTTACTGTCTGAGGCCACTTGGTCCGTTTGGAGGGTTATGAGCAAGGAATCACAGAAGCAGCTCACATACTCTGCATTGCAAAAGAGCCCTCGCCCGCCACAATCAGAGCTGCCTCTGTAAACTTACCACAATGACACTATGGCACAATTAAAATAAGAAATAAACACATGTGCTCTTTCCCCTTTGCAGATTGTACCAGGTCATCAGGGAAACGAAGTGACAGCGTTTGGTGAGATCCTGCTGCTTGAGTGATGAGAACATCTTGAGCTTCTGGAACCAGTGGGGAAAAAAAACCTGTCAGTGCAATCCAGACCAATGCAGGACATGGATGCTAGTTCCAACAACATGAATACATCATTTCTCTCCTCTCTTGGGAATCAGTCCATCCCTCTGAACTTCTCAGAGAAGAACTCCAGAATCCTACACTTCCCAGATGAAGATTGCCATGTGCCATTGGCCATGGTCTTCACCTTGGCTTTGGTTTATGGGGCTGTGATCATTCTTGGCATCTCTGGCAATCTGGCCTTGATTATCATAATCTTAAAACAGAAGGAGATGCGCAATGTTACCAACATCCTTATTGTCAACCTTTCCTTCTCAGACCTTCTGATGACCATCATGTGTCTCCCCTTCACCTTTGTATACACTTTAATGGACCACTGGATTTTTGGAGAGGCCATGTGCAAGCTGAATCCTTTCGTGCAGTGTGTCTCAATCACAGTTTCAGTTTTCTCTTTGGTTCTCATTGCAATTGAACGCCATCAGCTGATCATCAATCCTCGAGGGTGGAGGCCCAATAACAGACATGCCTACATAGGGGTTGCTGCCATCTGGATTTTAGCTGTGGCTTCCTCCTTGCCTTTCTTGGTTTATCATGTATTAACTGATGAACCCTTCAAAAATATTACAATTGATGAATATAAGGACAAATATGTGTGCTTGGACTTGTTCCCTTTGGACACTATCAGGCTTTCTTATACAACAGCTCTTTTGGTGATACAGTACTTTGGACCACTTTGTTTTATATTTATTTGCTACTTAAAGGTAAGAGGGAATCTATTCTATGATCTCTCCTTATTTCTGTCTGATTTCTGCTTGTCCTTGTCAAGAAGTGCCTCTGGCTTAAATGATTCTATGTTTTTCTTTGTTGTTGTTGAATTTTGTTTTCTGCAGATATACATACGCTTAAAAAGAAGGAACAACATGATGGACAAGATGCGAGACAATAAATACAGATCCACTGAAACAAAAAGGATCAACATCATGCTGATCTCTATTGTGGTTGCATTTGCAGTCTGCTGGCTGCCTCTTACCATCTTTAATACTGTGTTTGACTGGAATCATGAAATTCTACCTGTTGCTAGCTGCAGCCACAATTTGTTATTCTTGATTTGTCATCTCACAGCCATGATCTCCACTTGTGTGAACCCTATCTTTTATGGATTCCTCAACAAGAACTTCCAGAGAGACTTACAATTTTTCTTTCATTTTTGTGATTTTCGCTCCAGGGATGATGATTATGAGACTATAGCCATGTCCACAATGCAAACAGATATTTCAAAGACCTCTTTGAAGCAAGCAAGCCCAGTCGCATTTAAAAAAATAAATAACGATTATGATGAAAAAATATAATCCCTGCCCATGCAACTCAAAGTGTTGGCAGTATGGTCACAGGTGATATGGGTCCAAGGAAAAGCACAAAGTTGTAACAAAATGCATAATGATTTTTTTTGAGGAACTCTCTCAAAATTATATGCTGTGCATTTTCCCCTATTGCTGCATTAATATTCACAGAAGTTATATTTGAATCACAGTATAAAATACTGTTGGACCTGTTTCTACTTAGGGTTTTCATCAGCAGTCTTTTAGTCTTTTATTGCACAGTTATGCACGTCTGCACTGAGGTTTATCTATTGTATTTATTAAAAAAGGAATATTTTTCAGCAGTGTGAATATATACAAACCTATCGGAAACAATAGTCTGAATGAGACTATCACTAAAGAAGACAGTCTGGTATAAAATTAGATCATTCTGATTTGAAGAGCTTTATTTTAAATCCAGTTTTAGAGCAGTATTAAATAAAACCGCATTAGCAGGAATAGAGAAACAAGAATGACTCCCTCACAAACCCAAATTAAATTAAATGGTGGCATGTATATGCATTGTTTATAAATATAACTTGTGCTTTAATCAATTAGGAACAAAGAAAGAATTAAGAGACAATTTTTGTTCTCATTTACACTGGTGTATGTCCACAGTAATTTCATTGAATGGAATGGAGTTACTCTGGCTTTTCATCAGTGTAACTTTGGCAGAATTTAGCTTTTAATTATGTCTTTGATACTAATCTTACAGCTAGATTTAATAATGCTTATTTCATATTTCAAAATTTAAGGTTTCTATCTGCTAAAATTTGAGGCAATCAGGACCGTTAGGATGAAGTTCACTCAAAACATACATACCATTTAAATACTACTTAAACTCTTTTTTTTTGAGGATCTAAGTATGTTTAAGAGCCAGACATTTGCATGGGTTGGAATTTCACTCACAAAATCAGGACCACCAGAAAAAAAAAGGTGGTCCTTGCTATCTGAAGTTTTAATAATGATTACTTTGCTAATCTACATTAATAATTTAGATCTATTTTCTGCCCTCGGATTCAGTTATTAATTTCTGGATTTCCTTCAACACAATGGAAAAGTTAAGCCAGATTTGCACCATTGTAAAGGAGGGCAGAATTTGGCCTGAAATTTATGTTGGCATGTTTGGTTGCCGTACACAAATTCCATCTTTTGATCAAAGGGATTTTCATCAGTGGAGGCCACTCATCATTCACCCAAAATACACATAATAGTAATTTCTATGAATTATTACATTTGTTAAAAATGGCTTTTCAACTATAAATTTCCAGAATATAGGCATACAGGATTAGATCCTCAGCCAATGTAAATCTACATAACGCCACTGAAGTACACAGAATTATAACAATATTCCCTAGCTGAGAATCTATGCCATACAATGTACTTTTCTGTCTAAGTAAGTACTAATCCAAGTAACCAGCTTGTTTAAAACAGGATAGACCTGATTCTTGATTACACTAAGATCCCTTGAAATTATTCTGGCAGTGTAAAATGGCCTAAAACTGGGTGTAAAGTAAGTATAGCATACATGGAAATTAGGCCTGACATCTCTAAACATAAAGGCTTTCTAAGTATGATGTTGAATTTAATATACTCAAAATCTGATAGGAATAGATGACTAAGAAAGTACTTTGTTTTGCCAGTGTTCAAAAGTAAAAAAAAATGTGCCTTGTGCAGTCTTATAAATAATGTATTATATATAATGTTAATGTACAAGTGTGTCCTTGTGCCATTATAATTTCATGTCACTCTTTATTTTGGAATCATTTATTAAAATTTGGGAATGTTTTTATGAGGGTAATAAGACAACTACTGTACGTATAATGTATCTAGAAGTTAACATTTTGTTTTAGGAGCTTGGCCATTTTTTCTGTTTTGCAAGTTTTTCTTTTTCTCTGTGGGCATCTTTAGTGATACATGCCAATAGTTTAATAATGGGTTTCTACTTATATTTTCCCTTCACTCTATGATAAATGTCCTGAATAAGGGGGGAAACATTCCTGCAAGGAAAAACAGAGCGGGAGTGGTTCATCCATCCTTGTCTTTTCCCATTTAAAGAAAAACACTCTCATAAAGGAAGCAGGAACAAAAGTATTTGGTAAACGAACATATTACTGTACTGGCAGTAGATGTTTATACAGATTTTCCTGTGCTGGGCTCCACTGGCACAAAGCAACTCTAACACTATTACTGTCTGTGATGTGAATGGGATAGTGGGGTAACCAGTGGCACTGGAACAATTTATATAGCAGGGGTGCTGAACCAATCTGTATACCTTGTATATGATGGAAACCACTTCAAGCCAAAGGTTGTGGCAGCACACCAAGTTCTAGCACCTATGGAGTAACAGTTCCTATGCCAAGCCTTCCTTGTGGTTGGTGTAGGACATATGAACAAAGCAGTCCCTGTTGACCGTAACAGCCTCTTGAGGTTGTTGTCAGTGCACGTAAGTTAAATCTGCTCTATATCTGTTCTACCAATCTACTAGAATTCTTTGTGGGGGTAAACAAGCATGTGGATATGGGTGATCCAGTGGATATAGTGTACTTAGATTTTCAGAAAGCCTTTGACAAGGTACCTCACCATTAGCTGTTAAGCAAAGAAAGCAGTTGTGGAATAAGAAGGAAGGACATCTCATGGATGAATAACTGGGTAAAAGATAGGAAACAAAAGGTAGGAACAAATGATCAGTTTTCTGAGTGGAGAGAGGTAAATCGTGCTGTCTTGCAGGGGTCTGTTCTGTGACCAGTACTGTTCAATGCATTCATAAATTATCTGAAAAGGGGTCAACAGTAAAGTGGCAAAATTTGCAGATGATAAAAATTACTACTCAAGGTAGTTAAATTTAAAGCAGACTGTGAAGAGTTACAAAGAATCTCACAAAACTGGATGTCTGTGCAACAAAACGGCAGATGAAATTCAGTGTTGATAAATGCAAAGTAATGAACATTAGAAAATATGATTTGAGCTCTACAGATAAAATAATGGGATCTATATTAGCTTTTACCACTCAAGAAAGAGATCTTGGTGTTATTGTGGATGGTTCTCTGAAAACATCCACTCAAACAGCAGCAGTCAAAAAAAGCTAACAGAATGTTCAGAATCATTAGGAAAGGGATAGATAATAAGATAGAAAATATCATATTGCCTCTGTATAAATCCATGGTACACTTAACCCTTGACTAGTGAGTGCATGCACATATGGTTGCCGCATCTCTCTCTCTCTCTCTCTGTGTATATAATTATATATATGTTGGAATTGGAAAAGGTTCAGAAAAGGGCAACAAAATGGTTAGGGGTATTGAACAACTTTCATATGAAGAGAGATTAAGACGATGGAGACTTTTCAGCTTGGAAAAGAGATGACTAAAGGGGAATATAATAGGATCTATAAAATTGTGACTGGTGTGGAGAAAGTAAATAAGGAAGTATTATTTACTCCTCATAACACAAGAACTAGGGGCCACCATCATCAAATTAAATTAATAAGCAGAAGGTTTAAAACAAATGGGTATATTTATTCACACAAGGCACAGTCAACCTGTGGAACTCTTTGCCAGAGGATGTTGTGAAGGCCACGACTAAAACAACATTAAAAAGAACTAGATAAATTCATGGAGGATAGATCCATCAATAGCTATTAGGCAGCATGTATAGGGACGCAAAACCATTATCTTAAGTGTCTTTAGCCTCTGTTTGTCAGAAGCTGGGAATGGGTGACGGGTGATGGCTCACTTGATGATTACCTGTTCAGTTCATTGCCTCTGGGGCACCTGGCATCAGCCACTGTTGGAAGACAGCATACTGGGCTAGATGGACAATTGGTCTGAGCCAGTATGGCCATTTTTATGTTCTTATACCTGGGAAGCAGCCTGGTTCACAGTCAGCCCAGAGCCAGGTCACCTGTGCACTCTTCCCCCTTCCCTCTCCAAGAAGCACTGTGCATAGTTCAGTCAAGGATAGAGCCCAGTATATTTTTCAGGAGCAAAACATATTAGCAGTACAGTTTATGATAATTGGAATGGTGATGGGAAATGAAGACATTGCACGGGGGATTTTGGGCATGAGAAGATTCCTCCTTTCAGGCAATGTGTTTGCAAATGCTTGACACCCACTAAGGCATTTCAAAGGCAAAAATCTTTGCTCTCCAGAGTATTGTGAAGTAGGGCTAGAAGAGAGTTTAGGAAGTTATCGAGTGCATCTGCCCCATATGCAAACCAAGAAAACACAGAACATCCCTGACAGGTGTTTATTCAATCTGTTCTTAAAAACCTCCTGTCACAGGGATGCTACAACTTTCCTTGGAAGCCTGATCCAGATTTTATATCTTAGGCCGTGTCTAGATTACATCCTTCTTTCGCCAGAGGGATGTAAATTAGACACTTCGAAAGTGCAAGTGAAGCGGGGATTTAACTATCCTGTGCTTCATTTGCATAATTGCATCATGACGCTCTTTTTAAAAAGCGCCATTTCAAAAGTAAAACCATGGTCTAGACGTGGTTCTTTCGAAAATGTCAGGCTTTTTTGAAAGATCCTGTAAACCTCATTTTTTGAGGAGTACAGGATCTTTCGGAAAAGCCTGCCATTTTCGAAAGAACTGCATCTAGACCACGGTTTTACTTCCAAAATGGTGCTTTTTCGAAAGAGCGCCATGACGTGTTTATGCAAATGAAGCATGGGATATTTAAATCCCCGCTTCATTTGCACTTTCGAAGTGTCTAATTTACATCCCTCTGTCAAAAGAGGGATGTAGTCTAGACACAGCCTTATAGTTGATAAGTTTTCCTAATATATAATCAAAATTTTTCTTGCTTCATATTAAGCCAATAATTTCTTGTCCTACTTTCAATGGACATGGAGAACAATTGACCACTGTCCATGTTATAACAGCCCATAACATATTGAAGAATATTTGTTTCCCAATCTTTTTTCAAGACTGACCATATTCAGTTTTTTTAAACATGTCCTCATAGATTCTCCTAAATTTACCTTCACTTTAGTGTCAATATTTTGACAAGAGGGTACCCAAAAGCCAGCCAGAGATCTCCACCTGGCACAACAATGATCCTGTTCATTTTCAGATTTCCTCCCCATACTTCCCTCATCCTGTACCAGCCAAATTCCCTGGCATGAGAGACATTTATCCAAGATCATGTTGTCCATGTGATACTCACAATTTCACATTTAGTTTCAAATGTATCAAAACCACAGGCACACAATTTTGAGATTGATCCTTTTACCATGTTGTACTGTTCACCTGACACCGACAGTCTATGCTGACTTCTAGTGAAAACTCTGTGTAAATTGCTTTTACTCTGATTTTCTGCCTGAATAGAAAGTTTGAGAGAGAGGGAGAGAGAGCAATCTGTATGGCATTCTTATTACTTACTCATTTATGGACAGTACATATTATTCCAAACTACAGCCTTAAATGATACATTATTTAATAAAAATCTGATATCAGCCTCCCTTTGTTTAGTCATTTAGTCTCTTCTCATCCCAACAATAAATATTTTGCTTTTGATTTTTAAAATTCAGCATTTTTATCGAGAGCAGAAAAAGTGTAACTATTTGTAGGTACCGTGTGTGGCAGAGCTCTGGTCATGCCTTGTGGGTCTTGAGCTTCTAGGCAGTTATGATATACCTCAAAGGCTCGCCGTGTCCCTCCACACTGCCTCTTACCTTTTCTAGAGGCCAGAGTCAAAGCTTACTGAGCCATTCTCAGAATTGGCAAAGTTAAAGGACTGAGGTGAAATTTTTCCATAATCCTTTTAGATTTTTTAGTGGTGTGGGAAGAGCTGGGGAGCAGGAGCGTACTGGCAATCAAAATAGGCCTGGGAAATGGGTTGAGAATGGCCCTCCCCATGACGTCACCCCTGTGTCATGCCCGGCATGCGGTGCAGGCAGCGGGTCAGGCTCTGCGTGACGCATACAGCACGGACGCAGAGCCACTCGGAGTGAGGGGCAATGGCGTGTAGACACAACAGCCCACCAGATGACGGCCCACCGGGAAATTCCCGGTATCCTGCCGGGCCAGTCCGCCCCTGCTGGGGAGGAACCTGGGCCCGTCAACTAATCTGCGTTCCAGTCCAGGGACCCTAGGTAGTGGCAATTGTCTCTAGCCCCAATACAGCAGCCTTTTCTCTGGGCCACTTCCCCAAATACTCCTTTAATATCTTCTCCCTAGTACCTGAATGAATCTTTCCTGCTTCAGCATACTCTTTCCTTTCTCAGCACCACACTTCCTCCTCTCAGTCTTTTACTCTTCCCCTTCCTTTACCTGAGGGAAAACCTTTTAAAGTAACTCAGCATGCCCTAATTGGCTGCAGGTGCCTGATTAGCCTACTGCTTCAGAGAAGCTCTTAATTAGCCTCAGGTGCCTGCCTGCCTTGATTATGTGGCAGCAGTTGCTGCTGGCAGTTTATTCCAGGAACAGAAAAGCATTCACCCAGTTCCTGGTATTTATTTATTTATTTGTTTAAAATATTTTTTTTTACCCTGCCTCTCTATTTGAAGTATTCAAGGCGGCTTACCACATTTTTTAAATACAATACAAATATATATAAAAATTTAAAAATATGAGACCCCAGAAGGACATATGTGTATGTGTACCCTCCACCATACTATTGTAGCCAGCTGCCCTCAGTCTGTCACACATGTTAATAATTATCTTGCCGGGCGGGCGCCATTTTTAAATCCCCTTAGGTCGAACTCCGTGCCCACGGCTACACGCAGCACAGAGTAGGTAGTTCGAATTAGGATCTCTAATTCGAACTACTGGTACACCTCATTCCACGAGGTGTACCGGTAGTTCGAATTAGAGATCCTAATTCGAACTACCTACTCCGTGCCGCGTGTAGCCGCGGGCACGGAGTTCGGACTAGGGGACTTTTAAAAATGGCGGCGCCCGGGAAGATGCAAATGAAGCCCGGGATATTTAAATCCCGGGCTTCATTTGCAACTTCGAATACCTACATTAGCCACCCTAGTTCGAACTAGGGTGGTAGTGTAGACATACCCTTATATATTCTAGGCTACATCTTCCATGTCTCCATAAATAAGGGTTACATGAAGGTATAAAGAGGAATCATTGATTTCTTTGTTCCTAGGCTAACATCCATTGTTGGTGTGGTGGAAAATAATCTTGTAGGAGCCCTTTAACTGAGGACTGTATTTTATGGTTACAACTGGAAAAACTAAAACTATTCCCGATTTTTAATCCCTTTCATTCCAGTTTTGAAAATGATGTTTAAACTTGGGAAAAAATTGTTCTAATATGACTGGCTCCCATCTGACTTGGGTTGTTTGCTAATTATGCTTCACGACTGGCCATTCAGAAGGTTAGTGGTTTGAGTGTCAAGTACTGACCTTGCCATTTTACAATAATGGCCCAGTTCAGTAAGACACTTACACATGTCCATGGACTCCTGAGTATAAGGTTAAACATGTGCTTAAGTGCCATGCTGAATGAGGGTCAAAAGTTTTTCAGCTGGCTAACAGGATTATTATCAATATAAAGAAGCTACTTGAGATCCTACTTCTACTAATGTTAGTGAGGAGGCACCCCAGGCCTTCCACTTTGATCCTGTATATAAATATTTTTCCTTAAAAATTATTACAGAACTTCCATAAAGTGACGTAGTGGGACATACGCTGAAGATGCCATGGATGATGAATATCAGGTCATTCCAATTCAGGATGTATGATCAGCTTCTACTCAAAATGATCTTCTATATAAAATTTCATTTTAATTGTCCCCCTGCCCCATACACACCTATCTTGCCATTGCCCCTCTTGTTCTAACTTCAGGGTTTTTTTTAAAAAAAGAACATTCCTGAAAATATTGGTTCTGTTTATAACCTGCATTTTTAGTAGGTTTGCATCCTACTAGCAAGGTCTGGATCTTGATCTGTATCAAGGATCCATTTCAGCAAAATATTTGGGGCACATGCTTCAATCCAATCCTGTTCTGTATGGCCATGATTCATCAAATCACTGTAAATGAAGTAAATGGGACTTGAGAACATGCTTAAAGTTAAAGATTTGCTTAAATGCTTTGCTAAATAGGAATGGACTACTAAATCATGTCTCCAGATCTGTCTCAAAGATCATAAGGATTTGCTTCTTTGGTTTAGTTGCAGCCTTTTATACAGGTAAGTTCAAGCTATAAAGTTTGTCTCTAAAGTTGGATCTGGAGCCCAAAGCCTGAGGATGTTTTGATCTAGGTCCTCTTCTAGCTCTTACCAGCAGAGCCTTAACCAACTGGTTTAGGGTGAATGGAAGAAATAAGACATATGGAATTACCTTTCTCATTTTTACAGCATATATAACAGCACAGAACATGCTCTCAGATAACACCTATGATTTATGCATTTGAATGGAATTTGGCTGGAGGAGGAGGTAGAAAAGGAGGAGATGCTAAATTATACTCAAATGATAAGTTGCACTGACAGTCCTTTTCTCAGCTAAAGGATATAGATCAAAATCATGTCTGATTCTTCCACCATGTTCTTTTCATTTCTAAATTATTTGATATTCAGTATTTGCCTCTCTAAGGTGAATAGACAAATACCTGGAGTCATTAGCATGTGTGTTTGAAAGGAAGATATGTTCTTTTTTGCTCATTGTTCTTTACTGAAGTCCAAATGTTTTGAGACGTCATATAATTTAAGAAAGAAAAAACTATAACCAAGTCATACCTCTTATGCTTTAAGTTGCCCTGCTGCCAACATTGATACACATTAAATAACACCTTTGTTAAAAATAGTACTAGTGGCCTACTGTAACCGAAAACATTAAAGAAGGATCAGGCTGTCCATATGTTCCACTTAAGTTCTGTTCTGGGTAGGGATGCTTTCTTGAATGGGGTCATAAACTGTGTTATATGTGTGTAAAGCCCAGGCATGTCAGGATTGTTTCAGCACAAAGTTCTTGTTTGTCACAACAAATTGTACTCCAGAGTTCACTCTTTACTTTCCATGGCAATATCGGGCTATGGGCAGATTTCCCATATTTGCCCTCAAGAAGTGTATACCAAATAGGTCTGTTTCCGATTGTTGCATGGGTGAAACTTATGCTGAAATCTCCAATGTTCAGTCAGTCTCCTACTAATTTTTGAGATCTTCAAACAAGAACAGATATATCTGATACACTTGGAAAGACAGAAGAAAAACAGCTGGAAGAGGATGAAGACAAAGCTCGGCGTAGCACGGAGGCTCTGCTCAGGCAAGCCCTGGTGCTCATGATGACAGTGCAGTTGCCAATCAATCCTCAGGACACAGTGCAACACCAGTTCTGGTGTCGGGAGACAAGCTCAAACTGGTGGGACTGTATTGTGATACAGAGATGGGATGATCAGCAGTGGCTGCAGAACTTCTGCATGTGGAAGGCCACATTCCTGGAACTTTGCGAATGGCTTGACCCTACCCTGAGGCACCAGGACACCCACATGAGATCCACTCTGACCATGCGGAAGTGTGTGGCAATTGCCCTATGGAAGCTTGACATGCCCGACAGCTACCACTCAATCAGGAATCAGTTCGGGATGGAGAAATCTACAGTCACGGTTGTTCTCATACAAGTATCTAAGGCCATCAATAACATCCTGCTATGGTGGCCACCCACTGACCCCGGAGGGGAGGCGCCCCTCCCAGAACCTTGGTGGGCGGCACCTGGCTTTAATGATCTACCTGGCCGGAAGCCAGGGGGCGGGGTCAGTGAGACAAAAAGCCTGCCAGCAAGGCCAGTGAGGGCCTGGCCACTGAAGGAGCCAGAAGTCTCCCCTCCACACCGAGGAGACGAGCTTAGGCCCAGAGAGGTGGAGAACTAGCGTGGGCCACCGGGCCCCATGCTGAACAGCGACCCGGAGGGACTGCTGACCATACCGGACTTCCCAGAGACCCTGCAAGCTGCTGAGGAATGGCAGCTGGACCTGGAGTCCTTTGACTCCCTGACAGACCTACTGGACATCCAGGTATGTCCTGAGGGGGAGAAGGGAAGTGGTCCAGGAAATAGCACAGATGCATAACCACCCGGGTTAGCGTGTTTCGGGCTGGAGCCCCCACTGACCCGGCAACAGTCTATACTGCTGCTTCTAGGGCCCTGGGCCGGGGTGCAGTGGAGTGGGCAGGCCTGTGCCCCCCTGCCACCCACTGCTTAGGTGGTAGTCTCCCCCTCTTCGCCATTGCGGGTGAGCTGCCTGCACCCTTCCTGAGCAAGGAGACCCTAATTGTGTAATTTGTTTAAACTGTTTTACTGCCGCCCCGCCCTGACCAAAGGGTGGGCTTACAAACTGCTTCCCTGCTGCCCAGCCCTGAGCTAGGGCTGGGCCTTGACAAAATGTGTGCCTACCGCTCCGCCCTGACCAAGGGCTGGGCCTTTAGAAACTGTTGCCTGCCACCCTTCCCTGACCAAAGGCCGGGCTCTGAACTATTTGCTTGCCACCCTGCCCTGAACCAAAGCCAGGCTACAAACTGTTTACCTGCGGCCCCGCCCGGACTAAAGGTTGGGCTTGTAAACTGAAGGCTTATGGCCCCACCCTGAACTAGGGCTGGGCCTTCCTAAACTATAGACTTGGCTGCCTGCCCTGAACTAAGGCCAGGCCTCTGACTGTCATTTGCTGGCCTGCCCAAACCCAGGCCGCCTTTATTACTGTTTATTTTATCACCCCGCCCTGAGGTAAGAGCAGGGGACTCTGGACTGGTTATTTGGCCACTACTAATTCCCCTCAGAGACTCAACTGGATGTAGTAGCCACCCACCGACCCCCGAAGGGGAGGCGTCCCTCCCAGAGCTGACTAGCTTACAAAGGTCATGACTCTGGGGAACATGAACACCATTGTGGAGGGCTTTGCTGCCATGAGCTTCCTTAAGTGCGGTGGGAACATAGATGGAACACACATCCCCATCCTGGTCCCTGACCACTGTGTCTCAGAGTACATCAACCACAAGGGGTACTTCTCCATGGTGCTGCAGGCACTCGTGGATCACAAGGGTCTCTTCATCAACATCAACATGGGATGGTTGGGAAAGGTGCATGACACACACATCTTTAGGAACTCCTGCCTCTTCCAAAAGATGCACACGGGCACTTTTTTCCCCAGACCAGACAATCAGAGGTAGAGAGCTGGAAGTGCCAACTGTGATACTTGGCAACTCAATCTACCCCTTGCTTCTGTGGCTCATGAAACCCTACATGGGCAGCCTGGACCCCAGCAAGGAAGAGTTCAATAACAAGCTGAGCAGGTGCAGAATGGTGGTGGAATGTGCATTTGGACATTTAAAAGGGAGGTTCAGGAGTCTCCTCACTCGGTTGGACCTTAGTGAATGTAACATCCTCTTTGTGGTGTCAGCCCATTGTGTGCTTCATCACCTGTGCGAGAACAAGGAGGATACTTTTCTGGCATGGTGGGGGGCTAAGGCAGAGTGCCTAACCAGAAAGTTTGAGCAGCTGGACACCAGCACCAGAAAAGCACAGAAAGGGGCAGTGTGAATCAGAGAGGCCTTGAAGGACACTTTTATGCAAGGCCAGGACACCTATTTGACACTCTTCCCTGTGGCTCTCCACAAGTTGCCCCTTCATTCCCTGCATTTCCCTTTAATCCTGCACCCACCCCACCCCTGCAGTTCAATCAATAAAGAATCTGTTGTTCAATTAACAGGAGTGTTTATTTGGGGGAAAATACTGGGAAAGGAAAGAACTGGGAACTAGAAGGGGGGGGAAAGGGGCTCTGGAGCAGGAGTGGGACTGCCTGCTGCCTCCCAAGGACCTGGAGGCTCAGTCTCACCTTGAGTTCCCACCGTGTGTCCTGTGGCCCCTGGGGACCTTGGGAGGGTGGAAGCCACAGGGCAGGAAGAGGAGGACCAGGAGTGTCATTGGAGTGGGTGGGGTTCTGGGAGGTGGCCTGTTCAAGGCAAGTCACAACATGCTCCATGACAGTAGTCAGGGAGGAAAACGTTGTCTCATACTGCCTCGAGAACTGCTCCTCAGAGGCTATCCTGTCCTGTCACTCCTCAGTCTGGTCCTGGTGCTTGGCCCAAATCTCCTGCATGAGGGAGTGCATGCAATCCATCTGCTCATGGATCATCTCCTTCCTTGTCCACTTTCACCTGCAGATCTGTGCCAGGCAGGCAGATACTGTAGGAGTGGGAAGATGCACCAAGTTGGTAGTCATCCCCACTGTAAAGTTACGTTACAAGGGCAGATATTACAGGAGATACATTGTATGAAGTCTAACCCTCATTTGTTAGTATACACTGAAGGTCTCTGGGAAGTGGAGGCTGTAGGAGCAGAAATATTCGTAGCCATCGGTATGTCCAATGGAACACTGGAACTCATTTCATTTGCCGTGGTGTGCTGCTCACTGGCAATGCTGGCCACAAGGGACAGGCCAATCTACTGTTTCCAGTGCTTTTAGAGCCCAAAGGGAGAGCAGTAGAGGCAGAAGTTGTGGCCAGAGCAATTGGAGTGGACATCTGCGGGAGGCCTCCCGGAGACCAATAGCATTGAATTTCCAGCAACGCTGCATCTACATTAGTGTCAGTTCGTCCATGCAGGATCTGGAATAGCGTTACTCCTGGTGAAAAGCAGGAGTACAGGAACCGACATCAGTGGCCCCTAAGGGTGATGCAACATGCTTGGTAGTGAGGACACATCACTTAGACATTTGACCGTATGGGGCTAGGGACCACAAAGTCCAAGTGTAGACCAAGCTCTTGAGTCCTCTCTGTTCTTTCTAGCTCTCTGTAGTGACTTGCTTGTACAGATGGACAGGATGACTCGGGGGCATGCTTGCTGTTTAAGCAGAATAGCAAAGGGCATGTGTGAAAAGGTGCCTATGTCACAGTTTGATACCATTCTATTTCCCAGACTCATGCAATTATAGGCAAGCCACTTTCAGGCTTGGTTAGACTCCAAGTTGATTTGTTACCCTTTCATTGGCTAAGTACTTTCAAAGGTTGTCCTTACAGGCCTCTTTATCTTTTGAATATATAATTTGGTGATGCATGTATGCATGAGGGTTGTAATTTTTTTTTGGCAGTTACAGTTCTTTTGTCTTTATGGTGGGAGAGTCTCAGAACATCTTTAAGTTTGGATTTTTAACTCTTTTTTTAATGTAGTTAATTTTTCTGAGATATTCCATCAATTCTATTTAGAGTTCAACAGCAAACTAGAAATTTGTTTTCAAGAGATCTGAACACTTCCATTCTTCACATTTAAACTTTAGAATAGCTAAATTAAGTTTAAATTTAAACTTTTAGTTCTTAAAACTGTTTTATTCTTGTTTCGTAATATTTGTAAGGAAGTTTCTTGAGCTCTGCCACTAATTAAATCTCCATTAATATAAATATTCTAAGATTTAATGGCTTCTTAAATTAGTAAATAGTTTAACAAAAACATTAGATTACATGCTGGTACTGTGATAGAGACCCCTCCTCATAGTTCACTACTCTGTGTCAGTGACTTCTAACTAGGTCTGACTTCATTAGACCTAACATAGTATTTATCTGTAAAGACTGCCTTGTAAAATATTTAATTAAAGCTGGTAATATCCTGGCCACTAGTCTCATTGTGAAATGTATATATTAACAATGCATGAGGAATTAAGAATACTCACTGATATTATGCTTCAAAATATGTAACCAAACAAGGGAGAAATAGGTTTTCTTCCACACAGAAGGGAAGACAGGTATCTCTCTGCCTGTATATAAATTAAGCATTGTGAAACCAACAAAAAAGAAACTCAATTTGCAAGTAAGTCAATAGGAAAAGCCAGTCTGAGGGTGTGTTTAGATTACAGGGTTTTTTCGAAAAAAGTGGCCTTTTTTCGAAAAAACTTCCCCTGCGTCTAGACTGCCACTGCATTCTTTTGAAATTAAATCTAAAGAACGCAGCGGGTTTTTTGACCGCGGTAAACCTCATTTTATGAGGACGAACGCCTTTTTTCGAAAGTGCTCTTTCGAAAAAAGGCGTTCTTGAATGCAAACACGGCTTTTTTGAAAGAGAGCAGTCAGACCATGGGGTGGAGGGTGTCTTTTCTTCAGGGTCAAAACAATGAGTTTTGGGGAACTATAAGCACAAAGGAGTATCTTTTTCAGGTCAAAACAATGAGTTTTGGGGAACTATAAGCACAAAATATCTTTTGTGATCTAGAACTAAGGGAACAAAGAGATCAGTGCTGTTTGGATCCACTAAAGCTGGATCCTGGCCCAGGGAGGCCTTGTGATTCTGAGAAGAGGCTTTAGATAAAATAACCACCTTAGACAAGAATTGTAGCCTGTTAAAAATTTTAGCCATTTGAAATAAGCTTATACTTTTGTTTTATTTATGACATTTTTTTGTTTTTTAACTTTGTATCACTTAAATATATGTTCTTTCATAATAAATTTAGTCCTGGTTTTACTGTGAGTTCACTTCAGAGTAATATATTACAGCAAAGTGTGCTGAGCCAACAGGCTCATGTGTACACTGTCTTTCAGAAGTTAGCACTCTTTGTAATTTCTGTGAGTTTCCAGTGACAAGAGCTGGATACTGCAGAGGAGTTTGGGAACTGAAGAGCAAAAAGTGAGGGTTTGCAAAGCAAAGTGGGGGCTGGCAGAATTCTAAGCAGTTTGTCTGGCTGGTTAAATAACTGGGATGGCAGGGATTAGACACTTAGCTTAATACCAGCAAATCTCTCTTTTGCTGAGGCAGATAGGTAGCAATGTGACTTAAAGTAATGTAAACCAGGATTCCAACTAAGGTACATGCATGTGCGGGTGCACACCAAAAATTTGCCTCCTGCCCACCTTCTCAGAAGAGCCACTCAGAGGCTACTCAGCTGCTCGGGGGTGGGGCTGGAGCCGGTGGTAGGCAGCTGCCCAGTCCCAGGAGCAGCAGGGCAGTCACCAGGCAGCCCTGGCCCTAGCTTCAGCCCTTTCCTAGGGCTGGAGCTGTGGGCTGCATGGTGGGCTTCAGCTGCTCTGGCAGCCCCACCCATTGCCAGGGTCAAAACTGGAGCTGTGTGTTGGGCACGTGTCGGGCAGCAGTGGTGGCCCCAGCTGGTGCCAGAACTGGAGCTGCATGTCAGGCGGTGGTGGCTGCTCCAGCAGCCCAGACTAGGGCAGGTGGACAGTAGCTGCTCCGGCGCAGGGCTGCATCATGGCTGGCATGTGGCTGCTCCCGCTAAAGTAAGTATGTTTCTATGCCTTGGATTTGTAGGAAGGTGCATAATCATCTAGGACTTATTTATATACTTAAGCCTTATCTCAGAGGTGGGGGAAATTGTCAATAGAACTTGATATGTAATCTGGAGATATCACTATGTATCTATAAATGGAATATTTGTGCATAGAAGTAAGGGAGGGGAGAGTAACTATATGAATGGTGGGAGGTGGTCTTCTAGAAAGCAATTATTTTGTGCCCAGAAGGGTCAGTGTGTTCATCCCGGGTCTAATTTGGGCCCTTTGGAATTGCACAGCTGACCGTGTAACTACTCTGAAACATGTCCTGGCAATGTTTGAAAGTATCATCTGCAGAGGCACAAAAATGTTTTTAATGGCTATTTCCATAGTCTGGTCATTCATAAATATCAGTGGCATTAGCTGTTGGTGTGCAAATTCCTACAGACTCTTTTCCTTTAAGATTTTTGTTTTCAATTTCTTCCTTTCTGTTTGGTATTGAGTCAGAGTTTCATTATTTTGTATCATGTGCTTGTCATTTTACTGGGTCATTACTTGTGTTATTTATTTTGAACATTCTCTTTATACCAGGCTCTGGGTTGACTGGTCTTTTGCTTCAAAACCCCATAAAATTTAATTAGAAATAAGAGGGAAAGCAATTAACAATGGGAAAGTATTACTATGGTAAAATGAGTTGTTTAGTCAGACACTGACATGATATCACTTTTATTGTTTGTTGATTTGACCTCTCTCTGTGAAACTTACCTGGTTCACTCCAGATTTCACACAAGGATGGAACATTTCAGGGGGAAATTTTTAAAAGAACAAAAAACATGTGGGGGCATAAACCACATTAAGTGGCCATGGAATTAATTTTTCTAAATATCTTGAGTGCTTTTCAAAATATTTCTATTAATGTACAAGTTCACCTACTGACAGGGGTCGGGGTCAAAGGAGAAAAATGCCCTGGGGCCCAGCAATTCAAAAGGGCTGGGGCTCCCAGCCACTGGTGCTACTTCTGTGGCAGTAGCAGCTGCTGGAACCCCAGGCTCTGTAAATCAGTACTAGTGGTGGCTGCCCCATCCCTTCTGCTCGCAGCCCTACCCCTCCACCTTGCTTAGGGGCTGGCAAGTAGGTTCCCATGAGTTCAGTTAATTAGAGATTAAATTAGAGATAAGGTGGGTCAATTCATTTATTGGTACTCAGGTAACTTTTAATTATGCTAACCAGCTGGCCGAGAAGGCCCCGCCCCCACAGCCCTGCTGGGAATGCTCCCAGGGGAGACAGGGTATAAAAACCCAGGAGGCTACTCAGTTGGAGCTGACTGCCAGAGGGAAGGACTCAGGCCCATGCTCCAGAGCAGCTTCAGTGACAGCCCTGGCCAGGGAGGCCATCCAGGAGGGTCCGACTCATTGAGCAATGCTCCGAGAGCAGAGCAGCATGCCAGGAGTGGTAGGAAGTGGCCCAGGGTGGAGGATTGGCCTCTGGGAGTTCTGCGCCCTTCAGCTGGCATCCCTGCCGAGCAGGCAGCGGAATCCTCCACTGCCAACAGGGCCCTGAGCTGGGACCTGGTGGAGTGGGAGGGCCCAGGTCTTCCCCCCCCCCCCCCACTCCAAAAAAAACAACCCAGCTCCCTTGCAGTTTGGGAGGCTTCCCTTTGGACTAGGCCTCTAGGCCATAGTGACCCTGATAGAGGGAACTGTGTTTTGGACTAATTCTCCAGACTGTATATATCCTGAGAGGGAACTGTGCTTTGAACTAGGCCTGTTGGCCATATATACCCTGATAGAAGGATCTTAGCTATGAAGTGAGTCCACAGACTGTTTGCCCTGAAAAAAGGGGGCAGTGACCCAAACTTTGGGGACCGCTGGACTGTCAAGGGGGCTTGCCGCTGGACTGTCAAGGGGCTTGCCGCTGGACTGTCAAGGGGGCTTGCCCCTTGACAATGAGCAAAACACAAAAGCACAGGAAAGCTTACAGTGCTCTTTAATAAAGGGGAGGCAGAGAAATAAATGTCAAAATTATCTTGTTTTGGTGAATTATGTGTGTTAGCATATTTTGGTGGAGATGGACTCTTTATTTATCCCTTGTTTTTGTACTCTTTCTTCCATAATATTTTTAAATAAACAAATGTGTTAATAACTTGGGTGCCACGGTAGGACACGTCCAAATGAGCACACATGACCTCATTATTGGTGCAAAAGACAAAACTCATTTTGCTCATGGATGGAAAATCTTAGAGGGAACATTGCTATACACCTCAGGAAAGCATCTCTGGTACATAAAGCATTTTATCATGTACATAGGAAAAATGTTAGGAAATTACATTAGGTACTCTGCATTCAGTCAAATACCTGCAAATATGCCATTCAAAATGATTTGCTATTTCAGCATTGGAAATAAACAAAGGTATAAAACATCTCCAACTACATGTTTTTCTTAGCGGCTTTTCTGAAATTATGATTTTAGAGTTCTTATAAAATTCACTTTCAGGAAGATATTTCTAGAGTTCTCTGTGAAAGTTTCTTTAGAAGTTGTTCTTCGGAGGGTGAACAAGCCAACTTTATAAGAAGTCTTACTGCTTTGATAACCAACCTTACATTCCTTTTCATGACAGAGCTATTTTTAAAAACATGAACATTTTATATGGTTTGTTTTCTTGAGCTAAGGCTTACATTTGTATCAAACTAGTATGTATACAAGAGTGAGGTAGCCTGATCCGGACAGGACACTCTAAGATGTAATAAGCATGGTTTTATGGCAAATGAAGACTATCTTCCTGGCCTGGTCTACACTAGGGGTATGTCTACACTACATGGCTCCGTCGACAGAGCCATGCAGATTACCTTTGTAGATGTACATTCCTCACTCTCTCTCGCATAGCAAAAGTAGACAAGCAATTTTAAAAGAGCATTACATTCTTTTACTATACTATATTACAGTATCTACTTCAGAACTAAGAACAAAACAACCATAATAATCTAAATCTATTTCTATTTCAACATGGTTTGGCAGAGCATAAAACATATGAAGACTTAGTACATTTAAGACTTAAATACTTAAACTATCACTAGAAATAGGAATTTTTTACTATAGTCCAGCAACTTCTCTGATTTGGCACCGGTCAGGTCCCGAGGGTACTGGACTAGAGAGTACCCAGGCTCCCAATCCTTTAAATTGCCTCTGGAGCACTGCATTGTGTACTCAAGCTGGCGCTGATTGAATTTATATTTCAATAAGTCCAGGCTGTCGGGGTATGTCAACGCCATGATGTAAACCTGGACTTAGTGGGACTCATGTGAGCTGGCTCATGTTAGGGACCTTGGCTTAAGTGTCTACACTTATTTTAACTCTAGATCAAGAAGTTTCTTTCCCATGATCAAACAAAGAGCTCTGGCCTCTAGACTGCAGGGTGCAAACCTGACTCAAAGTAACCATCTCAAAGAGTTCCTAGCACCCTACCTGAAATATGGCTGTTCTACCTCTAGGAACTCTGTACAAATCAAGCAAATTTTACTGCCTGCCCTGCATGTTACCAGGAAGCAAATCACTATTGAGAAAGGCTTGATCAGTTTACTCTCTATTGCAAACCCAGGAGGTTCTCTAATACTCTGCTTTCAGACTGGTGATCAGAACAGAATGGATTAAAGCTGACCCAGGCTACTTTTATTTGACAGGGGGATGGGGAGACTTCTGTTTTCAACAGACTGGATTGCAGATTGTTGGGATAAAGAGGACTAAGGAAGTTATCCCATGGAATTGTGGGACACTTTTGGATGACTCCTGGGACCTGAGACAAGTGGGGCTGCAGTTACATTGCAAAGCAATAGGTCTTGGATGCTGGGTCCCACTTTGAGTTAAGCTCAAACCCTCCAGACCTACAGGACCATGGGACCCTGGGTCCAACCCCTGGGTTAGTGCAATTGCAGTATAGATACAAGGTTGGTTAGCCTTGAGCCCAGGCTCAGGCATGGGTTTACACAGCAGTATAGACATGCTCTCTGTCCCTGCATTAGCATTGCCATTGCAATCTGCAAGAATGCATATTTAGCCTCTATTCCAGCAAGATACTTATGAAGTCCATCGCTGGGCTACAGGCCGATTTCTCCCTTTGTTCCCTCCCCCCATCACCATCAGTGGGCCTGGATAGTATAAGTAAGTCAGTGGTGCTGGAATAGTTTTTGGAGTTGGGATGCTGAGCTGTACTCCCCCTTATCCCATCCTTGCCCCTCCCTGCCCCTAGAGCTGGAGCCAGCACCTGAGACCCTGCGTACAGGGCTGGCAGCCAGGGCCCTGGGGCCAGCAGCAGACCCTCAAGTATGGGGCTCATGGCTGGTCAGGACGCAAGCTGAACGGGACCTGGGGCCAGTGGTCAAACAGCAGTTTTGCAGTGGTGGACAGTAAGAACCACAGATACCTCTTGGGGAATACAGCACTAGATCTCATCAGCTATAGCATCAGAATTTTATAGCAGCAGTGTGGAAAGCAAAAGAGGGAGTCCCATGGATACCGGACACAATTATAGAAGCATGTAGGTATGTTTTCAAAGGCAACAGGTGCCTAAAAGGAAAGCTGAAACTGGAAGTAGATCCTGCAGAGAAACCTGTGTGCTTACCACAAATTAAATTATTTTGGCACTATATAATTTATTTCTGAAGGAGCTTTCATATCTGCAGAACAGATGTATCATAGTGTGTGCAGAGACCAAGACAGCCTGGGAAAACAGTCTGGTGATGGTAATGAACCCATCAGGCAAATTATGCATCTGCACAGACCTGCAGTCACTAAACTGAGTATTGAAAAGATGCCACTATCCACTGCTCACAAATGATAACAAACTACCAGTACTCTCCAAAGCCAAAATCTCTATGGTCTGGGAAGCGAGGAATGGTGTGATGCAGGTAGACCGTCTAGGCCTCACTTAATACCGAGAAAAGTATAGCTGAAAACAAACCATTGGCCCTTCTTGCGTATTTGCCTTGTTAAAAAAGATGTTAAATTGATAAAAATATATTTAGTGTTTAGACTTGATGAAATGTTTGTAGGATACTGTATATATGGATTTCACCTATAACATCTATAGCTCATGGTATAAAGTTATATATTGAGTGTTATTGTAAATCTTTGTAATTCTGTAATTCACCAAATAGGAAGGAAGCAATAATAAATGCAAAGTGCTGGTCCTGCACACAAATAGGCTCACTGAAATCAAATGAGCCATTGTGATACATCAAAAGATAAAGACTTTCTTGTTTGTCCTGTGTCCCCCATTCAAGGAGACAGGCACTGACAGTCAGTCCATCTGTTTCAATTCTGGCAGAAGGAAATAAAAATGCCTAACCAGAAAGAATTGTATCATTAAGGTATGTTACACATGGCATCACGCAGTGGCTAAACTTTACAGCAAGTATTTAACAATCGCCAAAATGGTGGCATGGATTTCGAGTAACACGTGGTGTTTACAAAGAAATGTAGGTTTAATCCAGATTTAGCCACAATACAACTGTAACATTCCATCAAATTTTTCCCCTTTAAGTTTTATATTCCTGCCATTTAAAGTATTTACACTATTACGCTATCTATAAAGCTCAGTACATAGCAATCTGTTAAGTGTCTCTGAATCATATTGGTTTTCTAATTACATGACCCAAGCACATATCAGCTCAGTCATCTGGCTGTTCCTTAGTTTCAATGTCTGTCTTTAAGTGGCCTGGAATCTGAGTTACCTTCTTGTTCAGAATGACAAATTGAACATGAACAAATTGAACATGTCTACAATTTATGTTAATTCTCCACTGTCAGCCTCAATTGCATATGATCCGGATGATGATTTTTAAAAATTTATTTATGACAGCTGGAAATCTCCATTTATTTTTTTACATCAAATTTTACACAAGTATGGTCACTACATTCAAGATCTAGCAATTCTTTTAAGGTACATCTTACACATCAGACATAGTATGTGCCTGTACTACAAGCCTTTATTTTGAAATAATGTCGAGCTGGAGGGCTTCTTACTCCGACTCATGGTAACTCTCATTTCACTAGGAGTAAGGGCAGTCCAAGGAAGAGTGTTCTTCCTTTGACTTCCTGCTGTGGAGACAGTTCGAAAAGCTAAATTAAGCTATTTCTACTTAAGCTACACAATTGATGTAGCTGAAGTTGCACAGCTTAATCTGACTTTAGCCCTGATGTGTAGATATACCCTTATGGAGTGATGTCTACTATAAATTGTTTGTGAGCTCTTTTTTATCTTATTTGGCTACTCTCTTCATGTTTGGCTACCTTGGAGATAATTTTTTTGTCTTTCCATCAGGAACTGTTGTAAGTTATATCCAGGAATTGCTATCAGTGTTGATTTGTAGCTCAGAAGAACCATAGATCTTCTTGATGTAGGATTTTCTTAACCATCTGTAGTAGTCAATTCCATGAATGTCTTAGTGTACTAAACAGCTGTGAAATGTCCAGATTTTGTGCATTTATTACATCTTGCACCTTGGTCTGTACACACATTTCTTGGGCTATGAATTTTCTACATCTTGTGCTTTTAGTTTGCAAGGTTTTGTAGTTTGCTTAGGGCTTGTCTCTCAGGGGTCTTATCATAACTGATTTTAGCAGGCATGATGCGTCTCTACTTCTTTTAAACAAGTTGCTGGTTTTTCAACCTGAATTTTGTTAGCTGCTTCATTAGTTCATTGTGATCTGCACTAACTGTTTTGTTATCTGGATAGCTGTGTGAAGGGTTAAGTCTGTCGTTAATTGAAGTTGCTGTGAGATGCTTTTGTCTGGAAGCTCAATAGCCAATATGATATTTTCATATTTTATAGTCCAAATATTTACAATTTTCTGTCTGGTTCTTGAATTCTTTGGTAAAAACCACATTTCTCTGAGGTATAAAGTATGCATCAAACAGTGTAACACGGATGGGGAGGTCCCCCATCAAGTGCAAGGCGAGGGTGCCCATCTCACTCCTGGTGCTCTCGTACTTTCCACTTTTGCTCCCCAGTCCATATCTCTAACTCCACCCACTAAAGTCTGTATACCCCTACCCCTTAGTTCCTGGGGCAGGATGACCCAATGGTCAGAGTCCATATCTCATCACAAATCATGTGGGGTAGTGTGGCCTAATGGCTACAGTTAAATGACTTGTCCCTATTCACAGGGCAGGGCAATTCACTAGTTCCAGTTAACAACTCACCCCTCCTTGTGGGAAAGTGCAACCCAATGGCCACAGTCTATAATTTGCCCCTATTCACAGGGTAATACAGTTCAGCAGTCCCAGGCAATAACGCACCCCCCCTCATGGGGTAGCATGGTTCCCTCTCGAGGTTTACATCCCCTGGCAGGAGAGGGCTTTCTCTAGCCACTGACTCAGTCAGCGGGGAAAAGCTATGTCCGAAACATGCTGACTCCCCGGCGTTGGCTCACTCAGCATGTAGCCGTCACCTTCCCTGGGCTGCTTCCTGCTACAGTTATCTCAGCTCCCTGATGGATCTCTGGCACCCCTCCTTCATCTTGGATCTGGCTGCTTCTGCTTCTGCTTGCTCCTAGAACCTGTGAGGTCTCCAAGAGCATTTGACCTCCAGCCTACATGGTAGCACCTCAGTGTTTGGGTAGTCACTGTGCTTTGCCTGGAGCTAGCAAGACACATCCTTTATCTTCAGCTGCAACTGAGCTGAGCTGCTCCCTTGTATAGTGGTGCAGCTTGAACATACCCAGTAAGGCAATGGGGGTGTGGCTTTTTCAGCCCTCAGGGGTATGTTAAAACCCCTCCTGCTCAGTGTGGGGAGAGTGTGCTCCATCACTCACCATAGCTATCACTCTTTCCTATTAATCTTTGACTGCTGTTAGCAAAGGTAAAGAATTTAAACATCTGCCTGCTTCTGTTTAACATCAATTATACTGGATATTTCCAGTTTTCTGATGGAGTTTAGTGGCAATGAGGAATCTTGCAAAACGCTGCTTCCAGTCTGTCCATTTTGAAAGTTTGTCAAAGCTATGGAGTACTGAAGAATGGCTCTAAGGGACTTGGAGATAAAGCCCTGAGCAAAGGGCAAGAAAGCTGTCTCCAGGAGGGGAAGCCCTAGAAGCACCATTCTGGATCAGAGTGGGGAACAAACAGAAGGAACAGACTCAGACATAATATAGAGCACACCAATGATGGGCCCCTGTTAATTGTGTACCCCGGAAGGGGTATGTTTGATTTATCACACTAGGGGTCTGGCTCAGCCAAGGGGTTGAGTTGCCAAAGAGGCTTTTGCCTGATGAACTGAGAGAGTGCAGGTACGGGCACTCAGCCAGAGGGGATGCTCATGAGAGGTGAGTGCTGCCCCATTACAATCAGAAATGGACTAGTTCTAGCTGTGTTTGATGCATATAGTACAGCGCTTACATCATGGAACGAGATACAAGATATGTGTTCTCTATGGGACACCTTAATGCACTGGTGCAGGAGTAGGCAAACTTCTTTGGCCTGTGAGCCACATTGAGTAGGGAAATTGTAGGGAAGGCCAGCCCCAGCCCCCTGACTATAGCCTGGCACACCTTCTATCCAGCCACCTCCCTGCCCCTGAATGCACTGCCCAGAGCACTGGGACTGGTCGCACAGCTACCTCATTGCCCAGGTGCTGTGGGAGTTGAGGCTGTGGGGTAGGGGTGACAGAAGGAGCTCACCTTGCTGCCTAGGACTTGAGCTGGCTCCTCCCAGAAAGGCTGCTCTGACCCCACTCTCCAGCAAAAGCTTGGGAGCCAGACTGAAGGATTCAATGGATCAGATGTGATCTCCTGGCCAAAGTTTGCACCCCTCTGCTCCTGTGGCCATAACTGCTACCAGTTCAGGAAAAATGTTACAAATAGTGCCACCTAGAGGCTGAAGATTACAATACAGCTGTAGTGTGCCATCATATACACTTTTAATACATTAGTCACTTATCAGTGGAGCTGGCTGACAATTTTCAAACCAAATAGTTTTTTGTTGGAGAATGACAATTTGATTTGTCAAAATCACATTTTGAGAAAATGTATCAGTGTTGAGAAACTTCCAAAAAGAGGAAAAAACAGGATTTCATTAGAAACCTGCCTGATTTCTTACCAACTTGCCTAGTGAACTGCTGTGAAGCTCAGGTACTCGTGGCCAACAACTCTGGACCAGCTCCACCCAACAGTGGACTGTTCCAAGGCCAGGAATCCCAAGTCTTTAGAAGCTCCTAGTCATGGAGCCCTGGAAGAATTGGATGACCGAGCTTCAGACCATTTTCTGTAGGTGTTCTTATTAATAAAGGAACTTGATTGGTCCCTCTTCTGACCCAGAAAAGTGTTTGGGAAACTGATGGGTGCTAATGAGATCTGATTATCTTTAGATCCAAGATTCACTCATCCCACGAGGCATACCGGGGAGGTCGACAAATGCCTTTGATGTCGACCACGGAGCGTCCAGACTACAGCGCTGTGCCGACAAACAGCTGATCAGCAGAGTATGGCAGCCATTTTTCTCTGCTACTCAATTTTGTTCCAATTTCTGACTTCCAAGAAATATTATGATTATGCAAGTACTAGTTTTCCACTCTTGAAAACAGAAGACCTAGTAAACTTAAATTATACCTGCCTTACAGTGTTGCTGTTACACTGCTGTAGGGTAGACATTTATTATAGTGACAGAAAGGATTTTTCCATTGCTATAGTAAATCCACTCCCTCTCACCCCCAAAAAAGCAGTAACTAGGTTGACAGAGGAATTCTTCCAACTTAGCATTGTCAGTAGTGGGCCTTTGGCCTGCTTAACTGTCTCTCAGAAGAGTGACTCTTTCACACCCTGAACGAGTTAGCTAGGTCAATCTAAATGTTAGGTGTAGATCAGGCCTTATACAGACACAGATCAAAAACAAAAAACAAAAAAAAACCCTGCATGGACTACATTCAAAGATGGTTGTTCCTATGATTTCATTGTGGATATTGTTTCTGTGCAATACGTGTACTTATCTGCTGCTGAGCTTAATCTAATCTCTATGGGGAAAAGTCTACATCTGTATATTTAGAGAACTGCAGCAGTCAGTGTTCAGTTCCGAGGATGGCATTGGCAAATAAATTTTGCTTAATGGTCTCCAAGCACTCAAAAGAACAGCTCTCCCTATCTATATATTCTGTGGATTTTTGAATGCGGACCACCTAAAAGGGTGCAAACAATTCCCTTGAGAGTTCTAGGTTTTACTGATGAATTGTGGGACAAATTCTGCTCAGCTTCATAAGTTCTTTTGTTCATGAAATACAAAGAGAAAAGTTAGAAAAAAACCATAACATCCTGTTGCTGGAAGTTGCAACATATCACTACTTTATTTCTTAGATATGGAAGTAGACAGGGAGTTTGGGCCACTTCACACACTTAAATTAGCTCTTTGGCATTTTCCTGAATATGTTGTGCCCCAAATATAGCTTGGTTTATTTGAAATGTATGTGTAATCATTCATTGGAGTTCAGATAAATATCCCTGTGTAAGTTAAATATGAATGCATGGTGCTCTTACTATATGTACCTGCAGTTTTTTAAATGAATATGCTGTTATTCAAGCAGTTGCAGGTGTACATATCTGGAGTGTCACATTCATTCTGATACATTCTCTTGCATATTTTGATGCGCCTCTGTAAATAGGAACTATCAATTACAATGTATGCATGCAGTGTAGATTGAAGGAATTATTCTGTGTGGAAAGAAGAAAGCATTTTTACCAACATTTTTATAATTGTTCTTTCCTCTTTTTCATTTTCTTATGTGCTAGAATGGAGGAACAGAGTTTAGTCTCCACGGATGAGAGAAGACAATTATTGAGAAGCAAAACTTTTGTCTTTTGTCACAGTGATATATCATTTATCTACCAGCATTGGTGCTGACAACCCTATCCATGTACTTAGTTGCTTATACTATGGCTGTTACTATGTTAGCCAAATAAATCCCTGTCTTCTCACTGCCACCACATGATATATCACATCATTGTTATTGGAGCACTGTGTTTTGGGGAAATCTGTCCCCCTGGTTTTTCATGAATAGGAAACACTATTACCTTTATCATTTCCCCAACTCCAAATACCACTACTCTTTCTTGCAAGAAGTTAAAACCCTCTAGTCTGATTCTTTTCATTTCATTTAGCATCTCTTTCAGAACTACTGGGATGCAGCCATCCATTCCTAGAGATTTCTCTGATTTTAATGTCCTGATCTATTTTTCATTTATTCTGAAGTTATATTCATTATTTTTTCATTTTATACTTTTTACTAATAAGAAAATATGCCCAGTTTCCCAGCAATATATATATCTCATTTGTCAACAAATTCATCTCATTATCTGTTAAGACTCTTGCAGTCTCTCAGTCTTCTCACTTCTGGTATATTTTTAGTTTTGTGGTGTTTGCTTTTCAAGTCGCCTGCACTTCATTTTCCAATTACATCCTTGGGTGTCTTGATTATTTTCTGACATGTCTTTACTGTATGCACTGTTTTTATAGCAGTGATACTATTGATTTATGTCTCATCCACTCCCATTTTCTTTGTCCCTGTATATCTCAGGCAAGCTACATTTTGTTTCCTAAGATATTTGTTTCTCCATAGTATAAACTATCTGTTAGGCTCCTTACTATTTGCTTTAGAGTACTTTCCAGTATCCCTTTTGTGGCTTTCTCCTGCACTTATCAGATTCCCCATTGTGTGTTAAGAAATATATTTTTCAATAATTGCTTTCAAGACATGTTGTAATGAGCTGAATTGAACAGAAGATCAAAAGGAAGCATTGGCTTTGCCCATTTAAAGGGAATCAGAACAAAACTGCTTGTGTTGGGGCAGGAATAGGAAACACTATTACCACCAGCAGAGAAGGCATTATGGACAGCATAAGGGTCCACCTAGCCTCACTCCACTATTGTGAATGGAGGAGGAATTGGGGGGTGCATAAGAGGAGAGAGCCTGGGTCAATTCAGGATTGACTGGTCAGGGAGACCTATGGACCACTGAATGAAGGGAGCTTTGCCTGCAGACTTGCAGAGAAATGAGGCTGTTAGGTGGGGCAGCCACTAGAGAGGAGCAGTTAGATCCCTGGAAGTGGGCAACACATAAGTAGAGACTTTTTGGGAACCACACCAAAAGATGCTACATCAGAAGATTGGTGGATGGCCCAGTATTGATTTGGGTTTGCTGTTTATTTGAAATGCTTTGGGGCTAAGGCTTTCCAAATTCCACAGCAAGGGATAGGACTGAAGGGACAATTAGCTAGAGGGCTAGAGTCCAGGAAGATGTTCTTCCTGAAAAAATGAGGAAGAACGGCTCTTGCACAAGAGGGGGTTTTATCGCAAAAAGGAGCCGTCTACACAGCTCCTTTTTGCGCAAAAGCCTCTTACGCAAAAACGGTCCCTAATTAATTATGCAAATGAAGTGCAGCAATATGCTAATTTGCACTTCATTTGCATAGGCTTTTGCACAAGAGAGGTACAGTGTAGATGTAGTGCTCCAGTTTCACAGACGATCAAAAGGAAGTACTGGAGGCAGAGACTTCTTCCCTCAACAAGACCTAAAGTCACACAGGAGCACTTAGAAAGTCCACAAGTGGGCACTGCTTCAGACAAGCCACTTCACTACTAGTGCTTTTCTAAGGGATGAGAGGATAGTAAAGGATGGGGGCAGGGGTGAACTGCAGAGAAACAAAACCAGATTCTGGCTATTGCTTTGATTGCTTTTCACCACTCTAATTTAACTGGATGTGTGGGAATTCAGTCATCACCCACCAACCGGCTAGTGGCATCTTGGCTCTGTGGCAGACATGGGTAAATTAGGGAATCCCTCAGGCTGCTTTAATTTATTTAAAATCCAGGTGCTACAAAAGCAGCATTGTCAACTCACAGGGCCTGGGCCCAACAGGGTTGTGGATTCGCTTCAAGACAGAGTCAGTTAGGGATAGTTGCTTTTATTAATCTTACTACATCACTACTATTACAGGCTTAATACTGCCAGATGGTTACACAGCTACTACAACATAATACGCCAATAAGCATAGGCAGAGCAATGCATAAAAGAGTCATAGGCACTTGGAAATGCTTACGCCCCTTCAGTCTGTGAGGAGTCCCGTTCTGGTCACCTCATACCCGGCCACAGTGGACATGGCTCCAGCTAGGGGGATCCAGGGCATCCTTTGAGGTCTAGGGCCCTGGTGAGACTCACTGGGCACGGTACTCACCACACTAGTTATACTACAGTTGTTTACTGGGTGTGCACGTACCTGGCTCAATGCCATTCTTATCACTCTTATGAGCTGAGACTGAGGTCAAACTTGTTTACCACTAAGTAGTTTCCCAGCTTAAGGCATGGGTTAAAGCTGATGAAGCACAGCTGCTGTTTGCGCTTGCAGGATCCCAGGCTATGCTAAGCTGGGTACAGCAGGGATGGAAACTTTCATGCCATGCCTGCTAAGCTGCAGGACCCACATATGACTTTTATATGACAAGCATGGGACCACTTTTGCTCCTATTTTCCTCGTTCTGAACTAAACCGAGCAGAGCTCTGAACTGAGGCCATAGTCTCTAAAGAGAAGATCTGAACTGTATCTGGTTGAGGAAAGAGTAGGTGCTGAGGAGAAAGTTGTGCCAACAAAGGTGAGCTTTATCACATGCCATAGCAACAGAGCTGCTGAGGGAAATTCTGGCAGTGACAGACATTTTAAATAATACCTGCCAGTTTTCAGTGATATTTTCCAGTTGATGTCAAAGGGTACATGTATATAGCAACGTTATTTTGGAGTAACTGATGTTATTCCAAAATAACATAGTGTGCATCTACACTACAAGCCTTTATTTCAAAATAATGTTGAGCTGGAGGACTTCTTGCTCCAACTCCTGTAACCCTCATTTTACAAGGAGTAAGGGAAGTTGGAGGAAGAGTGCTCTTCTTCAGACTTCCTGCTGTGTAGACAGCTCCAAAAGCCGAAATAAGCCATTTTGACTTAAGCTATGCAATTGACGTAGTTGAAATTGCATAGCTTATTTCTGCTTTAGCCCTGCTGTGTAGACATACCCAAAAAGAATTGTAAGGTGTGTCTAACTCAGAAAGCCCTGAGCAAACTAGATGCAATCCATGTGGGAGGTGCTAAGGATGTGAGAGGCATTCTGAGAATGGAGGTGCTTTCTCCTCTTTCACCTTCCGTCATGGGTGCGTAAATAATATTGTTGCTGTACACCTGTTATAGTTATTCACCAGCATAAAGTGGATATAAAATGTCATTAGCTCAGAACAGTAGTACTTTGTATTTACACTGCATGTTCTGAATCGCTACACAAAGTGCAGAGAAATGACAAATCAGCCCATGTGAAGGCAGGTACATTTGAAATGTCAAGATAGCTGTTGAGGTGAGTATGATGGAAGTACTGAGAGCATATTTGATATGAAGTGGATGTGAGAGGTAAATTTAGTGGATGGAGTACCAAAAAGTGCAACCTAGATTCTCTCATGAAGACTAGATGGTTGTGAGGACAAGAAGGAGACCAGGAAGAAGCAGCTATTGTCAGAGGTCACTCAGGTGGGACCATGAGTATTGTTACCTATGATTATTCTGTAAATGAATGAAAGACACAGATTTGGCATGAGAAGCTAAGGGTGAAACAGCTGAGACAGTACAGCAGTGATTTTTAATGTTGCGTACTTAATATACATATTTGGTTTGAAGCTCAGATGGTAATGAATGTTAAGTAAACAAATATAGCCAAAAAGGTTACAACTGTAATTCATTCAGGTTTAGAATGTGGTGATAAATATTTTAAAGGCACTGACAACCATAAATATTTTTAAGACATGATATACAAAAGATTTAGAAAAACCTTTTGGAAAAGACTTACAATAAGTTGTGAATGGGCAGAGGATATAAGACGTAAGGTAAGGCATTGCCTCCCCTGGGTCTTAATGCCCAAATTCATAGTGCCTCTTCCTATCCCTATTCTGACCTTCCTGCAGGCTCTCACAGCAGGCTGTTGCAGCCTAGTGAGTCTTCCTGTGGGGGACAGAGGGAATCTTAAAAGTGAAAAGCCTTCCAGCTTGCCAGACCTATTAGCATAATATTGAACCTGTGAATGAGCCATTAAGTGGTAACCAAGCCATTTAACAGGTGTGCCAATCAGAAGATATACTGTCAGTTTCTGAATTTACTAACAAAGCCAATTGTGCATTACTGTAATATGTCTACAGAACCTTAGTTTAAAATTTGCTTTAAATATTTAATTAGTTTGTTGCTGAAGATTATAAAAATCACATCTTTAAAAATCCTTGCATAGATTTGTAGATGTGCAATCTGAGTACTTAGCTTTATAATTGGATCTTCAGTCATATAGTTTTAATAAATTCTTCAAAAGACCATCCTTCTCTAAAATACACATTTTAATTACTATAATACAAAAAGCTTGCTTCCAACCTCTTCCTGTTCTTTCTCTCCATCCCTGCTATAATCTTTTTCCCTTTGCGCCCCACCCACATTGAACCGAGCTTTTAAAAGGACAATGCCCCTTTTTCCAGATAAAGGGAAACTCATTTTTCTAGCTCTTTACTTCTGACCATTTGATGAACTAATTTTAAGAGAACCTTCCTTCAAAATCAGTACCTTGGTAAGATATAAAATCCTTTGTTATGCCTAAAATCTTTGGAAACATAGTTTTTAACATTAGCATATGGTAAAATTTCATAAACATGAAATTTGTGTTCCCTTTTTTCTAAAAGCAATGAACTTCGTTATGAACACACTAAACTACTCTGTCTAATTTAAAATGTCTTTGTTTCAGTGCATTAAATATGTATAATCTGGAATGATTACTTTATGAAGGCGTAATAGCACATTATAACATCAGCTTACATAAACTGATGAAGAACTGAAAATCATAGAAAAGCTGCATCATGTATTTCATAATATTTAATTCTGTATTCATTAGGGCAACTGATTTGCCCTTACTACAAAGTTTTTGCAAATAAATCTCAGACAAACTTTGGGATATATAAAAAAAAACCCTGTGACTGACATTTTTTATTCCCAAATTTAGTACTTTTAATTGGGTATCTTCTACATGTCCAGTTTTCACAAGCGGGCATGCAGTGGAAAATATGCTTCATTTTCTTTAGGAAGAAATTGTTGAAGAATGCTTTTTTTTCAAATGTCATTTGCTACATTTGGGTTCTGGAATTTGGCTGGGAAGAGATGAGTGAGCAAGCAGGGGAAAGAAGAGAAGAGGGAGACATGGGAGAAGGGGCAGAGCCTGGGATAGAGCCGTGATGGATTATGTATGAGGCCACTATTTGGGGAGCTTGCCTCCCCAGGCAGCAGCTTTACCTGCTGCCACTGAAGTTGTCTGACCAAAAGTAAACACCATTAAAGCAGGGCCGGATTAAGACCTTTAGAGGCCCTAAGCACTGAAAAGATGATGGTGCCCCCCCCATATGTAATTCAAAATAAAAACAATACTATACCGTAAAATCTCATTTTTTTTTGGTGCCCCTGCTTTGCTGGTGCCCTAAGCACGTGCTTAGTCTGCCTATTGAGTAATCCAGCTCTGCATTAAAGCCAACACAGTTTTTGTTTGCAACAAAAATGTCTGTGGGATGGATGTGCAGGGGGACTTGTGCTATTAAATGTGCGAGTTCTTAATGCTAACAATTCAAGAATTGCAGCGGCACCAGCAATATTTATAGAGAGAACACTTGAGAATTTGCAGAAATCAGATTTTATGGGGAAATACTGACTCCAGTGACTTAAGCACCGCAATCACATTTACTGAGAGTAGAGTTGGTTTAAAAACAGCCAAATGCTAGGGGCAACATTCTTGAATGTAATTGTTAGTCATGGGAATATCAGCAAAAGATTTTCTGTGTATCTGGAGAAGGAAAGTAATGTGTACTTAAGCCTGAGGAAAAACAAAGAGTAGAGTCTCTTAGTGCGGGCAGCAAGGTTGGCTCCAACTTGTTTCTGAGGGTATGTCTACACTAGCCCCCTAGTTCGAACTAGGGAGGCTAATGTAGGCATTCGAAGTTGCAAATGAAGCCCGGGATTTAAATATCCCGGGCTTCATTTGCATCTTCCCACGCGCCGCCATTTTTAAATGTCCCCTAGTCCGAACTCCGTGCCCGTGGCTACACGTGGCACGGAGTAGGTAGTTCGAATTAGTAGTTATTAATGGTTCACAATCCTGCTGGAAAGGTATAACAAGTGGGGTTCCGCAGGGGTCTGTTCAATATCTTCATCAACGATTTAGATATTGGCATAGAAAGTACGCTTATTAAGTTTGCAGATGATACCAAGCTGGGAGGGGTTGCGACTGCTCTGGAGGATAGGGTCATAATTCAAAATGATCTGGACAAATTGGAGAAATGGTCTGAGGTAAACAGGATGAAGTTTAAAAAAGACAAATGCAAAGTGCTGCACTTAGGAAGGAACAATCAGTTTCACACATAGGGTACGTCTACACTAGCTCGTTAGTTTGAGCTAGGTAGGGTAATGAGGGCAAGCAGAGCTGCAAATGAAGCCCGGGATTTAAATATCCTGGGCTTCATTTGCATGTTCCCGGGCGCCACCATTTTTAAATGGCATGGAATGAGGAGTTACGGTAGTTCGAATTAGGATCTTTAATTCGAACTACCTAGTCCGTGCTGAGTGTAGCCACGGGCACGAGTTCAGACTAAGGGGATTTAAAAATGGCGGCGCCCGGCAACATGCAATCCCGGGCTTCATTTGCAACTCCGCTTGCCCTCATTACCCTACCTAGCTCGAACTAACGAGCTAGTGTAGACGTACCCATAGAGAATGGGAAGCGACTGTCTAGGAAGGAGTACGGCAGAAAGGGATCTAGGGGTTATAGTGGACCACAAGCTGAATATGAGTCAGCAGTATGATGCTGTGGCAAAAAAACCAAACACGATTCTGGGATGTATTAACAGGTGTGTTGTGAGCAAGACACGAGAAGTCATTCTTCCGCTCTACTCTGCACTGATTAGGCCTCAGTTGGAGTATTGTGTCCAGTGCTGGGCACCGTATTTCAAGAAAGATGTGGACAAACTGGAGAGGGTCCAGAGAAGAGCAACAAGAATGATTAAAGGTCTAGAGAACATGACCTATGAAGGAAGGCTGAAAGAATTGGGTTTGTTTAGTTTAGAAAAGAGAAGATTGAGGAGGGACATGATAGCAGTTTTCAGGTATCTAAAAAGGTATCATAATGAGGAGAGAGAAAAATTGTTCATCTTGGCCTCTGAGGATGGAACAAGAAGCAATGGGCTTAAACTGCAGCAAGGGAGGTTTAGGTTGGACATTAGGAAAAAGTTCCTAACTGTCAGGGTAGTCAAACACTGGAATAAATTGCCCAGGGAGGTTGTGGAATCTCCATCTGTGGAGATATTTAAGAGTAGGTTAGATAAATGTCTATCAGGGATGGTCTAGACAGTATTTGGTCCTGCCATGAGGGCAGGGGACTGGACTCAATGACCTTTCGAGGTCCCTTCCCAGTATTCTGTGATTCTGTGATATTGGCTTATACTACAGTCTTCTTTGATTCTTTTGTTTTTAAATTGTCTGCATTCTCCAGTGTTTACCTCCTTGTCATTAGCTACCCTTGAATTAATAATTATCACATGTATGTTGCTTTTCAATCTCAAAATGCTGTATAAACATGAACTAATGAAGACTGGTACAATAACCACTCTGAAGTAAAAGTGAGTATATAATTCCATATCAGTTTGGGAAGTATAGACCTGGAGATATCAATGACAATTTTTAAACTTTCTGTTAATTCTAGATGTCTCTTTTTTACGTGGCCAAACTGGTAAAAATAGTGCCTGACTTTTAATGAGGTGGAGATGTCCTCACATGGAGGATAACTAGAATTGTAAGTACTCAATTTGAGAATTTAAGGCACACAGTATGAGCAGACAGTTTTGATGACATATGTCTACATTACTTGTCTTAGATTACTTGAATAAATGATAGGTGTAGAAGTAGTACTCAGGAGTTCTAGGTGTTCTGTCCTATGTTCAGTCCACTCTGCTACTTTAATCACTTACTAGTAAACCATCAAAATATGACAACAGAGAAGTAGTGGGGTTAAAAGAACACTCTTTTCTTACATGACGTGCTAACTTGATCTTACTGAAAGAATGGTTTTCTAAAGATCACATTATCTAAATGAGCAACTTACACTTGGAACGTTATTTAAGAGATTGTGAAGGCAAGCCTTTTTCCTGTAGCTTCAGTGCCTCAGTCAATGGAATACATTTTATATCCAGTTTAAGTAAACATGATTACCAAGGCCTTGTCAACCGGAAGCACTGGATTGGTGTCACCAAGCAGATCTGTTTCAGTTGTAGTTGCTAGTTAACTTATCACAATATTTATAAAAGATTTTTGTTTTTATTTGTTTCCACAGCAGGATATATATTTTAAATGCATTTTATTTATAAGGTAGCACCCTAGTAACACTAGCACGCTACAATTGTGTGTTATCAAAAGCAAACAAGTAGACTAGCTATAAACCATAGAGGCCAAACAATAGAGCATGATTAATGCTGTTAGCTTGTGATACCATGCACCTGAAGTATCTTATGAGACCAAAACCACAATCTTATTTTGTATCTTACAATGGGAAGATATGAAGCTCCCTCCCACTGGTAACACCTATCATGTCGAGGGATTCAGTTTCCTATAATCAAAGGTTAAACGCTTTTGGAAAGGCAAAACAGGAGCTTAAGTCGAATTTTTAAAAGTTGTTGCTGCTACAACTGCAGTATGACCTTACATTTACTCTTGTACTTCTGCATGCCACACTTTCCCACAACGGTGAAATCCTAGCTCTGCTGAAGTCAATGGGGCCAGGTTTCCATGCTAGGAGTTTAAATTGCCTCATTCCCCCCATTTTGGATGTCTCTTGCTAACAAGTATAAGTACAGTGCATTAGGCCCTGTTTACATGGCTATGGAACCTGGCTATGCCCACACAAAGGGATTAGTAGAACTATGAGGAATTGTGCCCAATATGAAAGGAGGCCTAGAAGATCAGCATCCCCTCAGTGATATGTGGACCTCTTTGTGGAGTAGGTTGCTAATCCAAATAGGCTGTCCATGCCTCTCAGCCACTTCTCTCTTTTGCTGGAATGAGGAAGATGCAGCCACTGTGAGGGACAGAATACTGGAATGGAGTGGTCACTAATTTCTTTTTAAAAAGTGAAGTAGTTCATGTTTTCTGGAGGGGCATGTTCCCCTATTCCATGGAAACATGGCTGGGGAGTTCCTTTAGGCTGATAGGCTCCAGATTCTACACAGCTCCAGAAAGGAACACAACATAAAACATAAATCATAAAAAACCACAAATAGCAGCTGTAACCCTTTTGCCTGAAACCAATAGCGCCACCAAGGCCCATCTTTAGTCTGTCTAGGAGATCTTTTCTAAAATAAATAAAACCAAGGTTAAAGTACCCACCCAGAGCTATACTCCTCCTGTTGGCTATAGGATATCAAAATAAATTCTCCTTGGTCACCTTTGCAGGTGGTTCTTCCCCATTCACAAGTATACAGAGTCCATGGGAACACAGAGCCAAGAATATATTTTATATACAGGAAAAGAGGAAAAACAAAACAAAGAAAGAAACATGATATTTATGTAAATAGTAGCCCAATGTCTGAGAGTCTGTAATGCTGAAATGCTGGCTGTTCCCTCTTGGCAGCCTGTGCTTGCATGGGAAGTGCGGGGCCCAAACGGCCGCTTGCTCTGCTTGCTCCCCGCCGCGGCCTGGCTGAATGGCACAGAAGTCAGCCGAGCGCCACGGCGGGAGGGGGGGCGGGGCAGTGACGTGTGGCGTGACAGCGGCTCCAGGCCCCGCCCCCTGGCCATGAATGTCACCACCCTGCCTCCCTTAACCTCCCGCAAGCGACCGGTTCTCAGCTTTTCTGCTTGCTTGCCTACCTCGCCAAGGGACAGCAAAACATTTTCCTCTCCGCCTGCCTGTGTTGGTGGTTCCCATTGGGGACGCCACTGCAGTTGGCACCATGGAGCCAGAGCTCACCCTGGGCATGCTGCTCCAGTTTTTGGACTTGCTGCTGCAAGCCTGCCAGCAATGGCTGGAGGCTGCCTGGCACCATCTGGTGCACGTCAGCCCCCTGCCTCTCCCCCTGGCCTCCCTGGGGGGTCGTGGAGGAGCCACAGCAGCGGCTGGACGCCAGCGTGCCCCGCCGCATCTGGCGTCTGGACACCAGCAGCGACTGGTGGGACCGCATCATCCTGGAGCGCTGGGGAGACCAACAGTGGACCCAGAACTTCAGGATGAAGAAGGACACCTTCCTGGAGCTCTGCGAGTGGCTCGCCCCTGCTCTGCAGTGACGGGACACGCACATGAGGCCCGCTATGCCCCTCCAGAAGCGTGTGGCCATCACCCTCTGGAAGCTCTCCACGCCGGACAGCTACCGATCCGTCGGGAACCAGTTCGGCATGGGGAAATCCACCGTTGGAGCAGTGCTCATGCAGGTACGGCACTCACCGGCCACTGGGCCAGGGGAGAGGGGGGCTGCAAGGAGGGGATGGGCTGTTCCAGGGAAAACAGGAGGGGAGGAGGCGAAAGTGCCCCGCATGGGAGGGTTAGGTCTGTCCCGGCCATACTACAGGCCGCCCGTGGCGGCCAGGATCGCAGCAGGAGTCGCTTCCGGGAGTGGGGCGCGGGGCAGTGCCAGGGAACGAACACTCCCAGCCACCCGGGTGCCCCAGTGATTCGCGGTTTGCTGTGTCTCTCTGCAGGTGGTCAAGGCCATCAACCGGGTGATGCTGCGCAGGGTGGTCTGCCTCGCCGACCCGGACGCGGTCATCCAGGGGTTCGGCGCCCTCGGCTTCCCCAACTGCGGGGGGGCCATTGATGGGATGCACATCCCCATCCATGCCCCGGAACACCAGGCCTCCCAGTACATCAACCACAAGGGGTACTTCTCCGTGCTCCTGCAGGCCGTGTCTGACCACCGGGGCCAGTTCACAGACATTAATGTGGGCTGGTCCGGCAAGGCACATGACGCAAGGGTGTTCCACAACTCCTCCATGTGCCAGAGGCTGCAAGCCGGGACCTTCTTCCCCGACTGCCACATCAGGGTCAGGGATGTGGACATGCCCGTCTGCCTGGTGGGGGATGCGGCCTAGCCCCTACAGCCCTGGCTGATGAAGCTGTACACGGGGCACCTCAACCCCTCCCGGCAGGCCTTCAATGCCAGGCTCACCAGGGCCCGCATTGTGGTCGAGGGGGCCTTCGGACGCCTGAAACCTTGATTTCAATGCCTCCTCACCCACCTCGACCTCACCAAGCACAATATCCCTCCCCTGGTGGCAGCATGTTGTGTGCTGCACAATTTCCTGCCAGCCTGGATGGCTGAGGCTGAGCGCATGGCTGGCCACTATGCTCAGCCCCGCACCACCGCCATCCGGGAGGCCCAGCGGGGGGCCGTCCAGATCCGGGAAGCCCTGCGGGAGAGCTTCCAGGTGGAGGAGGACTGAACTCTCCCTGCATGCCCCACTGGGGCCTTCTTCCACCCTCCCCTCCTTCCCCTTTCCCCTCCCTAACCCCCCTTCCTAATGTAAAATAAAAACACCTGTTTTGCCAAAAAACCCTCTCTTTATTGTACATAACTGGGGTGGGGGGAGGGAGGAATGAGGGTAGGAGAGGGGAGGAGGAAACCTGGGAGGAGGGAGCTGGAAGGGGGAGGAAGGGGAGGAAGGGAAGGGAAAGCTCAGGGTTGGGGGTCCTGCTGGCTCTCCCGTCTGACAGAACTGCGGGTGTGGGGGCGTCGGGGGGGAGTGGGTGTGGAGGGTGGGGCAGGCGGGATGGGGGATGTGGAGGAAGCGGGAGGGGGAGCAAGGGTGGGAGGAGGAGCGAGAGCTGGGGCGGCCACAGGGGCTGGAGCAGGAGGGGGCAGGAACCTGTCCACCAAGGTCTGGAGGTGACCTCTGAGGGCACAGCCCTGCTCCTCCAGCGCCTCCAAGCTCTGCTGCCGCAGCCGCAGGTCCTCCTGGACCCAGTGGTCCTGGGTGCGGAGCTGGTGCTCCAGTAGCCGCAGGTGCCGCCGGTGGTAGTCCTCCAGGTTCCTGGTGCACCTGCTGGCCCGAGTACGGGTGGCTGTTGCAGGTGGAGTGGTGCGCCCTGCAGCCCCAGGTGCTGCAGCTGTGGTGAAACAAGAGCAGTGGTCAGTTCTCCCTGGGGACACAGTGGGTGAAGCCCAGCCCCCCTCTGCAAGGTGAGGTTGGCGTGTACGGGCCAGGCCCCCTGCATGACACCCAGCTGCTGCTCCATGGTGGGCAAGGCCCAGAAGCACGGTCCCTGGGCTCCCTCTCCCCTCACCCCCCACATACAGATAAGGGGAGCTTGATGGCAGTCACATGTGGAGCCCTCCCCGGCCTTGGACGACACATTTGTTGAGCTTAAATTAATTTTTGAGTAGGGTTGCCAGATGGTTTCAACAAAAATACTGGACACACTTGACATTACATCACAATCTACATTACATCTTATTTAGAAAATACCGGATATTTATATTTTCTCATTTATATTTTCTCAATTTGCTTCCTGAACAGAAAGCTCAAATACTAGGCTGTCCGGTTCAAAACTGGACACCTGGCAACCATTTTTTTGAGAGGCCACTGCTTGTAAACTCAGAGAGACTCATACATTTCAGGGCAGACCTACACAATTGCCATGCCCTTTTATGAGTACAGTCACAGCACCAATTACTTAAACAATCAAAACAGAGAAATTCCAATTAAAGGAACAAAACACAGTATGTGGAACTATGGGTAAGCAAGCAACATTATAATTTGTGTGAATGGGGCTGACCAAAGCTGGCTTTCCCACTATAGAGGCAGCTGTGAGTTCCAGTCCTCTAAGCTTTAAGTACTAAGACTTGCATAGCAGGTATCTGTGGACAAAAAACAGACAGAAGAGGTCTTATATCTTACATGACCACATTGATATTAATTCACTTGTGTGAGCTAATGAAGAACATGAATAGTGGTCACCATTTAAAAAAATCAACACTTACCTGTAGTTACCATCCTGTAGTATTTGAGATCGTGAAGCATTTTCTTTTACTTAAAACAGGGAGACACTGTGTGGTCCATCTTAGCTAACTGCCATAAAGCCCATCAAAGTTAAAGGGAATTTTCCCATTGGCTTTTATGGAGTTTGGTTCAGGACCTTCTGGTTTGATCCTGCATCTACATATATCTCAGATTGCTGTTGAGCATAAGGAGTCCTGTAGGAATGTACTGAGCAATAACTTCAAGGGTTAGTGTCAGTATCTTGTAAAACTGATACACTTTCAAGGATTTTCATCTCTCTTCACCTGCCAACTTGGTCTGCTAAACAAGGTCTAATGTGCTGGAGATAGGAGAAAGTGACACACTTCAAGGGACGCTATAACACTTATTACATGTTTTGCACCTAATTCTCTTAGGGTGTGTCTACACTGCAGGGCTTAATGCGAAATAAATTATGCAAATTGAGCTATGTCAATTGCGTATCTTATTTCAAAATAACTTATTTCGAAATAGGAAGCATTTACGCAGCATTTATTTCGAAACAGAGCACTCTTCCTCCGACTTCCCTTATTCCTCGTACAATGAGGGTTACAGGAGTCAGAGTAAGAAGTCCTCTAGCTTGACAGTATTTTGACACTATTTCAAAATAACAGCTTGCTGTGTAGACATGGACTAAGTTATTTCGGAATAGTGCAAGTTATTTTGAAATAGTGTTGCAGTGTCGATGTACCCTCACACAAAAACACTGCCTGTACTGATTTTTGAATGGTGACCAGTGTTTCTGTAATTTTTCACATAAGAACATAAGAATGGTCGTACTGGGTCAGACCAAAGGTCCATCTAGCCCAGTAGCCTGTCTGCCGACAGTGGCCAGCACCAGGTGCCCCAGAGAGGGTGGACCGAAGACAATGATCAAGTGATTTGTCTCCTGCCATCCCTCTCCAGCCTCTGACAAACAGAGGCCAAGGATACCATTTTATCCCCTGGCTAATAGCCTTTTATGGACCTAACCTCCATGAAATTATCTAGCTTCTCTTTAAACTCTATTATAGTCCTAGCCTTCACAGCCTCCTCTGGCAAGGAGTTCCACAGGCTGACTACACGCTGTGTGAAGAAGAACTTTCTTTTATTAGTTTTAAACCTGCTACCCATTAATTTCATTTGGTGTCCTCTCGTTCTTCTATTTAGGGAACTAATAAATAACTTTTCTTTATCGGCCCTCTCCACACCACTCATGATTTTATAGACCTCTATCATATCCCCCCTCAGTCTCCTCTTTTCTAAACTGAAAAGTCCCAGTGGCTTTAACCTCTCCTCATATGGGACCCGTTCCAAACCCCTAATCATTTTAGTTGCCCTTTTCTGAACCCTTTCCAAGACCAAAATATCTTTTTTGAGGTGAGGAGACCACATCTGTACACAGTATTCAAGATGTGGGCGTACCATAGTTTTATACAGGGGCAGTAAGATATTCTGGGTCTTATTTTCTATCCCTTTCTTAATAATTCCTAGCATCCTATTTGCCTTTTTGACCGCCACTGCACACTGTGTGGAAGTTTTCAGAGAACTGTCCACGATAACTCCAAGATCTCTTTCCTGATTTGTCGTAGCCAAATTAGCCCCCATCATACTGTACGTATAGTTGGGGTTATTTTTCCCGATGTGCATTACTTTACACTTATCCACATTAAATTTCATTTGCCATTTTGTTGCCCAGTCTCTCAGTTTGGTGAGATCTTCTTGGAGTCCCTCACAGTCTGCTTCTGTCTTGACTATCCTGAACAGTTTGGTATCATCTGCAAACTTTACCACCTCACTGCTTACCCCTTTCTCCAGATCATTTATGAATAAGTTGAACAGGATTGGTCCTAGGACCGACCCTTGGGGGACACCACTAGTTACCCCTCTCCATTCTGAAAATTTACCATTTATTCCTACCCTTTGTTTCCTGTCTTTTAACCAGTTCTCAATCCAAGAAAGGACATTCCCTCTTATCCCACGGCCATGTAATTTACACAAGAGCCTTTGGTGAGGGACCTTGTCAAAGGCTTTCTGAAAATCTAAGTATACTATATCTACTGGATCCCCCTTGTCCGCATGTTTGTTAACCCCTTCAAAGAACTCTAATAGATTAGTGAGACAGGATTTCCCTTTACAGAAACCATGTTGACTTTTGTCCAACAAATTATGTTCTTCTACATGCTTCACAATTTTATTCTTTACTATTGTTTCGACTAATTTGCCCGGTACTGAAGTTAGACTTACCGGTCCGTAATTGCCCGGATCGCCTCAAGAGCCCTTTTTAAATATTGGTGTCACGTTGGCTACCTTCCAGTCATTAGGTACAGAAGCCGATTTAAGGGATAGGTTACAAACCACAGATAATAGTTCAGCAATTTCCCATTTGAGTTCTTTTAGAACCCTTGGATGAATGCCATCCGGTCCCGGAGATTTGTTAACATTAAGTTTTTCTATTTGTTCCAAAACCTCCTCTAATGACACTTCAATCCGGGACAGTTCCTCAGATTCGTCACCCACAAAGGACGGTGCAAATTTGGGAATCTCCCCAACGTCCTCAGCCGTGAAGACTGAAGCAAAGAAATCATTTAGTTTCTCCGCAATGGCTTTATCGTCCTTGATTGCGCCTTTTATAGTTCGATCGTCTAGGGGACCCACAGGTTTTTTAGCAGGCTTCCTGCTTCTAATGTACTTAAAAAACATTTTGTTATTTCTTTTTGAGTTTTTGGCTAGCTGTTCCTCAAAATCTTTTTTTGCTTTTCTTATTACATTTTTACACTTGATTTGACAGTGTTTATGTTCCTTTCTATTTATCTCACTAGGATTGGACTTCCACTTCTTAAAAGATGCCTTTTTGTCCCTCACTGCTTCTTTTACATGGTGGTTAAGCCACGCTGACACTTTTTTAGATCTCTTGCTATGTTTTTTAATTTGGGGTATACATTTAAGTTGGGCCTCTGTTATGGTGTCTTTAAAAAGTTTCCATGCAGCTTGCAGGGATTTGTCTCTCGTCACTGTGCCTTTTAATTTCTGTTTAACTAGCCTCCTCATTTTTGTGTAATTCCCCTTTTTGAAATTAAATGCCAGGGTGCTGGACTGCTGAGGTGTTCTACCCACCACAGGAATGTTGAATGTTATTATATTATGGTCACTATTCCCAAGCGGTCCTATAACGGTTATTTCCTGGACCTGATCCTGCACTCCACTCAGGACTAAATCGAGAATTGCCTCTCCCCTTGTGGGTTCCTGCACCAGCTGCTCCAAGAAGCAGTCATTTGGGCCATTGAGAAATTTTATCTCTGCTTCTCTTCCTGAGGTGACATGTACCCAGTCAATATGGGGATAATTAAAATCCCCCATTATTATAGAGTTCTTTATTTTGGTAGCCTCTCTAATCTCCCTCAGCATTTCAATGTCAGTATCACTCTCCTGGTCAGGTGGTCGGTAATATATCCCTACTGCTAATTTCTTATTATTGGAGCATGTAATTACTATCCATAGAGATTCTATTGAACATGTTGATTCACTTAATATTTTTATTTCATTTGATTCTACATTATCTTTCACATACAGTGCCACTCCGCCACCCACCCGGCCTGCTCTATCCTTTCGATATATTTTATATCCCGGTATGATTGTGTCCCACAGATTTTCCTCATTCCACCAGGTTTCAGTGATGCCTATTATGTCAATCTCCTCATTTAATACTGGGTACTCTAGTTCACCCATCTTATTAGTCAGACTCCTAGCATTTGTGTAGAAGCACTTTAAAAATTTGCCACTGTTTATTTGTCTGCCCTTTCCTGATGTATTAGATTCCTTTGTATGCGGTTGTTTGTCTGCTCTGGCCCATGGTTTGCCCTCTCCCCTCCTCTCTTTCTGACTACAGCTTAGAGAATCTCTATCAATGGATTCTCCTCTAAGAAAAGTCTCCCTCCGATTTACGTGCATCTCCGCACCAATCGGCTTTCCCCCATCTCTTAGTTTAAAAACTGCTCTACGGCCTTTTTAATGTTTAGTGCCAGCAGTCTGGTTCCACCCTGGTTTAGGTGGAGCCCATCCTTCCTGTATAGGCGCCCCCTCTCCCAAAAGTGTCCCCAGTTCCTAATAAATCCAAACCCCTCTTCCCTACACCATCGTCTCATCCACGCATTGAGACTCTGAAGCTCTGCCTGCCTACCTGGCCCTGCACGTGGAACTGGAAGCATTTCTGAGAATGCCACCTATAGAGGTCCTGGATTTCAGTCTCTTTCCTAGCAGCCTAAATTTGGCCTCCAGGACATCTCTCCTACCCTTCCCTACGTCATTGGTACCTACATGTACCACGACCACCGGCTCCTCCCCAGCACTACACATAAGTCTGTCTAGATGCCTCGAGAGATCCGCAACCTTCACACCAGGCAGGCAAGTGACCATACGGTTCTCCCGGTCATCACAAACCCAACTATCTATGTTTCGAACGATCGAATCACCCACTACTAACATCTGCCTCTTCCTAACTGGCATTCCCTCCCCCTCAGAGGTATCCTCAGTGCGAGAGGATACCGCAACATCCTCTGGGAGGAGGGTCCCAACTACGGGATGGTTTCTCTCTGCTCCCATTGAATGCTCTGTTCCCTTGAGACTTTCATCCTCCTTAAGAGCACTGGGGCTCTCAGACTGGAGGTGGGACAGTACTACAGTGTCCCAGAAAGTCTCATCAACATATCTCTCTACCTCCCTTAGCTCCTCCAGTTCAGCCACCCTGGCCTCCAAAGCCCGAACCCGGTCTCTGAGGGCAAGGAGCTCCTTGCAACGGGTGCACACATACACCACCCGCCCACAGGGCAGGTAATCATACATGTTACACTCGACGCAATAAACAGGATAGCCCCCACTCTGCTGCTGGGCTTCTGTCTCCATTTTCCTAATGAATACGTTTAAGCAGAAACTGGGATTCTTTTTAAACCTCTGGAATATAGATTATTACAAGAGTTATGTTTTAAAGAAGGTCAGAAGTCCCTAGTGCCCTCTAACCTCCCCCTCTGAACTCTCTCTCCAAACTCCCTGTTAGCTGTTCCTGTTCGCAAGCTCCCTGGTCGCTGAGTCACAGGCTTATATAGCTCTGGTAGCCCCTCCCCCTGACTGAGGCTCAGCCAATTAACAGAGGCTTCTAGATTTCAAACCTTTTAGAAGCTCCTGCAAATAAACCAACCAACCAACCAAACACACACAAACACAAGCTCAGCACACAGCAAATAACTCCCCCACACACAAACACACACTCCAGACAGCCACTTACCACAAGGGTCCCATTTTTACTCCTCTTTTACCTGGAGAACTCCCTCTCCAAACTCCCTGTTAGCTGTTCCTGTTCACATACTACTTTATGAGACAAAAGCTGTCTGCATCTCATTTTGAGAGAGATTGATCTGAATGACAACTAGAATTGGGTTGTACCCACGAAAGCTCATGATACCATCTACATGTTTTGTTAGTCTTTAAGATGCTGATAGACTATTCATTGTTTTTTAAAGTTTTTCCAGTTACAGACTAACTCGGCTAGCCCTCTGAATTTTTTTTTGCATTTGGTATGTAGATGTGGCTGCTGAAGACTGGTGCGATCATTTTTCAAGTCTAAAAACCATGAATAGCGAAATATTGTCTTCTTATTTGAATTGTCCACAATAGCACAGAGCCATAAGCTCCTCTTCACTATGTGAACTATGGAAAATCTGTGCAAAATGGGGCAGGAGGGCCATGAAAGGTATAGTGATGACACAGAATATTCCCTCCCACACTGTAGCTACTACAATTTCTTCTATTCAGGGGGAAGACTAGGATTAAAATGGCAGACCCAGAAGAAAGACAGAGCTAGAAGTTAGGGAACATGCCTTTCACCATACTGGTGTCTCTTTTCAACCCAAGCAGCTAGTCAAAGTTGGAGCCCTGTAGGTATTCCAGTTGGGATTAAAAATTTGTAATAGTTAGGTATTTCTTTACTGCACTTTGATTTACAAAGAACCTACAGGTGCTATTTTTGGAACAGACTCTGTTAGGCCTTGTTTTAAGTATGGCCCCTGACTGACTCTCTACAGATGACTGGATTGGGGGATTCATTCACTCATCAGTTTAAAAGGGTTAAGTCAACTCATAACAAAACACATGTCAGCTTTGTCCAACAGCTTGAGGAGTCCTGAAATGGTAGCTCTCAAGAACCCATCTCAAACAGAAAGAAAGAAATAATTTAACAAGTTACTTAACTACTTAAGAATAGTTAATTACTGTCAGGACAGTTTCATTATATCGTAAGAATCTTATTGCCACCCAAATCTTTGGGACTTCTCTTTTCCTGGATTTCTTTTCAGTGTACTCCTGAGACATATCTATTGTATCTGTGGGAATTGCTGTCTGTGACAGATTTTTGTCCATTCTGTTTAAGCAGGGGACTTATAAATGTCACAATTTTCTCAGTTTTGGTGTCTGCGGTAATATTCTCTGATTCAAGAGAAGGCTGAAAGCCTATCCCCTGACACTGCCTTATGAATAACTTTAGGGTTAGCCCTGGGACCCAATGTATCCTGTATATCATTTTGTTTATTTGAGTCATTCCTGTATAGGGTCCCTTCCAAAACTTACCTAGCTTAGGGTTCCTACACTTTGTCCTAGGATTGTGCAACCAGACCAGCTTGCCTCTTTTAAATGTTTCCCCATATTACCTGACTCCCTACAATCTTTTCATCTGATCAGAGGCTATCCGCAAATTCTCCATAGTAAAGATGTGAACTTTTTCACTTGTGGATTCTTGGGTTTCTACACAGTCCAAAAGGTTCATATTCTTTTATTCCTCTGCAGGTCATGTGCAGATATGAGGAGAGCTGGGATATACTTTGTATTCTTGATGACTACTGTTCTGTACACCATAAAAAAGAATAGAATATGCTGGTCCCAGGGCCTTTGATGCTGTACTACAAAGGTAATCAACTAAACCTCTAAAGCCCACAAAGCCATCTCATTTGGAGTGTGCCTGGGAGTGAGTGTGCGGATCCCTAGAATCTCACCAATCTGTTGAAATGCTTTGATTCAAATCTTTTCTCTCGATCTGTATATCTCACCTAGGACTCTGATTCTGATGAAGAATTCATTCACTGGGACCCACAGCATCTTGATTTCTTATTAGATATGCCTCAAGTCAATTTGTGAAGTACTCTATAACTTCTGGCAAGTATTGATTATTCCCAGTCCATCTCAGGTAAGGGCCCAAGAACATGAATGGCAATGGACTCCACTGGTGCTATCATAGGATATTGTCACCAAGAGACTTTGCCAATTTTACTGGGGAGCAGGAGGGGGAGAGAGCTTTTCTTTGCAAGGGTATGTCTACACTGCAGAGTTTTTCCAGAAAAACGGCTGTTTTTCCAGAAAAACTACACTTACGTCCACACTGCTATTGCGTTCTTTGGACAGAAAGTCAAAAGAATGGAGGGTTTTTTCTGACAGCGGTAAACCTCTTTTTATGAGGAAGAAGCCTTATTCCAAAAAAGATTTTTTTGGAAAAAGGCATGTGTGAACACGGAAGAGAGTGTTTTTTCGAAAGAGGCCTCCAAGAAAAAGCACAGGTGCCCTGGTGGCCACTCCGTCCACAGTAATCACAACTGAAATGCAAGATAGCATCCAATTAATGTGAATGCTATCTTTCAAAAAAGTAGATCGCTTTTCATTGTGCTTTTGCTGTGTAGACGCTCTCTTTTGAAAAAAGTTTTTCCAGAAGATCTCTTCCGGAAAAGCTTCTTCCGAAAGAAGCTTGCAGTCTAGCCCAAGGGAAGCAGTACTTTTCCTGCACTAGTTTTCTATGTCCAGCTTGCATTTTACCCAGAAGAAATTCTTCCTTGCTTGGCTAAGGTTTTTGCAATCCCAAAATTTCCAGCAGTTTAATAATCATAATATTGTCTCAGAGCCTCTATTTTTAATATATCTGGCACAACCAATTTGTATCTTTATCTATCACCTACTGGTTTCTGTCATCTTATACACAATGTTTCATCTTTAAATTGCAAATTGTCCCACTGACCAAATAGCATCTATTGTTATCTTGTGAAGGGATACTACATTCCAGGGTGACTGCATTTGCCAATTCATTTTCTGCTCAGAGACTATTGTGATATTCTAAGAATCTTCACTTCAGCAAATAGTTGCTCTGGGGTCCTTTCCTGCAACTCCTTCCCCATTATTCCAGTGGACCAACCAGGAACAGGGGTACTTCTGCAAACTGGAAAAGAGGCACACTGATCCCCTTTAGCGAGTAATTGCTTGTGCTCCTGCTTAGGGCAATGTTTGCAATTAAGCCTCCCAACAAAACCATCTGGAAAAGGCATCAGCATTACCATGACAGGCCTGTGTGTGATTGTGAAATCATAGTGCTGTGGTTTCTCCAGCCATCTGGCAAGCTGTCCTGCTGGATTGCTGAGTCTAAAGAGCCATTGGAGGGAACTCAGTCAGCATAAACTGTTTTCCATACAGATACTGATGAAAGCGTTCTTTAGATTTAAATACTGCTAGGAGTTCTTTTTGAGGTGGGCAATAATCTCTCTCAGGAGAATTTGGACATTGACTATAATAAGCTACCACCCTCTTAAGTACTCTGTTCTTCTGTCAATACTGCCCCCACACTGTAAACACAAGCCTCCGTGTCCAATGTGAAAGAGATTTGAAACATGGGTAGGCCAGACGAGGAGCAGTCAGAGCCTTTTTCAACTCTGAAAATGCTACATAACAACCTGCAGACTGCAAAAATGGTTTCCCTTTCTCACCTAAACTATGCAGTGGTTTTCCAATATTAAAAACCTACAAATGATCCTACTGCCCTATAAAATGCCCTATAAAACGCCACACATCTGTTGGCATCAGGGGAATTAGCCAGCAAGGCATAGCCTCAATTTTCTTTTGTCCATGGAAATTACTTCCTAATTAATTGTGTGCCAAGCTGTATTACTTCTTTTTGGAACAACTCACATGTCTTTGGATTCAGTTTCAAATAAATCACCTTCAGATTATCACAATTCATTTGTTTTAGTTCCTGTTCAAACGTTTTAGCATGCACCAGGATGTCCAAAGGTGCAACACACAAGCTAATAGTGGCTTACCTGGTAATACCTTCTCCATTAGCTTCAAGTGTGGCTGGTGAATTGCACAAGTCAAAAGCCATCACTTTATATGGTCGCAAACTTTGTCCTACTGTGAAAACAAGTTCTTATTCGTTGTCTTTTGGATCCATTTGCATTTGTCAATGCTCACTTTTACTGAATCTGCTACAACATCCAAGGCATTATCTACTGGTGGTAATGGATAAGAAACCTTTAAAATTACTTCCAGTAAGTTTCTATCGTCTACACATACCTGGTGCTGCCACTCTTATTCTTTATTAGAACTGTGGGTGAAACTCCATAACTGGCTGAAGACTCAGTAATGCTGTCCTGATTAGGGATGTAAAATTTTGATTAATTGGCTAATCGAATAGTCAATGCAATTGGCTGATCAAATACTCGATTTGTAGATAAGAATGCCTCCGTCTTTGGAGTGTAGAAATAGCCCCAGGGCTTTTGCTATACTTCAAAGGCAAAAGTGCTGCCAGGAGCATGGGGCCAGCAGGGGATTCAAGCAGTTCCCCCACTGGCTCCATGCTCCCTGTGGCATTTCAAAGTCCCCAGCTGAGTCCCCAGCTAACCCCGGGCTCAGTGCAGCGCTGCCACTTTGAAATTCTGCGGGAAGCCCACGCGGTGTTTCAAAGTGGCAGTGTTGCACAGAGCCTGGGGTCAGTGTGGGACTCCCAGCTGGCCACAGGCTGCATGTGGCATTTCAAAGCGGCAGTGCTGTGTGGAGCCCGGGGTCAGATCCCAGGCTCCATGGGGCCCTGCTGCTTTGAGACACCCCCTCCTCTTTCACCCCCGCCCCTTGCTGCCTCTTTCTGATAGAGGCAGCAAGGGGTGAGGGGAAGCGGCTAGTTGACTACTGTGTCGACTATCCGATAAGCATTTGCTTATCGGATACCTGATTAGTCGTTCACATCCCTAGTCCTGATACATATCCTTAGTATTCGGTAGTGCCTCTTCTCTTTCTGCTGCTGAAACTGCTGAGGTGCCTGCTTAATGAGTCCGTTTCCACCAGAATCAGTCTTGTGCTGGACCAGTGCAGTACAACTTAGATCTTTGTTGGCTCAAGAGCACAACTCCTGGTTCATAACCAAAAAGTCTCTTCCCCATTTAATTGTGCAGCCCTGCACTGTCCTAGGTCCAATACAAAGACTAGGAGCTCACCTTCTCCCTTTTCTCACCTTCACCCTCTTCTCGGTTTTCTTTTATAGCGGATCTGACAGTTCACAATTTGCAGCTGCAGTCCCCTCTTTATTGATGGCTCAGCAACTGAGCTGGGATCAGTTCTTGGTTCAGATCCCCAAGAGCTTTAGAAGCCAAGACTCTGCCCAATACCTTGGGTCTAAAAACAAGTTTAAACCACCCCTCATCTTTGCCTTGCTGGAAAGCTACCACATTATATAGTTGTTACAGTGCATTCTGCCCTCAATGATAGGATAATTCATTCACTGCAAACACATTGCCTACATCATTTCTCTTACCTGGGATATACCTTTAAAGGGATTTCTACAGACTGAATTGGCAAGACACCTTTCCTGGTATTGTTTTCACAGATATTACCAGTAATGCAATTCAAATATCAGTTCTTCCTCTGCCACAGTTACACAGATTTCTTGCTTGAATTTCAAAGGTCCAGTCTTCAAACCCAGTTTTCAGACAGGTTTTGTTATTCTAGTTATAGTCTCTATTTGAGATCAATTAAGCCATTTTGGATCCTCCTTTTAAGTACATTTGGCCTTATAGCTTATTTTTGAGCCTGTGCCAGTTATTCCTATGATCTGTGATGTACATATTACACAATCAATAGCTAAACTCAAATCTAAGCCAAAACTGTGGGCTGGTCCTTATACCACCAAGCTCTGCCTCTGATGATAGGGTTTGAACTGAGTGGCATATGAATCCTTTCAAGTTTGTGACTTACAGATGATAGGATAGGTTTGCGCATATCCTCATCTTTCCAACATGCTTCTATGAAAAGAGGATATGTTCCAGTTAATTTAAAATAAGGTAAATTGGCAGTTGGAGAGAGACATGAATCCATTACAAATAAGAGTTCAAGACAATTCTTTTGTTCAGTGAGAAGACTCATCATATTTTGATACATTTTTCACAACAATTCTGACCACACTTTATGTTCATGCCTGTATATTTTTCACAAAAATCAAAATACTGCATCTAATGTACTTATTCCATAGCATTATGTATAATAAAGTGTTTACACTAGGAAGAATCACTCGCTTTGTTATACTAAAAATGCAAAAACTGAAATTCTCAAGTCACAGTAGAAATGAACTGCCTCTTCCTATGTTCTGTAGTAAAGTGAAAAATGCAGTAATACATTTTTTTACATAACAATGAGCATTCGCGTGATAATTTTTAGCCCAATTGTGCAAACGCTTAATACCATATATAATGCTTAAAATTAATGTGATAGACGATAAAAAAGAACAGGGATGGAGATGGAGACAGAGCTTATTCAGGATTCTCCCCCACATGTATCAATGGGAGTTTTGCCACTGACTTCTACTAGAGCAGGATTTGTTTTATAGGGTACTAGAAGATTTGCCTAGTGTTGCTTGGGTCCATAACTCAATTTTTGTTTTTGGGAAAATAAAATGAAAATGTACACGCTTCATTTATATCATTGATCTGGGATAGGGCTGGGGATGAGGGGTTCAGTATGCAGTCTGCCCCAAAAAGAGAGGACTACCCCAGCCCCTTCTCTCTGCAGCAACTTGGGACCAGATGAGAAGTGCCTCTCCATGGCTGCTGCAGCTCCAGCAGAGTGCTAGAGGAGGGGTGCATGTATCTTGGCTGGGGGCAGGTCCATGTTCGTCTGCCCCTGCACTCCCCAGACAGAATGAGGAATGCAGCAAACTGTTCTTTTTTTATTTCTGTGATAAAGGGGAACAGTCAGCAATGTTCCCATACAAATCAGGGCGGGGGAGTGTCAGCCCCTCCTGTCTTCCCTAAAAGGTTCCTAGAGGGTGGGAGGCTCAGGGCTGGGGCAGTCCTGGAGAGAGGGCACGCGCCCAGCAAGCCCCTTTCATCTGTCTGGTGATTATTTCTTTTCTGTACAGTATTATGAGAAGCAATCCCATTCCAGGCACATCCCATTTTCCTGGTACAACCAAACACTTACCTTGCTTTAAGTTATATTAAGAAGAAGCTGTACACTGAATTTGGTGGTCCCAGCTCTTACCATTTAGGAGGAATTCTCGAACAAACAGAAAGATGGATGGACAGGCTCTCTCAAATATATAGTAGATAAGTATGCTGCAAAGACAAACCTGCAGCATAGAATCTCAGAGCCTGGGTCATTTTGACTTGGGCTTGTGGAGTATGGGATGCAGCACTAAAGAATAGCAGCCTTGATGTTTGTGCTCAGGCTGGAGCCCAAGCACTGAAATCCAGAGGGAGAAGCAGTCTGAATCCAGGCTATTGTACAAGCCCAAATATCTACACTGTCCCCCCTCCCTCCCCCCAAAACAAACAAACAAAAAATCCAGAACAGCTTCCTTTTTTTTTCATCATGTTACTATCACTTTGAGCTCTTAACTGGCTGACTATATTATCTGTATTGATCACCAGGGGGCACATCACAGCTTGCAGAGCATATAATACTTTGTACCTGTTGTGCCTGTAATGTAAACATGCTTATGAAATGTCTCAAGTTACAGTCCTCCATGCCATTGAACTTTCCTTTTGGCTCTTTCTTCTCCAGTTTCATACTGAATTATTACCTTCTCTGTTAATTAAATGACGTCTTTCTATGACAATAGATGGAATAACTTAGTCAAAACAGCCAAAAGTGGTTAAAATAAAATTGAGGGTAGGGGGTTTGCACTACAATTAGCTGAGTTTCTTTCCTTTAACTGAAGGCGAGGATTAAATTAATGAATATTTAAAAGAAAGCAAAATACTGCAATTCATGCCAAAGAATCTCAATGGGATTTCCCATTTACCCCAACAGCACAATGAAAAAAATCCTCCTTTCCATCAATAAAGTAAGACTAAGTCACCACTTGTAATATAATTGAAGACTCAGGGTGAATTTCACCCTCAATTTCTTCAAGAGAACATGTGCAATGGAGATTGTGAGTGCACAGAAAAAACAAATAGAAGAAAGGGTATAAAATTAAACCAAAAAATTGCACATAGAAGAAAATGTTCAGAACCCATTTCTGAAGTCCCAATGTGAGCAAAGCTGTCATTATCTTTCTTTGGAAAATGGCCAGCACAGAATCAGGCTTAGAGAAAAACTAGTAACATGCACAGTCAACTTGTTTTCTCTTCTCCCCCTATAACTCTCTCCTCTAATTCCCTAGTCTTAGATGCAGAAGTTTCTTATCCTCCTCTGACCCCTATACTTTCCCCTGTGCTCCTTTTCCATCCCATCTCCTGATCTCTCTCTATAACCACCTCTCATCCCCTCCCTTTCTCTTAACCTCTCAACCTCTGGAAATTTCCTTTATCAATACAAGTACAAGTAAGGGAGTCACTACCAGGACTCCCCTAAAATAAAATAACCTTGTAACTTCCTTGCAACTTCCTTTTGAAGCAGGACCCCTAGTTTGAGAAATGCTGGTCTCCTCAGTGAAATCTGTATAGTATGGTGTAAAAGCACACAAGAGATTAGCATGGGCCAGGCTGACTAGAAATCTTTGTGATGCTGTTTTGGGGGCAATAGTGTCTAATTAATAGGTGGAAAGAATTGTAGTAAACCTACTTTCATCCAGAGCAAGATCTATCAGCAAATCCGTGTCACTTAGCAGGGAGAGAAATGAAGACATTGATCTAGCTTGCTTCTGCTTTCCTTAATTAATTTTACATTGTGATTTAAGTTCCAATTGGTTAGTACAGCAGTAAATCAGACACCTTACTCTTTAAAATACATCAGTGTATTAACATTGTGATCGGAAATTGTTTCCAATAACTTATTGCTTTATGTTTAGATGCTTCTTTCGGGATTTAGCTTTTAATTCTTTAGCAAGGTCTGGAAGCAAAAATAAAGCTAAATTTAGGAAGATGAGATGATATAAACATATTACTTTCCCTTCCCTATAAAACTATTGGACTGACCATTGTTGATTGTGTTTAATTCCTGAGTTGATGATTATCCTAAATTATATCCTGTCTGAAGTATAAATTTTTCTTAATGTGCCAGTGTGGCCTGTGTGTTTCTTACTAAGACTTCCAATTATTCTTTAGAATATTGCCTGAAAAACATGTGCCTGCCTATATCCAGATTGATTCATCTAGAAGGAAGCATCTCGAGAAGACTAAATTTCAATGTACAGTTCAGGATCAGAACACTTCAAAAGTTAGAGCAATGAATCCTTTCAAACCTCTCTTAACTGGAACTAAATGCGGTTGGTCTGAGTAAAAACGCCAAGGATTAATGAGCACAGGGACTGCACTACTCTCTGCCTCCCAAAGATGGATTCCAGGCCAACCTGAGGTACGCTGAGGAGGGACTGTGTGGGAAGCTTGCACTAGCATTCCCTCAGCTATACCCATTCTGTGAATAAATAGCAGACTTCAGCCTCTAGGACTGTAAGATCAGCATGTTTCACAAGTGCTAGATACACTGTAACTTTTCCCCAGGCTCTCCCTATCAAAACCAAATTTTCTCCCAATTAAAAAAAAAGCTACATGAAACCCCAGTAAAATCCACTTTCTTAAAGTAGCACTGCTCTGAGCATTCTGAAGGGGTGGCTACATCATTATAGCGAAAATGAAATGCACAGCATTAACAATTTTTCGTCCCTGTAGGTTAGATTATGCCTTTAGAGTGGGGGTGGGGAACTGACATGGCCCCTGGCTTGCGTGGATCCGGCCCCTGAGGCTCAAGGCCTTCCCCAGCATCGGGGAGCCTATGCTGGCACTCCAGCACTCTCACTGTCCCTGAACACACAACATCTAGTAGGCTGGGCCCCCTAAGCTCTGCTGTGGGAGAGGAATGTGGGAAGCATCTTTCTTCTTCTCAGTTGGGGGCCACGTTGGTGAGAGGGTTTTTTGCTTCTTACCTGTGTGTGGCCCCCAGCTGATTTTTCTGTGTGTCAGTGGCTCCCTGACCCAAAAAAGATTCCCCACCTCTGCTTTAGAGACAATCCTGAGCAAAGACTGGTGTGTAGGCTGTACCAACTCAGGAGCAGGTATTCTGACTTAAGGTATCCTCTCTGAGGCTGTGTCTAGACTACACAGTTCTATCGGAGAAAGATACACAAATTGTGAACCGCAATTGCATATCTTTTTCCGATTCCTTTTTCGGAAGAGGCTTTTCTGACATTTGGCACATCTACAATGGGCCAAACGTCAGAAAAAAACCCTTTTTTGGAATATCCCATCTTCTTCATAAAATGAGGTTTACAGGGATGCCGAAAAAACATGTCTGCTTTTCTGAACCCCCACTGCACTAGCCAACAAGGAAGTGGAGCTCTGTCTATTTGTGGTCTATTTTCATCCACTTGCTCAAGAAGGGGAGGAAGTGTACATGATGGACCATTTGACGGGCATAGACCCAAGGGTCTCTCAGACTGCATGGCCAAGCAGTGGAATGTAAGTTCCAATTTAGCCCACTAACAGGTACAAACTCCATCTCTCCTTAGTAAGAATGGCAATAACAGGAATACTGAAGACTGTGACAACCTCAGCACAACTTAGGTATCATTTTAGCCAGCGTATATTTGTGAAGTAATTTAAAACTTCTGCAGACTTACTAAAATGAGGTTAGCTATTGATTCCCAAATCAGTTACCTTGGTTGCCTTCCCATCAGCAGATGTCTTGTATGTTCAGTTTTTCATTACAGTGTTTAATATCCTAGGGAAATAAAATGTATAAGATACTTTTTACAAGCTAAGTTAATCTGCTGTTCTTGCAGACTGCAGGATATGTGTAGTACATCTCTCAGCAGGGAAATAATAATTAAAAAAACCCACCCAATTGGCTTTTTTAAATAACTCCTAAAATTTTATAACACACCCAGGAATCAAAGTCAGACCATCCCCAGCATGACTTATCCTGCATTTCACCAACAGTTCTGTCAGCAAACTCGCATTAGCTATAACCCTGTTGGTAAGCATAGAAGGCATAAACTAAAGTATTTAACGGTCAATGTGTTAAAGTAAGTCCTGCTGCCAATGTTCTTTGCCTGTTCACTTTCCAGCACAAAGTCATGTCAACTCCAAAAATTTTACATTGCATTGAATCATGATATTTTCTGAGATAACATCAAAGTCAGCCAATTGTTCTCTTGGCTGTGCAACATCCCTTGTAAAATGAGGGACCATCGAATTTTGTAGAATTTGTGATCAAAAAGCAACAAGACTTCGACTTGAATAAAATGTAAATATTTTAAAATTTGTGATCAAAAAGCAACAAGACTTTGACTTGAATAAAATGTAAATATTTTAAAAATAAACTCTCTGTGGGTATGTCTACACTGCCGCCCTAGTTCAAACTAGGGTGGCTAATGTAGGCATTCGAAGTTGCAAATGAAGCCCGGGATTTAAATATCCCGGGCTTCATTTGCATCTTGCCGGGCGGGCGCCATTTTTAAATGCCCTTAGTTCGAACTCCGTGCCCGCGGCTACACGCGGCACGGAGTAGGTAGTTCAAATTAGGATCTCTAATTCGAACTACCGGTACACCTCATTCCACAAGGTGTACCGGTAGTTTGAATTAGAGATCCTAATTCGAACTACCTACTGCGTGCCACGTGTAGCCATGGGCACGGAGTTCGACCTAAGGGGATTTAAAAATGGCGCCCGCCCGGCAAGATGCAAATGAAGCCCGGGATATTTAAATCCCGGGCTTCATTTGCAACTTCGAATGCCTACATTAGCCATCCTAGTTCGAACTAGGGTGGCAGTGTAGACATACCCTGTGTCTTTGAAATTAAACTATGCATTTGTTCCACTTAAGGTTCTACATGCAAAAAAAGAAAAATTCTCTAAAAAAACTAGTTTTATGGTCACAGCCATCTTAACCTAACTGCTGTTAGGAGAAGCAGCTGCATTTACCACTATGCCCTCATCTACACTAGGAAGTTATTTTGAAATAACCCCCCTTATTTCAAAATAATAAGCAGAACAGCCACAGTACCAAGCCTGTTATTTTGAAATAACAGATTGTTTTTTTTAAAATCTGTACTCATGCTTTCCATGAGGAAAGCCATTTATTTTGAAATAGTTATTTTGAAATAGCGTTAGTGTGGATGTTCCGGTGCTACTATTTCAAAATAACGACTCTCCAGAGTAATTCGAAGTAATTACTCCCCAGTGCTCCCTGGGGCTCTAAGTCGAGGTAGCGCATTCACAATAACAGAGCCTGCCTTGGACTAATTTCAAGGTTTCCCTGTAGTGTGGACACACTATTTTGCTTTTGCTATGTTGGGAGTTATTACATTAATATTAGTTATTTTGAAATAGTTTCCTAGTGTAGACATGTCCTATGTTTGAGTTGTCCAGTTAATCCCTCTTTAATGAGTCTCTATCTTTGTGTCATAAGCAACACACACTGAGGACAAACAATTACAAAATAAAAATGGGAAAATATAAATTCACTTTAGCATTCTGCATTGAGAAAAATCATCACGTGATTTAGAAAAGGGGGTTGTGACAAAGTATGGTCTTGCTTTGGTCTTTTGCTGTGTTTATACAAACTGTCTGGAGACCTTCTGTTGTTAAATGCTACTGTGTAGTTTATTTACATTAGCTTTCTGCCACCTTATCTGAATCCATATACAACATTATTTACAGCACTAGTTTCTCTTCAGCTTCTGCCTAGATGAGAAGATAGATCTTTCCACCTAAAGATCCTTCCTAGTCTGACTCTGTTAGCCTTCCCCCAACCTCCCACTTCCTTTCTGTGAATTCTTCTACCCCTTCTGTTATTGGACTAATTAGCTCTTTAGTCTTCCTCAAGCCTATTCCATTCCACTAATTAGGCAAAGTCAGGGCCACTCTGGGAGAATTAACTGGTGTCTAAGTGATCAGCATTCTAACTATGCTGTTGGTTCCCACTACTCTGTCACAAGAATTTTCAAGGATATCTCTCATGTCTTGACAAACACAAAAACAATCTGTGTACATTTAAAAGGCCACAATGCTGCAGCCACGATAATACTGCAATATAGTCATTACCTACATTGACAGGTACCAGAGACATGGTACTTAGGTGAAAGGGAGAATTTCTCAGAATCTAGAACTTTTTACACTGGGGGTTGGGTTGGCTTCACTACATCACTCAGGGATATGGATTTAAAGTAGACTAGACCTGGAATACAACAGTGGGCAGTTCCTTCTATTTTGAAACACTAAATGCTTTCCCTCTATTTGTTGAGTGAAAGGTAAAGGATGTGCATATATATGAAAGGTCATAGTTAAGGTTATTTGTAAAAACTTAAATTCAGATTATCACGTTCAAGTGCTTTTTATAGCTACACCACTCTGATAAAGTTGTTTTAAAGAATCTGTTTAAAATGTTAGCCCTATCATATCATTTCTAGCTGAGAATTTAATATTATATAAAATTTTAATATATATTGTTTTTTATTTTCCTTGAATCTAATAAGTTCCACTGATGTCATCCTGTTTCTTTAAAATTGATAAACTTTTTGTTCTACTGGTCCAGATGGAAGAATACATAAACTCTGCAACCTATGAAAGAATAGGGAAGAATCATGAAAATTTTTGATTCTACCATTGTCACAACATTGTCACATCTATAAGGGGGTTGCTAAAATTTGTCACTTGGAGTAAGAAAAATTTGAGGAATCTAACCCACCTCTCCTTGCATGGAGTTTGAAGAGAACCAGCCCTAGTGCAGATTTTTGGAATAACCTGTCTCTACTCCTAACTGTTTATTATGCTGAAAAGTGTCCATTTATTCCTACACTTCCTTTCCTTTGTATACTATCAATTGTTTTACATTGAGATAGATCTTTATCTTATCACTAGTTGGTTTTCCTTAATAGCTCTGGGTATGTCTACACTACAGCACTAATTCGAACTAACTTAATTTGAATTAGTTAATTCGAACTAAGCTAATTCGAATTAGCGCATCTAGACTTAAAAACTAGTTCGAATTAGCATTTTGCTAATTCGAACTAGCATGTCCACATTGAGTGGACCCTGAACCGAAGTTAACGCTGGCCGGAACCAGTGCCAGCAGGGCACCAGCATAGGACTTTGAGCGTGGAGCTGCTGCCTCAGGCTAGCCGAGGGCTGTGCTTAAAGGGACCCGACCCCCACCCCGGACAGACAGTTCTCAGAGTTCCCCACTTGCTTGTCTACCTCGATGAGGGACAGCAAAGCAGTCCTGTCTTGGAGTGCCCTGAGTGCCCACACTTGACACATCACAGCACTCGGCCATCAGCCTGGCTGCACTTGCCGCAGGCTGACATCTGGGGGGGGGGTCATTCGGGGGGCTGTCAGGATCCAGGAGGCCCTGCAGGAGAGCTTCCACCCCGAGGAGCCCGCAGAGCCACCCCAGTCCTCCCCATCGGGGGCTCGTGCCCCATTCCTCCCTCACCTCCTTCCACTTACCCCTCCCTAGCCCCCCTTCCTGATGTAAAAAATAAAGGACACGTGTATTCAAAAATAGAAACTCTCTTTATTTAACAAAACTGAGGGTGGTGGGGGGATTAACCTCTGGGGAGACTGGGAAAAGGAGGTGGGAGAGAGGAAGAGAGAGGGTGCGAGAGGGGAGCTGGAAACCTGGGAGGAGGGAGCTGGAAGGGGGAAGCCAGGGGAAGAAGGAGGAGGGGAAGTATAAAACTATGGTAAGCCATATCTTCAGTATTGTGTAGAGATGGGGTCTCCTCACCTCAAAAAAGATATTTTGGCCTTGGAAAGGGTTCAGAAAAGGGCAACTAAAATGATTAGGGGTTTGGAACTGGTCCCATATGAAGAGAGGCTAAAGAGACTGGGACTTTTCAGCTTAGAAAAAAGGAGACTGAGGGGGGATATGATAGAGGTCTATAAAATGATGAGTGGTGTGGAGAGGGTGCATAAAGAAAAGTTCTTCATTAGTTCCCATAATAGAAGGGCTAGAGGACACCAAATGAAATGAATGGGTAGCAGGCTTCAAACTAATAAAAGAAAGTTCTTCTTCATAAAGCAAATAGTCAACCTGTGGAACTCCTTGCCACAGGAGGCTGTGAAGATGAGAACTAGAACAGAGTTTAAAGAGAAGTTAGATAAAGTCATGGAGGTTGGGTCCATGGAGTGCTATTAGCCAGGGGGTAGGAACGGTGTCCCTAGCCTCTGTTTGTGGAAGCCTGGAGATGGATGGCATGAGACAAATGGCTTGATCATTGTCTTCGGTCCATCCCCTCCGGGGTACCTGATGTTGGCCGCTGTTGGCAGACAGGCTACTGGGCGAGATGGACCTTTGGTCTGACCCAGTACGGCCATTCTTATGTTCTTATGTTCTAAGCTCAGGGTCGGGGGGTCTCACTGGACCAACTTGATTTTCATGCAAACCTGCTCCTGGGTTCGCATGTGGCCTTTGGTGGCCAAGCTGGCAGCTATCCTGCCCTAGACGGCCGCTTTCCTGTGCCTAGTGCGGAGATCGTGGACGTTGGAGGCCTCCCCCCAAACCTGGATGAGGTCCACGATCTCCGCACTAGACCAAGCGGGCGTCCGCCTCTTGCGGCCCTGGGCAGGCTCCTGGGAGCCGCCAGCCTGGTCCTGGGAAGAGGGGGAGGGCTGGGTGGCAGCGGGTGGCTGGCTCGTGCCGTGCCAGGTGCAGGCAGGCTTGCACCTGGCATGGGTACCGTAGCCATACCGTGCCCCTTTAAGGGCTCCGGGGCTGGGAGGGGGGCAGACGAGATTCCCTGGCTTGGCCCAGAGTGGCCACCAGGGCAACCTGGGAAGGGCTAGCCTTTTAAGACTGGTCTTGAAAGTCTTAAGAGCTGTGACAATTAAAATACTTTTTCATCTGCCTCGAGAGTCCCCCAAAATATAAATAGTTATTTAGAGATTTGTGACCAAGTTCTGATAACGAGCAGCAGAATCAGCCCTCTGGTCACTGTAAATCCAGTTAGCTCCCCAGTGAGGGACTGATTGAAGGAAAGAATGGCTAGTTTACTAGATCAGCCTGTGTTAGGGAGAGCTAAGGAGGTCATTAGCCCTTTAACTGCAAGAGTAGAAAAGGAGCACAAGAAGAAAGTGCAATGGAGAGGAATCTCTTGGCATGAAGTAAGCTCTCTTATGATGGTATAACACTATAACTAAGAACTACTGCATAGGATTGTAAGTGTGGTGGCTTATAAAACACAAATCAAATACACTGTAGTGCTCATGGGACTGGATGTGTCAGAGTCATGTATATAAGCAGAGAGCTGTGCCTTGTTACATGGTTAAATGATGTTCCCTCAGATTTAGAAGAAAAATATTCCAATTTCTTTTGTGAAATGCCTTGAGCTAAACTTATTTTGATCTCAGGTATATAAAACTTCAAGGCTGTGTCTAGACTGGCAAGTTTTTCCGCAAAAGCGGCCGCTTTTACGCAAAAACTTGACAGCTGTCTACACTGGATGCTTGATTTTGCGCAAAAGCACTGACGTTCTAATGTAAGAAATCAGTGCTTCTTGCACAAATACTTTGACGCTCCCATTCGGGCAAAAGTCCTTTTGCGCAAAAGGGCCAGTGTAGACAGCTCAGATTTGTTTTGCGCAAAAAAGCCCCGATGGCTAAAATGGCGATCGGGGCTTTCTTGCGCAAAACCGCGTCTAGATTGGCACGGACGCTTTTCCACAAAAAGTGCTTTTGAGGAAAAGCATCCGTGCCAATCTAGACGCTCTTTTCCGCAAATGCTTTTAACAGAAAAACTTTTCCGTTAAAAGCATTTGCGGAAAATCATGCCAGTCTAGACGTAGCCCAAGAGTTAGAATACAGGAAGACTTCAAAAATGATGGTGGTTATATGCTTACCGGAAGGGAAGGATGGTATTTCAGTTAATCTACCACAACTTTCCTGTCTGATGAGCATTATTCTCGCCTTGCTTGGGTTTAGTTTCAGGCAACCACTTTTCATCCCTGTATGATCTTCCCTAGACATTGTGATATCTGTGTCAGCACCGGTCGTATCTATGACAAATGAGATATACAGCCAACTATCATTAGTGTACTCATCACAGAATCTGTTTTTTCTCACTAATTCTCCAAATGATCTTATAGTAGACATTGAAGGAGTATGGCAACTTTCAGGATCTTGCATATCTGGGCTTTTGGAGAAGACAAGGAGTTGCCTATCACCATTCTCTGTTCCAGAGAAATGACTGGAAATATTGTAGCTAAGCAAATAATGTGCACAAGCTTGAGTATTCACTTAAAATGAATTTCCTTCAGTTGTGCTTAGCCCCACTTTCATTAGTCATCAAGATAGAATCCAGAGCTAGAAGCAAGCCACTGAATCAGACCTCTAAATGCTTGAACTTTAGGTAGTAAGGTTCAGATTTTTAAAGGTGGGTAGGCACCTCATTCTCATGGAAGTTAACAATTAGGTGCTTAAATACTTTTACAAATTTACCTTTAAATCCTTTACAGTGGAACAGACCACAGAGGGAAGAATGATCTAACATTAGCCTGTGTTTTAATGTCTTTCCTTTGTAAATGTGTTTTGTTTGCACAAGTATTCATGGAAAGCAACATTTAAATTTGCACCTATGAATAACTCCTCATGTATCTGTTTTTTGAACATGACTTCAGCATGAAAATTATCACTGTCAAAAGACTGTCTTAATCAGTGGTTTTCAAACTATGGGTCTGGACTCCAGATTAGGTTGTAACCCCACTTTAATGGGGTTGCCATAGAATCATAGTGTACTAGAACTGGAAGGGACCTTGAGAGATTATCAAGTCCTCTGCCCTCACGGCAGGACCAAGCACCCTCTAGATCATCCCTGATAGATGTCTGTCTAGCCTGCTCTTAAATATCTCCAGAGATGGAGATTCCACAACCTCCCTAGGCAACGTATTCCAGTGTTTAACCATGCCGACAGGAAGTTTTTCCTAACGTCCAAGCTGCAGTATAAGCCTATTGCTTCTTATCCTATCCCCAGAGGCCAAGGAGAACAAATTCTCCCCCTTATTATCCGTGCAGAGAATTGGGGCTATAAACTGTTGTTCAGAATATTAAAAATGGCTCAGTTCAAATATTGCATTTTCCCAGTCCTCAGTTAAAAAAATATCATATGTAGGCAATTAGGATTAAATCATCTTAATACTTCTGAATTTAAAACCATGTGTAAAAGGTGCTGAGGCCCAAGAATGTAACAATGGTAGTATTGGAGTATCCTACCCCTTGCCTCTCTGCAATTAGGAAGATGATAATGACAGGTGACAAGTAGGCAGTTGCATGGCTCACAACAGTACTGCATTCATTGCCTTAAAGCAATGTTGAGTAGGAAACATGCACTATACCATGCCATCTGCGGAAGTTGGTTTTGCCCAGAGAAGCTCATGATACTAGGTATGCATTTTTGTAAGTCTCTAAGGTGCTACATGACTCCTTGTTTTTATACCATGCCAAGGCACCAGTGAGGAATGAACTGAAACAAGTATTTATTGGTCAGGGTCCCGGTCAAGGATTTGATTGGGGTTGGAAAGAAGAATTTTGCAGAAAGTTTGAGGATGGTAGCTTTGTGGTAGATCTAGGTCCCATTCAGTCTTAATTCTCTTCTGCATGTAGCAAATTCTTATCTGATTGAACTGAACTGATCAGTTGAGAATGTGATTTAAATGTGTAATTCACAAATTGTACTTCAAATTGTTAACAGAACTCTGCAGTGGAATCTACCTTATTTTGCAACCTCTCCTTCAGTCCTTCTATAATCTGGTAAGATGTTAAAATCAAATTTAGATTTCTAGCTTATGTAGTTGATTGTAGAGAAACTGTGCAGAGAGTTGGTTAATTTATGCAAATTGTAACAAAGGATGTAACTTATTTAAACTATGATCATTATCCATATTATGAACTCCAATTCTCCAAGGTATTGCTCCGTCAGTCTTGACATGCAGCAACCTTTTCTTAGAGTAGATGCTTGTGCATTACCTGCCATTCACTCAAAGTTTGCAAAAATCATAGCATTACTATGGGCTTTGTCAACAAATAAGCAAACAAATGAGTTGATCTGTATTTTAAATGTCCTTATCTGTGCTGTTATAGAGCTTTTCTTATTTTTGTTTACACCAGAAAAAAACCTCATAGACCAGAAAGCAGAACCAGCAGTGAAGCGGGATGTTCATATTATTGCATGAGATAAACAGCCCATGTTTTGCAGAGTTTTTCCTTTTAAGATTGTATGGAAAACATGCTTATTAGAATACACCAGTGAAGAATTAATGAGTTTTAAGTTTTTAATATGGTTAGACTGGAGAAAGCAATCATTTAAAATGGTATGATGGGAGAAGATTTCAGTGATGCAGCCTAGAGAAATCAATGTAATCTTCACACAATGGATACTGAAATCCTTTCTGGTACTGTGTTCTTGCCCCACCTCCAAAGAGCCCATTCCCTGAGAGTTATTCACTTGTTTGTGTTGTACCCACACAATTATTTACCTAAGTGTAACTGTCACCAAGCAGATTTGAATCTGGGATCTCTGGAGCTTAGTGTAGGAGCCTTCACATCTTGAGCTATAAAGCCAGCTGGCACTCATCTTAGGCTGTTTTGCTCACTCATTCTGATCTCTCGCTGTAGACGGTTTAAGTGCCACTACACGGGACAGTGACCCACATCCCTTAGGTGTGCGGGTTACATACTTCCCCTAGCCAAGAAAGCGCATCCTGAGCTTGAGAGACCTAGTTGAGATCCCAGACGAGCCCCCAAAAATGCAACCTTCTGCCAGGTAGCACCAGCAGCAGCTAGGGGTGGGTTCAATATCTAGGCCAGGGTTCCTCTCCATCCATCAAACACAGAACTGGCTTGAGCCCCTTCACACAACACCCCTAGGTGCCTCTGGGAGGCAATGCTTCCCCACTCACATGCACAGAGTCTGAGCATAGAAAAGAAGCCTTTTATAAAAGGGGCGGGAAGTAACATGGCATTAATTTGGGAAAACACTACAGACAGAGTCCATAGAAAAACACCATACATAGTTCACAACCAAAACCATGAGTAAATGTCCCAGTTGAAGTAGGTTGGCAATGTCTTTTTCCTTTCTGGCTCTCAAGTCCAGCAATGTTGATGTCCCCTTCACATGTTGCTGCCCTTGGTCAGGGCAGGCCAGGGTTCAGAGGTGCATCTGCAGAGTTCACCTCCCCTCCTGAGTGGGGGAAGGGAGGCATCTCACCCACTCTGCTGGTCACTCGCCATCCACCTGCTCACTGCTCTCTGGTACCACTTTGCTGGCCATTCGTCATTCGCTGGCCGCTCCACATGCCTCTCCATCACCGCCCTGCTGGCTGGACATTGCATCTTCTGCTAGCTTGTGGTAGATATGGCTCTGGGCCAAACCTAGTGATTTCAGCTCTTGGCCCAAAGCATAGTCCAGCCACAAGAGATTCCAGCAGCCACTGGAGTACATTTACATACAAAAGAGACCCCCTTATGGAGTCTGCCTTTAACTCTATCATTGAAACAGTGGAGAGAAACAGGTTGAACCAGTCTTACAGCTCATGCCCGGAGGGTGTGCAGCCTGCTGACTCCCTCCCCAGCTAAATCTATAGAGCTCTGAAAGAGCAGACTCTGTCTATCCACCTGTATTTACACTGACAGTGTCTAGGGTTACCAGGTAGTCTCAAAAAAAATACAGGACACACTTGATCGGGAGTGGGGGCATGGGGGGGGGCGCTGGCTGGGAGGAGAGCAGCGCTGGCTGGATGGAAGGGGGGGAGGCGGGAGGAAGGGGAGGGGACTGGAGGCAGAGCTGGCGGGGGGGGTCGGGGGCAATGGGGCTGGCTGGGGAGGGGGGGGGTTGGGGGCAGCAGGGCTGGCCAGGGGAGAAATGGGGAGGGGTGGCCGGCAGGAAGCAGAGCTGGCTGGAGGGGGGAAGCAAATTGGCTGGCGGGCAGTGGGACTGACCCGGGCACGTGCAGATCCCAGGGCGCTGCCTGTCCTGCGCACGGTCCTGGCGAACCGAGTCCGGCTGTGGCTCCACCACGCGGTTGACCAGCGCTCAGGAGCAGGGACAGGGCTTCCCCTCCTCCTCAGACACAACCAGAGGCTCCCAGCCCCGATCACGCCCCGCCTTCCAGCCACTCCCCCTGCCCCCGCCAGGCTTCCATCCAGCGCCCTGCCGGAAAACCAGAAAATACCAGACATTGCATATGTCTGGTATTTTCTAAACTTTTTACCGGACAGAGGGCCCCAAAACCGGTCTGTCCAGTAGAATACTGGACACCTGGCAACCCTAACAGGGTCTTTCCTTCTGAGTTAAAAAGAGCCTGACTTTTCTGCATTGTGCATTCCCACAATAACTGCAAGCATTGGTGGTCATATCTTACAATTTTGCATTTATTGTTAACACAGTTTGTGACCTTCACAACAGCCAAATTGGTTACAAGGGGCAAAACACCATTCTAACAATTTAATATCTTGCAGGCCTAAGTAACCTGAGTGAAATGTATTTACATAACCACTCCCAAGATTTCTTTCCCATTTCAGCTAGCTGTAATCAGGGGCAGCCCGTGAGCCTAGACAAACTAGGCAGTTGCCTAGGGCGCCGCCGGCCCGGGCGCCTGATGATGATGTCACGGGGTGCCGGGGCACCCCGTGATTACATCATGGCCATTGACGGCCATGCAGGCGGGGGCGCTGATCGCGCCTTCTGCCTACGGCGCCAGCTGCCTCAGCCGGCCTGGCTGTAATGGAAGCATTGATTCAGACCTTTTTTACATCAGATTCCCACCTGTCTAGTGACATCAGCAGAGGAGAACGATACTCTTGTGGCATGACTCAGGAGATCCAAGTACAGGCTCTGCAACAAACTTCTTGTGCAACTTTGGGCAAGATACTCAAGGCACATCTACGCTACAGCTAGGCGAATAAGATTCCAAGGCTAGAAGGAACTATTTTGTGGTTATCTAATCAGTCCTATACAAGACAGGCAACAAAACTTCCCAGAAATAATTCTAGAGTGCTTGTTTTAAGGAAAAAATTCCACCTTGATTTTAAAAATGATCAGTGAGGTAGAATCCCCTAAGGCCCTTGGTAAATCATTTCTATAGTTAATTACTCTGTCAAAAATTACACCTTATTTCCAGTCTGAATTTGTCTAGATTCATCTTCTAACCATTGATTGTGTTAGACCTTTCTCTGTTAGATTGAAGAGCTCATTAGTATTTGTTCCTTTTGTAGATATTTATAGATAATCAAATCACCGCCTAACCTTTTTGTTAAACTGAATAGATTGAGCTCCTTGATTCTACCATTGTTTTCTAATCCTTTAACCATTCTCAAGACTCATCCAATTTATCAGCATCCTTCCTGAACTGTGGGCACCAGGGTTAGACACAGAATTCCAGCAGCAGTCTCACTAGTGTCAAATATAGAGCTAAGCCAAATATAGAGCTAAAGTAATCTCTCTAATCTCAGTCAAGATTCTTCTGTTCATGCATCTCAGGCTCGCATTAGATGTTTTGTTCACAGCATCACACTGGGAATTCATGTTTAGCTGCTTATCCACCATAATCCCTAAACCTTTTTTAAGAATCACTGCTTCCCAAGATGCAGTCCCCCATCCTGTTAATCATGGCCTACCTTCTTTGGGCCTGGATATATCTTCTGAAATTTAGCTGTATTAAACATTTAGCCATTTGCTTGAGTCCAGTTTACCAAGCGATCCAGATTCCTAGGACTCAGTGATCTATTCTCTTTGTTACTTACCATTCCCCCCAATTTTTGTATCATCTACAAACCTTATAAGTGATTTTGTTTTTTCCCAGGTCATTGATTAAAAAATGTTACTTAGTGTAAGGGGACTGTTAGCCCCTTACTAAAACTCTGTGGGAGTTTTTGGTTTGCCAGCTCCCAGTATCAAAAGAGGAAGGGTCCATGAGAAATCAGGGCCCTGAGACTGACAGACCCCAGAGACAATGGAAAGCAGCCAACACCAGCTCAGCCTGACTGACAGGTTGGACAGACCAGTGAGGGAAGTAAGAGGCCAGGCCCCGTCCTCCGTGTGAGCTGGGATTTTTCTGGGTCTCTCTGAGCAAGAAGAGAGCTAAGAGGAGCAAGCCCTGTGGAGAGGCAGTCCTGCAGCAACAGAGCCAGGCACACACAGCCTAAGGAGCACAGACCCTGTGTTGAGCAGCAGTCTGGCAGTGATCAGAGAGCCAAAGACGACAGAGAAGCAACACAAGGAGCTGGTGACTGGCAAAGCAGCACAGCCTGCAGCTGGGTGTGGTGAGCAGCTGGGAGTGGTGAGCAGCTGGGACCAGCAAAGTGCAGGGAGAGGCTCTGGGCAGGGGGACACCACCAGCCAAGAGGCCCTGCAGGCCAGGCTGAGAGAGGGGTCCTGCCACCTAGAGCCTGAGGCCATGTGGTCACTGCCAGAGCAAGTGTGTCCAGCCTGCAGCCCCTGCAGTACAGCCAGGATCTATAAGGGACCTATAAGGAACAGACTGTGAACTGTCCTTACACTCTGCAGACTGCTGTTTTGATGTTCCTATGCTACAGAGCAGGACTGTGTGTTCTCATTTAACCACTCATTTTTTCTTATTCTTTTCTCTTTAATCAGTTGATGTTTAATAAATTGTATTTGCTTTGAACCTTATGAAATGATCACTGGGACAAGAAAGCATGCAGTGTGAAGGGAGCACCTTGGAGTGGGACACCCTAGCTCCTGCCCCAAGTGACTACAAGGTCGGGGATTAAGCCCCAGGAAACCTGGGCCCAGCCTTGTTGGGGTTTCGAGGACTCTGCTGCTCAGGAGAGTGGAAGGGGAGCCCTCAGGGTCAGGGAGGCTGTGGGGTAAAGGAAGTGGGAGTGGGGACTCAGATCCTTTCATTGGTCCATTTCACCGGGGTGGTATAGAAGCCAGGAAAGTTCCCCACAATAGCAGGACCATTCCCCCGCTTACATTAGCATACAGTCAAGAACTGATCCCTGTGGATTTACTTGATGACAAGTCCCTAATACCAATTGCTAACTGATAGCAAACATTAAATGAATCAAAAACTCACATTTTGAGACTTATATTAACTTTAGATTGGAAAAAAAATAGAACAATCAAAATGTTATATGGTACCAGTACAAATGCCTAGAGAATTCTCAGTGTATTATGTGAACATTAATATCTTTATCAGCCAAACATGCAATCCCATCATAAAGATATCAAGTTATTGTGACAGTCTGTTTTTTATAAACCAATGTTGATTTGCATTGATTACATTACCCTTCTTTAATTCTTTATTAATTGAGTCCTGTATCAGCCATTCCCTTATCTTGCCCAGGATTAGGGTTAGGCTGAGAGGTACAATTACCCAGGTCATCCCATTTACCTTTTTTAAAAACTTGCCATAGCATTAGCTTCCCCCAACCCCAGACTTCTAGAATTTCTCCATTGCTCCAAGACATTCCTCATTAACAGTCCAACAAACTTTCAGTCAGTCTTTTTAAACTCTTGAATGCAGTTAGTAGGACATGCTGATTTTAAAACATCCAACTTCAATAGCTTCCATGTAATATTCTCCAGAGATACTAGTGGAATGGAAAGGGCATTATCATCAGCATTTGGTGATATTATACTATCTATTTTCCCCTCTGACAGGGGTCTCAGCCCGGCACTGTAGAACAGACTGTGGGCTGGGCCCAGCTGGCCAAGAGAGCCCCTCCTGCATGGCCCTGCTGGGTATACTCACAGGCAGTCCTGAGCAGGGTTGCCAGGTGTCCAGTTTTCATCCGGATAGTCCAGTAATTGCATCTTCTGTCCAGTAAAAAAAACAGAAAATACCGGACATGCAAAATATCTGGTATTTTCTGTTTTTCTCAGATGGAAAGCCAACGGGGACATTTTTCCCCTGCCGCGTTTGGCAGGGGAGGGGGCGGGGTGTCCCTGAGGCCACTTTAAAAACTTCCCCCAGCTTCCTCTGCCGCACGGCCAGATACTTCTGGTTCCTCTCCTGTACGTGGGAGAGGCCACACAGGAGATCTGGACCGAGGGAGAAGCTCTACGTGCTGGAGCCCTGCGGCATGTCAGCCAGGCGGCAGTGAAAAAGGCTGCTGCTCCTTCCCAGGCTCAGGAGGCTGCCAGCAAAACTCCTTTTGCCATGAGCAGAATGAGAGGAGAGGGGAGGGAGGGGATCCATTCCCAAAGTGGGAGGGAAGGGAAGCCCATGAGCCCCTTCCCTGTATGGGGCACCTTTTGGAACTAAGGGGAAGCCACAGCAGGGTTAGCTCCCCCCCCCCCCTTCCCTGAATAGGCTGGCTAGCCTCTGGCAGACTGGAGCCTTACCAGTTAAGGAGGCATGCAGGACTGGAGGGAAGGTGGGGAGAGGGGAGGGCGGGGGTGTAGTGTAAATTCCTTGCTGGTTGCTATGCTTGGGCTATGGGTGACGCCCACTGGCAGCTGTCTGTAAGCACGGCCCAGCAGGGGGTGCCTTACCGCCCCAGGGCAGTGGCTAAAACCAGTTCTACAAGTTAAGGGAAGAGGCTGAACAAGGGAACTGGGGACTTGGGGGAAGAGTCAGTCTTGGGCTGGAATCATGGAGGAACCAGTCTAAGGAGAGGGCTGGAATTCAGGGGCCTAGGGACCCATCTCAAGGGGTCTGAGGTATCCTGGCTAGGGTCGGCCCATGACTATAGGCCGACTCGGCCGTTGTCTAGGGTGCCGCCTTCAATGGGGCGCCCGGGGCGCCCAATGATGATGTCACTCCACTGACGGCCGTGCAGGCGGGGGCGCCGATCGCGCGTTCTGCCTGGGGCGCCAGCTGCCGGAGCCCGACTCAGGCCACTCCTGATCCTGGCCCAGACTGCTGTAAACACATCATGTCTATGCTGTGCTGTATCCTGGAGAAGCAATAAAACCCCTCTATTTTACCGGCTGATGGAGTCTGTTCTTGCTACTACGGGGGTGCAGGAATGGGGGAACCCTGACTGCGTTGTCACAGGGGGATACCTTGCAGGAGTGGGAAGGAAGAGAATCATCCTTGGCCCCTACCCTGCATGGGGTGCATTTAGGGAGGAAGGGGTGGCCACATCTGGGCAACTTCTTCCCTGCAATAGGCTGGCTGCAGCAAGGAGCAGTGTCTTGTAGCCCTAGCTAGCCCTACACTGGCCGCAATGCCTCCTTAACTGTTAAGGAGGCATGCGGGACCCGAGGGAAATGCTGGGGGGGGGTGTGTGGAGAGAAATCCCTTGCAAGAGGGGGAGGTAAGGAAAGCCCTTCCACCTCTTCCCTGCATGGGGTTAGGACTGCCAGGTGTACGGTTTTCACCTGGACAGTACGGCTTCTGTGTAGGGTTACCAGGTAGGTTTAGAAAAAATACCGGACAAACTTGATGTGGGGGGGGGGGCGGGGCTGGCTGGGAAGGGGGGCGGGGGCAGCGCAGCTGGTCCGAGGAGATGGGGGGGGGGTCAGGGGCAGCGCGGCTGGCTGGGGGAGATAGGAGGGGCTGGGGGGCAGGGCTGGCGGGTGAGGGGTCGGGGCAGCGCAGCTGGCCAGGGGAGATCGGGAGGAGGAGAACCGGCTGGCAGGAAGCAAGGTTGGCCGGGAGGGGGTCGGAGGCAGCGGAGCTGGTAGGCAAGGGTCGGGGGAAGGGGGGGGCGGGACTGACCCGGGCACATGCAGATCCCAGGGTGCTGTCAGTCCTGCGCACAGTCCGGAGAAGCGCTAGTGAGTCCAGCTGCAGCTCCACCACGCGCTCAGGAGCAGGGACAGGGCTTCTCCTCCTCCCCAAGGCATCAGACGCAGCCAGGGCTCCCAGCGCTGATCGTGCCCCGCCTCCCAGTCACTCCCCTCACCCCCGCCAGGCTTCCGTCGGGCACCCAGCCAGAAATCCAGGAAGTACCGGACATTGCACATGTCCAGTATTTTCTGGATATTTTTTACCGGACAGAGGCCCCAAAAACCAGTCTGTCCGGTAGAATACCGGACACCTGGTAACCCTACTTCTGTGTCTTCTGTCCAGTTTAAAAACAAAACAAAACCCAGAAAATACTGGTATTTTGAGCAAATTTTTGCTCAACCCTAGGCCTGAGTATAAAAGGCCCTGAGGCAGCTCACTTGGGGCTGACTGCAGAGGGGGAAAGGACACAGAGAGAGAGAGAGAGCTAGAGGAGCAGATACAACCCATCCCAAAGCAGCAGCTACCACAGCCCTAGCAGCTACTGCAGCGACAGCCATGGCCCAGGAGGCAGACTGAAGGTACAGCAACAGGGAGATGTGTGGGGTGGTAGGAAGCAGCCCAGGGTGGGGGGATTGCACCCTGAGTGCTCAGTGTGTTGTGGTGGAGCAAGCCGTGTCCCCGCTGAGCAAGCAGTGGACCGAGCCACTGCTAACAGGACCCTGGGCTGGGACCTGGTGGAGTGGGAGGGCCTGGGTCCCCACTCTCCCACCTGCAGCCTTTCTGGGCAGAGGTAGTTTCCCTTAGGCTACAAGGACTGGGCCTCAGGGCCATGTTTGTCCCGACAGAGGGGAGCGCTACAAGGACTCAGGCTGCTGAGCTGTATTAACTCCCATAGAGGGGGATCTGAGACTCAGAGTCTGGCCATTGTGCCATATGGACACTGATAAGCAGACCTGTGTGGGACTTTGACTATGGGAGCCTGCCTGAGGGGGGGCGCACCCCTTGACATCCCCAAATACAAAACCAAAACTTGTATATTGGTACTACTTCTACCTTTCCTGAATTATTATTATTATTGATTGTTTTCCCACTTCCACCTAGTAATGAGCCAATAACATAGTTGGGATTAGGGATGTAAAATCTTATGCAATTGGTTTACTTCATGTTTAATTGGTTAACCAATTAAGGGTAGTCGCTCCAGCCCAGCTGAGCTGGAGTGTCCCTCCCCCCTTTGCAGCTGGGCTGGACTGGCCTACCATCACAGGCAGGGACTACTTCACCAAGCTGGAATAGTCCCTGCCTGCAGTCCCCCTGGCCCACCATGGACAGCACATGGCATGCACTCCTGGGGCTGGAACAGCCCATGGCAGGCAGGTGGGGAGCTGCTCCAGCCCCCATCAGTAAAACCTTTCACATCCTTAATCAGGATTCTTTTGATTTCTAATATATTTTAAAATCTACCTTTTATTGTCCTTAATTATTTAATTCCCAGTTCAGGTAGACATACAGAGACTAGTTTTGATCAAGCTAGTATGTTAAAAATGGCAGCATGGACAGTGACAGCCCAACATGTACCTAGGATCACAGATTAGATTATATTCAGGCAGCTAGCTCAAGTCACTGCCCATGCTGCTGTGGTCACACAGGTATTTTTGGAATACTAGGTCAATCAAAGCTAGCATCTGTACATCTATCTGAAATTGCACCTCCCAGTTACAGCTTAGACATATTCTTTGAGGCTAAGTTACAGTATAAGCTCGGGATGTGATTTCCTTGCTCGTGTTCACATACATGCATTAGTTCACATCAAGATGGCGTGAGAATAAATAGCAGCATTGTTGTGGTAGCACAGCTGAGCAGTGCTGAGTATAAACCCACTTGAAACACGTGGGCATGTGCTTGGCATGGCTCAGCTCTGCCTTTGCTACTGCTACCAGTCCTACACTGCTACTTGTACTCATGTTAGTTCCATGACAGCTAGTATAAGTATGTGTACATGAGCAGAGGAATCACACCCTGAGCTTGTACTGTCAATGTAGCCTTCGTTGCTCTGACCCTCAGTTTCCCATCTGTAAAATGAGGCTAATAGTACTTCCCTTCCACAGAGGGTGTTTTGAAGATAACTATGCTAATGACTGGGAGGGGGCTCTGCTGCTGTGCCAAAGGGGGAATAAAAAAAGAGATAAGCAAAGCCACAAACATGGTAGTGCAGAAAAGTCAAATGACAAGCAGCAAAAGTAATTTTAAAAAGTTGGTGATTACTATTTTTTTTTACTGTTGTGTAATAGGAATAATGTTTCTAGCAAGTTCAAGGGTATAATTAACTCTTTTTCACCCCTCTGAAATCAACACGGTGACTTTACCTCAGCATTTAATTGTTCGAAAAAAATACTGCCTAATATAACTTGCTGCTAGGAATATAATTCCTTAAAGACAACAGTTGAAATACATTCTATCTGTTTTAGGCAATTAAAGAGTGTTTTTCTCTGTGGTAATTAATGTCATTTTCCTCAACAGTCCCAGTCCCATGGAGCTTTCTGGCCTTTCATCTCAGCTTAATTATTATAAGCAATGAAAGCTGATTATTGTGTAGATTTGAATGGGAGAAAAATACAGCTGAGCGCCAAATACAGAAACAGGAAAGGATAAAGGTCTTTTTCATCCATTGATTTGCTGCTAGCATTTTAACAAGGGAATCAAAATGTTCCACCTGAGTTGAGGCTACATGCAGCATTGCCTAGCCCTAGATAAAATACTATCTCCACCGCCAAATCAATCCATGCAGCTGTGTCAGTCGTGCATGGCTACTTCTCCTTGCAGTTCATGGAGGCTTCTGTTTCCAACCATTTACACTTGCTAAGGATCAGTCTTCATTTCTGAAAAAAAAGGTTCTGTCTGTTGCCAGAACCACCATCATTTTCTTCATGTTGCACAAGGAACACAGTATAACACTGCACCACAGCTTATTTCGTACAAAACACTTGTGATCCATTTGGAGATACTGAAGACTTGTTTCCCTGAGTAAATGTTTAGGTGTTTATTATAGCCAACCCTTCTTTCTCAAATATCTTATGTAATGTTGTTGTGCTTAAAAGAAGCACCCGGGATCTTTTTCAGGGGGATAAGGCAACACACCACATTTATTGAACATGCATAGATCAATCAACACTTTATCATATGCATATGATACTTTACACTCATGTGTGCGCGCACGCACGCGCGCACATGCACACACACACACACACACACACACACACACACACACACACACACACACAAGCACACTCCATCTTGTTGTTACCAATAGTTGCTTCCCCTAACTACACTGGCCAGGTGAGTTAGATGGAGGAGGGGTGGAGCTAGACTTCTGCGGATCCAGATCGATGCTCCCATGTTGACGAGATGAAAACCCGGGGTCCCTCTGCAAGATGCCTCATATTTATCCCTCTCATGCAGCCAATTAGTCATCACCTCGCTTAATGCTGCTTCAAAGAGTTCTTCAAAGGGCAGGTACTTGCTGCTGGACTCCCAAGGCCCTCTGTATGTCCAGTCTTCTTAATGAGCTCACTTCACAGGTATTGTCTTGGATCTGGCTCCTAGCCCCTCTCCACCTTGCAACTGCTGCTGGAGGTGCTCACCTTTCATTCTCCATTCACACCTCATTCATTTCAACAGGGCAATCAAGGAAAGGGGAGAGATCTATTCTACTCCTAGCAAAAGACAATTTTCTTTACCTTAACTATTCCTAAGACCTATAGCATAAAGAGCTTGATACAAAGTTTCTATGGAAAAGACTGGATACAAGGTTTCTCTTAATACAAGGATTCTATAGGGGTATGTCTACACTACCACCCTAGTTCGAACTAGGGTGGTTAATGTAGTCATTCGAAGTTGCAAATGAAGCCCGGGATTTAAATATCCTGGGCTTCATTTGCATCTTCCCGGGCGGGCGCCATTTTTAAATGCCCTTCTTTCGAACTCTGTGCCAGTGGCTACACGCGGCACGGAGTAGGTAGTTCGAATTAGGATCCCTAATTCGAACTACCGGTACACCTCGTTCCACGAGGAGTAACGGTAGTTCGAATTAGAGATCCTAATTCGAACTACCTACTCCGTGCCGCGTGTAGCCGCGGGCACGGAGTTCGAACTAAGGGCATTTAAAAATGGCGCCCGCCCAGCAAGATGCAAATGAAGCCCGGGATATTTAAATCCCGGGCTTCATTTGCAACTTCGAATGACTACATTAACCACCCTAGTTCGAACTAGGGTGGTAGTGTAGACATACCCTAGGAAAGCTTAACATAAAGATATATCTAAAAGAACAAGACAAGTATATATAAAATCTCTTAATATAAAGTTATATGAGAATGATACATGGTTATATGCAGGGCTCGACAAATCACTGAATCTACTTGCCTGTGGTGAGTAGATTTCATCCGGTCGCCCCATTCATCGGCGGCGCGCGCATGCGCAATGCGGGTCTTGTGCATGTGCAGTGCGGGGCTGGCGAGTCGGTTTCACTGCTGTTTGTCAAGCCCTGGTTATATGGAAATGTTACAGAGATTTATCCACAATGTTATGTTTTTTCCTGGATGTCCAAAATCAATTTACAGAAAAGCTTTGGACCAAGTTTTGAGATGCCATTAAAATGGTTGAAATAATGTGCAGTCTGAATAACCTGTAAACATGTTATTCACACAGTTCAATACCTATATCAGGCTTGCTTATTTCTTTTATGTAAATCAGACAATATTTTCACCCTTCTTTTTATCTCTTCATTTTCTAATGTGTTTTTAGAGCTTTTACACCACTTTGACATTTCCCATATATCAAACATGGAATTCCCCCCAATTTCATTTTAAAGGGCCCCTATAAATAAAAAACAAAAGTAGTCACATTCATAACAGCTTCATCTCTTTGCTTACTCACTCAAAATATATTTGAGCAATACCATTATTGATGAGGTCAGCTAGTTTCTGGTGGCAAATTTAATACTACAAGATTATTTACAGTGACTGAGTAAAGACTGCCTAGCCTGTTGGGTAACACAGCCAGTTTGGGTATAGAAGCAACTAAGTTCAAGTACTGATGGGGGTGCTTTATTGCTAATGGATTTGTGGAAAAATGGATGGGGTTAATGTTCTGTGGAAGAATAAAGTCTCATCACTTAATTCAAATACTGTCTACAGAAGAAGAATATCCGATTTAAAAAATGATACAGAAAGCTTAGAAATATAGACAAGTGCAGGCTGTTCAAAAAGCAAAGTTAAATAGAGAACAATCATTTTCACCTTCTAATTACATGGACCAACAAATGGGCACCTAGGGCAAGAACACATTAGGAAAGAGAGTCTTGTTTGTTCCAGCAACACTGACTGTGTCTATTTTGAGAAGATTCTCTTCCATTTTCTGTTCAATGGTTTTCAATTATTAGTTTACATAATTATTTCCTGACTTCAGACAGGCAATGCCCCCTGCAAGATAATCCTGTGGAGGATGGAAACATTCCAGAATTTCCTTAAAAGTAAGGAAATCATGGCCAGAGAATGGGAGCTGAGCTATGCAGAAGCATCTCCATCTCCATAGATACCATGTTCATGTATTTAGGGCAGTATCAAAGGTAGCTGCCAGCCATGCACTGCTCATGGCCTGGGGTGGTTCTGCAGCACCCTACCTCATTTTTCCTGAGAGTTCCTTAAATAAAGTCCACCAGTCCAGAGTCCTTAAAACATTCTCTTCTAGTTTAATTTACTTTACAGAATTGAAAACAGCACCCAGTCCTGAGACTTCTCTTTTTTTCAGAGGAGAATCCTCCTGTCTCTTGAGTCATATCCACCCCTATCTACCTTCTGGAGTCTTTTTGCTCTCATGTCTCAAATTCAGGCTATGTCTAGACTGCAGAGTTTTTCTGGGGTATCACAGAAAAGCTCTGCCGTGTCCAGGGAATGAGGCCGCTTTTTTGGAACAGTTTCTGAAAAAGCGGGTGTGTTCTTTTGGTATCCCTGTATTCCTCCTGGTGAGAGGAATAAGGGATGTTCTGAAAGGGAGTTTTTTCCCAAAATTTGGTCCTGTGTAGATGGGCCAAATTTCAAAAAAGCCTCTTCCGAAAAAAAGCAGAAAAAGATACGCAAATTGTGGTTCTCAATTTGCATATCTTTTTCTGATAAAACTCTGTAGTGTAGACGTAGCCTCAGCCTTGGGCTTCTCTGCTTTTCAGAGAGGATCCAAGCCTTCTGATTTCATTGCGGTTATTCTCTGCTTTTGTGGAGGTCACTCCCATACATACCTGATTGGATTCTTGGTCCCTGAAGTCTCAGACTGTCTTGCAATTCTCTAGCCTCAACAGCCTACAGAAGACTTCTAGCTCCTTCACCATCTCTCTACCACTGCTTCCTGACCTTGGTTCTTCTGCCCCTCTAGCTTCTTATACAGTCCATATGTCTTCTAGCAAACTCCAGCCAGAGGTTGTTGATGAGGCACAGCTGGGCTAGACCAGTTGCCTCTTAAAGGGTCCTGTCCGCACTGTTCCACTGGCTCTTCAGATGAAGTGGTTATGGCTCATTTTTCTGGGCAATGAAAAAAAGATTATTTGGGGTAGAAGATGACTACTCTCCCCAGTTCATTCCCCTTTAAACCATCAGGAACATGGAAGACATCTAGGAAGGAGAGAATTATGGAGGCATTTGGCCTCTTCATGAATGCTCCAGTTCTCAGAGATGGGTCTAAGATCCATAAGACTTTCTGACCAACCACAGGGCACTCCCAAATTGGGAATATCATGACAGCCTGCTCCAAGGTAAAGCAAATAGTGTCCCTCTCCACTTCTTACAACAGGAAGATTCCATGGAAAGGATAACGGGGGGGGGGGGGGATTTCAGTGGATTTTGTCAATTTTCTCTTGTTTGCATATATTGCACAGTTTTATTTTTCTAAAAAGATATGCTCTCGTTTAAACAGGAATGGTTTGGGGGAAGTTCTGTGTCCTGTGCTATGCTCAGACTGGATTATCAAAATGGCTCTTTCTGGCCTGGAAATCTATGAATCTGTCTCTGAATAGAAGTAAACGTAGAATTAATACAGTAGCAATTCAGTATACCAATAAATACAAACAGTTCTTTATACTTCTAAACAAAAGCCATTATAAATACTATTTAAAGACTTAGGTTCATAAATATTTTTCTTGTAAAAGGACTGTTGATGCTGATTTGTGTAAATCCGCTTCATTGCACTAACTGGAAATGAAAAAAAAAAACGTGTAAGGGTGTAAGCTGTTTACTTAGGACAATATGCTAATTGCCACCACAAAGCCTTCTTGTAGTGTATATATAACAACATTTCATATATAAAACAGTGAAAAGGCTATAATTGCAGTGTAACCCATGACAGTCAGTTGTGCTGTACATCTAGTGTATAAGGCTATCGTGAGAAATATTTACGCTCATGAAAGAACTGATAACACAATGCCTTACTCACACATAACATAATATGATGTGAGCAGGTGCTGTGTAAGGCCATAATTCTGCAATCAGTTGCATGTGGGCATGCCAGTGCACCTGCACAGAGCCCCAGTGGGGATCTCCATGCAATCAGTTACAGCATAAGGATCTTTGTTGCCTTAAATGCTATTCTAAAGTACTTCAGTCTAGATCTGCTATACTACTGCTATTTCCTGAGCATTTTCTGGCAATTATACTGAACTTGCTATTTTCCGAATAGCACAATTCATATTGCATGGTATGGAACACAGATGGCTCATATCCAAATGAAACAGCTGCTTCCACTGCTACAGGCAAAGGCTACAGATCATCCACCCATAAATTTTGGGGACACCACCACTGATGGCACTGCACAAGATCAAAGATCCATGCTAATTCAACTCCCCACAGGAAGTGGCTTATACAACATTGTAATGAGCTACTTCTATATTAAAAGAATCTAGAATTCCAGAGACTTTCCAAATATCAGATAAATTTACATAACAGGCCAAAGTTATGACTCAAACGGAATAATATGTGGTTTGTACTTACAAAGACATAATGGCATAAATAATGCATTTGGTCATATTGTTCTTGTATCCTCTTTCCCCAAGATAGATTAATATGGCCAACACCTGTATCGGTTCATGCTTTAAATTCACTGCTCCTGATTCCTGTATTCTTGTTGGTCTCTCATCTCACTCACCATTTAAAAATCATTGTTTCTCCCCTTTAGTAAATGACTATCAGTTCAGTCCTAGTGTCTCTTCATGTTATCATAAACTTTGGCAAGAAGCAATCCTTCCATCAATATGATGCTGGCATTGAAATAGGATACGAGATTTTCCTGGGATATAAGCATATAGGACATTATATACAATTAGATATGATACAAGATTCTGGAATATACCAGAAAAATAGAATCAATAATTCAAAATACTAATTGCAGCAATTTCCTGTTGACGCATAAATACTGTATTATATTTTTAACAATATTAAACTCAAATGTATTTTTTGTCGAGGGTTTGATACTTCTGTCTTATCTACTACGGGATGAGAGAGCTCAATTTGCTTTTGAGTCCTTTACAAAGGCCTATGCATAAATCATCATCATCATAAACATAGTAGTTAACATAATAAAAGCCAATTAGCCCATCAGATCAAGACCAATAAAGATGTAGAAAGATAAAAAGAATGGGCCAAGAATAACTCATGCTAGTACAAATGTGGCTCTTCGTTGCCCTCTACAGGTTAAACCAAATATAATATTTTGTGAGGCCGCAATTGCCTCATCTTGAGAACTGTATGCTTTAGTTCAGCGTTTCCCAAAGTGTGGTCCGTGGCCCAGTACAAGTCCTTAGAAAAAAAATACTGGTTCTTAGAAACATTATCGCACACGATCCTATTAATTTGCGTGATGGGGTAGCAGCACCCCGCACTGCCGAGTGCGGCGGCGCGGCCCTCTTGAAAGAGAGCCCACCACCGCGGCATCTCTGCCCGGCATGCTCCTGGGCAGCGGGCTAGATCCAGCAGGCGCTAGGACCCAGGGAGAAGGCCGGGAGCCATGCGCACTGACGCAGAACACCCAGCACCGGACGCAGCCAGGAGAGCCAGCACCGGCCGATAAGGCGGCCGGGATTGGGGCCAAGAGGGGTGGCGGAACAATCCGCCAGACAGGAAGGGCCATTGACACAATTTATCTGCATATTCATCATTTGCTTAATGAATATGCAAATAAATGTTACTGGTCCTCCAAAAGCTTGTGAATGGGTTTACTGGTCCCTAGTATCGAAAAGATTGGGAACCATTGCTTTAGTTCAAACGCATGACTTTAAAACCATAGGTCCTAGGCAAGGGACTTACTATAATGAGTAGATCCCATAGAGAAACCAAAGGTTTCCTCTGTGACAGGTAAGGATATTTGCCTATGTATTTACCATACATTCACACAACACATGTGACCTTATTATGGATATGAGTCAAAGCTCATACTGTGGTGTAAACACTGGTGAGGGAGGGGAGGAAGGGAAGAAGAGAACTCAGGGTGCTGATTGAAAGAGTGGAAAGAGGACAGGAGGGAGCTGAGATGGAGGTCAGACAGGGAACTGGGTGATAGTCATGAGAATGAGGGCAGTACTGAGTAAAGACAAGGTCCAGATTCTGAGCTGAATCTCTCAAAGGGTGCAGCTTGGGACTGGATTGAAGGGTTGGGACAGGGTTTAGACTCTTTTGTGCCTTCTGAAGTCTGGTCTGGCCTGAACTGGCCTAAAGCCTTCTCTAAAATCATTGCAGTTTCAAACATCTTCCCAAGAGTAGCTACATAAAGAACTCTAATCACGCTTTTGCCTGCCTCTGCATTCACCTCTGCCCTGTGATAGAGCCAGGAACTGCACCAGGAATCCTTGCTTGGTGGTGGTGGTAGTAGAATTCAACTGCTTTCTAACCCTTTTACTTAGAAGCAGTATAGAGGCACCAGAATGTAATAAAGAATGGGAATCACAAGCTAGAGCACGACTTAGGGTGAAGGAGAAAGTCGAAAGTGAAGAGAGAAGGTGGAGACTAACAGAGAGGGTTGCCAGTGTAAAAATTGAGGTTTCTGTGGGTAGGGTCTGGATTTTCCATCATTGCAATAACCCAGAAAATTCATGGAAGACAAAGACAGGATGTAAACATCAAAATTTCTTGGAAGTGAAAAGGAATGATGTAACAGTCAGCAGATTGTCCTGTATGTGAATAAAGACAAAACAACTGATTCAGTGTACCCCAGTTTGGGTCCATTCACTGAGGAGGTACCTGGAAATATAGAGTGTGCTTCACAAAAGCTCATGGATTACTTTTGCAAGACAGTAAAACAAATTGCATTGTGGACATAGCCAGTAGAATCCAAACCAGTTTCGGTGGCATAAAAAGACAGGAGTGGGGTGGGTCTGCAACAGTTTATAAAACACTGTATATTCTAACTATAGTGCACAGACATTAGATTATAGCAGCTCTTCTCAAAGTGGGCTTAAAGCCCACTTTGAGAGAGCTGCTAATGGGCTGCTCTGGTTTGTTTATATAAAGCCTCCACATCCATGGAGCCTCACAGCTCCCATTGGCTCCACTTCGTCGTTTCTAACCAAGGGGAGCTGCAAGAAGTGGCGGTCTGGGCCACGCCACTTCCCAGGGCTCCCTTTGTCTGGAAATAGTGAACCAGAGCCAATGGGAGCTGTGAGACTCCGTGGACGTGGAACCTTTACATAAACAAACTGGAGCGGCCCGTTAGCAGCTCTCTCAAAATGGGCTTGCAGCCCACTTTGAGAAATGCTGCTATAATCTAACTTCTGCATGCTGTAAGATACAGGAATGGCAGTTTAAGGTTATACTTGTCTTTTGGGAGCAGGTCCTATGGGATTTTTGTGGGTATCCAATGATCAAGGTATCACGGGGGATACTTTGAATGGTCTTGGAGGTTAGGGTGACCATATTTCTCAAAGGGAAAATGAGAGACACTGAATGGAGCTTGTGTGAGCTCTCCCCACATCCCTGCATGGGGGTGGCCTGAGCCACTCACCCAAGTCCCCCCAGCCACACACGCAAGCCACTTACCTGAGCCATGCCACCCCTGCAAGTAGGCCTGGTCTGAGTCTCCTTCCCAACTCAGAGCTGGCATCACTGCTTGGGGAAGGCCCCATCCTGTGCAGGGCTGGTGGTGTTGCTCACCTGAACTCTGTGTGAGACCCTAACATTGCTGCTCACCTCCCCATGTGTTCATCTGTACCCCATTTTTTTTGTTTTGGACACAGTGGGCATTTGTCCCATTTCCTCTTGCCAACTAGATCAGTTGGCAAGAACAAATGGGAAAAATGCCTATTTTTTTCCAAAAAAGTCAGGACAGCCTACACATGGCTTAAAGGGGACTGTTCTGCCCCAAATGGGTTGTTTAATCACTTTAACTCTCAATTATTAGGGGTGGTATAGTGGCTTGAGTGTCTGACAGGCTGGCTGAAGTAGGGAGCTAACACCCACCATGCACTGACAAATCTCTCACACTGGAGGCAGGTGGCAACAAGGAGGTTCTTAGCCATGGGAACCCTGAGAATCAACACAGAGCTGCCCATTTTCTACCCTCCACTCCATCCCCAAAGACCCAACTACAACAATAAAGAAAACACTTGGCTGCATACATTTCTCCCCTGTGGGAGAGGATGAGAGAACAAACTCATCACTCAGCTTTGCCACCCTCAAGAGATCAAAATCATGAGAGTGTTTGGAACTATTCCTTTTAAGCAAAACAAACAAACAAACAAACAAACAAAAAAAACCCCTTTCCCCTGTCTCTAAACCATTGCCCTCTCAGTTTCATCTTCACCACTGATAATGAAGGGCCTTTCAGAGAGCAGTTCCCCAATGAGAGTGACATCCTTCAGTGAGATTTCAAGCTGTGGTGTCATTATTTCAGGGAACTGAGGAGAGAGAACCTTGCCCTAAAAGAACAAAAATGTCCTCAAGACAAAAGGTAGGAAAGCCATTTTCACAACTGCACAGAGTTCCATTTTCATCTATGTCACTTGCATAGACACCAACAGCATGCTCACAGGCATCACACCTTTCCGTGGCCAACAGAAGTTCAATGTTGAAGTAATGAAAGCAAAGGAAAAAAATTACCTCCTTGTTTTCACTCAGTGCTCAAAGTGAACAAACTTGAAGATTAGAAATATGTTCCTACTTGCAGATCTCCTAGCAAACAAAGAGGATAAACAATCTATTTTTGGAGATTTAAAGATGTATTGCATAGGTGCCAACCTCATAAGTGCTCTGGGGCTAGATCACACATGGAAAAAAATAGTGGGTGCTTGAACACCCACCAGGACAATCAGCTATCTTGCATGTGAATCCCCATTAGCTATTGGCTTCAGTGCAGCCAATCAGCTGTTCCCCATCATCCAATCAACAGTTTGAAGCTGCCTATCAGCTGTTTCCCAACATGTGTAGCTGCAGCTTCCAGCTCTGCTCTGACTGCAGGCAGGTGAGCCAGGGCAAAAGGAGCCTGGCTGGAGGGCAAGCAAGGACATGGGCAATTTCTCAGCTAGCCTCAGGGGGCTGGGAGGCAGGGAGACAGTTGTGTATACTTGGGAAGACAGCCAGAACTCCCCCCAATGGATGGGAGGGGAGAGCTCAGTGAAGGCAGCCTATGGGGTGGGGGAGGAGTGGAGGTGGGAAGAGGTGTATTTTAGTTGGGGACTGAGGCAGAATAAGGGTGAGTCCTCAGGGAAAGAGCAGAGCCTGGATGGGGTATCTGCGAACAAAACCAAAAGGCAGCACCTATGAAGTGTAACATTGCAGTTTAAACTCTCTACAGTATATACTATGAAAATCCTCCTGATAAAGGCAAATGCCAGACTAATGCAGAATCCATTAGCGAGCTACAAAGAAATTCAAGACACAGCTGATAGCATGCTGAAAACAAGAGTCTTCATTTATGTATATAAGATAATGAGTTGGTATGAGCTTGAATACCTTGGGTCAAGAAGCACTTCATTTCCTCAGCTAGGGCAGAGAAAAATGAAAACGCCACAGATAAGATATATGGAGAAAACAAGTGAAATCTGTAGCCACAGCAGTGAGACCTAATGTCCTGCTCCCACACAGAGAGACAGACACAGTTAATGATACAACAGAACACCCTGCATTACTTAAGGGCTAAGTAGCATTATAAAGATATGACTTTTTTCTGTTATTTCTAAGGACTGGATCCATAATGAGACTTTTCATCATGAGCATCACAACATTTAGCCTCAGGTGCCTAGAAAATCTCTGGAAGAGCAGTGGGGTCAGCAAAACCTGTGTTCGGCACCTGCGATCCTTAGACAATGCAAGAGGAAAGGGCAGGTATATAAAATGTAATCTATAGAGCACTCATCTGAGAGACTGCTATTAAACCCCTTCTTATCATCAGGCAGGAGGAATTGAACTAGGGTGTCTTGTCACATCCTGAGTGAGTACCGTAAGCACTAGGCTTAAAAAGGCTATAAGGGAACTCAGCTGTCTCGTGCTCTCTTGGGGGGGACAGTTAAGTGGCCTGGGAGCACACCTACCAGATCAGGCCCCAGAGGTGAGATAGGTGGAAGAACACTTGTTTTCCGTTAGTTCGGATCATGCTGGGGCTTTAGGCAACTAGATGCCATGAATCAAATGACAGTGTACATGAACATAAGAATGGCCATACTGGATCAGACTAAAAGTCAATCTAGCCCAATATCCTGTCTTCTGATAGTGGCGAACGCCAGATGCCTAGAGGCAGAAACATAAGTGCTAGGGAACTTTTCCAGTGAAAGAGGATGAATGAGTTTAGGAGCCTACAGGGTTAGCCAGTAGCCAAGAAGGAGTTTGTGGATTGCTGTGGTGCCTAAATCTCTGGCTTAGGCCTGAGTTCCTTTGTGGATCCAGGTCAGTATCACAAGATCTTTCAATAACTTACGACACCAAAATCAAGAATGGAATTGGGGAACAAAACAAGAAGCTCAGCATGTCCGCTCCTGTATCATACCTGTATGGTGCATGGTTTTCCTTTAAATTGAGTAATTTAATTGAAAAATTAGTGTGGGGCTGTATCAAAGAATCACACAAACATGTGATTGGTTAGTCTATCAAAAGTCTCAATGATGTTGACAAGATGTGCACAGGTCATGAAAAAACATTATGCCATATTCTCTGGGGTGCTTCAACTCTGCTGAACATTTATTGGAGACAGGAAGCCATAACTGATTCCTTCCACAGTCTCTGTCTTATTTAATGAGCCAAGGAATCAGACATGACAGATGTCAAGTAACCAAATTACAGCATCGACCTTTGCATTACAAAGGCTTCCTGTCAAGGTTTAATAGGCTATGAATCTAAGAAAATCCATTCTTCAGGAAGTGACTGCCTTGACCTCCAGTTCGTAAAACACTGTTGCTGAGCCCTAGTCCATGGAGACAGCAACTATGGATATTGTACACATTGCAGAAGACAACAGACATTAGTTTGACAAGAAAAGCTTTCAGTTACTGACATGATTATTTGCTGCAAATTCTTGTCATAAAATGGGTTTTTTCAACCTCTGAATTTTCAAAATAGGGATGGTGAGAAAGCATGAATTATTTCTCAGCCTCAGGAACAGAATGATACCTGAAACCTTCTTTGAAATTGAATGGTTATTAGAGCTACAGCTCCTCAATTAACAGATTCATACTGCTTGTGATCATCACAGGAAAGTGTTATTTTACCTTTTCTTATATAGCTAGAGTCATGTGTGGATATCACTTTTATTAAACCGCTGGGTAATCATTACTGATCTGAAGAGGAATATGTCTGGAGAACTGTCACACCAGCTGTCAAGCATTTGAGGAAAAGTACTCCAGCAAAGGAAAGTACATAATGACCAGAAATTTACTCTACAAGAAAATAAGATAGCTTTCTGTTACAAAACCAGAAGACATTCTGAAAGATCCAAACCCATGTGTTGGATTGAGCTGTACTTTATGGTATTTATGCCCTCATTTCTCTGATGTACCAGATTATTTTCTGGAAAATACAAACGTATTTACCATCTTTGAGATCTAGAAATGAAAAAAGGTCTAAATCAATTTGTTTAAGATTCTAACCCTTATGGTTTCAGACAAAGCACTCTGAATTCAAACCACAACAGTGTTTTTAGAATCCAATCCAGCATCTTCTGAGATCAATGATTGGGACTAAACCAACTCTTCATAGCCAGACAGAAACAATGAGTGAAGTCAAAATTCTACTGCAATCAATAGAAAAGCTATTCTCTTCAATGGAGCTAGCATTTCACTTAATAGCTGTGTATGTAGAAAGACCTGTGTATGTAGAAAGACACTTAATAGCTGTGTATGTAGAAAGACCCCCCTCTTGCGCAAGATCCATTCTTCCCAAAACATGAGGAAGAACGGCTCTTGCACAAGAGGGGTTTTTTGTGCAAAAAGGAGCCGTCTACACAGCTCCTTTTTGCGCAAAAGCCTCTTGCACAAAACCGCCCCTAATTAATTATGCAAATGAAGTTTGGCAATATGCTAATCTGTGCTTCATTTGCATAGGCTTTTGCGCAAGAAGGAAGCAGTATAGACGTAGCCTGCTATAGGCTCGATATTACAGAGTAGCTCCATCCATACTTGTCTGCCAACATGAAGGTGGCTGCTGAATCCACTTGCACAGTGTCCCCATAATTTGGCACATTTATGCAGAAGAATTACAGTGATATCAATGAATTTTAGGCCTGGATAAAACACACACTTGCATATGCTGAGAAACAGTATAGTTGTCAGTAAGAAACATTGTCTGTTCTCTATCTTCCTTGAACAGAACTGTCCAAGAAGCTCAGTATTCGAGAACATTCAAATATATAAATACTGCCTTTCTCCAAAGTTGAGATTCAGTGATGTAAATTCATATCGCTTTTAAATTAACTAATGTGAGGTCAAAAAACTGAGCATATCATTTGCAAAGACAAGAAACATTATTAGTAATTGGGGAAATTATGTTCTCAACATGCTTCACCATCTGGATTATTAGTTTGAAGAAATGCCAAATGCTCACTGTTGAATCTATTCTGGAATGGAAAACTGAATCTATATTTTATATTAATTAATTATATATTAATTTCTATGTTTGAGTGTATTTTAATATACAAAAAGAAAAGGATGCCTGAATAAACCCGGTTGTTACTAGATATGAGATGTAAATAAAAAAATACGGTAGTGTGAAATTAGAAATCAGCTAGGAGTACCTGGGTTAAGGTATTGTTGCGCTGGCTAACCAACCTTTTGAAAAACAGTAAAAGGCTTTGGTAATACTACCAGATTATTTGATCCTAATCAGCTTCATCCAATAAATAAAACATATACACATACCTTTGTACTGTTTTTTTTAAAGTACAAATCTAAAGTACATTTATTATACCATGTAATGCCAGATGAATAAAAGATATTTTATACAGCAGTGATTAAACAGGGAAGTGGCAAAAAAGTGATAAAGCAAACAAATTATTTGCCTATTGTTGTTACCATGATTATCTTTCAGCAGTCTTTTTGTTGTTTGATTTTTATGCGCTGTATATGAAGTCTATCAAGATTAAGGAGAATAGAAATTAAGAAAAAGAAAGGCATGCAAATAATATGGTTGCAGATAACTGCTCTGTAGTCATATTCCAAATATTCTCAACCTTTTCATCACCTTCGTTAAACTACCTTTTCAATGGCTACCATACATTGTAAAGACTATTTTGTTGCTTGATTATATTACCATTTTGTATAACATCTGTGGGACCCTGCTCCTGCTTCTCTTGATTTTAGTGGTACAGAATCAAGGCATAGCAAAACTAAATAATAGTAACACTCAATCTACTAAAATAAGGAATATTGGACTGATTTTCCTCTCTCACAAGACTAAGTGAAATTTTGCGATGCTACATTTTGATTTGAGTCACTTTTCCAATAGAATCACACTTTAATGAAAATATATTTAATTTAAATGTAACTGTATTAGAAACACAATTGTTTCATCTAAATTATTTAAGGGGCTCTTTTTGATAGGCCCATATGTAATTGTTTGACCTAAGTATCTGGGATTTGCTTGCTTGCTTTTATGTGATACTTAATGGAATTAAGATGCTATATTTTGATGGTCTGTTAGTGATCTGACTCAATGTTCCCATTAACTTTTCATAGAGCTGACAAAGCCTTCATTCTCTGAGAGACATAATTTTGCTGAACAACCATGAAAACAAATCACAAAAAATAAATGGGCAACGTTTGTAAATATTATGATTACTTTCCTGAGTTAGAGTTTTTGATTGATCAGTTAGCATTTTGCTTTAACTGCAACCATAGTCAATGATTTCATGTTGGTGCCCCCATTAAACTAACATTTTAAATCCCCTACACTGCCCTCTGCTCCAACGTAAATTGCTTAACCCTCCTCACATCTCCTCTTGATAGCCATAATCCAGTAATTTACTGTTACTTCCTCCAGATAGCACACATCTCTTCCTCATGTCATATTTTGCTGTCACTTCTCTTTGTCTGCCCCAATCCATTTTCCTTTCACTATCACTGCTAGTTCATTTTGTCTCCATCTGCTCTGCTTGATGCCTCTTCCTTTTATGTCGGTCACTTACGCCTCATTGCCCTATGTCAGTTTCCCCAGTTCCACCCTATATTGACAGAATTGATGCTCTATACAACAATGGGGCCTCCAATCATTCATCTTTTATTCTCCCAGTCTTTATTAAGGGCTCTTCTAAGAAGTGCTGCCTGCCTACTTGCCATAGAGAAATAAGTATTCAGAAGGGGCTAGAGATGGTCTATATACAGCTTGCTCGGAGAGAGCACTGCTCAGATCAAGGGTAGCACTTGCCTACAAAACCATCTCAATACAGGCTGACTATACAAAGAAGGGGAGTTTCAGAGAGTGGCTCCGCTTTTGTACTTGGAGTTACAGATAGCACCCCAAGCTTCTTGTTTGTCCATTGCTTAAGCTTTTCTTCTGCCCTGGAGTTGCTGAAATAGTGCAGGTATGCATGCTATCTCTGTGGATGTGTAAGTAACCATTTGGCGTATACACTGTTTCGACCCCATACATGTTAGTGGAAACGAAGAGCTGAATCTCTCCCAAGCAACAAAAATTCCCAAGTGGACTGAAAATGAATGAGCTATTCTGGATTATGTTTCCTTTTTAATATATTGAGTTACTTCAGTAAGTAAACCAATTAAGAAAATTATAGCCAGTGCTGAGTTTTTCCAGTGACATTAATGAGCTTTAAAGTTCAGGATGTCTTTGTCTTCCCATAAAATAAATTATGCCTTTTCCCCTGATGAAATTAAATTTAATTTGTTTACCAAAGGGGTCAGCAGAAGTGGCAAAATCCATTGCTTCCACTATATTTTGTTTTCTATTTGCAGCTTCTGATTCCTTGAAGCGTCTTGTTATTCAGACACTTCACCCCTCCCGCCATAAAACAAAAGAAATTAAGCGTTCTGATGCCACTGTGAATCAGAGGGTTTATTATTATTCTAACTAGCGTTTAACCTGTTTGCAGAGCAAATGACGTGCTGTATTCTGAGCCAGTTGTAGATTCTGTAAATTTGATAGTTGCATTTATAGGTATGGAAAACTCCAGTAATTAAACTGAGAGCATATGGACATAGATCCCATGTTAAATCTGAAAACATAAGGGGCACAATCTTCTCATAAGACATGAACTGGAAAAGGGTGTTTTTGTGACCATGGCTTTTTGGGTTTCCAGCAGGAGTGAAAGTAACGTAAATTTCTTACAGGTATTATTCTATCACAACCCTTGGGGGTGCCTCAGGGCAGGGAGTTGCTGTGATGCAACAGCACCTGTAAGAAAGTCAAGTGTATGATAGAGTGCAAGGAGCTCAGGGCAAAGGGTTGGGATGTGTACTGGGGTGCAAGAGTCAGGGCAGGGGTGCATGAGGGGCTCAGGGCAGGTGATTGGTGTTGGGGGTGTAGGAGGCAAGGCAGGAGGCTGGGGGTGGGGAGGAGAGTGTGTGGAGGGATCTTGGGGCAGGGCTAACTTGTGTGGACAGGACCACGCAGATGCAGCTGGGCAGCCATTGCCAGACAGGGGTTGAGCTAGGATCACCATGGCAGACTCCACTTCCTCTTTTACCTCTGCTGTGGCAGAAGTGGGACCAGGCTGCTGCAGCCAGATGGGGACCACTGCCAACCCCTCCCATCGCAGATGAAGGCCAGACCACAGGACCTGCCCCAGGATCGGGGCCAAAGGTGGGCTGCCATAGCCGCTGTTGGACAGGGGCCGATTCTTTCCCCCCCTCTGCTCGGCTCTTTAAAGTGCCCACCCTGGGCCTGCTCTTGCCAGAGCACAGCCAACTTTTGCTGTAGCAGCTATCCAGAAACATTACAGAGGAGAAGTATGTAAAATTCATGAGACTGTGATGAGGTTATGATGGATACAGATGACAACCAATTCAGAGCATCTCCAGTTCTAGCACGTTACTGAGCTAAATCCATCCCAGTGAATGCAGAAAGATACAAACTGCAAATCTCTATGCCAGTAAGGTCCAATGCTCTCTAGTGGAAATTTGCTCAAAGAGGGCAGAAGATATTTCCAGCCTAAGGGGTTGGCCTGGAGAGGAGAGACAGTATTAATTTGTTGCCAAAGCTTCATAGAATCCCACCAGTAAAGGCTACTAAAGAGTTCTACTGAATCACAGCATCTCCCTAACTGCCTTGCCCTTCTGTCCCAGAATAACACAACATGCTTTTGAGCTGTGCTTGAACCCCTTTGTGCCTGGCAGAGGGTAGATTATGGCTGCTTTATGTGGGTGCAAAGTCCTTTGAACAACTTTCCAGTGATGGGATCCTGCAGCCTGATTTTTATCAGCAGAAGCATGCAAAACCTGGGGTGAATCCAATCAGCTATAGCACAGAAAGATGTGCCATATGGTCAGAGGTAAAAGTAAGCAGGTGTGCTCTGGTGCACAGCTCTGACAAGAGCTGGCTGATCTGCAGCAAAAGCCAGCAGGTAGCTATTCAAAGAGCTGGCAGGGATCTGGGCTACAATAGGACAGTACCTGTAAGAAATTTTAAGTTACTTTCACCACTGGATATAGTACTAAATCAGAAACAGTCTCCCGCTGACATTGTGAAGAACATCCTTCATGTATTGTAACATCCTTGCCTCTCTCTCAGTGGATCAGTTTTTACCAGTAGTGAGAGGTAATTTTGCCTATTTCATCAAAGATCTCTGAAGTAGTTCTTAATTATTATAATTTATGCAGAGCACATGTGAGAGGCCTTAAGCCCCGGAATACAACTTAATATTTTGCATTGCATGGTGTAAGTGTGAACAAACAAGAAAGGAGGTCATTGTTGTAGGCATTCTGCTATTGAAGAATGCTGTGTCTAGAACAGTGCTCTCTATTCCAAGTAAATGGTCTTCTGTATGAACACATCTAATCTCCAAAACTATACTGACAGTTTCTTGTTCAATCCATGCATGGTTTTGTCAGCTGCATTCAATGTTCTTGATAGAAAAGTAATTTGATTTCTTGTCTCCATTTGGAAGTACAAAATTGATGCTTGCTTCAAAACTGTAAGTAGAGTATCACGGTAGAAATGTTTTGGAAATCACAGATCAAAACAAATTAATTCACTTTAACAGTGCTACTCGTTTAAACATACCATTCAGTTTTATATTCATCTCCACTTCCCCTGTAAAGATGGAATGTATAATAGACAGGTTTTTCCAAGATTGCCTTATTGAAGATACCCAGGATTCCAAAACTGCATCTACCTTATATGAGGAGAAATGAGGGATGTAATGCTTTTGTGGATAAGTTATTGGCCAGGGAATTAGGAAACTTGATTTCTACTTCTACTCTCCCAGGGATATCTTGTATAGCCTCGTTGTGAGTTGTTTTAACTTTTCTATGTGACAGTTTTCTAATTTGTACAGGGGATAATACTTAGTTATCTCCTTGAATAAAACAATTGCATATCCACATAAGTGAACTCCTGTCCATATCAATTAATACTGTTTTATTTTCAGTCAATCTCAGCTTGGTTAGTCTCTTTTGTTTGTCATGGCAGCTCTTTTCAATCAAATCTGCCATTCTGACTTTAACAATACTGACTTTTTCAAATGATCTAGAGAAGGAGGGTTAGATTTTTAAATGTGCATGCACAACTTTGAAAGCGGAAATCTAAGACTATATTTGACGTTCTGGGTTTTGTTTCCAATGGGACCATGCTGACATTTGTGGTTTCATGAGTCTGAACACTCTCTATGCACGGTCATACACACAATAAGATTTCAGTACATGCAGGAGCAAACCTCTATAACTTGTCTAGACAAATTCCATCATTTGCTATCTAAGGGTATGTCCACACTACAAAGTTAATTCGAACTAACAGCCGTTAGTTTGAATTAACTTTCATAGGCGCTACACACGCAAACCACTAGTTCGAACTTAATTCGAACGAGGTAAACCTCATTCTACGAGGACTAACGCCTAGTTCGAATTAAGTAGTTCGAATTAAGGGCTGTATAGCCACTTAATTCAAACTACTGGGAGGCTAGCCCTTCCCAGCTTGCCCTGGTGGCCACTCTGGGCCAAGCCAGGGAAACTCTCTTGCCCCCTCCCGGCCCCGTAGCCCTTAAAGGGGCACGGTCTGGCTACAGTGCCCGTGCCAGGTGCAAGCCTGACAGCACCCAGCCAGCAGACCCTGCACCTGGCACAAGATGAGCCAGCCACCCGCTGCCACCCAGCCCTCCACCTCTTCCCAGGACCAGGCTGGCGGCTCCCAGGAGTCTGCCCGGGGCTGCAAGAGGCAGGCGCCCACCTGGTCTAGTGCGGAGATCATCGACCTCATCGAGGTTTGGGGGGAAGCCTCCAACATCCACAATCTCCACACTAGGCACAGGAAAATGGCCGTGTAGGGCAGGATAGCTGCCAGCCTGGCCACCAAAGGCCACATAGGAACCCAGGAGCAGGTTTGCATGAAAATCAAGTTGGTCCAGTGAGACCCCCCGACCCTGAGCCCTGAGCTTAGAACATAAGAACATAAGAATAGCCATACTGGGTCAGACCAAAGGTCCATCTAGCCCAGTAGCCTGTCTGCCGACAGCGGCCAACATCAGCTACCCTGGAGGGGATGGACCGAAGACAATGACCAAGCCATTTGTCTCATGCCATCCATCTTCAGCCTTCCACAAACAGAGGCCAGGGACACCGTTCCTACCCCCTGGCTAATAGCACTCCATGGACCCAACCTCCATGAATTTATCTAACTTCTCTTTAAACTCTGTTATAGTTCTAGCCTTCACAGCCTCCTGTGGCAAGGAGTTCCACAGGTTGACTATGTGCTGTGTGAAGAAGAACTTTCTTTTATTAGTTTGAAGCCTGCTACCCATTAATTTCATTTGGTGTCCTCTAGTCCTTATATTATGGGAACTAATGAAGAACTTTTCTTTATGCACCCTCTCCACACCACTCATGATTTTATAGACCTCTATCATATCCCCCCCCAGTCTCCTTTTTTCTAAGCTGAAAAGTCCCAGTCTCTTTAGCCTCTCTTTATATGGGACCAGTTCCAAACCCCTAATCATTTTAGTTGCCTTTTTCTGAACCCTTTCCAAGGCCAAAATATCTTTTTTTGAGGTGAGGAGACCCCATCTCTACACAGTACTGAAGATATGGTGTACCATAGTTTTATACTTCCCCTCCTCCTTCTTCCCCTGGCTTCCCCCTTCCAGCTCCCTCCTCCCAGGTTTCCTCCTCCCCTCTTCCATCCTCTCTCTTCTTCCTCTCCCACCTCCTTTTCCCAGTCTCCTCAGAGGGGGGCTGTCAGGATCCAGGAGGCCCTGCAGGAGAGCTTCCACACCGAGGAGCCCGCAGAGCCACCTCAGTCCTCCCAATCGGGGGCTCGTGCCCCATTCCTCCCTCACCTCCTTCCACTTACCCCCCCCCCCAGTTTTGGTAAATAAAGAGAGTTTCTATTTTTGAACACACGTGTCCTTTATTTTTTACATCAGGAAGGGGGGCAAGGGAGGGGTAAGTGGAAGGAGGTGAGGGAGGAATGGGGCACGAGCCCCCGATTGGGAGGACTGGGGTGGCTCTGCGGGCTCCTCGGTGTGGAAGCTCTCCTGCAGGGCCTCCTGGATCCTGACAGCCCCCCGAATGACCCCTCCCCCGGATGGCAGCCTGCAGCAAGTGCAGCCGGGCTGATGGCCGAGTGCTCTGATGTGCCAAACGTGGGCATTCAGGGCACTCCAAGTCAGGACTGCTTTGCTGTCCCTCATCGAGGTAGACAAGCTAGCGGGGAACCCTGAGAACTGTCTGTCCGGGGGGGGGGGGGGTCGGGTCCCTTTAAGCACAGCCCTCGGCTAGCCTGAGGCAGCAGCTCCACGCTCTAAGCCCTAACCTGATGCCCTGCCGGCACTGGTTCTGGCCAGCTTTAACTTTGGTTTAGGGTCCACTCAATGTGGACATGCTAGTTTGAATTAGCAAAACGCTAATTCGAACTAGTTTTTAAGTCTAAATGCACTAGTTCGAATTAGCTTAGTTCGAATTAGTGCTGTAGTGTAGACATACCCGAAAAGTGCAAGAGAAAGCACAGAAACATGCTTACTGAAATATGTATGTGCAAATCCAGAGTAGAGAACAGGGTTAGGCAGAGGCCTTTCTCCCTTTAAAAAATTAGAGAATTTAACTGTGGATTGCTATTTTGCTGTGTTTTATATGAACCAGAGTCTTAATATTAAATTTTTTTAAAATATAAAAATAGTGTATTACAAGTGCAAGATGAGGGAAACGGGCTGGCAAGAACACATTATACTTGCATATGGAGACAAAGTTTTTGTAATTAAGGTACTAGAATGGGACTGCATAATGTATGTTCAATTCCTATCTCTGTCAGAGAATTTGGACCACATTTCAACCACTCTTCTGCCCATCTCCATTATCTTATAATCCTTCTTCTGCTCAAGGAAAACCCACTAACCATAGCCTCTATCTTTCCTATGTTATCTTGTCTGTTGAGTGGTCTTTCTACCATAAGAATGGCCATATTGGGTCAGACCAAAAGACAATCTAGCCAGTATCCTGTCTTCCACCAGTGGCAGGTACTTTGTAGGGAATGAACAGAACAGGTAATCATCAAGTGATCCATTTCCTGATGTTCATTCCCAGGTTCTGGCAAACAGAGGCTGCTACAGACATGGAAGGCAGGGAAGGTGCAAAGCCCAAGATCTGAGAGTGAGAAGGTGCACTGGGTGAGAGCTGAGGACTGAGCAAGGTAGAATGCTAGGAGGAGCAGGGCAGACTTGCTTAGATACCAGAGAAAAGGTCTGTCTGTTGCTGCTGCTGTTGCCTTAGGGTCCCTGGTCTGGAACCCAGAGTAGTGGGTGGGCCCAGGTATCCCCCAACCCTCCCCATGCCACTACAGAGTCTCTCTGGGTATGTCTACACAGCAAAGTTATTTCAAAATAACAGCTGTTATTTCGAAATAACTTTACTAGCGTCTACACAGCCAAACCGCTATTTTGAAATTAAATCGAAATAGCGGAGCGCTTATTTCAAATTTGGTAAACCTCATTCCACGAGGAATAACGCCAAATTCGAAATAGCTATTTCAAAATAAGTGCTGTGTAGACACTTATATCGAAATAGGGGTCCTCCAGCCTTCCTAGGGTGCCCTAGTGGCCACTCCAGCCTTATCCAAGAACACTCCTCTCCCTCCCTCCTCCCCGGAGCCCTTAAAGGGGTTGACTCTGGCCATAGTGCCTGTGCCAGCTCTAAGCCTGCCAGCCCAGAGCCAGCAGTCACTGCCCATGACCTAGTGGCCCCAGAACATGAGCCAGCAAGCCACTGGCAGCCAGCCCTCCACCGCTCCCCAGGAGCAGTCTGCCAGCTCCTAGAAGCCTGCCAGGGCCCAGAAAAGGCGGGCGCCTTCCTGGTCCAGAGTGGAGATCATGGACCTTATTCAGGTTTGGGCGGGATGCCCCCAATGTCAATGATCTCCGCAATAGATGGAGGAAAGCGGCCGTCCATGGCAGGATAGCTGCCAGCCTGGCCACCAAAGGCCACATGCAAACCCAGGAGCAGGTTTGCATGAAAATCAAGTTGGTCCGGCGAGACCCCCAACCCTGAACCCTGAGCTTCCCCTCCCCCTTCTTCCCCTTGCTTCCCCCTTCCAGCTCCCTCCTCCCAGGTTTCCCCCTCCCCTCTCACACCCTCTCTCTTCCCCTCTCCCACCTCCTTTCCCCAGCCTCACCAGAGTTTCATTCCCCCCACCCCTCCAGTTTTGTTAAATAAAGAGAGTTATGTTTATGAAAATACATGTATTTTATTTGACATCAGGAAGGGGGGTTAGGGAGGGGTAAGTGGAAGGACGTGAGAGAGGAAAGAGGCATAAGCCCCCAATGGGTCAGACCAGGGAGGCTCTTAGTGCTCCTCAGGGTGGAAGCTCTCCCGCAAGGCCTCCTGGATACTGACAGCTCCCCGATGGACCTCCTGGATGGCAGCCTGCAGAAAGTGCAGCCAGGCTCACAGCAACGCATGCACGAGAAGCACCAGAGTGCCCAAGGGCAGCTCTGGCTCCATGTTGCAGAGTGCTGTGGTGTCCCGAGTGAGGGCAACCAAAGCACGCAGAGACAAAATGCTTTGCTGTCCCTCATCGAGGTAGGCAAGCAAGCAGGGAAAGCTGAGAACCGGCTGTCCGGGGAGAGGGTCCCTTTAAGCACAGGCCTCAGGCAGCAGCCACACAAAGTAACTCCTGACCTGATGCTCTGCTGGACCTGGTTCCGGCCGGCCTTAAATGGGATTCAGCATCCACTCAGTGTGGACGCGCTATTTCGAAATAGCAAAATGCTATTTCGAAATGCATTTTGTGTGTAGACACGTTATTTTGAAATAAGCTATTTCGAAATAACGCTGTAGTGTAGACATACTCTCCCTGAGAAGGGAGAGTAGGACAATGGAGGGGTTTTCACCCCAAACTTAGGATTAGCCTATGATGAATATGGCTCAGTAGGCTGTGACCCTTGCCTCTAGAAAAGAGGCTGCGTGGAAGGTCATAGCAGGCCACTGAAGCAAACACTATCTGCCAGAAGCACAGGACCCTCTGGGCACAGCCAGAATTTGACACAAGAGAAACAAATTTGAAGTTTTAGAATGGCACAAAATGCTGAAAAAGGTTGAAAAGTTACTGTATAGAAGACATTTTAACTGTGCAAACCATAGCATTAGCATAGTGGCAAAGATGAAATGTTTGAACCAAAAAAACCCACATTTATTAATATGATGGTAAAACAAAAGGATTGGGGATTGATACAAATATGATTGCAAAAGAAATATTAATTGAAATGCAAGACAATGATGAAATTAAATACATTTATCAATAACAATATAGAATGTGTCTCTCCTTTTCATTATTTCTCTTTTCTATTTTTTCTCCTCACATACATAAAGTAGCATAGTAATCCCAAAGAATGAGGTTTAAGATGAGATTTTTAACTAGTTCCTAAAAAGTACAGAAAAAAATTAAGCCAACACCATAACATACATTGCAATTATATGGTGTCACTTTTAACTTAAAAAGTACGATGGAATCATGCAAGCAGAACTCCATCAGCAGCTTTTGGCAGGAACTGATAAAGTGTCAACAACAGCTGCGTGGAGCTTCAACAGAAGGAATTACACATTAGGCCGAGAATGGGTCTAAAATCATTTCTAGTCATGTTTTAACAGATGGCATTGGATTGCAGTCCCAATATGAACATGCATTAAAAGTTAAGATGGTGAAAACTAGTATTGTAATGGAACATTTTTACTGAATATATGTAACAATTTGAAAATGTCTCTATGGACAAGATGATCTTCGCCAGTAGTTCCCAAACCTTTTTTTATACCAGGGACCAGCGAAGCTGTTCACAAACTAGTGGTGAACTGGCCACGTTTCCATATTTGCATACTCATTATGCAAATAACAAATATGCAAATAAAACATTTCCTATTTGCCTAAATATATACCCCCCACTCCTTCATACACTCCAACCTTGACTCCTGCAGCCCCCCCATATTATTTTATTCAGCCCCGGGGCCAGAGCAGCTGCCCAGCAGATGGAGCAGATCCCTGCCCCTCACTATGCAGCAGGTTCCATCCCCCTCCTCCCTGCAGTGGGTCCCAGCCCCCTCCAGCAGGTCCCCACCTCCCTCCCTGAGCAGGCCCCACCTGCCCACCACCTTGCCACGACAAGCCCCAGTCCTCCCACTGGAGCAGGAACCAGCCACCCACCACACAGCTGCAGCATAGGCCTTGCCCCCGGCTGCTAGAACAGGTCCCGGCTGCTCACAATGTGGATGTGGCCTCTCTCCCCACCCCGCACCGCAGCTACTCTCCACCTGGCCCCACCAGCCAGGCTGTGTAGCAACTGTCGGAGCTGGGATTGGGGCCAGGATGAGGCTGCCCCAGTATGGACAGCCTCACTGTGGCCCCGGCTCCAGCGTCAGCCCTGCTTGCTGCCCCACTTACTCTGCTGCTGCATGATGAAGCGGGCGGAAGGGAATTCCTTTATAGGGACTCCCAGCAGGTGGGGCTAATCAAAAGCTGGAGGTGTGGCAGGGTAATGAGCCATAGCCTGCAGGCAGGGGTTTGTGACCTGCCGCTAGTCCATGGACCAGTGGTTGGGAAACGCTGATCTATACTAGTGACCCAGAAGATAGCTGTCTTCCCTGCCATCCAAGAAGAGAGCAAGAAAAAGAAAAACTTAAAAAACAATGAATAGTCTAGCAGCACCTTAAAGTCTAACAAAACATGTAGATGGTATCATGAGCTTTCGTGAATACAATCCACTTCTTCAGATAACTGGTTGCGCCCACAAAAGCTCACGATCTCATCTACACGTTTTGTTAGTCTTTAAGGTGCTGCAAGACTATTAGTTGTTTTTTAAGTTTTTCCAGTTACTGACTAACTCGGCTACCCCTCTGAAGCTTTAGAAAAAGAAAAGTGAGCACACCATGAGTAGGCACAAAATCTAGGGGCAGGACTAGCCATAAAAACTCCTCCTTTCACTCTTGCTCCACCAAAACATGTTCTGCTCACTGTCCTCTAGGCTGAAGGGAAGTGGCAATTGCTGACTGGGATGTCCTGGACAGGAAAAGTCATGAAGGTGCCATGGACAGAAGTTTCAACTCCACCCTAGAACATGTTGACTAGACTGGGCACCTTCTGCTTAGAAAATTGTTTTTATGTATCCCACACACAGTGTAATTCTGATTATGCCTACTTTATCTGGCAAGGGCCGGTAAGATGAGACACCCATTGGAACAGAGAGGGAAATGGATCATACTAGTGCTGTGAATTAATGCATACGATTAACATACAACAATAAGATTAAAAGTCACAATCATAGTTTGAATTGGACTGTTAAACAATAATAGACTGCAAAATTACATTTATTATAAATAGTTTGGGATGTTTTTCTACATTTTCAAATACATGAATTTCAATTATGACACATAATACCGTGTTTTATTTATATTGTTTTTATTATAAATATTTGTAATAAAAAATATAAGTCCACGTAACTCTATTTCTTGTTTAGCCAATTGTTAAGACAAATAGGCTTGTTTATATTTACGGGAAACTCAGTGTTGCCCACTTCTTATTTACAATGTCACCTGAAAGTGAAAGCAGGAGTTAGCATGACACTGCTGTAACAATGTTTTCATGCCAGATCTGCATATGCTCCTTCATACTTTGAGTTGTAGGCTCTAAAGTTTCACACTATTTTGTTTTTGAGTTCAATAATATAAAAAATGTCTATTTGTAAGTTGCACTTTCATGATAAAGAGATTGCACTAGTTGTATAAAGTGAATTCAAAAATTATTCTTTTTAGTTTATCTTTTTTACTGTGCAAATATTTGTCATAAAAAAGTGAGCAATGTACACTTTGTATTATGGTGTAACTGAAATCAATATATTTGAAAATATAGAAAAACAACCAAACATTTATAATAAGTTTAAATTGATATTCTATTAATGTTTAAATGTTTAAAACCATGATTGTGACGATTAATTACATGATTAATTACAAGTCTTAAATAGTGTAACAGTACATTTAAAATATCATGGCACTAGCAACATGCAAGCCTTTCTAAAATCTATGACTAGCCCTTTTCCATATACATTGGTTTTTCTTGCTACCTAAGTTCCTGACTGCACATATCTACTTACATGCATAACTTTACTTACATGCAGGCAAGCTGACAGATTTGCCAGGCCCCTTGACAAGGTGCAAGGCCAACTGTGCTCCTGGAAGGGGTTGGGCCTTGGACAGAAGGAGTGGGGCGGGACAGCCAGCCCCCAGCTCCACCCAGACCGTGTCTCCCCTGCTTCGCCATGCACTCCTCCGTTGATGGGCCTGGTCACATAAGCAGCTCATTGATACTTTCCTATCCATAGGGAGACTATCAGCTGCTCATATTTTCTCTTGATTCTATTCACTGTGAAGCATTTGTGGCTGAGACCATTTACATTTCACAAGTTCACTAAAACTCTTTGGTGTGCTATATTAATAATAAATGCAAAAAACTAGGCACTGCAGATACAAACATATGTTGCACTTAACTCTAGCTAGCACAACATTCAAACATGCCATTACAACACAGATTTTGAAATCCTTACGCTAAATAGCCCTTTACTCATCAAATAGTCCTACTGAATACTATAGAGCTGTTTTCGGAATAGGAATGTGAATGATTAACTGGTTAACTGGTTAACTGGTAAGCCTCATCTGGTTCCAGTTAACTGGTGGGGGGGTGAAGCAGCTTCCCACCCATCATGGGCAGGGGACTGCTTCAGCCCCTGGGGCCCACCATGGTCAAGGGGAACTCCAGTCCAGCTGGAGCAGCCACTATCCATGGAAGGGAAGATGCTCCAGCCTAGCCATGGCCCCCCTGCTGTCACCCCGATAATTGGTTAACTAGTTAAACATTACGTTTAAGTGGGATTTTACATCCCGATTTCAGAGTAAGATGCTACTCATCTTGAGTAAGGGTGGAAGACTCCAGGCCAGCATGAATATGAAACTTGTCCTCGATAGAGCAATGGTAAAGTTAATTCAGCAGAAAATATTCTAATTTTGATTAGATTCTGGCTTCTATGATGAAAATTTGCAAAAATAGAACTGGTAAGTGTTGGGTCTCTAAAGAAAGGAAAAGAGACATTAGTGTCCTCATACTGCCCTGTGTAATGTCAGAATGATAGATCACAATCCTGCCCTCAAAAATGCATAGCCAGACAGTGTCTGAAATGAAACATATTGAATAATAAGTTGATATACAGCTGATTTTGTAAACTGTATGAACATCAACAATTCAGTTGTGGGGTTTTTTTTTTTGCCTGTTTGGCAAATTAATGAAAATATCATCTGATACGTTATCATTGCAAATCAAGGTTAATTAATATTCCCCTAACATAAGAAATCAGCATGCTCCATATAACTAAGGTTTTTGAAAACATATTTTTTCCAGTTGATGAAATAGCTGCTCTCATATTTTCTGCCATTCTCACAAAACAAATGCAAAAAAGAGCAGAGCAGTAAAGGAGAAACTCAGTAACATATAAGCAAAGATTTGTTTTTGTAAACATATTTATGCATAATTTACCTAAGCCATTTAAAAGAAACTGAAAGTGCACTATCTTTCCATTGCAATAGAAGACAGAAAATAAAATAGGTGTGTGAGTTATACTGTCTCAGCTTCTCATATACTAAATATTTCTTTTTTTATCCTAGAACACATTTGTGATTGAGTTGCTTTCAGTCTCTGCCCTTGTTAAATGATGCTGATGTTTGCTATGCCTTTCATAACCTGCAAATAGAAGCAGCACTCCTCCTCCACTGTTCCTCCAAGGCAACCCCATGTGCTGAGCTGCTTTGAATGAAAGCCAGTGGTAGCTTCCTGTTCCCTTTCCCCCTCCACCCCGGCCCATGTGTTAAATAACATTTAGCCAGTTATGTTACTGGCCTGTATGTTAGCCAGTAAACTTCTGTCCCAAAAGCCCAACACAAACCCTGCCAGCTCAGGCCACAGTGCCTTCAATTCTACTTTCCCTTGGAAAGACAACAAGAGCAGACACCTTTTTAATAAGATACCAAATGGCTACTGAAAATTTTGCAGTTTTAATTTTCTTTTTATTTGATTTCATATTAAGTAACCATATAAAATCATGTACCTTGTTAATTATCTCTTGTTTTAGTATTTTTCTTCCTCCATAATATTTAAAAAAAATATATTCGACCTAAGATTTTTGTTAGTAACTGATGTGTGCCGTGGTGGCACACATATGCACAAGTGCAGATGACCTCAATATTGGTGCACATGACAAAATTCACTCTACTCATGGAGGGAAAAACTTAGAAGGAATCAGTGTTTTATTATTATAATGATGTTTACATTTAGCAGGGAACTTGTTTGTATCTAAGGGTACTTCTACACTGCACACTTATTTTGAAATAAGCTATTTTGGAATAACTATTCTGAAATAGCTTATTTTGAAATAGCACATCTACAGTGCAGGGAAGCCTCAAAATTAATCCGAGGAAGGCTTCCCTAATGTGGACATACTATCTTAATTTAGAGCCTCAGGATGCACTGGGGAGGAATAACTTAGAATGGTCCTGATGAGGGGCTATTTCAAAAAAGCAGAAGTGGAGTGTCTACATCCGTGGTCACCAACCAGTCTATCGTGAGGTGTTCTGGGCTCCGCATTTCCCCCCACCCCCAAGAAGCCCCACTACCTACCTCGAACAACAATGGAGGTAGTGGCAGCTTCCCGCGGGGTGGACAGAAGTCCTACAGCTGCGCATCACTTCTGGGGGTTCCGGAAATGCGGTAGCTGTTTCCTTGCCTCAGCTCCCTGGCGTTCCAGGAACTTACCGGGTAAGTCCCCAAAGGCTTTCCCTTCTCTGCGGGAGGGGGGAGTCGGGCCCAGAGGGAGTGCATGTGCGGGCTTCCCTGCTCTGCGGGGGCGGTCAGCCCCGAGGGGTCGCGTGTGCAGGCTTCCCTGCTCCGTGGGTCGGCCCCGAGGGGTCGCGTGCGTGGGCTTCCCTGCTCCGTGGGGGGAGGGGGGTCGGCCCCGAGGAGTCGCATGCGCTGGCTTCCCTGCTCTGCGGGAAGGGGGAGTCAGGCCCGGCGGAGGCGCGCGACAGAGCTTCCTTCCTCCGCGGGGGGGGGAGGGGGGGTGGTCGGCCCCTGGAGGGAGCGCACAATGGAGGCTTCCCTCTGAGGCTGGTGTAGGGGACTCCTTGACCCCGCTGGCACCCCGCCCCTAAACCCTGTTCCTGCCCCCTACCCCCGAACCCTGTTTCTGCCCACTGCCGCAGAACCTTGTCCCCCACTGCAGAACCTTGTCCCCCGCCCTCCTGCCCCCTGTTCCCTCTCCCCTGCCCCCAGCCACAGAACTGTCCCCCCGCCCCCTCCCACTGCAGAAACCTGTCTCCCCTCTGCAGAAACCTGCCCCCCTGGCACCCTGCCCCCCGCTGCAGAAACCAGTCCCCACTGGCACCCTGCCCCCTACTGCAGAAACCTGTCCCCCTCTGCCCCCTGCTGCAGAAACCTGTCCCCCACTGCCCCCTGTCCCCTGCTGCAGTAACCTGTCCTCCTGGCACCCTGTTTCCTCTCCCCTGCCCTCAGCCACAGAACTCTGTCCCCACTGGCACCCTCTCCCCTGCTGCAGAAACCTGTCCCCTGCCCTCCCGGCACCCTGTTCCCTTGCCCCTGCCCCCAACTGCAGAACCCTGCCCCCACTGGCACCCTGTTCCTTGCCCCAGCACCCACTAGCACCCTTCCCCAGTACCATGTCCCCTGCTCCCAAATGACTTTTCTGTGGGTCAGTGACTCCTGACTCAAGACAGGTTCCTTGCCCTTCTCAGAAATACAGACAATGCAGAAACTTTTTGTGTTTGACATAGTATTTTATTTAAAAATGAAGCCTGGCCAACAAACCCCCCATTGGGGCCAAGCCCCCATCTGGCCACAGCCACTCCTGCACTCCCCCTTCCCCCAGAACCTAGATCTGAGCTTATCATACACTGGAACCCCCTGCCCTGAGCCCCTCACATACCCCAATCCAAATTCCTGCACCCTCACATCCACAAGCTTGTGGCTTGCTTAGTACCCCAACACTGCCCGGCCTGAAGCCCCCTCCCCGGGCCAGCATCCCCTTCTCCACCTCCTCCTGCATCCAGATTTCCTCTCAGAGCTTGCACCTCTCACCCCTTCCCACACCCAAATCCCTCATTCCCACCCCAGAGCCTATACATCCTGTCTCAACCCAGTGAGGGTCCGGCTAGACTGCAGGAGTTTTTCAGGATTCTGGAGATATCTCAGAAAAACTCTTCTGCATCCAGGGATGCGTTTGTTCTTCCGCTTTTTTTAGTGGAAGAGCAAACATGCTCTTTTGGTCACCCCTATATTCCTCTTTCCACAAGGAATAAGGGGGCTTCCAAAAGAAGGGGGTTTTCTGACATTTGGTCCAGTCTAGACAGGCCAAATGTTGGAAAAACCTCTTCCTACAGAAGAATTGGAAAAAAAAAAAAGCAGCAGTATAAGGACTGGGGATAGCAAGTGATGGAGAGGAGGAGAATAGAAAGGGGCGGGGCTTCAAGAAGGGGCAGGGCAATAGATTTTGGCTTGATCTGTCATTTAAAAAGTGATCTTGGGTGTAAAAAGGTTGGAGACCACTGGTCTACACACTCCTTATTTTGAAATAGCTATTTTGGAATAGGCGTTATTCTTCGTAGAATGAGGTTTACAGACTGCAGAATAAGCTGTCGGTTTTTTAAAAATTATTTTGAAATAACAGTATGGCTGTGTAGATGCTCGCATTGTTATTTCAAAATAAAGCTAGTTATCTTGAAATAACAGTACAGTGTAGATGCACCCTAATTCTCTACTAGCTTGGAATGTGTTCCCAGACTGTCTCTTAATTATGGCTGGGGACTAAAATGTGATGTTCCAGTGTGTTGTCTAGTGTAGTTCCTCCTCAGGGAACAATTGGGTATGGTGCTGCAGGCTTTAGGATGCCTTCCATGGAGGCTACATCTAGACTACAGGCTTCTTTTGGAAGAAGCTTTTTTTGGAAGAGATCTGCTGAAAAAACTTCTTCTGAAAGAGAGCATCCACACTGCCAAAGTGCATTGGAAAAGTGATCTGCTTTTTCAAAAGAAAGTGTCCAGACTGAATGGATACTCTCTTGCATGTAAGCTGTGATTGCTATGGATGGAATGGCCACCAGGGCACCTATGCTTTTTCCTCTTCTTCCGAAAGAACTCCCTCTTCCCCATCCACACACATATTTTTGTGAAAGAGCTCTTTCACAAAAACGCTTCTTCCTCTTAGAATGAGGATTACTAATGCCGGGAAAACCCCTTTGTTCTTTCGATTTTCTTGCGGAAGAATGCAATTGCAGTGTGGACATTCCTCAAGTTTTGTCAGTAAAACGGCCGTTTTTCTGACAAAACTCTGTAGTGTAGACACACCCAGATTCATCAAAAAAAATTGTCACAATGACACTTGAAATCAGTACTTTTGACAAATTTGCAGCCACTGATACCATTTATTAACTGTAATATTTTTTTTATTCCCAGATACATATATGGTTTCTTTAGCCTATTCCTTGCCCATTGCATGTTGAGCTGCTGTCTTCAGTACTCCTTGATAGTTATGTCAAAAAGTTAGCTTCCATAACTGGCCCGTGAAAGCTCATCACCTAATAAACCATCTTGTTAGTCTTTAAATTGCTGCATAGTCCTGTTTTTTGTTTCAGCAAGACCAGAGTAACACGGCTACATCTCTATTACTATTCTTCCATACATTAGCTCTTTATGGAAGAGTAATGTATGGAAGCTAACTTTTTGATATTATAACTAGGGCTCAAGCTTTGACCTCCCTGCTTGGGAGAGTGGGTCAGGTAGGCTCAGACTTCAATCCTTCTTTCTGGGATTGTGTAGTAATGTTTGTTGTGAGAAGAGCTCGCAGTGCAATAAAGTTTGAGAACTGCTGCATTTGGTCCATCTCACAGTCCACTGCCACTTGAACAAATGGATAGGACTAATGGGAGTAGTGGGTTGTCATCCTTTCTGGTCCAATAGTAGTGAAGATGGGATACTTTGCCAGCAGGTTTCACAGATACTTGCTGACAGCAAAGGAATTATCCTCCAAACATTTACTCAGGGACATAACTTTACATGGTGAATTGGTCCTATTATTTCCATGAGACAACCCACTTGAGTAAAATTAAGCCAGTGCATAAGTGTTTGATAGTTCAGTGGCAAAAAAGTGACAATCTACAAGAGAATAAAAATGTATAATGATACTCATAATGGTACTCATAAACCTTCCTAAATACTATGGTAATAGGGCATAATTTGACACTTTAAAATAGTGGGTATTGATTAGACTTTAGAGAGTTATTCTTAAGAGAGAGTACATATACATTTTAAATTAATTTTAATTATAGAAAATGTATATGGTGCTGTTCTATCAGCCCCTGACCTGAGCCATATGAAATACTAACATGAATGGAAAATTCATCATATATCCAGCACCACTCAAGATTTCTTTTTTAAAAAAACTCCATAATGATGCCTGCTCAAACAGTAGCAATGGTCCCTATCTTGTTCTGTCATATAAGTAAATACATGCCTAATGAAAATAAAATTTATAATTTACTACTCTTAATAAATTATGAAATATAGTAAATGTTGAAATTAGGAATCAATTAAGCAAACAGGATTTTTAAAATGATGACAAATCAAAAACTATTAGAGATGGCAATAACTAATTAAATATAAACATTGATTGTACTTTTGCCTGATAGATTAAATATAATTGCAATATTTTTATGCAGTCATAAAAAGACATTTTAATATCGGTCCCAAATCCTGCAAAGTACTAGATCAGGCCAATAACAAACTACACAATAGGACAAGAGTTTCTTAACTTTCTGCTTGCATTGTACCTTGCCCAAGCAGTAGGGCATCATGGCTGTGAAAGATACTCTGTATTTTGTAAGACTGGGCCCTACCTTTTCAGATAAGAACTGTTTGTTCTGTGTCCATAGAGCACCTAGCACAAAGGTACCTCTGCCATGAATCTGGACTTTCTAGGGGTATTCCAATAATACAAATTGATAATAATAAATCCCAAACTTACTATTACTAATAGTTCGCACATATTGGGAGTGGAAATGAGAGCAAAAACTGGAGGGGCTTGGAGTGGCCACTAGGGAGTCTGGCATCAGTCCAGGAAGCAGGCAGGAACTTCTCTTCCCATAGTCCCCCCAAAGGGCACCCACCCCACTCTTACTCCCACTCTTGTCCCTGATTTCACCGCTCCCTATGCAGAGCACCTCTGTCCCTCATTCTAAGCCCGCCTCTGCTGCCCCTGCAGATAGAGCTCATAGTTAGGTCCCCATCTTTAAACTAACTCTACTTTCATGTATACAAATCATAAGTCACATAGCTTCTAAGGGTACATATACTGTTGCAAGTGGACACAAGTACATGAGCATGCACTGCTAGTAGGGCACTCCATACTTGCACACCTTTATTTTGGGCATCCTATGGCTAATGAAACTGTACTTAGAGATTGATGACCCAAGGAAAAGGAAATTCAACCACAGACATTGAGGGTATGTCTACCAGAGGTATCCTGGAAAAACTCTGCTGCATCCAGGGAACATGTTTGCTCTTCTGCTTTTTTTTTTTGCGGAAGTGCAAACACGCTCTTTCGGAAGCCCTCTCTTCCTCATTCCACAAGGAAGAAGGGTTCTTCCGAAAGAGGGGGATTTTCCAAAATTTGGCCTAGTGTAGATGGGCCAAATTTCGGAAAAGACTCTTCCAAAAAAAAAAATTTGGAAAAAGCTGTAGTGTAGACCTAGCCTGAGAGAAAAACCTTTGATGGCTTTCATTTGCACATTTAAAACGATAAACCATTCCATACTCCTTATACCTAACTCTACACACAAGAATGATACACACATCAAAATGAGATATACAGATCCAGCAGACTGTGACATTAAAATTGATAGGTTAACATGAGGTATTTTGTCCAAACCGTCTTTGCATTATACATATTTGTGTCCATAAGTCAGTTTCATAAAGCATGGAGGGAGACCATCACAAAAGTGTCCTCAAAGCATCCTCAGATTTCTTTCATGTCACTTTACTTTTGTTTTCTTTGTATTGTGAGTGAAATAGTAAACTGAAAAGCCTTTATAGATTTATTAATGTCATTGTGCTTTATTTGGGGAAGGAAGAGTGTGTCATTTCACAGATTATTTAATTTTAGCAAACCCTTTTATTTTGTGTTTTTAACCCCCCCACAAACACACACACACACACACACACACACACACACACACACACACACACACACACACACACAGAGAACATAAAAACAGCCATACTGTGTCAAACAAAAGGCCCATCTATCCCAGTATCCTATCTTCTGAAAGTAGCCAATGCCAGGTGCCTCAGAGGGAATGAACAGAACAGGTAATCATCAGGTGAACCATTCTCTATTGTTCATTCCCAGTTTCTGCAAACAGAAGTAGGGGAATCATCCCTGCTCATCCTGGCTAATCGCAAGGGAATCCGAAGTGTGAGGAATATTATTATTTGCATTCAATGGCTCCAGACTTATGCAGAAAACACAATTATGTGCTGTGAATCCTACTACTATGTTCTAAACCCCTATAAACTATCTTCATTATATTTGGAAAACAAGATGCACATGCATACAAAGTGAACATAAACTTTATTTACAAACATACATTTATCTTAGTGCAAAAATGTTTTGTGATAGGAACAAATCAAACAAAAATCAGGAAAAGTCCCTAATAAGTAAGTAAATGTTACTGACTTTGGAAACAACTATGAGCCCTTCCCCTCTCCAAAAGGGACATGCCTGAGGAATTGTGTGTTGGGGGACAAGGGGAATGTCTCTTAGGGAGGCACATGGGCACTAAACATTGGATGGACATCAGTGATAGGATCAGGCTCATTGTTTCCTGCCCTAAATGATCCTATGAGTTCTCTGCAAGGCAATTCAACTGTCTGTGGAGCATGCTATGTCAAGCTTCCAGCATGTTTTTTCTCATCATGGATGTGATGGTATTCACAGTCTCAGCAATAGTCTCAGCTTGGCTGGCTGCTGTAGGAGGAGTTGGAGGAAGTGGTGGTACTCCCAGACAGAATTTAGCAGCAGGCAGTGCCCACAAGTGTTCTGCTACCAGGTGGACTATAGTACATTGAGTACATTGTCCCTTTCACTCTGCACATTTTTATCGCCTGTGCTGTGTCTCCATTTGTAGGAAACAGGTCATTATAGCCTCATCCTGGCTAAGACCCTTTTCCTTCTTTGCACTAAAACTCAAACTTCTCCTGATTCCTCCTGTCTATGTCAGTGAGCAAGTCTGTCAGAGTCCTCCTCTATTGTACTCTATTTCTATAGCTGCTCCTGCAGCCCGGAGGAATGGTTTCTCTGTTAGCATTGGAAAGTCCTTTTAAGTTAAAAAGAAATGTAGCATTACATTTCATTTTTTTTTCTCTTGGAAGATACTTGTTTATTTCCACATAAAGCAACTGTGTTGTGAAAGGCCATAATCATAGAACACTAGAACTGGAAGGGACCTCAAGAGGTCATCGAGTCCAGTCCCCTGCCCTCACGGCAGGACCCAGTACCATCAAGGCTACGTCTACATTCGCGCGATCTTGCGCAAAAACTCTTTAGCGCAAGAGTTCTTGAGTTAAAGTAGTTGCGCAAGAGAGCGTCTCCATTGGCCGGGACTCATCGTCAGAGCAATGCACTTTTGTGCAAGAGAGCGTCTACATTGGTGGGACGCTCTTGTGCAAAAGCAAGAGCCTGGAACCATTTTGGAGAAGGCAAAAGGGCACGAGCCCTTTCTGGGGGTGGGGGCTGGAGCTCCTTTGAGACACAAGCTTAAAGGGATCTCCCTGGACAGCCGTTTCTCTCCTGCTGCGAGCTTTAGTACCTCTTGCAGGGACTGACAGCTGCAGCAGTTCTAGTTGTGGTTGCCCTCTGCCTTGTTGGACATCACAGCTTGTGCCTTAGTGCCATTTGCTGATTTTTTTGACCTCAGCTCTTTTGTCGTGCCATGGAGCCAGGGGTGGCCTTGTGCCTGCTCTGGCCCCTTCTGGCCATTTTGGTGTGCCTGTAGCTGCTGCTCCATGCTGCTGCACTCGTCGTCCAGGACCTCGAGGCGCAGGTCGCTCTGGACTCCCTCACCAGGGAGGCGGTGGCATCCCTGTGGCATCCCCACCCCACCGGGGAGAGGCCCTTGTGGAGACTGGACACCAGGACCGAGTGGTGGGACTGGCAGGTCCTGGGGCTATGGGATGACCAGCAATGGCTCCGGAACTTTCGGATGCGAAAGCAGACATTCCTGGAGCTATGTGCCTGGCTCGCCCCTGCGCTCCAGAGAAGCACCACCTGGCTGCGGGCACCCATCCCCGTGGACAAGAGGGTTGTCATCGCCATCTGGAAGCTGGCCACCCCGGACAGCTACCGATTGATGGCACACCAGTTCGGGGTGGGCAGATCCACTGTTGGTGCCATCGTCATGCAGGTAAGTCCGGGGAGGGAGTGGGTGCTGCACTCCATGCCCAGGGGCAGGCAAGACTCCAGGCTGGGGCGATGGGGAATGCCCTGTCACCCAGGGGTTTGGGCCATCCCTCCCTTGCACACGCCTTGGTGGGGGGGGGAGGTGGCCCATGGGGTGAGGGGGCCATGGTGTGTGTGTGTGTGAGGACAGAGGGCATCACGGGGTGGGGACCCCCCCCAAGGGAGCACGCACTCACCCTGACTTATGTGATGCATTCCCCTGTGTTTCTGTGTGCACTTCTGCAGGTCGTCCATGCCATCAACGATGTCCTGCTCCAGCGAGTCATCTGCCTGCGGGACATGGAGGCTACGGTGGCCAGCTTCGCTGCCCGGGGGTTCCCTAACTGCGGGGGAGCCCTGGATGCAACCCACATCCCTGTCCGTGCTCCGAAGCATCGAGCAGCCCATTTCATAAACCACAAGGGGTACATCTCCATCGTATACCAGGCCCTCGTGGACCACCATGGCCGCTTCACGGACATTTATGCAGGCTGGTCCAGCAGGGCACATGACGCCCACATTCTCCGAAACTCCGGCCTGTTTGGCAGGCTGGAGGCGGCACTTTCTTCCCCCAGCAGGAATTTACTGTTGGGGACGTGCCTATGCCCACATGTATTATGGTGGACGCGGCCTACCCCCTGCTGCCCTCGTTAATGCGGCCCTGCATGGGGCAGACGGACCACAACCGGGCACGGTTCAATGACCGCCTCAACCGGGCCCGCAACCAAGTGGAGTGTGCCTTCAGCCATCTGAAAGCCCAGTTTCGCTGTTTTCTCACCCATCTGGAGATGGGTGAGTGGAACGTCCCTGATGTAGTGGCTGCGTGCTGTGTGCTCCACAACATCGTGGAGCAGAAGGGGGAGGCCTTCCTCCCAGCATGGATGGCAGGCGAGGGCCAGGCCTTCGAACAGCCCCGCACAGCTGCCATCCGCCAGGCGCACCATGATGGGGTGCGCATATGGGAGGTCCTGACGGAGATGTTCTCCCAGGCCCCACAGTAGGGTCGCCTCTGTCTGCCTTTACATCTCCCTCCCATCCCCAACCCTTCCCTCCTCTTCCCTCCCAATAAACCACACAGGTTTTTTTAAAAACAATGTCTTGAACTTTTTATTTACAATGGAGACGTAGGGTGGAAGGAGGGAGGGGGCTCTGAACTGGGAGGGGGAGGAGGGAGCTACTGCTGGGAGGGGTGGCCCCTGCGAGTGCCTCTGCGGGGGCGGACCACTACATGCGGTTCAGGCCACATCAGGGCAGGCAGCACGGGGAGTTGGGCAGGATGGGGTGCATCAGGAGGGGGCATGGTGGGAGCAGGAGGGGCAGGAGGAGGGGGCATGGCGGGAGCAGGAGGGGCAGCAGGAGGAGGGGGAACGGGCATTGGCATGGGAGGGATGGCGGGTGCATGGGGCAATGCCATCCCATAGTGCACAGCGTGCCTGATGTGTGCAGTGAGGGCGGTGATGGCATCGCCGATGCGCTCGCACTAATCCTGGAAGCGGCCCCAGGCCTGCTGGTGCCACTCCAGGTCCACATCCACCCGGTGCGTGATGGCCACCTCAATCCTCTCGACGGCCTGTATGTGCTGCCGGAGGAGTTGGTCCCGCTGCCGGACCCGCCGGCTTGGTGCCTGGGCGGTTGGGGGTGCTGCCGGTGCCGCAGGGCTGGAGGGTCCCCCGCTCCTGCTTGGTCCCACTGCAGGGAACAGAGGAAAGGATGGGTCAGTCAGGCAGCCCGGCCACCATCCCCACACCCCATGCCCTCCGCCCCTGAGCCCAGGTGACACCGCAGTACTGTGGCTTGGGCCCACTCGTTCTCCCCCTGTGTTGTATGTTTGCATACAGGCCCTCCCCCAGAGACGGGTGCTCCTCCATGTATTGTAACCACCGGTCTGTGTCCTGGCCCCTTTGGGGGGGGGGGAGTGCAACCTGTGGAACTCCCTGCCGGGAGGCTGTGAAGCTTTGGACTAATCAATGGTGTTTGACAGGGAGCAAGATGAATCCTCACACAGTGCCTGGGAGCACATATGGCAGACATGGTCTGGGCTCTCAGATCCCCATCACGTGGATGTCTCCTGGACGGAACCAGGGGTGACTGGGGAGTTTCCTTGCAGCGAAACTCACGTGGCCCAAGGGCTGGCCCATGTGCTTCCCCCCCGCCCTGCTAGCCCTCACACACGTAGCTGAGGGACATGCGTGGCCGCAGTGGGGACTTCCCTTGGGGGGCCAGCCAAGGCACCGGGAGCAGGCGAGGGGCTCAGCGGTTTTCCCAGGAGCAGCTGGCTGTGTCGCACAGCCAGGCATGAACAGTGTGCTGTCTGTGTGCTGCACCCTTCGGGATGTGTGGGCTCTGGCCTGAGCCCCTGGGGCCCTGGCTGGTTCCAGCCAGCATCCACCCTTCCCCCCTGGTCTGGATGTGTGTGAGGAGCACGGTCCCAGGCGTGCCCTGGAGCTGCCTGCCGCGGCCACATGCCGCTTGGCCACCAGGCTGCACGTGCTGCATACTGGTAATGGTACACAGTGTGCAGCTCATGCTGCCTGAGTGACGCTTTCCCATCCCCTCCCTCCTTGGGCACCTGGCTCCCCCCCGCCCTTGTGAGTGCAAAGTGTAACACTCACCAGTGGATCCTTCCCCGGCCTCTGATGACGCACGGGAGACGTCCGGGCTGCCTGACAGGACTTCCATGTGGAGGGTGACACTGCTCCCCTGGTCCTCCTCGTAGTCCTCCAACCTGGTGGGCAGCTCTACCTCGTTCCCTGCCTCGCTGGGCCTGGTGATGGGGGGGCACCTGCTAGTGTCAACTGGCACCGAGGGTCCCTGGGGTGCCGCCTCTCCGAGGATGCCACGGAGCCGCTGGTAATGGGGGCAGCTGTTGGCTCCTGCCCCCTGGCCCTCGCTGGCCCGGACATAGCCCAGGCGCAGCTCCTTCACTTTAGCCTGGACCTGTTCGAGGGTCCGGGCTGGATGGCCCTGGTCCGGGAGCGCCTGGGCCACGCTGCGGAAGATATCCGCATTCCTGCGACGGGACCGTGGGTTGTGGAGGGCCTCTTCCTCGGCTCAGAGGTCCAGGAGGGCCTCGATCTCCCCTGGGGACCAGGAAGGGACACGCCGCTTTGTGCCCTTTGAGGCCTCCTGTGCTGGGGGTGCAGGTTGCTGCTTCCCCCCTGAAGTGGCCATTCTGGGTGGTCTGTGTGAGAGCAGAGCCGCGCAACAGAGCTCGTTGGCAGAGGTGCTTCTGCCGTGTGGCCTCTGCAGGCTGCGTGTGCCTTTAAGGGGGCTCGGGTTACCAGGAAGTCCGGAGCGGTGCCTGCGCGTACGGAGCGTCCAAGTGGCCACTGGGGCTTTTTTCCGTTTGGATGGCTCTTGAGCAAAATCTCTTGGCTGCCTGTCTACATTGGCCCCTTGCGCAAGAACAGTTGCGCAAAAGGACTTCTTCCTGAGCGGGAGCGTCAGAGTTCTTGTGCAAGAAGCCCTGATTTCATACATGACAACGTCAGTGTACTTGCACAAGAACTCGCGGCCAGTGTAGACAGGCAGCAAGTTTTTGCGCAAAAACAGTTGCTTTTGCGTAAGATTGCACCAATGTAGACGTAGCCCTAGAGTATACCATCCCTGATAGATGTCTATCTAACCTGCTCTTAAATATCTCCAGAGATGGAGATTCTACAACCTCCCTAGGTAATTTATTCCAGTGTTTAACCACTCTGACAGTTAGGAAGTGTTTCCTAATGTCCAACATAAAGCTCCCTTGCTGCAGTTTAAGTCCATTGTTTCTTGTCCTAGCCTCAGAGGCTAAGGAGAACAATTTGTCTCCCTTCTCCTTATGACACCCTTTTAGAAACCCGATGACCACTATCATGTCCCCTCTCATCTTCTTCTTTCCAAACTAAACAAGCCCAATTCTTTCAGTTTTCCTTCATAGGTCATGTTCTCTAGACCTTTAATCATTCTTGTTGCTCTTCTCTGGACCTTTTCCAATTTCTCCACATCTTTCTTGAAATGTGGTGCCTAGAACTGGACACAATACTCCAGCTGAGGCCTAATCTGTTCAGGGTAGAGGGGAAGAATGACTTCTTATGTCTTGAGAATGACTTCTCGTGTCTTGATATATTTTTGAATCACAGCAATGCAGCTTTTATAGCCAACTTCCTTCATGCTAATTCAGAAGCCAACAAGGAAGGAGCTGAGGTTAAAAATGGTAAGATACATCACTTGTATTAACATGTAATGTTTACATGTATGAAAAGCCTTCTTGGGGCAGGGTTTTGTTCCTTTAGGAGGTAACAGTATAAGTACTTTTTCTCTTCTTTAAAAGACTGGCTATCACTTTCAGGACACAACAATTTTGAAGGGAATACGATGGAAAAGAGAAGTGGCTTTCCAATCCTATTGAGAATACCTGGACATGAATGCCAGAGAAGTTTTTGTGCTGATGGTGACCCCTCTATATATTGCTAAGTGGGAGGATTTGGTAAGATCTGAAGTTGGACCAAACACATTTGCCCTGCTGTTAAATTTATTGAACCAGGTGGCATTGCTGTTACTCCAAAAATATGCAAAATTATGCATACAGAATGGTGTGGCAATTTGAGAGAACTGACTTTATTCTGAACTAGAAGAGGGATTTTCCATGCAGGAGGAACAGAGCACCTCAGAAATGATCAACTCCTGCCCCTAGCCACCTCTGCATCGCCTGAAAGTTCAGCCTGAGTGTCCAGTGAACTGCAAAGGATAGGGAATCAGAGATTCATTGCAGAAGTGTATCTTCTCCCCAGAATATCTAAAATAACAAAATAAGCCAGTCATTGCTTCTTTGCCAAGAGACCCTGCATTGTGTTTGCACAGTTACTGGAACAGATGCTTCACCCACGACTGCTCAGTGCGGGGAGATGACAGACACTAGGGACTAAGAATGGTACAAAACATTTCAAGTGGAAGTGGTCATGAGGAGAATGGACTGTTCTGACTTTCCTCAAAAAGCTAAATGGCTCTCTTTCCCTCCCCAGACTTAGAGGGGCCTGCACACAGGTCATAAATCATGCTGTCACCCCTGCTATGCAGCTCCTGTTCTTAAAGGGAAGGCTGGCATTGTATCTTTGCACAACCATAAGTGCTATGAAACTGCTGTGTCCCCACATGAGCCCTTTGGAAACCCTTCTCCCCTGTTTCACACAGGGATGTGAAGGACTAGTTGACTATCTGATAAGCAAATGCTTATTGGATAGTTGACAGAATAGCAGCAACGGGGAGGCGGAGAATGGAGGGGGTACTTCAAAGTGGCAGCACGGCATGGAGCCTGGGGCCAGACCCCGGGCTCCAAGTGGTGCTGCCGCTTTGAAATGCTGCGTGCAACCTGGGGTCAGCTGGCTGCACATGGCGTTTCAAAGCGGCAGTGCTGCATGGAGCCTGGGATCAGCAGGGGAGTCCCCCGCTGACCTTGGGCTCCACATGGCACTGCCACTTTGAAACACTGCAGGGAGCCCAGCATCAGGCTGCATGCGGTGTTTCAAAGTGGCAGCGCCGCATGGAGCCTGGGATCAGCTGGGGAGTCCAGCTGACCCTGGGCTCCAAGCAGCGCTTTCACCTTTGGAGTGTAGCAATGGCCCTACAATGGCAACAGCTGTTGCTACACTTCAAAGGCGGAGGTGCCCTATCGACTAATCAAATAGTTTATGCAAAATTCAATTAGTTGATATTTAACATCTTTAGTTTCACGCTGCCCAATCATTGCTGGCTAAGAAATGCACACACAGGGCCACAGTGGTTGTTTAATAAGTTCTACTAAATGCTTTTGTGATACATGGGTTGTCAGTAAAATCATGGATGTACAGCCATTTCTTGCTCTGGGAGGAGTGTGGGGTCCCAGAGGCATGTGGTATAGGAGCAAAGAGGATATCATCTGGGACGGAGTGGGTTTTTTTAAAACTAACAGTACTGGACAATGTTTGGTTCCTGCCACTGCTCATAGTCCTTCACTGGTGAGACTTCCCCAACCAGGTCCACAGGCTGGCAGTGCAGAATAACATGCTCCTCTCCCTTTCGGTCCTTCTCTCAGGCTATATCTAGACTATGGAGTTTTTCCGGGATACCAGAGGTACCTCAGAAAATCTCCGAAAAGTGTCCAGGGAACGCGTCTACTCTTCTGACATTTTTTTGTGGAAGAGCAGACACGTTCTTTCGGAAGCCCTGCCTTCCTTGAGTCACAAAGAAGAAGGGCTCTTCCGAAAGAAGTTTTTCCTTTACTTGGCCCTATGCAGACGGGCCAAATTTTGGAAAAGCCTCTTCCGACAAAACTATCAGAAAAAGGTATGCAAATTGTGGGGCACAATTTGCATATCTTTTTCCGATTAGAAGCAGCAGTCTAGACATAGCCTAAGATGCCTCACCCTCTTCCTCCTCTGTATCCCATGATGCAAGGAGCCCAGCAGGGGTGAGGAGGGTCTCACTCTCCCGGTTGGGCTCCGCACCTGCAGCTCTGGATGTGGGCTTAAGGAACTTTACACCTGGAGGGAAGGCCAGGCAGCAAAGGGCACAGGGCGGTCAGCGGGCCAACGGCCATGCAGGCCTGCCACCGCCTGTGAGCCAAGGCACACACGCCTGTCAACAGACGGCATGGGTACCGGGCCGCGGCCCCTGGCCGCCCCACAGGCGCTGTGTTTGTGCTCCTTGTCCGTACTTCACTGCCCCGCCCTGCTTTGGGGCTGAGAGGGGGCGGGCACGTCAGCATGCGCGGCACGGGCTTTGCGCGGGGTCACACAGCAGCACCCCTGCCCCCATGGAAGGGGATGCGGGGGGAGTGGGCCCAAGCAGACACTCTCAGACCGGCACTAGGGAGACTACGCTGATTGCTGGACCCGCCTCCTGACTGACAGGCGCGGTGGCTCCGCCCCTGCGACTGGCTCAAGTGCCGAAGGGGAGGCGGAAGAGGCATCCTTAGAGAGCGGCTTCCCGGGCACTCGCGGGGCTGGTTCTTTGCGCATGCGCGCATAGCAAACAAGGCGGGGCGAGTGGAAGCGGGCGTCTGCGGGCTGAATGCGCACGCTCCGCCATTCTTCCCGGGAGAGTCGTTTCGCTTCACCAGTCCCACCGCGCACGTGTGTGCAGAGGAAGCCGGAAGTTGCGTTGGTAGTGGCGAGAGGCGCGGCCGTTAGGCACGCGGGGTTGCAGTGGGGGAGATGGAGGTGGCCGCGCAGCTGGAGACGCTGAAGTTTGACAACATGCCGGACCCGGGGAGTCCCAGTGCTTTGGGGCCGCAGCTGGAGCAGGAGCTCGGGGCCAGCGAGGCGCGGGAGCCCGGGGCCAGCGAGGCGCGGGAGCTCGGGGCCAGCGAGATGGAGATGGTGGAGATGGAGGTCGCCTCGCAGCTGGAGACGCTGAAGTTTGGCAACATGCCGGCTCCGGGGAGTCCCAGTGCTTTGGGGCCGCAGCTGGAGCAGGAGCCCGGGGCCAGCGAGGCGCGGGAGCCCGGGGCCAGCGAGGCGCGGGAGCCCGGGGCCAGCGAGATGGAGATGGTGGAGATGGAGGTCGCCTCGCAGCTGGAGACGCTGAAGTTTGGCAACATGCCGGCTCCGGGGAGTCCCAGTGCTTTGGGGCCGCAGCTGGCGCGGGAGCCTGGGGTCAGCGAGGAGCAGGGCCCCGGGGTCAGCGAGGCGCGGGAGCTTGGGGGCAGCGAGGAGCAGGGTCAGGTCTCGCTCCCTGCGGCCGAAGCAGCACCCGGCCCTGAGGGCTTGCAGGAGGAGCAACCCGGGGAGAGAAGCACCGACTCGGACAGGTGCGTAGCCCGTGTTCGTCCCTGTGCCGGCCGCCCACGCCCACTGCCGCGCCAAGCCCGCCACCGCTGCTGGCGGCCACCGCTCGGGTCGGGTTGCTCTTGGCAGTAGCAGCGGTGGTGGACCTGAGCACGGGTTTGTCAGTTTCACCTTGTGGGGCTTGGGAAAGCGCTGGGCAGGAAGCAGAGCCCTGGGCCTGTCAGTATGCACTGTCTGGAAATTGTTATTGCCCCGTTCACGTGTCTTTCAGTTCTGGTTATCCTGGTGTACTCTTGTGCTTTGTCCTCCACGGCCTCACAGGCATGGGATTCCCTGTGGAAAAGAAGAGAACTGAACATACATGCTGGATATGTGAAAACTCTGTTAAGAAAAAATTCAAGACAGAATGTAACTGTCTGGTGATTGGTATCAAATGGTGTTTTAAGACAAATCCTAATCTCTACTTTTTTTGCGGAGGAGAGGCTTTACAATGGTCCATCTAGCTTAATATCATGTCTTCTGACAGTGGCCAGTGCCAGGATCTTCAGGGGGAATAAACAGAACAGGGTTTCATCCAGCGATCTATTCTGTATGGTCCACTCCCAGCTTCTGGCGGGCAAGCCGTGGACACTCAGAGTATAGCGTTGCACCCTTGAGCTATCTTGGCTAATAGCTGTTGATGGACCTATCCTCCATGAGTTATATAATCTTTTTTTCTGAACCCTGTTATAATTTGGACCTTTACAACATCCCCTGGTATGAGTTCAACAGGGTGATGGTGTTGTGTGTGGTGGTTCTGTTGTTTTAAACCTGCCACCTACTGATTTCATTGGCTGATTCTTGTCGGATTTTCTTATTTACTTTCCATACCAGTCAAGATTTTGTAGACTTCTATCATACCTTCCTTTGGTCATCTCTTTTCCAAGCTGAAAAGTCAGTCTTTTAAACTTCTCATACCAAAGCTGTTCCATTCATCGAACCATTTTTGTTGCTCTTCACTAAACCTCTTTCAATTCTAATACAGGTTGAACCTTTCTAGTCTGGCACCCTCCTGACCTGACTGGTGCCAAACTAGAGTATTTGCCAAACCACAGGAGGTCAATATTGTCTAGCAGCATTACCAAAACTTCCATTGCTTACTGGACTCTTAGAAGACATTTTAGGGATTAATTAAAGCTAAGTAACAGAGAGCCATGAATGGTGGCTGTAAACAAACTGTGTGAACCACAGGAAACTTGGCCACACCCTTGATAAGTGGATATCTGGCTAACTAAAATCATGCTGGACCACGGATGTTGGTAGACTAAAGAGGTTCAACCTGTATATCTTTTGAGATGGGATGTCCAGATTTGCGTGCAGTATTAAAGATGTGGACATTAGGGATATAAGAGTTTAGATGGTTCCAGTTACTGGTTAAACTCCTCCTGTGGCATGGGCCTCCAGCGGGGTAAAAATTACTGTTGTTTAAATGCCTCACTGATTAAATTGTAATCAATTAGATGGTTAGTATTTTTAAATTCTTTTTACATCCCTTATAGGCATGCCAGGGATCTATAGAGAGGCATTTTATTTTCTGACTTCTCTGTCCCTTTCTTAATGGTTCCTGACATTGTGTGTCTACTTGAGTTATAACTGTGCACCATCAACTTTTTGAACTGCACTTCTTCTGTGTGGAAGACAGTGTTGCTTCTTACCTATGAAGTCTAATGGCTTAGGACTGGCTACTTTAAAGACATCTTGTGCCTTGTGTACCTTTATGACAGGGTAAATAAAGAGAAGCCATTTTCAGGGGGTTGTTACTGGTTGTGAAACTTGTTCCTTATCTGTAAGAACCGGGAGTTATATTTTGCACTATGTTCTGAAAGCATCTTTTGGAGCAAACATTTGCTTGACTGGGCTAGACTTCATGTTAATGTTTTTGTTGGTTGTAGAGGAATGATGGCTGTGTTCTTTGCAGCTGATAGTTTAATAAGTGTAATCTTGTCTTACGCTTAGCTTATAGTAATGGACACTTAAAATACCTTAACATAAATTTAATTACAATAGTGCAAGCCTAGTAAAATGGGGCCTCAGTCAGGGCTATATAAACACTCGTAGACCCAGTAAACTTACAATCTAAGAAATATAATTGTCTTGTTCCATTGCTGGTTAACGGGCCTGTTGTGCCCTTATTTGAGTTAGGATAATAGATTTAAGTATAATCCTTATAACTTTTATTTTACTGTAGCACAGGTCTTTTCTTATAAAAAGATATAGATGTTTATAATTGACTTTTTTTTTGTCTTATGCAGTGATACGGATTCTGATAGTTCATCTTCTGTCTCTTCAAGTTCTCTTTCAACTGAATCTGCTGAAAGTGGTGGACATCAAAATGGAAAGGATAACACATCCTACCATGTTAAAAAAAAAGATGAATTGCCTCTTGACGTAAGTATATTACGAAAACTCTTTTTCCAACTTTTTTCAGTTAGCCTGTTAAATATATGAAACTTAATATATTTACAGCTTTTGTGAAATCACTTTAAAAAAATAATTAGTGGGTTTATGGCTTTTGCTTGTTAGGAAGTACTGGACTTGATGATTTAAGATTTAGTCCTAAGCGGTGCACAGGGTATGGTCCAAGAGCTGAAAATACCTGAACTTCTTGGTAAAGCAGCCATCAAGTAATTAAATTCAACCTCCTTGTAGGGAAGAAAAAGAGGGAAACGCCCCCAAATCTTAAACCCATTGCAGTGCAGGTTGAATCTGTCTGGTCTGGCAATATCCCTGGTCTGGCATGAATTTAGTTAGCTGGATGTCCACTTAAATCATGGAGGGGATCCTCAAGGAATCCATTTTGAAGCACATGGAAGAGGGGAAAGTGATCAGGAATAGTCAACATGGATTCATGAAGGGCAAGTCATGCCTGACTAATCTGATTAGCTTCTATGATGAAGTAACTGGCTCTGTGAATATGGGATGTGCTATACCTTGACTTTTTAGTAAAATTTTTGATACTGTCTCCCACAACATTCTTGCCAGCAAGTTAAGGGAATATGGATTGGATACATGGACTGTAAGATGGATAGAAAGCTGGCTAAATTGTTGGGCCCAACGGGTCAATGTCAGTTTGGCAGTCGGTTTCTAGCGGAGTGCCCCAAGGATCTATTCTAGGACCGGTTTTGTTCAATATCTTTATTAATGACCTGGATGAGGGGATGGATTGCACCCTCAGCAAGTTTGCAGATGACACTAAGCTAGGGGGAGAGGTAGATATGCTGGAGGGCAAGGATAGGGTCCAGAGTGACCTGGACAGATTAGAGGATTGGGCCAAAAGAAATCTGATGAGGTTCAACAAGGACAAGTGTAGAGTCCTGCACTTGGGACGGAAGAATCCCAAGCATTGTTACAGGCTGGGGACCAACCAGCTAAACAGCAGTTCTGCAGAAAAGGACCTGGGGATTACAGTGGATGAGAAGCTGGATGAGAGTCAACAGTGTGCCCTTGTAGCCGAGAAGGCTAATGACATATTAGGCTGCATTACGAGGAGCATTTCCAGCAGATCTAGAGAAGTGATTATTCCCCTTTATTTGGCTCTGGTGAGGCCACATCTGGAGTATTGTGTCCAGTTCTGGGCCCCCCACTATAGAAAGGATATGGACGCATTGGAGAGGGTCCAGCGGAGGGCAACCAAAATGATTAGGGGGCTGGAGCATATGACCTATGAGGAGAGACTTGGGTTTGTTTAGTCTGCATAAGAGAAGAGTGAGGGGGGGGGGGGGGATTTAATAGCAGCCTTCAGCTTCCTGAAGGGAGGTTCCAAAGAGGATGGAGAAAGGCTGTTCACAGTAGTGACGGATGGCAGAACAAGGAGCAATGGTCTCAAGTTACAGTGGGAGAGGTCTAGGTTGGATTTTAGGAAAAACTATTTCACTAGGAGGGTGGTGAAGCACTAGAATGTGTTACCTAGGGAGGTGGTGGAATCTCCATCCCTAGAGGTTTTTAAGTCTTGGCTTGACAGAGCCTTGTCTGGATTGATTTAGTTGGGATTGGTCTCGATGACCTCCTGAGGTCTCTTTCAGCTCTATGATTCTCTGTGTGGAGGGACTGTGGTATTAAATGTCATGCTGATATGTTTTGGTTCCCAGTGTTTGAATTGTTTTATATAACTATAAGTAAGGATAAAACTTTCCAGATTCCTTTTTTTTGTTTTGCGTGTATTTTATATGAATCAATAGAGTAAACATTGCCCTTTCTATATTATCCCTAAAATACTTTTTTTATACATGAAACCCTCAAAAGCATGGTCTATGCTAATATAAAAATTCAGTAAAAATGGGAACCTTTATTATTATATCTGTTTACAGTGTTATGAAACTGTATCTCAGAACAGGAGACCTAATAGTGTTGGATGAAGCACCACAGATCACTACCAACTAGGATGTAAGCAATTAGTTGCCTACTCGATAAGTGTGAGCTCGACTACTCGCATCCCCGCCTCCCCTTGCTGTCTCTGCGTGAGCCAGGTGCGAGCAGTCTCAGCTTGTGCTGGTCCGGGATGTTGCGCTTGGGCATTTTAAATGTAGTAAGAGCCCAGTAGCTCTTACTACCAGGGCTTGACAAACTATAGAATTTACTCGCCTGTGGCGAGTAGACTTCAGCCGCGCGCCCCGTTTACCAGCAGCGCGTGCATGCGCAATGCGGCTCTTGTGCATGCGCAGTGCGGGGCTGGCGAGCGGCTTTCACCGCTGTTTGTCAAGCCCTGCTTACTACATTTAAAATGCAGAGCTGCCGCGCAGATGGCACCCGGAGCCAGCATGAGCCAGGACTGACAGGTGTGGCGGGGTGTGTGTGTGTATGTTTTTAAATACTGGTTTCATGAGCTTTTGTTGGCACAACCTAGTTTTTCAGAGGAATGGAGTTCATCTGAAGAAGTGAGTTGTGCCCATGAAAGTTCATGATACTAGCTACATGTTTTGTTAGTCTGGATCTGGAAAAACATAAACAGCGAATAGTCCAGCAGCACTTTAAAGACTAACATGGCTATCCCTCTGAAGTTGTGTTTACTGTTCCTCCTCCTCCAGCTCCTGGCATGCTACTGAACTGACTAAAAAGGAGGCTTTTTAACTAGTTCCAGACTGTCCTTGATTGTCACCAGGTATTCTAATCAGCCTGTCTCCACCTGTAGCACAGGGATGGGGGGGAGTAACCTTTTTGGGGTCAAGGGCCACTGACCCACAGAAAAATCAGCTGGGGGGGCCACACACAAATGAGAAGCAAAAAAACCCAAACCCCTCACTGATGTGACCCCTGACTGAGAAGGAGAGAGACATTTTCCTCAGACATCAGAGCTTGGGGGGGGAGGGGGCGGGGGCTCAGCTTTTTTCCCTTGGCTCTTTGTGCGGTATCCACCACTATTTTGGCTCTTCGTCTGTAATGGGTTGGCCACCTCTGGAATATTTGCGTAGCTGATAAATCTAAATTTAACATTCCTAACTATTACTATCCTATATAATTAAATATTTTTATGTTAATATATTTTTTCATGCTGTCATCAGATATATAATTTGATACCATTTTGTTTGCTGCTACAAAAGTATTTTCTAGTGTTGTATATGGATGCAGTTATATAAGTTCATGCCAGAAAGTGAAATTTAAAACCAAATTTCTCTTAATTCTTCAAGTTAATCTTCTACGGTTGAGTAAAACTGGCTTAGATATAATGGATATACATGCAGAAGTGCCGTGCAATACAAGTATTTTTAAAAAATCATAAAAATAATATCCCCCAAATGTGGTTTCAGCCCTTTAATTTGAACAATTGTGTTTAAATGCCATTTATTAGAATGAATTATTACTCGAATTAGCTTTTTCTTGAGATCCACAAACGTAAAATGTTTAAAATCATTTCCTTGATGGTTGGCAGGATATCTCCAACCATGAAATATTATATTTTGAACATTACTTTTATATTAGCAGGAACTACCTACTGTGGAAGATTTGACAATAGTTCTTCCTGAGGATGTTGAGCTAAAGCCCTTTGGGACAGTTTCAAGCATTATTGAGCAGTTGGGTAAGTAAATACAAGTTTTTTTTTTTATTTATTTTGTTTAAATGAAAATACATTTTTATATAATATGAGTTGTGTTATCAGTATTTTGGGAACAGTGCTGCCACAAATATCACATTTCTTAAGACTGTCCTCTGTTTCCCTTGATGAGATGCCCTTGCAGAATGAAAGGGAAAAGAGGGTAGGCATTGAATGCATTGTATTGAACAGATAAGTAATACTTGTGCTGAATGCCACTGTGTGGCTATTGGATGGGTATGTCACATGGTTGTCTGAGTAAGTGTGACAGTGTCATCAAAAACTGAATAGAATCAGCATATGTAAATGGAGAATTTGAAAGACAATGAGAAATGCAGGGCTTGTCTATACTGTCAAGAATACTTATGCTGTTGGAATAAAGAGGCAGGAATCTGTCTGTGTGAGAAATTGTTGTGCAAGGACTTGGGGAGGGAGGCAGAGTGGAGGGGGGGTGATGTTGAGGTCCCCTTCTCCCTCCCCACCCTCCGCTACTGCTTCAGGTTGGGCTGCTTCGTGCCTCTTGCTTACAAGACAGCATGCTGATAGCACACGCGCACACACACATTCCCTGCGACACTCACTCTCCCTCTTCCTCCCTGCAATGTAGTATGTCATCCTACTACATTAAAAAGCAGCTGTCAAAATAGTAGGGTGACCATGGAGCACTGGGCTTGGGAGACAATTTAAAAGCAGGCTCCCACCCCGAGCACTGGCTCGGAGCTGTCTGTTCCCCCCCCCTCCCCAGTGGATATGTAATAGTGTAGTTGATTAACCGATAAGCAAAAGCTTAGAGGTTAATGCTGTAGACTACATGCATTTCCCTCTCCCTGCCAGTAAATTTTTTCGCAGTCTGGCCAGTAGCCTGGTTTAGTCCTGACGTGATGGGTCCAAGACCTATCCCTGTTTCAGCTCTGCACTTCAAGTGTATTAAGAGCCAGCCAGGTGGGCAGGCAGTCCAGCTCAGTTCGGCTCATGCTGGGTCTGGGAGCTCGGACCCCCTTAGACCGGGACTACTGCCATCTTGCAATGCTGCCTCTTTCTCAGAAGCAGCAGCACAGAGTGACAGGCAGCTGGTCCACAAGGGAAGCTGGTTTTTAAACTGGCTCCCCTCAGACTAGTTCCAACCTGGCACCCTGCACTGCTGCTGGCTCCACCCCCAGGGATAGGCTAGTCGACTAACCGATAAAATGTCATGAGGTTACTCGACTACTGAATTAACCGATATTTAACATTGCTACTCACCACGCTTGCGCTATGAATTTGATTCTTTCACATTTTTTTTACTTTGTTCCTGGCACCTTGATCCAGGTACTGGTTGCCAGTATGAGCAACCATAGGATTGAGCAGGAGTTGGCAACCTTTTCAAACCAAAGAGCCAAACTGCATCAAAATTCAGAACAAGTGGTCAACAAAGAGTCATAAAAGGATGCCCATTTGCAAGACTGAAAATATACAACTTAATATTATTGGTGATTGATATGATTAATTATAGCATAAATGAAACAGTGTACTCACATTGTACTTATATTGTACTCACAGATTTTATTTAATGATATTCCTGCTGCTGCATCTTTTTGCACATTTCTTTGAAGTTTACACTGGCTCCCTGCTATGAGTGAAGCTGGGATGGGCTGATTTGGGGATCTAGAAGAGCCATATCTGGCTCCCTAGTGGGTCATATTTGGCTCGCGAGCCATAGATTGCCGACCCCTGGGATAGAGCATGACTGAAGTGCAGAAGTGTTACATCTATTGCGTTGATTGAAGGGTAAGCCTGGGTAGAATTGTGAAGTATAGTGGACAAAAGCATAGGTGCAGGCAGTATATATTAAAGGGATATTTCAAGTCCACATGGATCCTAAACTTATATATTATGAAATACTTCTGTTGCACATGACATCACTTCCCGCAGCTCCCATTGGCCAGGAACGGCAAACCATGGCCAATGAGAGCTGCATGCAGCCATATCTGTTGACGTAAGGTTAACAGCTGTCTGACAGCCTGCCAGTGGTTTACTTTGATGAGCTGCATGAGGCCTGTGGGTTGCCCACCACTGGTAGAAGTTATGTCAGGAATGTGAAAAACACACCCTGTGTGATGTAAGTTAAACATGTCAATAGGAGATACTTTTCTTCCAATGTAGCTACTGAAGCTGGTTGGGAGTGGTTTAATTATGATGGGAGAGCTCCCTTCTGTTGCCATAGCATGGCTATGTGGGAGATCTTACAGCGGTGCAGCTGTAAGCTGTCTAGTGTAAGCCTGATTTTGCAGGCTTGAAAACTTGAGTCAAGTTTCTAGCCCTTATGGCTTCAAACGTCACCTTTCAAATGTAAACTATTGTGGGAGTGCTGTATTCCTGATCTGCAGTCTGCCTTATGTAATAGTAGAGGGGAGTGAACTGGTCCATTAATCTTGGTTGTCAGTTCTGAAACATAATGGCAATGTGAGCCAGCTGTTTCAGTTATCACTTTAGCTATTAGTATTTCACATAATTTAGACAAGAAACAGGTTGCACTTCCCAAAACCGGCAATCTCTGCTCCGGCAACATCAATAGTCTGGCATGACCATGGATGATCCTGGATCAGAGAGCATTATCCAAAAGAGGGACTGGGCTGAAGCAGCAGGACAGGGGCTAGGGCTTGGTGGCAACTCTGAGCAGCCCAGAGTAGTGGGGCTGGAGCCAGCAGCAGCCCCCGGTAGCTCGTGGCAGTGGTTCCCAACTGCTGGTTCGCAGACTGATGTCGGGTCCTGAACTGCTGGCTGCCAGGCTGCCACACGCTACCAGCCCATGCCCATGCCTTGGCAGGCCTGTATGCAGGGGGGTGAGAATGCACCTCCCCATGGTCTCTGTGCTGGTCTGGCACCCCATCAGGCCGCGGGAGAAGCTCTTGGCCACTTTGCCTAGCTCAGCAGAGGGCAGGGACTGCTGGGGGGAGCGAGCAGGAGACCAGCTCGCAGCTATTCACCTGCCCCATGGAGTACTAGCTGCCACGGCTCTGGTCCTGTGGCTGAGTGTTTACACAGGCTCCTCTCCCCCTGTGCAGAGCAGCGGTGTGGCCAGGGCAGGACAGATCCAACTATTGCTGGGGGGGAGCTGTGGAAAGGCCGCCAGAGGATCCTGGCTGGTGACAGAGGCTCCCTGTGGAGATGAGACCTTCCCGCCTGCCCCATGTGCATCCCCCAGTCCTGGAAGTGGGTGGGAACATCCTGGCTTCTCATGCTGCAGCTGCTCCTACCTTCCCCAAGGGCACCAGGTAGGCTGGAGCTGCTCTTCCCGGTTCACATGTGGGGCGTGTAGGCTGGGAGCCCTAGCCTGTGAGCATCTCCCTTCCTCCAGGGTAGGGACTAGTGCAGTGAGGTGGGAACAGAGGGGAGTTTTGGGTGTCTAACTTTTTTCCCTCTGGGCTGCAGGCAGAACAAAAGGAGGGCATCATGTTAATTCCTTCATGGATTCTGATCCACTTCTGGCTGCTAATAGTGGCACGCTTTTCCTGAAGCAGAAACTCCAGATAGTTGCATGCAAATTAGGGGAAGGCCATATTTTCCAGGCCCTTTTGTTCTAGTAGCTGAAAAATGCACAGATGACAGTGACAACTCAGCAGGCTGTGTTGGTGGGTAGTTCGGACTTCGTGTAACTTGATGATGAGCAGTTAAATTCTCTCTCAGAGCACTACAGTCCTAGAGCTACAGCAGCCACATTTCACTGAGGGCAGGGTGCTAGGAACTCTGGAATATGGCTGACTCAAGTCCAACTAAGCTTGGACTTACATTGCTATGTGGACATACGTTCTATGTCCCAAACTCTGGGTGAGCCTAGTTCTTAAAAGCCACATGACACCTCATTCCTTTATTTCTTGCTGTAATGTCTCTCTTCTCACATTTAGCCTGCTTTTGCTTCCCGGGTATTAATCATTAATGCTCAGTCATTGAAAGTCTTGTTGTCTCTTCCAAAGTTTCTAGTTATATGTTCTTCCTTCCAGTTTTTGATGGCTGCTTCTCACCAACTCAAAATGTGTGACCTTTCCATTCCCATCTCTTATTCTTCCCACTCTGGCAATCTGCATATAGTGAAACAAAATGGGTCGATAGATTGAGGCACATGTGCATCATAACAACATTACTAACATTTTAAATATTTATCAAATAGTAAACTAATTTTTAAAGTTAGAATAAATTACGCAGGTAAATACTCAACTACTGTGAAAATGCATTGTACAATAAAATCTCCATCTAAAAACGCACCTAAAGCTACCATAGAACTGGAGGGTTTCATCAGACTGCCACAGAACTTGAGTTTGTTTTGCTGCAGAGTACATGTAGGGTGGAGGTAGTTTATCATGGTGCGAAAAGGCATATGTGAATGTTTTTTAGGTGTCTTCCATTGTGTGAGTTTGAACTTAGCTTCCAATATGTTTATTTACTGTTTACTTTGGCTGCTTATGAGAGCTGAAGGTAGACCTATTTATGTACATCTTCTGGGCTCATGTAGACAACACGGAAGATTCGAAAGAGGATTTGCAAATTCCCACAGAACTTGCATATCTTCCAATCTCACTTTTGAAAGGGGAGGAAAAGCGGCTTTTCGAAAAAGGGGGAGGGGGTATGCCGGAAAAAACCTCATCTTGATTACTTTGACTTTCAAAGTTCCACTTTCGAAAGTGAGATCGGAAGATGTGCAAATTCAGCAGAATTTGCACATTCTCTTTCGAGTCTTCCGTGTAGTCGAGATGAGCCCTCAGACTAAGGAAGAGAGGTAGTCTTACCAATAAAGTTTGCAGGCATGCTATCGTAAGTAAGTCAGACTAACAGTCGGAAACGTTGTAATTTTAGCAATTTTAAGAAATTCGCCTGCTAGGACACTTCAGTTTCAAGTCCCAATGCTAAAAGACTATCAACAACACTGCTGCTTAGAAATGTTTAATGAAGTTTTGCAGAGACATTGAGACCACACAGATAGTGAGGGAGTAATGAGCTTGCCTAATTGAGCGTTGTGCTGCCTTGAGAGGGGTCAATTTACTTTGTTTGGATTTAGTATGCCTGGATGTTATGCCCAACAGGCCCCTGGAGTTTCTGTGGGCCAGCAACTATGAACGCTGACTTCTGGTAGGATAAAGGAGCCAAACCTTAAATGCTTCTCTGCAGTAATGCAACAAAAGGAAACAAAGCCCTAGAATACAGTCAACTGTTTTTTTTGAGAGAGACTAGAAAAAATCTTCAATTTTCAATGAAGATAAATTAAAAAATTTAATTAATCTGGTAGACTCATTTCCTGTCTAACAAATTGTGTTCATAATATAATTTCTTGCATATCTTTTTAAGAGTATGTCTGTTAGAACTAATACTTCATAGCAGATAGCCTGTTCTGTCTGCATGGACCTCCCGCTGCAGGGGTTAGTGTCCCACAATCCTAAAGGAAATGTTATCTACTTTCAGGGAACTTTTTTCCTCATTCATTCTAGTTCTTGTACTGTTGTCTGAATTATAGTCTTTAACGATCTGATTCTAATTATTAGAAATATATAATCTTATGCCTTTTAAAGTGGCTATATCGTTAAGAATGCTTGTTTTCTAGTATTATATGCTTATGCTAAACACTTCAGTACAAGGTAATGGTTTTCAGGCACATGAAGTGTACCTTATGGTATGCTCATTAAATATTCCAAGGTAGCAGAATCATAAATGTTCTAGAAGAGATTACTATAATTAGTGGGTTGTTTTGTTTTTTTAAAAAGCTACCTCTCAGTGTCTGTTCAATTATACCACTCTAGTAAGCTTCCATCAATTATGCAGTATTACAGCTCTCTGTCAGAAATCTAATTACTTTACAATTATTTTTTTAACAGCAGCACTGTGTGGAAGCAGTAAAGCTTCAATATTTGTAGCGACAGAATAACATGAAGTTATAACCTCCATGCCATAGTTTTGGCACATCTGATCTTCCTTCTGACAAATCTAGTACTTTGCAGGAAGGTAGGGTTACAACAATAGAGGATATTGGGATGACCTTTTTAAAAAGGCAGGAAAAAGATAGTAGCATTATTTTAAAAAATACAAATGGAGATGTACTGATTCAATAGAAACAAAATAAAGATAGGTCCAACCTGTACTGTGGATACATCTGGTCCGGCACCCTTGGAACCTGGCTAGTCCCGAATGAGGGCATTTGCCAGGCCAGAAGTCCCCAGCTGCCCGTCCGCCACCCCCCCCCCCATTCACTGCCCTTCCCCACTGCTGGCTCCAGCCACCCCATCTGTTGGGCTGCTGCGGCCCTGGCAGCCCAGGGTGCAGCATCCATAGCCTGCTACTGGTGCTGCTGCACTGCTGGGGCTCAAGTCCCAGCCCTAGTCCTGCCAGCCTCCCAGACACCAGCCCTTTTCCCACTGGGGCTCAGCCAGGACTCCCTGATGCAGGACATCCATTGTCCCAGAGAGTCCTGGTTTTGGGAGGTGCAACCTGCACTGTCTTCAAAGCTTATCACTAAAAATGAAATGAAAAGAAACACCAGAAAAAATTTCCTATCCCCGGCAGTTTGGCATAGAGCCTCAACCATGTCTGCAGAGCACTACTTTCCTACATCCAGTCCTCCCCTCTTTCTCTCCTGTGCAGCAGTTTTCTAGTGCTTAACTGTTGCACGTCATCTCTTCCACAAATGCTCTGGTAATCATCCACTTAACTGGGGATAAGGCAGTGCCTTTCAAATCTGCTCATACTGAGTCAGTGAGCTGTTTTGTTCACTCTTATAGCAAGAAGTGACTATCCTGATGCCCATGGCACTTGTACATAACTGAAAACATACAAAGTTAATACGTCTTTAAGTAGATGCAGCCCTGTGTTCTACTTTGGTGTGTGTATGCCCAAGGGATGGAAGCTGGAGAGTTTTGCCTAGCAGTACCAGTAGGAGGTGGCGCTAACGCCTCATAGAGACTAACATCGTATTTTAACAACTATGTTCAAATTTTATCTAGCATCCGTAGTCCAGCTCATAATTTCAGTCTTCAATGATTGCATCCAAAAATAAATCTACATCACAAACTACTTTCTCCACAAGCTTGACAGGATCAAATGATACTTAATGATAACAATCAGGGCTCAACAAATACACTCGCCTGCAGCGAGTAGATTTTACCAGCTGGCAAGTGCAGGCGCGGACTGGCCTTGTGTGCCATTGTGATGGGCTGGCCGAAGCCCACACTATGGGCGGCGCGGCCCCATCCAATCTGCTGGCCGGTGGAGGAGCAGAGCGCGGCAATTCTCAGCGCCGGGCTGCCTGCATGCAGCTCCGGCGCGAGGAGGCGGGGCGCGAGCCAGAGGGCGGGACACCAGCAGACGCCAGGATGCTGGCGTGACGTGGTGTCCTGACGTCACGGCTGGCGACCGCCGGATTCAAAAAGGCTCTGGCAACCCTGCAAAGTGGAAGGCAGAAGCCAGGTAAGACAGGGGCAGGGCTATGCTGAAGGCAAGGGAAAAAATATGGGGAAGGGGCTTGTGCTGAGGAGAGGGGAGGAGGTCAGGAAAAGAAGAAAGGGGAAGGCACCAAAGGACAGGGGTGCAGGAGAGACAAATGCTCGGGGGCCAAGTGCAGACAATGAGGAAAAGGGCAGGAGGGGAGGTGTCAGTGGGAGGGGGGACAGGGTGATGCTGGAAGAGGAGAGAGTAAGGGCATTGGGGGCTAGAGGGGGAGGTACTGGGAGAAGGCTTGAAAGAAGGGGTGGGCATAAGGAAGGTGGGGATGGAGCAAGGCGCATGTGAGGGCACAGGGGCATGAGGGGAATGGGGGCAGAGGGTGGTGAGGGGGTGGGTATCAGGGGAAAAAGGGGGCAGGGCAGTAAGGGAAGGGGAAGGCACCAGGAGGGTGCAGGGGTAAGGGAAGGTGCAGATGCCAGGGGATTCTGGGGGTGAAGCAGAAGGGCAGACACCTGCAGGGGAGGGACTAGCACTAGAGGAGAGAGGCAGGGCAGGTGTATAGAGGGAGGTGTTAGAAGAGGGGATGAGGAGGGGTAGCTCACATGATCGGAGTGGGGCTACTGGAGGATTGGGCACAGGAGGGAGAGAAGGGCTGGTGGAGGGGGGGGGGCAGGTCTCAGGAAGGCTGAGGGCAGTGAGAAGGGCAGGAGTCAGGACAGCAGAGGAAGGTGAGGGGTTGGGGGGCAGCAGGCACCAGGGGAGCTGATGGAGCAAGGGGAGGAGACGTGGCAGCAGAGGGAAAAGGTAGAGGTTTATAAGATATTTATTAATAACTTATTAGTAATTACTGTTCTTATTCTTATTAGGAATTTATGCCATTAAAAAAACACCTTTTTGGGGGGCAGGGGTGGCGAGTCCCTTTTTTGTCTGGCGAGTAGGGTCTTCCATAATTTGTTGAGCCCTGATAACAAGTAATGACTTGCTACTTCTTTCTGTGATCCCGTTGCCCTTCATTTGAAAGCCAAGAAGTTTTCAGGGGATCCACATGATGTTTTGGGCTAGAAGGCAAGTTTTGCCTAGCGATGATAGTGCCTATTATGTGAAGCTATTCTGTCTTTCCCCTTCTACCTCCCCCTCAATTTCTTCTCACACTGTTCTCTCACCATGAAAGTTTACTATAAATATTGGTCCTGTGTACATAACTTTTCCTTTTCCCTTCTTCCTGCTTAGGATCACTATCAATTTGTCATTCTTGCAGTATTATAAGGGAGGTTTTATTATATAATCTTGAAGTTGTGTGCTGCAGTTTTCTTGGGTGGGTGCCTTTATAAATTCATCAGCTTGCTAATAAAATGTTGATACATTAAAAAAGCACTTTTATAGTATTATGTGTATAAAGATAAAACTTCATTTGGAAAATCATTTAATGTGTGTATATATCTCATGACAAATGTACATCAGTGTCTCATCCACAAATTTTATCATTTAAAGTTGTTTCGAAATTAAACATGCTCTTTATTTGCAGTCCCTGCTTCTTACTAAAATACTTTGGTAAATACATTTGTAAAGGTGAATGAAATTTAAACCTTGTATTTTAGTAATAATTGAATCGCTGAAAGGACTACCTGCAGTAAATGAGGAAAGCATCATTTTTAAAGGAGATCGGCATGCAGCAGGCAAGGTGTGTAAAATACAAAAGGTATTCTACTGTATTGCAATTTGTTCTATAAAACATTTACTAAGTTCGTTTGCTAGCTCTTTGGTTTTCAAAAACAATCACACTCTAAATTAAAGTATGCATCTTACATTTAACAGACTGTATATGTAATACTAGAATAATTAATCATTTCTAATCCTTGCAAGGAAAAGTGTTTTTATAAAACTGAGTTTTCAGTAAGATTCTTTAGAGGTATACTTGTAAATGAGAATTTCTTAAAGGAACACAGCCATACAATCATTCATATATGAATATTTTACCTTATCTTATGAGTTACATTTGACACAACTATAAATGAAACATGAACATTTGTTTTGTGCTTTTGAGAGCGTTTCTCTGCAGTCACTTTCACTATAGTCCGTTTCCTCTTGTTTATGTGGGAATTGGACAGCAGCGGGATCCCAAAAAAGGGTTTGGAAAATTACAAACGTTCATTCTTTTGTGTGGACAGTGAAACTGTCCCACTTTATTTGAAACTGACTGTATTTTGAGATCTTTGTTTTTAAAAGGATTACAGGACAAGTTAAGAGTTTCTGCTGTGGTTTGATTTCAGGCGTGTAAATATGTTCTAAAAGCTCGTTTGGCAGTAAATGGGCATTGTGCAGGGAACTAGGAAAAGTTTGAAAAGACTAGGATCTACTTCTAAATGGAAGGAAAGGTTTGGCTGTTTTTAGATCTATGCTGCAGTTTTAACCTTGCGCTAATGTGGTGGTGGTTAAGTATAATCAGTGGTATTGGCTGATAAGCATCAATTGCTTTTGAAAGGTGATTTACAGAGCTTACTACTTCGAAAATTTCAAAGTTCTGATGCAAACAATGACGGTGAGTTAAGGAATTTTTTAAAAGAAATTCTTAAAACAGAAAGTCAGGATGCTTCTGGATGCATCCTTCATTTAAAAAAACGAAGTGGTGACATCTCTTTATCAACATGTCATACTGACATTTAACTACTAATTAGCAAACTGTATGATTTTTAGGAATGTGAGTTTTTGTGTAGTCAGGAATTATCTGCAGCTCTCCTAGAGAAGATACCCCAACATTAATTAACAGCTTTTCAGAAAGTGAACACCTTGTCATAGGGAAGATAATGTGATAGGATGTCTAGTTGGGTTTTGTTTCCATCTGTCTGAATCAACTGCCTGTGGAATAATAAGCTGTAATACGTTCAAAGGAAGAAGAGTTTTTCTGTGTTTTCATAAATAGAAAACTGACCTACACTTACTATAAAACAGGTGGGGAACCTTTTTGGAGACGGGGGGGGCCCTGACAGAAAAATCAGTCTGGGACCTCACACAAGTGAGAACCAAAGAAAAAACAAAACAACAAACCCTCACTGATTGAGAAGGATAAAGACACTCCCCACATTTCCCTTGCACACCAGTGCTCAGGGGCCCCAGGCTAGTAGATTTTGTGTGTTCTAGCCCTGTGGGAGATGGCAGGGGAGTTGGAGTTGAGAATGTTAAAATGCGATTATCTGGCTAATCGTATAGTCAGTACAATTTGTATTGACTAGACGATTAGTCAATAAGCGCCTCTGCAGAGCCTCAGTGGGAGTAGCTCCAGGAGCCGACTTGAGCCAGGACTGCTCAGTCCTGGCTCATGCTGGCTCCGGAGCCATCCACACTGCAGCTCTGCCTTTTAAATGTAGTAAGAGTTGCTGGGCTCTTCCTACATTTAAAATGCAGAGGCGCAGCAATCGTGCTAAGTCCAGCAGCTTCCGCACACAGCCATCCCTGGCCGTGTGAACAGGGATTGCTTGACAGCAACAGCCCCTGTCCGCAGGGTGGCCCAGCTCCCCACTGGGATCCCTGTGCACAGGGGCTGCTGTTGCAAAGCAGCCCCTATCTCCTCTTCCCCCACCCCCCACTGCCTCTGATAGAGGCAGCGGGGTGGGGTGGGGGGATGGGGCAGGTGGCACCCTGGAGATGGTGCTGGGGTGAGCTGGGATTTAAGCCGGCTTCCCCCCCCCCCCCCCAGCACTGGTTCCTTCCCCCCCATTGTTGCCTATAGGTGGCAGTGCCGGGGGGGGGGGGGGCGGCGATGCAAAGAGCATGGGGCGAGTGGGTACTGCTTGAGTCCCTGCTTGCCCTGTGCTCCCTGCATTACTTCTGCTCTTGTGCTTTAGAAATGTAGAAGTGCCCACAGATACTGTTGTTGGTGCCATGGTGACAAGATTGGATATGGAAAAAGAAAATTGTCTTTAGCAGTGATATTTGCTGAAGAAAGACTAGAACTGTTAAACAACCCACCAAAAAAATCTAATAACCTCAACATGCAGAAAATTATTTGTTTTTAAAAACACAATAGTTAATGTTGTTGTCTTGATGATGATGATAATAATAATAATATTTACATCTAAAATTTCACAGTTGTCTTTCGCCTTGGCAGTATTTTTTTTTTCAGGTAAATTGTAACTTTTTTTTTTCGTTTCAGGTATTTGAGATATTTGGTCCTGTTTTGCATCCCTTCTATGTATTACAATTTAACAGCCCTGAGCATATTGAAGCAAAAGGTATTCATATCAAAGATACTGTGTATTTTGCACCATCAGTGGAGGATTTCACTCAGTATATTTTCACAGAGAAACTAAAACAGTGAGTCTTTAACTTATTAAAATATTAGTATAATGTATATGGTAGCTAAACAAAACGCAGTATTTTAAAGAAGGATAGTAACAAAAAAGGTACAAGTTTGGCAATACCAACTCTGACAAAGATTAATCTCATTTTCTCTGCATGTATTTTGTAGTTGTTGATTTTAAAGACAAAAACACCCCCACAAAACTGATCCAGGAATACACAGCCATTCTGTAGATCAGTGTTTCCCAGTTTTATTTGGCCATGGAACCCTTTTAAACTCGAAAGAATTTTGTGGAACCCCTAATAGCAGTCTTACATATGGAGATATATAACAGGCGATTGCATTACTGACTGACTGCGCGTGCAGCGCTGAGTAGTGACATCATCATCCCCACTCTCTAGCTAAATTGGCATTACATAGGGACACTTATTGTGGCAAGCACAAACGAAAATTGTTTTCAATGAAATTCATAAATGCTTAAATATTAATTATTTTTTAAAATCATAAAATGTTGTTATAATGGAATTTTCTTGCGGAACCCTTATTTTGACTTCACGGAATCCCGGGGTTCTGCGGAACACCATTTGGGGAACACTGCTGTAGGCTGTCTGTACATACAGTAATGAAAATTATTAAAAATAACAAATGTAAGCTAAGTGTTTATGAACAATTACTGAAATGTAAATTGTTAAAATAACCTAAAATACATAATAGTTTCCAGTCTTTCCATGTTACTATTTTATCTGAAATAGTTTAATTTTATTATAACTAGCGCAATTTCTGCAAAAAAACCCCCACCCTTTCTTTGTAATATACTGCATTTTTCTTCTACAAATGCAAATTCTTCTAAGAATTTATCATCCTTATCAAAATTCCTGACACTTATTTCTGATTCCAAATTTGATGTTATAAAATTGTCTAGCAACATGACAAAGTAGTACTTGTGCAACTGTAGTTAATATTACCCAACTCAGATTGCATCCATGTGCAACAAGTGGAGAGGGGGGATGGCCTTAAGTGGTAGAACATTCTGTCCTGGCCTATTGTTAGCTGCAAGGCTGCCACAAAGCATTTAATACTGGCTTTGCATTCCTCTCATCGCCCAGATTCCTTCAGTGCAGCTGGATTGATATATTTTTGTGCATGTTGGCATGCTGGGACTGACCTGAGAATCAGAGCTCCAAGCTAGCTGTGCTTGGATCTCTTATACATTCAGCTCTTGTGCATCCAGCATTGATGACAGCAATTATAATGCCCAATATCAGGGCTGGGCAAGATGTGGCCCAGGGACTGGATCCAGCCCACTTAACTCTTTGATCTGGCCAGCAGACTGCATCTGGCTGTTTTCCATTTATATCCTGCTGCCCATGCCACCACACTTCCAGGTGGTGGCTCTGGAAACAGGATCCTATTTAAATGGCTCCTGGTCAGCGTGCTACCCTGGTAGGGGCTGGAGCTGTGAGCCCTTTAAATAACAGCAATTTAAAGGCCTTGCAGCTTGTGGCCCTGCTACTACCATGTTGCCTAGTAGCAGTACTTGAGGCTCTGGCCCCTGCTAGGATAGTGCTGCAGCCAGGAGCCCTTTAAATAGCTGCAGCAAATTTAAGTGGCTGCCAGGCAGTGCGATAGTGGCAGAGCTGGGAGCCCTTAGCTATGTTTTTAATGCTGGGGGCTGGGCTAGTTCCTAGCCACACTCCTTCTGTACCAGGCCCCACCCCTTGCAGGGCTGGAGCCAGCCATGGCCACATACCAAAATTGATTAAATGGCCCCCCTACAAAAATTATTGCCCACTCCTGCACTATATTAAACTTACCAGTGTCTCCCTATCTCTTCCAATGGAGTCTCTGGTAGGTTCCAGTCCTTTCAACCCTTTTGCAGGGTTTGCCTTCCGACTTGGACAGACATGTCAACTTGTAGCATCAAAATAAAGGCCATCCCATCAGTTCAACTGGCTTTGTCGTTCTCCCCCCCCCCCCCCCCCCGGCTTTCTGAAGCAATTAGTAAAATTAGTCATTATCCCTTCCCCCAAGAGAAGCCTCATCCATTGGTAGGGTTGCCAGGTGTCCGGTGTTGAACAAGACAGTCTGGTATTTTCGCCTCCTGTCTGGTTTAAAAAAAAATTTCAGAAAATACTGGACACCTAAAATTTCTGGTATTTTCTGATTGATTCCCCCTCCCCCAGGCCAGGAGGCAAAAATCCCGGGTGCTTATCGGGTTCCACAGGGAGCTGTCTGGCCCGGTGCAGGGAGGCAAGATGGCAGGTGGCCGCTAGCAGCCTATTAGGTCAAAAAAGCCTCAAAAGCATTTCTTAAAGGGGCCATGCTGGTTTTTAATTAAAAAAAAAAAAAATTTTTTTCTTAATTCTTGGGGTCCCTTTTTTAACCCTCAACAACTTTGGTCTCCCCCTCTTCCCCTCCAACAGATTTTTTCCCCTGGTGGTGTGGTGTTGGTTGTTTTTTTGGGGTGGGGTGGGGAAGGTGTTCGGTATTTTTGGTTAAACCATCTGGCAACTCTATCTATTGGGTGTGTGCACAATTACTTTTGGTGTTCCACAGTAATCACCACCGAGATTCCAGGTTCTGCAGTGAACCAGGAACATATAAGTATACTTACTGAGACACAGATCAATGAATATTCTATAGACCTGCATTATCTGGACATTCTCAGGATAATAGTTTTTGTATGGTGCATATCATACAGTGAACATTCATAATATTAAATGTTATAGTCCCAACATAACCTGTGTCAATCAGATCTGCCACAAGGCACTATAAGAAAATGTGGACTTTTAGGCACTATCTTGCAGGAGGGCAATCTGCTATTCCCTGAATCGGGGGGTGGGTGGGTGTGTGTGTGTGTGTGTGTGTGTGTGTGTGTGTGTGTGTGTATAGATATAAAAAATTTTAATCTACATGTTTGAAAATTGGATGAAAATATCACAATTTGTTCTTATCGCTGTAAACTTATGGAAACTCCATTAGTGGCTCCATAGTTAAGATTGAGGTTCTTTTTGAACTTAAAATAATTTTATGTTTAAAGAATTCAGTAAATCTCCCCAAAATTACAGTCTTTGGGCACAGAATAAATTTTCTGAGAATTTACAAATAAATCCAAGTTTAAGTTTAATTTACAAGTGGGTCTGCCAAGAAACTTAACACTTGTCTGACACACGGTGCTGGGTCCTGAGAGCTCTTAGTAATGGAACAGTTCGACCTATTCAAGCTTCCCATATAGTCATAACTCAGTTTATTGGCTACATTTCAAGAAGCTGCAAAGGATTAAAGCCACTTTTTGCCATTATTCTTTGTAACATTATTCTTTGTTTCTCCTTCAGCTAGTCCTGATAAATTGTGGTATTACAGAAAACTATTAAATATCACCCTCTTTCAAAAAGATTGACACATAACTCACATAAACAGTGAAGTTAGCTTCCATTAAAAAGAAGTTCCCTATGAAAACGGTCACTGCTTCGTATTCCCAAAAGGAATATTCCCAAACCTAGGTGCCTGAGGGGAAAAAAGTCACATTTCTCTATTCCTCAGGTATCTTGGCTTCTCATGAGGGAAAAGAAAAACAACCAAACTAGAAATCAAATGTTTTCAGAAACAAATATCTTCTAGTTTGAAACTACAACCAGTATTGTATATGAATATTTATTGTATGGGTACTGCATATTTGTTGGATTAATTAAAGGTACCTTAATTATGTATTTCCATAACTTGCCATGTTTGGATATCACTTATATTAACTTTTACACACTTAATGTGCCTTAACTTTGAATATCCTGGGTTTGTAATACTTGTTGCTGGGATAGTTACATCTCCTAACACTTATCCTTTATTTACCCATGTACATAACCTTAGCAAATGAAATATTTTATCTAGGAATGTAATAAGATTACACAATTAGGCTTTTAAAAGACATTGATGGGTGAACACATTTGCTATGAGAAGTTATAATGGCAGATACAGTTTAAAATTCGTTCCTAACAAAGCAAGTACTAGTGATTCTTCACACAAGGTGCAATTTGGTTAAAATTAGATTTTTAGAAGGTAGGAATCAAACTTACCTAGCGTTCTGAATCCCTTACATGATCGTTAGTACACTTCAAGGAAAATTATGCTTGAAATTCAGATTTCGGAGCCAGGTTTGTTTTGTTTTGCTCTTAAATATTTGGAAAGGTCATTTTTCATGATACGTTCCATCTTGAACGAAGGCCACCTCTCCTCGAATGTTAGTTTTATACAGTCCAAGGCCAGAGGGAACCATTAGCTCCTCTAATCTGACTTTCCCATTAACTTTTACCCAAGTGCACCTATATCTGTTTTATTCCATATCAATAATTTGTATTCATCCTTTAAGTTAAAACTCAGTTTTGAAACTAGCTAATTAACACCTGTATAGTGAAAAAACTTAAATAAGGAATACTTCTGCAGCACATTAGACACTAACAAAACATGTAGATGGTATCATGAGCTTTTGTGGGCACAACCCATTTCTTCAGATGAATGGAGTAAGAGATCCAGGGTATACCTAATTAGGAGTGAAAGAGGGATGGGGGAGGGAAAGAGGGGGAAAAAATAGGAAAATATTGTGAATTAGAGCAGTGGTTCCCAAACGTTTCGGCATCATGTTCCCTTTTTTTATTTTTGAGAAACCCTCACGCACGCACGCACGCAGCAAAACTCGTTGAGCGCAAAAAAACCAAAACAACTGATCGGGGCTGAAAACCAAGTTGCCCTTTTAAAAGCAGAGCAGGCATTGCCCTTTTGAGGTGTCCGTTTTGAAGTCTACCCGGGACGCTCCATCCTCCCCCTGCCCCAGCCAGCCCGAGCTGCATTTGTTCCGGTGGACGCCCGAGAGCCAGGAAAAACAGAAAATAATGGACATTTCACATGTCTGATATTTTCTGAATTTTTTTTACCAGATGGACCGGGGCGGGGATTGATGGGGAGGGCTGGGTCGCCTTCTCCGCCCCCCTGGAATTTCTTCACATACACCCAGTTTGGGAACCTGTGCTAAATGAGGCTAATAGAGTGGGCGATAAGTACCCAGTGCTTAGCTTTTTATGTTAGGGTGTGGAATGTAGTGGCCCATCCAGGTCAGGTCTTTGTTCAAACCTTGATTACAGGTGTCAGACTTGTGAATGAAACCAAGTTCTGCAGCTTCTCTCTGAAGCTGGTTTGTGAAATTGGCTTGTAATAATATAGTAACTTAGAGATGCATTAATGAGTGCCCAGTCAAGTTAAAATGTTCCCCAGCAGGTTTCTGTGTTACCTTTTTGAATATCTGATTTGTGTCCATTAATCCTTTGTCATAGAGACTGTCCAGTTTGGCCAATGTACATGACAGAGGGGCATTGCTGGCACTTGATGGCATAGAACCATAGATCACACTGGTGGATGTGCAGTTGTATGAGCCTCTGATGTGGTGGCTTATGTGGTTAGGTCATGTGACAACCCCTAACCTGAAACATATTATTTCTAGTAATCATGCAGCACACTCCATCATGCTCACCCAAGAACCCACCAATGCAATCAGTCTTGTGCCATCTCTATCCCTGTTATCTATACAAGCAACATCATCACAGGACCTAACAACCATAAGCTACCACCTTTGATGTGCACTGTACATATGCTGTGTCCCCAGCCTAAGGTAGGCGATGCTTAACATCAGGAAAGGCAGGAGGCAAGACAAAAGGGATAATTTTAAATTTTTAGCATTTTAAAAGGGAAAACCCAAAATTGTAGAAGGCAGATATGTACTGTAAAATATTACAGGTTGACCCCCTCTAAAATGTCGTACCCTGGTCTGGCAACTTCCATTGTCCAGCATGATTTTGGTGAGTCAGATGTCTGACTAAAGCCAGAATTAGTTTGCTACTGCAGATTGAACCTCTGTAGTCCAGCACTCCTTGGTCTGGCAAGATTTTAGTTAGCCAAATGTCCATTTATCACAGGTGTTGACAAGTTTTCTCCCAGTCTCATAAAGACTGTTTACAGCAACCAGTCCTAGCTCTCGGTAACCTGTGCTGATATTTAGCTCTAATTTACTCCTAAATGTTTCTTAGGAGCCCAGTAAGCAGTAGAAGTGTTGGTAATATTGCTAGACAAAATACTTTAGGGATGTTAAATTGATGGCTCTTAATACATTTAAAAAGCAGAGGTGCAGTGTCTGGAACAGGGCAAGAGCCGGGAATCAGCTAATTCCTGGCTTGCGCCTGGTCCCAGTTTCATCTCTGCCTCCCCTGCCCCTCCCTCCCCCCGACAGTTCTGGGGGGGAACCAGATTTTAATTCGACTCCCCCAGCATTGGCTCCTGCTCCCCCCACTCTGCTACCTCTCTCTGATAGAGGCAGTAGGGGGAGGGGGAAAGCATATGGTTATCGGGTAGTCAACTAGTTCCTTACCTCTCTATGCTACTTGTTGTTGTTGTTGTTGTTAGCCATAAGTTGTTAAAACATAAACCTTTGTGAGCTTTTACTCACTTCCTTACTTTGTACAATTAACACCAAATATATCATTAACAAGAACAAAACCTCTCCTTCATTGTCCAGCTCTACTTCTGCTGTCTTATCTTTTGCTTCTCTTCACCTCGTAATTCTTTATTTTTCCATTATGTGCCTTTGAACTGTATACTTTCAGTAGATATTCAGATAAATCTTCTCTGTTCACTTCTTTTAGGTCCTTTTGAAGAGGGTCTCCTCATTTACTGTTTTCAACACAACTATTTGATCCATTCTCTTTTCACCAATTATATTTCCTTTCATTTTTTTTTTCTGCTTGATACATTCTCTTCAGTACACTTGTGCATTTTATTTTCCTCTAAATCAGTGGTCCCCAACCTTTTGGGGCTGCCGGGTGTCTGGGGGCGGGGCCGCTCATGTGCTGGGCATCCGGGGGTGGGCCGCCCACGCGCCCAGGACTGGCACTGCCCATGTGCTGCGCGCCTGGGGCAGGGGCCACCCACGTGCCTGGGGCCGGCACCGCACATGTGCCACATGCCTGGGGCAGGAACTGGCCCAGATGATTCGGTGGGCACACACAAATGCCCCGGTGGGCGCCATGGCACCTGTGGGCACTGCGTTGAGGACCACTGCTCTAAATCCATTCTCTAGTAGTGGCTGCTCTCATATGCTCAATTCTATTTTTTTTGCTGCTTCTGACCTGAGACCTTGTTTGTTTTCCTTCTCATTGTTTTTTCTCACGTTCCCTACTTTTATTCTACTGTTCTTCTTTTGTTACCTCACCTTATCCCAGCTCCAGTTCATCTGCTAATTCAGTAGCTGGTAATAGTTCATCTGCTAATTCTCTCCTCCTTTTCTAACAATTTTGTCCAGCTGAGCCATTTCTAACATCTTTGAGTCCATCCTCTGGGTTTAGCGACTTTTCTCTCCCATTGACTGTTCCCTTCATCAAATGGTATTCCATGCTGCTGAATCGCAGATGTAAGCCTTAATAGCACCTCAGTAACTCAAAACTGCAGCAGGTGCTAGTGCTGGGGCCAGGTTTAGTACAGAATTTGTTCAGAGCATCTTTCTTTGTAGGTTATTACGGTCTTCATTGATAATGTGTTGACATTCAAAATCTATATGAGCAGAGAAATTTCTGTAATCAGAGCATAGTTAGGAACCATCACGTACAGGTGGTGGAACTAGGCTTATTGGGTAGTTGAGACAGCTACTCGACTACTCACATTTTCTCCCCCTCCCTTAGTGTGAGACGCAGCAAGGGGGGAGGAGGAGCCAGTGTTGGGGGAGCCAGCTTAGAGGCAGCAGCAGTGGGGGGACAGGAGAGGCTGCTGCGAAGCAGTCTCTGTTCGCAGTGGGCCTGGACCAGGACTGCTATGGCTCTGCATTTTAAATGTAGTAAGAACCGCCTGGCTATTACTACACTTAAAATGCAGAACTGCAGTGGGGGTAGATTCTGGACTGAGCGCCTTCCTTATCGACTAATTGTGTAGCTGGTATAAATTGTATTGACTACACAATTAGCCAGGTGCCTGCCTCTTAACATTCTTAATGCAATGTTGATGTTTTCATAAATTATTTTTTCATATCTCTTAATTTGCAGCAGACTGACTAGTGGAAACTCAGGGAGGTCGTCAAGCTGACCATTTTTACATTTGCTTTTTATATTGATATCTTTGGGGAAGGTGTTAGAAATATTTGAGTGAAATTTAACTTCAGACTGGTAATTCTTCATCTTCTGTGTTAATACGCAAGAAGCATTTATATATATTTTTTTCTTTTAAGCCATCTTTCTTTTTGCAGTTTACTTACTGGCACAACAATCTGCACCCTGCTAGAACAGTTGAATGCACTCCAGCTGGGGATTGAGGTGGGGGTGAGGGGGTTCTGATAACAGGAAGGAGAATGAGATAAATATGATAGCAAGAGGTAGTATGTGACCTTTGTAGTTTGGAGTGCAATGGTAAGCACAAACCTGAAATATCAATAAAGAGGAGAATGAGTTGGCTGGACAGAGCCATAAATATGAAGAACCTCATTTTAACTGTGCCTACTCTTCCCAACTATGCTCTGCTATTGTCAAAACAGGCCCCTAGGAAAGTGTGGGGCTGTGCCTCAGTGTAGCATATTTTGCTTTTAAAACATTTGAAAAAGTACTCAGCCAAAGCATAAGGACTTTCACTTTTCACTCAGAGTAGGAACATTTTAAGTGGTGGCTAGCAACAGCATGATCTACCAAACTGAAATACATGTCAACTAGATAGAAATGGTTCTAAAAACAAGCTTAAAATCCACTTATTTTACTCAAGGTGCCTTAGCGACCTGTTACCTTAATGATTTTTTGTAAAATAATTAAAGTTATAGAATTATGAATTTCTTGCTAACCAGCAAAGTAGGTTGCTATTAAAAGCTTCTCAAAATCTGCGTCCAATTTTTTTTTCCCTAGGGTGAAAGGTTCTGATGCATCATGGAAGAATGATCAAGAACCACCACCTGAGGTAAGTTTTAGTGGATCACTTGGTTTCCACTTTGAATTTGCCTTTAGTGTCTGTGTATCTCAGTTAGGGATGCAAAAATCCTGTTTAAAATTTTAACTGGTTAAATGATATGTTTAATTAACTGGCTCGCAGCCCCGGCCCAGAGCAGCTCTAGCTGGGCAGGGCCCACCATACTATAATGCTTATGGCAATGCTTATCGGATAACTGGTTAATCAGGTACCCCTTTACATTTTTAATCTCATCCCAGGTTTGACATTCTTTGGGCTACTTCCAAAATATAGATTATCTTACTCTAGCCTGTTAAGATAGCTTGGTCCACTCTTGCTTCTTGTCTATAGCCAAGAAAGCAGACAAATGATATCAAATATTTTTGGAGTGATTTCATATTTTTGTACTCGCCTTGTATGTAATTCACTGGCTGTGACTGCTGCTAGTAGCAGGTTGAGGTCTGGACACAAGTTCTGCATCTGCAGATAGGGGAAGAATGGTCTCCTCTTTCCCTCCTGGTAATAGGGTGTCAAATTAACAAGCTGTTATGGCCTGTTATAAATTCCACCTGTGATGGCACTGTGTTGGCAGGATTTATTGATGATTAAAACAAACTGGCAAATGTAATCCTAACAGAGGGTCAGATTGGGGCAAAGCTCTGTCTGTGGATTTCATTAGACACCTTGAACTTTTGTTAGAGCACTGGCTTCTACTGTTACTTTGACAAAACATGCTTAGCTTTGTTCCTCTTCTTTAACTTTGGATACTAGAATTGAAATGGAATATCTCCTCTTTTTGAGGGGGTTGGCATTTATATTGGACAAGAACTAAAGGAGACAAGATCAATTATCTGCTCTTTGGGTTTGATTCCTTCAATTAAGGAGAGACCTTTTATTCCTCCTTTCTGTTATCATATTAGCATCTGCAGTAATTTTTAGCTTGTTTGTCATCAGATCAAATACATCAACAGCATCAGCAGGGTATGTCATTCCAGAGTCAGAACAAAGTATTTTGGGGATGGGGGTGGGTGGGTGTGTGTGTGTGTGTGTGTGTGTGTGAAATCAAGGCCTAAATTTAGCCAGGACTACTCAACAGGTGGCCCGCAGGCCACATGTGGCCCACAGCTCATTTCTTTGTGGCCCACGGTGCAGTTTGGGTTTATGCAGGGCTCAACATGCAGCCTGCGGGTGGGAGTCAATACAAAAAAGTAGTCAATATAATGGTCTTCTGTTGATATGTGTTAAATTCGTGGATTGTCATTGCTTATTGAAAGTGCTGTCGTGGGTGGACATTGGGTAGATATTGCATTTTTATTAATATCAGTAGAACTGACTTAAATGGGGCCTGCATGTTGTGTAGTTTTGCCTTAATCTATGTATTTGTGCCCATCAGTGTGAAATAAGCTATTTGCGTATATTTGCATGTATATGCAACTACACTTAAGTTGCAGCCCTTGGCATGTTCTGTGAGTATCATTTTGGCCCTCAGAGCTTCCTGAGTTGAGTAGCCCTGATCTAAGCAGTCTGCTACCTCCCCACCATCTTTGTTGCACACCAAACCTGAGATGTGATGTGAAAATTAAGTGACCAGAACCAGGGGTAACAGCAGGGTTCCTTCATTTCCTCAGCTGGGGATAGCTAGCCCATTTTATCAGCAAATTTAAAAAAATAGGTCTTAGACATTATAGAAAAGGCCTGTGCCATTCAGTTTGTAAAACCTTTTTCTCCTGCCCTTCTCTTCAGACTGTCTGATGAGGCTATTCTATTTTAGAAGTTTAGTTACCTTCCCTACAGAAGTCAAAGAAGTATCCAAACACCTGAGGGATCAGAAGTTTTATTCAATTTACTTTACTATACAGAAGAATAGTGTGTTATCCAATTTTAGAGCTAAAATACTTGAACTATTCAGAAGTTTCAGTTCTGTATGTTAACTCTAGTCTCCATAATCTCTTCACTTTCTGTCATGGATTGGTTCATGACTCTCAATTTAAGGGACACTTCTCCATAAATTTATTGGACTGTATTACTGTGGTAGCAAAATGACATTTCTAGGATAAGATGCTGCTCTTTGGCTTGCCTGCAGCATCAAGAGTTTTCACAAAATTCTTCTCTGTGATGGCAGTTCAACTGAGAATTCAGGATATTTCTGTTTACTCCTATTTGGATGATTGGCCATTTGCAAGGATCTGCTAAGCCACATTGCTTTTATAATCACCCTTTTCTCAAACATGGGACAACTGCTGAATATTAAACAGTCAAATCTCTCTCCAACTCCGGATCTTGTTCTTGGACTCCTTTTTTGGACTCAGTAGCATGGAGAGCCTTTGTATTGGAGGACAAATGTAAAATTATAAGCATTCAGATGTGTCGATCAGATACTAATCTTTCTTTGGATCTTACGGCAGCTACTGATTACAAGATTTCATTTATATACCTCACAATGAGACCAGTACTGTATTAGATGTCTTGAGTATACAGACCAAATCTAGACACTCTTCAAATATTATTTACTGTGCCTTGAGATATTTTGGACAAATTGATGTGGTAGTCATTCTCAGAGGTGTGCAGCACCATCTCCTGTAATTGCTGATAGTAGCTTGTGTCAACAGATGTTGAGAGAGGTGGCGATTGCATCTTAAGGTTTGAGGTCACTGGACCTCTCGAGTCTTGCACATTGTAGTGAACCTGAGAACTATTTGTCTGACACTGAGATCACTCCTTCCTCACTTAACAGAACTACCTGCAAAACTCTTCTATGTGTTATGCCAATAAATGTCTGCTCACCCTGGTAAGCTATGTGCAGAGATGATCAGGTTATAGGACTGGTGCGTTCTTCATGACGTTTATCTGGTCGTCATGTGTTTAGCAGGAGAGAACACCATTGCAGTTTGTTTCAGTAGAGAGAGTTCTCAAATGTATGAATGATCCCTGAAAGATTAGTTGATTCAGAGCATATTTTCCAGTTGGAATCAGCAAGACATGGACCTGCTTATTAGGAGGTTCGACAAAAAGTGTTGCCATTTCTATTCAAGTCCATTTCTATTCAAGTGTTGCCATTTCTGTTGCATTTCATGCCCCTTTGCCGTGTTCTACCTTTAATATATGTTGCACAGGGATCTCTGCAACGGATTAATTTAGAATAATTTGAATTATTTTAGGCTCTCTTCTATAAGAAGATGTTAAGTGTCCCTGAAACCAGAAGCCAGGCCCGCTGGTGAACTACTGTCTCTTTCACCAGTGATTTTCCTTGACACAGATAACGCACACTCACACCAATTTAGGGCTAAACCATATATTATAAATTTTGTAAAACAATGCATGAAACTTTCAACAATCGAGAACCAAACCAACCCTAACCCAGAACAGAAAAGATAGAAAAGCTCCTAAAAACAAGGAAAGGAAATACGTTACACACTCCTGGTAAGTGGAAGTGATTGTGGCATGCTGGTGTTGCTCGTGACCTACTACTCATTGGCGAATGTAAAGCCTTGGAGGAACAACGAGGAGATCCCTAGAAGCACAAATCCAGGCCTTCTGTACAGGATAGTGAGGGAATCCAAAGCTGTTAAGTCCACAGTGGGCGGCGGTTGTTCCTTAATGTGGAGGTGGATAACTCTTCAGTGTAACCATACACACCAGAGGGTAGTCCAGATGCTGTGAGTGAAGAGAAGGCTGCTCTTATCCCAAGTGTCCAGTCCGTATCCTGAGCCTTCGCTACAGGGCAGGGACAACAGTAATAACAATGCACCCTTGGTCTGGATCCAAAGAGAAGCCAACTGCAAGCTGAACTCTCTTTGCATGAGGCTTTTATTGACTCCGAAGTGGGAGAACTAGTTGTGTGCTGAGTGCATCACGTTGGTGCTGTGAGCATAAATCTGTCGTGTCACGTGCACGGATTTTAGGCTGGGTACACAAATTAGGGCTGAGTGCAGAGCACTTTAGGCAGGAAAATCCAGATCTGACTGGTTTTTATCCCTTCCCCACAGTTCCATGGAAGCAGACTCCATTTTGAATTACTGATTATACCTTTTCAGTATTCAAGCACTCTTTACATAGTACATATCTTGATTACCATTTCCCTAATTACATGTAAGACATATGGGCTTAACACTGCTTTACTGTTAAATGTTTTGGTTTTTTTAAAGGATTAACTGAATAAGGTGCCCTAGTTGTTCTAGAAGAGGTACAAAGTTCATGCAACGCCTTTTAGGAATCATGACTGGAAAAAGTTGCTGAAAGGTTTCTTAAATAATAAACATTTTGTTGGGATATACTTCATAACTTTATTACTCATACATGGAATTTATGAATATAACTACTTGCCATTCTGCTTTTAAAAGGATTTTTTAAAATCCAATCGTTTCATCAGTGTATTAGCTTGTCATCTTTTGTAGAAATAAGTGCCCATTTTGTTTTTTACACCTGCTATATTAAGTAACCATATTAAAGGTTGAACCTCTCTAGTCTCGCACCCTTAGGATCTGACTGATGCCAAACCAGAGAATTTGCCAGGAGGTCAATATTGTGTACCAGCATTACCAGCACTTCCACAGCTTACTGGGCTCTTAGAAAACATATAGGGGTAAATTTAGAGCTAAATAACAGCACAGAACAGTACTGAGAGCCAGGACTGGTGGCTGTAAACCAACTTTATAGGAGTGAGAAACTTAGCCGCACCCATGGTAAATGGACATCTGGCTAACTAAAATCTTGCCGGACTAGAGAGTGCTGGACTACAGAGGTTCAATCTGTAGTAGCAAAATAAATCAGTTGTAGTTTTTTTTTTGTTTTAAGTCCAAAACAAAGCAAGTTCTCAAAGAACTAATTATACCACAAGACTTTTTTATAGTGTGTGCGTGGATGCTGAGACTTTCTGCTAACTAATACTGGTCTTAAATGACTTGTGTTAGCCAGAATTCCAAATGCTGTATAGCCAAGCTAAATCATAAAATAAATGATACAATAGTATTGAATGCGTTAGAATAATAAGTTGTCACTGACAATCTATATTATTTAAAAGAAAAGTGTTTTCTTCCTACTAGTCCAGTGTTCAGCAAGCAGAGTTCTTGGCCACCAAATAGTTTTAAAATTTACTATTGTGAAACTTCTATTGTAGAAATGTGTATATTTTTATATTCTATACTTGTGGATTGCAGACTATAGTAAGAGGCATCAAGTTAAAATGTATCTGGTTTTTTTGCTGTTGATTGTGCTATTCACAAAAAATACTGTATGTATTGGATTATTTTTCAACTTGATTTGTTAACAGTGAGTACTTAACAAGCAGTCTATCCTCTGTGTAAATGGTTACTTTCTCATTACTGCCTTTAGGCAGCTGAATAATTAGAAGGATCTGATTTTTAAAGGCACTTAGGTGCCCATTGATTTCCATGTGTCTGGCCCAAGTTTGAAAGGTGTTTAGGCACCTATATGCTTTTTATTTTTCATCTGTATTAATAGTTAGTAGCTGGGGATTTGTTGGCCTGAGGAAGAAAAGCAAAATTAATGTTTTTCCACCCCTTGATATGAGAATTTATGGTATGTGCTATATTAGATTCACTTACTCTGCGCAAGGGTCTAAAATCTTTATTAAGGCAAAATGCTCAGTTAAGTGGTAATTAGTTACTTTGAAGTAAAAAGCTCATAAGAACAATCTCATCAGTTACCTTCAATGCTAGATGATACGTCAACCTCCCTTTATTACACAGACTTATTTATAATTTTCTTTTCTTATGTGTTAGCCTCTCATTTCCATGTTAATTTTCCTCCTGTTAGTAAAGTCTTAAGCTTTGTCTACACTACCAAGATTTTTAGTCAAAAACTGCCTTTTATCATCAGAACAGTGTGTACAAACTGCAGTGCACTTTTGTCGAGGAAGAATGTACAGTTTCAGTGACAAACTTGCACTCCTATAAGAAACTAGGGACTTATGTTCTTATGTGAAAACCCATTTGATCAGTTAACAGCTGGGCTGGAGTGGCCACCTGTCTGGGTGGGCTAAGCCGGGCTGGAGCAGTCCCTCTTACCCCCCATGCGTAGTGTGGTGGCCCTGACCAGGCCTTCTAATGCTGCAGGCTGCTCTAGCCAGACTGGGTCCACCACTGGTGGGGGCTGCTCAGGCCAGGCCTCTGGTTAACCAGTAATCAATAACAGGTTAACCACTGACATCCCTGCAAGATACTTTTTCTTTCCTCTTCGCTTTATTGTGGACCAAGAGCCAGTATAGACAGTGCTGTTTGTTGTGTCCCCAGAGCTGTCTTCCACCAGTATCGCACAATGCCTGCCCCAATTGCTATTCGGAGTCATTTGATCTCTGCTGCCCTGCACGCATACACTCCTCTTCTTTCAAAGTTCCATGAAGTATCTGACCACTGTGTGTGTTGCTCCCTTTTGGGAACAAACATAGAACAAATCATTGTACTGCTTCTGTTCTGCCCTGCACTAGGAACACAGCAGCAGGCAGAGTGCTGCTTCAGTGGGAGGGGGAATGGACCGCTGTGCTGCTTTCACATTCCACAAAAGGAAAACTTATAGCAGTTGAGGAGGCTGTGGGAGAATTGAGAGGGAATCTCAAGATGTGATCAGCTCTGCCTTCTCACAACACTGCACTGAGATACATACCCACAGTATATTGTTCATAGTGGTGCTCTTGGGTGTGTACGTGATCTGTCAACATGGGAAGCAAGTGTGAACACCTTCTGGTGACTTTGTTTTGTAGATTTTTGGATGCCGACTTGAGTTTTGTCAACCAAACTTGGGTAGTGTAGACCTAACCTTAGAGTTACTTCAAGCTGGTCTTTTTCTAGCTTTTTTAGTAACTTAATCTGTTCTCTCTTTAACAAAATCACTACAATTTCTTACACATGCACTGTTCAATTTGTTCTTACACACTTAAACACTGGCTTCTAAATTTTCATGCAGAGCCACAGTGGTGTGTTACCCTGGGATGCGGTAACGATTAATTTAAAAGGTCTAATTGGCATGCTCTGGCTTTCTATGATGTTAAAGTCCCAAGTCCCAGAAGACGGGAACAACCCGAGGCCGTATCTATCACCGGCTGATTGGTTTTACAAACGAGTCAGAGACATAGTTTAGGGCCAAACCATATATTGTAAGAATTTCAATAACCAACAAGTAAACGCTTAACCCTAAGCGTTAGGGTCCACCCTAACCCAGAAGTAAAGAATGAAAGAAAGTCCCCGATACAGGAATATACTGTACATTCATCGTGGATAAGCCACAGAAGACGGGGTGCTCACGACCTCGACGCTTTGGCTCAGTGCGAGCTGCCACGGAGGAACAGTGAGGCGATCCCTCTGACACTGTTCTGGTCACTGGTCTGCATGGTCAGGTTAACAGGATTCAGGTACAAAGGCCTTCCGCACTCCATCTGAGCCTTGACTTCTTCAGAGTCTCCCTGACATAGGCTGTCATATGCCTGGGATTTCCTACAGACAAGCGCCTTCCAGACAGTAACCCACACTTATCCAATCATTCATTCACCTCAGTCATACAAACAAACAGGATAGACGAACAACATTCAAACCTAAGGAACCACGCACGAACCTATGGAACGAACGAAAAACATGAACAAACCTCAAAAGGGGTTTATATTGACACTTAGGCGGGAAAATGCCCATAGGGTCGTGTGCATAAGTTTTAGTGCCTAGTGCACAGATTGGTGCCTAGTGCAATGATTTTGAGCTGAGTGCACAGGTATTGGGCCGTGTGCAGAGCCAAAATGGTGTAGTGTGCAGAGGATTTTTGAATAAAGGCGGGAATTCCAGGTGGCAGTTACTCCCTTAGTTTGAACCAACAGTTAATCCGAACTAGCCAAGGGACTAGCCCTTAGTTCGATCAGCTAACTCGAACTAATGTCCAGACTTTAGGCCCTTAGACTCCTTAGCACAACGAACCTAATATTGAACACAAACCTCTTACCCTGAAATGGCTTTGAGAATGTTTAACAGGTGATAGTTGCCAGACCCAGCACAAGCTGGTACTGAGTGTTTGCAGTGCTACCCTTATCGATTAATTGTGTAGTCAACAACATTTTTGTCAACTACGTGATTAATGAATTACACACTTCTTAACATCCCTACTTCTAATAAGTAAAGAGATATTACAGGCAGCATTGAGTAGCTCACATATTATCACATCCCAAAAACTAAGTTAAGAAAATTGCTGTTCCAAAGTTCAGCATTTTGTCAGGCAAATTAAGAATTCAGAAGCTAGGAAATGATAGAATTATGGTTATGCATCTCTAATTTAGAACCTTTGTACATGTGCATTCTGATACAATTTCTAGTAACTTGGCCACACTATTTTCCAAAGGACCTCTGTAAGGCATTCTAACAGTTAAAATGTTGACTTTTAGGTTTATAACAACTTTTTGATGATTTATCTAATATCTTTTTGTAATTTTCTAAGGCCTTAGATTTCAGTGATGATGAAATGGAGAGGCAGGCAAAACAGAAGAAAAAGAAACCTCAGAATCAAGAAAGAAAGAAACCCAAATCAGAAATGAATGAATCAAGTGAGTAAATACCATACAGAAAATAAATGTTCTAACTTCTGTCTTTCAAATCACATATGAAAAGCACAGTGATCAATTTTTTTTTACATTTCATACTTGTTTAATATTGGGACTTCAGTACAATTTATCATTAAACATTTCAATTTTTTTAAAAGTTGTAATTAAAAACTCATGAGGGCATCTCCCTTAAATTTGGAATATTTGATACAGATGAGCACTAAGTTTTGAGGAGTTTTTGCTAAATGTTCACCTTTTTCTCTGCAGCTATACATAACTTATTAAGCATTAGTGATATGTATGATAAATTTTTCTAAATTGTCACGTCACCTACTATCCAATAATGAAAGAGTATTGGATAGTGGGCTTGTTGAAACATGACTAGGGATGGTATTCATTTGTTTGCTCCATAGATGACAAGGGCTATGAATACAGTGAGGGCAGCTATGACAAAATCTTGCAAAAGGAGTAATGACTCATTAGTGCCCCTATCTAGATGACGCCTATCAAAACTGATAGACTGCATGGAACAATCACTGCCACCTTGGTTGGAAGGACAAAGTTGCCACAGTACAGAGCCAATGAGTGAAGACAGGAGATCTTCCCCTCCAAATGAAAATATTTAATATTGATGATGCACTCAATCATTCGAATCATAATGTTGCAATTATGGATCAAGGGATTTTAATTTAAGTGAATTGCACAGACTCTTTCAGAACGTATTTACTGTGATATTTCATAGTGTTTAGTACCCTGTATACTTTTAAATCTTAGGATGGATTTTGCAAGAATATTGACTTACAACTATTAAACTATTAACAAGGGAAGAGTATTTGCTCTCTTTTGCTATAACCCGTTAAAGAGTACGTAGGCTGGAAAGGATTCTGGTACAACTGATATTTAAATAATCTCATTTCTTTACTGGAAAAGCGGAGTATTTGTTAAATAGTTGTCTTAGAAATTTCACAAATGCACTGAAGTGTAACCCTTAAACCACTGGCAATAGTTGTTCTCGATGCACTGATCTTGTGGTGGTCTAGATTTTGCAATTTCAGCATTGGTTTTCTGTTTTGATTTTGAGTCCAAAAGCCAAATACTAATATATTCACTAATTTGGAGCAAACAATTGCTATCACGTGAGCTAGATTGATTTATTTATTAAATGAGAACTTTGTAAACTAAAATATGACTTTGCTTAACTGTTACATTGCCTGAAGATTATATATACTTAATATTAAATTTGAATGTGTGCACATGCTACATAATGGTGGTTGTAGATTAAATAAATAAGTGGGTTAACATAACCCACTTGCTCATCAGCATTAAAACATTTTAAACCAATTCAATGTTTGATAATACGGAGACCTCAGCCTTCTCAGTGACATGGTAAATGTCCGTTAAAAATCCTACATTTTATTAAAGATACAGAAAAGAAAGGAAAACCGTTTTTAAAATGTAAAGTATTTGGTAAAACTTTCATTTTAACAACATCCCTTGTTCCCTTTCCCTTGAGCTGAAGAGACTTTTTGGAAGGACAGTCTTTGGTTTGACAGTCTTTTAGATTATATCAAATATAGTAAGCCTAGTATGATAGGCTGGAGCTGTTTATTGCTGCTGCGGTTAAAGTCTGATCTTGTTTCCTACAAAGATTTTTTTAAAAAGCATAAAAGGAGAGGGTAGAACAGCAGAATTAGGAAATGCAGCTTCTGTCCCTGGTGTTGACTTTAACTATCAACTTTAATTTTGGAAATAGTTTTATCAGCCACTCCAAGACTTGGCCAACTTGTACCAGCATTGGACTATTAAGTGCCTCTTTATGGGTACAGGCTTATAGCAGTGTTGCAAAATACAGTAAACTTCCGATAATCTGGCACCTTTAGGACCCAGGGGGTGCCGGACTATCAGATATGCTGGAAGGGGGGCTATGAGGGGTCTGGGTTGGGGGTGGGGGGGGTCGGCAGGGAACTGTGCAGCGTGGGAGAGGGCAGCGCTGCGGGACCAACCCGGCAGCACCCCAGCTGCTCTGCCCCCGGCTTCCCCAAGTCAGCTGCTGCTGAAACTGACCAGCGGCTGACTTGGGGAAGCCGGGGCCAGAGCAGCTCCAATTGTCCGGCTGGCCGGAGCACTTCCGGGTTCCAGTTGGTGCCGGACTATCAGGAGTGCCGAACCACTGGATGCTGGACAATTGGAGTTCTACTGTACTCAGTTTTGGCTAGCAAAGCTAGATCTTTATTAGACCGAAGGTAAAAAAGAGAGGGATAGGAAAGAGTTGTAAGATTTGAAAAAATAAAAGGACACACAGGAGCATCAAGCAGTTCACCAAGTCTAACATCCTAAAAGCTATTCAGGATTCAGCTGGAGGAGCTGCTGCTGGTGGTATCATCTAGCACTCTCTCCCTGTCCGAGTCTGACATCTTTCAAGCTCTGGGGTCCAAGCAGTCTGCGGGTGTGGCAGCCATGATGGGGAGGCTTGCATTCATTGGCTGCTTTTGCTAATTTTTAGTCTTGTTTTTTAAGGACCCTGAAAAAGGAGGATTGTATAGAATATTCTTTTATTATTTTTGTTTACTAATTGTTAGGCCTGGTTTTGTTCACCAATTTTGGTCTATTGGTTTTCAGTTCTACTTTTTTTTTTTTTTGTTTGATTTGATTTTTGATGATTTTTAACACACATTGAATTATATCAGGCCTTTTTATTGGTACTAATTAAGTTTATTTTGCTTCTGTACCATTTTCTATTAACATCTGTTGTTTTTTATTCTGACTTCATATGAACATATTCACTTTTTTTTTTAATACAGTTGAGCTTGTAATTATCTGGTAGGCTTAGCTATTACAACAATAGGCATGTCCCTAGATGACTAATGTTGAATCTTGTGACTATATTTTATGACCAAATACATCCTGATAAATTTCCTTTTAGTGGTGTGGTGAGTTAAGGGTTTTTTTTAATGCACATGCTTTTTAAATGATCTTCCATAGTGAATCAAAATATATTTAATTAACACTCCGTGGCTTGTGTTTGATTATCATAAAATCAAAATCCTAATTAAGTCTCTTCTGTGCTTACTCTGATAAACTAAATAATTTAGAGTTAATATAGGGGATAACCTTTGATACTACTTTGCATAAGACATGCAACATTTAAATGGTGAAATCAAGATTTGTCATATTGTGATTGATAAATTGCATAGTCAGTTGCTTGACCACACTTAGGTTTGGTATGAAGTGTATTCGAGATCATATAGTCAATGTTAGTCAGGTTTACTGCTTGTACAGGGTAGTATAAGAGGAAAAGTTTCTAGTCTCCAGGAACCTGTTCCGTGCAATGTTGTTAAATTTAACATAGATACAAGGGATGCTCCCAAAGTTGCATGTTTTAGTTAGGCATGTTTATCATCCTATAAATAATACCGCATCTTACAAAACTTTACATATCACTAATATCCAATCTACCAGTACGTCCCAGTTCTTTAAGTTCTTGTTCTGTACTTATCCTTGTTTTGGGTGCTAGTATTCCGGATACTAGTTCATGGAGATGCCTCCGCAGCTTGTAGTAGGACAGAACATTAATGTATTTTGGGACATTTCCTGTGTTAATGCCAAAGCTGACTTCAGCTTCATCAAGTGTTATGGCATACTTAGCCTAGGTCAAAACAGGCACTGTAACTGCTAGAAATATATATAAATATATAATATAAAAATAATATGAGAGCCCTGCATATGTAGGTCAGCTATCTTTTGGCTTCTTAGTAGATCAGGATGATTTAATTTGACAGTTTGTTTATATAAATGATAGAGGAAAATATTGGGTGTAATAAGTTTTCAACTGAATTAAAATCTGAAAACTTGTGCACAGAATCAGATGACTAATTTTATATCTTCAGTTTTACATTTTTTGTATTCGTAACAAACTCTTACATTTTATTGTAAAGAGAACTTTTGGGTGAGCTATTTATAGTATGGGCATCCCTGCGGTAAATAATCCAATAAGTACACATGGGGGTGTGTGTGTGTGTGTGTGTGTGTGTGTGTGTGTGTAAGTTGACATTTTAATTTTCATTCTTTCAAATCTTAGAGAGCCACTAAACTATTTCAGCACTGTTCCAAAACAAACACCCTCCCCACAAATGGAATTCATTTAACAGTTTACAAATGGTAATTTATTGACCATACTAATCACACACATTTACTAATTTCAGATGTTCATAAGATCTCTTAAAGTTCAAATGTGTATTTTTTCATACTTTTTAAAACACTAAATCAGCTGATAAACACTAAGCATAGCATAGTCCTTGCTTTGAGTTTGTTTTAATTCAGGTTGCATATTTTTATTCATATACTGTTTAAGTATTAGGTTTTTTTAGGAGGAGTAGACCACCTCTTGTGAGGCCTTTAGGGTAAGCTATTTTATAGTCAGAGTTCTAGAAACTGAATATTAATAGAAAAAGAAATACTAATTCTGTGGATTTTTTTTTTTAAGGCAAGAATAATGGAGTTCAGAATCAACCTGTGCAACAGCCTACTTCAAATTATTCAAGAGGATATTGTGGCAGAGAATTTAACCCTGGCTTCTCAAGGGATAGATTTCTTCATCCATCTGTTCATCCGAGCTTTTCAAGACCACAGCTAAGACCTCCACACTCGTACTCTTCAGATCACAGGATACATCAAGAATCTGCAATGTTTCCACAGCCTCTCAGACAAGGAAATCCTATGATGCAACAATATCCCTTTCCTCCTCCAGGATTTGGACCTGTTGGTAATGAGATGCATCATTTTCCACTCCCAAATCTAAACATGATGTGGACAAGGCCCAGTCTGCTCTCTAATCTGTATAATCCACCATTCCCATTCCCCCCGCCACCTCCACCACCACCACCACCACCACCTGCTTCTTCAAATGGTCAGTTTGAAACTCATAAGTATTTTCATGACTGAGTACAGTGAGCTGCATATACTGGAAACCATGTCTTTCCCATCCAGAAACACATTTATATTTTATAAGTAAAAGAACAGAACAAATCTGAAGTTCTAATGCTAAATAGCTACAGCCTTACTCAGCGATATCAAACGTACAAGGACGGGCTTATCAAAAAAAGACAATCTTTAAAAAAACTGAAATATATTGAATGCTGATTTAACTTTGATAATGTGTAGTGTTTGAAGTATCCCAAGTATTAATAAACATTATTTTTATATTGTAACTGCCTATATGCATTTTTGTAGCAACTTTTGAGCTAGCATTTATATAAGTATCTGATAGGGGTATGAGAGAGAATATTTACTCTTGAGATAAAAATAAGGATATATCGACATGGATAGCAAGATGATTGGTCCAAAAAATTTTATGAAAACAAATATTGTAAGTTGTCGTATCTTAACTGAAGATATCATTTCTATACTTTGCTGAGGAAAAATTACACAATTCAGTCTATTTTCATCACATTTTGCAGATCAGTATTATATTTTCTAAGAGGGTTTTGTGACAAGGAAGATATTGCAACTGCATGCAATATCTCGAGTGACCATATTGTGTTAAGTTTATGAATGGTTTGTGTCACTGTGGACCAGGGATTCTATATAGCTCTACTGCAGGAGGGTTACCACAGCTCCTCCAAGAAATAAAAAACAGTGGGAGGGTGATTAAGGTAAATCAGTCAAGTTGTAAATGCTTCCAGAGAATTATCAGCCTCTGTGGAGGTATGTGCTGGTTCAAACTGTTTTTCCAAAAAGCAATAAGAGCTTTTGGTATTAGTTCATAATGTCAGTGGGCTTGCTTCCTGATTCAGCAAATGGATAGGACCTTTGTCTACATGGGGCCCCAACAGTTGTGGAAGGATTGGAAAGACTTTGACTCACAAGGCTCCCATAAAACAGATGACTCTTGATATGCTTTTAGCATGTGTGCAGGAACTTTTGTTTTTGTTTCTCTGTAATGCTTTTATCACCAGAATAAATATACTTTGCTGTTTGTAAGCTGGTTGGTAAAACCGATATATGCACTTGTAGTCCCTGAAGAAAGGGTAACCACAGATGATAACCAGTCAGACTTTCTAGGGAAATGACAGTGAGGTGCAGAGGGACTGCAAGCCTAAATCCCTGGTTTGGAGAGAGCAATGTGGGTGTCGGCCCAAGAGCCTGAAAACTTAGTGGGCGTCCTCAAGGGAGACTGGGATGGGAAGAGGACAAACTGCAGTTAACCCTGAAGCTATGACAGGTTCATCTCTGTCTTGTAACCATATATTGAGCCAAATTTTTCTCCCCGTGTGTGAAATAATTGTAAGTCTTGAGTAACTTGCTGAATGAACCACTCAGGAAAACCAGGTTACTAGCTACTCTGGGGACTGAATTGGACCTACTAGGTTACCTGCATTATGAAATTAATATAAAAAGAACTGTATAAGACAAAGCTATAGTTTAGGAACTTAAAATATACTTTACTTGGGTATATTTGGAAGTAAATCTGTTTGGCTAGAAACTTGAGGGAGCCATATTATCATAAAATTGCCTGCATCAGAGCTAGTCTCACGGTAACCCCCGGGTCAGCACCACCATGTTGCATGAAGAACACTCAACAAAATTACCGTATTTATTGATGAGGGGGGAGAGGGAGTTATGTCATTGTCATTCAATTTTTTAAAACATTACCATGGACCTAAAAATGTTTATCATGGACTTTTGTGTCCATATATAGATGTATCTTGCTGACCCCTAGGGCGACGTAATGAGTACATCTGGCCTGGAGTGAGCTGCCTAACTGGCTACACTGATTAGAGTTGGAAAGATGAGCTCAAAGCCTAGCAGCAGTTCAGCTGCTGTTCAAATCAGTCTGCCATCGCTGATAGCTCTTGCTCCTGCCTTACTCTCTTAGGGTATGTCTATACTGCACGGCTATTCCGGAATAGTTATTCCAAAATAGCTTATTTCAGGATAGCATGTCTACACTGCAGAGAAGCCTCAAAATTAGTCTGAGGCAGGCTTCCCTAATGTAGATGTGCTATCTTGACTTAGAACCCCAGGAGGTACTGGGGAAGAATAACTTAGAATGGCCCTGGTAAGGGGCTATTTCAAAATTGCAGCTGTGGAGTGTCTACACACACCTTATTTCAAAATAGCTATTTTGGAATAGGCGTTTACAGAGTTCTGAATAAGCCATCTATTTCAAAATAATTTTGAAATAACGGAATGGCTGTGTAGGCGCTTGCATTATTTTGAAATAGCACTAATTATCTCGAAATAACGGTGCAGTGTAGATGCACCCTTATTGAATTAGCTTTAAAACCTTGTGAGTCCATTCTATTAAAATGCAATTGTGTATGTAACTTCTCTAAGCAATTGACTAATTCAGTCACTGGAAGATACTAGTAACTTCAAAGGGCCTTTTGAAACAATACATATAAAGCGAATTTACTAGGATTTCCTGGATATGGTGTAAAGGGAATGCAAAATACCTACTTTGAATTCACCCTTTTGAAGCTATGCCCCAGTGATGAAAACCCATTGTCTACTAATTGATCTGGTGTTTCCAGGAGCATGTAAAAACCTCCAAACAGTATAAAGAGGTTAGACTAAACATGTTCAGGATGTGCTTGTTGTGAGTGGGTGACCTTACTGGACTTTTGAGAGAAATATAGATGCTGCTGTTCTGCACCATGACAAATTGATTAACTACTTCTCACAAATAAGAACCAACTTTTGCATTGGATTTGAACTAAGTTCTTAACTGCCTCATGAAGCCTCCATTTGAGCCACAAGCTAATTACTCTGCTATACTTAAGAAAACAGCACTTTTGGTAGCCATAACTTCCACCCAGACGGTTGGAGTACGTGTGGCCATTTTTACGTTTTCTTTTAAAAGAAGTTTCCTTATGACCACATCTTAAATTTTTAACCCAAAAGATACTCTTAATTTCCACATCAGTTAGGTTATATATCGTGTGTGTGTGTGTGTGTGTGTGTGTCATTTTTTTTCCCCACAGCATCATTATAGGCTAGAATCTACTCTCCATACTCTGGATGCTTAAAGGTTGTTAGCCTTTTATTTGACCAGAACTGTACAGCTTAGAGTGTCTGAGACTGTGAGCCTCTCTGATCTCTTGGCAAATGAAACAATTTCCACTCACATGTTTTCATAAATGGGTTTTTGGCTGTATTCTTACTTGTTAAGAGTGAGTTAATGTTTAATGTCCATTAAGAATGTAACAGCTCACTTCGCTAGATCCCCTTCCACCTCCATGGCATTGGTGAAAGATGTGCTAGTGACTGAATTTTCCAAAGCTGGACATCTGTTCCCACTTTTTCAAAGCACTGTGCCCTAATACTGCCTGTAGGCCAACATCTGCTGTTGGCATCTCATCAGTCTTGCATCTGGCTCCAAAACTTTCCCATCCGACACATACTGCTTGGGTGTTACCTGAAGTGGAGATCATAGGGACAGAAGTTGAAGGAGAGGTTATTTGCCTTGTTCTTCCATATGTAGCTTCCTGTGGGTCTTCCACTACTTGCCCTCCACTTTAATCATCTGTGGGATTTCACAGTGGAAAAGGAACTAAGGACAGTTGACCCATGTAGCTGTATATAGCTCAGGTACTGGGCACAAGGAAATGTAGAGTATAAGCATAGGTCAAACAGGTACTGCTACTGAAATTCTGTGATCAAAGGTATGTAGATGGTGCACCCGCAGGAGTACACACTATGAAGAGCTCCAGTTACTACAGAAGGTGAATTAGCTTTAAAACCTTGAGTCCACTATATTAAAATGCATTTGTGTATGTGTTTGTATGTAACTTCTCTAAGCGACTATTTCAATCACTGGAAGATGATAGGAATTTCAAAGGGCCTTTTGGAACAATACATTTTCTTTTTCCACAAAGGAAAACTCTGTACCCGAAAGACATACTTTCTTAAAACTCTTTGCTGAATAGCCCTTGGCTTGCTGATCTTGTTGAATTGATTGTAGGAAGGACTCTTCTTCATCCCCATAGTTCTCTTTTCAAAAACAATACTTCCTCTAGCCTTTTGTTGTTGTTCCAATTACTAAAAGACTTACACTGCATGGTAATGAGCAAGATCATCAAGTATTTGGAGCCCTTCCTTTATTTAGGCATCACAGAATGAGTAGGTATATAGAAGTCTTCAGGGTCTTTGGTTTTGGAAGTTTAAAGCACAGGGTTAGTTTAACATCAAATTTAATATGCATAATTACTGTAAAAAGATATTGCACTGACTGAATTGTGACTGACTTCTGTGAATTGTTGGGAGAAATTGAAAGTTGTCAGCTGCTCTACTTGCTGGCTTCTTTTGCATATTTGCCCCTCAAGACTGCATGACAAGGTAGGAGTGGAGAGGGAAGGCAACACCTGGATCCTACTTTCTCTAGAGTGTGCAGGCCAGTTTCTTTGCACTGTTCTAGGTTTTGGGATGCTGGGGAAGTGGTGGCACCAGCCTGTCCTGCAGTGCAGCAGTACCTCCTTTGGGACTTCCAGTAGCTGAAATCTCTGGTTGACTTCTCTCTCCTGATTTTCCTAACGGTTATCTTGGAACTGTCTTAAGATTGTGCAGGCTGCAAGAGGACACATAAAAGTACTTACGTTGCTGCAGTCACATTTTTTGTTAAGCCAAGATGCCAACTATAAATGAATGTGCAGCCATACTGCGCTTTCAAAGCAAAAAGCAAGTAGACCTCCTCCCCCAACACTAATCATTTCCAGGAGGGGCAGAATTAAAACAACTATTGCCTCTGGACAGAGGGGCAAGAAGTTTAATTACTTCAGTGTTGTCCATCATAAAATGTGTGAATGGACAAGAGCATTTGTAGAGACTGAGGTCAGTAGAAAGCTTAAAGAATAAGGAGAAACTTGCGTATCTAAAACATATGGAAAAATCTGATAACATACAATAATCAAAGGAACAGAATAACTGTTGAAATCTCAAGTCTAATTAATATTAATTATCACCATGAAACAGCCTCTGCCTGCCAGCACTAACCCAAGTGAAGGTCAGCATTTCCAATAGTATTGAAGGTCTTGAGAATATGATTCATGAAGAAAGATTTTTAAAATTGGCTTTGTTTAGTCTGGAGAAGAGAAGACTGAGGAGAGAACAGTTTTCATGCACATAAAAGGACAAGAAGCAATGGTCTTAAATTGCAGCATGGGAGGTTCAGGTTGGACATTAGGAAAAATATTGCCTACGGAGGTTGTGTCGTCATAGATTTTTAAGAGCAGGTTAGACAAATACCTGTCAGGAATGATCTAAATAATACTTAGACTTGCCTTGAATGCAGAGAGCTGGATTAGATGATGTCTAGAGATACCTTCTTCTATGATTCTAGAACATTTGATGTGCTCATATAGTTCACTCTGCTTGTGGGTTCTATCCCTTCCTCTGGCATGGCCTTTTTATTTAGTGCTATGTCTACACTACTTCAGTCTTCAGTACTAGGTTACAGAAAAAAGGTTTTGGATGCTAATGCTTCCAGGCATTTATTTGTTGTGAACGGGAGGTACCACTGATCTGTGTAGTTACCTTAGGACATGGCTTGATCAGTATTGCTTCATCGAAAAAGGAGAGATGTGGTAGCTATGCATTATGTATAAAGCCATGGGGAGGGGGGGAAATGCAATGTGTTATTAAAAGAACCTAAAACCATGGGATAAATCTTTTAGAAAGTAAAGAAGCACATCTTCAGAGAAAGATGAAGCGTTTTTCGCATCTTGGAAAAGAATCTTTAGAAAATACTATTTTTTGATATTTAGTCATGTGAAAAATGAGCGTCAGGTTAGCAGAACAAAACAGATTTATGTAGTAACTCAGATGGAACAACTCTTCAGTGTGAAAGCAATAGTTTTCTAAAATAGCTGAAGCATTCCTTTTTTTAGATGATGGAAGTGTGAGTAGTATTTACAATATGCTCCCAGGTCCATTCTTCACACAGTTTTGAAAGGCTGCGTCTGCTGAGTGTGTGATAGATTTTTTTTTTTTTTTCTGGCAGTATATACAAATTCAGATTGAACCAAAACCAATTTCTCCCAGCAAATCAAAGTCAGAAAAATCTTCAGTTGGGTTCAGGGATTTCCCTACACTTCCTCCCCCTCCCCCCATGGGGGTGTATACCCCCCTGAATTTCCCCAACCCTCCCTCCCCCCAGTTCTGTGAACTAGTTACATGCCAATTTAGTGATTGTTTGGAAATTTGAATTGAAATTGAAACATTATCATACACTGTATATGCTTTTAAAGTGTGTATTAAGATATGTGTATCTGAAAAAGTATAAGAGATTTGAAAAGTATGAACATAGACTAGATTCCTTATATAGCTGTTGTTTTTTATGACCATGTCAGTGCATTCATTTTGGTGATGTTGGCCAACCTAATTTCAAATTATGATTTGTAAGCAAAGTCAAAATGAGCTCTCCCTGACAGCTAGTGATGAGCTGGGGGCTGGGGGGGAAAGGCTTTAGGACCAGATTGTATTTACATTCACACCTAATCTACCTAGGTATCCAGCAAACGGAGCTGTGTTGCCCAAGTGATAGATTTTTGGCAGGGGTTGGGTTACAAATCACTTGAATGCGGGGGGGGGGGGGGGGGAAGAGAATGAAATGTGTTGTTGTTGTTGTTCTTATTGTATGAGTAAAGGGCAGTAGAATTGTACTTAACCTGTACTGATTGAGGGCATCAAGAGAGAGGGTGGGGACAGGTGTTTTGCTTGATGGTCTGAGTGTCAAGTACTATTTGACCTGCCCCTCTCCACTGTTTAAAGACAGAGCTGATTAGGCTCCATATATATAGTCTTTTGTTAAGTGACCACTACAGCTGAAATCACTGATAGTCAGGTCTAAGTGCTTAGTCCTGCTGTGGGGACAGTGTTCCTGTGGATACGGTGTTTTTGTGTAAGAGACAGCCCAGACTGCACTAGCAGCGAGGTTTCCCCACTGAGAGCTCAGCTGAAATCACTGAGAGCTGGGTGGAACCTCAAGAGACCAACTCGCAGAGGTCACAATGGCAGGTGGCAGCAGAAGGTGATGGCGCAGGGCCATTGGCAACAGAGCGATGGCGTGAATGGTGGCACAACAAACAACAGTGGCCAGAGCGAACAGTGAGCAGCTGAAGGAACAAGCAAGGTGCCTTCTTGCCCCCCACCTGGGAGGTGTACTCATGTGAAAGCACCTCTGAACTCTGAGTCTCCACTGACCAAGGACAACACCGGTGAGTGGGGTGAGGTGGAGGGAAAAATGAGGGGCATGTTAAATAAATATTTGTTTGTTGGACTATATTTTAGTGACTTTGCACCAGAATGCTAGATTTGTGATTGGGAATGGAAACTTACATAAATGTGTTTCCTAGTAGGCCAAGATTTTTAAAATGCATTATTTGCCAAGGTTATCATCTCACATCGTTGCTATCTTGAGAGGTCATTATGTTGGGGAGTTTCTGTACTAAACATTTTTATTATAACTAATTTTTACATAAGAATGGTCAGACTGGGTCGGACCAGTGGTCCATATAGCCTGGTATCCTGTCTTCCGACAGTGGTCAAGGCCAGGTGCTTCAGAGGGAATGAACAGAAAAGGTAATCAAGTGATCCATCCCCTGTTGCCCATTCCCAGCTTCTGGCAACAAGCTAGGGACACTCAGAGCATGGTATTGCATCCCTCCCCTTCCTGGCTAATAGCCACTGATGGACCTATTCTCCAGGAATTTATCTAGTTCTTTTTTTAATCCTGTTATAGTTTTGGTCTTCTCAGCATCCCCTCGCAAAGAGTTCCACAGGTTGACTTTGTGTGAAGAAGTACTTTTTTTGTTTTTGTTTTTTTTTAAACCTGCTGCCTGTTCATTTCATTGGGTGACTGCTAGTTCTTGTGTTATGTGAAGGATTAAATAACCTTTCCTTATTCACTTTCTTCACACCAGTCAAGATTTTATAGACCCCCTATCATAATCCCCCCCTTAATAGTCTCTTTTCTAAGCTGAAAATTCCCAGTCATTTTAATCTCTCTTCCTGTTTCATACCCCTAATCATTTTAGTTGCCCATGTCTGTACCTTTTCCAATTCCAATATCTCTCTTTTGGGATGGGGTGACCAGATCTGCACACAGTATTCAAGGTGTGCACGTACTATGGATTTATATAGAGGCAATATATTTTCTGTTATGTGTTTTGGTGTATTTTGCATTATCCTAACAAAACATTTAATTTATTCATATCTCTTTTATACGTTGCAGGTCAAAGTGAAAATGAAAAGACAAAAAACAATACAACAATTTTTCCACTCAAAGGCCTTGAAAACTAACCAAGGTGAAGAACACATCAAGAACCAAGAATATATCAACATGTCATCTGAAGGGTCAAGTGGTGTATCTACATCCGACCAGCCCAAAGCACAAATACAGCTACCTACTGAAGAAATAGTGTCTCCAAAACCTAAAGGTAGTTCCCGATGTTTGTCGATCAAAGTGTTCCCATTTATTGAAGTTACAAAAGATGGCTACTGGTGCACCTCTTGCAAAATAGCTTATGAAGAAGGAAAGCTTTCCAATGCTATAACTGGTAAAAGGGGAGGAGTTTGGTTTGTCAGACCGATCAGCAAAGCCAGTGCTGACAAACTATGTGAAAAGGCAGCAAAACACCAGGCCTCTGGACTGCATCAACATGCAGAAAGCCTTATAAGCCCACTTTCAAAGCCAATTTTAGAAGTACTTAATGAGGCTGTTAAGAATGCTGGAGACGCAACACAGTTCATGTGAACAAACATGGCTGTGGCATCATACTTTATATTTAAGCAAGAGATACCACACACTACAAACTGGAGGCCATTGTTAAGTGCATTATCACTTGTTCATCCTGAAGTTGAACACTGGTTCAGAACAAGACCAGCAAATGCTCACTATCTTTCTGCAAGAAACTCAACTGACTGGCTAGAAGCATGCGGTGCAACAGTGAAAGACTCAACAGTTGAAAAAGTGAAGAACTCTCTCACCACATTGAAAAAATTTGCATACGTGGCTGATGAATGCACAGATGCAAATGGGCATCAAGTATTAAGTCATTGTGTACATTATCTTGATGTCAGTGGTAGGCCAGTAGATGAATTTCTAGATGTTCAAGTTATAGAAAACACATGGGCTTCATCTGTGACAACCCACATCTTGGAGTTAAATGCTTGTCAATTGGACCCCAAACAGATGGCTGCTTCTGCATATGATGGAGCTGCAAACTTCTCTGGAGGACATGGTCGAGTACAAGCTTTGCTCAGAAAAAACTGTAACCCTAATCTGTCCTATACACACTGCAGAAGCCGTCTACTCCAACTAGCACTAGTACGAGCTGCAGAATCTTCGAGACATTAAAAAAGCTATAAATTTAATGTCTTCATTATGTTCTTTTTTTCAGCAAGAGTCCGAAAAGACTGAATATCTTGGAAAATATAGAAGATACACTGGGACTGAAGTTCAAATTAGTCCAACCTGGGAAAACCTGCTGGCTTTCTCATGAGCGATCCTTGGCTGTTGTCTTAAAATTACTCCAGCCGTTATTACTGGCTTTGGAAAGTATCTACCAAGATGGGATGGATCTAAGTAGTGAGGCTGGTGGATTACTTTTGCTACTACAGTCAGAGAAGACTATTGCCATTCTCTCTCTCGTAAATCTACTGTTGAAACCACTTGGGTCATTAAACAATGCCATCCAGGCATCTGCTACAACAGTAGTAGATCTTTGTCCAGCACTAGAAGCTACATTTGGCTCAGAGAGCTATCCATTGAAAAAGTACTGGAAGAAGCAAAGATTTCAGTCCAGAAGTTGACTTAATGAAGGCATTTATATTGAATCCTTAAGTGAAGAGGACAAGAAGTGTTTAAGACAACTGAAAAAGTACACAGACTTGATTCTTAAAAATCTACAACAGCGACTTCTAGATTCTACTCAACCTCTACGTAGTTTTTACAGATGCCTGTCCTATAAAACACCGACAGCTGAGTGGAGTGAGGCACTACCAGCAATGGGGCTGCCACGTGCTCGGGTCAGAATAGAGAATTTGAACGTAGAGTGGAATATCATACGACGAATGAATGAAGATTTGACTTCAACTTCTTTTTTATCATCACTGGTGGCTCGACCGGATCTTTGTGCTATGTTTCCGGGGATGAAAGAAGTAGGAATTCATCTCTTGCTACTCCCAGTCACAACAGCTACAGTTGAGCATTCTTTTTCATCATTGAAAGAATTTTGTGTTCTGAAAGAAGTCGCCTTCTGCCTGATCGTGTGAATGAACTAATGAGCATATCAATTGAAAGAATGGAAGTACCGGACACGCGAGAAGCCACCGAAGATGAACGCATTGCATTTGAGGAGTTCATTAACAGAGTTGTGCAAAATTATAACAAGAAACCAAGAAGGATGTAGACGTAGTGCTTCATAGACGGCTTGAGAAGCCAACTTTAATTTGTGTGATTTTAAAACATGAGTTAAATCTAATAAAATGGTCATGAAACATTTTTCAGTTTTTACTATGGTGCCATACAGCCCACCTTCACAGTCTCACCCCTCATCGGCTCTGACACACACACCCTGTAAATTCGAACACCCCCCCCAATTTCAATTCCTGGGGAAAACACTGGTTGGGTTCCCATTAAACATGACTTTTTGTCCCAACAAAAAATGTTGTTTCTATTGCAGGCATTTTTACAAAAGCAAAGGGCTAGATTCACAAAGTTGTGGAGGAAGAGGAAACCCTCATTTATAATTGATAGCTTAGTGGTTAGGGATCAGTTTCCCTCTGATTTAGTGAAGGGCTTTCACATTGCAGGAGACTGTTCTAGTCACTCGGCTATAGGATGTTCTGATGTGGGGTTACTCCCAATCTCTCCTGATTAAACATTTCCTCTGAATTTAAATAATCCAATAGTAATTGGAATAGAATTTGAACTTGAATCTCCCATATCCTGAATGAAAAATTGTCGTGACTTTCCAGAGAGATTGCGCGCACAAACACTTCTGAGAATTACACCATTCACTTGTGTATTTCTAGTGAAGGTCCATTCAATCATTTTTACCAGTGTTCATCATTTTATATTTGAGATAAGAATCCTACAGTGGTACACCTTTTAGGCTGACATTTTCACATTCATCACCAAACTGTTGGAATAGATTTACAATAAAACCTCTCAACAGTATTCTTTCACTCAATGAGACACAATAATTAGAGCAGGTTGGAAATTTTTAAATTAACTTTGTGTTTTGTTTGGAAAATGTCACTTCATCAAATCAAAGATTTTGGCAGTAAGTATCAGTTTTCATAAAACGGTTGTCAAGAAGTTTTCTCAGATCCAGAGTCAAATTGCAAAAGGTAACAATACACTGCAGAATAGTCAACAGCCCAGTGGTTAGGACATGTACTTGGAATGTCAGAGACCCATGCACCAGGCTGTTTTATTTGGCCAAACAAATATTTTCACTAAGCTATTTCACAATACTATTCTGTGTTGTTGCTGAGTCTTTTTTTTTTTTAAAACAGGTAAAATGATGAAACGTATTTTGCATCTGAAGGAAATCAGTCTTTGAAAGCTTGAAACTTTTCACAAAACAATTCATTTATTGATAGCTCTGAAAGTAATGTTGAAAGAATAGCCTAACTATATGGGGGAAAAAAAAAACCCTAGTTGTCAACTGAACAATCTGTTAAGAGGTTGTGGGATTGCCAACAGTGGTGAGATGCCATAAAAAATCCCTTGTTAAGGGATAATCTGTCTTTTTGTAAGTCTGGACAATATCCACATCCAGAATTGATTTTTGTCTGTTTCTAACAGGAGGCCAAGCAATACTTTATCCAATTAGAATCCCTCAATCAGCATCTGGATTTGCTATTCGTTTCCTGTTGTAATCCAGCATTCTTTTGGTCTGCAGACAGTTGCTCCAATGTGATGTCCAGTAAGGAGCTTCCATCTTCCTCTGAATGGAATGGGAGACATGCATGAAGCATGAGTGAGAAATATAGTCCTCCAAGGCATTATGGGTTTTGACATACATCTAATTATAGTTGTAACTGAATATTTAAGTGGACAAATAATTAAAATTCCTACCCTTGGTAGGTATTTGAGGTCTCTGTTTTGAGCGTAGGAAATACCAGAAATCCAACATCATAGTAAAATTAAATATTGTGGTATGGCATATACTGAAGTGGGGCCTATTTATGCCCACCCAGTAAACAAACATTATTCCTGGCATTTTCTTTTTAATGTATTCTAAATGTATTTGAAGAATTATTTACCATAAAGTACAATATTAGCTGAGTTTTGTCACTTGAAATCTATACACTGCAGAGATTTATAGAAGTCACAGATGTTTCAAGTCTCGTTTGAAGTTTCTAGAGCAATCTATCCTGCAGATGTACAGGGAAAAATGGATTAACTATGTTGAGTGGTTTGATGTAATATCAGCAGTAAAAAAAGCTTGATTTTATATAATGCATTTTAATCCTGTTTTGCATTTGTACATTTTAGTTATTTTCCTAAAGAAAAGTTGATTCTCGTTGGTTGGTAACCACTAAAACTTGTTTATTTGAAACCAAATATAGCCTTTAAACTAGGGCTCTCAATTTATCTGCATTCATGCCTGTGATTAACGCAGGGCAGGATTAACATGTTAATCTTAGGCGTTAATGCTGCACTTTCCCTTTGAAGTACCGCTCCAGAGCTTCAACGGGGCAGTGCTGCATGGAGCCTGGGGTCAGCTGGGGACTCCAGCTGATCCTGGGCTTCTGCAGCAATGTCCCTTGGAAATGCTGCCGCAGCATTTCAAAGGGGCAGCACGTGCGATTAATCGCAATTAAATATTTTAATTGCTTGACAGCCCTACTTTAAATTTGATACTACTTTTTGTTAACCAGGAGCATATGCTGTTCTATACCAATTTATTTAAGCAATTGCATAGCTTAATATATATTAGAGAGAGAAAGCTGGGTGAGGTAACATCTTTTATCCTCCACCTTGTGTGTCTGAAGTCTTTCTCATGATTTTTGTCAAGCTTTACTTGGATAGAAATTAGAATTCAGTTTTGCATGTGCGTTCTCTTTCTCATAATTAAATCTCCCTTAGATGTGCTGGATACATAAGAAAAACGTTTATCAAAAACTAGCTGATGTATTAAACAAAGGAAGTATTATCCTTTAGTGAACTGAAGTCATTGTTTCTGGTCCTTCAGCACTTTAGAACTTGTAGAAGTCCTCCTCTTATCTCATTTTTATTCATAGTTTGGAAGAGGAAAAGACTCTTCCCTGCTTTTTCAACTCCCAGTTGGTTTCTTAACTTTGAATGAATTAGTCATTGAACTAGTTGAATATACCAAACTAAAGAAATATCTGCAGCTGCAAAAGGCTGTTAAAATTGGTTTAACATTTCAAAAAATTCTAGTGCAAAGTGCTTTGGCAATGACTGCTGCCACTTGTGTGTTTGATGGGTCAGGACCCCTAGGATGCCATTTGAGATCATAGAATCCTAGGGCAGGAAGAGACCTCAGGAGGTCATTGAGATGCTGAGATACAATTCCTTTTCAGCTAGAGTGTATCTTTAAAAAATCCAGTCTCGATTTTAACATCTGTAATTTAGTTCTCATGGAATCTTTTTTCACTAAAAGGGAATCTTTTGGATCAAGCTGTGCACTCATGCTAATAAAAATGTTGGTGTCACACAGCTGGAAAAGAGAGTCTGTCAATTTTTAGAAGTTTCAGAGGGGTAGCTGAGTTAGTCTGTAACAGGAAAAACTTAAACAACAAATAGTCTGGTAGCACTTTAAAGACTAACAAAACATGTAGGTGGTATCATGAGCTTTCATGGGCACAACCCGCTTCTTCAGATGACCAGACTATAGAAGGATAGCTATAATTAGTAATTTCCAGGTTCTCTACCAGTTCTGTGTTCAAGTTTATTGTTGTCTGTTAACTTAAGTCGGGCAGTGTTAGATATTAAAGTTATAGAGAAACTATACCTCTGTAAAGAGCAATTTGTAAAGGTTTGCACTTAGTGAAGACTTGGTGGAAAATGTTGTATGGGCATACTGCACAACACTAAAACTGGAGGTTTATGCTCACCTCCATATCAATGCAGCATAGTTTTTGTCTGATGAACATATAAGCTTTGGCAACCGTGAAAGATGTTGCATAAAGCCTCCGCCTGAGCTATTGCTTGATTTACGCACACGTTTTCTGGAAATGTATTAAACTGTCAGGTCCTGCCAACACATGACTTAGAGAATGACAAAACCTGCTGTTGTCTGCATTGCTGTGAACACTTTTTTTTAAGGGGCACAGTTGTCTTCTAAGTCATTTTATTACTGATTATTAAGTTAGACATTGCTCTGTCAGATGCTGTGCTCTGAAAGGTATCTTTGTAACCATAGAGCTTTGAAGCTTTGTACTTGTTTCTTTGTAACTTTCAACTACCTTGCCCTTTAAATTTTGCACCTTGTTGTAAGATTGTTGCAACTTTGTAACTCTCACAAGCAAAGTGGCTAACTTGCTCTAAGCTGCATGCTACCCTGTGATAAGAGAGTGTGTGTGAATGGAGCATGTTTAGGGTGAGGGAAACAGCAAGGCTAAACATGTGGAGCAAGGAGCCAGGTGGTGACTAAGTAAAAGCAAAGAAAGGACCTCCACTGAGGGAGGTCTGGGCATGCTCCTCGGTGAGAAATGTAGAGGAAGGACCCCTGCGTGAGAGGAGCCTCTCAGTTCCAGTAAAAGGAGAGAGTGCATGGTGGCAGAAGCCCTCTTTCTGATCAGCTCCCGGGCCAGCCAGGATCCATGGCTAGAGGCAAACCTCTGGAGTCAATATGCCTTGGCTCACTCTGCAACCTTTTGCCTGTGTAAATATGTGAGGGGGCATGACTGAATGTGTGTGAATGGACTAATGGATGTGTGTGTTGGTGTGTGAGAGCTCAATCCCCTTCAGTTTAATCCTATAGTGGCATTCAATGATAGCTCAGTCCCCTTGAGTTCAACCCTGTAGTGGATTAATTCCTCATTTAATAAATCCATAAGAGTGCAACCCTGGGGTGGTCTCCAGTGAAATTTGGGGTAACAGAAGGTTATTTGTAGTTTTGTTAATCTAACATGCTTTCAATGTCTAGGTATCTGAAGCAGGTGTGTGGAACACAGGTGACAATTCATCAGAATTGCTGAAGATTCACATTAACACAAAACAAGTGGCCTTCCAACCCTATATGAGCAGTAATGGGACTCTGAATGGTGGAACCTAAAACTACCTCTGAGTTGAGGAGTTGGAATTAGTCTTCCTAACTATCCCATATTTCTTCTACCTGGAGTGCGAATAGTCAGGCTTTTATAAAGGTTGGATATTCACTCCTTTGTAGTTGGAGTGAATATCCAACCTTCATGAAAAACAGATAATTTGTTTCAAGCTGAATCCTGTGTCTCACAATGAGGTGATGCTGGTGGAAGGAGCATAGCTGAACAAGTTCAAACATTAAGTATCCACAATTGCTTATAATTAAGTCTCTGGAAGTTGTTTGGTTTTTGTTCTCTGAATGGGCAGATGTAATCAGCCTGCAGGCTCCATTAAAAAACTGAAACAAATCTAGGAACTTCTCAAACTTTAAGAATAAAATGCCAGTTAAACACGGAGTAGGGTCCTTGAGATTTGTGTGTGCAAAACTGATTCAGGCGATATATGCTTTCTTTAAAAAAAAAAAGAAAAATGTCACAAGCACACAAGGGTTAGGAAGATATCTTTTGAAACGATGTGTGGACTGGGTAGAATTTCATAGCTCTTTTGTTAGGAATTATGTGGAGATGGCATTCGGAAATGGAAATTCTATGAAGCATGAAAGAGGAAAATGATCAGATTTATTTTAACAATGTAAGAAACTTAAAGGCAAAAAGACATGACATACCTGGCCCTAACTGAGGGTTATTGGTGAATTCTTTGCACCTGCCTTCATCCCAGAAAATAGTGGGGAGCACAGGGGCGGCCTGTGCGTATAGGCTGACTCGGCCGTCGCCTAGGGCGCCACCTTCAACGGGGCGCCCAATGATGACATCACGCCATTGAGGGCTGTGCAGGCAGGGGCGCTGATTGCGTGTTCCGCCTGGGGTGCCAGCTGCTGGCAGCCCGCCTCGGTGGGGAGATACCTAATACTGTCATGTAATTAAAAATGAGCTGCATCAGATCATATAGAGATGCTGGAACAAACTGATAAGCTGAAGAGCAACATATCTCTAAGACCAAAAATGTATATCCAAGAACTGTGAATGAACTTACGAATGGCTGATCTAAAGTCTCATTAGATTAGAATCATCTGCAGCACCCATTTTTAGGAGTGACTGGAGGTGATTCGCATAACATTACAAGGTAGTTCTTTTCCCTTTTCCCAACATCCCTTCCATAACGTTTTATTTCAGCACCATAGAAATTATATACATCAACATGATTTATAAAGACAAGCCTGCATAGTTTCTGTATACTAAACATGTCTAGTATTTTATGGAAACTTGTGGAAGCAAATACTTGCTCAGACTAACATCCACAGAAAGCAAAAGGGACAATGGATCCAACAACATGAATTTTTGTTTCTGTTTAAATGGATTTTTACCAGTTTTTGGGAGGCACCTAGCTTTCCCTTCGACCTTAAAATTGTATGCCTATTCAGACTGAAAAGGAAGAATAAAAATATGCATATTGAGAGACCTGCTGACATTATCTCTAAGGTATTGTCTTCATTGCGAGTTCTTCCGGCAGAAAATATGCTAATGAGGGACTCATTAGCATAAGCCATGATCTCATTTGCATATTTTCTGCTGTTGCTTTTTGAACAAGGAGTTTTTGTGCAAAAAGAAGCAGTGAGGATTTTTGTGCAACAAAAAAAAAATTTTTTTTTTTTTGTGGTGAGGGGGCGGGATGGAATCCCCAGGGCCAGACTCACTCGTGCTTCGCTGGGACTGTGCACGGGATGGGTAGTGCCCCAGGATCTGCATGTGCCCGAGTCAGTCCCACTCCCCGCCAGCCCATTCTCTCCCCCTGCTCCCTTCCCCCGGCCAGCCCCGCTCCCTCCAACCCCCTCCTGGCCAGCCCTGCTTCCCGCTGGCCGGTCCCCACCTCCTCCATCTCCCCTGGCCAGCCCCGCTGCCCCCAGCCAGACCTGCTTCCCACCAGCTGGTTCTCCCCCCTCTTCCTCCCGCTCCCCCCGACCCTCTCCCGGCCAGCCCTGCTCCTCTCCCAGCTGGTTTTGCCTCCCCCCAATCTGAGATCAAGTGTGTTTGGTATTTTTTTTGAAGCCATCTGGTAACCCTTCACCCCCCCCCCCCCCCCCCCCCCGCCCTCCCTCCAGGGCTGGAGCACACAATCTACTAGGCTGGGCCCCCTTAAGCTCTGGTGTGCGAGGGGAATGTGAGGAGTGTCTTTCTTCTCAGCAGGGGGCTATGTCAGTGAGGTGGGGTTTTTTTGTTGATGGTTTTGCTTCTCACTTGTGTGGCCCCTGACTGATTTTTCTGTGGGTCAGTGCCCCCCGCCCCAAAAAAGATTCCCCACCCCTGCCTTAGAGCATTGCACTCACATAACCAATGTGTAATTTATGCCATGATCTATCAGAGCATGGCTCTTTGTATTCTGCCAATGTCGTGTCCTTAATGGGACTGAAAAATGTGGTCATTGTGATTCAGTATTTGCCAAAGTGTACGGCCTTGGTTTAGATTGAATTATCTGACAGCATCTGCTACAGAACGGAGGTGAATCTTACAACTAACATGTCTTACTGAAGTACTCAGTGCCTATAATGCTGAAAAGCAGCCTGCATCAGACAGTGCAATCATGGAAGTTCATATGGTGGTAGATTGCTCAAGAAATTGCTGAAATATAAAGCCCTACAGCTAACTGCATTAGAACATACCTTACTGGGTTGCCAGTCTGAGTAGTGTCATATTCCTAAATCCACCCAGAAAATCCCATACATAGCTAGTAAATAGACCTGGATTGACCCCAGGCTGTGATTTACACACACACAACCTTTATTTCCCATTTAATGTGCTTTCAGTGGAGAAATGAGCAAGATAAATAGGATGATTTGAGCTGTTTCACAATTACTTTATATAAGCTATTGGAATGCGTGATATATCGGAGCACCTATGATGAAGCAAATAAAACATTAGTGGCACTAGAAATAATAGGCTTTATAGTAATAGAAGTGTTATCAATTATCTCAGCACAATCTTACTCAGCATTAAACTTTTGTGTTACCAATTAAACCTGAACAGGATTTTTTTCCCCTTCTAGTTTTGCTAACTTGATCAACTATGCAGAAGCACAGAGCAGACAGGCAAGCATCAAACTAGTGATAACCCTGCAGTCTGTTTCCAAGCTTTCCTGTTCCAGCCACTCAGTATTTACAGCAACTACCAGTTTCACATTGGCTCATCTGATAATCCTTTTTGACTATTCCATTCATGCAAATAAACTGGCACACAGGAGAGCTACAAAACTATAGTCTGTAAATGCTAAGGCTAAAACCATTCTCAAGAACTTTTAAGATTTTGGATGAAAAGTTCAGTTATCCAGAGCAGCTGGAGTGCTTTTGTGCTCACATGAGCAAAAACCAAACCTGTCACCTCAGATAGGGAGAATAATTACAGTGAGAACATTGGCTCGTGATGCTTCTATAACTTCAGGAAGTGAGTATTGGTTTTGTTTGTGGGGCCCCTCACACTTCTTTCTTCCCCTGTAGGACTTCCCTCCTGCTGCCAGAAGAGAGGGAGGTTGAATAGGACTCCTTACTGCTTTCCCAGCACACTCCAAGTGAAAGATGAAGATAAACCCATACTCACCTGAGTTACACATCCAAGTGGTGAAGAGATGAAAGGTGAGACTACATTCATGCAATATTACTTGGAATGGAGAGGACCGATTCGCAAACTTGGGAGCCTAATCTCTAGGCATGGGGAAAGGATTGGAGATATCCTGGGTAGACCAATCTTGCAGGAAGAAAGAGGGTAAATTCCCATGCTCTGAAGCCAAGGCACTTAATAGCCCTAACTTCTTTCCGATCACATAAGTTATCTCATTGTCCCTGTTTTCTTCTACCCATCGCACCCCAAAATGCTACCTTATGGTGGCCAGTTCCCTGCACCTTCCCTCCATCTTCACTTGGGGGTAGGCTGGCATTAGTTGCTAGAGGAAAGCTTCTGCCTTTTTCTCTCACCCTGCATAAATGGACCATTATTTTCTTTCAGTGATATATGGTGAGGTGAATCATCAGTGAGGTAAGATGTGCTCTGAGATCATGATGGCGCTAAGAACTTTGTTTTCCCTGACATGAATAATTTCACTTCCAGTGCACCTAGTTTGTGTTGTCAATACAACTCTCTTTCTGAAATTACTGTGGCAGCCCATGTCTCCATCATGCCAGGGCAGAGCAGTGCTGTTAGAGTTTGAGGCAGTTAAGAAAGAATTACTATACTTGGCAGGAAATCGTTACTGATTTCCTGTTACCTAGCATGTCATGCCTTCATGCATCTGAGTAATTTGACTATTTAGTATTTGTTTCAGTTGCTCCAGTGTGATAGAAGAAGAAAGGCTTCTGAAAGATAGCCAATAATAGTTCCTCAATTTTTATGAAGATTATAGAAATCTGTATTTTAAAGAATTGGGATGTGACTGAAGATGACAGCACTTTGTGGCCGTTAATCTGCTGCTTTAAAAAGAGCCTTTATGACAAAATAACGAATAGCCTCCTACTTCTCCAATTGTAGGGGAGAAGGGAGGTTTTGCACACCTTTTTTTTCAAACTGTGGTCTTTACAACAAAATAATTATCTATAAAATTGAAATTAGCATGGACAGAGTGCCTAATATGCTGGAAGTTAAAACTTATTGTTACAGGCCAGAAGAGTGACTATTTCTTTAGCAAAGTAATTATGGTTTATTCTTCCCATTTACACAAGATAGAGTTGGCAAACCTTGTATATTGTAAATGGCATTGAAGATTCTATTTAAACTTTAACTCAGACAGAATTAATTTAGTTGTTATAGTGGTTCATAAAATACCAAACTCTGCACTATGACGTGAATTGAATTCAAAAAATCAATTTGTTAGAGTATAACACTCACTTTGTTCAAATAGATAAAGGGTTTTTTTTGGGGGGTGTGAAGTGTGTCTTCATAATTGTTTCTTTATATTTCATGCAGCATCTTAGAACTCATGCTGTTTCATTGAGACTTTTTTCCCCACACTCATGCAACAGTAATAGATAATAAATTGCTCACATGCCATATGTCCATCAGTACAACTTGCTAAATAAAGTACAGAAAAAAGTGTAAATGCTATGTCTTGGTAGAGGAGTGGGTTTTTCCCCTCCCCTTTGTAGCTTTTCAACTTAATTTGCTGGCTAGCTGAGGAGAATATTTACCTTTGTTTGAATAGTTAAATAAAGAAATTAATTCAATAAGCAAGTAAAAGACAAATTTACTGTATATGCAGGGCACAGATCTGGGATTTGTACAGGAAAATGTCCACTTTAGGATTTTGTACAGAACTGTACAATAGGAATGAACACATTTTGCATGATCCTTTGTGCGCATAAATCTAGTGGATTCAAAATTTAAGATGTTTCTGAAGCTGTTTTAGTGGTGTTCTTAGGCAACTTTTGGGTTTGTAACGCTTGTTTTACTGCTTGGTTCAAAATTCTAGTTACCTTCTGCCATAAGAGGACTTTGTTTTGGAAATCTTGAGAGCGCTACTCTTTTACAGGGTTTCTGTTCCATGTATTGCATGGGTTGTTGTTTGGAAATGGGATATTCAGGCAGAACAGAGGGACAACAGAGACAAAAAGAGTAGATATTTAAAATTCAGAACCAACATTAGGGCTTTCGAAAGCCTCTTTCAAAAAGGCTAGACTACATCTAGACTACAACCAGTACTTTCGAAAAAGCAAGCAGTTTTTTCGAAAGAGAGCACCCAGACAGTCTGGATGCTCTCTTTCAAAAAAGCACAGTTTGCATTACATAGTGCCTTTTTTTCGAAAGAGGACTTTCGAAAAAAGGCGTTATTCCTCATAAAACGAGGTTTTCTGTGGTAGAAAAAACTGCTGCTTTCTTTTGATTTACTTTTGAAAGAACATGGCAACAGTCTAGACACAGGAAGTTTTTTCGAAAAAAGGCCATTTTTTTTTTTTTAAAACCCTGTAGTCTAGACACACCCTAGAGATTGTGTATGAAGGGAACAATAACATGAGCTAACCCCCCCCCCTTGCAAAACAGAGAGCTAATATGTTAAATGCTGCATATAAAACAGTAAACTGTTGCAAAAAACAAAAACAAAACCCACCAATGAATGTTTAATACTATAAAATGGTAGTATATATGGCAGTGGATGCAAAACCAAACCAAAACTTCACTTCTCTAACCACCTGGGAGGAGCAAAAGATGGTTAATGTTCTGAAATAAATTTCTCCATTTCTGCCTTGTTTTAAAATGATAAGGCTAACTCATATTTCTGATCTGAACTTTCCTTGTCTTTTGTTTTGGCTCTTTCATCTTGAGCAAGCTGTGATATAGAGAGATACAGTTTGAGAACAGGACAGCAGCTAGAAATCTCATACTTTCACTAATATGGTTTGAGAAAAGCAACTTAAGCTACAATTTCTAAAGCAGTCTAAAAAAGTTAGATGCACATCTTCATGCATGGTAAGTCAATCTAGGGGATTTAGATATCTTCTATTAGCCTTCCAGGAAGACCTGAATCTAAATCTGTTTTGAGTATAATATGCCTTGAAAAATGCTGCAAGGATTAAATATATGTAAATCATTTTGAAAATAAAAATGCAATGTAAGTGCTGAGTGTTGTTTTCTTGAATACTGGTGCAAATGAGAATATAGGACTTTACTAGCATCTGGCACATTCTTTCAGTGTTTAGTTACAATCTATTGCCCATTGGGAATTCTGGGTAATCTTTGTATGGTGTACATTATTGTTATACATACTACTGCATGCTTCTGACTGCTGGGTCTTTCAAGTAGCAGCCCAGTGCTTTAATCACAAGGCCATTGTTTGCATTTCTGAAACAGCAGCCTCATTCACAATATAATCCTACCTCATTTATGTACATCCTGTGGTGAGAACAAAGTGTGTAGTCTATAACTATATGATTATCTTAATGTATATGCACATGAGGGCAGAATCAATCTCATACGGCAATCCTAATCCTGGCATTTTCTAACTTTTTAAAATTTCACTTTATAGTACATACATCAAGTAAAAATGAAAGTATATTCTGAACTCTCCTTTGTCTTTTGTGAAGGTTTAGGTGTGCTCTGTGCATGTCTACTAAATAGGTGAGAGAATGCATAGTTTGGGAATTTCTCTGGATCTTTGGCATTAGATGGCAAGATGCTGCGGTGCATTACGGGTTAGGTGTCTGTACACATCCCCAACCCTGAAACTTAAGCACCACAGGTATTTTAACAGTGGAAACTCAAGTATCTAGGGACTTTGGGCACATACAGGCTTGGGTGGCAGCTGCGCAGGAGTTTTGCGCAGCTGCCACCTGTATCATCTAAAGTGGCAAGCAGTTAGACATCTGTCTCCCTTGTGAATGTAATACTACTTTATTGTTAAACCCTGCTCCTGCCAACAAGATCTTTACCCATATGCTTTACTCATGCAAATAGTCCCTCTAAAGTCAATGGATTTAACTACATGTATAGGTTACATGCAATTGTACATTTTTGCAGGACTGAGGGCCTCCTCAGTGAGAATCAGTTTGCATATCCAGAAGAAAGAGTAATAAAGACTCAATGTAATGTGTAAAGTTGGAAGAACTCAATCAGGGCATAATTTTCACCTATAGCTATGATGCCTGCAATCTAGGTGGATGAAAAGTATTGACTTTTTCCTGTGCCAGGCTTTTAAGCATATCTATTAACTTTATCCTCTGCCTCTTCCATGTGAAGTTAAAATAAACAAACAGATATCCATAGGTGGTTAATTACTTATCCAATTAAAAGACTATATTTTGTTTCAGAGCATAAAAAAGTAATAATAATTTCTTAGCAATTGACTCTGAACCAGACATAATGCAATAAAAAGGGAGGTATGTGGGTGGCAGAGGAGGGAGAGAATCACTGAGCCTTATCTAGTTTATCAACTTCAGAAGGAACCTAATAAGGGCAATCACGCCTTGCCATCCAGGGGGAGACGACAAAAATGTTTTTAATTGTGTGTGTTGGGCTGGGGGGTGAAGGTAATATCAATACTGACTGGTGAGTAATCTCCATTCTGGGTTTACAGTAAGTATGAATGTGTGCATGACTTAAATAAACAGACTAATAAATGCATTTTAGTTATTAGTACTGACTCAAGAGTAGAATAATAAAGCAGACAACAAAGACTCCCTGTTGTATATTAGGCTAGCTCCTCTTCTGGTATGACTTTTAACAGTAGTCTAGTAAAGATCACCTTTTCTTCTTTCAAGTGAGGGAATGGGTGTTTCCTCACTCTTTTGTTAATGACCTTGAATACTACTCTTTCCTCTCTTTTCCCTTCTATTCTTTGTTCTTTTGAGTAGGTTTTTGTATTTCACTCATCACTCTTATTCTCCCTTTCTTTTTCAGTCCTTAATTCAACCAAATTGATGGGTAAGTTGACTCATTGACTAATTTTGTTAAAATTTTGGTCTTCTCTATTAGGCAACTCCATTATTTCAGTTCTGTGCTAGGAATCAGTTCCCTGAGACATTTGAGGCTTCAAGATGAATAGTGACAGTGCCTAAAAGGGGTTACAATACCTGGTCATTTCTCATGGGCTAAGCAGAAGTCTTTGTTGTAAGGAATCAGCTATGGTAATAAAGTAGACCATGAAATGGGAAAATCAGGTAAATAGCCAGACACACTAGTAGTGGGCTAAAGGTCCTTCAGGTAAATTTCTGTCTTAGTCAGTCATTAAAGGAAAATTGTGACATTGGTCATCTTTTTCCCACTTAAAACACAGCCAACTAGAATTTAAAATACAACTGGCAAAGCTCTCTAGTTAATTCTGTAGCTGTTCAGAACTTGGAGTGCTCAGATCAGTTTTCCAAGTCTACACATTTATTCTGTAAAGGCTTTATTTTATTTTTTTTTTGGTCTATGTCATGGTTGCATTCTATCATGTCTAGCCATATTCTTCAATTGAGGGGTTCTGTTCCATTGCATTCTGAGAAGTTCAGATCTGCAAAGCACTTTGCAGTGACTGGTTTCAATTGTGTCTATAGGCAGTCTCTTAGGGTATGTCTAGACTACAAGCTAATCTTTTGAAAAAGCTTCTTTTGAAAGAGAACGTCTAGACAGCAACCACTTTTTTAGAAAGAGAGAGCTGCCTTTTCGGAAGAGAGCACCCAGGCAATCTGGATGTTCTCTTTCGAAAAAGCGCTATTTGCATTCAAGAACGCCTTTTTTCAAAAGGAAAATTCATTTGATTTCATTGTGAAAGAACACGGTGGCAGTCTAGACGCAGGTGAAGTTTTTTTGGAAAAAAGGCCACTTTTTTCGAAAAAACCCTGTCGTCTAGACACACCCTTAGAAACCCATGGATTTTTACCATGGTCAGTAATATTTTTGTTGCCATTCCACATGTTGCTTAGAAGTATGCCCAAATTCCTGGGTAGACTTTAAATAACATTGTTTTTCTAGGTATTCTCTGTGTCTCGGGTCAGTAGGCCTATGCTTTGGCCGTTCCTCCAGGGTTATCTGCTCATAATTTGTGTTGGCTAATGTTCAAATCATCTGCTTAAATGCAATATGGAGCCATGTAAGGCGTTTAAATTCAAAGCATGTTTATCTTCCGCCAGTATTACTAAAGGTATCACTCACTTCCCGATCCATATATTTAAAACAGCTCATCTAAATAGTTAACTCCAACTCAATTAACAAAAAGAAAACTGAAATCTCCACATTTATCCTGTCAGGGGTGTCTCATACAACTGTTTCCCATCATTCTTTATAGTATAATCATGGGACAAATGACACAAATCAATTGTGTAAATGTACATTGGTGAATAAGTGGGATGTTCCACTATAAGTAATGAGCAAAATGTCATATAGCAGGAAAGAAAAGGGAGATGGGAAGAGACAGGAAGCCTGCTCCAGAAGGCAGGTACAATAGAGAAGAAGGCTGTTGGTAGGCAGAGGCACAGAGAAAGCAGATAAGTGGATGAATCTGACATGAGAATAAAGAGGATCAGTGTCTGTTTTATATGTTGGAACATACCCCATGATGTCAGCTTTAGAAAGAACAGGAAGCGGATGCAAGTGATTGAGGATGGTGATGATCATCATGCTTATATAAGTGAAATAACAGTAAGGCAGGAATTCAGGGGCATCTTTTACACTGGCTCTCAGTCCCTGAACCCTACTACTGTATCCCTCAGCTGCTGCCTCCCTGGCTTTTTCATACCCTGAGAGTGACCACAGCTCTCTTTCTGAAGCTCCCTTCTATTTTCAGCTACTGGGCTTTATATATTTCTGGTCCAGCTGAGCCTCATCTCTCATTAACATGGATTACTCCTTGGTTCCTGTGGTGACAGCTCCTGTTCCCTGCCCTCTTTTCCCCCTGTAGGTGCCCTGTTCCTCTCGCCCACCTCCTGTGTCACCAGAGTCACTGACCTACTTTTCTTCCCACTGGCTCGATCTCTGACTCTTCAGTTTCTATCCCATGGTTCCCAGGTCCTGAGCCCCTTTCCCATCTCTCTCCCAAGCCCATCACTGGATGAGTGGTTAGTAAAGGGGTCCATTCCTCCAATCCCTTCTCATTTGAGCACTGGATGCCTGGATGCCAACCTCCTGCCTAAGCTCCAGAGTGATTCACAAAACAGGGTGTGTAGTTACTTAAATCACAGTGGTCCTGAGTTGGATCCTAATAAAAGTTTGGTTGGAGGACAAAAAGGTGGAGATTTTATACCCTAGCGATTATTTGGGCTGTGGAATACACAGGTTCATGTCCCACTTTTGCCAGAGAAAAAGAATGGATTGGAACTAGGGCCTCCAACTTTTTAGGAGAGTTCTCTGAATAGGGAGTTATGGGATATTTTGTGGTGTTCCTTCAAGGGCAGAGTTTCAGGAGGGTGGGGGGGGGGCAGCAGCTGTGTGCTTCAGGACACGGCTTGCTTTTCATCCCATTCCCTGGACTATCAGGGAGTGAAGGGAAAGTACTTGCATTCTGTGCATGCGTCTCTCACCTGGGTGGTGGGAGAGGCATGCAGGGAATGCAAGCACTTTCCCCTCACTCCCTTAGCATCTGGGGAACAGGATGAAAAGCTAGCCATGTCCCGGAGCATGTGGCTGCTGCCCCACCTACCCTCCCGAAACTCTGCCCTTGTGCTCCTTCAGTCTCTCCTGTTAAAGCAGTTCCACTGTAAATAACTAAATGGACGGAGAGCAAGAGAAAGAATGACTCTATAATTTAGTGGTTGTCACCATCTAGGAGATGGAAGACCCTGGGTCCACTCCCCATAGCCCAGTCACTCTTCTATTTATCCACAGTGGGACAGCTTCAGTGGACTTCCACATCATAATATCCTATCGATCAGACAAGTGGGGTGAAAGATGTAAGTTGGGTAGTGAGGGTAACATCACCAGTTCCTTCACTCAATCATGGATGGTGAGGCACCTCCATGCAGTCTAGACTTTGGTGCCTATCTCCAAATGCGGGGTGGGGCTCAGCATGTACCTCTCCAGTTCACATCTGTCATTGGCTAGTTTAGGTGGCTCCACACTAGTTTTTGTAGGTTATATTCTGAGGGGGGGGGGGGAACCTATCTTTCCCTATTTATTGTAGAGAAATCCTAGGTATCAAATTGAGCTTTGCAGATTGCAGTGTTGTTCCTATAATTATTCTAGCAGTTAGATGCTGTGATGCTTAGCTTTGGAATACCTAAGTGGATCACTGTGTGGATCCTACCTGTAGTTTCTGACCAAAGAGTGTAAATGCTAATTAGAGGGCAAAACATAGTGCAAAGAACTCACAGAAGAAATAGGAAAGCCAACCCTCGTATCTCACAAGTGGGGCTATGTCTACACTACAGAGTTTTTGCAGGAAAAAGGCCATTTTTCTGTGAAAACTCACGGAGCGTCCATACCTCAAGCACATTTTTGCACAAGTAAATCGAAATATCAGAGGGGATTTTGTGCAAGTGGTAATCCTCATTCTACGAGGAAGAACACCTTTTTGCGCAAGAGCTCTTGCACAAAAAAGCATGTGTGGACGGGGAAGAAGGTGTTTTTTTTTTTTTTTTGCACAAAAAGAGGGAAGAGGAAAAAGGTGCCCTGGTGGTCATTCTGTCCATAGCAATCACTACTTACTTGCCAGAGAGCATCCAGGCAGTCTGGATGCTCTTTCACAAAAGTGCATCACCTTTTTCAATGCGCTTTTGCAGTGTGGGCGCTCTCTGTGCAAGAAGTTTTTGCAGAAGATCTTTTCCGACAAAAGCTTCTTGTGCAAAAAGCCTGCAGTCTAGACGTAGCCTGGGTCAGCTCTTCTGGTATTATACACAGTAGAATTGTACAGGCAACCATGAAAATGCCTGGGTTTCAAATGTGAAATTGCTTCCGATGAGTGCAATCTTTCCAGATTAACAACACGTCAAACTGTCAGCAATAATCAAGAAATGATAAGATGACTAATTCCCAGCATTATTGCTGCTGTTTGAGGCGATTAATTGAATATATATATATTTATTTATTTTTCACATCTTTGGGTTCCTAGACTCATTCTGCTGGAATATATTACTGCATTTTACTCCTTTAGTGTTGTGATCTTTTTAAAAGAAGGCAGTTTTTAAATCCAGAAAGAATTCTGGCATTCTCTAGTTAGATGTAATTACATGATGATTCAGAGCACATTTGGCAGGTATTTTCTTGTTTTCACTCATAAAATCAAGTGGAGACCAAAGGTACTTCAAGTAAAATCGGCACATAGTGTTATGTAAGCAGAAAATTCAGCTTCAAAAGTGGGGGGCCAGGAGTATAGTCTGTGGTTGGCGGTGAGGGCAGGGAGCGCAGCCTGGTGGCAGCCACCTTACCTCTTCTCCTGTGTGCCCCTTCCAATCCTCACTCAGTCAATGTGGCTGGACCTCCCCATATCTGACAGATTCCCTGATTTGCATCCAATTAGGTCCCTAGGGTGCTGGATCAGGAGGTAAAACTGGTATTTGTATTGTTTGCTAGTTATGCAAGTTTGCTAAACTTGAGCAGGAATAGAATTTTGTCTGAATGAGAGACCTAGGATGCTTCAGGTCATTTTATTTGCCTATGCTTGGAATCTTTCTACATGTTGCTTTTTCTATAAATATTTCCTATTTTGTTTCGGCTGGTAGAAGTCCAGATCCAAAGCCCATTGAAGTAACTGGGGGGAGGGGTCTTTCGATTTACATTGACACATTTTTTTTCTTGTCCAACAATTAAAAAAATCCACATTTTGCTTAATTTAGTTGGCCACTTAGGGCACCGTCCTGTTTCCATTGCAATCGATATGCATGAATCAAACTCATTTTTTTGTTTCTTCTGAGTTTAGAATATTTTACCATGTTTCAAGCTCAGTGGTGTGTTTAAATTCAAACCCTCCAAAGATGAAAATTTGGCAGTCTCTTTGACTCTCTAGCATTTAATAAATTCTGCCAATTAAATGCTCAACCCAGGAGTTGATGTGTAGTATGTAGGAATTGAGTAGTACCCCTGAATCCTTGACTGGTCCTCTTTGATGTCTGTGTTTCAGAAATCGCAGAACCCTGCCCGAGCAGCAACATGTATGTGTACATAGTTAACCAATGAACCCAGATATTTCGGCTCCAGTGTGATCATGTACCTTTATTTTACATTTGTTATATAAAGAAGAAAAGACACAGTGATGGATTCTAAGGCACAGCTCTTCAGCTGGTATGAATTGTTATTGTGCCATTGATTTCGATAGCACAGTGGCAATTTCTTGCTGCTGAGAATCTGCCTGTTTATTTCCAGTCATACTAGATGGCTGTACAAATGTCTACCCTGTTCTCAATGATGCTGCATGATTGCAAATACAGAAAGGCAGGGAAAAAAATCAATAGTTCAGATTTATGTTTGGAAGTAGAGAGGATTTGAAAACATGGTAATAAACGAGGTGTTACTAGAAAGAGAATAAAATACTGAATCCAGTTAAAATATGTTTTTACTGCTCACACGTAATGACAGTTTTGAGGAGGTACTGTATGCAACTAGTCCATTACCGTAAATCAGAAAGGACAGATCTTGTTTAAACTGCTGTTGTGCTACCTTCTAATTCCAGTCTGAGTTCCATGTAGTAATTTCTGGTAATAAGAATCCATAAAAGAGATGGGGAAGACAGCAAGAAGATTAAATAAGAACCTGTGAAAGTTGTGGTAGAGTTTTGTTTTATTTATTTTTTTAATGTTACGCGAAGAAAGAAAAAGTAAACTGTAAATATTATAACTATTATGATGGCAGTCATAAAACTTAGTAATAGAGGCAAAAATGTTGGAAGCTTATATATAGTACAACACCTGACACATCCTTGCCTACTTGATGCATGTCTTTTCATTTAGATTCCAAGTGCTAAGTCACAAGAGACCATGTGAATTATTCAGAAGCAACACACAAGTTCATCTAGAGATTAAAATAAAACATATCTTGCTTCACGTCAATGCTTTGTCCATTACCTGTGAAGGAAAAACACAAAACAACCATATAATGGACCTAAAAGGCTGGAGGTTAATGGAAGTAGAAATTGTGATTTCTTACCTCGCTTTTATTATTATAATACCTACCAAGCACTACTGTAGACTGGATCACTGAGTTTAATATGGGATTAGGTATAATTTCAAGAAGATACTGATAATTGAATAAGGAGAAGGGAGAATTGCAGATATGAATATGCTGACATTTACATAAGCTCTCGTGTACATAAAGATGTTCAGACAGCCTCAATTATGGATTAATAGGCAGTGCTGCACCATAATTGCCTTATATCCAGGAGACTAGAATGCAAAAGATGTTTGACTTCACATAATGTATACAGTGTATCTGTTCCAGGATATTAGAGAGACAAGGTGGGTGAGGTAGTATCCTTTACAGAACCAACTTCTGTTGGGGAAAGAGACAAGCTTTCAAGCTTATGCAGAGCTCTTCCACAAGTCTGGGAAATGTACTCAGACTGTCAACAGATAATTTAGCATAAATAGTACATATTCTAAGGGACCAACCAAGGTGAAGAGGCCTATTAACACCCTTGTGATCATAGGACTAAAAGGGGTGTTTACAGATTGTTGTTATAAGCTATAAATTTGGTATCTTTATCAAGACCATGATTTTTAGTGTCTAGCAAAGTTATGAATTTAATGTCAATATCACACAGTGGAGATAGTTCAAGAGGAGCATTTTGAATTATTCTGAGATTTTTAATTAATACTTCCCAGTCTCTTCTAGGCTTCTTATTAAACTACCACCCAGCTAGTTTAGCGTCTGAGGCCAGAAGGGACCATGTAACAGGTTTCACTCACTGCTAGGGCATCTCTTTGTGGCTGGGTCTGAGGATCTGCTCTTGACAGTTTAGCACTCCCTTCCATCACTTGTTCACCATGCAGTCCCTTTCACACAGACTCAGCTCTCTGGCCAGTCACTGTGTAATTTCTGGGGCATTGACATCTTTCTGGATCAAATTCACTAGTTTTGCATCGCTTCCTAGTGGGTTGTTAGGAGAACTTGGGCCCACCCTCTACTTGGGTTCAAGCCATGCAATCCTATAACCAGTAGCCAAGGTCTGCACAGTCCTATGGTTTTTTTTGGCTACTTTCAACACAGTGTTTCTGAGGTTTTCTTCTCTGAAACTTCTCTAGGTTGACCCTTCTTTGAGGGCCAGGATTCCAGGGCTTATTTTCCCCCTGCCTCAGGTTTCTCCTAATCATTTCTGCACTCCTAGACAATGATTGCAGACTCTCTCCCTATAGCCCTCTTTTGTTCTCAACTAACCAGCCTGCACCTGCCTAGCTGGCCTTTACCGTAATTTAAGAGTGGCTGTACAGCTAGGTACCATAACTGGCCCCTCAGGCCAACATTATCCTCTTCAGGGCCTACCTACGATACAAATCTCATCACAGCCCATTAGATCATTGTATTTTCCCTCCTGTATAACAGATGAGATTAGTTCTTATGCTGTTGCTTGGACAGCATAGGGGTCACCAGTGTACTATGTGTCCTCATGGTGATCTGTCCTGAGCCAAATCTGGCATAGGAAGCCTGTCAGGTACAAATATCTGTTGATACCCTCTAGCCATGATGCCTTAAGTCTTTTGAGGGGCCATTTCTTTCCTTCTTTCATTGGGTCAAAGTCTAAGATGAAGTTGAAACTGAAGTTCTCAGAAGTTGGTAGAAATTCAGAGCAGATGACCACAGCATCTTAAAGAGTGGTGGTCAACTATTTGTGAGAACGGGATTTGTTTAGTTAGAAAAATGAGCTTTACGTTCAATTGAATTCATACCATTTGATGTTTTTGATAATCTGGAGATGCTTCCTCTTAATGGTGTCCAGCTTCTCAATCTTGAAATTTGAGGGATGATGTTTCAGTTACACCAATGTAGCCAGACAGACCCCTCCTCCCTCCGAAATCCTTGGCTCCAGGATTTTCAAGGCTCCAGGGCCTCCAGAGGTGCTGGAATATCTATGGCCCTGGATGCTAGACAGAAACCAGATAACAGCGGCAGTTGGGCCAGCAGACGATCGGGGCCTCGGGCTGCCCTTGACTGGTACCAGTAATTGATACGCCTACACACCATCCCAGAAGAGGAATCTGCCGCCCCATCAGGAAAAGAATGTCCGACCCTAATGATTTAGTTACCTCCACCTCACAGGTGCAAATTAAGCTTTGGCAACTCCCTGTGGGAACGGGTGTCACAAAGACGTTCAACTTAATTGGCATTTTATGACAAGAGAAGTGTCTACGTGACCACAGGGGTATAAAGTGGGGTCCTATGCCCCACTCTAATTGGAGATCCAACCATATACCTGCTGGTCAGGTGGTCCTGGACCCCTGAGACTTTAGGGACGCCTTCATCTCGTACTGACTGCTTCCCATTGGGATTGAGAGAAACACTGGCTTCACCGGAGTAAGGATTGCGGAGGTGAGAATATACCTGCTAGGTGTGTGTTTTGCGCGCATTCAATAAAGAGCTCAGAGAACCAAATGGTGTTATGGTACCTTTTAAGTAACTTTTATTGTATTTCTGTCTTTGTCTTTGTTATCTGTAACACAGCAGTAACATTTAGCAGCTAAGCTTGCCTTGTAACAATAAAGTAGTAACTGTTTAAGTTTTAACCTCTCTCCTCCTGTTGCTGTAACAGAACCGAACACAAACAAAAGAACCATAGCCGGTTTGGCTATCTTGCCACGGTCAGGGTAAACGCAGTAAGAGCTGAGCGCTGAGTCGTGCCGCCTCCACGGGGCAGACTCTTGGGTCATCCGTTGGCCGTGAGGGTCGCCCGCTGCAAAGGGACTCTGTCCTAGCAGTTAAAGACTCGGGTGTGATAGGGCTCACAGACCACTCATTACCCCGGCCACTGGCTAACAACCAAAGCAATATGTATTTTCAGCTTTGTCTTTCTACTTATCTATTCTTCTGTGACTGTAGATTCTCTTAAATTTCATCTGGAAAACAGAATCAGCCCTGTCTGACTAGAAAAACAGATATTTTATTATTTTGGAAATGAAAGGCAGCAAATAAGACTGGTGTGACTATTGTGGCATTGCTTTTCTCTCCAGCCCACAAGCTTGCTTTTTCACTTGTAGCTTTCTATGACAGAGAACATTTACATTGTACCAGGTTATCAAGAAAACATGAGAATTCAACAACTCATATTGCATTGATGTATATCCAGGCCACATTTCTTTCTATTGAAAGGAAATCGCTATGCTGATTTTGAAGCTCATAGGTCTCCCTGACATGCTCTGTGGAATGTTCTGTCTCTGGTATGATGTCTCGTCAAGTTATACCATCTTCTCAATTAGGTCAGGCACTTAACAAGGATGCATTGTTGCCCTCAGAATTCTTCAGTTCCATTGTAGACAATATGCTTGACCAGACACTAAGTAAATGCATTTCAGGCATATGCCTTGATAAGAACCTCACTGATGTTGATTTTTCTGATAACATAGCACTAGTCATCAAATCAATGCATAAGCTAGTTGTGGCATTTAATGCCCTGGAAAACTCAGTGGTAAAAGTCATCCTGAAAATTAACTGGTGCAAAACCAAAATTCTTCCAGTCAGTGATTTTGAACATGCTATAGACTCTAGCATCTTAGTGGGTGACCACCCCGTCAGACTGGTCAGCGATTTTTACCTGTCTAAGCTCTGTTGTCCTTAACATTGGTGGCAAAGAGAAAGAACTTGAAGCCTGCACTGCAAAAGGTATCATCAGTAGTGGGGCATCTCCTCAAGATTAGTCAATCTACAGCATTCAGCTTGAAAAAAGACAACATATATCATTCCTTGGGTTACTAAACTGCTGTCTTCCACAGAGACAGAGAGGTTGAGATGCCACCAGTGCCTGAGGTCCCTGCAATTGCAAAGAATTGATTAGGTGACAGATGATTGTAGCAAAAGATACATGCCCTGGGCAACAGAAGAAAGCATGAAACCCTGATGGTCTTTGCCAATTTGATCTGGAGAAAATTCCTTCCAGCCTCACTCATTTGTCTCTACATTAATGGCTACATTTTGAAACCTGCCAGGGAGCCAGTTTTGTGCCCTGTCTGTACCAATTTTTCAGTCAAAATGTCATGCAGCACTAAATCAAATGACTTGGGGAAAAAAACAAATGCTAGATCACCATTGCCTTTTTCTTATCAAGAAAAAACATAGATTTATTTGAGAAGACCTAGTTACCATGAGACCATGTTAACTGGCAATTATCTATTTAGCTTCTAATTTTTGATGATTTTGAATTAACTGTTTGATTATTTTACATGAGATTGATATCATTCAAACTGATTTATAGTTCTCTGGGACATCACTTTTATGCTTTTTAAATATTGGAGCTCCACTGAAAGTCCTCCAATCTTCTGGAATTTTCCCAGTTTTTCTTTAAAAAAAAAAAAAAAAAAAAAACCATTTGTAGCTTGGAGAGCTGTTTAGCTAGCTCCTTTAAAACTCTGGGCATTAGGTTATATGGGCCTCTTGATTTTAAAATGTGTAATTTTAACAGCTGCTGCCTCACATACACTTTTGATACAGATGACTAACTTGTGATTCCATTCACAACATTGTATGAAATAGTAATTGAAATACTTCATTTCAAATACAGAACAGAAATATCTATTGAATAGTGTACATCATTATTGACTGCATCTAGTATCCAGCAATGATCATTATACATGATCTGGTATTCTTGTTTTGTTCCTATTATGTTTAAACATATTTCTCATTGTCTTTAGCTCTGGTGGCTATTGGTATTTCATTGATTCCTTTAGCTTCCCTTTTCAGTCACCTACATTTTAAAGCTTGCAACTTGTATTCATTACCTTGTGTCCCCTCTTTTTCATCCTTTATATTTTGATTTTCATCCATTATATATTCACTTCCGTATCTCCTATTAACCAAGATGTCGTCTTGCCATCAATGGCAAAAACTGTAATCGATGTTCACTTAAAATACAGGATTAAAATTAATTAAAAATATTCAGAAATAATGATTTTTTCCATAATTAAGTGAATTTAGTTGTTCTAAAAGTTGAAGTGAGAGCCCTGAGATTGTCATCTTTCCATTCCTGACCCATGTTCAGTTTAGATGCTGAAACTACTCATAACCACTCATGACTTGGACAGCCACCTTTATGGCTAAGGATCATTTCAATCTCCAGGTCCATTCCATTTTTGGTGTCTACTGAGACTGATAGTAAAGTTGTGATGGTGGGTTTTTTAATGTAGATGCTACTACAGTTTTTACTGAATTAAAATGCCATAGCATTGGACAGTAATTAACTATTAACTTGTAATAAATTTCAATTGCTACCAAAATGTGCTAATCTAAAATTAAGGACATAGAAGTGATCAGAAGATATGGGATGAAATTCTGGTCCATTGAAGCCAGTAAAAGTGTTGCCCTTGACTCCGATATTCCTTTTCTGTCTCCCAAAACTGTAGCTTTTTCATGTAATACTTAAAACAAAAGGAAAAAATATGCAGCACTTTAAAGACTAACAAGATAGTTTATTAGATTATGAGTTCTCATGGGGCAGACCCATTTCAGTCCATGAAAGCTCATCGCCTAATAAACTATCTTGTTAGTCTTTATGGTGATACATATTTTTTCCTTTTGTTTTACCAAGATCAGACTAACATGGCTACCTCTCTACTACATGTCATACTTAAAACAGTCATTTATATTTTGGCTTCATTCCATTCCATGCTATTTTTGATTGTTTATGCTTTACATTAATGTAAAGTTTTCTGATTCAGGGATCTCAGGGTAACAGCTTTTCAGATCTTAGTGTTGCCAAGCAACAGGTAGTTTGAGATCATATTCATCAGTCATTGACATATAAAACTGCCTCTTTTCATTTAATAGCCTGAGCATTGAGCATTCATACTGTACTTGTCCTGCTTCATTGCACATTAGGATATTTCAACAGAGATTGATCTGAAGGTCTTTAGCTATTTGGGTAATACCCCCTTAGATTCAATTATATGAAGAAAATGTAAGATTACCACTTGTGTTTTACAAACTCGTATACATTTTAGTTTATTTAGAAAGATGAATGCAATACATTCTATTAAATAATTACTATAATGCTCCCATTAAGACAACTGGAAAAGGTAGTTCCAGTTTTCACCATTACAAGTAAAATACCAGAGTCCCTGCCCTGTTGTGTCTTTGTATCTGTCAAAGTCAGACACAGGACTCACAGATTTGTCAGACCGCTCTGTTTATTAGCAAAGCCCCTCTGCTAATGCACCCAGAAAATGAGTGCCATACAAGGCTCAAACCACTTGATTTATACAGACAAAAGAAAGCAAAATTAACATGATCCAAAAAGGAGCAAAACTCACATGATAGTATGAGACTAGTCAAGTATCTTCATTTCCATATCAAGCACACAGTAATCTCCTGTCCATATCTCCCTGGTTACCTCAATTACTTTCTGCCTAACACTTAATGTTCCTTTTTCTGTTATCCCAGGCACACCTGGCTTCATTCTGATCTGCATACGTACAAACAATCTTCTCTTTCCTGTTCAGAGACAAACAGTATTCCTTCAACTTATTCAATTATTACACTATAATTCATCTTTCTCTTACAATATAATTCTTTCTACTTTCACATATCTTAAGTCTGATTTGGAGGGCTACCTCAAGGATTTATAGAGGCTGGAAACAAAGGCGTCAGTTGTATTGGTGCTGGGAGTTTGCTGTGTGGTAAAGCTGTTTTCTGGCATTTCATTTAATTTTTCTCTTTTACTCTTTCATCATTTTCTATGCTTTCTTTCTCTCCCTAGAAATAATGCAAAACAAAACATGTTTGTTTCTTCTTGGCTCAAACCTTTGCAGAACAAAGTGAAACAAACTTTTAATGTGTGCTTCTAAATTTGTAAATCACAGAAATCAGTTTTAAGTAAAGGTTAGTGTCTACTGCCTGCAACTGTTTTCTATTTTGGTGTTAGCATGTCTGATCACCAGCTTAAATTTAATGTCAATAACTAAAAATGCAGCAAATAGCATATTAACTCTATTTTCTTACGTACTGTGTCAAGGGACTTGTCCTTACAGGCTGGAGGTTTGGGTAGGAGTTAACCCTAATTACTGAAGAAACCACGCTGGGGACCAATCGGGTGATTTCTCGATTGAAAAGATAGAGCAGCAGGAACCTGCAAAAGAGAGGAATGCTAAAGTGCCTGAACTAATGAGCAGGTTCAAGAAGAGTGTCAGGACTGGGAGTCTAGCCAGGTAGGGCCTAAGAGTGGCTCTCTTAAGCAGGGAAGGAAGAGAGAGAAGGGAAAGAACTTATTGTTTTGTGAGGATTTTAGTTAGACTTTGTTCTGAGTTTTGTTTGGAGGGGTTTTTTATATCCGTAAACCCAGTCCTCAAGGAGGGTATTTTTTACCTCAAAGTGTGGATAAAAGTTTATTTGAGCAGTTCATAAGAGTGCACTTGGGAGGTGGCTGGTCCTGTCATGTTCCCTTGTTCTAATGTGGTATTTTTTTGTTGCCGCAAACAAAACAAAACAATCTCAATCTAATAAAAATGTTACTTAAGCTCATAGACTTAAAGGCAAGAAGGAATCATCATTATCATCTGGTCTGACCTCCTGCCACAAAACCTCACCCACCCACCCCTTTAATAGACTTGGGTAAGTTACTAAAGTCCTCAAATCTTGGTTTAAAGACTTCAGGTTACAGAGAATTCACCTTGGCTGAACATGAATCTTTTATTCCTCTTTTGACCACTCCAGAAAAGATTAAATGTGGCATTTTTGCTTTATGTGCATAGTGTTTCATGAAACTCCATAAAGGGACTGTGCTCAGAGCTGTGGCAGAGGACAGATACAACAATGGCTTTTATACATTCAGGTCTGTTGCAGGTTGTGCAAAGAAAAGACACTCTTGATCCTCTACTTCATTTATCTGCAGAATGGGTTACCTAGCACCTCTTTCTTTCATTTACATGACTGAGTACTTGAAAATAGAATTTGGCTGAAGGCAATCAGTTATAGGTATTGTTTATTGATCTGCTTGTTATACTGATCTAAAGAGAATGTGTGGCTTTCTGCAGTGCACAATTTTTGGAACTTCACTGGATATTTTCAGCATCAGGCTCATGGATAGGCATCATAATTTTAGATTACCTGATTGTCCTGATTAATAATGAGTATAAAGTAAGTTCTGTGCAGATATTATAAATTGTTATATAGTGGATAAGCCACATAGAAATTAGTTTGAAAGTCAAAGCCCAGTTGTCATGTAACAGACTTGCTGCTTTAAGCTGTGATATCATTAACCTTTATTCTAAAATAGTCATGCTTATATGTGCATATTTTCACCTGTCATTAAGTAGAAAGTCATGAAACAACAAGTGAGCTTTGAATATCTCTACAGTTTGGATTCACACTTCACAAATGCCCTTTAAAATATAAGGGGCTTAAACTTTGAAGAGTGGATCAATTTTTTGTTACATAGATGGAAAGCATGTGGAATATTTCTGATTTATTGTGATATAATATAACTTTTGAAATAATGCTTTATAAATTGAAGACACCCAAAAATAAATACTTCAAAATAGTGCTTGAAACTGAAAACTATGCAGAAAATAAATGGTTTTATCACCTATGAAAAATAAGCATTGATTCCTGCTCTCCCAGGATATGTGTGGTTAACAGGCTCTCTGGCATACCTCTATCATTTGCTATTTAATAGACAGAATAATTAGTTTTAGATGTTCATTTCACAGCAGAAAGGAATATTGATGGAATACCTAAACTCATGATAGCCCATTCAGCCTGATATAATCTTGAGCCAAAAGGGCTGTAAGTAACTCAATTATAACAGAGGTTCAGTGAAATGTTACAGCAGTTGCTTATTGCTCAGGAACATAATGCTTTCCAATAATGAAACATCTGTCAGGTAAAAAATACAGAGAAGTTCCATACCAAGATTTTTTTTGAACAATCTATTCAGTCATAGAAAATAGTGGTAACTAATCGTCAACCTATTGACATCAATCGGAATTTTATTATTAACATCAAAGGTGCAGGGCTTGCCATTAAGCCAAGCTTCAGCATTGTAAAGACTTCAATGTTTTAACGTTACACTTATAAGTAGTTCTAATAAACTCAGTGTGACTACTACTGAGCTTAATGTTAATCATGTGCATAAAACTTAGCAGGATATAAGCTGAGTCTTTAATAGAATCTGTTTTTGTTTACAGGTGCACTGATCCCTGGGCAGCCTGTGTGCAGGGCAGGGATTGCCCCAGGCTGCTCCTTGCAGGGCTGCTGAGAGGCCCTACCTGGGGCAGAGGGAAGCTGCTGCCAGTGCCCAGGGTTTGCAGGGAGTGAGGTGCTGGAGGTGGGGCAGTGACATGTGGAGAGCAGGGATAGAAGGTTGGAGGGACAGAGGGCTCTGAGGGGCAAAAGAGATGTGCAGGAGGGGGGGAGAAAGAGATGCAGGGGCCCCCAGGAGCAGCAGCACCACAGCCCGGCTCTAGCTTTGGGCAGCCACATGTGGCCCACCCAGGGAGCAGTTGGGAAATCACTTTGCGACCCTGGCCACAGCTCCAGCCCTGAGAAGGCTGGAGCTGGTCCTGGAAAGAGTTCCAACCACTGGAGCAACTCCACTATTTCATGGCCCCAGCTGCTGGAGCAGTCCACGTCCCTGCTACATGGCCAGAGCAGGTGGTGCCCCCCTCACGCACCATATGGCTGGAACAGACAGACCCCAGCCCTCACCTGCCACACAGCTGGAGCAGGCGGACCCCCGTGCCCCTCCCCCGCCATGTGGCCAGAGCAGGCCCTGGTCGCTGGAGCAGGCCTCAGCATGCTCCCCCCCCACCATGTGCCTGGAGCAGTCCCTGGCTGCCGGAGCAGGCCATGGCCCCCTGCTGGAGCAGGCACTGGCCACCCACCATGTTGCTCCCCCATCACCACGAATCCTCAGCTGCCCTCCCCCCTGCATGAGTGGTCCTCCCCACACCACTCGGCCTCAGCTGCCCCCAGCCCAGGGCAGCTGCCTACTGCACCCTTCACCTTCCAGCAGAAAGTGAGTGGTGCTACATGGCTCTGCAAAGGGGTGGGCGGGCAGAGATTTTTGTGTGTGTGCGGGGCCATGAAGGCGTGCACCTTACAGGGAACTATGCTGATGTTTGGTACAAATTGCTGTGAAGGGGTGATCATCAGACTTCTAGGTTGCTTAGCATGTTTTTCATTAGGTACATCCCTGAGAATCTGATAAGTGGTCAAAGTGGTGGTACTTCTGTATGATATTGATAGAGGTTCAGTGCATAAGGGAGCTCAAGGTGAGGGTTGGGGTGCAGGAGGCAGTGTGGGGTCTGAGAAGGAGTTTGGGTGAAGGAGGGGGTTGTTGCTTGGCTCAGGGGATTGGGATGCAGGGTCCAGGAGCAGATATGGGTATAGATGGAGGAGAGGATTCTGACCTGGAGGTGTAGATGAGGGTGTAGGGTCTGGAATGGTGTTGTGACTTGGAGAAAGGGTTTGGGGTGCACAGTCTGGGAGGGGGTATGGGTGTAGGAGCAGGCATGCAGAGGATTTGAGTTCTGATCAGGGGCCTGGAGTGCCAAGTGCAAGCTTTGGCCATAAGGCACTTACCTAAGCAGCTCCTTGCCAGGAGCCCAGTGGAACCTTCAGGAAGGTTCCTCCCAGCCTTTCATACCCCTGCATGCCACCCAGAGCAGCTGGCTTTGTGGGCCATGTGCTTCTGACTAAAGGGGCCTGCAAGATTGTGCTGTTGGTGAGGACAGCACCTCTCTCTTCCTCCTCTCCCCCCACATCTTGTGGCACTGAGAAGCATATGGCCCTTGCAGCCAGCTGCTTTCAGCAGCATTGAGGAGCCTGAGACTCTGGCTGGACTGCAGGCTGGATCCGGTGGCTTGGTGGGCCAGATTCAGCCCATGGGCCATATTGTGTTCCCCTCTTCCCCCGAAGGTAAGAGAACATCCTGAAGATGCCAGACATCTGCCAATGGTCTGGTAACTTATCAGACCAACTGGCAGCCTCTCTCAGCGGGGTGTGGTGGAGAAGCTGCTGGCATAGTTACCTGTATAATATGCCACACAGAGCATATGATTAGAATGGCAAGGAAAATAAAGAAACTCCTTAAAATAAGTCTTGCCAGGGCATGTGGGTTGTGCTAGTGTCAGTAAGCAGCTTACTCAGGAAAAGTGAAACTCCAATTTCAAACCAAGAGTGTTAGGCTTGGATAACCAGCCTATAAAGTTCATGCAATAGATATGTTCCTGTGAACATGTCTGTCTTGAATAGGAAGTGGCAACAAAGAAGCATTTGGTACAAATTAACTCCTTTTTTCTTTTCTCTTTGTGCCTCATTTCACCTTTGTTCCTTTTTTCCTCAAGACATATGTTACTTTTTATGTTTGAAGAATGTGTCAGCACCTTAGTGAAAAACATTTGCCACTCATTAATATTAATGGTCTGACTTTTGTCTGAAAACTTCAAGTTAGACTTTTATTAGTCATTTAACAAAGAAAGACTTTTGTGATTGCAGGGCTGTCTAAGTGTGCATATGAATATAAGAGGAAATGCCTGTTGGGGCGTCTATTAGTTTGAAACAAAAATTGATGGGGTAGCATCACTTGCTTAAATAAGGGCTAAGATGAATTTAGCTGTTAACTGAAATAATTTAGTTCTTAACCATGGTAAAGAAAGGGAGCCTATTTCTATAAGAACAACATGTATTGAATTGAATACTTCTACATATGACCATTTAATTTGTTAAACATCCCACAGAAGTGCCTGGGTGACTAGGGATTCTAGATTTTATTTTCAAAAGCCACTTAGGTTTGTTAACATTGCAGTGAAAGATGTGACCATGAACCTCAGAGCCTGGGTCAACTACAGGGCTAAAAATAGAAATAGAGATATTCAGGCTGGAGCTGAGAGAAGGGGGAGTCTCGGAGCCCTGGCTCCCACATAAGCCTGAGCATTTACACTACTATTTTTAGCCCCCAAGTGTGAGCCCTTTGAGCCCTAGCTAGTTGATCAGGGCTCTGAGACTCACTGCAGTAGTGTTTGGTGGTGGTGGTTGTTGGTGTGTTTTTACAATGTAGACATACCCTCAGGCATTAAGAAATCAAGTCCTATTGACTTTTAATAAGACTTAGACTCTTAAGGGCTTAAGTAAGACCCTTTTGAAAATCAGATCTAGGCTTCTCGGTCTCTCAGGATATATCTGTAGTACAAAGAACGCTGCAGGGCTTATCCCACTTTCAGGGTCCCAGAATCCAGCCCTGAACCCAAATGTCAGCACTGATGCAGGTATTTTATTTCAGTGTGGTGGTTTTGAAGATTTTACTCTTATAGGTTTTATTATAATAGAGGGAACTATAGTTAAGTTTGGTCAAGTTGTAAGCCTTTGCAAAGTGTTTGCACATGATCAGGAGAGACTTGTTATAACTATCCAGAGACATTTTCTGAAGATTCTATCAGCATTGGGCTTACTCCAGCCCAGCCAGGCCCATATGGATGGTGTGTGTGAAGGGTGCGAAAGCACTCCCTATAGTCCCCCAAGTAAGCATGCTCTGGCCGGCCAGGGAAAGGCAGGAACAGCATGCTGCCTAAGCCTCCTTCCCCTATGCTCTGACCAGCCAGGGGAAGGCTGGGGCTAATTTCCCTGATTACTTGGGGGACCATGGGGTGCATTCACATCCTTGCGGTCCACATTTACAAAAAAAGCACCCCCTCACAGAAATTCTTGTGTGCTGGCCTGCCAACAATACAGGGACTGAATAGGATGTTCCCTGAAATTGGTGCTTCTGGTGCTGAAGGCTCTAGGAACAGGAACTGAAAGGATGGAGGGACTATCTGGCCTCCTGCGCTCAATGCTTCCCATGCTGGCACCTAGGGCGTGTAATGGAGGAAGCAACTTGACACATGCAGAAGGGAGAGGAGCCAGATCATTGGGTGAGGGGAATCAGTGAAGGGGAGAGACTGCAACTGAGAGCTGGGAGTTAGATGAAGGGGACTGGAACTAATAAGAGTGGGCATGGAGAATGGGGACTGGATCCTATGTGGTATAGTGGAAGACTGGGATGAGACTAGAATCCAGAGTGGAGGGGACTGTCTGACACTGCAAGAAGCCTGGGATGGGAGATTGGATTGGGAGGTGTGCATCTATGTGTGTAAAAGATGGGGACTGTTGCATAGAAAAGCCTCCGCCTGAGTTTACTTGATTTATATACATGGATTTTCTAAAGCTACACCAAACTGTAAGGTCTAAGGTTTTAAACTGCAATTTATTGTGATTGTTGTCAAATTTTGTAATCTTTGTAACTCTCAGCCACCTTGCTTGTAACTTTCCCTAAGCTGCATTCTCCCCTGAGTGAATGGAGAAAGAGTGTGTTTGAAGAAGACTGGGAACAATGGAGAACATTTCAATGAGTCATCACAGTCTGGGCATGCTCCCTGCTGGATAAAGGGAAGTCTGGGCATGCTCCCTGATTACTAGGTGAATGAGTCACAGGAGCCATTCAGACACTATATAAAGAGAAGGAGCACATGTGGGACTCTTTTTCCTTCCCCTGCTCCTGAGAAGCTCCTCTCCAGTGTGTCTCCTCCTGACCAGCTTCCCCAGCCATGATGAGCAGACAGACCCTCCAGGATCCACATGCCTTGGCTCCTTCTGCAACCCATATGTCTGTGTAAGTGTGAGTGCCTGAGGGCAGGCATGAATGGGTGTGAATGAGTGAATGAATGGAGGGGTGTGTGTGTGTGTGTGTGTGTGTGTGTGTGTGTGTGAGGGAGAGTTCTATCTTCTTTAGTTTAAATCTTTGGTGGCTGCTTTCTCCTTTTTACTTTTACCGAGTGGAAATAAACCCATACTAGTGTAACCCTGGGTGGTCTCCAGTGAGAATATTTTTGGGGTAACAGGGACTTGTGGCAGGAAGACAGGGATGAGGAGGCCTGGAGCCTCTGAAGACTTGGACTTGCTAGGCAGGAAGATGGGAGCTGTGACAAAGATGACCTAGAAACTTTTACTCTGTCATTTCCTAACTTCTGCATGTTTGACTTGGCAACCTTAATTTTCTTTTAACACAAGTTTTTAGTTGTAGCATATATACACATTGCATAAGATGCTCTCTTCCTTATTTGTACCCAACAATTGTTCTAGTTGAGGAGAGAAGGAAAAAGAAGCAGCTGAGAAAAGGAAAGGAGAGAATAACATTTAACGATGAAAAGGAAATTAACCAGAAAAAGTAGGGGTATGTCTTCACTGCAAACTTAACCCAGGTGCCTACTGACACCCACACAATGTTCTCACTGGAGTTTAGTGATGCTTCTAACTGAGCCCAGCAGCCTAGGTTGAGACTATAGGCTAAAACCTGAGGGATTATTTCAGTTGGGCTGAGAATCCGTCAACTTTGTGGTGAGGACTCAGACTAAACCACTGAAGTGCTACTAGTCTTCCAATACTTCTGTGCTGTGTCTAGACTGGCCAGTTTTTCCGGAAAATCAGCTGCTTTTCTGGAAAAACTTGCCAGTTGTCTACACTGGCCGCTTGAATTTCCGCAAGAACCATGACGATCTCATGTAAGATTGTCAGTGTTCTTGCGGAAATACTATACTGCTCCCGTTCGGGCAAAAGCCCTCTTGCGCAAATGCTTTTGTGCAAGAGGGCCAGTGTAGACAACGCGGTATTGTTTTGCGCAAAAAAGCCCCGATTGCGAAAATGGCGATCGGGGCTTTTTTGTGCAAAAGCGCGTCTAGATTTTGCGGAAAAGCGTCCATGCCAATCTAGACGCTCTTTTCCGCAAATGCTTTTAACGGAAAACTTTTCCGTTAAAAACATTTGCGAAAAATCATGCCAGTCTAGACGTAGCCCTGGAGTGTTCCAGGATTAAATCTGTTCTGAATCAGGCAAAGCAGGGACACAAACCAGGGTGTCATAGTACACTAACCATGCAACAACAGAGTCTCTCTTTTTTCCATGCTGTACCTCAGACCCAAAGCCATTCTGCACAGAACCGTGAAAAGCTTTGGCTTTCATTTTGGCAAAAATGATCTGCACGATCTCTACTTGGGACTGTACTGTCCAGCTAAGACTTCTTCAGCAGAACACTCACACACTCTTAAGAAGCTTCGGGGGTAGCTGAGTTAGTCGGTTACAGAAAAAAACAACAAATGGTCTGGTAGCACTTTATAGACTAACAAAACATGTACTGTAGATGGTATCATGAGCTTTCGTGGGCACAGCCTGCTTCTTCAGATGACCGGAGTGATGAGTTTACGATGTGCACACCCAAAATAAATAGGAGGGGGGGAGACAGAGAGCTAGAGGGAATCAGTAAGTATCTGAAGATTGGGTAGTTAAAACGAAGCAGATAAGAATCAAAGTCAATAGATACTACTTCCTTCTTATGCAAAAGCCTATGCAAATGAAGTACAGATTAGCATATTGCTGTGCTTCATTTGCATAATTAGGGCCCATTTTTGCACAAGAGGCTTTTGTGCGAAAAGGAGCGGTGTAGATGGCTCCTTTTTGTGCAAAAAACCCCTCTTGAGCAAGAGCCATTCTTCCTGAAAAAATGAGGAAGACCGGCTCTTGCGCAAGAGGGGGTTTTTGCTCAAAAAGGAGCCATCTATTTAGCTCCTTTTTGTGCAAAAGCCTCTTGCACAAAAATGGCCCCTCATTAATTATGCAAATGAAGCACGACAATATGCTAATCTGCACTTCATTTGCATAGGCTTTTGTGCAAGAAGGAAGCAGTATAGACATAGTCCTAGTGAGAAAAAAGAGAGAGAGTGGTGAAATCAATGGTTAGTGATATTTACCAGTAAAAATCTAATCCTTCCAATCTAACCTACAGTTGTAGTTGATCTTGCAAAGTGATAGGCATGCAGCCTTTAAGTATTGGACTGTGATATGATTATACAATTTGATTTTTTCCTCTGTTGGAAAATAATAAATGTAGATTCTAGATAACTGAGTGGAGTGTAGACTCCTGTGTCTTGGGTTATTGTGTGGGATTGCTAATCACCGAATTTTTTTCATAGAGAAAATCCAGCATTTTGGTAATATTGGAAAGTTTACTCAGTCTTTGATGTGGTCCAAGAAACTTCTAGCTTCAACAGAGTTACTTGTAATGTAGATCAAAATCAATGTAACCTTTCATAATTTCAACACAAAATCTACAGTTCTTTAAAAGAGTATAGTTAGGTTCATCTTAATGCTAAAAGCAAAGGTATTTGTTTGTGTGGAGTACTGTGAAAAGGTTATGACATTTTATTAATGAGGGATCGGCCTATATAAAGCATTTCTTGATACATCTTTCCCTAAGGAAACATGGTGACACAGCTGGTGTGCTAGATATAAGAAAGAACCTTATGGACAGTTTAGAAGAAAAGAGTAGTGAATGTGAGGCATTGTCCGATTCATTTAGGTTTTGGCCATTGCAAACAACATAGAACTGCAAGGGACCTCAAGAAGTCATCAAGTGCAGTCCTCTGCACCCACAGTAGGCCCAAGCACCATCCCTAACAGGTGTTTGTCTAACCTGCTCTTAAAAATATCCAATGATGGAGGTTCCACAACTTTCCTAGGCAATTTAATTCAGTGCTTAACCACCCTGACAATTAGGAAGTTTTTCCTAATATCCAATCTTGTAAGTACTTGAAAGTTGATATCATGCCCCCCTCTTCTCAAGACTAAATAAAGGCAATTTTTCAGCCTATTTTCATAGTTCATGTTTTCTAGACCTTTAATCAGTTTTTGTTCTTGTCTGGACCTTTTCCAATTCTTCCATATCTTTCCTGAAAGAAAACTTCAAGTACTTATACACATGCTTCATTTTAAACTCATCAGTAGCCCCATCACCTTTAATGGGGCTGCTCCACTGCTGAAAATTAAGCATGTGCATAAGTGCTTGCAGTTTCAGGGCCTTAGTATAGACAGATTATTTTCTGGGTAGGAAGATGGTACAAGTAGTGGTATTGAAGCAGCAGATTAATTGTTTAAAATTCAGACTAAAGAAAAGGAAAGCAAATTTAACTACTGAAACTGATTTGACAAGTGAGCATTTGAGATAGATAGATGTGTTAGACCACTAGAAAAGAAGGGGGAGTAAAAATAAAATCGTTAGATATAAGTGAATCAGTTTGGAAGTTACTTTAGTACCAACTGAAGTTAAAGAATTAGGATCTGAGGGAAGATCTTTGTCAAACAAAAGCAAAAGTAGAGGCAAAAAATTGGAAGATGGTATCTCCAAAGCATAGGAATTGATATACAAAGTGTCAGCAGAAGCTACAAAGGAAAAAAGAATAAAGCGATAAAGCTGACAGAAAGCTATAGAGCTTGAAGAAAAATTAGAGGTCCTGACTGAGGAAAATGAGGATATATCTGAGTTACAGGAAAGTGTTGCCATGTACAGAGATTTTAATCAACAGAGTGGTAAAGAGTTGAAGAGTGCGCTGCTACAGTGCTAAATTCGCAGAGATGCTGAGATTAAAATACTTAGAGGCGCGTGCAGAGGCTAGTTAAGCTGCCCCTGTGATTTTTGTGGGAGAGACGGGAGAAACCCCACTTAAGAAACCAAACCAACCAACAGCTAAATTTAATCTAATGTATGATCCCCACTATTGCGTAGAGGATCTAAATGGAACAGAAGTTATGAGAGAGACTTTACAAAAGACTAGCTGCCAGATGACCATAAAATGGGTCTCAAATTCAGAGCAGTTCTAGAGGTAAAAAGCTGTGTCGAAACTTTGCCAGAAATAGTAGCAGGGCATTTAGAAATGGTTGGCATTGAGCTGGGAGAACTAGGAGGCAGACTGCAAAGGGCATGAAAGATAAATTGCCCTCACATCTTTTATATCCAGCCCAAACTGATACTGTATATCACTAAGACTAGATTTAATTTTAATAAATCAACCCCCTCTGACCAGCCAATGATGCCAGCATTCACTATCCATCTCCGCTTCTCACACCAAGCTGCCTGGTTTGCTGTCTGCTCTGCATGGAGTATCTTTCTTGAGCTCATCTCCAAGGCCCCTACTCTCTCCCCATTTAAATCCCTTTAATGCCATGCTCTCTACAAGGAATCTAGTTGTTTTACACTGACATGTTTTACCAAGATGGGGACAAGCACAACCTCAACCACTCTATACATTGTGGACTGTTCTGCTAACATCTGTCTATTCTTATCTGAGATGCTCACAGTCCAGGGTCTGTGCCCTCTTGTTTCTCTGTAAAGCATCTACTCTAACCAATTCTAGCAAAAGAATAATGAGTTAAAGTCTGAAGATTTAAGGAAGATATGAAACTTTATTTGCTTATTCCATGACCACATTTTTCTGCTAGCAGAAATATCTAATAGGTTTTTGCAAAGTAAGTATTGCAGGAAAAATATTGTATAAAATTACCACCTCTCCCAAAGCAAAACAAACACACACACTAAATACAGGCAGCCTAGGTGTTGCAGAGGTCCCTGGGGAATTGCCAAAGAGAGGAGTGTAGAGGGAGGGAACAACTACCCCATAGCCTTAATTTCAAAGCAAGGGGGAGAGATGGGACTGAAATTCAGAGACTCTTGTAATATATGAACAATATATATGGGTAACAGCTCCCTAAAGGCTGTTGCAGGAATCACTGGAAGACATAATGGAAATCACTAGCTGGCCAGCTATACAATTGCTTTGGTGCCCTTTTCTGCTGATTCAGCCCTCTAATATTTTGTTCTTGTTTTCTACCAGAATGTGGAAATGTCTGTGAAGAGTGCTATTTCTACTTATGTCATCCCATTCAGAAAACATTAAATTGGACAAGGCAAATATTCAGTAGCGATTTGTATAGGCAACAAAAAGACTTGATAAATAAAGGATCTGCTCTATGCTTGTTGTATTGGTAAATTTGTATACCGACCTATTGAGAATTTACTCAAATTGTGATGAAAACCTTAGGCACCTAGAGGACTATGAGGAATTCTGTGGCACCTCAGAGACTAAGATTTATTAGGGCATAATCTTATGTCCTAATAAATCTGTTAGTCTCTAAGGAGCAGATACAGACTAACACAGCTACCCCTCTGAAACTTGTCACCTATAGGCATATCCCAGTATGCATGGCTTCTGCCACTCCTCACCCCTCCACTCTCCTGAAACAGTGCTCTTGCCTATAGCACTGTTACTTAAGTATTAGTACACAGTCCAATATAAACTGTAATCAGTGGGATTGCTTCCATTGTCTAAAAGTCCCTAATCAGGAAGACTGAAAGAAGTATCAATGATTTGATTAAGTTCCTGATATGAGTCTATTTAATTATAATTAGGATTCCCTTCCAAATATGAGCCACGAGAATTGAGTCAAACAAAAAGTGATGCAACCACCTAAACCAGGGCTACTCAACTTTGAAAGCCCCAGAGACCCCAATGATACTCACATCACGTGCTGAGGGCCGCAGCTTAAATGTGGTTGTATATACATGCAAATAACTTATTTCAAACTGACAGGCATGAATGCAAAGTTTAAGGCAAGACTACACAACACACAGGCACCATTTAAGTCAGTTCTGCTGATATTACTAACATGCAATATTTACCCGATTTCTACCCATATGTCAGCACTTTTAATGAGCAATGACAGTCCAGGAATTCATCCATTACAGTTACAAAGTACTCTGTAGTATCTGGATTTCTTACACAGCTGATTCATTGAGATTTGAGCTTTATCCATGTCAGAAAACCACATTAGGGAATTCAATCATCAGGACAGTCAAGTTGGATCCTTTCAGAACCTATAAATAATAAAGGCATGTGTGTTAATTTTGATTTTTCTGCTCTCCTACAAATGATTTAGGTGTACAAAGTGTTATGAGTACTCTTTCGATTTCAAAGGTGTCATTATTGGAGTAGATATAATGAAAGTGAGTACACGTGATAGTCAGAATGCTAAAGCTAGAGTTAAGGACTACTGCACATAGCATCTTTCTGCTTGTAGCTGTATAATTATATTTTGCAAGATAGTATTAGTGTCACTCAAAATTCAGCATTTAGTGAAATCTTCTGCTTTGCAGTGCCATTATATTCAACGTTTTCTGGTTAGCCTTCAGAGTTCTCCCAACCATTTGTAAAACACAAATGAGACCTGACAAAGAATGTATATGCAATTTTCTCTATTTATCATTGCATATTGTGAATAAATTGCTAGAGCCCATCTTCACTTACAGGCTGTGTCAGAATTATTGTAGTTGTCAGTTAGCATGATGATTTTCTTTAGCAGCCTGTTATGATGGGATACTGGATTTAAATGGGATATAAAATCCAATCTGCTTTTGCATGCACCTTATGTTGACAAAACATTGCATTTTTTATTACGATAAATCTAATGAGATTGCTCTGTTGCAAGGAAAAAGGTAAAAAATAAGTAGCTGAGTTGAGGCATGATTATTCATTGAGAACACAAATTGCTTCAGGGGTGCAGCAGGACATTGGTGAACATAGCTTGTCCCAATGAACTGCAAATCTAAGTAATCTAAAAAACGCTACATGGAAGTTTTCCAGAAGTGAATGTATTGGTAATTCCACTTTCCACTGCTGTAAATGTGTTTTGTTTTATTTCGAGTAGCAACTATCATTTTTCAGAGCAACCTCTGCTCAGTATGACTCCTCCACCCTTAGCATTGTTAAATTGATATAGTTTTTAAAGGCTACTAGTACCACTGTTGCCAGGCTACCTGACTCCACTTTGTTGATTGAAACCTCTAGAAACTGCATTTCCCCTCTTAGTGCCGTGTCTGGAAGTGTTGATTAAGCACAGTTAGGGATTAATGCCTCAGAGACAATAGCGTGAGCCAGATATTCAGGCAGGATTGGGATTCTTCTGAACAGTTCACCTCACTTTCTACCAACATTTAAAGAGAAGGGGGGAGCAGGTTGAGTTCTCAACCTTTTTCTAGGGTCACCAGGTGTCCACTTAACAACTGAACACCTAATTGAAACGGGACTGGCTCCAGCTGGGTAAAAATGAGTATGGATTGAGTAAGGTGGGGCTTTGCAGAAGGGGTGGGCAAGGGTGTTTGGCTTTTGTTAAGTCAGAAAATTGGCAACCCGCAAGCTTCTCTCTAATCAGCAATGACTGAGTTTCCTTGTATTGTACATCTGTTACAACAGGTTGCCTCTGTTTTCTCTCATAAAGCACCCTTTTGATGGCTACTATTGACTAAGTCTTGCACACATACTATTAGATTGATTTATTATACTCCTCTTCCAGTGCTATCCTGACCTGTTGCTTTGTCTCATCCATCTCTTACATCCTGCCTTGTAGACCTTGTGGATAAAGCTCAAATCTCAATGAATCAGCTGTGTAAGAAATCCAGATACTACAGAGTACTTTGTAAGTGTAATGGATGAAATTCTGGCCCTACAGAAGTGAATGGGAGGCCACTGACTTCAATAGGATCAGGATTTCTCTGAGGGTATGTCTACACTGCATTCCTCATTTATTACATACTTGTACAATGCCTACAGCAGTGGTACAAACTTGATCAAAGCCAGTAAGTGCAACCACAATATAAATGTTGCATTACAATACAATTATTGTTTGTTTGTTTATTTTTTCCACAGTAGCAGGAGTTTGAGACTTACTTTTCTCTAGTTTGAGTCACTTGTTTAAATTATCGATGCTGTGCCTACTGGGTCAGCTTTTGGAACATCAAGTGCTTAGCAGTGCTGCTTGGGAATTTTTGGTTGGAATGATTTCCCAACAGAATTCCTAACAGTTTCTCTAGAAATGACATTTTCTACAGGAAAATCTCAATTTTTTTTGCTCAAGTTTTTAATTTTTTTCCCATTGGGAAAATTTAAAGTAAATTTTATGTTGGTTTGATCTGAATTGGAATATTTCATTTTGACCTGACACATTTCTTTTTGATTCAGTTCAATAAAACATTAAGCAGTATTTCTCTATTGGTACATTGCCTTATGAAAGTTTTAGTTAGGTACCCAGTTTCTCTGCTGACAAATTTCAGAGAGGTAGTTGAGTTAGTCTGTTTCAGCAAAAACAACAAAAAGTCCTGTGGCACCTTACAGACTAACAAATTTGTTAGGTATAAGTTTTTGTGGGAGGCTGATCACTTCAGATGCAGGAAGTGAAAGAATCAATTAGCAGGGATTTACACATACTGAAACATTAACCCAGGAAACAATCCCTGCCACCTGATTCATTCACTTCATGCATCTGATGAAGAGAGCTGTGGCCCAGGCAAGCTTATGCCCTGATAAATCTGTTAGCCTTTAAGGTGCCACAGGACTCCTTGCCGTTTCTCTGAGCTAAGTTTCCTGAAGGACTACATCTCCTATAATGCAGTGTGGATTTCCCTTAACCAACCTCTGTGATGCACCATGGGAAATGTAGTCTAGCCAGGTAGCCTAGTCCATAGGGCAGAACAAAGGCATGGTTACCGTACAATCCCATAAGGCAATGCACCACTGAAGGAAAATGTAGTTTAATATTGAATTATCTAAAGAAAGCATTTTAGGTTAGCTCCGTAAATTGAAACTAAACATTTTAATTTCAGAAATGAAATCTTTGAAATCTTTATTTCCAAATTTATTTTTCAGAATTTCAAAATTATAAAATTTGAAATATTTACTCTAATTTGAAGGAAAACCAAAATGTTGGAATTTCCCATTGGACAGAAATTCTGAATTTTTCTCAGCTGTGATCCTCATTTCACAGCTAGCTCTATTAATTATTCTTTAGTGCCCTCAGAAGTGCTAGGTGCTTTACTGGCAACTAAAGTGATGCCCTTGATTGCAGACATCTTTTGAGCATTCAGGATTGCCAGCTTCTGTAACTCCTCTTTGATACAGCTAGTTTTGAAGGAGTTTCCTAGCTGTCCTACTTACCCGAGGTGGATGGATTTGCACAGAATATCCTTAATCTTGTAATAACTCTTGGGTTCTACTGAGCCAAAAGGACAGCAGTAAAACACATTTTTCATGAGACCTGAAACCTTAACTTTCCTTTTCATTTCTGAAACTGCAAAACTTGCAAATATTTGGTTGCTTGGAGTGTTTTAAATCTTTATATAAAGGTTTCTGCAGTATTCTGAGCCTACTATTCATAATACACTCACAGGGTTATTTTAGACAGTTTGAGGTCTATCAAGGAAAAATTTTGTGAACAGTTAGAAATAGGTAATGAATCATGATATGAAATTCCTTAGATACATTTTGACCCTGTTTTGAAATCAGCCAAAAGGAGCACTTCTATATTTTTAAGAAGTAAAAAATTAAATACTGTACAATTTATGAAACTTGAGCAAGAATATAGATGATAGAACAGTTTCCATGGTGAGAGATTTGAGCAAGATACTTGTCCTCCTAAAGCAAGCAGAATATTCTCTTCTGAAAATTCATTTGTATTCTGGGTCATGGGCAGCACTATAATAGGTCAGCTATCTGTAACAAAAATATGCATATACTGAAGAAAAGCTATAGTTCTCAATGCAGCCCATTTGTCCAAGTTAATGATTCTTAGTTTCCTCATTGTATATAATTTCCCTTTGAAGATTTTGTCATAGTTGCAGATTGCATAGATGCTTTGCTGTCTTTTTGTGGTTTCTCTGGGTACATCTAGACAGCAAGCAGGATCCCATGGGTGCAAGTTTCAAATGCTGGGTCTATGGACTCAAGCTCAAAGGTCTCGTGCTACAGTCATAAAAGTGTCTCTGTATCCATCTCAGGGTCATGCTGGAGCTCAGGCTCTGAAGCCTAATCCTGTCCCTCGGGTGCCTGTGTTTCTTCTCTGTGGGAGTCTGTGACCAGTTGTGTATATAGTGATTATGCAGCCAGCTTAAAATCAAAGTAATGTTTGTTTTGAGAACAAAGCATTTCCAGGAAAAACTTCCCACCAACAGTCTACATGAATCTCTATCTTACCTTAGGGCTTACTATACTTAGGCAGAACGAACTTCTTCAGACAACCTCAGCAAGTGCTTGTGTCTGTCTGGTGCCCCCAAATATCTTGAGAGTGTACCTTTTCTGAACCCTGATATAGTTTTTATTCTTGTGTGTTCAAAAAGTGGCTGGAGAAGAGAGAGAATTTTCAAAGCTAATATTTTGGTCATTGTCCCTTAACAACTCTAAAGTGTTTACTGAGGGTTGGTTTCTCTTGAGCCATTCTTTCCCACTCTGCCTGCTTTTCTGATTGCCTCTTTAAATTAAACTAACACATTCCTACAGTGAACATCCTAATTATGAGGTTAGTATACAGTGTTCATAACGTGACAGGATCAGAACAGAAGGCTATATAAAAAAGTAGTGGTGGGGAGATGTATAAGCCTCAGAATGAGGCGATCTTTGTTCCTGGAGTACCAGGGAGGGGCTGGTTTAGAACCAGCAGAGGCAATTAGGGGCAGTGGAATACCTGGGGCTAATTGATCAGTCCTGCAGGTTAGGTCAGCCTATGCTAATTAGGACACCTGGGGGTAATTAAGAAAGCCAGTTCAGACTACCTATAAGAGAATTTTCCCGTACAGTTGGGGTATGAGTGTAGCTGAGAGGATGCTGCTTGGAGTGGGAGGAAAGGAGACAACCAAATACTAGGAGAATGAACTGGAAAAAAGGAAGGTGCTGGGGAAGGTGTGGGAAAGTAGCCCAGGGGTCTTGGAGCTGTCCTATAGCAGGTGTTGGGGATTCACACCGGCAGCTACTAATACAAGGCCTTGGGCTGGAACCCAGAGTCAAGGTTGGGCCTGGGTTCTCCCCCAACATCCACCTCCCCATTTCGAATTGGGGAAAGGACTGTGGAGTTTATTCTCCACTTTACTGTACACTGGCCAATGGTGAAAAGAACTCAGCAAACTAAAGCCCTAGGTGTGGTGCCTAAAACTGTGGGCTGCTGTGAGCCTCTCAGGCAAGCAAATCCACCAGGAAGTATAGGATCCACCAAGTTTTCATAGGAGCTTTGTCACAATAAGCATTAACTAAGCAGTTCCAAATCAATTGAAGATGTTACCCTATGTTTTCTAAAACAAAAAATTTGCCTAATCTCTGAGCAGAAAGATACAGTATACTCATCAAATTTAGGTGCTGCTCCAATAGGTGTCAAGTGCCCATCTATTTTCGACCCTGATCCAAAGTCAGTATCAAATACAGGGCAATGATGGTAATAATTCTGGGTCACTTACTTAGCTGAACTAAATTCAATTAAATCCACTTCATCTGGGTTTAATAGGAAATATAGAGCCACAATGAACTGCCAAGGTGTTTTTTTCCCCTCTGAATTTTCTTTTTGTACCTAATTCAGTGTGGTCTGCAATATATTTGAAGAGCTGTAGGTTAGCAACTAGCCTTTTGCTATTATGGCAAAGACACTTCTGTTAACATTAAGAATACTACTTGTTGCTTCCAATGCATGGTAGAATTATCACATACAAATATCAACTATCATTCAATCCTTATTTAACTAAATACCTATAGTGTTAATTTCAAGAGTGACAATATTTTTTTTCAAAGTTGGCAGGAGATGTTGGATTTGTACATCTAGCTTTTACTGAGCCAAAATATTTGGAATGGAGAAGAATACTATGAAGATTTAGGTCACACTTGCTGGTGAATAGATCTGGTTGACTCTGATTCCTAGATAGCTCAGTGAATGAAAATTATGAGTCTTTGTGGCAGTCCTATTATATATTGTTTATAATTCTTGAAGGTAACAGCTCTTTGCTTGATTCTGCTTAAATAGCTTCTATCAACCAGTGAGGGATCTGAAACAATATCAAATGACTTCAGTGGCCAGAACACAGTGCTTAATGTGGACAGGATTTAAGGGGTTGCAGATATAGCAAAATAAATAAAATTTGAGCCGGATCATTGAAGGCACACTAAGAAGCACCACAGGTAAGTAAAAAAACAAGATAATCTCAGAGAAGGGTCAGAAGCTGGAGAGTGAATGGCCTATTTAAGCAGGGATATGTGAGCAACAAGAGAGAACATTGGGGACATGAAACCAGTATCTTAGATATCTGTATACTATGGTGAGCAGTCTGGGGAATAACAGATGCACTTGATATGTTAGTTAATAAACACAAGCACGACATAATTGGTATCGCAGAAACTTGGTGGGAAATACACATACATGACTGGAACATTGGTATAGAAGGGTACAGGTGGCTCAAAGGACAGGAAGGAAAGAAAAGGAAGATGTTTCCTTGTGTATATAAAAATGTACACATTTGGATTGAGATGGAAATAAGAGACAGAATTATTGAAAGTCTCTGGGTAAAGATAAAATGGGTAAAAAAACCAAGGGTAACGTCATGGAAGCAGTCTATTACAGACCAGCTAATCAGGAGGAGTAGTGGATGAGGCTTTTTTTTAAACAACTAACAAAATTATCCAAAGCACAGGATTTTGTGGTGATAGGGGATTTCAATTATCCAAACGTGTTTGGAAAATAGCACAGCTGGGCTCAGATTATCAGGGATGCAGTGGGGACCTTCTTTTAAAAAAATATTTCAGAATATGGAGAAAGCTGAGGGGAGAGGCTGTTCTAGATTTGATTTTGACAATTAGAGAGAAACTAGCTGAGAATTTGAAAGTGGAAGGCAACTTGGGTGAAAATGATTGACAGGGTAGAGTTCATGATTCTAAACAACACAATAGTGATAGTGGATTTCATGAAGACGGATTTTAGCAAACTCGGGGAGTCAATAGGTAAGATCTCATGGGAAGCAAGCCTAAGGGTTAAAACAACTCAAGAGAGTAGACAGTTTATCCGAAGACACAATTTCAGAGCACAAGAGCAAGCTATCCCATTATGTAGGAAAAATTAAAAAGTAGGGTAAGGGACTGCCCTGGCTTAATCAGGAGATCTTCAATGATCTGAAACTGAAAAAAGAGTCCTACAACAACTAGAAACAGACAAATTACCAAGGATTAATATAAATAAATTACACTTGTATGCAGAGACAAAATTAGAAAGGCCAAAATGAGATTAAACTAGCTAGAGGCAAAAAGGGTAACAATCATTTTGCAAATATATTAGAAGCCAGAGGAAGACCCAGGGTGTAAGTAACTGAAAATGTGGAAATAGTAGAAGTGCTAAATGACTTTGTTTCAGTTTTTACCAGAAAGATTGTTACCAATCTGACATCTAGCATAGTGAATGCTCGTGAAAATAAGGTAGAATCAGAGGCTAAAATAGTGAAAGAACAAGTTAAAAATTACTTAGACAAATTGGATGTCACCAAGGGCTGTTACAATATATTCTAGAGAACTTAAGGAGATACCTGGGCCATTAATGATTATCTTCTAAAGGTCATGGAGGATGGGAGAAATTCTAGAAGCCTGGAAAGGGGCAAATACAGTGCCAATCTATAAAAATGGGAATAAGGACAATGTGAAGAACAAGGAGAGACCAGTCAGCTTAACTCCAGTACTGGGAAAAATAATGGAGCAAATAAATAAGCAATCATTTTGCAAACACCTGGAAAATAATAGGATATATATGATAAGGAATAGTAAGCAGGACTTGTCAAACCAATCAGATAGTGTTCTTTAATGGGGTAACAACTCTGTGGATGGGGGGAGGGAGTGGTAGATGTGGTATACCTTGACTTTATTATGAGTTTTGATATTGGCTTGCATGACCTTTTCATAAATAAACTAGAAAAAGACAATCTAGATGGAGCTACTATAAGGTGGGCCATAACTGGTTGGAAAACCATTTCTTAGGCTATGTCTAGACGACAAGCCACTTTCGAAAGAGGCTTTCCAAAATGCTTCTTTTGAAAGAGATTGTCTAGAAGCAACCAGTATTTTCGAAAAAGAGAGCCGCTTTTTCAAAAGAGAGCACCCAGACAGTCTGGATGCTTTCTTTCAAAAAAGCACTGTTTGCGTTCAATAACGCCTTTTTTTGAAAGAGCACTTTTGAAAAAAGGCGTTATTCCCCATAAAATGAGGTTTTCCGCAGTTGAAAAAACTGCTGCGTTCTTTCGATTTAATTTAGAAAACTCAGCAGCAGTCTAGATGTGGGTGAAGTTTTTTCGAAAAAAGGCCACTTTTCGAAAAAACCTTGTAGTCTAGACACACCCGGTAAGAGTATCAGTGCTTAAGTTTAGCTGGAAGGGCATATTGAGTTGTGTTCTGCAGGGATTGGTTCTGTTCAATACGTTCACCAATTATTTAGATGATGGCATAGAGAACACACTTTAAAGTTTGCAGATGGATACCAAGCTAGAAGGGTTTGCAAGTGCTTTGGAAGATGAGATTAAAATTCAAAGCGATTTGGGGGAAAACGGAAAAATCATCTGAAGTAAATAGGATGAAATTCAATAAGGAAAAATGTAAAGAGCTCCACTTAGGAAGGAACAATCAGTGTTACACATGCACATACACACAATATGAAAAATGACTGCCTAGAAGGAGTGCTGCAGAAAAGGATCTAGGTGTTATAGTGGAATACAAGGTAAAGAAGTCAACAGTGTAACACTAGTGCCAACCCTGCCACTCCCCCCCCCCAAACACAAAAATAAAATACCCTCATAATTTTGAGATGTATTAGCAGGAATATTGTAAGCAAGAAACAAGGAATTATTCCAGTACACTTATCAGGCCTCAACTGGTGTATTGTCTAGTTCTGGGTGCCATGCTTCTGGAAATTGGACAAATTGGAGAAGGTCCAGAGAAGAGCAACAAATATGACTAAAGGTCTAGAAAAGATCATCTATGTGGGAAGATTGAAAGAATTGGGTTTGTTTAATCTGGAAAATAGACGACTGAGAGGTGACCTGATAATGGCTTTCAAGTGCCTAAAAAGTAGTTACGAGGAGAGAGAAAAATTATTCTCCTTAGCCTCTGATAAGACAAGAAGCGATGGACTTAAATTGCAGCAAGGGAGGTTTATGTTGGACATTAGGAAATCTTCCTAGCTGTCAGGGTGGTTAAACACTGGAATAAATTGTCTACGGAGGTTGTGGAACCACCATCATTGGAAATTTTTAAGAGTAGGTTAGAAAAACTTATGTTAGGGTCTAGATGGTGCTTGGTCCTCCCAAGAGTGCAGTGTACTGGACTAGATGACCCCCTCCAGGTACTTTCCAGTTCTATGATTCTCACTGAAACTACTGATCTCAGTTTTAGCCTCTGCTCTGCAGAGGCATTATGCACTTAGTGGCCTGACGGGCACTTGGTTATGCATTCAGGGGAAGTGCTTTACCACCCTGCTACCCAGATCTCTTTCCCCATTGGCAGAGCTATGCTCCTTCCCATCTACTTCTGCTTTGGCCAGAATCTGCTTGGCTGGTTATTTGGGAGCTGGGTGGGATGGGATTGGCTGGGATGGGGATGTTAGTCCCAAAGAAAGGCCAGTCATCTGGTCTGGCAAGGTTGTGTATCTAACACAGCTCAGGATCCTTTGACCTGTGTCCCAATGAGGTCATGAAGGAGCAAGGCTGACAAAAGTCTTTGCCGGCTCTCAGTGGGAACCAGCTTTGATCACCTCTGGAGGGAGAGAGGCCACAGGCAGAAGAGGCAGAGATGAGGGCCAGTGTCCCACAGCCAGTCCTTCAACATCACTTGGGGCCACAGGGTATGTGCCACCAGGGGCTCTGTTAGTGATTTAAAAGGCCCAGGGCTCCTGCTGCCATGACTTTTTAAAATGCCAGGCCCTGGGGCAGTTGCTTCCTTTGCCTTCCCCAACTCCTCCCCCTGTCAACAGCCCTGTGAAGGTGTGAGAGGAAGCTGAGGGAAAGCAATGGGAGGACCACTGCTTAAAGTGTACTGGATCACAGACTTGAGAGAAAATTTATAAGATGGAAACTGCATGGGAGAAAAACTGATGGGGGTGGGAGAGGTTTGGAAAGCAGAATTGAACTGAATTTGTTTAGAGGAAGGACAGATAGTGGATCATAACTGGTGGAGGTGTTTGGGGAGCAGGACAGATATGGAGACAAAACTGACATAATTAGGGGACTATGAGTGATTTGGGGGGCAGATTTAATTACCTGGCAGGGTGAAGAGCTGATACATGTATGATGAGACTCTCTTTTTCTCTGAACACTTTAAGCACTGGCAGCATGAAAAAAAATGAAACTGAAGTTTGTGAATATATAGTCTGAAAATACTTGCTAAATGCTTACTGTGACCTGGTGCCTGGAATGGACCATACTAAGGGCAGACTGCAAGAAAGAGAACAGGCAATTCCCCAAAATCTGTAGCTGATTCTAAAATTAGATTAAGCAAACTTGAAACAAATGATATTTTGTAGCACTACACTGGTTAACAAGAAATTAAACATAATTTCCTTTAGGCATTCCAGCTCTTGATCCACATTCAGACCAATTGGTCTAATATAGTGAAAGGTATAATATAGTGAAAGAATCCAATTCACTATATATGAGGTTTTAAGAAACACTTACTGCTAGGTCTATATATATATTAGATTTTACCCAAATAGCACACTGTCAGCCATTCTTTAGTAAACCTAACTAAAATCTTTATTAAAAAAAAGAGAGTTTTAAATGGTTAAAAGATCATATACATACAAATGTTTGCAAAGTCCTTAGACCAGGTTTGTAGTAGTGACAGAATAGTCTGCTGGTTTGCAAAAGTCTCTCTGGTTATCTCTGAAAGATTGAAAGTTTCTCAGTGCATAGTTCAAAATTTTAATTTTATTTGTAAGACTGCAGTCCAGAGAAGTTGGAGAAGGAAAGAGGCAAAATGAAGATGCTTCAGGTGTCTTTTATATCCTCTGCCATGCACATGGAAATTAATCGTGCTAAACAAAGCCCATACCCCTGTATGTGGAAAGTTACTGACAAAAGATGGAATTTGCCGTCATATGTCCATATCACATGCCCTTATATGTTTTTGCTGAATCAGAAGGGAGGTCATTGGCCCCTTGCTGTCCTGGAGAGTTGATTTTTCTTATTGGTTCTTCAGGCTTAAATAATCCATTCATAATGGACTGGTGAAACTATGTAAACTATCTTGTGGATATCACCACAGGAACAAACATACTTAAGATACAAATACATGGCTAATATCCATAACTTCAGATACTGTGCTGATACATGGATTTAATCACGATAATCATCCTTGACAGATTGTAACTTTTCCATTGACACCTTACATGATACACTTCATACAAGATTTGTTGCAGTTGTATAATATATATCAATGATCTAAATGGTCATCTTCAATCATACAGCAGCACACTTAACACAAATAAACAACTTCAAAGGGGAGCATGGATCAGTGCTCACATCAAACTCTGCCCCAGTTCCTGGCTCAAGCTGGGGAAGCTAACCACAGAAGACCAAATTTGGTCAAGTGCCACTTGAGGCATGTTTCTCATATTGTAAGAAGACAAATACTGTCAAAGAAAATCAAGATTGTTCACATACAATTCACTAATCTAAAAAAGTGCCTTAATTCATAATGAAATAAGATCAGTTTGTGACGATTCTATTGTATTATCTGTTCGGTTACTGAGAAAAACCATGTAGTTATTACTGTAGTAGTACACTACAGAGGTTAGAAGACAGCAGCAGTATTTAGCCAGTCTTTTGATCAGACAAAATAAAACTATCTAAAAATGTAGCTCAGACCGAAATGGTGTTTTATTCCTTCAAGAGCCTTTCACCAAGCATATTATCATGCATGTCAAATCACTCCGATAGTAAGAAAGCCAAAGTGACTCCCTAAGAAAAATTAAATTGATTTTACAACTTTCTTAAATAAAAACACACTGTTTGGAGCCTCAGCACATTTCTCAATTATAAGCTTTGCAGTTAAAGCTTAGGGCTTGATCCAAAGTTAAAGTCAAAGGAAGTCTTTCCAGTGACTTCAATGGGCTTTGGATCAGGCTTGTATTGTGATTGATATATAAACTGCAATAGGTCTATCTGCAGCTCCAAAATAAATTGGGGCCTTTGAAACACCAATCCTTTAAAATTATGTAGACCTCATATCTACAATCTATATTCTTTCCAAACAGCAGAACCTGAAATAATAAACTCATTTAAATGTTAACTCTTACCTTCAGTTTTTACTTTATGTAAATTTTCCTCCTTTAGTAAATGCAGTTATATATTATTTATTTAAAACCTTTCTCCCATAGTATCCCAATGTAGTCACATAGCATTACTTTAAAATTTGTCAAGTGAGTTGGATACTTAAACAAGTTTTGTGATAATTATTTATTTATCTGTATTTCTAGTAACCAAGGCATCTCTATATTTAAGGATACATCTACACAGCAGCATTATTTTGGACTAACTAACGTTATTCTGAAATAACATAGTGCGTGTCTACACCACAAGCCTTTATTCTGAAATAATGTTGAGCTGGAGAACTTATTCCAACTCATGGCAACTTTCATTTCATGAGGAGTAAGGGAAGTCAAAGGAAGAGTGTTCTTCTTTCTACTTCCTGCTGTGTAGACAGTGCTCAAAGCCAAATTAAGCTATTTCTACTTCAGCTACACAATTGACATAACGGAAGTTGCATAGCTTAATTCAACTTTAGCCCTGCTGTGTAGATGTGCCCTGAGAAAGTTTGCCTGTCTGACTGTCCATCTGTGTGTTTGTTTGTTCAAGTACTCCTCCTAAACAGGAAGAGCTAGGACCACCAAACTTGGTATAGAGCATCCTCTTATAACGTTTAAAGCAAGTTTGATTGTGCCAAGAAAATGGGATGTGTCTAGAATGGGACTGCTTCTCATAAAACCATGCAGAATCACCAGGCAGATGAAAGGGGCTGGCTGGGGGCATGACTCCCCTTCCCCCCATTTGGGACTGCCACAGCCTTGAGTCTTTCACCCCCAGATGTCCTTTAGGGAGGATGAGTGTGCCTGAAGCTCCCCCAGATGTGCCAACTTTTAAGATGCAATACAGGAAGTATTTGCTTTGTTTGTCTCTAGTGCTGCCTGGTTGGTTACTTCTAGATTTATTTGGTGTCCAGTTGACTGCTCAGTCCATAACTGATATTCTTTGAGGTTCTAATGTATGTCTGATAACAGTTGGTAAATGCTGAGATTATAATGGTGACTGAACATTGCAGGCAAAATGTTGACCCATTAAAATCAATGGAAGTATTGCCCTTTGACTTCAGTAGGGCAACATTTTCACCTTTTGTAACATTTTTATTTTGTGATGTCATACTGTTTGTTTCATATCTATCTATCTAAATACTTCTGTGCCCTACAATCCTAAAACTGTGGTGTTCTGCACATTTTTGACTGGCCTCTTTGTCCTTATGCTTCTTTTGTTCAGAGGGAATATTTGCACTTACAAAGACTGTAGGATATCCTAGGTCCTGAAATTCCTTGAAAAAAATTCTGCTCTTTTTAATGATGATACAGTACATTGGGGTGGGGAACCTAAGGCCCGAGGGCCAGATGAGGCCCCAGCTTGCCTGGATCAAGTCCCTGCTCTGGCACTCCAGCCCTCTCATCCAGACTTTTATCGCAGCTGGAAAATTCAAAAGCTACTACAGTAAAACTCCAATAGTCCGGCATCCAACTGTTCGGCACTCCCGATACTCCCACATCAAAATGCCAAGTGCTCCTGACCAGCTGATTAAAAAGCCTGCTGCTCAGCACAGGTGCTGGCTGTAACCAGACAGAGCATAAGGTTGGGGAAGGGGGATCTCAGGGGATCGTGTTACAGTATGGAGAAGAGCGTTTTGCTTCAGCTAAGGGGAGGGGAAGGGGAGGAGGATCAGGTTACAGCAGGGAGGAGAGAGACGTGAAGAGGAAAGCGGAGGGGAGGGAGAGGAGGATCAGGTTACAGCACAGAGGAGACACGAAGAGGGGAGGGGAGAGGGAGGGAGATTGTGTCCTGGCCAGCTGTTAAGCTGTGCAGCTGTACCGGACCCCCGGATTCTCCGCAAATCTGATAATCTGGCACCACGTAGGTCCAAAAGGTGCCGGATTATCGGAAGTTTACTGTAATTTGTGTTCTCTCCCCCTGCCCCCATTCTCTAGTGTGCGAGGGGAATGTGAGTAGTGTCTTTCTCCTTCTCAGTTGGGGGGCCAGGTCAGTGAGTGGTTTTTTTTGTGGTGTTCTCACTGACTGATTTTCCATGGGTCAGTGGTCCCCAACCCAAAAAAGGTTCCCCACCTGGTTACCACATAATATCTGATACTATGAAGGAGGGAATATCTATCGAGTAAAAAGCTAATTTTATCTAAGCTCCATTATCTATATTCATAGATTTAAAAACCAGAAGGGATATTTGTGATTATCTGCTTTGACTTTCTGCATAACATAGGCTATAGAATTTCACCAAGTGATTCCTATATCAAGGCCATAATGTTTAGTGTGCTATGATAGATCTTTTAGAAAACAATCCAATATTGATTTAAAGACCACGAATAATGGAGAATTCACTACCCTCCTCAGTAAAATTGTTCAAGTACCTAATTACTTCATTTAAAAATGTGCATCTTATTTTCAGTCTGCATCTATCTATCTTCATTTCCCAGCCATTGGATTTTGTCATACTTTTGTCTGCTTGGCTAAAGAGCTCTCTCTATCGGAAATCTTCTTTTCATCTAGGTACTTATGGAGAATGATCCTCTTAATCTTCTCTTTGATAAGGTAAATAAACTGAACTGAAGTTTCTCCTTGTAGCATGTTTTCCAGACCTTGAATAATTTTTTAGTTATTTTCTGAACCATTTCCAGTTTTCAACATCCTTATTTAAATGTGGACACCAGATCTGGACACTGCATTTCAGTAATGAACTCACTAATGGTTATTCATACTTGATACTCTCCTGTTTAAACATCTAACATTCAATCTCTTAACCACACATAATCTAGTTCTTTCAGTGACTTTTTATTACTTTGGAGCAGTCTGCATTTTAGCAAATGAAAATGATATTTGAATGTCTCTTGGCACCCTATCAGGGAGATTTATTATAGCTATATTTAAAAGGCATGCTATTTTAGAAAGTGTTGGACCTTTTCTTCTGGCATCTGATTTAGTACACATTTTTAATCAAATTGTGTTTCTTCTTCAGGAAAATGTGAGCTTCTGTGTAGGTGTGTATTGAAAAACTGGTTGGTAATTAAGGACTAGTCCCTGTCACACTTATGTCGAGTAGTCCCTTATTCCTTCAGTAGTCCCATTGATTCAGTTGCCCTAAGTCTTACTAGTGTGCAAATACATAATTGTGGGTTGAGATTTTAAGACAAATCCCCAGGCAAAAATTTTGTAACTGAAGAGTTTGGAATGAAAAAAAACAACCCACTCTTCAGTGTGGGGGCGGGGGGAGAAGAGTGAATAAGGTGTAGTGTTCTCTAAAAACATACACAAACGAATCTTGAAACTCAATCAAAGTATTATGTAAAAATAAGATTTAAAAAAGAACATGTTCAAATGCATTAAAATTGCCAAAGTAATATCAACATTGCTGAAATTTGAATGCCAGTTTCTAGTTTCCCCTCTCTGTACATAACCTTTGTGCCTAGTTCATATTTAAAAATAAATGAATTAATAAACTGCTCTTTAGTTTCCAGGATTGTGTGTTCTGAATGTGTTTAAAGCAGGGGTGAGGAACCTTTTTCAGGTTGGGGGCTGCTGACCCCCAGGCAAGTAGATTTTGTGTGCTCCAGCCTCAAGGTGGGATAGTGGGGGGCAGAAGTGACAGCTCAGGCTCTCCAATGCTGGGGGGGCAGGGAGAGCATCAAGCCTCTGGGGCAGGATACAGGCAAGCCGTGAGCTGTAGGCTCCCTACCCATGGTTTAAAGGCTTTAAGGCAACCGAACTTTGAAAAGACTCTTAGATGGATTCTTTTCTTACTTAAGCCATTGTAAATTTGGAGCAACTCCAATGAAGTGAATGTAATTACAAGGGTATTAAATCAGTGTAAATGAGAGAAGAATCAAGACCGCTGTATTTGGATAGTCAGTATGTAGGATGGTCTCACAATACATTGATGTCATTGTCAAGAGCTGACTGGCTCTTTTGCAAATATGATGCTCCAGTCCTGCTTTCTTTTCTTTGTGGGATGCAGAACCTGGCAAGGAAGTTTCATATCCCTCTCCTCAATCCCATTCTTTAGGAGTGTGGGTAGCTTGTCTACTATCATCAAGTTAAACAGCAACAGAAGGGTTAGGTTCTGCCTTTTGCCATTGCTATGAATGGTCACTTCATATAGCACCGTGCTATAAAAGATGTGCTCTGGAAGAAAGCCAAGCTGAGAGAAGTAAGATGGTTGTTTATTATCTGCAGTGTTCTTGCCAGTAGGAGACAGATTTTTACAGAGTCATACCTCTGTTAGTATTGATTCTTGATTATTAGTCGTATCCTGAGAATGCAGAATTACATCTAATGTGCTCCTCTATTTGACGCAAATGTAAATTAGTCTCACATATGAAAATAGAACTATAAAAGATCAATTAAGTAATACAGTACTCTGCCATGACATTTTCTCTCTGCCCTGCCTCCCACACCACCCAAGAATGAAAGAACAATCGTTAAGGTTCTGGAAGAACTTCTTTTGTGCTAGTCCTAAAATACAGAGGAGAGAAAATAAAATTAAAGTGGAATGTTAGGTTATACAACAGCAGCATCTGCTAACCCTGCTAATTGGAGTCTGCTAAATCCCCATACTCCCATTTTAAATTGAACGATTATGTGTCTGTCAGAATTCCATTATAAAGCCAAAGCATTCCAGGAAGGTTAAGAAGCTCAGTAGGCTACCATGCTTACCTTTTACCTCCACGGTGCATTCAAATCCTGATTGGATGAGAAGCGAATTGCATTTGGTGGTCTTATTCTGGTCTCCTAAGGATATTTGTCTGTACTACATAATGGTGCATGACTTGCATGCCCTATTCTGGAGGTGGCTGTACATGAAATCAGAGTGTGTGTTGTAAAATTGATCAGAATGCACAAATAGAACTGCAGATTCAGGAGAAAAACAACCTTGCACATCTCCTGGGTATAGCCAGAAGTATTAGTACCGTTGACTTATACTTTTTCAGGGATTTGAATTCTTTGCTATTCACTGCAACTGGGTAACAAACCATGTTAACTGAAATTGAATGAGTTCAGGCACTGTAATCCAGTAGCATAGACAGGATGGAACATTTGGGTGGGCCCCAACCTTAGGTGGGCAGGCAATGATAGGGGAGCATGAAGGGGGTAGGGGGGAGAAGGAATTCATAGAGATAGGGGAGCCTCCTAAACCACCTCCTCCAGGCAGACTTCTGGGCAGGAGCCCCTTGAACATACCCAGCTCCATATGGAGATGGTGCTCTCCAGTGTTCAAGGCACCTATCCCTGATGCAGCACACCTACCTTTTATGAGGATCTCCTCTGCTGCTGCTGGCTGCCTACTTATTCATGCAAGAGATACACGTAGTTCAGTCTCTTGTCTATTCTTGGCATTTTTGTTTAATGTCTACATTTAGAGTTATTTAGAGTAGGAGTACTTGCTGGCTTGTTTCATATGGAAAACATAATACAGAAAACAGGTCCTAAATCCACAGGCCAATTAGCCCTAGTCTACACTAGGGAGTTATTTGGAAATAACTCCCCTTATTTCAAAATAACAAGCAGACCATCCACACTACCAAGCCTGTTATTTCAAAATAATGGACTGGTTATTTCAAAATCTGTACTTCTGATTTCCAAGAGGAATAATGCTTATTTGAAAATAACATTAGTGTGGATGCTCAGCTGCTGCTATTTTGAAATAATTGGCCTCCAGGAGCCTCTCACAGCTGCACTTGTGGTTTCTTTGGCCACACCTGCTCCCCTTCTCCTGTGGCACTTTTAAAGCAGCAGGCTGAAAGAAAAGGTCTTATGGCATGAGGACAGCCTTGCGAGCCCTGTGCCAGATCACAACAGCACAGGAGCCATGGCTGACCCTAGCACTTCTTCTGAGTCTCTCTCCCCTCCCCTTCCTCTGCCCCCCCCCCACACACACACAGCTGCCAGCAGTCCTGCAGCACCCTCAGCTGCAAGTGGCCAGGGATGCAAGAGAGCACTGGCCTGGACTGGTGTGGAGATCCTGGATCTCACTGAGGTCTGGGGCAAGGAGACCAATCTCCAGTGTCTCTGCACCAGAAGGCACAATGTGGATATCTGTTGCTGGATGGCCGCTAGCCTGGCTGAGAGAGGACACATGCAGACTCTTGACCATGTCTACATGAAGATAAAGGAGCTCCGGCAGGCCTACAATAAGGCCAGGGAGCAGAATGGATGCTCTGGGGCAGCACCGCATACTTCCTATACTATTACCAGCTTGATGCCATCTTGGGAGCGGAGCAGTCAGCTCTCCCCTTCTCCCCTCCCCCAGTCCTGGCTCTTTTCTGATGCTGGGGAGGGTGTCTGGGATGAGGTCTGCCCAGTTCTCCCCCTGGCCACTGGGAGGTGCCTCCCTGAGTCCTTGCCCAGGCCCCCCACTCTCCTCCAGCCACCAAGGCCTTACCAGGCCCCGCGCTCTCCCCTCAGCCACCGGGGGTGGGTGGGAGGGAGGCCGTGGCGTGGCAGCCAAGCACTGTGGAAAGAGGAGGAGGGAGAAAGGAATGGAGGAGACAGGCAGAACGCAGAGTGACGTGATGACGTCTCTCTGTTGTCCCACAGGAAAAGGGGGTTTTTTATATAGAGAGAGAGATTTCCAGTGTTTAAGAGATATGTTTGAGATGGACTTGTCTGTGAAATCAGAAGGCCTCTGCTCAGTGGTAACCTCATATTTTCATGATGCCAAAAACCATTGTATTATCATTACAGTATCTTTTCAAAATGATTATTATAATAATAATCCCCTTTATCCGGCATTGGTGAGGCCACATCTGGAGTGTTATATCCAGTTCTGGGCCCCCAGTATAGAAAGGATGTGGACGCATTGGAGAGGGTCCAGAGGAGGGTGACCAAAATGATTAGGGGGCTGGAACACATCACCTATGAGGAGAGGCTGAGGGATTTGGGTCTGTTTAGTCTGCAGAAGAGAAGAGTAAGGGGGGATTTGATAGCAGCCTTCAACTTCCTAAAGGGAGGTTCCAGAGAAGATGGAGAGAGGCTGTTCTCAGGGGTGGCACTAGGCAGAACAGGGAGCAATGGTCTCAAGTTGCAGTGGGAGAGGTCTAGGTTGGATATTAGGAAAAACTTTTTTCCTAGGAGGGTGGTGAAGTGCTGGAATGGGTTATTTAGGGAGGTGATAGAATCTCCATCCCTAGAGGATTTTAAGTCTCGGCTTGACAAAGCCCTGGCTAGGTTGATTTAGTTGGGATTGGTCCTGCTTTGGGCAGGGGACTGGACTCGATGACCTCCTGAGGTCTCTTCCAGCTCTGTGATTCTAAAATTAACTTGCTGAATTTTCTCCCTCTGCTCTACCATAGGAAGATATATATAGGTATAAGTATTTAAATGTTACTAATTTCATGTAACTAGCTGTTCCGGAAAATATAAGAGTACCTCCATTAAATTTTCATTCATCATTAGTACTGAGCTGAGTGTAGGGAGTTCAGATAATGAAATTAGGAAGGCCCAACAATCTTTACCAGAACATAAGAGCATAGGAGGGGCCATACTGGGCCAGACCAAAGATCTGTCTAGACTAGTGTCCTGCCTTCTGACAAGGGTCAATGCCAGGTGCCCCAGAAAGAATAAACAGAACAGGTAATGATCAAGTTACCATCCCCTGCTGCCCATTCCTAGCTTATGAAAAACAGAGGCTAGGGACATCATCCCTGCTCATCGTGGCTAATAGTCATTGATGGACGTAACTGCCATGAATTTATCCAGCTCTTTTTGAAGACCCTACCTGGCTAGTAGGCCTTCATTATGGGAGTCCAGCAGCCACCTTATCCTCTCAGCTTTCAGGAGCTGAACAGAGGGCCTACTTAATGTTCCCCGGGCATCACTGGAAGTCACCTCCCAGAGGCTTCTGCATAGCAGCATGCTTTCCCCCTATTTTTCAGCAGTGGAATCTAGAAATGCCCAACAAGGTGCAATTGCATAGTACAGGTTGCACCTCTATAAACTGGAACACTCTAGTCCAGACTACAGATGTTCCAAGATCAGAGAGTCCTTGTGCACTGTGGGGAGAAGGGGGGGGGAGGGGGAGTCCAGTGCATGGCCCAGCCCAGTGCATGGCCCAGCTGAGCTACAGTTGTTGGGGCAGGAAACTGATGTGTGGCCCAGCTGGGCTGCTGGGGAGGGGCAGGATCTGGGAAGCTGCTGCACTGCTGAGGGCTACAGCCAGGAAGCCTGGTGCATTGCTCAGCTGGACTGCAAGAGGGGGCCAAAAGCTGGGAAGTCTGGTGGGGTGGCAGTGAGGGGGGGAGCACTGGTGGCAGGGGGGCCAGAAATGACCTCTCCTTGTCCAAAAAAATCCCTTATCCAGGACCAGTTAGGTCTTCAGGGTACCAGACCAGGGAGGTGCCACCTGTAATGGAATGTTGATATGTTAGTGGATGAATGGCCATTGGGGACTCGGAGAAGGGAGTTCTATTCCTAGTTCAGTGTCAGACTACCTTTGGAACTTTGGCAAAGCTCTGTCTGTGCCTCAGTCCCTCAGCTGTAAAATGAGGATAATATTTCAAAGAAACACAGGGAGGATAAATTGAAGTTTGGAGTGTCTCAGGTACAGCAATAATAAATGAGAAGGTCATAAATATATTATGTGAGGGTATGTCTATACTAAGGGATAAGGTCAAATTAAGATATACAACTTCAGCTACATTAATTGTGTAGCTGAAGTTGAAGTACCTTAACTTGACTTTTGGCACTGTCCATGCTGCAGGAAGTCCAAGGGAGAACACTCTCCCTTCTGCTTCCCTTGCTCCTCATGGAAGTAGGGCTACCAGCATCGACCAAAGTGCTCCTCTCAGTCTTCACTAGACCCACTAAATTGAACCCTGGAAGATGGACAGTAGTAGCTTCGATCTTCTCTGTAGACATACCCTCAGATACTTTGATTTGCAGATGCAGTAGAATTTTCTGCAGTATTCTAACATCCTTGTCCTTCCACGTGAGATCAGAGAATTCAGAATACTGAAGTTCACTTTGTAACAGTTGCAGCAGAACTTCAGCAAAATATTTCTGGGACTTGACTCTGAAAAAGGGGTGTGAAGCCACAAGTCAGAGGGAGTTGAGGGCACTCAGCACCTTTCATGTTTGAGGCTTTGATAATCCTTTCATGTTTTATACTTATACAACATGGGGAAAATGGAGATTATCCTTTTGACACTAAAACAATGTTTTACAAAAAAAGCTAAGGTTTAAACACTGCGCGCGCTCTCTCTCTCTCTCTCACACACACACACCACACACACACACACACACACACACACACACACACACACAATCAAATAGCCACCATCACAACAGTGGAACAGACAATTTTCCTTCATGTCTCTGAGTGCTCTGAACTTGTGATCAGGCAGAATGTCTAAGAAATGGCTCTGTGAGACGACTTAGACATTTCAGTAGGCTACCTGCTGACAAAAGAATGAAGTATACCTGCACAGTAAGGAGAAAAGTTCCTTGAATACATACATGCTTGCAACCTGAAAAAATGGCCAGTAGATTATATTTTTAGTATTCCAGGCTTGATTATCTCCCTTAACAATGGCCATGATTAAGCAAACCTCCCCCCCCCAACCATAAAGCAAAAATTTCTATTGCCATAATGCCATTGATTTCAGCAAAGAATTTGGCCCTCTCTTTGAAGATAATTCTCAAAAAAAACATCCAGTGCTTTATAAATTATGAAAGATGAAATCTTAATAATGATTTCATATTTTGACTATATAAAAAGCTTAATATATCATTTGCCCTGTTAAGGAAAAAAAGAAAGAAAAAATGCTAAAATACTCATAAGTACTACAGATATTTATGCAAACACAAAACGTTCATGACTAACATTTGTATAATCATCATGTAAATATATTGCTTAAAGAAATAAATTATTCATTGGTCAAATATTTAAAATGTGCTGCATTTTCTTCATTTGGCCACAAGTAGAGTATTAGAGTCAAGTTTTGAAAGACTAATTGATTGGGTGTCACTGAATGTCACAAAGTACAAAAGGCTGTGTGGCCTCTGGTATTTTGCAGATGAAATAAGCAAAAATAAAATAAATTGGCAAAGGAAGAACAAATTATATGCAAAATCCAGATAAGAGCAGAACTGTCAAAAATCTGATACAGAGCAGAAAGCCATGTGATACCACCTCCAAAGACAGAGAATTAGGCTGAGAATGAAAAATAGACTGGATTTTACAATTAGCATTAACTAGAACATATAGCTGAGGAAATGTTTTGACTTAGCTATCATTTGATGGACCTAAATCTTTCTCTGAATAATTGTTTCTTGTCCTTATGCCAATTCTGAACAATCTGACAATGGGTAATAAAGACTCATCAAGAAATTGTGTTGAACGTGACTTTTTATTATGTTTTAATTAATAATTTGAATTCATGAACTGCAAACAGCTCTTGGTTTATATATTTTAGACCTGTGATTTGTAGTTAAGCAGCAGAAATAGGCAGCCTCAAATTCTGTTCTTCAATATTGATTTCTCTGTTATTTAGGATCATTAAATTGCATTAGGTATCCTGTGTAACACTGTCTGTACATTTTCTTAAGAAAATATGTTTACTAGTTATTTTCTGTATTCACATTTTGTTATCTTTTTATTCTTATTACTCATTTATTGTAATTAATTAGGTTTTTGAGTATTGATAATGTACTTTGCAGTTCCCTGCATTCATTTGGGGCTAGATTCTGATGTCTTTACTTTGAGTGGTACCATACTCCAAAAAAAACCCTTTGAAATAACAAAGAACCATGAAATTAATGAGACTACTCAAGGAGTCAGGGACCTACTCAGAGTACAAGCTTTACCATTTGTCCCTTAAGAGACCACTGATGTAGTTTTTAAAACGGAATATATGTTTCTTTATGTGGTTTAATTTTCATAGGTCTCAAAAGGGAACAACACTGGGCTAGAATGATCAAAGAAGTAAAAGGTTAACATATTAATTTCTGAAAACTACCAAATAAATGCTATTGCTATTTATATAATCAGAATCCAGGATTGTCATTTATTTGTTTGTCACTTTGAAGCCTAGAATGTCTGAATCACTGTGAAGGGACTGCAACAGTTTGCAAGCACACGTGTTTAGTACAATGATTCTCAAACTGTTTTGTGGGCTCACTTCAAGAAAGCTGTTAATGGGCCTATGCCGCTTTGTTTATCCAGAAGCTCAGTACCCACGGAGTCTCATGGCTTCCATTAGCTCCAGTTCGCTGTTTCCAACCAAGGGGAACGGCGGGAAGCGGTGTGGCCTGGTCTGCCTCTTACCATGGCTCCCCTTGGCTAGAAACAGCAAACCTGAGTCAATGGGAGCCATGAGATTCCCTGGCTATGGAGATTTTCGGTAAACAAAGCAGCACAGGCCTACTAGCAGCTTTTTCAAAGCAGGCCTGCAAATAGTTTGAGAACCACTGATTTAGAATATCACCAAATTGAATCATCATTAGCATTCATATTCTCTTACTGGCCAATTTTTAAATTTTCGACCATTTTTTAACTTTATGAATTATGCCCATGACAGGTTTTCACCTAGGTCTGTAATTTCTTTTTAGATTGCTATCACTGAAACTTCTGTATAGTATATATTTATAGGGAGGGAACAGTGCATATGCAGAGGATGGAATGCCTTTATCAACAGTTGGCTATCCCAAAATAAGGATGCCACTGACATCATATGTTAACAAGAATTAAATAACTGCTGTCTGCATGAGGCTGAAATGACCATAAGAGTGGAACACACAAACAACATCCCCCACTCTGAAGCTAAGGGCGAGGGAGCACCATTGAGGAGGACTCTGTGTGCAGTGTGAAGGGATTTCTATTCCAGCCCCTCACAGGCTAGTACCTTGCTTAAGCAGATAGGATAGTTGTCAGGAGATATGATTATTTTATCACACCAACAGTAGGGAGTTATTTTTATAGGCCAGTACTGGAATATCCCAAAGGAAGAGGACAGAATATATTGTTCTACCCCAGTAGAAAGCTGGGAGGTGCTTTCACACCCCTTTGTAGTTGGAATACATGTGTTCAGAGCAAACTACGCTATCAGAGAAACATGGTAGAAAAACTGGTTAAATCTGGTTTCATATGACACATACACTAGCTTTTACTTGTAAACAGGTAGGGTATAAAAAGATGTCTTTTACATGTGTAATTTTAAGAGCACACCTTTTTGCATTAGGTGAATGTAATAACTCTGCACCAGATGGCTTCCACCAGACACTGGTATGATACAGAAACTTTTTCTGGTAGTATATTATTGGTTTGCAGCAATAAACCTGATTAACATAGGTTATTTGGTCTCTTGAGTATAAAGCGACTCAAGCAATTGTTTATACAATTTATCAACAATAGGAACACTTGGAGTAAAATTTTGGCTGGTTAAGTGAATGGGAGTTTTGCCATTACCTTCAATGGAGCCAGGATTTAACTCTTTGGCTACGGGCTACACTGCCAGGTTTTTTTCAGAAGAAGATATGCAAATTGCACTAGTGTTTGCATATCTTCTTTCAATTCTTTTTGTGGAAGAGGTTTTGCCGATATTTGGCCTCATGTAGACGGGCCCAAATATCGGAAAAAACCCCTCTTTCACAAGACCCTGTAACCCTCGATTTACGAGGAATAAGGGGTCTGGTGAAAGAGAGCGTTTTTTTCCTACATTTGGCCCCGTGTAGACGAGGCCAAATATCAGCAACAGCTCTTCTGCAAAACCACCTCTGAAAAACTAGTTAGGTTTTTTTGCCCCCCATTGTTTTCCTAGGAAGGTTTTTCCAGAACTTCACTTCTCTGATGGTTTGTCTAATTCAAGCCTAAACTTGTTGATGGCCAGTTTATATCCATTTGTTCTTGTGTCCACACTGGTGGCTAACTTAAATACTCTTCCTCCCGGGTATTTATCCCTTTGATGTATTTATAGATAGCAGTATTAAAATAGTCCAGGTGATTACTATATTTCACAGGAAAAATATTCTCTGATAGTGCCATATATTCTCTTGTGAGAAAGAAAGAGAATTTATAGTTCACTAAAACTGAGAACTTTTAATACCAACCAAAATATGGGATTGATATGCAACAGAATCTTTAATAAGGAGCTGAATTATTTATAGAGTCCCTGAACATGCTCTAAGGGAAAAACTAATGAGAAAGCAGGAATTGACTTGGACTAAGTAAGACAAGCAACATTTTATTTATAGGTTGTTCCGCTAGTAAAATCATTTGGGTGTTGCACAAAATAAATATTGTAATAATGCATTTGCAGCCGTTACACTAATCAGTGAAACAGACTAACAAACACAAGCTTTACTGAATAGAAACAGCTCTAAAGATTCTGTGAGATTATCTAGAGCAGGATCTGAATGTGTCTTTTCTATTAATTCAGAAATACCAATGTAATACTTTGGTAAAGGTAAGTATTTATAACCATTCTCTTTGGAAACATTCTTTTCCTTTCCCTTACCTACACACTGCTGCCTTCATAACACTGGGCCTATAACTTTTTTGCCAGACTGGGGATTAACCATGAAAAGTAGGTCAAGTTATTTTCAATAAAGAATGTTTTAAACAGGTGTAAGATAATCAGACACATATTGAATTAGTAACAAAAAGGCCTACTGGTAAAACTCAAAGATTGTGCTAAGAGCACGCCTGGTAAATAAGATATGGAACTGGAAATTATGTAACAAAGAGTGGTGTGATGGATATTGGAGATAGTTGGTAGATGAAATAGTGAGGAAATGGAACTATATCACCCCCCTCCTGTTTTGTGGGAGTCCTTAAAAGGGGACTTTAAAAAATCATTTAGTGTATCATCTAGACTCATCTTGTCCTTAGTCATATTCTCTCATTGTGGCAGAGAAGATAAAATGATTTTCTTGCTGACAGGAAGGCCATTAGGACTTAGTCTTATTTAAGAAAATTTAACTCTTGTTTAAGGAACTCTGTTGTTTTTCATTTGAGAGTCCTGAAAATCATTATATCATGACATCCAGTCCTCAGCCTATCAGAGGGGATACCTACTTGACAGCAATGTCGAAGCTGCAATCAGAGGCACATAAGATCCTGCTCTTTCTCCTTTTCCTTTTTGTGTTACTTTTTTTGCCTTACTAGCCTCCTTCCTATCTCCCTCTGCATTTCATTGGATCCTGAAATCATCTGTATTACATAATCCAGAACAGCAATATGAGACAATCCAGCCAGACGTGCCCTGTCTAAGGAGAAAGGACCCAAGCAACTCACTTCCCCAACTGAAATGTGAGCCAAGGTCCAAGTAACTGGTGTCATGGCTCAGATGCCAGCCCAAAACATCCATTCATAATTGACCAGACACTCAGTATTCCAAGAACATATACAAAAGCCATATTTCTTTTCCCTTTCCTATCCTGTTTCTCTCTCACCTTTGAGTGTGTCTGCCTACTTTTTAAAACAAGAGAAGTGAATATCCTTTACCCAGCAGGACTGGAAATAAAATTAACCCTTTCCTTTTCATCAAAGACAGGTTGACAGTGAAAATCAGAGATGGGATTCACAAGCTATCCTCATGTTCAGGGGTTGATCGGGTATTTCCAAGACTATGTCTATACAGATTGGACCTTCCTGGTAGGGCACCCTCAAGACCTGACTGGTCCTGGATGAGGAATTTTGCTGGACCAGGGAAGATCATTTCTACTGCCCTGCCACCTCACTGGGCTTCCTGGCTCCCCTTGGCAGCCGAGCTGGGTCATGCTTAAGGCTTCCTGTGTCCCTTTCCTCCCGCAGCCCAGCTGGGCCATGTGCCAGCCTTCCCGGCTCCCCAACCCCATAGCCCAGCTGAGTCATGTACCCGGCTTCCCCAGGCAGCTCAGCTAGGCTGTGTGCTAGCCTTCCCAGATCCCTCCCTGCACTGGGCCAGGCTCCTAGCCCCTTCCACTCCCCTGCAGCATGCAAGGACTCTCTGATCCTGGAACATCCATGGTACAACTGGACTACTGGTGTTACTGGACCAGAGAGTTTCAGTTTATAGAGGTGCAACTGGTACTAAGCCTGTGTCAGCAAAACATCTATTGCTCAGGGATGTGAATATTCCACCTCCTGAGTGACATAAATTACACCAACTAAGTGCTATGTGCATAGCTTATGCCACTTGTGGAGGTGGGTTTTTTTATGGCAACAAAAGAGCTCTCTCCCATCTACATAAAGCATCTTCACCAGACGTACTTTAGTGGTGCAACTGAATTATTGTTCATTGAGACGTGGCCTAAATGTCTATGGAATGGCAGGAGTAGATTTTCCATCATAACTTTTTTACTCTTGTGGCTAGGACACTCATCTAAGGTGTTGGACACCTTTCCACTTATCAGATGTGGATCAGAGATTTGGATATGGAGTGCCAGGAGAGTGCCCTAAGCCCTGGATTATAGGATAGGGGGTCTCCATCTCTCCTGTTATATCTGTTCTTTTGTTTGGGTGCCTAACTCTAGGAGAGGAATAAGCCCAAGTAGAGAGAGGTACCTCCCTCCAGCCTGGATTTAGGTGCCTACTTCCTTTGAAGGGTAGGACTTAGAACACATTCGTCTCCACTGCATTTCTTTCAGGTTCGCTTAAGTGGTTCAGCAGGCTGGTGTTTGTGAATCCCATCCATAGATACCTATCTCTCCTAAGCAATGTATAAGGAACCTGCCCCCAAATTGAGGAGGAAAGAATTGTACTTTGTGTCAGGTTGCCTAAATCCCTTTCTACAGCACCCTCTGCCAGCAGTCCAGAACACTTCTGTGAGGGAAATCCAGCCTCTGGACTCCAGTGCATGAGAGCAGGTAATGCTCATGCTCAACAACCATCCAGCTGAGCAATGACAGAAGGGACTCAGCCAAGTACTAGCTTGCCCAGGGTTCTGCCCCTCCCACCATCACCTTTTTTTTTTTTTTTTTTTAAAATGAGTGGCAATGCTTATTTCCTAGAACTGGCAGGGACCTTGAAAGGTCATCAAGTCCACTCCACTGCCTTCACAGCAGGACCAAGTACCATCCCTGACAGATTTTGCCCCAGATCCCTAAATGGCCTCCTCAAGGATTGAGCTCACAACCCTACATTTAGCAGGCCAATGCTCAAACTGCTGAGCTATCCCTCTCCCAGTTAGACAGCTGCTGATTGTCTGAAGGTTTATGTATAAACCAGGAAGCAGGGCAGGCAGTTATCCAAGGAACTAGAAGAATCCCTGGCTGGCTGTTACTGTGGTCTCATCCTGCTTATCTGATCCTGAGCCCTGAATTACTGCCTGCATCTGGTTTACTCTGCTTGTCTAAGACTATGTTTATTTTTAGTTTCTGGTTTCCTACCATAACCCAGGTCCTTGTTCCTGTGCCTTAGCCCCGACTCTCTCTGTCTTTGGCTCTGACCACTAGACCTAACCATGGTTCCGAACACTAGGCCTGGCCAGTTTGATGTTGTCAAGGCCCTCTGTTCTTTACTTAATCAGTCAATAAATATGTATTTCTCCTTGATAGCTTACCCATCCCTAAGGAGTCTTTGGGGGATGGTCTGAATAGAAATAACAGGGTTAACTTACCTCCATCTTATTCAGCTTCTACAGCAGTTTTCCATTATATCAAACTGGGGGGAAATGGCAGAAGCCAGCACCTAGATAGAGCTGTTTCTTTCGTTTTAGAACCATCCAAGTTCACCAGTCCAGTATCTCCATGGCTACTCTAGAGCTGATCATAAACCCCTATCAGGAGACTTTGTTGCTAGACAGCCTCTCCCTGCTCAACCACTTTCTCCGGGCTAGGGTCAGTCTGTTCTCGAGAAAAGCAACACAATTTCAGTGGTTGAACATTTAAATTAACAGCCCATTGCCACTTGCCTTCAGGAATTCCGGTCCAACACAGAGGCAAATGGACAATAGAAAAGGCAAAGTGCTGCACATTCTAGATGGAGTTTGTAGCTTACATACAGAATTCATAATTTTACACAGAATTAAAAATTGTACAGATTATTCCCCAGTTATCAACCCCCCCCCTTTTTTGAAACCTACACATTGCTACTAATATGCACCATTAGCTGAAGAATATCCTAGTCAAATTTGAGTAAGTGCGTAATCAGAAACGGGCCTGATTAATGTTTCCTATTTGTCATGTTCAGTTCCATAGAGAAAGAGACAGATATACTAATACTGAATGCAATACAGAATGCTCAACAGCAGAAAAGAATTACATGGAGAAAGATATTAATGAGCAATTAATAATGCATTTGAACAGAGTGTTATCTAAAGCCACAATTTATCTGCAATATGTTTTATTACAAAATAGAACTCAAGAAAAGAATACCTTAAATGGAATCATCTTTCAAAATATTATACAAATTAATGGCAGCACAGATGGTATATGATCAAAATCAATATGAAATGTTATGGTAAAATTGCTGTAAATATACAAAACCACTGAATTGTTAATTATAGATGTTCAGAACTGATAATAGCAGTACACTGTAATTAGCCCCAGAATGGGAGGCTTGCAGGTAATAAGGATAATGAAACTAATATGAACAAAAGCAGTGTAATTTAAAAATACATACAATATAAATGGTTTTAGGGGATCTAACTATAGCCCTGAGGTACTGGGATCCAAATATTAGAGCACTGTGCTATTTCATTAGAATCAGAAAATATAATTAACCAGTCAAGTTTCATTATCCACTTTGCTGAAAGTGTACGACAAACTACACAAACAGTGCTAATAGAAATATAGGTAAGTTTATTTATTATTTTTACCTTGACATTGACCTTGTAACAAAATCAAAACCGGATAATATGCAGTTCAAGAATTCCAGAATTTAAAATGATATATTAGCTGCAAATGGATATCTAGTTATTAAACGCTTTTTTGAATACCTATTATTGTTCTCTTCTTTTTAATGTCCCCTTATGCTTTTTAATGCCCCATTCCTTATTGTTGTTTTAATTCTAAATTTTTCAGGTAAATAGAAATCAGTTCATTAATTTTTCTTTGCCACTCAAGAGAACTGTACTTTGCATCACCTTTTGAAATTTGCTAGGACCAAATCCATGGTTGTTTCCATTGATGCAGTGGAGCTACATCTGTTTACACCAGCAAAGGATCTGGACCATATTTATTTATTCATTTATTTATGTATTATTCCTTTTTGAGTTTAATTATGGCTATGAAGAATTATATTGCTGAGTTAGATAATATTGTTGTATATGAGGTTCATTTAGTTTTAATTTATTAAAATACCCTTGCTTTTGAGAATTTTGTATAGATATAAAAAACACTAGATTTTATACTTTTTTTGTATGAGTAAGAATTAAGATATAATTTTTGTGTGCTACTGAAGTGTTTTCAAAGTTAGATGAAGTGGATAATAGTGGTATGGATTTTTAAACTTTGAGTAGTTTATTTTAAGGGGTATGGTTAAAATTGTTTTATATTCATATTGTAAATTTGACTTCGCTTCAGGATAATCCAGTTTATTACATGGGTAGAGGTGATAGTCATTTGCAAAAGTTCCCCATTAAAGTAATTAAAATATTGACATTATTTAGACTTTAACACATTCTGTTGGTTCCCAACTAAATATTCCTTCATATTTACCATAAATACATGTTGCTCCAAATTCATGGTCACATGTAGTATTAGAAAAATTCCAAAGGAGTTTTTAGAACCGTTAAAGTAAGTTTTTAAATGAGATCTCTTGGTTTCCAGAAATGTTAATTTTTGTTACCCTGTCAATGTACAATTTAGCAAAGAATGTAAGGATACACATCTCTGCTTTGTTGACTAGAGATGGACTGCTGAGATGAGACAAAATAATTATTATACTACTTTTTCTGAAACTAGCAGAGATAGTCACTTTCTGTACGATACATATCTGCTAATTCTGTGAAAGATGATCAAAATATTGTGAAGCTGAGATGTTTGGTCAGAATACAAATATTCAAGGAGGAATTATAAATAAATCAAAATCTGTGACATCTGCTATATCCTACAATACTCCACAACATCAGTGGACAGCAACAATAACATTAATTAGATGTGTGGTTTATCCAGCTTCTTGATGTAGCTTTTCATCAGTTTCAGGGAAAGTTTACTGCTGGAACTATACAGGCAATTGATTAAAGCATTGGTTACTACCTTGGGCTGCAACACTTATCTTGTTTGGGGATTATTGTATTCAGTCCCTATGCTATGCTCCTTTGAATGTCAGCATTTGCTTGCAAATGTACATTTCTATGTGGCATGAAAAATATTTGTGGTATGGAAAACAGCGTCTTTTCAAAGAAGAGAGAGTGAGCTGGATTTTTAAAATACATTTTATACAATGTATCAGCAGGACAAAATTATCTGAGCTACGTTTGCATTTCATAGTTGACTGCATCCCCTGTCAACTCACTCCATCTATAATGATGGAATGTATACTAAAATATAACCACCCCTACCCACCTCTCACATAATTGCCTAGTGACATATATACATTCTTCAAGACTACAAATAAGGATTTATATTTTATCAATCCCTAATTCTCCAGTTATCCCGAATTTTCTTTGAAACAAGAATAATATAAATAAAAAATGAATGATGAATGACTCACAGCTTTTTCTCAAACCACATTAATTTATTAGGTCAGAGATTCATTATCATTTCAGTTGGCACTGGCAGCATATACATTTGTCTGACAAAGTCTTACTTTCACATATAATTCCTGAAAGTAGAGCTACATAATTTGTATACATCCTATTTTTCTTAGTTTGAAATTTGGATGTGAAAGGGATGCCAGATTGGTCCACTTGTTATAAATCCAAAATTTCTGCATCTTTCCTTTGCAATGATAACATTTTAAATTTTTCCTATTTATTATTATTTCTACAGCATGTGTACCTTAGGTTAAACAAACTATTTCATATGAAGATTTATTATTAACAACATATACACATTAGCACAGAATGGGAGAATTATACATTTGGAGAAAAATAATGTCCAGTGAAAGAAAGGGTTTTTAAGACATAAAACATTTTAAAAAGTCTAAGAAAACTGATATACATTAAATAAGACCATTTTTTACATCCAATTTAGTGCTTCTTAAAATTAACTTTAGAATACACTTTAATGTATAATTACCTAGGAAACTAACACTAATTGCTTTATCCAAAACAGCATGAAAATTAACAGCCTGCTCCTGTGCCACTGTAAACTGTGGGCGTTTTGCCAATAGCTTCAAATAGCTCAGTAGTAAATCCTATATGAGCAGTTGCTTACTGATGCTACCACCAGTATCATTCTTGTAAATTTTTCTACTTTTCCCAAAATGTGCACAGGGCCAGAACAAGACTAGAAAATGTGAAGGTTATTGCTGAGGGGGAGTTGTAGCCAATAGAGCCAAAGCTCAGATTTATATTTATAACAAAAGGGTGTTTGTGCATGTATGTGCTTATATCATGTGCACATATGCTTGCCTTTTATCATACACAGAAAATGTTCAACAGACAATACAATTTCCTTGATATCATTTTTCTGTTCATCTCTTTAAAAATTTAATTATTTTCCTCCAACTACTGTATTCTTGTATCTTATTTCTTATACCAGAAATAAGATACAAGAATACAGTAGTTGGAGGAAAATAATTAAATTTTTAAAGAGATGAACAGAAAAATGATTATCTCTTCAAAACAATTTTTTGATTATTCAGTTACTTTTCTGTTTATTTTGCCCATCTAACGTTCCTTTTAGAAGAATGGACCCCAACCTGAGCTCTCCCCTGCAGGGGACTGGAGGAAAGCTCAGGGAAGACACACGATGAGGCACAGCCACCATAAGGGACACGGAGGTAGTGCTACCTATTGCATAAAAAAGCCTCTGCCTGAGCTTACTTGATTTATATACATGGATTTTCTGAAACTATACCAAACTGTAAGGTCTTAGGTTTTAAACTGCAACTCATTGTGATCCTTGTCAAACTTTATAATCTGTGTAACTCTCAGAAATTTACTGTAAGCTGCAACTTTGTAATCTTTTTAACTCTCGGCCACCTTGCTTGTAACTTTCCCTAAGCTCCATTCTCCCCTGGGTGAATGGAGAGAGAGTGTGAGTGTAAGAGTGTGTTTGAAGAAGACTGGGAACAATGGAGCACATTTCAATGAGTCATCACAGTCTGGGCATGCTCTCTGCTGAATAAAGGGAAGTCTGGGCATGCTCCCTGATGACGAGGTGAATGAGTCACAGGAGCCATTCAGACACTATATAAAGAGAAGGAGCACATGTGAAACTCTCTCCTTTTTCCTTCCCCCTGCTCCTGAGAAGCCCCTCTCCAGTGTCTCTCCTTCTGCCGTTTTCTTTTTGTGCAAAAACCCCTTTTTCCGCAAGATCCTTATGCCTCAAAAAAAGGAGGTTTACCAATCTTGCGGGAAAAGGGGTTTTTGTGAAAAAAGAAAATGTCCACACTGCTTGTTTTTGCACAAAAAACACAGCACAAAAATGGATCGGCAGAAAATATGCAAATGAGATTGCGACTCATGCAAATGAGTCCCTCATCAGCATATTTTTTGCCGAGAAAACTCGTAGTGCAGACGTAGCCAAATTGTGTACCTTAGGTCAATTGTCCTGGTAGCGTAGACTTGCCCTGAGGCTAGGTCTAGACTACAGTCCTTTGTTGGAAAAAGCTACGCAAATTGTGCTCCCCTTTTTCCGATCACTTCTGCTTTTTCTGATTGCCTTTCTGGAAGAAGCTTTTAGACAGAGTCAAATGGCAGAAAAGCCTCCACTTTCAAAGGAGCCCTTATTCCTCATAGAATGAGGTATACAGGGCTCCCCTAAAGAGCGCATTTGCTCTTCCACAAAAAAAACCGCCAGTCTAGACGTACCCTCAGAGAGGACTCCATTCTCTTGTTAGTAAATTCTTTAGAGGAAGGCAAAATTGTGACTTTAATTAGTGACACTTAGATATGAATGATGAAGCCCTTTTAGATTAACAATTTTTAAAATTTTTTTTCCCCCTCTGTTTAGATGCCTGGTGTTGTTGGGATAGTCCTTCTCTGTTGTAAAATTTCTGAATGCTGTGAGACACAGAACTGCTTAGCTGGGTCTGAAGAGACTTGCTATTTATGGCTGGTTTTGCCATTTTTTAGTTCTCATGTCTGTCTTTGTCTTCTTGCTTTATTCCTTTTCAGGCTAAAGGTCATGAGTATCAATCCATGTCTTCCACACAGTTGCAAAACACTACATCGGAATAGACTATCCTGATTTTTTCCTCTGATTTTTCTTGTTTACAATCCAAGTTATCCCCACTTTGGGTAAATGGAGGAAAAATCTTCTCGTGATTTCTTCTTTCTTTATGACCTTTCTTAAAATCTAAGAGAGAGATTTTTCCACTCTGATTCAAATTGAATAGTATTCAGTAAGAAGTTCCTTTAAAATCAATGGCACTACTTGAAGAGTAAGGCATTATCAAGCTTGAATAAGAGAGGTAAATTCCCTGAATGAGGGACTTAGACATTTGTTTTGTTTTTTAATAGGAAGCTCATCTTCTGAATCTGATAGAAGCCAATGGGAGAAAGTGGCCTGGACATTGAGGCACTTCAGAGGGGAAATGAACTGTATTGACTCATCTGAAGATCTGGGGCCAGAAAGGCCCAAAGAGAGCAAAGTTGTTACCTGCAGGGAAGGAGCCCTGGCCACTGGGAAGGAGTCCTGTTACCTGCAGGGAAGGAGCCCTGTGTAGCAGTGTTATTTTGAGAGAAGGGTTTTCTCTCAAAATAATGCTGCTACATGGTGCGTTTTATTTCACAATAACGTGACTTCAAAATGGAGCCCGGATGTGATTATGCTAATTAAGCACGGGATATTTAAATCCTGCACTTCATTAGCAATTTTGGTACACTACATTTGCATCCCTATCTTGAGATAGGGAGCAAGTGTAGACGTACCCTTCCAGAGTATGGGCAGAGAGAGACATTACAAAGGGCACTGAGAGAAGCCCCCATTGGATTTGTACCCTGGAAGGGGTTTGCTTTGTTTTATTTCACATGCAGACTGTGTGAGACTCAGCCAGAGGACTGAGTCAACAAAGAACCACTTGAAACAGAGACGATAGGCACACACATTGGAAGAGCTGAGTGCACCCTTTACGGGGGCAACCAAAGACTTCTAACAAGAGAGTCATTAAGTACTTAAGACCTTCTTAATAAACACATGCCTATGACCCTTAAGAGGTACCCTCAATAGCCATTAGAAGTCTCATCCCTATGCTGTGAGCTGTATGAGCTTGAGCATTTGGATTCCAGGCTGAGATACAATCTATTTTACAGATGAAGTGCCATCCACAAATTTTGGATTAAGATCTCAATATCCCTAAATTTGACACAGTTGAGTTGTAACTGAGATTTTGTTTGACCCATCTTTGATAATAGGCCAGTTGAAGGAGGCAATATCTTGTATTGGACCAACTTCTGTTGGTAAGAGAACCCACAGACGTTGATCTAATGAAAGATATTACCTCGCTCATCTTATCTCTCTAGTATCCTGGGATCAACATGGCAAAAACAATACTGCATCCATCTTCGATAAAGCAGAAGTCTTGTTAGAACATGAGGGGTATGATTAAAGAAAGTATGATTGTTGAAATGTCCAAATTGAAATCAGGTGATGCTGTACTAAACAAATCCATGCTGTATTAGATTGTATCAGCACATTATGAGCATGTGGGAGGAATGGGTCCTGCCAAAGTCCAGGAAAAAACTAGAACTGTAACAGAAGTTCTGTCAGTAACCATAGCCAGTTCACTGTGGGCTGTAGCTATCATTTAATTGGAAATGTTGCAGTCATTTGTGCCTTTCTTTATTTGCTGATCTGTGATAGAATTAAAGGATTATAATATGGAATATTGTTAATTACCCTCACATTTAAAAAAACCTAGTAATGCCAATGGCTTGTATAAACTCTTTCATAGCATAAAATGACTACGTTATTAGAAACCAGGAATGGATAGGTGGGCTTCCAAAGGACTAGTTCACAAACATCGAAAAATGCAGAGGCTCATCTCAATTTACACATGCAAATGCCCTGAGTTTAGGCTTTCTTGTGAGATTTTTCTATTGTTGATTTCAAACAAACCAAAAAATATGAGAACCATCACTCTTACAATCACTCTGGTTCCTAGCCCAAACTAGGAAGTGCAAATGTGCACACTTTTTTGAAAACAAAATAAAATTGATTCAAAATATTTCAGAACTTAGAATTTCAAGCTTGAGTCTGATACAAGTTTCAGGCTTCTTTTATTTGATCTTTTTCATCCATTTATATTGAAATAGCTCGAAGAAACTATAATATCTGTAAAATGGTATAATGGCATGAAAGTTCGAGCCAAGAACGTAAAATGGATAACAGTCTGTATATTTGATAAGAATACTGCTTCCAGGAAACTGTCTTTTAGTTTTAAGCCTGTAGTATATTCTTACATTAACAATATTTCTTAGTAGATGTTAGTGAGAGTTCATAAGTACTGATTCACTTTAACAAAATCTGCTTATCTTCACATTCGTAGTCTAATATGATACAATTTAGTTTAATTTTTCTACTGCACCTGTAACACAAATGCTAATTAGATCATCATGCAGCTGAATGCACGAAAGAGGTAAACAGCTTCTCCAGTGTATACAGATAGTACTTTCAGTAAACATTTTACAGTTGACCTGATAGCCTAACTAAACTGATTTTTTTTCTCTTCAGCATCCGTAAAACATCTAAAGAATTACATCTAGGTAACCAAAGTGAGGTATTTGTGCACTAGGGAGTGATGGTAGGTACCAATGCAAATGTGAGATTAGATACAACACTGTATGACACTGAATGTTTTGTAATTCTAAGAATATATTCATTTTTTAATCTTCTCAGTTTAGCTTTTGTCTGCATAGTTTGCCCAGAGATCTTCATCTGCAAAGACAAATCCCAAAATAGAAGATAAATTTATAAAAACAGCCATACTGGGTCAGACCAAAGGTCCATCTAGCCCAGTATCCTATCTGCCAACAGTGGCCAATACCAGATACTCCAGAGGGAGGAATCACAACAAGTAATCTTGAATCCCTCCCCTGTCTCCCACTTCCAGAGAAACAAAGGCTAGGGACACCATTCCAGCTAATAGCCACCCCACCACCTTACCTTCAGGGCATACCTTATCCCACCTTCCACCAGGGCAGCCTGTGCATTGGCTATTCCACTTCTTCCTGGGTGGGCAGGACTTGAACCCACAACCCTTCCCTCCATGAATCTATCTAGCTCTTTTTTGAACCCTGTTAAAGTCCTAGTCTTCACTGCGTGCTCTGGCAAGGAGTTCCACAGGTTGACTGTGCGCTGAGTTTGTTTTAAACCTGCTGCCTATTAATTTCATTTGGTGACCCCTAGTTCTTATATTGTGGGAATAAGTAAATAACTTTTCCTTATTCACTTTTTCCACACCAGTCATGATTTTATAGACCTCTATCATATCCCCCCCTTAGTCTTTTTAATCTCTCTTCATATGGGACCTGTTCCAAAGCCCTAATCATTTTTGTTGCCCTTTTCTGAACCTTTTCCAATGCCAATATATCTTTTTTGAGATGAGGCGACCACATCTGTATGTAGTATTCAAGATGTGGGCGTACCATGGTTTTATATAAAGGCAATAAGATGTTTTCTGTCTTAGTCCCTATCCTTTTTCCATGATTCCTAGCATTCTATTTGCTTTTTTTGCTGCTGCTGCACACTGAGTGGATGTTTTTAGAGAACTATCCACAATGACTCCAAGATCTCTCTCTTGAAGTAGTTGTAACCAAATTAGTCCTCATCATATTATATAGAGAGTTGGGATTATGTTTTCCAATGTGCATTACTTTATGTTTATCAACATTAAATTTTGTTTGCCATTTTATTGCCCAATCACTTGGTTTGGTGAGATCTTTTTGAAGCTCTTTACAGTTTGCTTTGGTCTTAATTATCTTGAGCAGTTTGGTGTCATCCGTAAATTTTGCCACCTCACTGTTTACCCCTTTCTCTAGATCATTTATAATAAGTTGAATAGGATGGGTCCCAGGACAGAACCTTGGGGTACCCCACTAGTTACCTCTCTCCACTTGGAAAACTTACCATTTATTCCTACCCTTTGTTTCCTGTCTTTTAACTAGTTATCAGTCCACAAAAGGACCTTCCTTATTATCCCATGACAACTTACTTTACTTAAGAGCCTTTGCTGAGGGACCTTGAGAGACCTTTGGTGAGGGACCTTTTTGGAAATCTAAGTATACTACATCCACTGGATCCCCCTTGTTCACATGTTTGTTGACCCCCCTCAAAGAATTCTAGCAGATTAGTAAGGCATGATTTAGTTTTACAGAAACCATGTTGACATTCCCCCAACAAATTATATTCACCAATGTGTCTGACAATTTTATTCTTTACTATAGTTTCAACTAATTTGCCCGGTACTGACGTTAGACTTACCGGCCTGTAATTGCCAGGATCACCTCTAGAGCCCTTTTTAAATATTGGTGTCATATTAGCTATCTTCCAATCATTAGGTACAGAAGCTGATTTAAAGCATAGGTTACAAACCACAGTTAATAGTTCTGCAATTTCCCATTTGAATTCTTTCAGAACTCTTGGGTGAATGCCATCTGGTCCCGGTGACTTGTTACTGTTAAGTTTATCAATTTGTTCCAAAATCTCCTCTAATGACACCTCAGTGTGGGACAATTCCTCAGATTGGTCACCTAAAAAGAATGGCTCAGGTTCGGGAATCTCCCCAATATCCTCAGCCGTGAAGACTGAAGCAAAGAATTCATTTAGGCTACGTCTATACAGCTTCCCTCTTCCACAAAAGCCTATGAAAATGAAGCATGGATTAGCATATTGCCATACTTCATTTGCATAATTAATTAGGAGCCATTTTTGTGCAAGACGTTTTTGCGCAAAAAGGCGCCATCTACACAGCGCCTTTTTGTTCAAAACCCCCTCTTGCGCAAGAGCCGTTCTTCCTGAAAAAACAGCTCCTAATTAATTATGCAAATGAAGTGTGGCAATATAGCTTCTCCTCTATGACTTTATCATCTTTGACGGCTCCTTTAGCAGCTCGATAGTCCAAGGGCCCCACTGGTTGTTTAGCCAGCTTCCTGCTTCTGATGTACTTTTAAAACATTTTACTATTACTTTTCGAGTTTTTGGCTAGGTGTTCTTCAAACTCCTTTTTGGCTTTTCTTATTATATTTTTACACTTAATTTGACAAAATTCATGATCCTTTCTATTTTCCTCACTAAGATTTGACTTCCACTTTTTAAAAGATATCTTTTTATCTGTCACTGCTTCTTTTATCTGGTTATTAAGGCTACAGTGGCACTTTTTTGGTTCTCTTACTGTGTTTTTTAAATTGGGGTATGCATTTATATACATCCCTACAGCTATATTCTTATTTTTGGAGCATAGAATTACTATCCATAGAGATTCTATGGAACATTTTGGCTCATTTAAGATTTTTACTTCATTTGATTCTACATTTTCTTTCACGTATAGTGCCACTCCCCCATCAGCACAACCTGCTCTGTCCTTCTGATATATTTTGTACCCTGATATGACTGTGTCTCATTGATTATCCTCATTCCACCAAGGTTCTGTGATGCCTATTATATCAATATCCTCCTTTAAAACTAGATACTCCAGTTCACCCATTTTACTATTCAGACTTCTAGCATTTGCATAAAATCACTTTAATAATTTATCTGTCTGCCATTTCCTGATGTGTTAGACTTTTTCATTTGATTGTGTCTCATTTGATCTGACCCATACTTCCATCGTTTCCTCCTGACTAGAACATAGAGCATCTCTATTAATAGAACCTTTCCTAATAGGTGTCTCTGTCCGATCCATGTGCTCCTCCACACCTGTCGGCTTTCCTCCAGTTCTTAGTTTAAAAACTGCTCTACGACCTTTTTAATGGTAAGTGCCAGCAGTCTGGTTCCATTTTGATTTAGGTGGAGCCCATTCTTCCTGCATAGGCTCCCCCTATCCCACAAGTTTCCCCAGTTCCTAATAAATCTAAACCCCTCTTCTCTACACCATCGTCTCATCCACACATTGAGACTCTGAAGCTCTGCCTGCCTACCTGGCCCTGCGCATGGAACTGTAAGCATTTCAGAGAACGCTACCATAGAGGTCCTGGATTTCAATCTCTTTCCTAGCAGACTAAATTTGGCCTCCAGAACCTCTCCCCTACCCTTCCCTATGTCATTGATACCTACATGTACCACGACCACCGGCTCCTCCCCAGCACTACAAATAAGACTATATAGATGTCTCGAGATATCCTCAACCTTCGCACCAGGCAGGCAAGTCACCATACGGTTCTCCCAGTCAGCACAAATCCAACTATCTATGTTTCTAATGAACAAATCCCCTATTACTAACACCTGCCTTTTCCTAATGAGTGGAGTTCCCTCCCCCCGGAGATGTATCTTCAGTGCGAGAGGATACCATAACATCCTCTGGAAGAAGGGTCCTAACTATGGGATTATTTCCCTCTGCTCCAATTTAATGTTCTCTTTCCCCGAGCCTTTCATCCTCCTTAATAGCACAGGGGCTATCTGAATAGAGGTGGGACAGTTCTACAGTGACCCGGAAAGCCTTATCTACGTACCTCTCAGCCTCCCTTAGCTCCTCCAGTTCAGCCACCCTGGCCTCCAGAGCCTGTACATGATCTCTGAGGGCCAGGAGCTCCTTGCATCAAATGCACACATATGCCACCCACCCACAGGGGAGGTAATTATACATGCTACATTGTGTGGAATAAACAGGATAGCCCCCACTCTATTGCTGGGCTTCTGCCTGCATTCTCTCCTACAGTTACTTAGGTTATCGATAGGGTTTTTATTTAAATCAGGAAGTTTTGATTATAGTTTAGTTTAAAAGTTTTAAAGAATGGCAAGTCTACCTCACCCCCTTCCAACTCCCCTGGAAAACTCCCTCTCAAAACTCCCTGTTAGCTGCCCCTGTTCGCAAAGCTCCCTACTTGCTTAGTCATGGGCTTTATAAAAGCCTTGGCTTTCCTGATAGCCCCGCCCCCTGGCTGAGGCTCGACCAATGAACAGAGGGTTCTAGATTTCAAATCTTCATGAAGAAGCTCACAGCTTCCAACTGCAGAATGTATAGCAGAATAATTAACAAATCTCCTAGGAGAAATTGAAAACTGGTGGCACACATGTACCTGAATACTTAAAGTCTCTGCCAATAAGACTGCCTAGGTTTCTTGAATATAGGATGGGCTCTCATGATCCAGCTGTATGGAGTACTCAGAATCTTTACACATATGGGGATTGGTCTTTAACGTTCATGTGCTTCAAAAGGTACATTTTGAATTTCAAAAGATTATGTAATCCTACATTTAATACACTTATTGTCATCCCACAATTTGAAGAATGAATTTATTCACCAATGATATTTCACTCAAAAGTTTTCTGGGTAACAAAAAAGGACATGAATTATACTGAAATAGTAGCCTGCCTTGGATGATTATGTGCCTCCTCATAAACCATGCTGATAGCCTTAGCAAAGCTGGCACTCAAGCTTAGCTCTGTGCTATTGTACTCTCTTAATTTCTTGACTAGAAGACAATCATATGCCCAGTGTAGTCCAGTTTATTTGATAAATGATTTTTTTTATAAAGAGCAATATTTCATTTCAGACACAAATCCCTAAATTGTTTTGAAGGAAACAATTAGAAAAAGGCTAATGGAATATCCCATCTTCAAAGGGAAGAAGGGTCCTGGGAAACTACAGAAGGGTCACTCTCACCTCAGTCTCTGGAAAAAATCATGGAGCAGGTCCTTAAGGAATTCTTTTTGAAACACTTGGAGGAAAGAATCGTATTCTTGCCAGAACGTAAAGAAATATGGATTGGATGGATGGACTACAAGGTGGATAGAGAGCTGCTATATCATTGGGCTCAACAGGTAGTGATCAATGGCTCAATGTCTAGTTGGCAGCCTATATCAGGTAGAGTATCCCAGGGGTTGGTCCTGCTGTGGCTGGTTTTGTTAAATATATTCATTAATGATCTGAATGATGGGATGGATTGAACTTGCAGCAAGTTCTCAGATGACACTAAGCTAGGGGGAAGAGATACATATGTTAGGGTGTTTCTAGACTACAGGGTTTTGTCAACAAAAGTGGACTTTTGTCGACAATACTATACCTGCATCTACACTACCGCCAAGTTCTGTCGACTGTAAGTTGACAACGTGACAGTTTTGTCGACGGTGGTAAACCTCATTCTACGAGGAATAACGCCTTTTGTCGACAGAGTTCTGTCGACAAAAGGCGCTATTGCATCCACACTGCTTTTTCAAAAGAGAACGTCTAGATTCTCTGTCGAAAAAGCGGCTTGCTTTGTCGACAGAACTGGCTGTAGTCTAGACACTCTTTGTTGACAGAGGTTTTGTCGACAGTATCTGTCAACAAAGCCTCTGTCAACAAAAGCCTGTAGTCTAGACATACCCTCAGAGGGTCCAGAGTGACCTTGATAAATTGGAGGATTGTGCCAAAAGAAATCTGAGGTCCAACAAGGACAATAATAGAGTCCTGCGTTTAGGATAGAAGAATCCCATGTACGGCTACAGGTTGGGGACTGACTGGCTAAGTGGCAGTTTTCCAGAAAAGGTTCTGGGGATTTCAGTAGACAAGAGAGTGGATGAGAATCAACAGTGAACCCTTGTTGACAAGAAGGCTAACAGCATATTGGGTTGCATTAATAAGAGCACTGACAACAGATCGAGGAGAGTGATTATTCCCTCTGTTTGGCACCGGTGAGACCACATGTGAAGTACTGTGCCAAGTTTTGGACCCCCCACTATAGAAAAGATCTGGACAAATTGGAGAGAGTCCAGTGGAGGGCAATGAAAATGATTAGGGGACTGGGGCACATGACTTATAAGGAGAGGCTGACAAAACTGGTTTTATTTATTGTGCAAAAGAGGAAAAAAAGAGGCGGGGGATTTAATAGCAGCTTCCAGCTCCCAGAAGGGAGGTTTCAAAGGGGATGGGAATAGGCTGTTCTTAGGGGTGGCAGATGACAGAACATGGAGCAGGGATCTCAAGTTGCAGTGCGGGAGATCTAGATTGAATATTAGGAAAAACTGTTTCACTAGGAGGATGGTGACACTCTGGCATGGGTTAAAGATGGAGATGGTAGAGTATCCATACTTAGAGGTTTTTAAAGCCAGGCTTGACAAAGCCCTGGCTGGAATGATGGTCCTGCTTTGAGAAGGGGGTTGAACTAAATGACCTCCTGAGGTTTCTTCCAACTCTAATCTTCTATGATTCTATAAAATAATTCAAATATTATTTCAGCAGACATAGCACACCAAGGGTACGTCTACACCGCAACATTATTTTGGAATAACTTAGTTTGCATCTACACAGCAGGAAGTTATTTTGAAATAATCTCAAAATAGTGTCAAGCTGGAGGACTTCTTACTCCAACTCCTGTAACCCTCATTGTATGAGGAGTAAGGGAGGAAGAGTGCTCTATTTCGAAATTAGTGTAGATGCTCCCAATTTCAAAAAAGCTATCTCTAAATAAGCTTTGCAATTGATGTAGCTCAATTTGTGTAGCTTATTTCGAGTTCAGCCCTGCTGTGTAGATGCACCCAAATGAATAACCTTCAGAGTACATGCATCTGACGAAGTGGGTCTTTGCCCACGAAAGCTTATGCTCCAATACATCTGTTAGTCTATAAGGTGCCACAGGACTCCTTGTCACTTTTGCAGATCCAGACGAACATGGCTACCCCTCTGATACTTCAGAGTACAGTTGTTCAGCAGCTAAGTATAAAGGGGCTTACAACCAAATGGAACTTGTAGTTGCAGGATGACTGATGTACAAGCTTAGGCCTGATTCTGCTGTTACTTTCTATGGTGTAAAATGAACATAATTGCAGTTACAGAGGTGTAAAATAAGGGTAAAAGAGAAGAGGACTAGGCCTGTAAAATCCATATATATGTACTAGGTTTTTTAAAATGAAATATGACTGAAAGAGAGCAAAACATAACTCTTATACGGAATTTCAGTAGGCAGATAGTAGTCAATCTGACTAACCTCTTGTGCTTTATTTTCTTCCACCTTTTTTTTGCTCCATTGAACATTGCAGTCTATTCTATAATCTGTTCCTGAAATGGGATTGAGAAATCACCCAGAGGACTAATCTTTTCTCATATGTAAATGTTCTTCCCTAGCAAAAAGACTCTTTCTGGTCCTGATTTCTTGTGTCTGTTGCTGCATTTGCTGTTACAGAACTGAGGCACATTCAGTAATGATGCCCCCTGGGATGCTCTTTCTTTTGTGTAGGTTTTCAAAATGGGAAAGCAAACTTTTCTGACTCTTCTGTCCTAATGACATTAGGTTGTCATAGCCAGGACGTAAAAAGAACATAGGAAAATGATCCTGTGAGGCATTTTTGTCTGTGTGTAAAAACACACTGAAACCCTCTTGCAGGGAAACATTTTACATTTCTGCCCATGAAAACTGCACCATAAGAGACAAATGGGCCTTTCAGTGTTTTCTGATATTCTACCCTGTGTGCCTGGGTGACCTTACACCATCAGTAACATTAAGTAGAGGCTTAGAAAAATGCAATTTCAAGGCATCTGGAGAACATATTTTTAAAAAGAAAAAACCCTCTGGCACTGGTCATATAGGAAGGCACTAACACCTAATGCTACATATCAAGAAAGTAAAGTGAAAATTGACATTTTCCATTTTAGAAAGTGTTTGAAAAGGACATGTACGGTTTGCTGGGGGTAAGAGGAACAAATATGGATAGAAGTGGTGGATGGCAATGTATTTTTTGCTTTTTGAAGAAGGATCTTTAGTTTTGGAAAATAGCAAGTGACAAGTATGAAGTAGATCATCATTTTTATATATTATATGTTTTTAAATCGAACATTATAGAAAATATGACTGAAAGTAGCAATATCAGTAGTAGTAGTATCATCAGTAGCATTCTTCTTCCTGTGGCTTTACAGAAGTGCACCAGTCAGCTCTAACCACATCACTTGTTATGGTTTTGGCCCTAGGAGAACAGGGTTTTGGATTAATCCCTTCACAGATTTCCTGGGCAAATTACTCCATCTCTCTGTGCCTTAGTTCCCAACTGTAAAACAGGAATGATAACACTTTCTTTTATCCACATATAGACTGCCTTGCCTATTAGAAATGGTAGCCTCTTCATAGTCTGAGTATGTATGGTAGTTAGCGGGCTCATGGTCAGTGCCTATCCCTGATCTTGATCATAGATTCATAGACTCATAGAGCTGGAAGAGACCTCAGGAGGTCATCAGGTCCAGCCCCCTGCCCAAGACAAGACCAATCCCAAATAAATCAACTAAATCAACCCAGCCAGGGCTTTGTCAAGCTGAGACTTAAAAACCTCTAGGGATGGAGATTCCACCACCTCCCTAGGTAACCCAGTGCTTCACCATCCTCCTAGTAAAATAGTTTTTCCAATATCCAACCGAGACCTCTCCCACTGTAACTTGAGACCATTGCTCCTTGTTCTGCCATCCGTCACTACTGTGAACAGCCTTTCTCCATCCTCTTTGGAACCTCCCTTCAGGAAGTTGAAGGCTGCTATCAAATCCCCCCTCACTCTTCTCTTCTGCAGACTAAACAAACCCAAATCCCTCAGTCTCTCCTCATAGGTCATGCGCTCCAACCCCCTAATCATTTTGGTCACCCTCTGCTGGACCCTCTCCAATCTTTAGTGGGGGGCCCAGAACTGGACACAATACTCCAGATGTAGCCTCACCAGAGCCGAATAAAGGGGAATAATCACTTCTCTAGATCTGCTGGAAATGCTCCTCCTAATGCAACCTAATATGCATGGCTACAAGGGCACACTGTTGACTCATATCCAGCTTCTCGTCCACTGTAATCCCCAGGTCCTTTTCTGCAGAACTGCTACTTAGCCATTTGGTCCCCAGCCTGTAACAATGCTTGGGATTCTTCCGTCCCAAGTGCAGGACTGTACACTTGTCCTTGTTGAACCTCATGAGATTTCTTTTGGCCCAAACCTTTAATCTGTCTAGGTCACTCTGGACCCTATCCCTGCCCTCCAGCATATCTACCTCTCCCCCTAGCTTAGTGTCATCTGCAAACTTGCTGAAGGTGCAATCCATCCCCTCATTCATGTCATTAATAACAAAACTGGTCCTAGAACAGATCTGTGGGGCACTCTGCTAGAAACCGACCTCCAACCTGACATTGAGCCATTGATCACTACCCGTCGGGGCCTCCTGGTACTACTATAATAAAAATTAAAAAATAATCATGATAAATAAGGCTAATAAGGTTTCCTCTGTTAAAAAAAAAAGTAAGGCATGGGTATTAAACTTAAACCAGAGCTACTAATGAAGTTGTAAGTCTTGTTCTTCTCCTGGCCCCTTTATTGGAATAATAGGATTCATAGATTTCTCCAGCCCCTGTCAGGCTCCTGGGAGCTGGCAGACTGCTCCTGGGGAGAGGTGGAGGGCTGGCTGCCAGTGGCTTGCTGGCTCCTGTTTTTGGGGCCACTGGGTCAGGGGCCCCGGTGGCCACTGCTGGCTCTGGGCTTGCAGGCTTGGAGCTGGCACAGGCACTGGGGCTGGGGAAGAGGAGAGTAAGTTTTCCTGGTTGTGCCCAGAGTGGCCACCAGGGCTCCCTGGGAAGGGCTGGAGGACCCCTATTTCGAATTAAGTGTCTACACAACACTTAATTCGAAATAGCTGTTTCGAATTTGGTGTTACTCCTCGTAGAATGAGGTTTACCAAATTCGAAATAAGGGCTCCACTATTTCAAATTTATTTCGAAATAGCGGTTTGCCTGTGTAGACGCTATTAAAGTTAATTCGAAATAACAGCAGTTATTTCGAATTAACTTTGTAGTGTAGACATACCCTAAGAGATGTAGTTAAGAATAGGGATGATATATGGCTAACTGATAAACATACTGGTAAGTATGAGAAGGGGTCGGATCCCACAGCCACTCCAGGGCTGGGTAGCAGGACCGAGATTAAAACACTGTGCCAGTCCCTTTCCCCTTTTACCCAGTCATTCTTTTTTAAATGGGTCATAACCACTGATTTTAACTTTCCAAACATGGCACTCTTTCCACCACCTTTAAGGAATAATGACTAAGTTGAATTTATGCTCTTTGAAGAACAATTTCAATTCCTTTTGTTTGTTAGTTAGGCTCCTAGCATTGTTGTATATGTGATTAATGAATTTCTTCTCCATGTCCTTTAGTTCCTTGATTAATTCTGTTCTCAGCATCTTGATTTTTATGTTAGATGAGAGTTTATTTCTTTCCTTTGTTTAATCTTTCCTTATGCACATTGTATATCAACTGAAAATCTGACAACAAGGACAAGCTCACTCAAGAGAAAAAGAAAAAGGATTAAGCCTAGAACTTTTAGAAATGTGAGATACCCCTCTGCCAGTTTCAGGGACAATAGTGAATGTGTTTTGGCAGCTATTCTTGATCCTGTGCCATTTCTGTTGTGTGCCTGCAGAATCTATTTGCCAATCTTATATATCTGTTCATCTTCTCAGACTATGAAAATATCCTTGTACCCACTGTCCAGAAAGACTGCAGTGACAGCAAAGTTGCAAGATAATTTATATGGGATAAGGCTTAATAAACTTTACCTGGTTTCCCAACAGCACTCCATTGTTGACAGTAAAGGGAAAGAAAGCTAAAGGAGAGCGATGATTTAGAGCTATAAAAAAAGACTCAGTAAGGTTTTTATTATTTGTGTAGTGCTCCCTATGTTCTAGGTGCCCCAGACTGTGTTTGCTATTTAAATAGACATCATTGTTTCCCTGGGCACCCTGTATTCAAACCCTACACACTACTGTAATATTTTTTTGTTCGGAATACTCCTTGTGAAGTATAATTTGAAAACTAAAAACGTACTGGTTAATATTGTAAAATATATGTAATAATCCTATATGTGGAATTATGAATATTCACTTATATTATGTTTATATTATGCTTTAACCATTCATGGTGAGTTTTATGGGCCCATGGTGCTCCATCACCAGGAATATTCCTGGCTTAGGGCTGGGCTCCACCAAAGCTTGCCTCCTGCCACCCCCCCTATGTTCCCTGCCCCCTGTGTTCACTGGCTCCTCTGCCACCTTGCGTGCTTTGACTGTGTGTCCTGCTCCTGCTGCTCCCAGATAATTTAAAATGATCGAGGGGCCCTGCCATGAGCATGGGTAGCACAGCAGGGTTAGCACAGCTACCTGCTGCTTGTGTCCATGCTGTTGCCAGCAGCTGGAGCAACACACAACATAGAGACACCACCCCTGGGTATTTTAAACTGCCTGGGGATGGAAGGTAGGGCTGGGGGACACACAGAGTTGGTGTAGTGCCTGGAGACCCCTACCTCATCTAGGAGCCATTGCCACAGCGGGGTGTTCCAGGTAAGTAGGGAAGCCCTCACCATCTCCCCCACATCCTTTGTGCATCCCATTCCCTCCAGAGCCTGTACCCCTCCCCCTCCAGCTCCCGAACTCCTTCCCAGGCCCTCTGCACTCAGGACCCCTACCCCAGGCCAGAGCCAACACCCAGACTCCATCCCAGAGCCTGCTGCCCTGGCTTTAACGTCTGTGATGTCACCAAAATGTGCAAAAACCAAGCATGTCAGGAAGAGTTGATAAACAGGCTTTTTCCCGACAAAGCAAAGAGACTGACATCTCAAATCAGATGTGGAGTATTCATTTGTATCAGAGGTTGCAGCAGGAAGAGAGAGTTTGAATCGTAGCAGTCTCCAGCAGGAAAGAACCAGCATGGAGCCTTCTCTTCCAGATCTCATTGCTTTTATAATCATCAGGAATAAATGAACATTATTTGGGGACATACCTGAGAATATATTTCACAGGTAAATTGAACTACATATTGAGGGGGGAGTGAATACCTAAGTTATCCTTCACATAAGGAGAAAAAGAAACCAAAAGATTTGCTCTCAGTCTTTGCCTGGCCTGCCAGTAACAAGCTGGAAAGAACAGTGTGGATAAGAAAAAAAATATCTTGGACTGTATCATGGTAGATTAGGTTTTAGATTTTTGAATGTGTGTTCTCACCTTTGTTTGTAACTATATTTGATCTTAAATTTGAACTCATTTGAAACCTATCTATTTTTAACTAAAGCCTGTTTTATTTTTATTCTAAATCAATTCAGTACTGTGTTTGACTTGAAGTGGTTATTAACACCTGCTGCTACAACAAGCTGATGTGCTTTTGTCTCTTTAAAGGAGCAATGGATCTTATTACTTATCTGAATGTTCCGAGAGATGGCTTGATATTCAGAGAAGGCAGTTTTGTGGCAATGCAAAACTGGGGTCACTTTGCTAGTAGCAACCAAGGCTTGTGCAGACCAGAACGTAGCTGTGGTGTAACAAGCAAGCTGTTGGAGTAACAACTGCTAAATGAGGGCTGCTTAACACAGACACACTCATTATATGCTTGTATGCTGACTGGAAGAAACTAGACAGGGAACTATAGCAACAGAATGTTTTAAGGCATGTGGGGGTTATAGGACAAATGGTGATTCAACCTCATTGCTCTGGTTTGAACTCCAAAACATGACAATTACATAGATTAGCAATTGGGGGGGAAAAGGGAGTGACAAATAAGCAAGAAGTCCAAGGTTATAACTCATGCTTTTTTTTAAACGTTATCTCTCTGTTCTAATCAATGTTAACAAAGTGCTTTGTCACCACCCCCATGCATTCCCAGACTTTTGCCACATTCCCTTGTTTCTTTCTTCCCCATTTATGCAACATTCATCTTCCTAATTGCCAGCAAGGAGTAAGAATTCAAGTTGATAAAATTATGCTTTAAATAATTCAAAACATGTAATTCTCCTTCCAAAAATAATGGATGGGGAAGGCCAGGATCCTCAAAGAGTTAATAGTTTGGTACAGGTACATAACAGAGGGAGAAATTTAGTACTAATATTGATTGATTCCAGCTGGTTTATTTTAACACCAAAGTACGAATGAAACTAACACAAATTAAGTTTCCCCATTTGAAGTTGGTACAACAGGGAATAGTGAAAAAGAAATGGTCAGGATGAATGCAGATGGCAATAGAATATATTCTCTTATATAAATCAAAATAAAATAAATCCTTTAATGTAAAAAGGAATAGGTTGTGAAAAAAAATCTTTGCAAAGACCATAGTTAAAAAGTTGCTTTAGGCTGGATTGTGGTGGTGGAGTAACAAAGGATTGTGCTGAGGCTTCCATTTCTAGTGAGGACCTGAAGTCACAGCACCCATCACTGGTAAATATAAGGATGGAAAAACCTTGGATGTCCCTGGCTCCGCCTATCAGGTGCAGAAGATAGCCACCACTTTTGTTGATACATATTGCAAATTTCCAAGCACATATTGCAATAATCGAACTTTCCATACTATTACAATTAGTATCTTTTTTAATTACAAAATACTAGCTTTAATAAACAAGATATTACTTTAAGTATCTAAACTGTCCATTCTAATTACTATCAATAAAAAACAAACATATTATTTTAAATTATTAATAATTATTGTGAAAGTTTTCTAGGGGATTGCTTCACTTTATAGGTCTTGGCTTAACAATAGGCCCTTTGTTATATGTGCATGTTTTGTTATGTGCATATTTTGTTACCCTCTCCCCCCACCCTTTGGGTGCAGCATTTTAGCTCATTAACCTTTCAATAAAATGTCAAATGGATACTGGGTTCCTTTAAAGGCTTGCAAAACTTTGTGCAATCATGGGCCAGGTTTGTTGTGGACCCACTCACTCCCTACTGATATTGGGGAGGGATTAAAAGTTTGTTCAAAACCCATATGAAACTCAGCAAATTAAATTTGATTAAAATTCAGAAATCAAAGCAAGATGTAGGGATTGTGCATTTACAGAAAGTGAATCAAACAGATGACAAATAACAAGGTTTAATCCCTGGAGAATGGGCCTTATAAACTAATTATGATATCTGGCTGCAGCTGGAGGGTGATCCAGGTTTAATAAAATATGAAAACCAGCTGGGAAAGGAACAGAGTTGTAACTATAAAAGGTGGTACATCTAGAGTAGAAGGGGATTGGGTTGTCTGTAAAGGCTTTGAGGGAAGAGTTTGACTGGCTACTGAAGCTTAGGCCAGCTATACTAAACTAGCTGATCCAAGGAAATGAAAGTGATTACAGTGATGTTAAAGCCAGCTAGAAAATGTGGATAGGAAAAAGATGGAGGAAGATTGAATGCAAAGGAAAAAAAGGGTAGATTCTTTAGAATCAGCAGAGGGAACAATAAATGGGAAGGCAGGCATGGGACATAAGGGGGAAATTACTGAATAGTAGAGTCCCTAGCTAAAGACATAAAGAAAGTAGCTTTCAAATCCCTGAGGATTGCAGAGTGTTCAAAAAAAATGTTGGAGACACCGTAAGAGCTAGGAAACTACCTTCTAGAAACTTTGTGATGGAATGCAAAAGTAAAGGACATTAGGGAAGCTCTTTAAGACAAAGGTATTAGAAATCTAAAAATAAATTGTGAGCCAGCCAGATTCCTATGTACTGTTTGAAATGCCAGAAGAAGAAATAAAACAAGGCATAGATGAAGAAAAGGTGATACATGCTAAAGAGCCTAATTAGTAGACAGGGATGTGAGAGCAAGCCCTCAATAAAGGAAAATATATTTCAAGACAGTAACTTTAGTATATTAGATATTCTCCTCCATATATACCTCCTCCTCTGAGACATTACCGGTGTCAAGATTTGGTCACACAATAGCTAATTTCAAGGGGGGAAATTATGGTACAGCAAGTGTGAAGGTGATCATTCCCATGGCCAGTGTGAGGAAAAGAAAGAACAAAAATCCTATAGCCATGGAGAAAAACCACAGGCCAACATATGAAGGCTATACTGAGGCAAAGGAAGCTAGAGAAATACGTCCCCCCCCCCCCAAATAATTAGCGTCTCATATGTGCAAGTTGCTAGAAGGCATGTAAAAGGAGAAGGAAAAAGTAGGCCAATGGGGGATAGGGATTAGTAAACAACAAAATGCTGGGAAGGAAGTAATGAGTGACAGAGTAAAAGGAAATGATATGCTATTTATAGAGCAAGATTCATTGCATTTCTGCTTCAAGTAATAAACTTGTACTTCTCAGAGAGGAAAAATCCCAAGAGACAATAAGAACTATAGGTATAGCTGTTGGAACGTATTTATGAGGGAGTAACCTATCAGTGGAATGACTCCGTGCTTTCCAAAATGAAGAAAGGATTGAAGGTTAAGTGAATGGGGATGACTGTTTTTAGCTAGAATGCACACAGTCTTATAGGCCATGGGCTGGGATTAAAGAAACATTATTGATATTGAAAAGAAAGCCTGATATATTATACATATAAGAGACTTGGCTAATAGAAAAACTAGACTATAAAATCACATGATATGGTAGATTTAGACATAATAGATTAATAAAAAAGTGGGAAGAATCCAAACTACCTTGAAGGAGAATTTAAAAAGCTTAATATTGAATATAATGCTATTGAGATACTGATATGAAAAAACCTTCCTGTCTCTCAAACTGTATAATGTTTATAACTCCTGCAGAAAACTAGGTGCTGAAAGAATTGTAGTGTCATATGCCTGTAAATTATTTGCAGTGTTCTGATTAGTCACAAGAGATTTTGGGGAAGTAGGACATATGACAATGTAAAATATTGTACAATTTTTTAAGATAATTTAATAACATTAAATGATGGAATATATACCAGTTTAATACAGCAGATAGAAGCCTTTCTTGGCTAGACTTGGGAATAGCTTCTAATAACATATCATGTATGAGAAATGTAAGAGAGAAGAGAATGGATAGTGACCACTTCCTGTTGGTAATTACTTTTTAAGGAAAAAAGGGGAAGAAGAAGAATCTGTGGAACTACAGACTTGACAGTCTCACCTCAATTCCTGAAAAAATCATGATCTTTAAGGAATCAATTCTGAAGCATTTGGAGGAGAGGAAGGTTACCAGGAATAGTCAACATGAATTCATCAAGGGTAAGTCATGCCTGACCAGCCTGATTGCCTTCTATGATGAAAATGGAAAATATTATGCAATTTTTGAAGATAAATGGGGGTGGATATAGGGAAAGCAGTGCACATGTCATACCTTGGCTTTAGCAAAGCTTTTGTTACCATCTTCCACAGTATTGTAAGCAGGTTAAAGAAGTATGGCCTGTATGAATGGACTATAATGTGGATAGAAAGCTGGCTTGATCATCAGGCTGAATGGAAAGTGATCAATAGCTCAATGTCTAGTTGTCCGCTGATATCAAGCAGAGTGCCCCAAAGGGCAGTTATGGGGCCGGTTTTGTTTAACATCGTCATTAATGATCTGGATGATGGGCTGTATTGCATCCTCAGCAAGTTTGTGGATGACACTAAGCTGGGAGGAGAAGTACATACTCTGGAGGCTAGCAGGTCCAGAGTAACCTAGACAAATTGGAGGATTGGTCCAAAGGAAATCTGATGAGGTTCAAGAAGGACCAGTTCAGAGTCCTACATTTAGTACATGGGATCCTTCTGTCCTGCAGTAGGGGATTACAGAAGACAAAGGAATATTGGGATTTATTAGAAAGAGCATTGCCAGTAGATCAAGGGAAGTGATTATTCCCTCTTTTTGGCACTGGGGAGATCACATCTGGAGTATTGAATCCAGTTTTTCTCCCCCCACTTCAGAAAGGATGTATTATAAATTGTCCAGCAGAGGGCAAAGAATATGATTAGAGTACTGAGGCACATGATTTATGAGGAGAAGCTGAGGGAACTGGTCTTATTTACTCTGCTCAAGAGAAGAGTGAGGGAGGATTTAATAGCAATTTTCAACTGCCTGAAGGGGGATTCTGAAGAAGTTGGAGCCAGTCTATTCTGAGTGGTGGCAGATAACAGAACAAGAAGCAATGGTCTAGAGTTTCAGTAAGGTAAGTTTAGGGGGAAAAACCTATTTTACTAGGAGGGTGGTGAAACACTAGAATGGATTATTTTATGTTACCTCCCAGCTCTGTGTTTTTGGGGAAGCAGGACATCATATTCATGGAAGATTTCCTGCCCCCCACCATCTTCCCTGGGCCTCTGCTTGGACCAACCCAAAGCAATGGAAAGTCAGAGGAAGACATACCTAAACACCTCTGGACAAAGGTGATAGGATTAAGAAAACTCCCCCAGTCTCATCTGCATTGAAGATAGGACAGAAAGACATTTCTATTCTGTATGCTAATGGAGAACAGTGCTTCAAAAGCAAGAATCGCACTGAACTGTAGGATACAGAAAGCAGGAAAGGACTGCCTCATAGGAATCCTCTACTCGAGATGCTAATGGACCCATGCCTGCTCACACCCAGATCAGTAATTAGACCAATTTTAGTAATAAATCCTCTATTGCTATCCAAAATACTGAAACTGCCTAATTTCATTACGAGATCTCTCAAAGGAACACCACCCATACCCAGGAATCATTAGTCTCTATTGTCTGACCTAAGTCAAACAACTTTTGAATACTTCCTTAAGCCGTCTGTTTACCCATAAACAAATCTAGTGTGTCCTCCCCCCTCCTCCAAACCATTGTTGCTTCCCTACAAAACCCCCTACCCATACTCAAATTTAAGTGTTCTGATGCCTGGATCTAAATTCTGCATTAGTTCCATTGGGACTTCATCTTCTCCTTACTGAAGATACTAGGGGCTCTGCTCTGCCTGTCTCCAACACTCTGGACCCCCAGCCACCATCACCATCTGGGAACCCCATTCAGTTCAAGCTTCACAGAGTGGTGAGATCTCTCTCTCTCTCTTCCCCCCCTTTCTCTCTTTAAGTATAGCCTCCTGACCTGCCTTATGTAATCAGCTGTGGTTTGCTAGCCCTAACATTTATAATCAGATTTAAGTTAGATTTAATATTGTAACTGTTTTATTTGTTTGGCTCCCTCTGTATGGTTACTGCCTAGAAATAAATAACTTTCATTGTTGCTGGTTGCTTTTCTCTCTCTCCCCCTTTGAGGGTGTTTTGGGTCCCCATTCACTCTGCAACAATGCTCCTTATACCTAAGCTTGTACCTTGTATCCCTGTATTTCCCAAAAATCCTGTGGGGTTTGATTCTCAGGTGGGTTACTAGAAGAATGGTTGTGGTGTCTAAGTGGGGATAGGGAAGTGCTGAACCTGGGGGGCATACGAGGGTGGCAGCTTAAAGTGCTGTTTAACCCCAGTCCACTGAGTCCAAGGGCACATGAGGGTCGCTGCTTGGCATTACTGTGCAGCCCAGACAACTGAGCCCAAGGACACACAAGGGTCAGCTTGTGAGCACTGATTAATTGGTTCTCTCAGACGTGCTCTAGTAGTGTATTAGAGTATGTGTGTGTTCATCTGATCTGAGGGTGGGAAGAACTCTGTCTTGGAGAACCAAATCCTGCAGGAGAGCATCTTTGGGAGGGAACTGGCAGAAGGAAGAAGTAAAACTCCATATGAAAACATAAGTAATACAAGCAGCACTCCAATAAAATTATTAACTCCCTGCCCCAGAAGAGTAAACCTAATAAATGAGCATACCCCAAAGCAACAGGTAAATTTTGGTTACCTCCTGTTTATCTAAGATATCATTATCTTTATCTAATGATAGAGATAATGAAGAATCTCTATCATTATTGGTTTTTAAGGCCTGGGATGGACAGGATGAAATGCATCCTAGAATACTTAAGGAGCTGATAGAGGAGGTATCTGAGCCTCTAGCTATCATCTTTGGAAAATCATGGGAGACAGGAGAGATTCCAGAAGACTGGAAAAGGGCAAATATAGTGCCCATTTATAAAAAGGGAAATAAGAACAACCCAGGAAACTACAAACCAGTTAGTTTAACTTCTGTGCCAGAGAAGGTAATAGAGCAAGTAATTAAGGAAGTCATCTGTAAACACTTGGAAGGTGGCAAGGTGATAGAGAACAGCCAGCTTGGATTCGTAAAGAACAAATCATGTCAAACCAATCTGATAGCTTTCTTTGATAGGATAACAAGTCCTGTGGATAAGGGAGAAGCTGTGGATGTGGTATACCTAGACTTTAGTAAGGCGTTTGATACAGTCTCGCATGATATTCTTATCAATAAACTAGGCAAATACAACTTAGGTGGGGCTATTACAAGGTGGGTACATAACTGGCTGGATAACCGTACTCAGAGAGTAGTTATTAATGGTTCACAATCCTGCTGGAAAGGTATAACAAGTGGGGTTCCACAGGGGTCTGTTTTGGGACCGGCTCTGTTCAATATCTTCATCAACGATTTGGATATTGGCATAGAAAGTACGCTTATTAAGTTTGCAGATGATACCAAGCTGGGAGGGGTTGCGACTGCTTTGGAGGATAGGGTCATAATTCAAAATGATCTGGACAAATTGGAGAAATGGTCTGAGGTAAACAGGATGAAGTTTAATAAGGACAAATGCAAAGTGCTCCACTTAGGAAGGAACAATCAGTTTCACACATAGAGAATGGGAAGCGACTGTTTAGGAAGGAGTACGGCAGGAAGGGATCTAGGAGTTATAGTGGACCACAAGCTGAATATGAGTCAGCAGTGTGATGCTGTTGCAAAAAAAGCAAACATGATTCTGGGATGCATTTACAGGTGTGTTGTGAGCAAGACACAAGAAGTCATTCTTCCGCTCTACTCTGCACTAGTTAGGCCTCAGTTGGAGTATTGTGTCCAGTTCTGGGCACTGCATTTCAAGAAGGATGTGGAGAAATTGGAGAGGGTCCAGAGAAGAGTAACAAGAATGATTAAAGTAACAAGAATGACCTATGAAGGAAGGCTGAAAGAATTGAGTTTGTTTAGTTTAGAAAAGAGAAGATTGAGGGGGGACATGATCGCAGTTTTCAGGTATCTAAAAGGGTGTCATAAGGAGGAGGGAGAAAACTTGTTCATCTTGGCCTCTGAGGATAGAACAAGAAGCAATGGGCTTAAACTGCAGCAAGGGAGGTTTAGGTTGGACATTAGGAAAAAGTTCCTAACTGTCAGGGTGGTGAAACACTGGAATAAATTGCCCAGGGAGGTTGTAGAATCTCCATCTGTGGAGATATTTAAGAGTAGGTTAGATAAATGTCTAAACCATCCCTGATAGATAATACCTGGTACTGCCATGAGGGCAAGGGGCTGGACTCGATGACCTCTCGAGGTCCCTTCCAGTCCTAGTATTCTATGATGCTATGATTCGATCTCCTGAGGTCTCTTCCAACCTTGTGATTCTACGAAAAAGAAATAGTGAAGATGACATTAGTATCCCTACTTGGAAATTAGAAACTCTTTAGACACAAATGTGAGGACTTTGGATGCAAGCAGTGTAAAAGTGAGGATATTAAGCAATTTTTAATTAATGTTACTAAGAGAAATATAAAGGCAGCCTCCCTAACTGTTCCAAGGAATCAAGCGTAATTAAAATAGAAAAAGTGCATTATGGTAATAAAAAAAGGCAGACAAAGCAAAATTCATGCTAAACAGTCAGGACTTCATGACATATCAAAAAAAGTAAGTCAGTTACAGAAAAGTCTATGAAAAGGGCAAAATGAAGGGAAAAAAAAAAGCTGTAGGAAATACCAGGAGTAAATAAAGATATCAATACATTTGAGCTGTACAAGGAACTGGAGAAAATGAATGGACTAACAAGTAAGGCCAATGCATTGAAACTTGCCCTTTCAGTTGAAGTCCATAGAGTAATAAGCTCCAACAAAGAAAAAGTGGAAATTTTAGCAGTCACATTTCAAAAAGTCTTTAATAAGGATCAGAGGATAGAAATTAGGGAAAGGAAGAGACTATTCCTTAATAATAATTATGAGTTGAAGAAGTAAAAAGAGGATGTAGATCTTATTTTAAATGGAAACTTTGGTTTGAGGGAACTACAAAAGGTGATTATAAGAAACAAAACCATAACACCAAGCAAGCACAATATAAATAAGCTTTGAAATGCCCAGATAGCTAAGGGTATGTCTATACTATGGGACTGTCACATAGAGAGTCATATGTGGGTTCTTCAGCTTAGCAGGTTTGGGATGGAAATTTCCATCCCTGCTGTACCCAGCTTAGCATAGCCTGGGACCCAGCAAGCGTAAACAGCAGCTGGGCTTTATCAGCTTTAACCCATGCCTTGAGCTGGGAAACTACTAAACGGCAAACAAGTTTGACCTCAGTCTCAGCTCATAAGAGTGATAAGAATGGCGTTGAGCCAGTACACACACACCCATAAGCAACTATAGTATAACAAGTGTAGGGAGTCCCGTGCCCTGTGAGTCTCACCAGGCACCTAGACCTCAGAGGGTGCCCTGGATTTCCCCAGCTGGAGCCACATCCACTGCGGCCTAGTGTGAGGTGACAGGAACGGGACTCCCGCAGACTGAAGGGGCGTAAGCATTTCCAAGTGCCTGTTGCTCACTTTATGCATTGCTCTGCCTATGCTTATTGATGTATTGCTTTGCAGTAGCTGTGTAACCATCTGGCAGTATTAAGCCTGTAATAGTAGGGACGTAGTGAGATTAATAAAAACAACTATCCCTAATCGACTCTGGCTTGAAGCGAATCTACAACACTGTTGGGCCCTGGCCCTGTGAGTTGACAGGGATAAAGTCAAATTAAGATACACAACTTTAGCTATGTTAATTGTGTAGCTGAAGTTGAAGTATCTTAACTTGGCTTTTGGCGCTGTCTGTGGTGCAGGAAGTTGAAGGAAAAATACTCTTCCTTCAACTTCTCTTACTCCTCGTGAAAGCGGGGTTACTGGCATTGACTGGAGTGCCCCTCTCACTTTGGATTAGCTGTCTTAACTAGACAGCTGGACGAACCCTGGAAGATCGACAGCAGCAGCTTCGATCTTCCTCTGTAGTGTTGATGTACCCTAGTTAACAAAGACCTATGGGTAATATTAAAATTATAAAGTGCCATATTGGGGAAAGGGGGAAATATCTAGGGAGTGGAAATATGCAAGTATTGTCCCAGTTATGAGATGAGGCAAAATGCACTCTAGGCCTAAGAAAATACATACTAACTGCCCTTACAACATGTTTAGGTAAAACTATGGAAAAACTGGTGACAGAGAGATTAGTAGAAAACTTAGGGTGTGTCTATATTGCACCATTATTGTGAGATAACTAGCATTATTTTGAAATAACAATGCGTGCATCTACACAGCCATTCTATTATTTTGAAATAATTTTGAAATAACGGACGGCTTATTCTGAAATCTGTAAACCTCATTCTATGAGGAATGATGCCTAGTCTGAAATAGCTATTTCAAAATAAGGCGTGTGTAGACGCTCCATGGCTGCTATTTTGAAATAGCCTCTCACCAGGGCCATTCTAAGTTATTCCTTCCCAGTGTCTCCTGGGGCTCTAAATCGAGATAGCTTGTCTACATTAGGGAAGCCTGACTTGGACTAATTTTGAGGCTTCCCTGCAGTGTAGATGTGCTATTTTGGGATAACTATTCTGGAATAGCTTATTTCGAAATAAGCGTGCAGTGTAGACGTACCCTTAGAAATAGGTTCATAGATGGAATTCACAGTGGGTTCAAAAGAGGTAGGAGTCTGCTTACATGCACAATATGGTCACCCAGAAGCACAAAAAAGCTTGACAACCAACAAATACAGTACATTTTTTCACGGGCATTGAAAAAATGTTTATACCAATGTGTTAGAGAGAGAAGGAATATTATATAAAATTGGCAACTATAGGTATTGTTGGAAGAATGTACAGATGGTTAAGGGATTTCCTAAGCAAAAGAACCATTCAACTCCAGGTGGGGAAAGCCTTTTTCATCAAGTATTATGCTACAGAAGGAACTCCATGAGTAGTATCATTAACCTAACTCTTTTTCAAATAACTGACCTTCCAGAACAGATGAGTGCAGGAATGAGTATTACATTACTTCCTGATGACTGCCATAGGGCTAAATCAGAAACCTTGGAAGTGCCACCAAACAGAATCATTGATGCACTTCAGAGTGTACAGAATAAGGAAACAGGAACAGCTTTAAATTCTCATTTGACAAAACGTAGGAAATTACTTTCACAACAAGGGCAATTCAAAAAGAGATACAATTTTATATAAAAGACCAGAAAATAAGCATAGTGGAAAAAGCACACATTCTTAGGTATGCTATTTGATTAAAAGGTCACCTGGGGAGATCACACTGAAAAGATTTTAAGTGCAAAGGAAGAATTGTTTACTTAAAATTACATCTGGAACTTTCTGGGGAGTGGACAAGAAAATGGTGCTAATGCTATAAAAACACTAATCCGATCTATTATTGTATATAGCTTTGGGCCTTGAAAACAAGCCTGAGAAAACTAGTCTGTATCCAGGCATCAGATCGAAATATCTTCATTACTCTCTGTATGCCAAGAGCAGATGGAGAAATTCCTGTCTCTCTTAGAATGATGCTCCTGTACCTTTTCAGCCAAAGCATTAAATAATAGTGAAGATGATACTAAGCTAATTTATATGGATTGTTTGGAATTAAGTGGAGACTGGATAGGACAAAAACTCAAAATTCGTCATGTAAAGGGTAAAGAAGTGGATTAAGGCTCTCAGTGATATGTGTGGCTTAACAGAGGCCAAAATCAATAGTTTTGGGAAAATATTTTAACATTGGAAAATCACTCCCCCTGCCCCAACTTGAAGACATGGAATTATAAAATAAACTAAACCAAAGGAGGAGAATGATAAATGTAGAAGATATAATAAGTAATAGATCTGTGATAAGTAGGGACACTATTGTCAAATGTACACTGATAGCTCCAGAGAGTAAGGAACCTTTAGAGTAGGAACCGGGTTGCTTTGTGCCAGTATTCTAACTCAAAAGCATAACTTTTACTTTGTCTCTATGGCTGAGCTAATGGGATACTGCTGGCACTAACTTAGGCCTTAGATGTCTGGCCAGCTGCCATGGCCATTCTGTCTGATTCCTTATAATGGTGCAGGCACCATATAATGGCAAGTCTGACAGCAGAAATGATATGCTTAATGAAATATTACTGCTAACTGAATTGGTGTAATTGGATATGACTGTAGTAATAGCACATATAGGTGGCAACAAATTGGCAGACAGTGTAGTGGGGGAGGGGGAACTATTGAGCATGAATGAGGAAGGAAACCTACTTGAAACCAGGTGTGGTGCTATACTAACACTCAAGCAGCATACTAATTGATTTAGGGAAGCCGTATCTACTTAGAAGTGGTTTTATATTGCTCTGTGTAAACTGGATATTCCAGGCAGCTATAGATCTGTGGCAACTCAATTAGGGATTGGGAAGTTTATTGTAGGGATTGTGGTTTTTGGAGGTTTGTGAGATAATGGGTATTATGGGGTTTACCCAGGGGTGGTTGGCATAAGAGCCATCACAGAAACAATGGCTGGTTTTGAAAGGAAGTGGTTTGCAAACTTTGCAGGGCTATTGTTGAACTTGTATCCCAATAGTTTGCTCACTACAAGGGGAAAATGCCTATATGAACAGAAGAAGATACTATTCTAACATTCTGCAGAGCCTTGTGGATCACAGGGGCAGATTCATGAACACTCGTTCTGGGGTGCACTGGAAAGGTTTATGAGGACATCAGGGTTGTTTGCAATGGTGGAAGTTGGAACTTTATTCTCCAGGTATAAAATTGTTCTGTATGGTGAATTTGAAACATCTGTTTTGGGGAACACTGCATATCCACTTATGACTTGGCTAATGAAACCTTAAGTATAGAGAAAAGGGATTTCAATTTCAAATGCAGTAGCTGCAAAATCGCCATGGAATGTGCATTTGATAGGCTGAAAACTCATTGGAGATGCTGACATAAGTCTGTAATGCAATGTGAAAAGTGCTTTTAGAATATTGTGCTGCACACTCCACAATATTTGTGAGGATAAGGAGGACATTTCCATTCTGAGTGGGCTCAGGACAAGTCTGGTTTTTGAACTGTTTACAGGTAGCCAGATCCAACCTACACGCACACAGGTTCTAGTGGGCAAAGGAAATTAGGAATGTTATTCATGCACACACCAAAGCACAGCAGGGAGAAAAAGCATAATAGCAGCCTTTTGTCTATGCTAAGAGACACCTTACCATCCTTTTCTTCTACTTGCTGTACATGTAAATGAAGGAAAATATATAGATACTTATGAACTTATATAACTTTGTAATACAGTGTTCCATTTCTAATTGTTATTAATATGCTCTGTTAACTGTTCTCATGTGTCAGTGCACACATTATATAAGGGAATTATTGTGGGGAAACCACATTGTGCTACCAGCTTGATGTTGGTTAACTGCTGTTGATGGTGGTGGTTGCATTGTTATGCACTCACTGTTGCTGCTCTCATTAACACCAATATAAAAGGCTTTTCGTTTGTTTAGATTATTAGAATCATTACTAAGGTGGGAGAGTAATACTTTTGGCCATTGTTACTTGTTTTATTTTGGTGGGTAACATATAAAACTCCATTTACAAGTATAATGGGACCCCTCTTTGATGCAGTGTGTGCAATGATTTCAGGGTTCTCTTTACATTGGTGAAGGATGCATTAGCACTTACTTTGCACATCCAGTGTTTGAAGTACTTTACAGAATAACACTTTTCAGTGCTTAATTAAAAACCCCTTTTAAAAAAGTGCTGCCTGTGGAATTGATCCTCAAATGGCAATACACTTTTTGTGTGCTTTCATGTCTTTGCTTTGTTTCTGAAGTGCCACATCTTTACAGATCATTGCTCATAGGAGTGCTTAACATTTGTAAAGTGCTTATGAGGAGGTCTGAGAGGAAGATCTTTAATCACTATGGTCAGTGACAATGTGGAATTGTAGCCCTTGTAAGTTATAAGTAATACCTGTAGACTAGAGACTCCCTTAATCAGTTACATAGCTTGAGGTAGGAGAATGGGTTTGTTGCATCGAATTGATAGATACCATATGGTTGTCCTTATGTTATGGGATTGTTTGTTTGATTTTTTGGTTAAATGTTCAACAAACACATTAACAAAGATGAATCTACAGTATATGCTTCTTTGGGTGGGTTGACTCTATGCTTCTGGTTCACTGATTTATAACTCTATTTCTCCTGAATGATAAAGTGGGTGAGATGTCTTATTGGGCAAAGTTCTGTTAGTGTGAGAGACAAGCTTACACAGAGCTCTTCCTTAGGTCAGGGAAATTTACTCAGAATGCCACAGCTAAAAGAAGTTGGTTCAATAAAAGAAATGATCTCACCCACATTGTCTCTCTAATATCCTGGGACCAACAGGGCTATAATGCTGCATACAATATTCCTCTTCAGCAATATTTCTGCGTAGGGTTCAGCATGAGGAAGAAAGGGAAGGGTAAACTTGGAATTTGATAAGGGGATGATGGCTTCAGTGAGGAATGCCCCAATACACAGACACAAAGCAATGCATGCCACATTAAACAGGGCAGCAAACATAATTACACCTGACTTCAAATACCTTCAGTGTTAGTGCTGACTGTCTTGCTGGACAATGAGGCTGGCTGGGCTTACAAGGACACTGTGCACTACTTCAGGCATAATGCTAAAGGTGTTGGACAGAGTACAGTATGCATGACAGATTGATTGTTGGAGTCCCTAGCTCTCGTAGTACAGGAACTTCATGTTCTACACTGCTTTGCTATTCAGTGGATATCTGCCCTCACTAACCTCTCTTAGATGTCACCATAGAGGTGAATATTCCTGCTGCTCTGCCTGAAATCATGGAGCATTCTGCCCAGATGTTGTTGAGCATCTGGATATAGCTGAAACAAAACCATGCATTGACATGTTTACTGTGGCTAATGAACTCCAAGGGTTTCATGTTAGCTGAGCATTGCAGTAATCCTTCTATTTAAGCATGCAACCAAATATTTAAATAGATGTTGTTCATATCAGAAATTAATCTGAATAACTCAAAATCTTAAAGCTAATTTTAGTTATATATCTACTCTGGAGCTTCTCACAATATGGGAAGGGTTTAGAATGTTAGAACATAATGATATGAATATGAAAATATTTTAAATATACTTACAATGTGTAAGACAATTATGGGCCTTAAATTTCTGTGATAATTTACTGCTTTGATTAGAACTAATAGTGAGCCTTGTGGAAATGAAAACAGATGTTATCTCCAGTCTTCCATTATTTCCCCAAGGCAAATTTCTCCTCGGAACTGCACTTTATACTACTTATCTGCAGTGCAGGTTGCTATTATATATTCTACACTTGTTCCATATTCAGACCTCCCAGAGATCTGCTGTGCTGATCACACAAAACAGTTTTGCCTTGAATATTGTTAACATTGTCAAGTTTTAAGAAAGAAAATGTTGCTAAATTTGTAAAACAGAAAGCTAATTTTAATGATTAGTAGGACAGACTAAATAGGTCATCTAATCTCCTAACACTACTTGTCCAATATTATGATATGAGGCACTATCATTGCTGAACAATTGAAACACAAGATCTTAACATAATTCAGATGAGAACTTTAATACAGATAATGCATAGTAAAATAAAAGATGATATAAAAGTGACAGCAAAAGTTGGGGTTATATTTGTTCTCTTGAGTATCATTGCATTTTAATTTTAGGATTCAGCAGAACAGTAACTGGAAATAAGTCTCAAAGGTGTAGCCATGTTAGTCTGTAAGGGTATGTCTAGACTGAAGGGCTATTTCAGGATACCTCCGGTATCCCAAAATAGCTACCCTGTGTCCAAGGAATGCATCCGCTATTTCGATTTTTTTTTTTCAAAATAACAGATCAGCTATTTCAGCATCCCTATAGATTTCGTTCCACAAGGAATAAGGGATGTCTCCAAATAGTGGTTTATTTTGAAATTTGGCACTGTGTAGATGCGCCAAATTTCAAAATAGCCTGTTTCGAAATAAAATTGAAATAAGATACTCAATTTGCATAGTGCAAATTGGGTATCTTATTTCAATTTTACAGTGAAGTCTAGATGTACCCTTACTTTTAAAAACAATGAGTAGTCCTGTGGCACTTTAGAGACTAACAATATATATATATCTTCATGAGCTATAGTGGGCAAAATCCACTTCATCATCCTGATGAAGTGGGTTTTGTAGTATAGGTCTAGGTTCGCTGAAAATGTTGGGGTTTTTCATGTAGTCTTATAACCTCTGCTGAGCAGCCCCTCTCCCTCCTCCCAGACTCCAGATAATATACAGAGGCTCATTTTCCTTATACTTTCCAAAGTTGCTTCCTCTGTAGGCTTGAGTTTGGGGACAGCAAACTCCTCTGCCACCAATAATAGAAGCACCATGGGATGGGAGGGAAGAAAGAGCCACTCTACTAATGTAGCTCAGCCTGAATATAGCCTCTTCGTCTTTCCATCTGGGAGCTGGGCTTTCTAGAGGATCAGGAACTCTGATAGAGAGGGGAGAAGAGGTCTGCCAGAGGAATTGTTGCCCTGTTCTCTGAACGAGGTAAGGGCTACCCCAGTGTTTCTCACAGTGCTCCATGAAACCACTTTGAGACAGCTGCTAACTGGCTGCACCAGTGTGTTTATTTACCGGTGCTGTGGCCATGGAGTCTGGAGGCTCCCATTGGCTCCTGTTTGCCGTTTGCAGCCAAGGGGAGCTGCAGAAAGTGGTGGCCTGGCCCATGCTACTTCCTGCTGCTAACCTTGGCTGCAAATAGCAAACCGGAGCCACAGGGCTCTGTGGCCACGGCACCAGTAAATAAACACACTGGCACGGGTTACCAGCTGTCTCAAAGTGGTTTCACAAACCGCTTTGAGAAACACTGGGCTACACCAACATATCTGAAAGGCCATTTGGCACACTGATCTGCCCTGCTACCTTCTGAGGGCAGAAGGTTGAGAGAACTGCATACAGGGGGAAAGTGGGACTGCATGTTAAAAAGAAACTCACAAGATATACTCGTGGTTACCTGGGCAAGTAATCATGTGTACTAGGTCAGTGCTCCTATTTATTCCTGCCTTAGTGCATCATATCACTGTTTCTTAACATTTTGGCTCTAAATGTCATTTTAAAATGTTATATTTTAAAATAACATTTGTAACAATTAGCACGAGCTGTAGAGACTTTTTCATTCTTCCAACACTTTATATAAGTTAACCACTTCATAGCTTTACATATGGTCGAAAGGAAATTATTTTTTCAGGTTGCTTTGAACTTGAAACTAAAATGGTTCAAAGACTAGGAAAACTCATAGAAAATGCAGTCCCATGATTCAGTACAAATAGTGCCACAGTTTATTCTGGAGATTGTTTAAGTGTTTTGTTATGCTCTCCAAATTTAATTATACACTAAGAATCGGGGACTTAATACTTAAGTTCCCTGTGTACGTCTACAAATGATGCATAATGGACGGCTTACTTTATTGTAAAGGTAAATTATTGTAAAGTAAACTGTCCTGTTTATCTCTACTAACACCTACTGTTCCATAGATTTAGCAGTAAATATGGGTGAAATGATATTTACTCTTTTTTTCCCCTTAACATTCACAAATGCATTAAATTTTCCCCTGCTGCAGTGTGGATCATTAGATTTAAAAAATGTTTAGATGAATACAAGTCATGAGCTAAGAACTATGGAGATCAAAGTCATTTACTCCTGTCCACTTCTACACCACATGAAAGAAAGTAACTTTCAAAACTTCAAGGAAAAAACTCATAAGCTTTGACACAGATATATCTTTCATCTCTGGAGACTTATTCCAGAATTCAAATATTTTAAAAGAATGATGACTTGCTGTGATTCCTGACTAATGGGAGGTATAATAAAACTTTACATGAATGCATCATACAATCATTTTTCTTCTTAGCATTTTTTAAGATTGCCATAAAAAAAGTTAGCACATAATATAGCTGTTGAGGATATGAATAAATAAAGATTAATATTAAAGGTACATACAGATTGTAAAACTAGTGGACCAAGGAAATATCTATTTAATTCATATTAGGAAATATTTTATTAGGAAAGTCTCAGCTTTTGTCAAGGTTGTTTTTTTATTACTGGTAGTTATAACTACTTCCCAATCATTAATAAGACTTTCCTGATGTATATTTTATAACTGACCATAATTTGATCTTTAAAATACAAAAAAAATTGCCAAAGGAAAAAAAAATCTTTAAATTATGTTAATGAGCATGTTTTCCTTTTCTAATTGAATGAGGATAAGTAACATAAACTGTCATAACATATAGTTCATTAAACAAATATGGAATATGTGCAGCTAATGTTAGATTTATTTGACTAGCTAATGGAATTTATTAGCTATGAAAATTATGGAGAAGAAGTGAAAATACTAAATATCTGCAAGAGTCTGTGGAGAGTAGATAGTACCTGAATGGGTTTTCAAATATTTTTAGTGTTCTGATCATATCCGCACACACTTGAGAAACAACTCCCTGCCCTTTTTGTAATTATTTACAACACCATCTTTCTTCTTCTTTAATATCTGAAAGGACATCTGCCTTCCCGCTTGCCATAAACAAGAAGTCAGTGCCATGTCACCAGCTAGCTCTCTGTAGTTCACCAGCAAATATTGCATAGACTAACTTTGGTCCTTGGACTGCAGTTTGAGAACTGCTGGAATAAACTGTGTCAGGTGATTCTTTTTAAACTCCCCTCCCCACAAAATTAAAAAAAATTGTAATACATGTGCAAAGAGAGAATTAAGGTTGGAATTGGAACTTTTGATTAAAATCTAATTAAAATCTAATCTTTTGTGTTACATTAATTTAGGATTGAATTATTAAATTTCTAATAACTGCAAAATGTTTGCGGCAAAAGCAAAATTATTTGTGCTGTCCTATTACTTCTCAGGGCATAAAGCTGGGCAAACCCTGCTGTAGCATAACACACTGCTTACTAGCAGAACTCAGTTGATCTTTATCAAAGTGACCTGTGCTAGAGCATGAAATCAGATCAAATACTCCAATATATTTAATGTCTTTTTAAGATGTCATCATAGCAAACAATGTTTTATGATGGCAACCGTTGTGAAGGCCTGTTCATCTGCACCTTGGGAGAGTATGTGGAACCCACACAGATCTTGAAAGTGAATATGGACTTGTGAGGCTAATTAGCATACCAGGCTGTCTCTCGAGAGATACCCAGGCTTAACTGATCATGAAGCCCAATTGGGAAGAAGCAGGCTTGATAGTACAGTATAAAGAGTCTAAAGCAGAGTGGGGCAGCATCCAGAGAGTTAGTCGTTCCTCTCAGGAACTAAAGGAACTAATGGGAGAGGAACTCAGGAACTAAAAGAACTAAAGGGAGAGTGATGGGTTTTTCTCTTGAGTAGACAACCCTTGGAGGGTGGAGTAAGCTCCATTTAGTAAGCCCTGATAAAAGGACAGGATTTGGGCAGTTTATCATTTTAGTTTGGGATTTTTGTTAGGGGATTCCAGGAGAGAGCCCTGAGAGTCTCAGCACTTAGAGAATAGTAAGCCTAGAAAAGTTGTGGAGGTGAAGGCCAAAAACACTCCCTGGTAGAAAGACACTCAGGAAGCATCAGCAGGTGGTTGGAAAAGAACAGACTTTAGGAGCTGGTTATGGGGTCCCTTGGCCTGAACCCAATGTAGTAGGAGGGCCTTTGATTCTGTACTAGTATGGTGATGTTTAGTCAGGAGAAGGGAAGAAGAATTGAGCCTTGAGAGAGAGCAAAAAGAACTTTCAGGGCCCAGAGTTGCAGCACAAGGGTTGCTGTAAGGGACTATTTATTCTGTGGACTTTCTGTTACTTAGGGAAAAAGACATTAAGGTGAACTTGCTAGCGGGCCAAGTCATAAGAAGAGAGACCACCATGAAGTTGGAGCAGTCATTGGCAGGATTTCCCAGTGAGTGAGGGTAGGTAGACTAGCTGTGCCTGGGCACAAAGATGCTTGAGGCGTTGTACGGGGAGATTTCGGCAAATCCAGTAATGTGCCTGAACCACTATCGCTTATTGCTTGAACTTTAGCAACCTAGCTAACAGGCCCAAAATAGGCCTAGACCACATGACCAAGTCAGGGAGAGGGAAGAAGGGGAGTTTGGGTGCCACAGAGAGGGCAGCTTGACCCCGCATCCTTCCTGAGGCTCAAATCTCTAGTGAAATCGCTGAGCTATACATTAAGAAAAACAGGAAGTTTGTCTAAATGCCCTAAGACATCTGTCCGGGCCCCCGAGCATGGAGTCTCTGAAAAAAGAAAAAAATGCATCTGGTGAAAGTGAAGATCAGAAGAAAACCTCTTGCCTAACCTTTAAAAAGTGCTTGCCTAACAAGTTTTTGAGTGACATGTTACTGTAATACTAATGGATAAATAGGGAAGGAAAGTTTGAGTTAGGGGGGACAATTTTGGGAACACTTGAAGGAATGCCTTGAGGACTCTTCACTTCTGGACGCATCTTCGTCCCCACCAGCTGACGGAAGACTAGCCATCGGAAGCCTGCTCGGTGTCACGCGAGAGCCACACTCAACTTCGGTAATTATCGAGGGTGGGGGTGTTTTACTAACCTGTTGCAGATGTATGTAAGTGCTTGAGACTAAGTAAAGTTTAGCTTTAAGTGAAAGCACTCTTGTGTTGTCCTGTTTGTACCATCCATCTATCGGTCGGATGACTGTGTCTCCCCTGAATTATTTCCTGACACCACCTCACAGAGAGTAAAAGTTACCGAGAGGTTTTGGTTGAAAGAACCTCGGGTAACAGGTGAGTGAATGCCTGCACACACTTAGAACACTCTTCTTCAGATGGAAGCAAAATGTAACTTTCTGTAGTGCAATTGACTCATTTAATCAAAAAATTTAGTTGTTTCAGTGGTTCATATTCCTCCAAAGCAAGTGTGTCCTTCAAGGTTTTTTTTATGTAGAATCAGGTCTTATCTAGTCCACTGATAGCACATTTTCAGATTGCAGTTAAACACAAATCTAAAAATCAAAACTTTTTATAAGATTAAAAAATCAAATTAGAATGCTGAAATCCTGACAAATTATTGTCACCTTTTTAGGTCAGTAAGTTTGCCTATAGGAATTGCTCATGATTAGCTCATACCTATGCAAATATCACTAATTAAATAACTCAGAACATCTATTTCATTATTTAGATAGAACAAGTATTAAAATCCAGTGACCGCAAAACTGTGTTTCTATGGTTACCATTACAAGGCTGAGAGCATTCCGTCAATGCTAAATTCACTGTGATCTTGCCTGTGGTTTCATTTTCTTTGTTTTATAAAGAGAATCAGAGCTACATCAGTTTAAAAAATATCTGTATTCTAGAATGCACTGATACCAGAAATGTAAGAGAATTGAAAATCATGGTTGACAACCATATGTATGAACAAAAAACCAGCCATACTGGGTCAGACCAAAGGTCCATCTAGCCCAGTATCCTGTCTTCTAATAGTGGCCAATGCTTGGTGCCCCAGAGGGAATGAACAGAACAGGAAATCATCAAGTGATTATCCCCTATCATCCATTCCCAGCCTCTGACAAACTAGAAAGTAGGGACAACACTCCTGCCCATCCTGGCTAACAGCCATTGATGGAATTATCCTCCAAGAATTTATCTAGCTTTTTTTTTTAAATTCTTTTATAGTCTTGGACTTCACAATGTTGTCCACAGGTTGTGTATGAAGAAATACTTCGTTTTGTTGGTTTTAAGCTTGCTACCTATTAATTTCACTTGGTGACTCCTAGTTCTTGTGCTATGGAAAGGAGTAAGTAACTCTTCTTTATTTACAGACCTCTGTCATCATATTCACTCCCTTATTCATTTCTTTTCCAAGCTGAAAAGTCAGTCTTACTGATTCTTCTAATATATAGCAGCCATACCATATCCTTAATAGTTTTTGTTGCAATTTTCTGAATTTTTCCAATGAGAAGATCTGTTCTTTGAGATGAGGTAACCACATCTTCATGCCGTTTTCAAGATGTGGGCATGTCATGGATTTATATAGAAGCAATAAGACATTCTCTGTCTTATTATCTCTTTCTTAATGATTCCTAATGTTCTATCTGCTTTTCTGACATTCTGTACAGATTGTCCAAATTAGAGTTTTCTAAGATGCCTCACTATTCTGACTAATCAACTAACCAACTATTGACTCAATTCAGGCACAGCCACACTGGTAGCTATGATTATGCTCTAAAATGAAAGTTAAACTAGTTTAGGGCCAACTCCCACTTCTTTTAAAGTCAGTGCTAGTTTAAAACCTCCTTGTTAGCAGAGCTGGTGAGAAAGTGGAATTTGTCTCCATGGAAAGTGTCGACCACTCACTTTCTGAAAACCATATCTCTTTATTGTGTCTCAGATTGGATAGCCAAAAATCCCCAAATACTCAAAATTGCTAGTCACTTATGAAAATTTTCCCTTCATTTTATCACTCTTATCTTGACAGAAACCAAACAAAGTAGACACCATTTCTCAATACTCAAGCTGATGAAGAGGTTTGTCAGCTGATTTGAAATGGCTGATGCTTGCAAACTTCCCTTTGCTCTGCATAATGCCTAGCATATCAGCAGAGGGACAACAGAATTTTCAGGCCTCTCGGCAAAGGAGTGGGTAGCTCTGTATTCCCAGGAAGGGCGGGGTTTTGGCTGGAAGGGGTAGGGCTGCGGACTAACCTCCCCTCAGCAGCCCTTCAGCACCACCAGGAGCACACTGCTCCAGACTCTAGCAGTGATTTAAAGGGCCTGGGGCAGTTGCCCTCTTTGCTCCATGTTGGCAGGCCTGCAAACCACAGAGGCAAATTGTGCCATCTGTAAAAATTCTAATGTAACCATTTATTATAGTTTCAGAGATGTGGGTGCCTAATTGCTGTGTCTTGAACAAATCTACAAGTGATATTATATACAAAGCTATGCATTTATCCAACATAGGTGCTAATGCATGCCATAATATGTGAAATGAGTCCAGCTTTCAGGCTGGAATACAGTTATGAGTCCATAACAGCTCAATAACTTACTTATGTGGTGACCTTGGGCACAAGCTAATTAAGCTGCTATTGGGGAGCTTACACTAATTCACTGGCAGATCCTAACTCTCCTTTCAGCCTGAACTGGAGGAAGACCATTGTGATGGCCAGCCAGTCTGCCCTCCACCAGAATCAGGACCAGAAGAAATCAGTTTGCTGAATCTAAGGAATTGGGATCATACAAAATTGCCAGATCCTCCATTCAGAAAAGGTCATCCTAGTGTAAGCCAGAGGCTTCCCATTTGTATTTCGGCTCTGTCTTATCCTTTGGAGCGTCTGCTGGATTTTCACTATTAAAATGAGATCTCTGTCTCTTGAAGAATTATACATACTGTAGCTTTTTTGGGGGGAGGGGAATAAAACTGTTTCCACATTGATATACAGAGAGGTACTTAAATGTTTCTTTATGTAAGGGTCTGCCTAAGTTTGTATTATGCTTTCCTTAAACAAATAATTACTCAAATAGATGAAAGTTGATATAAATGACCAGCCTAGAGATTTTTTAAACTTTTTTTTAAACTCATACTGTCAACAACAGTACCATTTATTTAAAATTCTACAAACATAAAAAGGGGGTGTTCATAGGTTGTAGACCTTCTTGACACTGACTGACTAAATTAAAAGCATTAAAAAAATTAAAGCAGGCAAGCAATTAGTGAAGACCATAAAATACTGTCACTTGTATTTTAAAATAGTTGCAATACAAATTTAACTTTCCCTCTCAAGTCTGACCTGAAATCAACAAATTCTTTGTCTGAGAAATGCTTTATGACGTTGAATGTTTTCATCATTAAATAATGCAGTATTTTAATGTAGTTTTTGCCCAGTTGGGAATCCTTTGATCCTCATTCTTTTAAAACCTATTTACTTTGTTGTAAGGGCATTTGAATGAGCAATGCCATCTGTTCATGTTAATTTTTGAGTCAGATGTTTTAGCTTTTGTTTCCATCCTCTACATCAGGGCTACTCAACACACTGCATGGCCCGTGGCTCATTTGTTTGCACCCTGTGGTGTGGTTTGGGTTTCCGCAGGGCTCAACACGTGGCCCGTGGGTGGGATCCTTTGAACATAGCCTCCAATAGGAACACGCTCCACAATGCAAGTCCATATAATAATCTTCTGTTGATATGTGTTTTAGTAGTTAAATTCCTTGACTGTCATTGCTCATTAAAAGTGTTGTCATATGGGTGTCAATCGGGTAAATATTGCATTTTAGTATTAGCAGCAGAATTGACTTATATGGGGCCTGCGTATTGTGCAGTCTTGCCTTAATCTTTGTATTCATGCCTGTCAGTGTGAAAGAAACTATTTGCATATATTTGCATGTATAATTGCATGTATATGCAACCACACTCAAGTTATGGCCCCCAGCATCTGCTGTGAGTATCATTTTGTGGCCCCCGGTGCTTCCAAAGACCAGTTAGTTTAACTTCTGTGCCAAGGAAGATAACGGAGCAAGTAATTAAGGAATCATCTGCAAACACTTGGAAGGTGGCAAGGTGATAGGGAACAGCCAGCATGGATTTGTAAAGAACAAATCATGTCAAACCAATCTGATAGCTTTCTTTGATAGAATAACGAGTCTTGTGGATAAGGGAGAAGCCGTGGATGTGGTATACCTACACTTTAGTAAAGCATTTGATACAGTTTCGCATGATATTCTTATCAATAAACTAGGCAAATACAACTTAGATGGGGCTACTATAAGGTGGGTGCATAACTGGCTGGATAACCGTACTCAGAGAGTAGTTATTAATGGTTCACAATCCTGCATAACAAGTGGGGTTCCGCAGGGGTCTGTTTTGGGACCGGCTCTGTTTAATATCTTCATCAATGATTTAGATAGTGGCATAGAAAGTACACTTATTAAGTTTTCAGATGATACCAAGCTGGGAGGGGTTGCGACTGCTTTGGAGGATAGGGTCATAATTCAAAATGATCTGGACAAATTGGAGAAATGGTCTGAGGTAAACAGGATGAAGTTTAATAAGGACAAATGCAAAGTGCTCCACTTAGGAAGGAACAATCAGTTTCACACATACAGAATGGGAAGCAACTGTCTAGGAAGGAATACAGCAGAAAGGGATCTAGGGGTTATAGTGGACCACAAGCTGAATATGAGTCAACAGTGTGATGCTGTTGCAAAAAAAAGCAAACATGATTCTGGGATGCATTAACAGGTGTGTTGTGAGCAAGACACGAGAAGTCATTCTTCCGCTCTACTCTGTGCTGGTTAGGCCTCAGTTGGAGTATTGTGTCCAGTTCTGGTCACTGCATTTCAAGAAAGATGTGGAAAAATTGGAGAGGGTCCAGAGAAGAGCAACAAGAATGATTAAAGGTCTAGAGAACATGACCTATGAAGGAAGGCTGAAAGAATTGAGTTTGTTTAGTTTAGAAAAGAGAAGATTGAGGGGGGACATGATCGCAGTTTTCAGGTATCTAAAAGGGTGTCATAAGGAGGAGGGAGAAAACTTGTTCATCTTGGCCTCTGAGGATAGAACAAGAAGCAATGGGCTTAAACTGCAGCAAGGGAGGTTTAGGTTGGACATTAGGAAAAAGTTCCTAACTGTCAGGGTGGTTAAACACTGGAATAAATTGCCCAGGGAGGTTGTAGAATCTCCATCTGTGGAGATATTTAAGAGTAGGTTAGATAAATGTCTATCAGGGATGGTTTAGACAGTACTGGGTCCTGCCATAAGGGCAGGAGACTGGACTCGATGACCTCTCGAGGTCCCTTCTAGTCCTAGTATTCTATGATTCTATGAAAGTTGAGTAGCCCTGCTTTACCTTAATGTCCAATAGAGGAAAACAACACTAGATTGTATCCCAGAATATATTCCATATCCTTTCTGTGCATTTGACAATTTCTAAAGTCCTCATCCTCTGAGGCATTCAATGTCTCTTGCATCATATTAAACAACTTCAACTCCTCATGGAACTCAGTGGTAGTTAAGGGCACTCAAAACCCTGCTGCAAGTATTCATACTATTCAGAATTGGAACTGCAACCAATTTTTAATAGTGACTTATAAGGCTCAAGAAGAAAGATTGGACTAAATGTTGGCATTTTTATATATTTATCTGAGAAACAATCAAATCACTCTGATCTAGGAATTGGGTTGGAAATATCACAGGTTTTCTTATTCTATTTTATACAGGTACTTGTAACATGCTCATTACTGTAGTGTGTGAACAGCCTCTCACAGTGCATTAAGTGATGTGCCCAACATATTTCTGTCAGTCTCTTCCCAGAGATGGAGGTGGATGTCCGTTGGACTGAGTTGTTCTGGTAGGTTTCTTTGTTTGCAGCTTTTGGCGGTGAAAGACACAAAGGTCTTCTGGACCTGTTGCTGTGTATTTATGTGAGAGAAGGCAGAACAAAGAATTACCCCTTGGTCTTGGAGCAGAAGGTGGTGGGGATTTGTGATGACCCTTAGTTCTGAAGGAGTTCATTTCACAAGCTCAGCCAGGCTCCTGAGAAAGCCCTCTCTCTTCACAGATGACCTTTACTATTAGAGTAGAAAGTTCTACTGTGCCAGAGAAGTGCACTCGTCAGCCATGGTCTTCTGAGTTTTCTGTTTATCTGTTTTCCAGTCTGGTTGGATATACACAAAAAATAAGCCATTTTTTATACCTTTCATTCATAGATCATCTACATTTAGAAAGCAAAGAGTCATACAAGAATCTTTTAAATAAAGTAGCAAATAAAATGTTTCTGTATTTGAGAGAGAATTAGGTTTATGTTCAATAGAGACAGAGGCAGATTAAGATTTACTGGGGCCCTGGACACAAAATGCTTTTGAGACCTCCACATGCCCCTTAGTGGAGGCTCTTCCCTCTTTCTTTCTCTCCTCCCTGAGGCCCCACCTGCTGTCCAGGCCAGAAGGACATGTTAAACCCTTGGAGCTCCTGCTCACAGGGTTCTTGCACAGGCCTGTCATAGTCCCAACCCCTTGGTGGGACACCTTCCCACTGCACGTCACCACTAAGGAGCCTGGGGTCCTGGACTCACACACACACCACACACACACAGCAATGCCACACATGGCACATGATCAGGCCTACGCTCTCGGGGCAGCATCCACTCCTGGGCAAGCACCGCGAGGTGGAGGACACCGAGCCCCTGCTAGGGGAGCCTGCTGGGAGGGGAAGAAAGTGGTACCCCAGTAACACCCTTCCCAGCAAGTGGCATCTGCCACACCTTCCCCCAACACTCCTCCCCTCCCCCCCCCCCCAGCAGATAGGGATATAAGTCCTCTCCCTGCGGGATACCACAGAGGGAAATCCCAACCATCCCATTGCCCCCTCCTGCCCACAGGCTCCTGGTCTGGCTGTCACCGTCCTATGCCTGCTTGTCCCTGGGACATGGGGATAGTGAGCTCCTCCCAGGGACATCTGTGCCCCTGCAGAAAGGGGCCCGCTGTCTAGGCCACCGATGGCCTTGCCCCAAGCATACAGCCTTCATCTGGCCCGAGACCTTTTGGTGTCACCTCAGAGATGAGGGCTAGGCTTCAGGCACCCTGTCTCCTGGGATGACTATCCCTCTCTTTGTTCTTCACAGCTGGACCAGCTGTGAGTGACTCTCCTGCAACACTTCCCATGCCACCCTCTCAACCCCTCGGAGGCACCGCTGCAGACGAGCCTGTGAGGACCTGGAGTTGGAGAACATTGCAGCCCTGCATGCCCTGCAGCGGTCTCTGGAGGCGGGAGCTCTTGCAGCAGGCCCTGGCCATGTGCGCAGCTTACACCACTGCTGTTGACCACCTACTGGCTGCTTCTGTCCCAGCTCCTGTCCCTGCTCCTTCCCCTTCAGCTTCTCCCCCTACTCCCCCTCCGTGGCTGCTGAGGGATCCGCACATGAGGTGGTGTGACCACCCAAGGAAGGCGCCATTCCAAGCCTGATCTCTGAGCCTCTCCTCCCCCTTCTTTCCCCAATCTACCCCCCAGGTTCTTTCCCCAGTTACATTTTCTCCTAATTAAACCAAACATACAGTTTCTTGTTTCAAAAACCAAAGGTCTCCTTTATTGTATCATCAGGGGAAGGAGGGAATGGAGGACAGGGGAATGGAGGGGTGTGGGAGGAAAGGCACAGAAGACAATGCAGAGGCCCCTTATCAGGAGGCCCAGGGGAGAGTGTCACTGAGGTGCTTGGGTGAAACTCTCTCTCAGGGTCTCTCAGATGTGCATAGCCCCTGATGGGCCTGCTGCATGGCAGCCGTGTGCAGGTGTTCAAAGGCCCTGGCCTACTGCTCGTCCTCTGGCAGGAACGTTTCTCCCTTGTTCTCGCATACAGTATGCAGGACACCACAGGCCGCCATCACCTGGGGGACATTCCACTCACCAAGGTCAAGCCGGGTGAGGAGGCAGTGGAACCTCCCTTTCAGATGGCCAAAAGCGCCTTCCAAAACCATGCAGGCCCTGCTGAGTCTGGCTTTGAAACGTTCCTTGCTTTGGTCAAGGTGTCCCATGTAGGGCTTTATAAGCTAGGGGAGCAGAGAGTAGGTTGTGTCCCCCACGTTGCACATTAGCATGTCCATGTCCCCGACTCTGATGATGTGGTCAGGGAAAAAAGTGCTGGCATGCATCTTCTTGTAGAGGCTGGAGTTGTGGAAGATGCGGACGTCGTGTGCCTTCGCTGACTGCCCGATGTTGATGAACCAGCCTTGGTGGTCCATGACAGTCTGCAGGACCATAGAAAAGTACCCCTTCCAGTTGATTTATTCAGAGGCCCAGTGGTTGGGGGCCCAAATGGGCATGTGAGTGCCCTCAATGGCCCCCCTCACTTGGGGAAGCCCATGGCAGCAAAGCAATGACGGGATCCATATCACCCAGGAGAATGAGCTGGCACAGCAGGATGGCCCTCAGCACCTGTGGAAAGAGACAAACAGAGAATCACAGGGTTGCTAGGGTCCTAGGGAGGCCAACCCCCTCCCCCCCAACACACCAGGACCAAACCCCTACTTACCCCATCTCCTACAGGGCTTTATGAAGGTGGGACTGAAAACTCTTCCAGGGAGGGAATCCCCCCCTTCCCTAGGGATCCCATTCCAACATTTCACCACCCTCCTGGGACAACAGCATGAGAGCGCCAAACAGCATGACCATGGCCCCCACGATCCATCTCCCCGCCCTGAACTGGTTCCTGATGGAACGGTAGCTGTCTGGTGTGACAAGCTTCCAGATAATGTTGGTGACCTGCTTCTGGAGGGGGATGATGGGTCTCATGTGGGTGTCCCATCGTGGGGGCAGGAAGAGCTCCATGAAAGTGTCCTTCCGCATGTGGAAATTCTGGAGCCACTGCCGGTCATCCCACTGCTCCAGGAGAATCCGGTCTCAACAGTTGGAACTGATGTTCAGTCGCTAGAAGCGGCGGTGAACAGTGTGCAGGGAGGGGTCATACCGCATAAGCAGCGCTTGGAGAGAGGAGAGGATGGGCCCCACAATGAGCTGGGGGTCCAGTTCCTACAGAGCCAAGAGGGCAGCCTGCAGAAACTGCAGCAGGAGGTGCAGCATGGGGTCTAAGACTGCTTGGAGGCAGGTCCAGCTCCATGGCTGGAGCACTGTGGTGTCCGCAAAGGCAACCACAGCAGGTAGTGAGAAGGCTTTGCTGTCCCTCAAGGAGGTAGGCAAAGGAAAGGAGCGTGAGACATGGCTGTACAGGGGGACCTTTTAAGCTCGAGCCTCAGACAGCCTCAGAAAACAGCTCCAGAAAGTGAGTGCTGTCCTGAAGTGCTTCCGGGTGGCCTTAAATGTGATTTAGCATCCAATGAGTGTGAATGCTCTATTTCAAAATAGCTCAGCGCTATTTCGATGGGCATTTGCTGTGTAGACACACTATTTCAAAATAAGCTATTTCAGAGTTTCTGTTCTGAAATGGCGTATTCCAAAATAAGCATGCAGTGTAGCTGTACCCTTAGAGAGATAGAATGAAAAAATTGCTACCTTACTAACCTTTTTTTAATATACAACACAAACTAGAAACTATATTGGTACACTAAGCATGATTATATTAACATGCTAGAAGAATTGAAAGAGTTCATTAAAGAAGTTACATATACATATGTTTATGTATATCGTATTGGTATCTGCAGCAACTCTATAGGAAAGGTTATATTGAGATTTTTCACTTAAAGAGATAATAAAATACCTTTTATCACACTTCAGTTATTGAATTTAGTCTCCATATTTAGTGTAATTCTTCAGAAGGCAACTGAATTACCCATATGGTGGATATACATATTCTGAGAGCAGACAGCATTAGGTATTATGAAAGACCACTGAGAGATTCAGGTTTGTCTCAGGTAAGGTTTACATCTGTTCTGTATCTTTCTGTGTGGCCTATTATGTCATGCTGTCAATGTATACAATGCATCCATTGCATGCCACCGAATTTACAAAAACAGAGGTCCAGCTGGTAGCCTGTGTGATCGATTCCCATTCAGCCCTAGAACATGCATTGCAGAACCAAATGGCAACCTCTGCAAAGTGTGACCAGTAAGGATGTCATTCTGCGGAACATCACTGAGAAGTTGGACTATCTTAGCATTAAATGTAGAATGGAATTGCCCATCCACAGCTTGCTTGGTGGGAAGTTTGGACCCAGGATTCCAAGGCCTTCCAGGCTCCCAGCTGCTTGGCAATTTACCCTGCAGGCTACTATGGAGTCAGGGATTCCAGGCTCCCAGCTTTTTCTTCCCTACTACAGGAACTTCAGTGCTTACAAAATGAAATACTGAAATGCCTTCACTGCAGCAAGCAGGTGCGGTTTTGGCTTTTTGTCGCAATTTGGAATGAAAAAAATTCCAAACCCTTGAAACTTTTCACAGATGTAAAGTTCAGTTGCCTGGCTCACTCTATTTGGCATATAAGATTGTCAGTTACTAAGAACTTGTATTAGCGCACCTAGGGGATTGAGTGCTCTGTAGTAGTAGGCACTGTGCAACACATATTGACAGTCTCTGCTCTTCTCATTGCCTATGACAAAAATGGAAACCTTAGAATGGATTTCTGGAAACCCTCAGTTGAGCTAAAAATGTATTACATTGCAGGACAGGAGGAAGATGCTCTGAGGAATACGTGGCAGAATAGCTGCTTATGAGTAGGATTGGGTAAAATTTATCTACTAAAATTTTTGATGAAAAATGCAGATCCAGTGATACTGAATAATTTAACAAATATGTGATTTCACTGAATTGTTTCACTTCTGAGAATAAATTTTTCACGGGTAATCTTTTTGAAGGTTTATTATTGAAACAGAATCCCTTCTAGTGTCCTTTCTCCCTAAAGTCCCTAACTGAGGTTTTAATAAGAGAACCTCAGTTTGGAAGGTTGGGAGGGGGGAGAATTAGGGGAGAGCATGCCAGCATATTTAAATCTTTGAAGGAGCTTGTCCCAAGTGTATTTGGCCTTGTAGAAGACTTGTCTAGAAAAGTGGTTCTGAACTTGCAGCCCAATCAGCACACAGCTGTGGCCTATGTGACATCCTCAGGGAGTATATATGTTGTGTGGATGTGGCTAACATAGCATATGAAGAGCTGCATAGATAGTCCACCATGGGAAACAGGTTGAGAACCACTGATCTAGAAAGAGGCTTTCCTCAGATGACGTTTTCCCTAATATAGGCTACGTCTAGACTATATCCCTCTTTCGAAAGAGGGATGTAAATTAGACAGTCTGAAATTGCAAATGAAGCCGGGATTTGAATTTCCTGTGCTTCATTTGCATAATGGAGGCCGCGCATTCTTTTGAAAACAAGTACTTCGAAAGTGAAACCACCATCTAGATGCGGTTCTTTCTAAGAAAACCCCTTTTTTGAAAGATCCTATACTCCTCAAAAAATGATGTTTACAGGATCTTTCGAAAAAGGGATTTTTTTCAAAAGAAGCACATGTAGATGGCAGTTTCACTTTAGAAATACCCATTTTCCAAAGAACGTGCGGCTGCCATTATTCAAATGAAGCATTGGAAATTCAAATCCCGGCTTCATTTGCAATTTCGATCTGTCTTATTTACATCCCTCTTTTGAAAGAGGGATGTAGTTTAGACATGCCCATAGGGATTTATTCCTACTATAATATTTAGATGAGTTAAATGTATTCTCTAGTTTTCTATGACTTGTGACACATTCTTTGTAAACATGAGCAATCCTGACTGTCTTCATTGAAGGATAGGAGAACATAGGCAAATTATGAAGTCCTATTGTGAACCTAAAAGAGCTTGGTATGCAAGCCGGATGAGTAGGAGAGGAGTTCAGAGAATGTTCTTTACGTAAAGAACAAAAAGCTTATGTACAAAGCTTGGGTTATAAAAAAGTAAAAAAGGAACTGTCCCAGCAGAAGTTAGCAGATTAAAGGTTCAATACCTTTTAAACTGTATTGTTAAATCCTTATTTAATTACACATTAGCCCCGAATTATCGGCTGTAGTATGTTCTGGGGTCAAACTTCTCATTGAAGGCAATGACGTTTATGTGGCTAAAATTCCTCTTAAAAATGTAGCTATGATTAGGAGTTTTGCCGGCTAAAAATTATGAATAGGAAATCAAAACATGCAATCTATTTATACCTTGTTTAGTTCCCTTTTACTTTCAAATTGATATGTAGTTTCAATAGGAAAAAAAATCCACATTTGAAATTGCTATCTCTCCAGAAAAGAGATTCAAAATTACAGCTCACATGATATCCATAACTAAATTCTGTGATTTACCACATTGAAAGGAGGGCATGTTTACATTCCGAAGCAATCTTTCATCTTGCAGATAGCTGAAAAATCTGCAGCAGCCCAAGAGATATCTATCATCAAATCTGAAGTATTTTTTTGGAATCCACAACTCTGCTGCTATTCTCCCTCTTTCCGTTCCCCATCTCACTTCTCTGAACTAATCTGCTTCCTCACTGATTTATAGTAAGAGCTGAAGACTTCAGAAAATGAGGGAAGTTAAAATATGAATTATTACTGTTTGGTGTGAATGATCTTGCCATGGATAGAAATATTCAAAGGCAAAAAAAATTTCAAATCTTCATAGCTTTACTATGCTTTTGGAAAAAAAAAATATGAAAACTGCTTAAGTTAAGCTCAAAATCTTTCATTAAAGAACAGTTATTTTCTAAGCCTATGTCTAGTTCCTTTTTTGAGGATTAGATTCAAATCACAGTTGGAGAGATGAAAGGCAAGTTAAGTTAAATGGAATTGAAGCTCAATGGAAAACATCACTACGGGTTGTACCTCTCTTAACTGGGACTCTCTGGTCCGGCAATATCCATGGTCCGGTAGGACCATAGTTGTTTCTGGATCACAGAGTCCAGATATAGGGTGGTCTGGCCATGGGGCAGGAGCATGGCTGGGGACTCAGCCAGGAGTCCCGTAAAGGGGGACAGGAGGACAGCGCAGTGGGGAGATATGGCCACAGGAACTGGGCAGTAGTAGGGAGCTGGCAGCAGCCCTAGTCATGTAGTCCAGGCTCTGGCAGCAGTCAGGGAGTTTCAGGCCCAGCTGCACAGCTCTGGTCCCAGCAGCAGCCAGGAAGCTCCGACCCCTGCTGTGCAGCTCCAGCCCCAGCATCAGTGGGCTAGTAGAAGCTGGAGAGCTCTGGTCCAGGGAGCGATGGCTGGCCAGGCAGCATTGGGGCAGGCTGGAGCCTTAGTGGTGGTGGTGGGCAGCAGGTTAGCATTGGCCAGGAGGGGAGGGACCTCCCCTGATCTGGCAAATCCCCTTGTTTGGGATCAGTCAGGTCTGGAGGGTGCCAGACCAGGGAGGTCCAACGTGTACTAAAATCAAATGCAAAATGTTGTTAAAGTGGACAGACTGACTATGCCAAGAAACTTGTGAGTTAGGGTTTTAAATCCTGGATATTTAGCTATTTTAGAGATTCAAGGATAGTCTTATACTGGATATGGTGTAATACTTTGGTCATCAGCATGAATTAACACTATCCTAAGGATTTTGGAATAATCTATACTGTAGAAGACGTGTGTTCTTATCTTGGGTTAGCTAACTCAGGTTAAAGTAGCAGCAAGAACATGGCAACTTGGCTTTCAATTCCAATTAGCTGGGATTGAACCTCAGCTGCTAATTGTAGCTAGGGTGACCAAACAGGAATTGTGAAAAATCATGACTTAAGAGTGGGGATAATAGGCATTTATATAAGAAAATTCCCAAATATTCGCACTATTCCTATAAAACTGGGGCATTTTATCACCCTATTTGTAATTAAAAACTGAATTGCCATGCCTTCACTGCTGGTTCAACTTAAGTTAAGAAGTATCAGAGGGGTAGCCATGTTAGTTTGAATCTGCAAGAACAACGAGAAGTCCTGTGGCACCTTATAGACTAACAGATTTATTGGAGCATAAGCTTTTGTGGGCAAAGACCCACTTTGTCAGATGATGTAGTAGAAATTCCAGAGGCAGGTATAAGAAAAGAGTTCCAATCAAGAGTAAGGTTAGAGATAACGAGGTCAGTTCAGTCAGGGAGGATGAGGCCCACATCTAGCAGCTTATGTGGAGGTGGGAATACCAAGAGAGGAGAAACTGCTTTTGTAGTTGGCTAGCCATTCACAGTCTTTGTTTAATTCTAAGCTGATAGTATCAAATCTGCAGATGAATTATAACTCTGCAGTTTCTCTTTGAAGTCTGTTTTTAAAAAAATTTTGTTGCAGGATGGCTACTTTTAAATCTGCTACTGTGTGTCCAGGGAGACTGAAGTGTTCTCCTACAGGTTTTTGTGTATTGCCATTCCTGATATCTGATTTGTGTCCATTTATTCTTTTACGTAGGGGCTGTCCAGTTTGGCCGATGTATATGGCAGAGGGGCATTGCTGGCACATGATTGCATATATTACATTGGTAGATGTGCAGGTGAATGAGCCCGTAATGGTGTGGCTGATGTGGTTAGGTCCTGTGATGGTGTCGCTAATGTAGATATGTGGGCAGAGTTGGCACCGAGGCTTATTGCAGGGATTGGTTCCAGAGTTAGAGTTACTGTGGTGTGGTGTATAGTTGCTGGTGAGAATTTGCTTCAGGTTGGCAGGTTGTCTGTGGGCGAGGACTGGCCTACCTCCAAGGCCTGTGAGAGAGAGGGATCATTATCCAGGATGGGTTGTAGATCGCTGATGATGCGTTGGAGAGGTTTTAGCTGGGGACTGTAGGTGATGGCCAGTGGTGTTCTGTTATTTTCTTTGTTGGGCCTGTCTTGTAGCAGGAGGCTTCTGGGTACACGTCTGGCTCTGTTGATCTGTTTCCTCACTTCCTCGGGTGGGTATTGTAGTTTCAAGAATGCTTGGTGTAGATCTTGTAGGTTTTGTCTCTGTCTGAAGGGTTGGAGCAAATGCGGTTGTATCTTAATGCTTGGCTGTAAACGATGGCTCGTGTGGTGTGTCCAGGATGGAATCTGGAGGCATGCAGGTGGGCGTAGCGGTCCATAGGTTTTTGGTATAGGGTGGTTTTCAGGTGACCATCACTTATTTGCACTGTAGTGTCCAGGAAGTGGATCTCTTGTGTAGACTGGTCCAGGCTGAGGTTGATGGTGGGGTGGAAATTGTTGAAATCATGGTGAAATTCTTCCAGAGCCTCCTTCCTGTGGGTCCAGATGATGAAGATGTCATCAATGTAGCGTAAGTAGAGGAGGGGCGCTAGTGGACGAGAGCTGAGGAAGCGTTGTTCCAGGTCGGCCATAAAAATGTTGGCATATTGTGGGGCCATGCGGGTGCCCATAGCGGTGCCACTGATTTGGAGGTATAAATTGTCCCCAAATCTGAAATAGTTGTGTGTGAGCTCGGCCACCTCCACATTAGCTGCTAGAAGAGGGCCTCATCCTCCCTGGCTGAATTGACCTCATTATCTCTAACCTTACTCTTGATTGGAACTCTTTTCTTATGCCTGTATATTTATACCTGCCTCTGGAATTTCCACTACATGCATCTGATGAAGTGGGTCTTTGCCCATGAAAGCTTATGCTCCAATAAATCTGTTAGGTTATGTCTACGCTTGCAGCCTAATTTGAAATAGGGCTGCAAATGTAGGCATTCAGAATTGCAAATCAAGCCCAGGATTTAAATATCCCGTGCTTGATTTGCATCTTCCCGGCCGGGTGCCATTTTTGAAATTTACAAGCCCGAAGTAACTGCCCGCGTCTACACATGGCAGTGAAACGGGCGTTCGAAATAAAGCCCTAGTTCGAACTACCTGTTATTCCTCCTGCAATGAGGTTTAACAGGTAGTTCGAACTAGGGCTTTATTTCGAACGCCCGTTTCACTGCCACATGTAGACGCAGGCAGTTACTTAGGGCTTGTAAATTTCAAAAATGGCACCCGGCCGGGAAGATGCAAATCAAGCGCGGGATATTTAAATCCCGGGCTTGATTTGCAATTCTGAATGCCTACATTTGCAGCCCTAGTTCGAATTAGGCTGCAAGTGTAGACATACCCTTAGTCTATAAGGTGCCACAGGACTTCTCGTTGTTCTTAAGTTAAGAAGACACCTGTTATTTGCAGTGAAGTCATACCCTGAGTTGCCATCTGTCATGCCCAAAAGTTAGCATGTTTTTGACTAAGATTTGATTACGTTTCTTTCAGTGTTTTTATAATAAAATAGAAGATAAATAAACCAAAAAGTGAGAAATGCTTCAATAGAGTGTGGAGCATCTTGGGTCTCATTTTAATCTGCCTTGTTACTTCTAGGGTAAGCTGTGATATCTCTGTATGCTTCACCTGAAGCAATTGATAGAATAAATCTGAGTAATTTAGGCTGACAAAAAGGAATGGAAATTGTACAACTATCCTTGTGTGAATAGCTGTTCTTGAAGTGGGAGAACCCCCAGCTCTGTTGAGTTGAGAGCTGCCTTTTAAGCATAGCTAAGGCTGCTTGGAAAGACGGTCTGATTCAATGCATCTGCTGGGCATTCTGATCATACTCCCCCTGAAGTCAGTGCCACTGACTTATTAGGCTGTATCAGTTAGCTCAGGGGACCTCACTAGAGAAAGTATTGTGTGTGGCACAATCCTCTTGTACGTAGATTGTAGCTAAGGTATTCTTCATATTCATTCATTCAAACCCATCTCAGTAGCCCCCAGAATCACCTATTTCTCATCCTGTTCTTCCAATGCACTGAGTGGATCTCAGACATACATGAAGATCTAAGTTGTTGTAGTGTTTGGAAGGAACACATCAGAACAGAGGGAGGCGAGATTAAATACATAATGGAGAAAGTCAATGTCATGAAAGTCTGAGGCAAATATTGGGGATGAACCAACATTGGAGATTTGTGAAACAGATTTTATGTTGAAAGAGGGGCAGAAGACTACAGGGAGGCAGAGGGGATGGGGAATGGAAGGATTTGACAATACCCGATTTTCTTCTTAATGATCCAGTTTAGATCATTGCTGTGCATCAGGCATCTTCCTTGATTTCTCCACAAGGCTTCCTTGATTTTTTTCACTGAAGGTTATAGATCGTTCAGATCCATCATTGTGTGTTTGAAAAGCAACAATATTTTTTCCAACAGCTTTTGTTTCCCATATTTAAATTAAATTTGTGAGAATGTTGCCTGCTTTCTACTTAATTGAATTAGATCCTTCATGAGTTTCTCACAAATCTGTGATGGTTTTTCCATCTGAATAATTGTATGTTATCTGCAGGTTTAGTGCCTTTTATATCCATCTTCTAAATCATTAATAAATATCTTGAACCATATCACTACTTGACCTTATCTCTTGAACACCGCACTAATTTTTTTCTCCACGCTATCAATTATCATTTCTAATTTCCTTAGTAGTGCTTGATCCACGTCATGATCTTACACCTTATTTCTCACCCTATGACTATTGCATTTCTTTAAAAATCTTTTGTAAAGGACCCTGTCAAAAGACCTGTGGAAATCCTAGTAAATTATATACATTTGTTCCTTTTTGACCATTATTTTATTAACCTTTTCCCACAATTGTGGCATGTTTGACAGAAATTACACATCTTTGCAGAAACCATGCTAATTTATTTCTACCAGTTGAGATTCATTCAAGTGGTATTTTCATCTGCTTGTAATGTTGCTTTTAACCACTTTCCCCATACTGACTGTGTCTACATTTTCAACCTCTGCTACTTTTTAAAAGATAGAACCTATCTTGACCACTTACCAAACCTCAGAGATGGGGATATATTCTGTGTCTGGAATTCGGTGGTTTCATATTTTTACTTATTTTGGAATTTTGAGAAATTCCATCTGGTTGTGAGGGTTTACTGTTACGAAGTCTCTGAATTTGTATGGAACTCTTTTCTGGAGAAACCTCTCACTTAATATCTCTGGTTTAACCTCTTTATTTCTACATCTATAATATGTCTGCAAGTAGAGGTGAAAGTCAGAGACCTACCAGCACCCAAGGGCACACCTATTGCGATTGAGCTAATTTCTGAAATGACCAGAAAGGGGGGGGGGGGTACCATTGTGATGAGTGACTCCTTGATAGTGAGTGTTATAAGAATGTTTATAACTTTTCTAAAGTTATATTTTCTGGCAAGGAAAAAGCTAAGTACATTATTCGGTGGCATGAAAGTGTATTAGGCCTCACACCCAGAACTCATTTGCAAGTATAGCTGGTCAATGAACATGTAAAACTAGTTTTGCAAAACAAATTGGAAATTTCAAAAGTAATTTTATTTTGAAAGAGTTGAGATTTGACCTACTTCCTTTTTCTCAGTGTTCATGGAATTTTCAATCTTTCTTTTTTAAATTGTTTTTAATTAAAATATTCAAAGGACCAGTTTTGGTGCTTTTTTTTTTTTTTTGGTCCCCTACTTCTCTTCTTTACCAGTCATCTTCACACAGTCTTTGAGTGGTATCAGCAATCTTTCTGTTTAAATTAATTCAGTCTTCATCTCCTTCTTACATAATTTCTTATGCAGTATTATATAGCAAATTATTTATGACAATTCATGAATCTTTACCGACTATTCACCAGTTAGGCTAATAATTTTAAGTAGGCCTGCTGGACCCTAATTATTAAAACACCTATTATCCCTGAAACTGACTGTTACTAACAGCCACATTCAGAGCTTCCAATATAATAGTGCTGGGCTATAACTCTGTATAATGATATTTGAAAAGCCCTTACAGAAACTCTCTGGGCAATGGGTGGGCTGAAGTGCAGGAAAGGAAGAGAAAAAAATGTTGTACATAACTTACCTCCTGCATCAATTACAGTACTCGTGCATTAATGAGATTTATCTACGTAAATATCGATTGCATCAATGGAAAATTAAGCTGCATAATTTAAAGGAATGTTGGTAAATAGAAAGCTACTCATTGATTTTGACTACCGTAGACTTAGATCGCAGTCTGTTCCTTCAAAAGTGCGCTGAGATTCTTTATGGAAGGTTGTTATGAAGAAAATTATAACTCTCTATAGTGCAGTTGTTAAAGAAAATATTCATACAGACATATTAAAAAAGATATTACAAATGTTTGAATGTCTTAGTGGAAAATGTTATTTGCTTATTAGTTTCTTCATAAAAAGAAAAAAAGAGATTTGGTGCCCTCACTCTGTAAGAACTGCATAGTGTTATCATTCCACGTCAAGTGATGGATAGTTGTAGTCTTCCGATTGTGTGGCTTTTCAAGGGCATACTTTTCCTCAGACAATTTAATCAAAAGATAACATAAGTCTGTTTTGGCAGGGTATGGCAAATAAGTTCTCTTTCTAACAAAGAATAGATTCTTTCCTTGATAAAGATACAAGAGGAAATATGATTTTTCCTTTATTTGTTTTGATGTCAAATATACTCAGAAATATTATATTACTGCCTTTCATCAAAAAGACATCTACATTAGTTTCAGCCTTATTAGAAATTATGCCAGATAACTTTGTGCACACGCAAAGGATCACATAATTTTATGGTATTTGCCAAGGTATTGTGTGCTGTAAGGATGATTGCACATTGTGGTCCACATTTTCAGTCTGATGACCTCACTTTGTGTGTGCAGTGTGATTCCACAAAACTTGCACCTACAATTTTAAGGTGTAAATGTGAATAATTCCTTCTCCTAACTAGCTAAATGAAGATAGAAGCTAGAGAATTTCACCTGTAAATGCTCAGGCTTGCACCTATAATTCATATGCAGGTACAAGTTTTGTGGGTTTAATTACATCAGGAAAAGAAATCAGGCCACAGTTCATCTGATCACATATACTTATGTGTCTAAATAATGTGCAGGGATTTTTAAAAAAACTCAACAGACTGTTGACAATAAATGTAAAGCTGCTTATAAAAAGGCCTGACAGCTATGATATTTAATATGACAATGAAGACAGAAGGTGTCCCTCTGAGGATAAGCTGCAGAAAAGCAGCTCAAATTTACTAGCACAAAGTCCTTTGGCAAAAGTGCTGCTGCCAAGAAAAAAAATCTCATGTCACTTGTTGTCTGGGTCAGATAATGGTTATTCAAGGTAGAGAAGGATAGAATTAAAAAGGCTGAAATAAAAAAGGGGAAACAATATTAAGATATAGCTTATTAGACAAAGAACTGCTGTTGTATTGGGTAGTGCTAAATGGCCGCATTAATGATCAGCCCTTCTGTAATGTCCCACAGGTCTAGAACCCAGACCTGCTAACAGACCAGGAGGCTGATTTCTCCAGGCTGCCATCCAGTAGTTTTTGCAACTGGTTTTGTGCTCTATTTCCCAGGGCCCTATGTGGACACAGACCATGGGAAGTTTCACCTCAAGGATTTGACAGATAGAAGCCCCGTGGCTCCTGATTGGCTCCCTGCCCTATATAAAACCAGGAATTAATTGGATAACAGTAAAGTTGTGGTGGTTGTTGCTTTGTAGCTGCTATGACTGTTCCTGTGCCTTGCTCTTGAATTCCTTGTTTGACTTTGACTCCTAACTCAGACCATGAAGCCTGATTGGAACTCCAACCCATGAACTTATTGGCTACACCTAGCCTCAGGTTGGCTCCTGCTCTGACCCTTGACCCCAACTGCCCTTGTTAAGATTCTGACCCTCATTATGCTAACTCTGCATAATCTTATATGAAGATACAGACTTGCCCAAAGTGCTTAGGGCTGGATTTCCAGTTAGGCATATAAGCATGTGCCTTGGGTGCTGGCATTTTAGGGGTGATTTTCGTTTCTAAAACTATGCAACACAAGTCAGCTGTGGTGGGGGAGGGGCACGGAATATGCTGTGACATGTAAATCCAGTCCTGAAAGTGCTTAGTATCTAAGGGTACATCTACATTTGTTCCCTAGTTCGGACTAGGGATGCAAATGCAGATGAGCGAAGTAGCTAATGAAGCCGGGATTTAAACATCCCACGCTCCATTAGCATGATCTCGCTGGCGCACTAGTTCGAATCACAACTGATTCGAACTAGTGAGCCGGCGAGATCATGCTAATGGAGCACGGGATATTTAAATCCCAGCTTCATTAGGTACTTCGCTCATCTGCATTTGCATCCCTAGTCCGAACTAGGGAGCAAATGTAGACGTACCCCAAGGCAGAGATGGGGAACCTAAGGCCCAGCGGCCAGATGTGGTCCCCAGCTCGCCTGTGTCCAGCCCTCAAGCTCCTCCCCTGCAGCATTGGGGAGCCCATGCTGGCACTCCAGCCTCCATTGCCCCCCACCAAACTGATTTTTTTTTTCTGTAGGTCAGCAGCCTTTGACCCAAAAAAGGTTTCCCCAACCCTCATCTAAGGCCTCAGTCCCGCACTGAGAACCTCATGTATGGACATGTAGGCCAACTGGAACCTCACTGAAGTCAAAGGGCTTCATTCATGCACAGGGATCCACTTGCATGGTTCACAGTGTGCTTAGAGACTTAATCTAATACACCAGTGATTCTCAAACTTTTTGGGCTCCAGAGCCCTTTACATGCGTAAAAATTTATGCGGAGCCCCAGCGGTCCACTGACTGTATGTGTTGTACCTATTGATGTTTCCAGTTTGTCAACCTCGCAGAACCCTTGGAGATGTCTCGTGGAACCCTGGGGCTCCGCAGAACACAGTTTGAGAAACACTGTAATACAAGATAGAAGAAGTGAAAGTAACAAAGAAGGGGCAAGAAGATGAGGCTAGTAGTGATCACATGTTTACATATGCCCTTACCTAGCCTAACCTGATGGTTCTGAATTAGTTTATTTTATTAACATAAGCATGCACAATCCCCACTGGCTCTCCACCTTGATATCGTCAACTGATAATTATTTGAAGACATTACTGTAAAAAATAGAGGAATTGGAAAGAGGACAGTTCATAAACATTACAGGATAATGTATAAAGGGCCATGCAGGAGAAAGCATACATTTACTTTCTATAATGACCTTCTACAGATCTTTAGAGTTCTTTGGATGTAATCGGTCCTGCGTGAGTAATGGACTTTAAAACTGACCATTACAAATCTCAGCTGTTTAAACTAGCCTAAGAATTCTGTTAATGTTTTTCACGATAAAGAATGTATTGAAAGTAATAAATAGTATAAAATGATGGACTTAGTTTAAAACTGTAGTCATTTACCTCCTGAAAGAAATTTGGGTTACTGGCTGTAAACATGCAGCAGTTGAATTTAATGAGAAATGCAATTTGTTGACAAAAAGATGTTAAGGATAAATGTGGCCTTCTTGTGACCTCTAAATGAAGGATTTCAAAACAGCCGTTAGGGAAAACCATGGATGATAAGCAGCAGCTGATGATGAAGAATAAATCTTGCCAAACTAGATTTTATTTTTGATAAACACTAATAAAATTAGTTGCAGGAAAAGCAGTAGATGAGACCTATATTCTGAAAAACAAGGTCTTAGATTTCTTAAAGCACATCTTCACTCGCATTTTTCTTTCTACCTCACCCTTCAGAGACAAATTCTCAGACCCAGACTCTTGTCTCCAAGTAGGAGTCCTTCACTTCTTGTATGAAGTGCCTTGTCATCTCCCCTCTTTGCCTCCTTGGAGTCTCTCCCTGTCCCAGTTACACATTTGAGTTCACTTTGCCCTCTAGGTTCACTCTCTCTTCCACAGAGGTGTCTCTGAGGAATATGTAACAGACCCGTAGAAATAACTGTTTACATTTCCCTTAGCAGTTAATTGTTGCGTATACCGCACTGGACAAAGTATGTAGATAATATTTTTATTCATTTTACGTTATTTTTCAGGTATCCATGTCACAGTTTTTTGTCTCTATTCCAAGGGCCATCAGCTCTTTGTTCTAGCTTACTGACAATGTTTTACTTAATTTTATTACTTGTAAGACTGTCAGGTAGAGGCCCTTGGTAGCACTGGATTCCTGTTAGTAAGAGGAAAACCCCTAACGATTATAATCAATTTTACATGATACAACGAATAAGTAGAACAATGGAAGGAAAGACTCAGATAAGTGTTTGAAAGATTACCTGGTTTTCTCAGCTTATCTGGTTTGTAAGTAGATATGCTGGCTTGTTTACATGTTGAATATCAAACACTGATGAACTCCTTTCCCTTGGTAGCCAGCCAGAAGAGTGATAAAACAGGAGTCTTTGTCAGGCATGGTGGGTTTGCATGGCTAGAGGCTGGTGACCAATAGGAGTAGCAAGCAGCCATGGCAATGGGAGACAAAGCCAAAGCAATGTGTTCTTTACTTTGAGCTTTTGAAAATGGTGGCCTGGACCCTCTCTCCGTCCCATTATGGCTGCCCTTGAGGAGTTTCTTGCCCAAACTCACCAGTAACTCACCCATTCCAGTAATTTCTGGAAATCTGTGGATTCAAAAAGATAACCAGTCTGTCAGCAGGGCTATATGTTTTCTTGATCATGATTCAATCCATGGACATTATCTGAATCATCCTACAAGAAATCCAGACCCAAAATTTAACAAAAGCCAGACTGGCAAATAGTTGAAACTGAAATCATAGGAAAAACACAGTCCCACTCATTTATGCACACACAGGTGCTGTTCTGTTAAGACAGATGCTTTGCTTCCCTTTTTTATATTTTGGCATTCAGTAGTTGAACTCTAATCACCATTTGACACACAGTATTTGGATGAAAGGTTAGACTCTATGTCTGTCTTCTCAATTCTGGAACTCAGTTTTCATTTGCAGGCTTCCATCTGCCTCACAAAGGGCTTAAGGACATGTATAGTACTTAGCTTAGGCACATTCTTAAGAATCAGGGGCTTATTGACTAGTTTTAGGGGATATTGCACGCATTAACATGGAGCTATAATCAAACATATCGTTATGAATTTGAGGGGAAAAAGAGAACTTCAATGCAGTTTAGGGCAGTAGCTGCTGAAACATCACGTCACACAGCTAAGTCACTCTCACTATGGCCACAAAGTCTTCTCACTATGCCCCTTCTTCCTTACAACATTCCAGCCTAGTGGCTAGTCAATACAGCACCCTTTCTCAGTGGGTAGTGAGGCTCAGCAGCCAGGATACTTTTTACCCCTTTCCCTCAGGGCAGTGGGGCCTAGTGGCCAAAGTCAATTATCCTTTAGGGCAGTGGAGCCTAGTGGTCTAAGTCCCCACCAATCACACCCTATTTGCAGGGCAAGGAGGCCTAGCAGCCAGAGTCAATAGCAACACCCTTGTTTTCAGGGTAATGAGGCCTAGGGGCCAGAGTCAATAGTCACAATTATAGTGCCCCCTTGGGCGTTAAGGGGGTGGGGTAGGGGAACCCAGGCCCACCCTCTCCACCAGGTCCTAGCCCAGGGCCCTGTCAGTGGTGGGTATGTCCCACTATTAGCTCAGCAGGGAATCTGCCTGCAACATGCTGAGCTCTCAGGGATTTTTTTCCTCCCCATCCTAGGCTACTTCCTACCAGCCTCCCTGATATTGGCTTCTTCTCTGGTTGCGTCTGGGCTGAGGGCTTCTCCAGCCATTCTCTGCTGACTGACCTCGGCACCACGTTCATCTGCAGCTCTTCTTTCAGCACTCTCACAGCAGCAGCTCCTTCCTCTGCAGTGGTCATCCTTGGTTGAGCTGCTCCACTGGCCTTTATATTGGTCCTCCAGCTGGAGCATGCCCTGCAGGCTGTGGGGGTGGGTCTCTCTCAGATAGCCCAAGTTGACTGCTTTAGGCCCAATGCGGGGTTGGTACACCCCATCACAAAGTGGTGCAACTAACACGAAGGAGATGAAATAAAGAATAGAAAAAATATCCTTAGTGTCAGATGTATTTGGCTGTGGCATAGTCTTGCAAGAAAAGTGGCGGAGGTCCTACTCTTTGGAATGCTTAAAAGCAGTGTGGATAAGACACTAACAGATGTATAAGAAGGAAAAACTGTTTCTTGACAGAAGAACACAGTAAATGATCTAATCCTCTTCTAACTTATTCTGAGCTGATTTTTTTAAATTAAACAAATCACAAGGTGGGAAAAGGTTAGGAGCGTTGCCTGAGTTTGAAAATTAAACTGGAGAATACTTCAAACAAACTGTTAAATCAAGCTTCAGTAGTTCCTTTCTGGCACTATCTGGGACATAGTTTTTCAAAGTGTGATTTCTATCACTTATGTAGCACCACATAATCTTGACAGTTGCATGCTTCAAGGTAAAGTGACAACTGAACATGCTCTTTTTTTCACTGAGCAAAACCTGAGAACTTTCTAAACTCAGAATCAGTTTGAAAAATTCAGATTCCATTTACTTAATGCTTGATACTTAAACGCTACTTAGATAGCACAACAAATGCAGATCAGATGTTTAATATGTTTCTGCTTTCTAAATAATATAAATCACCATTTGTCTTTATCAAATTAATAAAGTAAGGGAAGTCCTGAGAATTCTCATATGACACATATTGCCAGAGAACTATTGCCTCTTATTTACAACCATGTCCACAACGGAGAAGAGTTTAGTCTACAGAAGAGAAGAGTGAGGGGGAATTTGATATCCGCCTTTAACTACCTGAAGGGAGGTTCCAAAGAGGATGGAGAGAGGCTGTTCTCAGGGATGACAGTTGGCAGAACAGGGAGCAATGGTCTCAAGTTGTAGTGGGGGAGGTTTAGGTTAGATATTAGGAAAAACTATTTTCTTAGGAGGGTGGTGAAGCACTGGAATGGGTTATCTTGGGAGGTGATAGAATCTCCATCCCTAGCGGATTTTAAGTCCTGACTTGATAAAACCCTGGCTGGAATGATTTAGTTAGGGTTGGTCCTGCTTTGAGCAGAGGGTTGGACTTGGTGACCTCCTGTGGTCTCTTCCAACCCTATGATTATATGTGTGGTCTGAGCCAACTCCCAGAGAAATCAATGGAGATTCTGCATTGACTCCCATAGTCTGAGGCTAAAGGATTGAATAATATTGGGTAAAATTGCTTTGTCCATTATTTGAGGGCAATATCTTATAATGAAAGTGGTATATAAGAGCTGAGTAAAATTATTTGTACTTCTCATGACAAATGAAACTCAAAAATGTAGAAATGAGCCAAAGAAAAATAGGGATGGTATCCACGCCAGCAAAAAGAGAAATGTAATGAGCCTGTGGACCCAACTAGGCCCTCTGCTGTGCCTGCAGCAGATGTCAGGTGTGGAAAAAGAAGTTAAAATATTACTTCACTAAGTTTGGGACTGACTAGGATGGGTGTAGAGCAGAGCTCTGTTACTCCCTTTGTGAGGGAAGCTTGTTTTTTAATTTTTGTATAGTGATGTATGCGGAGTCTTTTGCTATATCACTGAGCACTGCCATCTGCTGAGCTATAATCTGTTATCACCATATAGTTAAAGCTTTTATTTGCTATCATTTCTGAGACTGAAAGAAGTTTGTAAAGCTTATCAAAACTTCCTTGTGACAGAGCCTGCATTGGTGGAGCAGTCCTGTGACAGGGTCTTTGACAATTATTGTCTCTCAGGGAGTTCACTGGAGAGGTGCTTTAGCTTTGAGACTCACCCCTTCTGATGTAAGAAAACCCAAAAATAAGAGAGCAGGGTCATCTGAGAAGTCTTCAGCCGGACCCTGTGCAACTCATGGCTTGTTTTCATGCAGTCAATCCTTTGCTCAGTCTCCATCAAGGCAGGCTCTGACACAAAAGAGTTCCATTGTTCAGATGGTATCTTGTCCCCCTTCAGCCTTATAAAAGTTCATAAGGACACCTCTTACCTTTGCTGGAGGGAATGAGCAAATGATTGGTATCATTTCCCATGTTTTGATGGACAACCTTAAAGTTCAAGAATAGTGGACCACAGTTATATTCCTACCCTTTGAAAACTGAAGGAGTCAAGCTGTCTCATGAAAGTTCATATCTCATAAGGTAGGATCTGATGCTACATTAGGAAAAGAACAATTTAAGAATTACTTGGACTAGATGTCTTAAACTGATTAAATCATAGGACTGGAAGGAACCTCAAGAGATCAATAAGTCCAGTTCCCCTCACTCATGGCAGGACCAAGCACCATCTAAACCATCCTTGACAGGTATTTGTCTAACCTGCTCTTAAATATATTCCATGATCAAGATTCTACAACCTGCCTAGGCAATTTATTGCAGTGGTTCTCAGAATACATAAAGAACTAGCTGAAGAGATCTCTGGGCCATTAATGATGGAAAAATCCTCCTGGACTGCAAAAGGGCAAAAATAGTCCCGAGCTATAAAAAAGGGCATAAGGACAACATATGGAATTATACACCAGGCAGTTTATCCTCAATATCTGGAACATTAACAGAGCAAATACCAATCAATTTTTAAGCACCTAGTAGGTAATAAGGCAATGAGTAACACTCAACAAGGATTTGTCAAGAACAAATCACATCAAACCCACCTAATATCAACCTTCTTTGATAGCATAATATATGAGGATAGGAGCAGATGATGTGATATCTCAGCTTTAGTAATACTTTTGATATCTCATGAGACTGTCTCATAATCAAACTAGGGAAATATAGTCTAGATGATCAACCTATTATTAGACGAGTGATCGATGGTTAGAAAACCATACTCAGAATAATTATCAAATGGTTCACTGTCAAGCTGGAAAGACATATCAAGTGTGTGGGTGGCTGCCCTGCAGAAATATGGCCTGAGTTCAGTTCTGTTCAGTGTCTTAATAAATGAATTAGATAATGGAATAGAGAAGTTAGTAGATGATACAAACCTGGTAAAAGTTGAAGCTTTTTGGAAGACAGGATAAGAATACAAAATCATTTTGACAAACTGGAGAAATGGTCTGAAATATTATTTCTCTTTATTGAATTTCATCCTAAGTATTACACTTGTGAAGGAATAGTCAATTGCACAAATATAAAATGGAAAATTACTGCCAAGGAAGAAGTACTGCAGAAAAGGTTCTTAGGGTTAGAGGGGATCACAAACCATATATGAATCAACAATACAATATTACTGCAAAAAATCTAGAATCCTTTGGGTAAGTGTTAGCAGGAGCGTTGTAAGCAAAATGTGAAAAGTAATTCTTCCATTCAATCCTGATAAGGCCTCATCTGGCTGATTGCATCCAGTTCTGGGTACCACATTTTGGATAAGAATTGGACAAATTGGAAAAGTCCACAGGATGATCTAAAAAGCATGACCTGTGAGGAAAGATTTTTAAAAATTAGGTTGGTTAACTCTGAAGGAGGATGTAAGTCAAGTTCACAAAAGTTCTTACAAAGAGGAGATTGAAAAATTGCTCTCTTTGTTCACTAAGGACCAGACAAATAGTAATGCACTTAAAATTACAACAAGGGAGATTTAGCTCAGACATGGGGGGGGAGGGGAGGAGGGCAGAGCGGATAGTTAAGCAGTGGAACTGATTACCTAGGGAGATCGTGGAATCTCTGTCATTTTAAGGTTTTTTAAAACAGTTTAAACAAACATTGTCAGAGGTGGTCTATATAATACTTAGCCCTGCTTCAGTGCAAACCCTGGACAAGTTGGCCTACTGAGGTCCTTACCAAGCCATCCTACATTTTTGTGAGTCCTTGAAGATTTTACTGATGTTATCACTTGAGGGTGTACTCACTATGAAACTGACCAAACAATATGTTTCCCAATGGCAGCTAGATATGCAATTTGAATATTTGTGGAAAAGACAAGAGCCTCCTGATTGTCACAGATTTTGTATACTACCCAGTACATTCTCAACAGAAAAAAAAAGATAGATGACTTGAAAGGGAGTTGGTAGCTTTTCATCAAGTGTAACTGCCACTTACATAATTTGATGAAAAGATCATTCAAATGTAACCAGAATATAAAAGATTTCTCTGTATAAGAAAATCATAAGTTCTCAATACATATGGAAGATTCAGTGTTTTTATAAGCATGCGAAATGTACTGTATTTAATAGGCATTGCTTTCTTTCTTTGACATCACATTGCACATTCAAAACAAAAATGTTTCTTGATGTATCTTTTTGTGCATGGATTTTTTTCCAAGCATAAAATGAAATGTTCTTTTGAAAATGATTGAAACAATCTACTCAAAGGGCTGATAAAGGTTGGAGACAGATTTTATTTTGGCCTGTTTGCTTTTTTTTAATGCAGAGCTAATATGGAAAAAATAATCTATGCTTAAAATACAAAGAGCATATCCAATCCCTTAAACTAATTTCTTTGTATATTTGAAATGGACCAATAAAATATTCAGGATCTATGAATGCCTGTGTACTTATCCCCAAACCTCACCCATGGGCTTGCTGAACTTTATAGTCAAGAGAGGGACTATATCACTCAAAAATATCTCCTTCTTTTAGTTGTACTCTGAAAAGACAAATCAAAGCATGAGCTAATGTCAACTCCCTATTTTAATGCAATTTTTGAAGTGCTATGGAGTCTCGTCTTCCACAGATGACGGAAAATAAGACCTGCTGTGAGTCATAAGTCCTGCTGTATGTCAGGTATGAAAACAAAAAGGCTGCAGCCTGGATGACATCTAAGTGCTCAGATTACATGTTTGACCCTCAGCCTCCTGTTACCCAATTTCTAACTCTCTGCTTTTCTCCCCTGATGATTCAAGAGACCATTTCATAGAAACATCAGTGCTTTTCAGACTTTGTGTTCTCTTGTTTGATGCTCTCATGACATATCACACAGTACTGCCCAGCTGTCTGCAGTCAGGAGGCAGGAAAAAATATTTTCAGAACTAATTCATTTGCATACAAGCAGCCACCACTGACTTCAGTTTACTATACAGCTTCTGTCAGTGTGGCAGATGGTGCCAGCACAATCAACTGTGTCCACCCAGGCAGACTTTCCAAATATTATTCTGCTGCTATATCTATTAATTTCTACTGGCCCTGGATTTGCATCACCAATCTGTCATGTATTCTTCACCGGAGGAACAAGATTCCCTTTAAAAACTAGGCTGGTTCTTTTTCCTCCCCACCTTCTCCTAATATCTATCCAAAAAGAGCAGTCTTCACAGCTGCATATTCTCCAATAGGACTCATGTAGGGGGCTGTGATGAGGTCGTGAAGTGAGGACTATGAAATTCTTCTGGACACGGGGCCACACCCCGCTGGGCAGATGCACTGTGGAGGAAGAGCCCGAAAAAGGAGCATCTCAGCTCAGTCCAGATGGTAAGAAGAGAGCCATTGGGTGTTGCAGTCTCCTGCAGAGAAGTTCCTGAGGTTCCATCGAGCCAGCATCAGGCCCTTCCGGTCAAGCTGCTACAGACCCTTCAGCTGCAGGGTCCACGGATAATAAGCCACTAGAGAGAGGGAGACTCTCCGCAAAGTAACCAGGAAGAACTCCAAGAGTGACCCTAAGACAACCAGTGGCACCAACAGAAGAACCATACCTGGGGTAGAAAGTGGCCTATAGAGCAGGTAAAGGGGTGCCTGCTACCCACATATTTTGAATGATTTTGGGGGTGTTCAAGCCTGAAACTTGGAATAGGTCTGGATTCCCCACCCCAGCCAGTGTTCCCTCTAAACTGTGTGGCAGCATAGCTTCACAGGTGATTAATCAGCCCCGCCCAGTCAGTCAGCTCCCTACACAGAGCCCTGAGCTTCTGACTGGGTGGGGCTGATTAATCACCTGTGAAGCTATGCTGCCTCTAGAGGGAACACTGACCCCAGCCACTGACTCTTGCTACTGAGCAGTATGACTGGACTCTTCCCATTGTGCAACACAGCCATTTAATCCAGTCACTAGATGAAGTGACTATTAGCTCTCACCCCTGAGTGACAGTCCAGAGCATCACCACTATATGGCACTGCCAGCCTTGGACTAAAAAACTGCTCCCTTGATAGGATTTCAGGGAGGAGAACAGGCCAAAAGAGTAGCAATGACTGCTCTAAAAATATTTCTACACTGCAGTCAGTATAGAAATACACCAAGCAAAGTAGGTCAGGTACCAGTACCAGTGACTCCATGGCAGCCTTGGCTTCAGCATAGGCTGTCCGTGTTTTCTGAGGACCTGAGTACACACTACTAGTCCATATTGAAGCCTGTGCTGCTGCAACATTGCTGCTATTGGTATCCGAGCTAGCTAGCTCAGGTGTTATGTCTATCTGTGCTGTAGACATACCTTCTATTGTAGAGTGGATATATCCTAACACCCACATCTCTTGTACACTGCATATAGGTTTGGTTCTGCACTGGGGGAAGTTCAGATTACATATGTTCTAAAGGAATTGGGTAGGTCCCCCAGAGGGTGAACTCACCAGCGCCCCTAGAAACATTAAAGGCCAGGTTTTAAGGCATTTCCCCCTCTGGGCTGGAGCCACGTCACCCTGAACACACTGTCCCTTGCTCACTTGCAGGCTTTTTCCCCTCTACTCCCACTGCCGGGAATCACTGCCAATAGGAGCAGCAAGGGGTAGTGCAGAAGCACCTGTTTTCCATTGTCAAATAGGAGCTGTGCCAGGGGAGCCCTCCAATCCCCTGCCTTCCTCCCATCGAGAACCAGCATCACCCCAACCCCTCCCATAACATCCTAGACCCTGAACCCACACTCCCAGCCTGCTTCCTAGCAGCACCCTGCCACACATCAAACCCCTCATTTTTGGTCCTTCTCTGGAGCCTATGGGGGCACCACAAAATGTATTATTTCCGGGCCCCCAGAAGAATTAGTCCAACCCTGGTGATTCCCCCCACTGGAAGTTTTGATTTCTCTCTAAAATCAGATTTTAAAAGATACTTCCCTCTTCAAAGTAGGTTTACTGAATACCCGACTAAAACTTGTACAAAATAAAAAACTGACAATGAGGTTACAAAGTACTAACATTTTTTACCAGTTAAAATTCTGTTTATTCCTTGATGTTACCAGCCCATGACCTTTGTTAAATTAAACTGATAAAAATGGCTGTAGAGTGCTGTGAAAACACATCAATTTGATTTTCATGATATCTTGGTAACTGTTTGCAGAAATGCTGCATAGCTGTAACCCAATTATTGGTTGCCATCACTTTTTTAACTGTGTATCTACTGTATTATACCATTAGATTTCTGATTGCTTTTAGCAAGGTTTATTCTCCTTAACCCTGATGTTCATTTTGTGTGCCATAGGAAGTGAGGTGTTTGCTGTCTCAGGAGGCTACCTCTCTCATTTTAGTTAAATTAGTACAAACATTTGTTATGCAGAAGCTTTTTCAATCCAATTATTACAGGTCCCTGATATTACACAACCATTTTTCCATAGTACAGTGATTTGAACTGTGCACTCTAAAGTGATATATATGCTAAATCATGGTGATTTCTCTTTTTATTAAGGATCATTAAAACATTTCAATCTGACTAACATATTTTGAAGAACAATAGCAATGCAATAAAAGTGCTTTTGTGGAGCACAAGCATTACAAAGCTGGCAGTGTTGGCACTACAAAAAAAACTAGAGAAAAGATCTGCTTGCCATGAGCAAGTGAAATCCCCTCATTCTGCCTGCTTTGTTGTGACAATGCTGGCACTGATTAGTCTGGAGATTTTTTCCAGGTGTGTCCCCTTATTTCTACCTCTTCCCCACTTTTCATGCCTCTAGGAGCAGAAAGGAGTAGACCATAAGCTCTACCTCAGGATCAAGATTCAAATTTGCATGCATCTTAACACATTATATATATTAAACAACAAAATGGGTGACACCCTCCCCTGACATAAAGCAACACAGCTCCATTGAAACCACACTTCTTGATTTATACTGGCTGAATATCTGCAAAAATAATTTTGCACAACTAATATGGATTGCAACAAGTTGCACTTTTATCTTCCTTGCTTCTCTTGTCTTCTATCTTACTTTCTTTCAAACTACTCTGTATTTTGTTGTAGCAGTTCTCACATGTTCAATATCTTCATCAATTATTTAGAAAATGGCATAGAGTATGCTTATAAAATTTGCAGATGATACCAAGTTGGGAGGGGTCATAAGTGCTTTGGAGGATGTATTAATAAGGAGTGTTAAAGCAGGACATGAAAAGTAATTCTTTTGCTCTATTCTGTGCTGATTAGGCTTCATCTGGAGTACTGAGTTCAGTTCTAGGCACCGCATTTCAGGAAAGATGTGGAGAAATTGGAGACGGTCCACAGAAGAGAAACAAAAATGATTAAAGGTCTAGAAAACATGTCCTATGAGGGAAGACTGAAAAAATTGAGTTTGTTTAGTCTGGAAAAGAGAAGACAGAGGGGAGACATAATAGTAGCTTTCAAATATTTAAAAGGGTATTACAAAAAGGAGGGAGTAAAATTCTTCTCCTTAACCTTTGATGATAGGACAGAAAGCATTGGGCTGAAATTTAAGAAAGGGACGTTTAGGTGGGACATTAAGGAAAACTTCCTAACTGTCAGGGTGGTTAAAGACTGGAATGAACTGTCTAGGGAAGTTGTGGAATATCTAATTAATCTGCTCTTAAATATCTCCAATAATAAACACCGGTCAGGAATGATCTAAATGGCACTTGGTCCTGCTGTGACTGCAAAGGTTTGGACTTGATGACCTCTTGAGGTCCCTTCCAGTTCTAGTATTCTATGATGCTATATCTTGCAGTGTCTCTTTTCACAGTCCTTTGCTATGGCTAGAAGCATCTGTATTCTAATATGTATTTTAATTGATCTTTGGGACTTACCAAAAAACCAAATAAACCCAGTGGCTGTTAGCCTAAGTAATTGCTTTAACGTAGGTATTTTAGCCTTTCATCCTTTCTTACTCAAGACAGATTTGTATATATTTAAACACATAGACAACGTGCATTTTATGTACGGAGCTTTCACAACACAATATCATCATCAATGGAAGTTTTAATCAGTGATATCATTAAATGTGAAAAAAATGAATATTCTAACTGGCTCCTGGGCACCAAAATAATTGCTGCTTTAACCTGTACAACCCAATGGTCCACAAAAATACATGTCAGATGTGCTGTGTTCCTCTACCTAATTAGAGACACAGTGAAGAACTACCAATGGCAAACAATTACCACACTTCCAGTGACTTTTATACTGCAAGGAAGCTGCTATAGACAAAGAAACAAAAATGCGGTTGATCAAACAGGTGTTTAACTAGAGTCTGCAAGCACAGACTCAAAAAATGAGGTTTACAGGGTCTTGTGCAAAAGGGTTTTTTTTGCGAAAAATGGCCCCGTCTACACTGATGTTTTTTTCCCGCAGAAACCTCTTCCGCAAGAAGGTTTGGAAAAGACTATGCCAATGAGAGCATGAGAAATACTAATGAGCGCTTCATCTGCATTTTTTCTTCTGCAAAAATGATGCAGTGTAGATGTAGCCCAAGGGGTTTGGATATGGTTCTATTTGACTTCTACCGTTTTTTGATCAAAAGTAGAAAAAGCAATTCTATGTGGTATTTCAATCTTAATATCTGTAACAGGCTGTGAACTCTGAAATACGATTTTGGTGGATTGTTTGGATATATTTTGGTTTTAGATTGTTAATGAAATTAAATACGAAGGATCCAAGACCCGGCAAAGTAGATTTTTTTTTGCTAAGTGTTAAAAATAGTCACCTTATTCTAACAGCTGTTGTCATGAGTTTTTGCAAGGATATACCCAGTAGTATAGTGTAGAAAATTATATTTTTGGTTATATTAACATTCTTCTGAGAGAGATTTGTTTATATTCAGTTTACTGAATTCAGAATTGTAGTCCTGAAGAAAATGAAACATCCTTAATCTGTTTTATAGTGATACGTTCATTTAGTACAGTTTATAATCTATGTATCAGCTAGCTTATAAATATTACTTATTTGTGACTGTGCACTAATGTAGCTGCAGCTACAACAGAGATACCTAACAGTTGAACTCTTGCAAACCCCAGGCACTCTTCACTTAATTTGAGTATGAACTGTGCCTTAACAAAACAATGTTATGTGCAAGTCTTTCATTACCTTTCAGCCCCTCAAGAGCTTCCTCCACAATTCTCCTGGAGTTAACTTTTGAAATAGAACAGTTAATGCTTGTGGAATGTGACAGTCTTCTGTTACATTTGCCACATAGGACCTTCATTGTGCCCTAAGGAGCAATGTCAGCTTCTTGAGCACGTATAAAGAAGTCAACCCATCCCACACAGAAAGGTCCAAGTAGCAGACGTGGAATAGAACACGCTCCATCAGTGTGTGCAAAGTCTTCTACTTTCCTCCTAGTTAATTCTGTCTGGTGGTTCTCCTCAGTTCTGCTTTGGAGGAATCCAGTTGATGGTGTAGATTATCAGGCCTTCCTCACCACCCACGTGGTAAGGCTTCTAAGGTAATTTTTTGGGTCAAGACCTTATGCATCAACAAGTTGTCTTAGGGGGGCACAGAATGGTTTTCCATAGAGTTCCTTTCCCTTATCACCTGATAACTAATTGCTTTATTCACACCAGGTGTCAGATTACCATAAGTAATTTGTGTTTAGTACCAGAACAGCTGGGAAACAGAGTTAACACAGCAGTACTCAGGATTGTCTTCTTATTCACATGTTACTCACTGGCACAAGAAAAATTGATTTTACTTAAATATTCAGAAAAAGGAAGCAGAATCTATAGTTCTGTAGGTCAAAGTCTTCTATCATGCACAGTCAAAATAATGATAGCCCTGATTCTAGTACATGTACTGGCTATAGGAGTCATTGCACTGCCTGGACTGTTAGGTTAAGTCTACAAAGCAGCGTTATTTCAGAATAACTGATGTTATTTTGAAATAACATTGTGAGCATCTATGCAGAAAGCCATTATTTTGAAGTAATGTTGAGATGGAAGACTTCTTACTCCAGCTCCTGTAACTCTCATTGCACGAGGAGTAAGGGAAATTAAAGGAAGAGTGTTCTTCCTTCAACTTCCTGCTGTGCAGACAGCACCAAAAAGCTGAATTAAGCTATTTCTACTTCAGCTACACAATTGACATAGTTGAAGTTACATATCTTAATTTGAATTTTGCCCTGCTGTGAGATGTGCCCTTAAAGTTGGACCCCTAAATGCATAGGTGCTGCAACCACCAGTATGAACAGGTGTCCCAAGTTTGACATGCAATTCTGTGTCCAAGTTCATGCTTTTTTTTTTTTTTTTGCTTTGAAATCAGAGGAATATTATTGAAGGCACTGGGAAAAGGGCTAAGTTGTACCTGAAAGGCTGCAAAACAAGCAGTTTCATAAGCTAAAAAACATTTCTGCTATATGTGTTACTGCTTCACAGTGACTCAGATTTCTAAAAATAAAGTCACATCTGAATAATGAGTAATTATTTCTCACTAAAATAACTGGCACTTGCAATGCATATTTATAAACTCTTGATGTAATATCTATATATTGTTAAACATTTTTATAAACAGAAAAGTATAACTGACGCAACACATAGTAAGTGAGGAATAATTTATTTTTCATTTGGAGGATTCTGGACTAGAATCAAGCAACATTAATCATTCCCAAGACTTTTTTAATAACCACTCTAGAATCTTATTGAAATCTGTCACTGGTAGGAAAGAGGACTGATAAATGACTTATTTAAATCACCTCTTCCTTATAAATCTCCAAGCTTTTTAAAATGATGTGAAAGCAACTGTTTTATATGTATTTTAAGATAGTATGTACTTCAGTCCATCTCTCCAAAAGAATTGCAATTTGCCAGGTCACTAACTCCTCTCAGGACTCCTTAATGAGGTACTGTATCCAAGAAACACTTTAAAATAGGCATGTGCCATGAAGCTGATTTCATTCCAGCCAGCACTCTTAGGGCATGTCTCACTAGGAAATTATTTTGAAATAACTAAATTTGAAATAATAACTCCCGAAATAACAACATCGAAATAGCGTGTCCCCGCTATGGGGGAGCCTCGAAATTAGTCCAACAGGCTTCATTATTGTGCACGCGGTACCTTGACTTAAAGACGCAGGAAGCACTGGGGAGTAATTACTTTGAATTACTCTGGGGAGTAGTTATTTCGAAATAGCAGCAGTGGAGCATCCACAATACCGCTATTTCAAAATAACTACTTTGAAATAAGCATTATTCCCTGAAGAAAGCAGGAATATAGATTTCGAAATAACCAGCCCATTATTTTGAAATAGTGGGCTTGGAAGAGTGGATGCTCTACTTATGATTTCAAAATAAGGGGGGGGGGTTACTTTGAAATCACTCCCTAGTGTAGACCAGGGCTTAGCTAGGTGAAAGCTGGACCAATATATTTGGGAAATCAGAGAAAACAGGCTGTAAGCACTTTATGGGCTCTTACAAGCTAAATGCTGTTGTGACTTATTTTGGTGTTTAAAACACAGCCACAGCATCAGGAAGACAGAGGAAGGTGGTCTGAAGCTCAATAGACTGATACAATAGTATATGCTTATTGAAGATGTAGCAAATAAGGGCAGTGGCATTTACAGACTAAAATTCGGTGGGTTCAGTCTACCAGCACCTGCCTTCTAATGGGACTGTAGAGAAAACACTAGGTCAGGCAGCAATGGGGAGTTGGAAAAGGAAGGGGCAGATGGGATCAGGTAGAAGATAGCACAAGAGAGCACTGCTGGATTTCCTAAAGAGCAAGGGCAAACTTTATGATGGGTGTGAGGGATTTTGTCCGGGCACGAGCTCCTACTCCCCACCTCAGGGGTACGGCCCAGCGAGCCCACCGTCTTAAAGACCCGGGGCCCGGCGGCTAGACGGGCATGAGCTCCCAACTCCCCCCTTTCCGGGCTGAGTAGAGCCCAGTGAGCCCTCCGTCCGAGAAATCCCGTGGCCCTTCAACCCCACCCTGGGGTCAGCCTTCTGTAATAACGTCCACCTGGGGTGACTGTCCCTCTCGAGGTTCTCAAGGTTACTTGTGTGGTCTCTATGGGAGATAATGAGGTGGGGGTAGGGGGACCCGGGCCCACCCTCTCCACCAGGTCCCCAGCCTGGGGCCCTATAGGGTTCGGGTACTGCCCTTACCCGGCTGACGGGGTCCCACCCCGAAACGCATCAGCCCACGGGCGCCAAAAGTGCTTTGCCCCAGGCTGCTTCCTAGCCTCCCCTGGCCTGAGGGCCTCCGGTTCCGGAACCCCGGGGCTTACCACTCGGGCATGGGTCCGGGACTCCCCTTCCCAGCTCTCCGGCATCCAGTGCTCCCGCCTCCAGCACGGAGGGAGGAATCGCTTCCCTGCGGTCCTCCCACTGCTTCCGCCTTCTCGGCGTCTTTTAATCTCCCCACAGGAGGCCGCGCTGTCCTTCTTCTCCCCTGCCCCAACACCCTGACGTACGGAGCATCGCTCAGGGGACGGGGCTACATCCTGGCGCTCCGGGGCCGGGGCTGGGGCGTGGTGGCCTGCCCCGGGCCACCGGCAGGCACTGCCTCCCGGTGCCAAATGGTCCTGCTCCGTACACGGCTCGGCGGGGGCAGCATTCCGGCCGCACGTCTGCTGGGCAGTGCCTCCCCGCCTTCCCTCCGGGGCTGGAGCCGGTGCCCTGCTGGTTTCAGTGCGGGCCTCGGCTGGCCTGTCACAATGGGGAAATGAGGACAGTGTGCTTGAAGGACCACCTCAAGCCATGAGGAGTTGCTCCAAGAGGACCTGCCTTGCTACATTATATCTAGAAAATGTAGAGAATACACCCTTATTGTACACTGCTAAATTTGTTTTTTACATCTCTAGTGATTAAAAGCCTTTCTTCTTTCCCCATGTTCTCCCCAAATCCTTAGCATCCCATTGCTTAGGATTTGTTATAAGGAGCCACATACAGGTATCATGTAAATTATCCTACTTGGTATATGGTTGATACCATTGTACTTGGTCAGTTCATAGAGGGAAGAGATTGTAAAAGTCACTCTCAAAATGGGTCTAACAGAAAGAACCAAGTTAGAGTGGGGCTATATCTAGATTACAATGATCTGTCAGAAAAAGGTACGCAAATTACACTCCACAATTTGCATGCCTTTTTCCAATAGTTTTTCAGAAGAGGCTTTTCTGAAATTTGGCCCGTCTACACTGGGCCAAATTTCGGAAAAATCTCTTTTGGGAGCGCCCTTCTTCCTCATGGACAGAAAAAGACAGGGCTTCTGAAAGAGCAGGTCTGTTCTTCCGCAAAAAAAAGCGGAAGAGCAGACACATTCTCTGGATGCAGAGGAGTTTTCTGGGATACCGAGTCACATGCCCCCCGCCCCTAGATTTCTGCTAAGGTTCACACCAGAACATGGCCAACAGCTGCTTTTTGTCATGGGGCAGGAGAGAAGGGATGGGATCTTCTTCCAGCTGCAGGGGAGGGAAGGTAGAGAAAGAGAGAACCTGGCCCACATCTTTACAGAGCTCTTCCCTACCCTCAGCACCTGTGGCTGGAAGCAGCTTATCTCTTCCTGCCCACACTATGCTGAAATGCAGCTAATGCATCCAGGCTGCGGCTAGCTGTTGACATAATCTAGCTGCCTCCTGTCTCCCAGCTACGATGTAGGCAGGACAGGCTTAAGCCCAAAGGATGTATAAGCCCCAAGGATATGGGGTTAAGCCCTAAGAGTCCAGGGAATCTGACTGTACTGAGCTGTGGCTGAGTACATTTCTAGAGGTGGGAGGGAGCTGCATCTTGGCTCTGTCACCTCTATAGATTCTAAGGGCTGCCTGTAGGGAATTGATTCAGCTTCCAATGTAAGTGAAAACAGCCTGATTTACTATTGATAGCAAGGTTCACCAGGAGGCCACTGCAGTAGCATATAATAACTGAAGCTCAAAGTTGCCCTAGCTACACCCAATTCTCCCTGACACATACCCTATTACAGATTCTGGGGGGGGGGAGTTCTCCTGTGAAATCTCTTATCTATGTTTGTAGTACCTTATGCTCTGGTTTGCTGATTATCCAATCTTCATTAATTATATTAGACATACAAAATCCTGTTATGTACTACTGTGTATTAATAACTTTATACATTATATTTGAGAAACTTCTGATAAAACACGTAAAAATATACTAGAAACAGCAAAGGACTATGACAGTTGATCTTATGTTTCTAGAACAACATAGGGGAAATGTGTGATGCTGCATCCCCATGCTGTTTATGGAAATGTTTTTGAATATGAATATGCCTAGCTTGAATACACTTTATGCAAAATGTGGCACGTAACCTCTCATCGAAAAACTTGTAATTGACTGTGTATATTGTGTTTGTGTGCATTTATCATTCTTGTATGTGAAGTTAGAAATATGAAGTGTACACCTGTTTATTAATTTAGGTCTTCTAATGAAAGCCATTAGTAGTACTTAAGAAACTTAATGGCCTGGTGCTCAAGATAATGATCTGTATATTGTTTTTCCGGTAAGCTGGTACTATGGCTGTTCTTGTTAAGACATGTGGCCAAGTCACCTGATATTGGAACAAATTTTGGATGTGGTACTTTTCCATGGAGGGGTGAGTGTGAAAGGGTTGAAACTGAACACAAAAGATTCCCTCCTCTTTTGGTGCTACAGAGATAAGTTATTCACAAAAACACCACAAAATGTTATTGCAGTGTTTCAATACTACAGATTCTTCATGGAGTACAGTTTTGCATTCATTATCAGCATAGCTTTTTTTTCCTGGAGTTGCATTCAGCTTTCACTACTTGGTAACATCTTTTTGCTTTTATACAATACTCCCCATTCCAATATCTCAAAGAACTTTACAAGTGAGGATAAATATGTGACAGATGGAGAAATTTAAAGCAAAGAGTTGGGGTAACAGCCTAGGTCACTTAGTTGGCCATTGGCAGATCCAATAATACAATCCAGATATCCTAAACCTCTGACCCCTTCATAGTCCACTAGCATCCATGAGGTGCATCCACAGGGCACTGTCTTTATTCTGCACCAGGATACCTTTTTTTATGCATTTTTAGTATTTCATTTCTTCTCTCCCTGCAGCTACTCCCAGCACCTGATGACAACTATTTATTGCTATACAGTTGTCATTATTTACTGTCATACATCTATCTTACAGAATAAGATATAAAGTTGTCTATAAACAAATGCCTGCGGCAGAGCTAGAGGATGCTCTGCCATATAATTTAAGAAAAGAGCCTCACAACTTTAAAGTTCTTCAGTTCTTTTTAAAAAGAATAGGTCAGATTCTCTGGCTTGTGCTGGTTCCTTTGTATTGCTTTCCATGCCCAAAGGGGATGGAAACTGACTGCTTCTCCCTTGCTGGGATTCCTTTGATGTATATTGGTTATGAGCAAGCATAGGCTTTTTCTAGCAGCAATGCCCAGTAAAAGAGAATATTCGTTATGATACTCATTTATACTTGCCATCTTAAAATGTCTAAAGCATATGAAACATTAATTCTGCATTTCTAAACCAAGAGACCTCTGATCAATCCTCTTATAGTAACTAAGGAAACATCCATATGTGTAATCTAATCAACTACATAAGACATTGGATTAGTGACACACACAAATCTAACTTAAATTAGCCCTCCTGACTTCTTACAACATTCTTTCTGTATTATTTTGGGCTGTCTCATAAGACCAACAAAGCTAGATACTGCAACATTCATTTTAGATTACCACGCATTATAAGTGAAATATACGTTGTAAAAGGTGTTTCAGTTTGGATAATACGGACAGTTTCATGAGTCACTTTTCCAAATAAATAGTAAGGCAGTACTTATTTAACAATAATTCATAGAAGGAAAGAATGTCAACTTAATTTTGACTTTTTTCCCAATCCTGGCAATATTTACTCTCAAATCTGAACTTTTTGTTCTGTTCGTACAGCACAAGGATAGCCTGATCCAAGACTAGGAGTCCTAAGTGTTATGGTAATACAAAAAATAAATCAATAAATTATTAACCCTTAATTAAATATTCAATTATTTTCAATTAAAATCTGCTGGGGATGCCAAACGAGGGAGACACTGGTCTATTTATCTACATTTCAAGGCTTGCGTAGACTTGCTTTGCTTGCCCAGCACTCCAAGTACAGCCTTGTTGAACATCCTCCTGAGCAGATTACTGGATCCCTTTTTATAGTCACTTAGGCACATGCACCTATTTCTTTTATAACTTTAATTTGCTGAAGCTCCTTCATCTTGTTTGTTCACTTGTCACATTTCTTTATTGTAGAGAGAGAAGTGCTTAGTGCTCTTGGCTATCTGATTTGTTTTTGAGACTTTGGGCATTAATGCAATAGAAATAAAAGAAACCTAATGACCAAAATACCAAGGAAAGTTTCAAAGGCATATAAGGGAATTAGATACCTCATTCCAAGTGACCCACAATGGGAGTTGAATACTTAATTTCCTTAGGTAGCAAAGGTAGCTACCCACCCAATGTAATGGTATTTAAGATATCTGACAAAGATATACTTAGTTGAATTTTATAGACAAAATTCTGCCCTTAGAAACATGTCCAGCTCCTATTTACTTCAACAGTATGGCATATATATTTTAGGACACAGTATATCCCTATAAAATCTCTTTGTCACATGTAATGAATGAATAATTTTTCTAAGTACTGCTACTTTCCAAAGCAAATACACTATTTAAAATGATTTAGGGGTTTTTTTTTAGTCTCTTGTCAATAAAATTCTTCAATTTTTTACAGGACACAATCATATGGTTCTCAGTTTTAAATTTGTATAAAATGAAGATCAAGACAGGGCAACAACCGCTGCATTCTAGAAATCCTAATATAATTCTGCTTGGCTCTTCACAGCAATGAGAAATATATATAAATATTTTCTCACTTTGCATTTCTATTTGTCTCAATAAGAGTTTCACACTATCAACTTGAGCTAGACTATGAAACAAAACATAAAGAAACAAGCAAGGGAAAGACTGCATCTTAAGTGGCTCCCACAATAATTTTTCAAGCTGTTCATAAAATTCAGTATATAGTTCACCAGATTCCCAAGTTCTAGTTTTGGAAGAACAATTCTCAGATAATGGCATAAAGAGAACAAATATGTTTGATTTTCTTTTTGGCTCAGTTATCCTATAAAATCTAACAGATATGGTACTTTGGTTTTAACTACATTAATCTCTACTTTTTTTTTTTATTTTAAAGGAAAGACTGAAATATCAGCACACATTCATAAAGGTAGCATTTCTTAGCTGCAGCAGGAATGTCTGAGTATAAGGATTTCTCATCACATACGAAAAAATAACCACATTGATCTTTTATATTATAAATTTCCTCTCATTTAGCATTTTGTTTCTGTTATGTAATCCATATGACAAATTCTGCAGATCTAGAGAAGATTACCAAGTCTGAACCAGAAGAATTGATAAGATCTGTAGATGTAAGATATTGTTTCATTGTTGGTCTCATTTTCCCCACTGTGGGTTAGCTTGATATCTTTATATGGTTCCAAGGAACTTATAATTTTCACAGGTTGACCAGCAAGACCCACCTTGAAATATGATCTTTGTGGTTTTGGCCAGAAAAACATGTTGATTATCCCTCAGAGATATGAGGTGAAGATCTGTGTCCCTATAGAGCTTATTCTCCACATATGACATGCAGACAGACACTGTGGTGCTCATAAAATCGGTGAAGGTGATCTTGCAGAATAGTCTTTAGACTTAATAACATTTTCATGTCAAGAAAAAATGTATTGTATAATTTCAGAATTAATCTATACCAAAATTTCAGAACATAATGAAGTAGGTTTAAAAGTTTCTGGAAGATATTTTTAAGATCTAATATTCTTAAAAATAAAAATCAGGAAGTGTTTGCATAAGAATTATAATGGACAGGAGGTGTGCTGACCAGCACCCAGTGACTAAGGGATTAAATCAGGTAGCTAGCAAAGATTTTGACCAGGGAGCTGAGAGAACCAATCAAGATAGGTATGTCTAGACTGCATCCCTCTGTCGGCAGAGGGATGCAGATTAGGCAGGTCGACATTGCAAATGAGGCAGGGATTTAGATATCCCATGCCTAATTTGCATAAAAATGGCCACCACGTTTTGCTGACTCAGGACTTTGTCAGCAAAGCAGCAGTCTAGAGAAGGATCTGTCAAGAAAGAAAGCCTTTTTCGACAGATCCCTTATGCCTCCTGCAAGGAGGTTTACAGGATCTGTCGAAAAAGGCTTTCTTTCTCGACAGATCCCCCTCTAGACTGCCGCTTTTTGCTGACAATGTGCTGAGTCAGCAAAACACGATGGCTATTTTTATGCAAATTAGGCATGGGATATTTAAATCCCTGCCTCATTTGCAATGTCGACCTGCCTAATCTGCATCCCTCTGTTAACAGAGGGATGCAGTCTAGACATACCCCTGGTGTTGAAATTTGAATTGGATATAGGTTTCTTGTCTGCTTTGTGTGGGAGAGAGAAACCTGGAGTTGAGAGAGAGAGAGTGATTTAAACCCAGGCAGGACTACCATGACCTCATGGAATTCAGGGCATGGGAGTGGGCTGAACAAAGACAAAATTAGGAGTAAGTAACAGGGAAAAGTAAATGCAGTCGCGTTCAGGGTAATTTTTCTTTATTTTGTTGTTTGTTTTGAACTGCTCTGTGTGATTCTGTGCCTCCTGTCCCCCATTGCCATCTAAGCATTGTGCCAGAGTTTTTTCTCTGTTTTAATTTGTTTTCCCTAGTTGCTCTGTAACAGCTAGCAACCAAGTATGCTTTATCAAGTTTATCTTTTGTTTTGTAATAAAAATAACTTCTTTTAAGGCGATGATTTGATTCTTGTGTCCTGGAAGGTCTGTCTGTGTGTATCTGCATGCCTCTGACTGAGGGTCAGTTACCAGAGACTGCAGCTTGTTTTTCTCTGTTCTTTGTCAAGCTCTTTTGGAGCAAAAGAACTTGGGGTACCCTGGGGGTGGTTTCAAGTGTTTACTCCAGTTTTAGGGATAAAAGGCACTCGATGGTGGCAGCAAATCCCCCAAAATGTGTGTGTTGTGATTCTGGGGGAAGTTTTTGATAACCAGTGTCTGTAGAGGCACGGGTTTGAGCTCTTTGCGGGCCTCCATCTTCTGCACTCTGAGTGCCAGATTGAGGAACAGCACTGACACCTTTAATGTTCACATTTGATTAATGTCTTTGCCCAATCATCTTCTAGTTTTAAGGGTGTGTGTGTGTGAAGGATCTATTTACCAGCAGGGGTTTAGGTTTAATAGACTTAAAGGGAATTAGTTAAGTTTTTGAGAAATCAGAAGGGGGGTAAAAATGTCAGAATCAGGATTCTAACCAAAAAGCATAGTCAGTCTTATTATGGAGATTCCACTGTCTCTTCATGCTATGTCTCTTCGGGTGTGTCTACAAAGCACACTAAACTCGAAATAAGATATGCAATTTGCACTATGCAAATTTTGTATCTTATTTTGATTGAATTTCAAAATAGGCTATTTTGAAATTTGGTGTGTCTACACAGCACTAAATTTTGAAATAATGTGCTATTTCGAGACATCCCTTAATCCTCATGGAACAAAGGTTATTGGGATGCTGAAATAGCATGCCCATTATTTCAAAAATATTTCAAAATAAAGAGTGGCATGTGTAGATGTGGGGTAGCTATTTCAGAATACCTCTGGTATCCTGACATAGCTGTGCAGTGCAGACACACCCTTTATGTGCTTCATCCTTGAAAGCTTTTGATGCCATTGCAAGATAAGAAATGGCAGGCCTGTTAAATTCAAGAGTCAGCTGTATGGGAATGAGTTTAATACCTTCATTTAGAATAAACAGCAGGTATGAATTAAGTTCCTATAATTAGGGCTAACATTATGTGGGAGCTGTACCAAACTAACCCACAGTAGGGGAAAATGAGGCCAATAGTGTACAGAATAAAAACGCATTAAAATTTTGTTTGTGTGTGTGGGAGTGAAAAACGTTTGGCATGAGCATAAAATTATATGGGTAAAAAAGGGAATAGTGTAGATCAAAACAGGGATGGTATCCCACTGCCTCTGTATATATGTGCGTGTGTGTATTTTAATTGGAAGATTTAGGTTTGTATTAGCAGAAGCTTTAGCCTGCTGTTTTACTGAAATCATCCCCCGATAAACAATGAGGTCACCACTAAGCCAGTCTAAATTAAACGTATGAAGAAGCCTTTTATAAATTTTTTTCAGTATACATATGCCATGCTTGTTCTTTGTCTTCTGAGGTCATTGTATGATGCTTGGTTTCCAGCTATTATCATTTGCAAGAAGAGCAATACATTAATAAACTGATATTTAATCAGTCAGAGGATTTTATTGAATTTTTTTTAGGATTGCAGAAATGTATCTTTGGTAACATAAATTTGGATTTTTAATAATCCATCTGTTTTCCATAGAATCCTCCTAATGTTGTATTTAAAATTTCCACCTTTATTTTATTTATTTGCATTTGGCTCTCTCTTTGGGTACATCTAGACTACATGCCTCTGCTGACAGAGGCATGTAAAATAGGCTACCCGACATAGTCAATGAAGCAGGGATTTAAATATCCCCGGCTTCATTAAAATAAAAATGGCTGCCGCGCTGTGCCAAGTCAGGTGATCGTCGGCACAGCGCGCGAGTCAAGACGCGGATCGATCGACAAGGGAAGCCTTTGTCGACTGCTCCTGTAAAGCGGAAGCCTTTGTCGACCGCTCCTTTGTCGACCGCTTTCCAGAATATCTTGCCACCCAGACAAATTGGGTTTTGTGATACTGGTTGCTACTCCAAGTCCCATTAGGTTATTCACAACCCCAAAGTGTAAATCACTTAACCCTGGTCAAGGGATACTCAGTCTCACAACAACAATACTCCTTGCAGCCAATTTCTCCAGTAAATTATCTAAAGATTTATTAGCGAAGAAAAAAAGAAATGAATTATCAAGTGGTTAAACAGGTAAAATACATTAACAGGTGAGTCTACCACAGATGCAGTAATCTGCTAGTTTTCTAAGTCTTTTCAGAGTTACCCAAAGTAACTCAGTCTTGCATCTGGAATCTTTCGCTATGAATGTCCAAATAGTTCAGCGATATCGAATCAGTCCCTATATCTATTCTTATGGCATATTTCCACAGAAGACAATCTGGCAGATACTTTTATTTACAGCATGGGTTCTTCTTTGTTGGTTAAATGCAAACAGTATCTGCGAATTTCCATTGTCAAACACAGTGCTCCTTGCTTTGAAATTAGCAATCTCTTAGTTTTCCAAGGCTCCAGTCTTGATGATACATAATGTAAACTCAATGTGCTAGCTAGAAGCATTCCTTCATTAGTTTTCATGAAGTTTACATATCCAGAACATTCAGACCTTAACATTAACACGTTTTACTCTAGGGTTATCTAATTACTGGGTATACATAATGTAATAGCAAATTACAGGCTGTAGGTAAATAGGCAATAAAATTGATAGTCACACAAATATGAGTTGATCCATGAAGGATGTTTGTGGGAGGGCTCTAGAAAATGCTCTATGAGAATTCAAGCCCTCCATAGACTATCACTTTCTCACTAGCTCTGTACCAAAACTGCATGCTCAGCTTTCCTGAACTGTTTGTTATAGTGCCTGTGGGAATTCTTTTACCTATTTACTTTTATTCATGTGCTTTTGCATCTGTGTAGGAATCTTTACATGGTACAAAATGTAATTTACAAGGAAAAACAACAAAATAAAGAGAATTTACACACACATACAATCTGGACTGAATCCTGGGAGTCCTGAGATAAACAAACTTCTCTGCAGCTAGAAGAGAGCTAAATTTGTGTGTCATGACTTAGGTTTTCAAATACTAATGTGCCTTAATGGAGTGGTTGCATCGAAGTAAGAATTTACAAAACAGAGTTTGTGTGGAATCAGTTCCTCCTAACTGCCAGACAAGTCCTCTTGTCGAATAAAAGAAAGGTATGGAAACATTGTCAGATAAAATGGAATCAGCAGAAGAGCGGGTCCTCAAAACTGCTTTTTAAAGGCTCATTGATTATACTTTCTGTCATCTAGTACTGCCTGGTGTGACAGCATCTTTCATGATGCACTAATCTTAATTCATGGAAAGAAGGGGAAAAGGGGTCATCATGAGAGTTCCTGGCCTTGGTGTGTTATGAGACATGTAGTGTGACTGGGGAACTAGGAGAACTGGGACATGAGTCAACAGAACCAATACTCCTATAAGACACACTGCCAGCATTTTCAAACAAATATTTTGATTTTAAGACATTTTTCAGCATATGGGTATTCTTTTTTTTTTCCTAGACAACAGACTTTTTTTGTGAAAACCCATGTTTAATCAAAAATCCAAATTTCTGCTTGTCACAGTCTGACCCAGTCCCATGCTCCAGAGGAACACCAGTCTCTTGTGAATGGATCCAATGGCTAAATCTTACATTTTTCTAAGGGCTCAGGGTCTGGATTGAGACTGATCACTGATCCAAGCTCTGATGCTCTCAAATGCACTCTTAAATGGAGGCCCTGTATCTGATACCCTTGTTGGGCAGTGGAACCCTGCACTTTGGCTGTTTAAGACCACAGCACCAGTCCTGTTCCTAGTCCTTCCAAATGCTTAGATATGATCTTCTCCAAAGACCACTTAGCTGTGGGAATGCTGCTTTCAGGGACAATGTGACATACAACAATGAACACAGGTTTAGGAACTTCTTATCTACAACGGAGTACAGTACAAAAGAATTGCAAATCCATGGAAATTAGTTAACTGTTCAGCTATCCTGTGCTAATTGACCCTGTGAGTCCTGGCTTTGGACTGAGTCCTTAGGCCAAGCATCATTTTCTGCCTGCTTGTCATAGTTTCTTTTATTTCTGGCATTTATCTGCTTCCTTGCTAAGAGAAGCACTGCTTTTAAATCCGGATCTATCCTCTGTTTCTGCATGTACCTGCAAGCTGGGTTTAGGGGGCCTATCTCCCTCTCCACCCTCAACTTCTGTAAAGAGAGTTATGCAAAGTCAATTATCCTACCAGTAGAAAACCTGTTCCAGCAAGGAAGAACCATTCAGTTCTGATGTCTCTGATTGCTCTCTCACACCTTCTCAGACACTGTCTGTCCAATAGGCATCAAGCATCTGCTACAAAATGGAAGCTCTGTTCTACAATGAAGATTACAAATACAAATGGTATTCACAGAACTAAAGAATTTGCGATCTGACAAATGCACCTCCCCAAGCTGTCACACCATCAAAATCAGATTTCATGAAAAAAGTTTCATCCCTCAGATATAACTATGGAATTGAAATAATGTGTTTATATAAGCATTAAGACATTTCACTGTTAGTTTCTATGATACAGTGCATAACATACCAGGAGCCCTGAATGGTTTAATGCAGGCTTGAGAGGCAAGTCATGTTACCTAGCTCCAAAAGGAGGGAGAGCCGGGCTCAACAGATTATGACATCTAGTGGGGCTGGGGCAGGATGATTAGCATAAAGAGGAAGTTGTCTAGCAGAAGAGGGCTGCAAGGAGGAACTCTGCAGTCGCTCTCTGGGAAGTGAGTGGTGATGAGCAAGAAACCCAGGGAGGAGATTATACCCCTGGATTCTAGCGCCGAAAGAAAGCCGACCTGGAGAAATTGTGAGGAAGAAGGCCTGAGAGAGGCTGGGTAGGAAGATGTCCAAGGAAACAGTGACAAGGAGTGGAAGCGTGCAGACCTTGGTTGATTGCAACTGGGTAGTAATCAAAATTCCCCCTGAAAGAAAGGAATAAAGGTTGCTGAAAGCCTGGAGTGATGCAGTGACCTCTGGGCCCAGAGTCAGGGGATGGAGACTTGATACAATGTCTAAGAATAATTTCTTAGACTGTCTTATGTTGGACTTTGTAGTTACCCAAGATGTGGAGGACTAAATCTTGACCTGGTTGGAATACTGATTTATGGACAAGACTGCTATAATGACAGAATGACTGTTGGCAGTGGGTGCCAGGCGAATGACAGCTTCTATGCCACAGTGTGTATATCCCATCCCATCTTCTTAAACAAAGGATTGTCTTTTTAACATGCATACAATTTCTTAGTTTCACTGTAGAAGTCCTTGTTTTTAGCTTGTGCTGCTATCATATGGCTATTTCCATTTGTCCAGCTAAAGCTGCAGAAATTGTTTTAAAATCTTCTGGCAAATTCCTTGTTTATTCTAGTTAATTTGGTAAATAGGTTTTTTCCCCCTTTTGAATTAAAGAACTGAAGTGTTGAATACTGGATAGTGATTTTGTGATTGTTTGTTTTGAACATAAACCAGAAATGCATAGTCAATACTTTGCTAAGTTTTCCCCTAGAAATCAAAAGGTCTGACAATTTCCCCGAATAGAATTTGGCCACATATATCTATATTGAATTTTTTTTTAGTAATATCTGATGTTTATGCTATAAAAGCAAATAGGGGACACTGACAAATTTAGGCCCTTAAATGTAGTAGCTATTCTGAAGCTGAGTCAGTTTGGATGAATTTTCAGACAGTGGGATGTTCACAAACTGTTAGCTTTTTGTTAATCCCTCTTCTGTAGCCATGGTGTGTGACCAGTAACTAAAGTGATATGGTTCTGCCCCCTGACTGGCTGGCTGAAACTTCCGTAAGCAGAAGATTAGCCAATAATAAATAATATATCTTTTGGATAGTTGGATGAATAATTTGCACTAATATCAATACAGCTTTCAGGATGACTTATTCATATACTAATTAATTGTATGATAGCCATGAATAACATAACATGACTCCATGATTTATAGAAAACTGAGTCTGATAATTCTATACATGTGTATATGATTATTACAATTGCTGTTGTGATACCTGATTAAAGACCATCATAGTATATTTAGCTGCTCTAAGTACAAAGCTTTAAAAAGTGGCAAAAGAACAAGAAACACTGAAATCAATGTAGTATAAACTTATTTGACTTTAAAAATGTTCCATATGATGGACTGAAATATTTTTAAAAATATCAAATTTAAGAACCAGAAATGTGTTAACTATGTCAAGACTCTGTTTTGGTGACGTGAAAAATCATGAGTAGAAAAAAAAAGAGCTGTGAAGAAATGAAAGTGACACAGGAACAACACAGAATGCCATGGCAACAAGGCTAAGTTTCTAAGGGTATGTCTACACTACAGCACTAATTCGAACTAACTTAGTTCGATTTAGTTAATTCGAACTAAGCTAATTCGAATTAGTGCATCTAGACCTAAAAACTAATTCGAATTAGCATTTTGCTAATTCAAAATAGCATGTCCACACTGAGTGGACCCTGAAGTTAAGGCTGGCCGGAACCAGTGCCGGCAGGGCATCAGGTTAGGACTTAGAGCGTGGAGCTGCTGCCTCAGACTAGCTGAGGGCTGTGCTTAAAGGGACCCGACCCCCACCCCGGACAGACAGTTCTCAGGGTTCCCCGCTTGCTTGTCTACCTCGATGAGGGACAGCAAAGCAGTCCTGTCTTGGAGTGCCCTGAGTGCCCACACTCGGCACATCACAGCACTCGGCCATCAGCCCGGCTGCACTTGCCGCAGGCTGCCATCCGGGGGGTCAATCGGGGGGCTGTCAGGATCCAGGAGGCCCTGCAGGAGAGCTTCCACCCCGAGGAGCCCGCAGAGCCACCCCAGTCCTCCCCATCGGGGGCTCGTGCCCCATTCCTTCCTCACCTCCTTCCACTTACCCTTCCCTGGCCCCCCTTCCTGATGTAAAAAAATAAAGGACACGTGTTCAAAAATAGAAACTCTCTTTATTTAACAAAACTGGGATGGGCGGGGATTAACCTCTGGGGAGACTGGGAAAAGGAGGTGGGAGAGGGGAAGAGAGAGGGTGGGAGAGGTGAGGTGGAAACCTGGGAGGAGGGAGCTGGAAAGGGGAAGCCAGGGGAAGAAGGAGGAGGGGAAGTCTAAAACTATGGTACGCCATATCTTCAGTACTGTGTACAGATGTGGTCTCCTCACCTCAAAAAAGATATTTTGGCCTTGGAAAGGGTTCAGAAAAGGGCAACTACAATGATTAGGGGTTTGGAACAGGTCCCATATGAAGAGAGGGTAAAGAGACTGGGACTTTTCAGCTTAGAAAAGAGGAGACTGAGGGGGGATATGATAGAGGTCTATAAAAGCATGAGTGGTGTGGAGAGGGTGAATAAAGAAAAGTTCTTCATTAGTTCCCATAATAGAAGGACTAGAGGACACCAAATGAAATGAATGGACAGCAGGTTTAAAACTAATAAGCAAAAGTTCTTCTTCACACAGCACATAGTCAACCTGTGGAACTCCTTGCCACAGGAGGCTGTGAAGGCTAGAACTATAACAGAGTTTAAAGAGAAGTTAGATAAATTCATGGAGGTTGGGTCTATGGAGTGCTATTAGCCAGGGAGTAGGAATGGTGTCCCTGGCCTCTGTTTGTGGAAGGCTGGAGATGGATGGCATGAGACAAATCGCTTGGTCATTGTCTTTGGTCCAGCCCCTCCGGGGTACCTGGTGTTGGCCGCTGTCGGCAGACAGGCTACTGGGCTAGATGGACCTTTGGTCTGACCCAGTACGGCCGTTCTTATGTTCTTATGTTCTAAGCTCAGGGCTCAGGGTCGGGGGTCTTACTGGACCAACTTGATTTTCATGCAAACCTGCTCCTGGGTTCGCATGTGGCCTTTGGTGGCCAGGCTGGCAGCTATCCTGCCCTAGATGGCCGCATTCCTGTGCCTAATGCGGAGATTGTGGACGTTGGAGGCCTCCCCCCAAACCTCAATGAGGTCCACGATCTCCGCACTAGACCAGGCGGGTGCCCACCTCTTGCGGCCCCGGGCAGCTTCCTGGGAGCCGCCAGCCTGGTCCTGGGAAGAGGCGGAGGGCTGGGTGGCAGCGGGTGGCTGGCTCATCTTGTGCCAGGTGCAGGGTCTGCTGGCTGGATGCTGGCATGCTTGCAACTGGTACGACCACTGTAGCCAGACCGTGCCCCTTTAAGGGCTCCAGGGCTGGGAGGGGGGCAGAAAAGTTTCCCTGGTTTGGCCCAGAGTGGCCACCAGGGCAAGCTGGGAAGGGCTAGCCTCCAACTAGTTCGAATTAAGTGGCTACACAGCCCTTAATTCGAACTACTTAATTCGAACTAGGCGTTAGTCCTCGTAGAATGAGGTTTACCTAGTTCGAATTAAGCGCTCCGCTAGTTCGAATTAGGTTCGAACTAGTGTTTTGTATGTATAGACGCTATGAAAGTTAATTCGAACTAACAGCTGTTAGTTCGAATTAACTTTGTAGTGTAGACATACCCTAACTGAGTTATGGTAATGGTGTAGCAAGTATTGTTTTTAACTCTTATTTCACAGACAGCTCCATATTCATTTTCACTGTTGGTTTGATAGAACTTGAAATGATGCATTTGGCAGACAAGACTTTCAAAAGTAAGTAGTGATTTTGCTGCTTCAGCTGGGTGCCCAAGTCAGGGCAACTTAAAAGGCATATGAAAATCAGGCCCCTTTCAAGTATAATCAATTGGGCACTGTAATGGGGTTCATTCACCACTTTGCTGCCTCCTGCTGGTTTCTCTACAAAATTAGCCCTGAGCAGTAGTTAACCCTCTTCACGTGGTGCTTCACCACCATCATTCCTGCTCTAGGACTCACATCTCTACAAGGACGGAGGCATCCACTTCAGCAACACAGCTCTCTGGTTGGACCTGTAATTCACTGTCCAGTTACTTCTTTCAGTGGCTAACTGCAGTCCATTATTTCAGGGCCATCTCCCACATAGCTCCAGTCCCCTTTTTGCCCTTAGATCAGGACCTCAGCCTGTAACTCTGAGGAGCCAGACAGGAGATCTCTTCCTCCCTCTGCCCCTGCTGGCAGCACTGCTCTATCCAAGGTGCTGGCAGTTCTCTCAGTCCTCCAGAGATACAGCTCTTCTTCTTTGGACTCCCAATAGAGAACTCTGTTCCTTTGCCCTGCAGTTCTCTTTTAATATGAGCCTGTGTGGCCCTGATTGACTGCTTCCTTCAGCCCTTCTCTGATTGTCTGCCTCCTGCACAGTCCCCCAGGGCTACTTTGAAACCCTTTTCTGCTACTGAGGGGCACTCAATCACAGACACCCAATAACTGAGACTCACAAAATTGTGAATCTTTACACTCTTGTTTACAATAGCACCTAGATCCCTCCCTCTGCTGCCCTTTCCCATACAAACAAGGTTCAGGGCCCCATTCTGCTAGGATCTGTATTAGGAGAGGAAGAGGATGTCATAACAGTAAAATCAACATGCCAGGCATTATCACTTATCTCAGATTTTAGAAGATGATTCTCATATTTGTCTGAAACTACTGAGTATTTTAATTTAAAGTACTTGGAGATTTTTATATCTGTCTGTCTATCTATCTCTCTATCTATCTCTCTAAGCTGGTTATATATCTATATAGATATATCTATATAGCTATATATCTATCTAAGTTGGTTCTTCCTCTTGTCTGCCAATAAGGAAATGGAAACCCCATAAAACGCCATCCTCTGAAATGTTTATATCTATATCTATCTATATCTAAACATTTCAGAGGATGGCATTTTGTGTGGTTTCCAGTTCCTTATTGGCAGACAAGAGGAAGAACCAGCTTAGGTGAGAGGTCCCCGTGGGCACTGAGTTTGTGAGTACAGGGATCCAAGAATGGACAACTTTTAGGAAATGAGGTGAGCCTTCATGGGCAGAGCTTCCCCGAACAACTTCCGGGGTTGATGAAACAGAAAGGTTTGGAGTCATCTGTCAACAGCTACTAATATCTCTGATTACAGATTCAGCCAGACAGTTTTAGATCCTGGAAATTTAATCTTAATCAATTTCATGATTAAGTCAAGTGTTGTTTATTCCAATCACAAGAAGTTTATCCTTGTAAACCGTTTGATTGAAGTTTGGTTGTTTCATTTCTGTAGTTAAGATCTTTTCAGCTATACAAAAACAAACAAAATTATAGTACTGTACTACTATAAATACTTTATTTTATACATGAAGCCTGTCATAGTCTAGTTAAAGGTTAAATATCCAAAATATCTGCCAGCAAGACAAAACAGAAAGCTGACTTTGAAAATAATATCTGCTAAATAAATCAATTGCCTTTGTTGCGTTAACCCCATTAGTTTAACTGCCACGAGGAAGGAAAAACTTTCTCAGTGAAAGCCAAATAAGTAATTTTAGCTCTAACAGGAGCAGAACTTTTGATGCTGTAGAATATCTTGCTTTTTCAGACTGATATTTTACATGCTTTTAAATGAAAATTAATTACAAAAATTAAACAGGGATAGGGAAGGGGGGGAAAGCCATCTTCATGAAGCCTGTAGGCTTTCCTAATTGTTATGCACTCTAATAATGAATGCAAAAGTAATTACCATAGCTGCTGGCATCACAATTTCTGACTGCACAATAGAGCACAGAGATTCCATAATGAATTATATATGGGGGTATTTTTTTTCTCTTCTGAACTTAGCATTTTATTCTTCCTGTTTGGAATTTGCTCTATTAACAGTTCCAGCAGTGCTTACATTCTAGGAATTATGTGCCTATCAAATATGCAATTATTTTGTTTTGGCATGGCATTTATTGTTTTAAAAAGATGTTACTGAGTACAAAGTATGGAATAGTCGGATCATTAAACACCACACAACATATTGCAGAAAATCTATCTGGCATTTATCAGCCACTACTTTATGGTAGTTGTAAAAGTATATGGTTGTAATATGTTAAAATCTGTTTATGTGTGTCATTTAATGTGCTCATTGACGTGCAGAGAACAACATATAGTACATAACTCACTCCATACCCAAAGGAGTGTTTTGAGATACCCTGAAGCACCAAGTATAACTTCATTATTCTTTTTAAAATTCTTCCTCTTTGGCTCCCAAAGGTGCCACAATGAATTGTCTTTGTTTTGAAGTGGAGGAGTCAGTGGCTCCCAACTCGTCTTTTGATTACCTGTCTATTGTGTGAGGCAACATATTCTTTCCCTTCAATGCACTGAATTTTATAACATTCTTGTTGATATTGTTGGCTTAGTCTACTATGGGCTATGAACAAGGGCAAAAAGGGCGACTATGGATTGTAGAAATAAGACATGTAACTGTCCTTCATTTAAATTGTAACTGTTCTGCTCTGTTACTTTTTATTCCTTTTTCAATGACACTATTATTTTTCAAGAAATCTTGTTTTCGCAGTTTGCTGCAGTATTTAGTGTGTGAATGTATTCTTGTTTTGTTTGCCAAACTATTAATCTGATGCTTGTTAAGGTTGAAGAATTAGAAGGATATATGCAAACTTTGCAAGGAGATTTTCAGTGACACCTCAGACTTATTATTTTTCCCCAGGATATTTACAATATGTAGTATGTAGAACTGGTAATCATGAAGGATCCCAAAGCAATTCACAGAGTGAACAAAATATTTTGTGCTATCTCCACAGTGTCACTGCCTAGTTGGCTTGGACAGTAAGGTACCGATTTTTACGAAAAGTACTGAAAGGGGTATAATGAACATAAACTTTTACTGTGGCATGGGACAAATCAGGGAGTCTCAAGACTACAGTTATGCTGTACTTTTGTGTGTGTGAATGAAAGTCTCAAATCTTATACAGATTATACATTTAAAACTCCTCAAAATACGATACCATTAATAAGTCCCTTTGTCAGGGAAAATGACTTCAAAGAATGCCTTTCCTGACAAAACCCTTGCAGGAGAAATCATGCTTCTGGAAATTGTGGTTTTACCTACTGCAGAGCCCATTTACACTTGCAAGGAGAACCCAGAAGTGAGCTAACCCACCCTGTTTTGCCATCCCCAATTAGCCACAACAAGCTCCATTATAAAATTGGACCCAGCTGCCCTTTAACCTCCTGTAGTTTGTGTGGCTGTTGCAGTCCTGGCCTCAGCTTAATACCATATTTGGAATGTGGTATTAAGCTATCTCCCATCTGATGTTCCACAACAACTGAGTGTTAAAGCAGTAATATAATACTGACAAGAACCAATGCTGTCAACTGAAACCCTAAAACTGCTTTCTATACCACTTTGCTGCTGCTTGCACATTTCCCATTCAACCTGTGACCTGATCTAACAATAGTTACTGTGTCAATTTTTCCATATCTATCCACATTTTGGTGATATTTGTATTAGGCAAGGCTTTTCTAGTAACATATTTAATAGTCAGTGGGCCAGAGAAACAGCATGGATGACAGAGTATCCCAGTAATGAGGGCACTCACCTGGGTTGTGAGAAACCCAAGTTCATGTCCTTGTTACAATGGCTAGTTAATGACACAAAGTGAAATAATTGCAACAGGAGAGAATGAAAGTAAGCTGCTCGGAATGGCCAATAGACTGGGAGTTAGGACACATAACTGGCATATTAGGGTGTGTTTTGACAGAGGGATGTAAATTAAGCACTTTGAAATTGCAAATGAAGCCGGGATTTGAATTTCCCGCATTTCATTTGTATAATCACATCATGGCGCTCTTTCGAAAAAGCGCTATTTCAAAAGTAAAACTGCAGTCTAGACACGGTTCTTTCAAAAATAGAAGGCTTTTTCAAAAGATCCTGTAAACCTCCAAAAATGAGGTTTACAGGATCTTTCGAAAAAGCCTTCCCTTTTCAAAAGAACTGCGTCTAGACTGCGGTTTTAGTTTCGAAATAGCACTTTTTCAAAAGAGCGCCATGACGTGATTATGCAAATGAAGTGCAGGAAATTCAAATCCCGGCTTCATTTGCAATTTTGAAGTGCCTAATTTACATCCCTCTATAGAAACAGGGATGTAGTCTAGACACACCCTTAAAGACCTGTGTTCTAGTCCCTCCTCTACATCAAGCAGAGGGACATTTGAACCTGCCCTCCTGATATTCTGAGTGAGTATTGTCACCTTAGGCATACAGGGTAAAAGGGAGGGGGAGAGTGCTTTCCCATTCATTTTGTCCAAGTTTGGGCTTCAGTGCTTATCTTCAGGAAAGAGTCTTGGCTGTAAATCTTGATTAGAGGTGGCTTCCTCCAGACCAGATTTATGAACCTGAGTTTGTTAAACTCTTTTCTTTGGCACTTCCAAGTTTAAGTGACTCCCGGTTCATGAATTTTGGCTTTTGTGTATTCCACTCCTAAGAGCAAACTCTCTCCATGCTCTAACTTTGGGTGCCAAGCTAGATGTTCTCGTCTGGTCTTGGAGTATGAAGTCAGGTGTTTGGATTGCACTAGGTGGCAGGGTGTCTAAATGTTAGGCGCTGAGATACTGAATTTAGCCCCAGGTATTGATACGTTATGAGCCCATTCATGTTTATTAGGACTTAAACATCTCATGTTAGGTTGGACATAGGGAAAGACTTCCTAACTGTCAGAGTGATTAAACACTTGAATAAATTGCTTAGGGAGGTTGTGGAATCTCCATCATTGGAGATTTTTAAGAGCAGGTTGGACAAACACTTGTCAGAGATGGGCTAGATGATGCTTCATCCTGCCATGAGTGCAGGGGACTCGACTAGATGAACTCTCAGGGACCCTTCCAGTCCTGTGATTCTGTAATTGTATGTGGTATCACCCATCACTAGCTCATGAGTACAAATAATTTGTTTTATTTTATAGAAGAGGTGAGCAAGACCTGCTGGATAACGTTTATAATCAGGGCCTGGCTTTTCATTTCTGAAATAAATGGTTGGATTAAAATTTGACTTCCTCTTTTAACTAGTTGTTAGTGAGCTGTGTTGAACTCAAGGTAGTTTAGTGCGATAATTTGTAAGAGTGAAAATTAAACAGTCTTCTTCCTCTCCATTGAAATACCAGCCCCTCAGGGCATGCCACAGCTCTCTCACCAGGAAAAACATTTTCTTTTCAGTTTGCTCATAACATTTGTTATAAACTTTTGTTGTCTGAAAATGACCATAAGATATGGATGCAACAATTGTATTGTGCTGTAATACACTAATGAACAAGTCAGCAGATCTGTAAAAGTTGGATATGGGGGAATGCTGTAGCACATTTATTAATCTGATGTCAAACTATGCCCATTATCTCTTCTCTAAGTAACTTCTATTTGATTTATTTTGTCTAACTTTGAGATAACATTGCTGCTTACTCTGGGAAAGCCATCTGAGAACAACAGCCTGATTGCCACAAAGGCATTAATTTGACTGATGTATCTCCTTAATGAAAACTAAAAATGATTTAGGTTGGTTGTGTTGGACTGTGGATGCTTGCTGTAGACAAATTCATGGGCTGTAGTTTAAAAGTAGTCCTTGATATTTTTGAGATTTCTTATTTTCCCATTTAGAGAAACACTGATTCTTGTTCATTTGTGTTATATACTTAAATAAGCCATCACCTTTTGGCAGAAGGAGATGCTTATATGCCTTGAACTTGATTGCATGCTGCCAGAATTTTTTTTAGGATAGCTTCTACAGTTGAGCAACCCCAGTAACATAATGTATCTGTCACAGTTTTGAAAAATTTAAAAATGCAGGCCAACTCATCAAAATGTAAATTTAAACCAAAGGACTTCATTAATCATTATCCATTCATGAGATGTAGATGAGACCATCTTTATGTGTTAAAAGGAGGATAGAGGTTTGCAATAGCTCTTTTTTTCTTAGAATATTTCTTGACCCAATAATGACAGACTTTACAACAAATCAGAAGGATATTTTCTTTTCTTAAGTAAAGCATTGTCAGTCTTTACATTTAGTACAACAGCTTTCATTTTCCTACCTTTGTCTTCACCTTTTCTACTGGGGGAAAAAAAAACAAAGCAAATTCAGATAATCAAGTTTTCCAAAAAGACCTTCCCAAGCATTTAATTTTAATTATTTGAAGGTTAAATTCCAGCAGAGTGCATGCTATACTTATTCAAGGTAGACTATGCAGAGTAGTTTATGTAACCCTCATATTTGCATTTTTAAGACCTAACACTCTCCTAGATGTCCTTTTACAAAGATCTGGATGAAACTAGCAGTTTTCACCTGCTTGACATACAGTTCACAGACTTTCAAGGATTCAAGTGTTTTTACGAAATCATGTATTAATTAGTGTGTGTTCTGCATCTCAATACTGCTTCTATTCAAAGTGTCTTTAAATCTTCCTTCTTTTTCAGCAGTTAAAGCTAGTCTTCAGGAGAAAACTTTCTCCAAAAGGAATGTGAGATTGTGGAAAGAACACCCTCAGGAGTATCACAAACTTTCCCACCTTCTGCTTCAAGTGCAAGGTATACTTCTTTGACCTTGTCTTCTCTATTTCTAACACACAGCACCAGCTACACAGGTTGAACCTCCAAAATCCAGGACTGTCTGGTCCAGCAACATCCGTGGTCCAGCAGGGCCATGGATGTTGCTGGACCAAAGAGCCCCACAGGGGAGCAGGAGCCAGCTGAGAGAATGCAGAGGCAGGGAAGGCTGGGTCAGTCAGCATCTCAGGAGTCTCTCTGCTGGTTAGAGATGCCCAGCATCAACAGGGCCAGACAGTGGCTGGGGAACCCCTACGCCAGCAGCTGGGGAGACCCATCCCCATCCGAGGAAGTCCTGGCTGCAGTGGAGCTGCCAGGCAGCTCCGGCCAGGAACCCTGGGACACTCTGGCAGAGGAACCAGGGTGACTGGGGAACTTCCACTGGGGAACCACCCAGCTGAAGCAGGGTTGGTGGAGGCAGGCAGCCTAGGCTGGGGAACCCACAGATTCCCCAGTGGCAGTGAGGCGGCCCTAACAGCAAGGCCAGTGGCAGCCAGGTGGCCCCAGCTGGGAACCCTGGGAAATACCCTGTGGCAGTGGCACTGGCAGCAGCCAAGCAGTTCCCACCAGGAACCTCAGGAATCCAGGAGCAGCGGGGAGGCAGCAGGATGGGGAGCCATGCCAGGCCAGCTTTAGCTGGGCCAGTGGCAGGGCAGGGAGCCCCAAGGAAAGAATCCAGCAGCAGGACAGCCAGCAGGGGAACACTGACCTTCCCTGGTCTGGCAAACTCCCTGTTCCAGGATAGCTCAGGTCCCCAGGGTGCTGGACCAGGGAGGTCCAACCTGTGTTTAACTGGAGAAAAACCCCAGACTACCCAAACAAGACACTCTATTGCACATGCTTCTCCTTTTGGGGAGAGGGTTAAAGAACAAACACATGTCAGATGTGCAGTCATGTTGCTTAAAGTACTACTGAAAGGTGATTCCTATTGTAAGAACATTTACAATTTAGAATAGAACATTGTTTTTACTGCACTAACTTCAGTTTAATTCCTCCTGATTTACTCCACTGTCAGATCACAATCAGGAACATGCTGTCTTGCTTCTCCCAGAATTTTAGATAACTTTTCAGAATTTGTGAAATTTGCGTAACTTAAAGGCCATACAACATTCAGTCCTTCTCTCTAGCTATAGAAAATGCCAGTGATGCCAATATTTTTGGAAGTTCATTGATGGAAAACAACCTGACTACATTGTATCCACTGATTCAAACAGTCTTAGCACTTGAAGCCAACAAATAATTAATTATATTCTGTTATTGTCAGAATTTTCTCTTATGCAAGAGAGCCAAAATGACTGATTTAAGACACTTTCTCTTATTCCAGTGGCAAATGAACAGCTCGGTTGGGTTCTGAGGCGCTGTTATTGTATCTCTACCACAGCTGACTAACAGGCAAACTGAAAATATTAGACCAACCACATTTACTATTTTTTCCCTTTTCTTTATCTATTTGGCTGTATATATGCTGAAACCATCAAAGTGTAGACAGCCCCATACCACATCAAACCAACAGAAGTTCAAACATCAAGAAGAGATAGCACATAAAATAATCATTACAAATAGGCTACCTGGCCTATAATAGGATCTGTTCTATTTTAAAGAGTGGAGGAAGAAGAAGTACTGTACCTGAACAATGAATTCATACCATTGTTTATGATGCTGCCAGCTCTCTTTCTCAGACCAGCTGCTAGGGTATGGATTCCTCTGTGGTTTGTGCTACTTCATACTGTGTCACAGCAGGCTCTTGGATCTTTAGAAGCCAAAGTGAGGAAAATCAATCTCACCTCCCAATAATCAAAATTACTAGAGCAGAAAGTGATTAATTTCTCTGCTGTGTGTGATGTGACTGGTGTCTTCAGGGGACACTGCGGTAAGGAAGCAGAATATATTTGGTACAAAACTCTCTAGTGCTGCATCACTGATACAATTTATGCTGGCTTCACTCTAGACAATGAAATTTAAGCATATGCCTAAGTTCTTTCTTTAATAGGTATGGGCTGATGAATGAGGGGTTCAGTGGGAACACAAGGGAACAGAAATATTGGTGGAGGAAGAGCAAAGTTATTTTGTATAGACACATTTGTTTCTGGACATCTGCTGAAACTTTACTTCAAAGAAACAAACAAAACTATCGATCAGTGTGTGTTATTTTAGTGATTTCCCTTTCCTCTCTTCCATCCTTTTCATTCTTTTTATGTCTCAAATAATGGAATAGATGCTGAAAGTTTTGAGTATGATTGATAAATATAATATATATATTTACACACACGTAACGTTTCTGATGTTTCACTTAGCTCTGTCAATGGTAACTGAATTCCTATACTGGTGTAGCTCCACTGAAATCAGTGAGTCACACTGGTATATAATAGATGTAGTTCAGTGACATGGGGAACTAGGTATAACCTGTGTTTCAACTATTTACCAGAGACTTCACAAAATAGATTCCAGGGAATATCATGAAATATCAGTATTAATATTTATAGATTGATAGATTGCAAGCCCTGAAGTAACCATTGTGATCATATAGTCTTCTAGTATGGTGAAGTGGCCTCCCTCTGATGCAGAGAGAAACCATTTCCCCATCCCATGTTGGGAGATAGACTTGGTGGGAGTAGAGTGCTCATGAATCCCCCTGCCCCCTGCTTCCAACCCCACCCCTGAGATGGCAGCCTACCCGTCTTAGGCAACATGGATTTGTTTGCTTTCTGCCCCAGCCAGGGAGCTGGGCCACAGATTGCTTTTGCTCTGCCCTGCCCAGAAGGCTGAGCATAACTATGCTAATTCCCTTTCAGCCATTAGGTGATGTAGTGAGGTGGAGGGGCTTCCACTTGATGCAGGCAGGAAGGAATGACTCCAATCCACTGCTCATCTAGGCTACATCTACACTGCAGTGCTATTTCGGGATACCTGAGGGGATATAATAGAGAGGGGATATAATAGAGGACTATAAAAATCATGATTGTGTGGAAAAAGTAGAAAAGTAAGTGTTATTTACTCCTTCTCAACACACAAGAACTAGGTGTTGCCAAATGAAATTAAGAGGCAGCAAGCTTAAAACAAACAAAAGGAAGTATTTTTTTACATACCACACATTCAACCTGTTGAACTCCTTGACAGAGGATGTTGTGAAGGTCAAGAATCTAACACGATTCAAAAAAGAACTAGAAAAAAATCAGGGAGGATAGGTCCATTAATGGCAGGAAGGGTAGGCATGATGTTCCTAGCCTTCGTCAGAATCGGATTGAGCAATAGAAGCTGTATCACTTGATGATTACTGTTCTGTTCATTCCCTCTGGGACATCTGGCACTGGCTACTGTTGGAAGACAGGATACTGAGCTAGATGGACCTTTGGTTCACACAGTATAGCCATTCTTATGTTCCCCAATAATTCCTAGAGAATATTTTACATTTAGAAAATTATCCAATTTTGATTGAAAGTTGTCAGTGGTGGAGACAATCCTCTTTGTAAACTGTTCCAATGGTTCATTACACTCAACATTATAAGTCCTCATTTGTAGTCTGAATTTGCCTAGTCTCAACCCCTAGCCACAGTTATACATTTCTCTGGTAGACTGAAGAGCCCATCCTTTTCTACTATATATTTGAGAGAGTCTGTGAATCTGTCTGTCCATGTGTCTTTGACCATGTCTAGACTACAAAGATAAATTGGAAGAAGAAATGCAAATAGTCTAACCTTCTGTTTAACACAAGCTATAGAATTTTCCCAAAATAATTCCTTTTGAACTAGATCTACAGTTCGAACTAGGGAGCAAGTGTAGACGTACCCTTAGAAAAAAATGCAATCTTGATTTAAAAATTGCCAGTTATAGGGAATCCACCACAATGCTCGGTAAATTGTTTCCATGGTTAGTTACACTCACTGTTAAAAATGTACACCTTACTTCCATTCTGAATTTGTCTGCTTCAACTTCTAGCCACTGGATCTTGTATCTTTGTCTACTAGATTGAAGAGCCAATATAAAATATTTGTTCCTCACATAAGTACTTATAGATTGTGGCTATACCACTTCTTAACTGTCTCTTTGTTAAGTTAGATAGACTCAAGGACCTCAATCACTTTAAAGCATGTTTTCTAATCCTTTAAATATACTTATCTCTTCCCTGAGCCTGCTCCAATTTATCAAAATCATTCTGAATTGTGGGCATGAGACCTGGATATGGCATTAAGCAGCAGTTGCACCAGTGGCAAATATACAGGTAAAACAACCTCTCTACTCCTAATCAAGTTTCCTCCTTTTATGCATCCAAGGATTACATTAGTCCTTACTCGCATGCTTCAACATAGCCAAGTGTGTAAGCATTTCCTGTATTAGAGTCGCAGTTTGTAGCCTTATATATTTGCACAACAATTTTTACCTGAGAAATTTTGAAAACCTCTACTGAAGGTCACATTTGAATATTTGACCATGAGAGTCCTAATCACTGCCTAGGCAGCTGAAAATATGGCTAGTTTTCTTCCAGGCCTTTAGATAAGGTTTGGAAGATATAGGCTAGCGCGATCTAATCATAAATATGAGATCTTTGGGTTAAGTGGCATATATAGTATGTGGAGATTTATACAAACAGCTCTTGTTAACTGTATTGTGTGCAGAGGAGATGGAGGGGGAAACAGAGACTTACACAAAAAAAGAAAAATGTATTATTTTTCTGGCATCCTTGTAAGAGAGAGTGACTCATTTGAGCTTTACATTTTCTTTCTGTGAAAATCTCAGATTATTATATGAAGTAATAGGAGGGTGGTAGGAGGCTGACTTTTATCTTAGTGCCTATAATTTTTTTTCATTTTGCTGCACCTTAGAGAATAAGTTACAAAATAAAAGATGAATGCATCTATAAAAGTTCCAGAAACCAACATGTTAGTGTGGACCTCTTCACCCAGCACATTACTCACCATTTTTAAAAAAAATCACAAACAGTAAGATCCTGAGACAATAAGGATATGTACGATTAAAAACAAGACTGAATTCAGTGCTCTGAACAAATGATTTTACTCAGGTCATCTTATAATGCGAGCTCTGCTCAAGGAGTGAGAATATCTGATGTGGTAGTAAGCTTCCATTTCAGAGCATACCTCTCATACTATCCTGCAGTTAGTGTCTAAGACCTCTGCCTATCACTTCACATCAGGGAATAGCTACAGTGGGTTAATTATGCCAGGCTGCTCCCTTGCAGTATCATCATCTTATAAAGGTATCCAAATGTTATTAGAAGGGTATGTGTAAAAAGAATAAGGCTGAACAGATAGAATAGATACTGTGGATTGTATGTGATAGGACCCATGGGAGCAGAGGCACAAATTGAGATAGCTAGATTCAGGGAGGCATTACAAAGGTAAATAAGTCAGCATTTGAAAGACATGCAGGTCAGTAACAAACACCTTTTTTTAAACTTTCTCCAGAGGACACAATCATAAAGATGACAGCTGCCACTGATCATTTCAAAAATTAGATTAATAAAGGAGACCAGTGAACTGCAACCCCTGGAGGAAGGTAGGGGAGTGAAGGGACATAAAAGGCAATCACGGGATCCACAAGACACCAAATACTTCATTACAATCTAAATCAAAGAAATTCCCTCCGTCTACCCATCTTTCCTTTCAAGTTTCAGCCTCTTGAAACACACACACATGATATAGACTTATCATAGTTATCATGATACACTTTCTCTTAATTTTATAGTAAAGGTACCTAGGTTTGCTAAAATTTTTGAATTTGAATAAGAGGTCACCAACATGTAAAGGTTGAGAAACAATGCTGTAAAGTATTACCTGCCTGGTAGCATTTCCCATTATAAAACCTTGCTTGCAGCGCTTATAATTTTGCTAAACTTTAATTATTAGGAATGAAATTTTCCATTCCAAGCATTTACCTCAGGCTAAATATTGTTGGAAAAATTCAGCCAAACAGTACAGTTTTTCCAATAATAAGTCAAGGAAAAAAAGACATTGTTTCAACTGTGTTAAAAAAATTTAGCAACCTTTTATTTGAACAGCTCTAGGCATTGGATCAGGGACTTGACATTTGTCAGAAGGGTTGCCTTTGTGTCAGGGATGTGCCATTTGCCATCCCTGAAAAATCTGCCCAATTTTGGTCCAGTTATTGGCTTCAAAAAATCACAATTTGCACATGCTCTGAAGAGACTCGATAGACCTTGGAATCTAAAAGCTCTGAAAAGTCTATCCATAGTCGACATGGGAAAATGCAGGGCTGATCAGGGCTTCCCCTGTAGTTGCAGCTTTGGCCTGCTGCAGACTATGCCAGATCTGGATACTGGAACTAAAAGCAGGAAGACCCTCTCTTCTGTGTTCTCAATTGCAACTCTTCTGGATCAGAGAAGGAAGCTGCCTAATTCCAACACAGAGGGGACAAGAGCTGGGATGAAAGGGAAACTGAGTAAAGGAGCCTGGACAAGGACATAGGACTAGAGGCTTGTGAACGAGTGATGGGAAAGTAGGACTTGTGGGAAAACGAGGGGAAGTGACTATTTGTCTGGACAACGAGACTGGGATAGGATGTGCAAGGAGATTTACCAAGGACAAAAACATGACAGTCGGCCTCATTGAAAAGGGAGGTTAGTGGTTTACAGATTATTGTAATAATTCAATGATAATATTATAATTATTGTAATCTAGTGTCTTTTTAAGTCCATGATTTTCAGGATCTAGCAAAGTTATGAATTTAAACTCCCAGACTTGTGTTTTGAGGGTATTGTAAATTTCCTTGGAGGATGAGGATTCTGAAGTCAGATATGGAGTAATTGTTTTGTGAAGCGGTTTTGTTAGAGATGATAGGGTGTTTTTTTCCTCTTTATCATTTTTCTGTGTAAATTCATTAATGAGTGTAGAGACTGTTTGGATTCACCCATGTAGTTGCGGGGGGGGGGGGGGGTGGCATTTAAACACTAAGTTGTGATAGGCATGCTTAAGATGGGGTAGACTAGGTCCAGAAGCCCCTTGCTGTAGGCCTATGGTCCTACCATACTCCAGCCCGGAGAGGAGCAGAAGAGAAGTCCTCCAAATAACCTAGAGTGCTTAACAGGATACAACCAATGAGGGAGGCTGTGGGAAAGCAGCAAATTAGGGCCCAGAAAGCTCCATATTAAAGGATCTGCAGGACCAAAGTCACTCAGTTGATGCCTGGAGCTGGAGGAGAGAGGCGTGTGTTCCTGGCTGGCTGAAAGTGCAGCAAGATCATGAACAGCTCAGTGCTGGCTGTGATGGAGGAATCAAGAGAGAATTCATTATAGGCTGCTAGGACTGAGCCCAGGGAAAGCCACAGGAAAACGGTGTCTCTAGGGAGAAAGCCCTGGGGAGATTGCCCAATGCAAGGGCCAGGACAAGTTAAAGACTGTATACACAGGAAAAGGTTTGTTATGTTTCACATAGAGACAATGTGTGTCTCTTGGCTGGAGTGCTGAATCATTGACAGCCCAGCTGTGGAAACACCAAAGAGCGGTGGAAGGTATAAACTCAACCAGAGAATGCTCATGAAAGATGGGTGCCAGCCCATTATGAAGACCCATGGATCTTGACAGGTGATTGGTGGTGGTGTATTGATCATTGAAGCAGTGAATCCAAAGGACTGATCTGGATATAGCATTTTAGATCCAAAAAGGGCTTCAAACCTGGAAATTGGCATTAGGCCTCAATATAATATTAGAGTTACTTCTAAATACTATAGGATGTTTTCCAATGTTTTCCATGAAGAATCAGTTACACTTTTTATTGATTTTTACATAATGATCAGATAAGCAAAAAAAGAAGAAATATATGACAAGAACAAGAATGTCATCATAATGAAGTCTTCCGGTGAACAGATAACAAAAAAGAAAAAGGAAATTACAAGTTCCCAAATCTGCCTGGCATGTGCTGTTAGAACTTTCATGTAATCATCGTGTGTGTGTGTGTGTGTGTGTGTGTATAAGTTTTGTAGAAAAGAATCCAGTTATCTGCCTTTTTATAACAAAATGTGTTTAACATTTTGCTATAGAATAGAATAAAGTTATTGCATAACAAAACTTTAGCACAAATGAGAGCCTACTAGTTCCCTTGTCACAACTGTTGTATGATATTAAGAAATAAATGATCCCTTTCTCCACAGAGCAATATACAATATGCTGACTTTTGAAATGTGTCTCAATAACAAGTCATATGTCAATGCATGAGGGAATTGGTGTTTCTATTTTTAGCAAATTTATATCTTTCACTTTAATTTAACTCTACCTCTTACAAATGTTATAAGTACTGGCATTTCACTATTAGGTTTCATGCAGATCAAGAGGGTATTATAGTTCAAAGAAAGGACTCTGGTAAGTATTGACTCAGAAGGGCAACTTCTATAAGTGTCAGTTAAGCTTCCTTATTTTACTGGCCCCATATTGAAAAAAGGAACAAGTCCTTTAAAGGTCAAACAATGATCTGATGCTGAAACTGTCCTTGGAAGCTCTGCATGTTATCAGGTTGTTTAAAAATAACTCTGTCCGTATAATATATTTCTGGCTTCATAAAATATTGAAAGATTTCAAATGATTGCAAACATCAACTTTCTCAGTCTTTCCTGCCAAAAATATGCCTCAGGCTTGCTTGGAAGTATATATATTAAATATAATAAACTTCTACCTAATGTTAAGGCTATTTTCCCTCTCCCTACTTTTTAAATAATCCCTTAGTTTTCTAGAGACATATATTATGACCTTAAAGAGCCCCATATTCACCATTGATTGAGATGTTCTGTACAAAGAATACCTTCTGAGATAGCATCTTAAAAGTTTCGATTGGCTGAACATCAGTATCCTACATTCTGTTGTTGTATTTGAAGTTGTTTCAATGAAACATATGGCAATACTTCATATGTAGTGAGACTAGGAAAGGCCACAGCCAGACTTTCATTTGCAACAAAGGAGACTCAGGCAGCACTGATGGTCTATCCAGAAAAGAATCCACTGTCCTAGAGACTCCTTAGAGGTGGCATGTATGCAATGAAGACTGTTTGACCTCTGGGGACTGCCTAATCCCCATGTGACATCAAGGGTCTTTCCAGCAGTTGGAAGAAAGTCATATAAAGATGTTGTCACTGGATCTCTTTTCTCTCTCTTCTTCCTCTCCCCACTTTTCAACACCTGGAAGAAGGCCTACAAGAAAAAAGATTTTGAACTGGGGAAGTTTAGTTCCAGTCTGGAAGGCAGTTCCAGTCTGAGTACTGACAACTTGTAACCTATTTGTGCCACCTGTCAACAGAAAACATTGCTTGATTCAAATCCTGTTTCTGTAAATGTATTTTTTCTTAAGTAACCAACTTTGATCTCTATGCTGGCTATTTATAATTTGTACATATCTTCAGCTGATGTATATTATATCTCCATTTACTATAATTTATCCTAGTACATATCTGGCCTTTAAGCATTACTAATCAGAAGATTCACTAAGCACACACAGTTATTTAAGCACTAGGTCAATATGAAGACTTTTCAGAGTATTAACATATCCAAATCATTTTAAGTTAGCTAATAAGATGACAAAAGTTACATTTTCATTAAACCAAAGCAAACCATTATGCATCACTGCTGTGATTTTGAGAAGCATCAATTAGTCACGCTTCCAGAACTTCCACAGTGACTTTATATGGTGCTATAGATACATTATGTATCTATTCGAATTATAAATATCACATCTAAATTCACATGCTTCCCTTAATGTGCCCACAGATAACTTGGTCTCCCTGGCTACAGAAATGACATGAGATGCAAAGGGACCTTTGTTCCTCAATGGTGATTACATAGCACCTACAACATGAGCCAATCCTGCCTAGTATCCAATGACATAGTTCTATTGATGATGCAGGCTAATTTAAAAAAATCCTGTGGTCTAAGCCCACCAGAACATGGGGTGTTGTCCCCACATAGCTTTCCCTCTGTCGTCCCAACTTCCACATTGAGTGGTTGTGCTAGGAGGTCTCCTCTCCCCTTCCTAGGACCAGTTCATGGAACTCCCTCCTTGTCTCAGAAATATCTGCAGTTTCCTCTTCCCACTGGGAACTAGAGGGGTGGAAACAAAGTTTCCCTTTCCCCACACAGAGGGGCACTAGTGGCAACTAGGAGGGTCCTGCCACACTTACCTCATCTGCGTGGGTAGTTGGTAGTACCTGGAAATCTTCTCTTGCCACATACAGTGCTCTGTGGAAGTAGGATTAGTGGAGCACCTGAGAGGTTGGGGTCTGAGCTAATGTGCCGTTGAGATGGATGCCATTTCATCCCTTTCAGATCAGTTATTTTCCGTCTATATCTGCAAACTTGGGAGGATGTTACAGGAACAGTTATGCTTGTATCACATTTTCAAGCTTTTCCCTGATCCATCTTTTCTCAAGACTAAATGTGTCTTTTCTTGTAGATAAAAGGGTTAGAAACCATTTGTATTGGTTTCTTCTGGATTCTGTTCAATTTGTCCATATCTTTCCTGAAGTGTGCAGTATAGAATTGGAGATTCTCCATAGTATATCTCCTACCATGATGTCACATCTATTTTTTCCCCTTTTTTATCTTTATCTAAAGACTTTTGACTGGTCTACTTCTCACTTTCTCTGGACTTCAAATGTAAGTTAGTATATTTTTGATGTATAATGTAACACCTCCATTTGATCCTCACTTGTCTTCCTGAACAAGACATAGTTATGGATATCAATATTACAGTCATGAGATTTATCACGTGACTGACTCTGTGATTCCAATTAAGCCATAATTTAATTTATGGACTAATACATCCACTTCTTCCTTTTTATTTCTCATGTTCTTGACATTTGTGCTTAGGTATCTAAGGGTATGTCTACACTAGCCCCCTAGTTCGAACTAGGGTGGCTAATGTAGGCATTTGAACTTGCAAATGAAGCCCGGGATTATTCCACAGGGAGTAACAGTTAATCCGAACTAAGGATTTAGTTCGGATTAACTTCTGACTGCCGCGTGTAGCCGTGGGCAGTCAGTTCGAACTACGGGGATTTAAAAATGACGCCCGCCCGGGAACATGCAAATGAAGCCCGGGATATTTAAATCCCGGGCTTCATTTGCAAGTTCGAATGCCTACATTAGCCACCCTAGTTCAAACTAGGGGGCTAGTGTAGACATACCCTAAGATATTGAGTAGATTTCCCTCACTGTTACATAAGCAGTTCCTACTTGTGGTGGAGTATACCTGGCTTTTATAGCACCTTGCTTGAGTCTGTGCTACACCTTACCCCTGCTACACCTTACCCCAGGAAAAAGCTCTTTGAAAAGAAAAGTGCATCAGGTATTAGAACTCCAGGCTTGCTTAGAGAGGTGTCTGAGGGCAGCCATTTTCAGAACCACTGAGATCTGGCTTTTCAGTAGCTAGAAGGGATTGGAAGTGGTAGGAACCATCAATAACCAATCAAAGCCCAACAGACCTCCGCTAGCTGAGGAGGAGCTCAAAGACTTGAGTGCAACTGACTATTCTACTTAACATCCCAGCCAAGGGGGATGGAAATATTTTTCCGATGGGCAACCAGGAATTTCCAATAGGCTATGTCATTCATTTCCTACAGTGCTGAGGAAAATGATATACACAGCAACAACACTAACAAAGGAAATAGAGAAGAGGGAGGATATCCAACATAGCAGCCAGCTGACATCAAACCCAGAAATCAGAGAGAACTTTTATGATGCGTACAATATCTCTGCAAACAGCTATAATGATAATGTAGGAGAACATGTACTCATGATTCATGAACTCTGTAACAATTCTGTATCCATCTCACTGCTTTCTCAATGCCTACTCCAAATCAACATCTGAATGAAGAGCAATTGGCTAAAGCTTACCCCAAGAAAAGCAAGACATTGTTGGTCATAAGAGTGATGTGTTTTGAAGAACATACCTCTTCCATAATCTCTCCTCAAGAACCCCTACCTACAGGTAGGTAAGCTAGTCTTTGTCTTTGACTTCTCAGCATTATTTGATGTCCAAAGAAAAATGGCAGCAAAAACAATCTATTTCCAAGCATGCCTTGCCAGAATATTATTCTATTAGGCAGACCTACAAACTATAATTCTTGTATTCAGCCTTCTAAGATCGCTTACTGCAACTTTTTTTTATGTAAGAAAGAAGTTTCATACCTGAAAAAGCTCAAACTGGTACAGAACAAAGTAATCTTTTTTCCTATCATTATATGTCACAGTGAATGTATCACTCTGGCGGTCTGTTCTCTACACTGATTTTCTATGAATTTCAGAGTTTATTTTTATGTCTTCATTCTGATTTTTCAAAACGAACTCTGCCCATGACAAAACAACACTGAAAAAATTAAACAGTCTTCCAATATGTTAGGCTTGTGACTAAAGAACATAGACCTTTTACAGGAGCTAGTTTTGGACAACTGTACTAACATCACAAGAGAGAGAAAGCAGCTACTAACCTAACCAAATTCAGAGCTAAGCATAAACCTGAATTCTCTCAGTAAGGTCTATACATAGATATACAAAACAACTTTTTCTTCTTTGCTAGTATGAGTGGTTATGCTATTCTTCGTACAGGTTAGGAGAGGAGAAAGAGATTGTTATTGTTGTTTATATCTTAAATATGTAGATGGGATGGGAACTTTCTAAATACCTGATTGATAGGCAAGTAGATATCATTAATTGTTCTGCATACTTTCATCACGCTTTCAGGATGAATAATTTTGCCATAGTTAATCTTGTGTCATGCACAGTAGCCACTATTAGATTAAAATCTAGTTTACAATATTTCAGGTGTGCTTTTTAAATTGTGCTTCCAACTTTCATTCTATTGCGTGAATAACAGAGAAAGGAAGAAGGAGCAAGCATTTTGATGGTAAACATAGCTGTTCAGAGGAAATGAGCAGAACTACCAGTATAGCATGGCTGCTTATGGTGTAATTTTGGTATAATAGGAGCAGTGGTGACAACAGTAGCAGTGTCTGGGAGGAAAAATCAAAATGTCAGAAACATGATTATGTATGAAGAAATCAAACTTAGCACCTGCCTTAGAAAGAAGATGTTGCAGATATAAAGTGTAGATGCTTGTTTAAGAGAATGATGTTTGAAATTATAGTGACCATAATGGGAGTATTTTCATTGCCAATACAGAGTACTATACAAATAACTACCACGGCTAATCAGAATATGAGTTTGTGTCTAATTAGTTGTGTGGAAATATATCTAGGACTGAAAAACCTTCAAATCCATGTTCAGTGAAACACAGCTACTCATTTCTTTTCAGTAGATTACAGAATGCAGGAGACTTATCGTGACCATCATAATAACCATTAAAGGCACATATGTGCCAATGTGTGTTATCCAGCTGAATTTCAAGTCAGTCTGGAGGAAAGAAGATAGGTACTTAGAAGAATTTTGAATGGGATTGGAGATGTTTTGAGGAAACAATAGAAGAGAAACAGCCCCGTTAAAAACTTTCTGTCAAGAGTTTTGAAAACCTGTCGCTGGTAGCACAGACACAAACATACACACAGAAAAGCACATACCAACTCTCAGTCAAAGGTAAATTTATCACACAAAGCATTTACAAATGCAGTAGCAGACTCAGAAGGCTGGGGAGGACAGACTGGAAAGACAGCTTCTAATTACGTGGATTGAGCACAAAATTGAGTCATATTTATAGGCAACTGTGTGTCACTCTAGCAGCTTATTCAGACTTGTGGGTGCAGTTCTTCTGTGGGCATATGAACATTCTGTGATGGGTGTGTTTAAATAGTGCATGCACATATCATTGTGCCATTAAAATGCAGATACACCATGGAGTCCTTACTGAAGTTCCTTTGAAACTTTCATGCCAAGAGGTGGATACATTGCATTATTTATTCATAAGAACATAAGAATGGCCGTACTGGGTCAGACCAAAGGTCCATCTAGCCCAGTATCCTGTCTGCCGACAGTGGCCAGCACCAGGTGCCCCAGAGAGGGTGGACCGAAGACAATGATCAAGCGATTTGTCTCCTGCCATCCCTCTCCAACCTCTGACAAACAGAGGCCAAGGACACCATTTTATCCCCCGGCTAATAGCCTTTTATGGACCTAACTTCCATGAAATTATCTAGCTTCTCTTTAAACTCTATTATAGTCCTAGCCTTCACAGCCTCCTCTGGCAAGGAGTTCCACAGGCTGACTACACGCTGTGTGAAGAAGAACTTTCTTTTATTAGTTTTAAACCTGCTACCCATTAATTTCATTTGGTGTCCTCTAGTTCTTCTATTTAGGGAACTAATAAATAACTTTTCTTTATCGGCCCTCTCCACACCACTCATGATTTTATATACCTCTATCATATCCCCCCTCAGTCTCCTCTTTTCTAAACTGAAAAGTCCAGTCGCTTTAACCTCTCCTCATATGGAACCCGTTCCAAACCCCTAATCATTTTAGTTGCCCTTTTCTGAACCCTTTCCAAGGCCAAAATATTTTTTTTGAGGTGAGGAGACCACATCTGTACACAGTATTCAAGATGTGGGCGTACCATAGTTTTATACAGGGGCAGTAAGATATTCTGGGTCTTATTTTCTATCCCTTTCTTAATAATTCCTAGCATCCTATTTGCCTTTTTGACCGCCGCTGCACACTGCGTGGAAGTTTTCAGAGAACTGTCCACGATAACTCCAAGATCTCTTTCCTGATTTGTCGTAGCCAAATTAGCCCCCATCATACTGTACGTATAGTTGGGGTTATTTTTCCCGATGTGCATTACTTTACACTTATCCACATTAAATTTCATTTGCCATTTTGTTGCCCAATCACTCAGTTTGGTGAGATCTTCTTGGAGTCCCTCACAGCCTGCCTTTGTAATTGAAATGCTAATTGTATGTGACAATGAATGCTAGCACTGTGTCTTGTCTGCAGTGTCATTCTCTATGGTGATGAAGTTTCTGGGAACATGGGTATTGACAAAGTGGTCTTGGGAACAGTGTCTTTCCAGGAGGAAGGCCAGTAGTGAAGAACTGGACCCTTTATTGAAGACTGTGAATGCCTTGTTGATGGCTTCTCTTGGCAGATGTGCTGTGTGTGCAACCACTGCTCAAAAACTCCATCTCTATGCTGACAATATAGATCAGCGGTTCCCAACCTTTTCCAGATGGGGATCCATTTTGACAATTCTGGAAGACTTGGTGATCCAGGGCAATTCAAAAAATGTGTGAATGGCTCCTTAAGATCCACCTGGGGAGACACCTGCTGACCCTTTTGAAATGTAATGGCAACCCGTGACGGGGCAGAAACGCTCCGCACTCTGGCCCCGCTGATCGCCGCTTGGCTGGCGGCGCCGGGAACGGAATACCGGTGGTGCGGCAGCTGTTTGTCCGCCGCCGCACAGGCACACCTCCACACACTCCCCGGGAGCCGGAGCGTCTCAGGGACGGGGTGATGTTGGGTTGCGATGGACGCCGGCAACCCGGAAGGGAGGCTGGCAAAAGGGGGTGGGGCCCCCCAGAGAAGGACGCCGGCGGGGCGATTTAAGCCCATGCTGGCGCGAGGAAAGGGGGGAGAGGAGAGGCTCCTGGAGGGAAGCCAGCGGTGGACGAGCCCCAAGAAGGGGAGGTGAGGAAAGGGGAGTTGCCCCATGAGGGGGGACCCTGGTGGATACGCCGACCGCGGAGAGAGGAAGTAGCCCAGGGTGGGCGAGGATAGCCCGTGGGCTGGCGCGTTATGGTGGGACGCCCCGCCAGCTGGACCGGACTGCAGCGGAATCCGTGTCCTTAGGGCCCTGGGCTGGGGTCCGTGAGAGGGGGCGGGCCTGGACCCCCCTCTCTCCGTGGTGCAGCCCGGCGAGCACAGGGCTGAGCAGACAGCGCCATCACAAAGCGCGTGCCCGAAGGGCAAAGACTAAATTGAACTTGAGTGCGAGAGGATGCCGGGTGTGATGAGGGGAACACAGGGACATGCGCCGGGAAGGACGACCCGGGGAGTTACAAGTTTATGCATGTTTACACAACCCATATTTGGGTCCTGACCCATAGGATGGGAAACCCTAATATAGATGATTATTGCCATGGAACTTCCAGTTATGGTGAGTTTACTGAACGCTATGATGAGAACAGATATATTTGTCCCTTGCCAGTTTGTGTGTTAGCCTTCATTCGGCATGGAGACTGTACTCCTTGCACCACCAGTTGATTTTCTCTTCATAATTGGCAGGAGACAAGACGATTAGACTGGTAGTCAGATTCATCGACTTTTTGTAATACTTTCCATCATAGGGTGGTGGTGAGTCATTAATCTGTCTATCACACGTGCTGCTCTTGGGTGGGAGTGTTTCTGACTGTATTCAAAGGATATTCATGGGCAATTACTTCTTCAGTGCCAAGGCAAGGGAGTTTTAAGGTGGGTATAACCCTTCTGCCCGGTGTGTTCAATATCTCAGGATTAATCTCCATCCAGCTGAAACAGAACTAGCTCGAGACCCCATCCAGTAACCTGGGAAATTTAGGTGCCTCTGAAAGGCAATACTTTCCCACTCACAAGCACAGCATCTGAGTGTAAAAAAAAAAACGTTTAATAAAAGGGAGGGAAGTAACTTGGCATTAATTTGGGAAAACACCAAAACCAGGGTTCATAAACAAAAGCCCCAAGGAAAAGTCCCACCCCAAGTAGGTTGGACAATGTCATTTTCCTCTCAGTTTCTTAAGCCCAGGATGTAAATGTCCTCTTCCCATGCCCAACCCTTGCCTGCAGAAAGTCCTAATGACATAAAACAAACAAACAATGGGTACTTAAGAACAATTAGTACTTCTAATCAGCTTCATGTAGCATGGACACTCTGGCTACATCTAGACTGCACTGGTAAATTGGAAAAAGATGTGCAATTTTTGGTTTGCAAATTGCGTATCTTTTTCCAATTTACTTTCAAAAGAGGCTTTTCTGAAATTTGGCGTGTCTACATACTGCCAAATTTTGGGGAAAAAAGTGCTCTTTTGACATCTTTATTCCTCGTAGAACAAGGTTTACAGGGATGGTGAAAGAGTGCATCTACTTTTTCGAAAAATGTTGTGAAAAAGCGGATGCATTCCTTAAACGTGCCATTGCTTTTCCGGGATACCTCTGGTATCCCGAAAAAGCAATGCAGTCTAGGCATAGCCTCTAATTGACTATTTCTTTCCCCTTTTTCTTTTTTTCCCTTTTTTTCCCTTCTCCCCAACTGCATCCCTATCACCTATTTATTTAGAAACTGGACCTTTAATAACTCCATTCATCTCAAGAAGTGGGTTGAGCCCACAAAAGCTCATGATACTATCTACATGTTTTGTTAGTCTCTAAGGTGCTGCAGGACTATTTGTTGGGTTTTTTTAGTTTTTCCAGTTACAGACTAACTCGGCTACCCACTGAACCTTCTTTGCACCTCACTCATAACTGATTCTCTTAGCCAGTGCAGATCTGGAGTTCAGAGGTGCATCGCAAAGCTTATCTCCCATCATGGATGGAGGGAGGTAAAGAGGCATCTTACTCATCTGGCTACTCGCCATTGGCCTGCTCACCACTGCTGCATTGCTGACTGATTGTTGCACCTCTCTACTGCCACCCTGCAGGAAGTTTTCATGGGGAAAAAGGGGCTCCAAAAAGACAGGGTGCAGTTACTCTCTGGCGGATAAAAAAAGATAGGAAGTAACCCAGAGAGGAAGCAATGAGACCTTGGCTGTAGCAACACTAGGCTGGAGCTGACAGTAGAAGGAGAGAGTTTTAATTTAAAAGAGATGATTAATTGGAAAAGAAACTAATAAGGGGGAGTGGTATAAAAGAGTCTGTAAAATCATAACTGGTGTGGGAAAAGTGCATAAAGGATAGTTCTTTATGCCTTTCCATAACACAAGAACTATGGTTTACCAAATGAAATTAATAGGTAGCAGGTTTAAAACAAACCAAAGGAAGCATTTCTTCACACAACATACTGTCACCACATGGAACATCTTGCCAGAGGATGTTATGAAGTCCAACACCGTAACAGAGTTTAAAAAAGATCTAGATAAATTCATAGAGGATAGATCTATCAATGGCTATTAGCCAGGATGGATAGGAATGGTGTCCTTAGCCTTTGTTTTTCTGTCAGAAGCTGGGAATGGGTGGCAGGGGATGGATCACTTGATGATTACCTGTTCTGTTCATACCCTCTGGGGCATCTGTCATTGTCCTCTGTTAGAAGACAAAATACTGGGTCAGACCTTTGATCTGACCTAGAATAGCCATTCTTATATTCTAAGAGACCCTAGGTTCCCCTACCAGACACTGACAAAGATGGAGAAAAAATTCCTAAGATAAGGAGTGTAAGGCTCATGAAGCCCAGAGACAGACAGAAGACTTGATATAAGGTCATTAGACTACAGTTTGGTTGGACTGTGTCGTGCCCTTCCAAGATAACAAAAACATGATCTGACCAAAGGGCTAAGTTACAAGAAGAGACCATCACTGCAACATTGTGACTTTTGGCAAGCGATGCCATACTGAAAGAAAGCCACTATGCCCCACTGTGCCAAAAGAAGTTGTGCTTATGGTAAGAAAATCCTGTAACAGACAGCACTGGTGTTCCCTACCTTTAATGGAGTGTTGTGGAGAACAAAGAGCCTTTGTATTCTCCTTTCCCCAAAAGGAGAAAGGTAGGAAATGAGGAATGGGGGAGCCTGGCTCCATATATCTTACTAAGGCACCACATAGTGGAGCTAAATTGGTGTCCGAGAAGAAAAGAAAACTGTACCCAGAGAAAATGTTCCCTCTATTTATTTCCATCCATGTGTGAAATAAATGTTATGTGTACTGAGGCTTATGCAGATGTGCACCACCAATAGAAACACATGATGGTGGTTGGGTGGCACCTGAATCTCTCCCGAGTGGCGACCCAAGTGCTCAGCATACATGGAACACAGTCCGGGGAAGGGCTTAGGCAAGGTGTTTCACAAAGGGGAAACAGAGAAGGAATTGCAAGTGATTTAATGAAAATCCATTTTTGGAGTTTTTCCTACATTGTAGCAGCCATGCAGTGACCTCAGTCAGAGCTTTGAGCATGTGCCTAATCTAGTTTGCTGAATATTTTAAAATCTGCATTGTTTTTGCAATAAATTCATTGCACGGATTCAAGCAGTGTACATAGTAGGCAGAGGTTATATATATTTTCAGTGTGGACAAAAGTAATTTTTAAATTTGTGTTTGCAACATGAAAGTTTAGGATTACAGATTTCTGCAAATATTCTGCTCTATTTGGTTAAAACTTGCTTTTACTGTCAGTAAACTCATTCACTAGAATATTCATAAAAAGGGTAAGGATTGTGGGCAGAATAAAAGCAGATTTTTAAAATATGACATTTGCAAAAAATATTTGAACAGTATTATCCCTGATTTTATGAAGGATCCATAATACACTTATAATAGATATCAAACCCATGCAAACTTTCTTTCAGTCATCCTTTTGTTATGAATTCACATTCTTTTTTTCCTTTTAAAATACTTGGTAATAAAAAAGTGATCTTCTGAAACCCGATTCTCCTTTAACTTACAGCACGTTTGCATTATTATTGCTTCAGACTCCTATTGGATGAACAGAAAAGATTCAGGCTCCTAGTTCAGAGTGTTGGTAAAATTCAGATTCCCAGATAGCAAAGCACAATAAATAGCACTTACGTTTGCTTTGCACAGCTCATCCAGTTGAGTAGGATAAAACAAGAGCGGTTGCTAGGTGATATAGATGAATAGGCTGTGTGTGGAAACAGTTACGTCATTTGAACTCATTGACTACAGTTCCAAAAAGTCTGAAGTATAATAATCGGTGAGATGCAATATTTGTTGACTTCTTTCTATTTAGGGTTACATGCTCTAGATTGCTGTGTGGGTGAGCAAGGAAGATTGAAAAGAAGATTAAACAAAATCCACAGATCATCATACTCTTCACAGAATACATCATACTCTTTCTTTCTGGAATGAATATTTTTTACATCATTAATGTCTCTAATATCAAACTCTCCCTTCCTCCCACTAAAAAACTATCTCTGGAAAGGTGTCATCAGTAACTTCATGTATAGAGGAAATTTTAATTTTTATTATTTGTAGTAAATTTAAAAACTAGATAAAGCTAAGAGCCCAACGAGGATACAAAATTTGTATCTACACCAGATCAATAATCTTCAAACATGGTTCACTGATATCTGTGGGTATAAAGTGGATATCCGTAGATTTGCAGTGCTTAAGATCAGTATTCCATTTAAGCTGTGCACTTATGCAGCCACTCATGAGAAATTCAAATGCTGCCTCTCTGATTAGCAGAGCACCACCTGAAAGATTTTTGTTTCTAAAAGGATGGAAAAATACACATATGGATGGAAAAGATTAGAACATTACTCTAGATTTAAAATTTGGATTCACATCTATCCAGGATCTTCACATGATCTGTGGACATCCATGACTGAGGATATTGGATATGAATGTGGATGTTGGATACAGATGTCAGTGGATATAAAAGGAATATTCACAGATTTTCAGAGCTCTAAATAGAGTTGGTGATGGTCACAGAAACTTTCAGAAGCTTTATGTTTTGTAATGTTGACATGTAACAATTCCCAAATATTTTTCAAAACTCAAATTCAGTGAAAACATTCCCATAGTTGGACCAGGTCCTGAATGAAAACCCAAACTTTTGAACTAAAACATCTTGACCTAATTTTTTTATGAAGTATTATGTGAGATGGCAAGAAAACATCTGAAGATGTTTCAAAATGAGATTTTTCTAGTCCCATCTGAGTTATGGGCACTGTAACTGATTGCATTCAAATTCCCACTCTTTACATTGCCACACTCAAATTTCTTCTGTCTTTTAAGAATAAGCAAGCAACACTTCAGAAAAAATGTCTCAGAAGGAGAGCCGTGTTATTATGTAACTTTAAAAACCAAGTAATCTTGTGGCACCTGAGAGACTAACAAATATATATACTGTCATGAACTTTTGTGGGCAAAACCCACTTCCTCATGTACTCATTTTGTTAGTTTTTAATGTGGTACAGGTCTACTTGTTGTTTTACAAAGAAAAAATAATTTTTGAGATGTGTGGTGAGTATCAAAATTGGACCTGTAATAAACTATCCCATAGCGTTCTATGTCATCACTACTGTGGTTCCATAATTCTATTTTCTCAAAGCCAGATATCTCAGTGACAACTAAGGGGCCTCACACATGCTTACTTTAGAGGGGACACATAGCAGAGTGCTTTCCTGGATGGATATTTAAGTCTTTGTTCTGATCTCACTTACACTAGTGTAAATTGGAAGCAATGCCTGAATTAAACAGCCACATTGAAATGAAGCTCTTTCCTAACTAAAATCAGAAGTTCAGATTCTGATTTCCATTATTCATACTGAGCAGTACCTTACTACACCAGTGGCTGCATTGATTTTGATGGGAACACTTGAACGATAAAGAAATATGAGATCTGAGGTCAGAATATTGGCCAGCATTTTTAATGTTTGTTTTATTCATATCTTAAAATAAAATACTTTCTTGTCTGTACTTAATCATTCCAGATCTATAAAATAAAGACTTTCAGAAAATAACTTTTACATAGATTTTGAAGACTTGTATAATAGAAAGTCATCTTGCTTTTTCCATCACAATTGTTAGAATCTTCAATAAACGAAGGGCTTTCACTAAAGACAATGCAAAGCAGATTGCACAATATATATATAATGATGATAGCCACTTTGAAAGACTGGTAAATTAGCATTAAGAACTTTCAACTAACAATTCAGTAAGATCCTTTCTTTAATAGATTCCCATTAATCATAAAGCTTATTCTCTTGTCTCTGCAAACACTGGAGATAGAATCTAACTGCAAAACATTTTTTGAACTGTACAGAGAAAAAGATTACTCTCTAATATTTAAAGTTTATGAGAATATGAAAATAATGAAATAAATTTGTGTGTTCTTCCAGGCTACAGTTCAGGATATTACAAATTTTATGCAAATTAAACATTCCAGGGAATTGTGAACAGATCATAATGGATATTACAATAGCCTGCCAAACACACAGTAGATTTCTTTATCTATATTTTATTATCTACACATTTTGCAAATTACTTTTACATGAACATATTTCTATAATGCCACAAGTTTGAAATTAATTATTTCCATTGTTTTTCTCTGACATATATAAAATAAATGAATGTTAAGGTTGCCCAGTCAAGCAGTCAAAAATTAGGAAATCCTGAACTGAGGTTACCCATACAACCATAATTTGGGCCCTTTGCATGTAGGCACTAATACACAGCCCATAATTTATGATCATATACTGATTATTTTCAACAGCTGTGCCCTGTTACCATATCTTGTAATGGGAAATGTTGAGCAATCCTAAGTATATGTAGTGCTAACTATGTTGGATACAATGATAGGCTAGATCATGATTGGCTGTGACCCCGGGGTTTCTTGGTGCCAGCTGGCAAAGGGTATGGGTGTAGATTAGGATTACAGGAATCCACTGAGTCTGGTATCTAGTCTGGCCTTTGAGATCTCTACCAACAACCAGTAATGCACAGGTCATCTTATTCATTGTGAAATATATGCATAAGTAATGGCTAAGAAGTTATGTTTCTAGAAGTCATGATGTTTGTTGAAACAGATTCTGGGCACCGTGTATGAAGCAAGCGGAAGGATTTATTAACATATAGTGCTGGTGGAGTGTCACTTCGCTTGTTAGGCTTGGTGAAAACTGCCAGACAAAAGGTTACAACTAATTATGTAGGATGCTTAATGGGCAGATGAAGTGATGGGGGGGGGGGGAATCCCGGACCCCTGGATAGGTGCTAATCGTGAGGCAAAAGGAGAGCAATAATCTAAAGGTTAATAGTGTTTTCTGCCCATAGCTTACAGAATACCTTATATCTAGTTAAACAAGCATTTAAACAAAGCAGACATCAATTATCAGTTACGTGTTAAGTGGCAATGTGTCTGTTAACTTCAGGAAGGTATCTTTGCACAGATGTGATCCATTGGTGTTGCACTTGGAGATTAAAGCAGAGAGAGTAAGCATTTGTTCCTTGCACCATTGAATATGTTATGTCCTGTCACTCACCCGTTGTCTGGACCGTTAGCTCTATGATGACCCTCCTCCAATGGGCTAGGTGGGGTGTGGGGGGCGGGGGGTGGGGAGTACTGTGTCTGTGTGCTAGTTCCAGACTTGAAATTTAGAATAGGGGTTCTTAATAGAATATCATAGCCTGCCTCAGAAATTTTAACCCTACATGTTAAAAGCAGATCACCAGAAGGTGACTGATCTTGAACAAATTCTGTTAAGGCAGGGAATGGGAGAAGATTATGTCTTTGTTTAATTGTGTGTGTAGTGTGCATCCGCATGAAGAGCCAGATGGTAATTAAAAGATTTCAAGCTCAACACAACAGGAAGAGAAGAACCATCAGCTTTATATATAAAGTGGAATGGCAAAGAAACAGGAGATCTTTCTACTGAGAAGGCAAGAAGACAGCATGATTTGCCTCATGACTAGAAGATTACAACTACGACTGGCTGGAGTATATTGGAAGCCTTTGGATTGATCTTTTCCACTATATGATTTCCATGGTTGCTACTTGCTGTCATTTGAATCTTTAGGTGAACTTATACTTGCTTTCTCCGTAAACAAATCTAAGAGCTGTGTGTGGAGCTGAGTGTATTCTATGGTACAACTGGCAGGCTGGAGTGCACTGTTCTGCTGGGGACAGAGGATATGGGCATTCTGTGATAGTCCAGGAAATTGGGACTGGGCACACCTAGGAAAAGATTGGAGGACTTGAGGGCTGAATTGTGCCTCTCATTAGCCTGGTGTGAAGAACTGACCCACAGCAGCTGCAGATAAAGCTTCTTCGTGCACAGGGGAGGTGGTAGTTAGGTATGTCACAACAGTGAGTATCCCTGCAAAGTGTCACAGTGGCCCAACACAGGGAGGGGGAACAAAAGCCTGTCCTGCCCCTTCAAGGGGGTCAGCCAACCTTGCAGCCAAAATTCTGGGCCTAACATTTGTGGATCCTCACTTGGCAGCACTATACTCTCTCTAATAGGGTTGTTCCAAGATCTTGGCTCAAGTCTCACTCTGTTTCCAAATTATCTAGCAAAGCAGGCTTTTGTGTGCATGTGTGCATGTGGAGGGAGTGAGGGTGGTAGTGGGGCAGTCACATGGTACATCTTTCTAATGGTGTCACTACTTCTGTATTGACCCAGGCTACATTTAGGTTTCCTGGGGCTTACTGACTGAATAAGCCATAATGCTAGATCCTCATGCTGCTGCATGGACCATTTTCCTCCTCCCAATGCTTAAAATCCTCTTTTTAACCCTCTACAGTCATTAGCAATCATTACAGCTGTCAGCTCAAAGTCATGGTTTTGATCAAGCAAAGTCAGTGGGGTTATGTGGTAGAGTAAGAACTACTTATGCACAGGAGTTTGAAAGATGTGGTCTTTGGGTTTTAACTTGAAAGTCAAAGTTCACATATTAAAAATCTAGGGGCTAGATTCTCAACTAGTATAAGTCCATGGAGCTCTATTCCCTGCTAAGAATCTGGTGCTATTCTGAGTTTTTAAAATCAACCAGTAAAACCTAGATAATTTAAACTCCAATTCATGACTGCAAAGGAGATTGGTCTGCTTATATAAGCAGAAGATCTGAACCATAATTATTAAGTGGTCATTAGAACTATAATTAAAATCTGAAACAAAAGGCCTGTGCTGGGCTTTCAACTGAAAGTATATGTGGAAGAAATAAAATCTTGCTGTTTCATATTATCCATTGTTTTTCACTGATAGGAAATTTTTTCATGTCTGCAAAACAGTAAACAAACAAACACAAACAAACAAACCCCAAATCAGCTAGTCTGGTTATTTGGTTCATCTAAAAATTAGATCATGTGTATTTTAATAGTGATAGGGGAAAATAATAGCTATAACCAATATAATCTTAAAAATGAATCATAAAGCAAATCTAAATCATAAGAGAACTAAATAATTTTAACACATACTTGCAGGGTACTTGATCTTTAGAAATGTGCAGATACTCATTAAATGTTAACCCACACTGTAAACATTGGTCTCTTCTCCCACTCGTGTCAAAATTAGCAGCAAAACATCCATCTGGCTTTTAGTTTCTCTCATACTGCCTGAGAGCTACAGACCAGGAGTTACAATTTATTTCTATGATGTCTTTACCACACTTATGAGAAGCCTCTAATTGAGTTCCAGCTCTCACCAGTGGAAATTGTGATATGTTTCCCAGAGTAACAAAATCACTACTGCATATACTAAGAGATTGACAGGCTCAACAAAAATACAAGAAAAACATAATACCCTCTCCCCCCCTCCCCCCATAACTCAGCCATTTACTTATCTGAATTTTGGAATTCCTGATGTTTCATAGTGGAAGGGAATGAAATTTCCAGATGATATTAATCATTAGTAGTGAGAGCTCTAATACACATTTTGAAATCATTGTGGTCTGAATCTTTTGTGTGTCAAAGCAGTATTTGGCACAGTTGTGCTGTGAGTGTGAGGAAGCATTCTGCCCATCACTACCAATTGTGGGGCTACCTGGATTTGATGCAGGTTAGAATAGTCTCTACAGCACATCCTGCTGCAATAGCCCATGACGGGCCAACCTCACACCTGGAGTTAGCCAGAACTCAGCAGCGCTCTGGCCACCCTATAGCCCATCTGTTTGCTGTGACCTTGTTATCTCCTCTACCCTGGTGGTATCAGCCCTTTGCCCCCCTTTTCTAAAGGGTGACCACTTTAGAGACTGACCAGGCCAGTTTTATGCCATCTGGTGATTTTCTATGCTCAGGGAAACTCTGTGTAGCCAGCTAAATAAGTTGAAAGGTTGCCCTGAGCTGCTCACATGGTGTAAAGTTGGCTTATTGGGGCCATGACCTGAAGTTCACTAAGGATGTATCTACACAGCACCCTAAACTTGAAATAAGGTACATAAGATTGTATTTCGAAATAGGTTATTTCAAAATCTGGCATGTCTACCCGGTGCCAAATTTTGAAATAATGCACTATTTTGAGACATCCCTTAACCCTCGTGGAGTGAGAGTTACAGGGCTGCTGGAATAGCATGCCCGTTATTTCGAAAAATACTTTGAAATAACGGGCGCATTTTAAAGACACAGGGTAGCTATATAGCCCCACTGTCTAGATGTATCCTAAGTGGCCTACTAACTACAAAATATTGAGAGGGTAGCAGGATACTACCCAGACAGCTGGTCTGCAGTTTAGAATAGAAATATATTGACCAGTCCCCATTTGGAATTACATTATAGCGCACTGGAGTTGGTTGTTTCTTATCCATACATAAAAATTGATTAGTTATTGGCCAGATTGTTGGTCCTTTCTATTGTACTTGTGTTACTCAGGTGGCACAATGGTAACAGAAACCATCTGGATATCCCAATCTGGGAATACCACAGCAGGCATACACTAAGTGAGCTGGCTAGTATACCTCCCTTCCACAGTCCAGAAATGGAAATTTTGGTGTTATCAGCAACTTTTATCAATGCTAATTTTATTTTTTTCCAAATCATTGATAAAAATGTTACATAGTATTGGGCCAAGAACCAATACCTGTGGGATTCCCCTGGAAACCTCGGTAAAGATTTGGCTTTGGCTAAAAGAATGCTTGAGCTGGCTATAATTTTTCCCAAGACCACAATGTATGTTTAATTTAACTTTAGTCAGTCAGTGTTTCATATTCTAATCTCTGTTGTCCATCAAGTCGATTTACGTTCTTGTAGATGTGGAAGTAAGGATGTCCCCTCCTCTTTAGTAACAAAAATGAAAGGAATGTGAACAGAAAATGGTAAAACAAAGCATGAAAGCTTTGCTGGAAAACAGTGGGTACAGTAAGAACATAAGAACATAAGAATGGCCATACTGGGTCAGACCAAAGGTTCATCGAGCCCAGCATCCCATCTGCCGACGGTGGCCAATGCCAGGTGCCCCAGAGAAGGAGAACAGAAGACAATGATCAAGTGATTTATCTCCTGCCATCCATCTCCTGCCCTTGTTATGAAGGCTAGGGCACCATACTTTATCCCTGGCTAATAGCCATTTATGGACCTAACCTGCAAAAATTTATCAAGCTCTTTTTTAAACCCTAATAGAGTCCTGGCCTTCACAGCCTCCTCGGGCAAGGAGTTCCACAGGTTGACTGTGCGCTGTGTGAAGAAAAATTTCCTTTTATTAGTTTTGAACCTACTACCCATCAATTTCATTTGGTGTCCCCTAGTTCTTGTATTATGGGAAAAGGTAAATAATTTTTCTATAATCACTTTCTCCACACCATTCATGATTTTATATACCTCTATCATATCACCCCTCAATCGCCTTTTTTCCAAACTGAAAAGTCCCAGTCTCTCTAGCCTCTCCCCATATGGGACCCTTTCCAAGCCCCTAATCATCTTAGTAGCCCTTTTCTGAACCTTTTCTAATGCCAATATATCTTTTTTGAGGTGAGGAAACCACATCTGCACGCAGTACTCGAGATGTGGGCGTACCATAGTTTTATATAGGGGAAGTATGATATCTTTTGTCTTATTATCTATCCCTTTTTTAATAATTCCTAACATCCTATTTGCCTTACTAACTGCCGCTGCACACTACGTGGATGTCTTCATAGAACTATCCACTATAACTCCAAGATCCCTTTCCTGATCTGTCGTAGCTAAATTTGACCCCATCATGTAGTACGTGTAATTTGGGTTATTTTTTCCAACATGCATTACCTTACACTTACCCACATTAAATTTCATTTGCCATTTTGCTGCCCAATCACTCAGTTTGCTGAGATCTTTTTGTAGTTCTTCACAATCCCTTTTGCTTTTGACTGTCCTGAACAGTGCTTTAGTTGTGCCAGCTTTGACAGGACTGAGCATGTTGACCCTTACTGGTCCAATCTCTAAAGCAGAAAATGACATACAGAATTCTATAACCAATAACAAAACTGACCTTTTTAATTACATTTTAACAGTATTACATCACTAAATATATTGACTGATCCTGACAAACAAGGGTTGAGAAAACAAATGGTTAAAATTGCACAATATATGGGTTTTGTCAATAAAAAGCACCCCATGCTAACAATGATGGTGGCTAAGAAAAAAAATGTGCTGTCTTGTGTTATATCTCAGAATTACTCGCAGACAGTTCTGTATACATGTACACATACAAAATTATGTCATCTTAGTAATGAATGTTTCATGTGACTTCTAAAAGCACTGTTTTCATAAGGGTTAGGTGTGGGAGATAGTCTGTGTCTTTAGGCACTACTTTGAGCACTGGATAATGTATAAAATGTGCTGCTGCAGGAGGACCCCCCCCCCAGAAATTTTCCCTTTCACATACCCCTCCCATGCTTCCCTTTTGCTCTTTCATAATGATGGGAGGATTAGGACAGTTATTTTACTATTGTTCTTTACAGGGTGTAGCATATTTGCAGTCATCATAAGAGTGATGGTACTATGGCTATACCTCTCCACGCCCACTATCCATTTTTCCAGTTCTCTTAGGGTTCATCTACACTGCACTGTAACTTGAAATAAGATACGCAATTTGAGGTACGCAAATTACATATCTTATTTCTATGCTATTTCAAAATAGCTTATTTCATCATTTGGTGCTGTCTACACAGCGCCAAATTTCAAAATAAAGCGCTATTCTGAAATGTCCCTTAATACTTGTAGAATGAGGTTTACAGGGATGTTGGAATAGTGAGCTCAAAATAACAGGCTTGCTGTGAAGACATGGAATAGCTATTTCGGGATACTCTGCTATCCTGAAATAGCATTGCAGTATAGACGTACCCTTACTTACAAACGTGAAGTGATGATATTGGACATGAAGTCATTATTCTCCTTCATTTCCTTCAGCTTCAATCCAAACAGCTTTACCAGAACTGAGTGAGTGGTTCCTATTTCACCCTGTGGCTGCCTTACTATTAGGGAAATTCTAGGCCACTGTAGTTAGGAGAATACTGTCGGGGAGATAAATAGCTTAGCAAATGGAGATATAAAGTGTAACACAAAATCCAACAATAAATTATTGAATAATACTTTTAAAAACTATTTTATTGCTTATAAAATGCCACCCCTAGCACGCAAGGAATAATTTTCCCCAAAAACACTTTAGTTTCATAAGAGTTCTCTTTTACTTCAAATGATTACCAAAATAGACCCATAATAATATTACTCAAGAAGGAATAGATGTTCAAAAATAGCTTCAGCATCTGAACCATTTAGATTAACATTCTGCACATCAATAATTCCTTTTTTCCCCCAAAATATATTTCTTATACAATGTCTTAGCATGCTCATATGAAAACAGGATACAATTTGTTCCGAACAAGAGCCAATAATTTTGCAGAAATAAGTAAAGAGATGTTCAGGCCTAATGAAATATACTCTGCCCCATAATTGGATTGTTTTTAGCCAAGTCTGGGAAATGTAATTTTCATTTCCCCTTTATATTGAAATATCTGCTTTCACACAGCCTAAATAATTTGGCTCCTGAGTCTTAAGTGTAGCTGAACTCTATCTGCCACAGGACAAAGTGTATTTCAGATAAAGTTGGTTTTACACCATTGCTGAGTTTCTCTGACCCTGAGTTTGGTTTGGACTCTGGTGTATACAGAGTTACAGATGACTACAGCAATTCCCAGAGAGCTGATGTGACAGCCAAAGTTTGCTACTAGCTACAACTTCAATATGCTCCCTTGTGTTAAAGTGGATAAAACCTTCACACAAGAGATAGGGTTCATGAGCAGCCTGGGAAACCCCATCCACAGCCTGTTGGATGTGTTTGAGTTTGAGCAGGGACTTGAAAGGGCATCTTGTTAGCATAGAAGGGTATTGGTCCCAAACAGACAGATCTGCACTCACTACTAGAGAAGGACTATAGGAGGATGGTATTCCCAAAGGAGAAATATTGCTGCCCAATGGTAGTACTTCCTACCCCATATGAGTCAGGTTGTAAGGGACAATTGAAAGTCAGTGTACCCCAAAAAGGGACAGAGCAATAGAAAGAGCCTCTAGGGAGTGTGTCAGTTGTACTACAAGTTGCAGATACCTTCTTTATAGTGCTCACAAGTGTCCCTGGATTGAAACTGGTGGAATGGAGCCCTAATTCCCTGTGCCTTATTGTTGGACAGGGACTGCTGCTGAGGACTACAACTACTGCATGGGGGCTCAATAGTTCACAAACTAGAAGTTGAGAAGTGATTTACAGCTGGTTTATGAAGCTATATGCCACAGCAGGGTTTCCCCAAATTTTAATGTTCTTCATCTAGCTGTTTACAGTCTCTGTGTGCCACCTAAGCAGCACAGAGAGATGGAGTGGGATCTACCCACCCCAATCTTTAACATTTATCAGTCGTTAAAAGTATTGATTTCTATTTTCTTCTGTTGTGATCCTGGTGTCTCTTTTCCCTGTCAATTTTTGTCTTGTGATTGAGTTAAAAATACAGAAAGCTGTTTTCTTTTATGTGAACAAGGAACATAATTAGCTGAAGGAAAACAGAATAATCATTAAAGCCACTTTATCTTTTTCTGGTACACACACACACCGTTATCTAGATTCTAGTATGTATATTCTAGTTCACCAGAGAATGCCATGTGAAGTTTTAAACATAAACTGTGGTCACACTGGTCAATGATATCATTTTTAAATGCATATACAGATACTGTGTATGAAGTTTTGTACATATACTAAAAATGTGCACTTTTTAAAATTCTATATCAACATTTTAAGTCAGGAGCAGAAGTGAAAACCAACTTTTCTTCCTCCTCTAGTTCTCTGTGTCAGGGATGTACAATATTCACTGCAAGCTAAAATAATGAATGCCCATCTATACATGGTGTACAATGTTAACAAAGAGACACAGAGTCAAAAGGACAGCAGCTCACAGGAAAAAAAAAAGCCATTGGTGTTTATTCTGTCTCTGCATACAGGCAATGAACTTTGGGAGTATATATGGAAAGCAAAGAGGATATCTTTTCATACAGCAGGTAGGAAGTAAATGGGACAGTGTATTTACCTTCATGATAACAGGATCTCAACCAGTCTTGGTTGAAAACACTGCAGAAGACTTTGGGTAGAGAAACTTCTTTAGACAGGAAGTTATCGTAAAATCTCGAGTATAATGCGCACTTATGCATAATGCGCACCTACCTTTTAAACATCAGAATCCTGGAATAAACTGAACTCTTATCTATAGCATGCACCCTGACTTTGCTGTATTTTGTCTTGCCTTTTTGTATTGCCGGGTAATCACGTGTGAGCGCACAAGTATATAGTGCGCGGCGTTTCATGCTGTCTTTGGGATGCCATGAGTTGTCAGCGATCTTACACGACCGCTGAAAAACTGAAAGTTGTTAGCTATGCTGAGGCTCATGAGGCGACAATGATTTGTATTACCTGGATGAAGATGTCGAGGCCTATACCCCAGAAGATATTGCTCAACTGTTCGAGGAAGATTCTAACAAAAGCGAATTCCAGGGCTTCAAAGATGAGTAGAAGATCAATTAACATACCGATATTTGCTTGTTTGCACTGCAGTGTTGATTTCATTTGTTTAACTTACCTTTTTGAAACTGTGTATATAGTTGCTTGTCGATGCTAATAAAAATCAACTTAACCTCTGGTGTTCAGCGATTAATTAACTGCCGCGGAACCGCCAAATGAAAACTTAAAAAAAAAAAACCCTCCTATGGATAATACACACCCTGACTTTGACTCTAAAAAAAATGGGAAAAAAGTGTGCATTATACTCGCGATTTTACAGTAACCTGTTAGCTATGCCGAGTCTCCAAATAGCACTTTATAAGTTTGTTTTATATGTGGCCTAACATTTTCAGTATCCTTATTATCTCCTGAATCTCTAGTCTTTGATAAATTTATTCTTATTTTCACTCAGTGCTGCAGTGTTAAGCAAAGTGCTGGGCCTGAGCTCAATCCTACAAGCAGGTCTTCCATAGCAGAGATGGCATTTCTGCAAGTGGCCAGTGCCAGGAGATGGATAGCACAGTAGACTGCTTCAAAGGGAATTGTGGACTGGGTTGCACTTCCTGTTAATCTGCAAGATGAAGATAGGGCTGGTATTACCTAGGAGAGAGTGTTTGAGTGGCTGACAGGCTGGTAGTATCAGGGAGCTGATACCCAGCTAAACACAAGCAAGACTCCCTCTCACTGAAGTTAGGGGTAACAAGGTTAATTCTGTCCTGGGTACTCCAAGAATTGTCTCTCTCTCACACACACACTCAATTCAGCAACTGCTCTTCTTTTTATCTTGGAGAGATTTTCAATTGTTTGTTTTCAGTATCATTAGATAATTGAAATGATTCAATTGCATATTGAACTTATAAAACACTAAGCACCGGTGTAAAAATGAATAATAGAGCATGAAGTGACTTTTATATATTTAGCTTAAGCTAAACAGTGAAATATTTTCATCAAAATTGCAGGTTTCAGTGTAGTTGCTCAGTAACCCTGCAGAGTGAAAAGTCAGACTGTAGTATGGTGTCGTACAATACATTGGGTACATGGCTTTTATGTCTTTAATGATAGCCTCTTTATGTGTTTTTATAGGCTAACCAGCAGATTTATATCACTGCCTTAATCTCTTGAAGAGAATATTGTTTCTAAGATATGTATGTTTGACCTATTTTGAGCCCATCCATATCTTTTCACTCTTTGCTCCTAAAATTGATTTAGCTCCTTAAGTGGGTTTGTTTCAGTTCCGGGAATACATACTATGACTAAAGAAATGCAACTCGGCATAATGAATTAAATGCTCATGGGTATGCAAAGTGTGAGCAGTAAGCACTGATTCCATAATGTAAAATAAGATGGATGCAGTATTGGTATATTCACCTGCGACAGGGGTCACTTAGCATAATATGCCTACTCAATAAAAGAGCATCCAGCGAAAAGTACTCTGGGGGCCAATGACTGTTATGCAGCTATATAAAGCAGTGCCATTTAAAAGTTTAATGGAGGGGCAAAAGAGGCTTTATGCAGCAGAGGACACACAGTTGTACTGCTGTCTATCTCAGTGAGACAGCCTGGCACTCTCCTGGGGTCATTTCTCTCCCTATTGTGGACTCTTTGAGTATGTCTAGACAACACGGCTCCGTCGACGGAGCCATGTGGATGAGTGTACTAGACATAGCAAAATGAAGCTTCAGTATGCCTCGTTTCAAAGGCTTCCCTTGTCGACCGCGGCACGTCTAGACTGCCCCGCTGTGCCGATCAGCTGATCGTCGGCACAGCGCGGTGGCCATTTTGATGTAAATGAAGCGGCGATTATTTAAATCGCCGCTTCATTTTGCTATGTCTAGTACACTCATCTACATGGCTCCGTCGACGGAGCCATGTAGTCTAGACATACCCTTTGAGTGAGCTCTCAACCCACTGAGTAGTTATTGTTGATATGTTGTCATGCCTCTCTCATGGCCACCACTAGGCTTAGGTTGCTTGCCCCACATGCAGAAAAAATGTTTGTAAAAACACACAGCTGATAACAATTCTTTAGGCTGGTATGGTACTTGATCCTACTGTGAGGGCAGGGGACTGGACTTGATGACCTCTCAAGGTCCATTCCAGTTACATAAGAACATAAAAACATAAGAATGGCCGTACTGGGTCAGACCAAAGGTCCATCTAGCCCAATATCCTGTCTGCCGACAGTGGCCAGCACCAGGTGCCCCAGAGAGGGTGGACCGAAGACAATGATCAAGTGATTTGTCTCCTGCCATCCCTCTCCAGCCTCTGACAAACAGAGGCCAAGGACACCATTTTATCCCCCGGCTAATAGCCTTTTATGGACCTAACCTCCATGAAATTATCTAGCTTCTCTTTAAACTCTATTATAGTCCTAGCCTTCACAGCCTCCTCTGGCAAGGAGTTCCACAGGCTGACTACACGCTGTGTGAAGAAGAACTTTCTTTTATTAGTTTTAAACCTGCTACCCATTAATTTCATTTGGTGTCCTCTAGTTCTTCTATTTAGGGAACTAATAAATAACTTTTCTTTATCGGCCCTCTCCACACCACTCATGATTTTATAGACCTCTATCATATCCCCCCTCAGTCTCCTCTTTTCTAAACTGAAAAGTCCCAGTCTCTTTAGCCTCTCCTCATATGGGACCCGTTCCAAACCCCTAATCATTTGAGTTGCCCTTTTCTGAACCCTTTCCAAGGCCAAAATATCTTTTTTGAGGTGAGGAGACCACATCTGTACACAGTATTCAAGATATGGGCGTACCATAGTTTTATACAGGGGCAGTAAGATATTCTGGGTCTTATTTTATATCCCTTTCTTAATAATTCCTAGCATCCTATTTGCCTTTTTGACTGCTGCTGCACACTGCGTGGAAGTTTTCAGAAAACTGTCCACGATAACTCCAAGATCTCTTTCCTGATTTGTCGTAGCCAAATTAGCCCCCATCATACTGTACGTATAGTTGGGGTTATTTTTCCCGATGTGCATTACTTTACACTTATCCACATTAAATTTCATTTGCCATTTTGTTGCCCAATCACTCAGTTTGGTGAGATCTTCTTGGAGTCCCTCACAGTCTGCTTCTGTCTTGACTATCCTAAACAGTTTGGTATCATCTGCAAACTTTACCACCTCACTGCTTACCCCTTTCTCCAGATCATTTATGAATGAGTTGAAGCTCTCAGTTCTATGAGATAGATATTTCTTCATATATTTTTAAGCTCTTTGTGAATGGAGAAGTAGCTTTTGAGGTACAAAGTATTAAATGGTTGCTCTGGCAGCCTTAATGTGATAAGGCAAACAAAAGCGGCTGCTCCTAGCTGTACACAACTAGTTGCCTTAGTGACTATGACATGGTTCACCTGAAGGATCTATCTACAGAACAGCTAATATTTTTGAGAGGGCCTGAAGACAGCAGAGGGGCCATGATTACCCATTGGCTGGATCCATTAGACCGTAAGATAGTGAGGCACTGAAAATAATAACTGCAATTCCTGCAAGGCTTAATTTGCAAATGAACAAACAGAACAACATTTTAAGTGTGCCCACTTAATATGTTCTAATTCTATTAAGGCAGAGTTGAATGTTTGGAGGTAGCAAGCAGTCTCTGTGCTTGGGATACATGCCTCCTTTTAAGAAGGCAAATATATCACTTCATGTCCAGTATTTTTTCCTGTGGCATTGAAAGTGGTCAATAATCAGTTGGCTTCAATGAAGGCTTAATTCCAAAGGTGCAGTCAATCTGTATTAAATAAGAGCTGCACCTTTTAGGCCAGTCATAGCTGGTAGGTTTGAAAAGGATGAAAGAACTCTTTCATTAGAAACAAACTAACAATAGCACAATGTCCTTACTATACAAACAGGTGCAGAGAAAAGAGCTGAGATTTGAAGCTTTGATATTTTTAGAATATTCAAGCTGTTCCCCAAACAAAAAAATACTGTCTCTTGAGGTTGATAAAACCTGACAGGGAATAGAGACCAGGGAAATGAGGGTAAAGAAATTCTCTTAAATAAATAATGGGTCTGATTCTCTTAATAAATGAGTCCAGTGTTATGTTGGTGTAATTTCATTGTCATCAATTGATTTACTCCTGATTTGCATCACATTAAGCGCATGTGCACACTAAGAAAAAAATTCAAAATAAGTAAAATTGAAATAATAACTCCTGAAATAACAAAATTGAAATAGCACATCCCCACTATGGGGGAGCATCGAACTTGCTCAGAATTAATTTGAAATAGCGTGTCCACACTGATTGGAGCCTGCCTTGGAGTTAGAACCTCCCGAAGCACTCTGGGGAGGGCACCAGGAATTCCTGTGGCTGCTTGGTCAGGCAAGGTGTGACATGTGCTTTCAGGGGTTCCTCTCTATGGCCACATCTCACATACCACTCCTCTACTGCCTTCCCCTTTGTGGGATACAAAATGGACGCATTGTGCTCTGGTTGCCCTTGCAGATGCCACAGCACTGACACTATGGATGTGGAGCTGATGCAAAGCAGTGCCATGCTCATGGGCCTCATGCTGCATCTCATGGTGCAGTTCATCCAGACTGCCTGCATGCTACTCTAGCAGGACGATGACTAGCCTGAACCAGAGGACCTCTTCACACAGGTCCTGGTGCTTCTGCTGCTGCAAATGCCCCTCAATTCCCTGGACACCATTGAATGCCGCTTCTGATGGAGGGGAGACCAGTTTGGACTGGTGGGACTGCATTGTCATGCAGTGATGGGATGACCAGAAGTGGCTCCAGAACTTCTGCATGCAGAAGGCCACCTTTCTAGAGCTCTGCAGGTGGCTCAACCCTGCCCTCAGGTGACAAGACATCCAACTCTGACCCACCATCCCTATGCAGAAGAGCGTTGCCATCTCCCTGTGGAAGCTTGCCATGCTGGACAGCTACTGCTTTGTTGGGAACCAGTTTGGCGTGGGGAAATCCACACGTGGGGCCTTGCTCTTGCAAGTAGCCAAGACCATCAGTGAAGTGCTGCTATGGAGGGTTGTCACTCTGGGCAATGTTGACACCATCATGGATGGCTTTGCCGCCTTGGGCTTCTTCAACTGTGGGGAGGCCATAGACAACATTCATATCCCCATTCTGGCCCCTGACCACTGTGCTTCAGACTACATAAACAGGGAGGGGTACTTCTCCATGGTGCTGCAAGCCCTCATGAACCACAGGGGCAAGTTCATGGACATCAACATTGGCTAGTTGGGGAAGGCTCATGATGCCCACATCTTCTAGAACTCATGCCTGTTCTGAAAGATGCACACGGGCATTTTTTTCCCCTGATGACATCATCAAAGTGGGGGAGGTAGACATGCATATCTGCATCCTTGCTCCCCTGGCATACGAAGCCCTACACGGGCAGCTTAGACCCCACCAAGGAGCAGTTCAGTGCCAGGCTAAACAGGTGCCACATGGTGCATTCAGCCTCTTGAAGGGGAGGTTTGGGAGTGTCCTCATCCATCTGGACCTCAGTGAGTGCAACATCCCCTTTGTGGTGCCAGCCTGCTGTGTGCTCCACAGCATCTGTGAGAGCAAGGGGAGACTTTCCTGTTAGGGTGGGGGGCAGATGCTGAATGGCTGGCAATGGCAAACAAGAAGCTGGACACCAGTGCAATTCAAAGATCATGTGAAGGGGCCCTTCAGGGAGAGTTTCATCCAAGGCCAGCTGTGAGACTCTCCACAAAGGGTCCCTTCATTCTCCCTGTATTCCTTTCCTCCCTCATCCCACCCCTTCCTTCCACTCCCCTCCCTTCCCCTCTCCCATGCAGAACAAATAAAAAAGCCTCTTAAAAAAGGTGTGTTTATTTGGGGGATATAAAACAGGGAAGAGACAGGGGAAAGAACCTGGAATGGGGGAGGGAGATGACAGGTTGTGGGGGGGGGGGCTTATGGCTGGGACTGGCGCCTGCCTTGGTCAGCTCAGGAGGCATCAGCTGCCCTCAAGGTCCCACTAAGAGGGGAAGTCACATGGGCATGGGTGGGGTTGGGGAGGTGGCTAGTGTCCTGCTCTATGCATGAGGCCATTCACTCCATCACTGAGGCCTTGTGCTGGAGGTGGCCTTCCACTGTTCCTGGTCAGCTTGGCATTCCTCTCAGTCAGTGGCCTGCTCCCGGTGCTCCTTGTCAAGCCCCCAGATGAGGGACTGTAGGCAGGCCATCTGCTGATGCATCAGGTTTTCCCGGCTGTGTTTCCTCCAGCAGATCCCACAGAGTCGGGAGGATGGCATGGGAGGTGGTGTACGCACCATGCTCACAGCTGACTCAGCTGTGAAGAAAAGTGATAAGGGCAGTCATCCCAGGAGACACTGTGCATGAAGCCTAGTCCTCATCTCTGAGCCGACACTGAAGGTCTCGGTTCAGATGATGGCGATGTGCTTTGAGCAAGGGCTTCGGTTGCCGAGACAGCAGGCACTTTCCTGCAGGGGCATGGATGTCCTAGGGCAGTGTTTCTCAATCTTTTTTTGCTCATGGCCCCCTTCTGAGCCTCATTCATCATATACCTGGCGGTTGAGTTTGGGTGGCCCCCTCAGAAACTTACTGTGGCCCCCTAATGTTCCATTTTTTTCCATGTGGCCCCCTAGAAGTAAGGCACATCCGTTTTTTTCCATATGGCCTACGTTGAGAACCACTGTCCTAGGGGAGCATCACAACACCCACATTCTGGAGACATGAAGGCATGGGAAGGTGCCAGTCAGCACAAGAACCTGCGGATGGGAAGCGGGGGATAGAGCAGCTTGGCTTCCTTCTGTATCCTGCACATACCTGGTTCAGCACTGACAGCATCCTGCAGAGAGAGGACTTCTATCCCTGCTGGCTGGAGGAGGGGAAGTGTGTGTGTGTGTGTGTGTGTGTGTGTGTGTGTGTTGGTTGAGATGTGTGTGAGAGGCAGATGGTGCTTGCTGGAGAGGGTGCTACTGGGGTCCCCTATTTTTCCTCCTCTCTGGCAGGTTCCCATACATGGGATCGATCTCCTCCGCATCATGCATTTGACTGGGAGCGGATGCTGCCTGAGTGCGGTCATGACTCTGTGACATGTGAGGCACTGTTGAGTGGATCCATGACTTCATTCTCCTTAGTGGTGGCTTGTCATGGGAAGGTGTCCCACCATGGAGGCAGGCTTGTCCAGGAACCTTGTGAGAAGGAGAGAGGGGTTCCTGCATGTCAGTGTCATGGGGCTGAGTGCTCTGGACTGGCACTCCATGCACCCATGTGCACAGGCTCTTGTGTGACCCTCCAGGCCGAGTAGGCTGAGCGAGGAGCATGTAGCCCCTCTCAGCCCATCAACTTCCCTCGTGTGTGTGTATAGGGAAAGTTACAGAACTCACATGAAGTACCGTCGCTGTGTTTGTCTGAAACCTGGGAGACATCCTGGTGGGGGGAGAGGAGGGGAGAATGGCTCCAGGGTGAGGAACAGCTCCTGGCTTGCAGGCATGGCTGCTTGGCTGGCCTCCTCCTCCTCCTTATCCTCTGCAACCCCATCCTCGTGGGAAAGCTGATGCTGGGCATGACCTGGCCGGGCTCTATGATAACGGGGGCAAGGAGATGACTGGCTCCCCTCTCAGGCTGGCATTGAGCTGGTCGTAGTAGCAACATGTGAGAGATGTCACCCCAGAGTGACCACTCTGCTCCCTGGCCTCTTTGTAGGCCTGTGGAGCTCCTTGACTTTCATCCTGACCTTGTTGAGGATCTGGGTGTGGCCTTTGTGGCCAGACTGGAGGCCCTCTGGCCATAGAGATCAGCATTTTTCTTTCTGGTGAGGAGATTCTGGAGGTTGGTCTCCTCGCCCCAGACCTTGATGAGGTCCAGGATCTCCTCAGCAGTCCAGGCCAGTGCTTTCCTGCATCCCTGGCCAGTGGCAGCAGAGGATTCTGCGGGAGTGCTGGCAGCCATGGGGAGCTCAGAGGGAGCTCAGAGTGTTGGAATCTGCCATGGCTCCATCTGCTGAGGCCATACAGCATGGGGCTGGTAAAGCTGACCATAAGCCACAAGCCCTTCTCCAGCAGCCTGCTATTTTAACCTCTTCAGAAGGGGAACAGTGGATCTGACAGGTGTGGGCAGAGCGGCCACAAGTGCAGTTGTGAGAGGCTGCTGGAGGCCAATTATTTCGAATTAGCAGTACCAGATCATCCACACTAACACTATTTTGAAATAACAATTTAGAAATAAGCGTTATTCCCCAAGGAAAGCAGGAATACAGATTTCAAAATAACCAGCTTGGTAGTGTGGACGCTCTGCTTGTTATTTCAAAATAAGGGGGGGTTATTCCAAAATAACTTCCTAGTATAGACCAGGGCTAAATGAGAAGAGAATAAAGCCCAATATTTCTACTGATTAATTTTTCAGAACACATTCTCTTTTAATTTCCCAGTGGCAAGTAGAAAATGTAAATATCACGACAGTGTTCAAAATTCTAACAAGATTTGAAACACACACACACACCCCCCATTATATCCAGGTTAAATACTAAAACAGTGGAGTACTCATATATTGCATGGGGCTCATAATTCTTCTCTCAGATCCACAGAACAGTGCCTAATTCCAATATTCTGCTCTCTTCATATATAGAGGTTAATGGAAATTATAGATATTCTAGAAGAGCAGATTTGAGGTCTTTTGAATGGATGTGAGACAAAAACATTTCCCATTCCCCAAAAATATGTAATTTCAAGGAAATGTTGGTTTTTTACAATATGTGTTTAATCCGGATGTTTCACAATTGTGCTTCAGGCTGGGACACCACATGGTAATCACCACAGTAACAATCATAGTAGCAATGGGTGAAAGCCACATCTGACCGCTAATAATACGTGAGTGTTTGTTTAGCTTTTGACTTTGTCAGCTACAATGAGAAAAATGAGGGGTAACTGCTCATCTCCCTCCCAATTCCTCTTCTGCAGAGTCCCACATGAATCTATCCTATGCTCACTCCTCTGCAATATTAACATGAAACCACCTGGAGGGGTACAGAGTATCTGCTGTCATCAATACACTGATTGCACTCTTGTATTTCTGAATTTTGTTCACATCTGTAACCAGTTACAAGACAAGAAGGCCTGTGAAAAACTGTCTCAAGCTCATCCCAGTAAGATTAAAATGATGCTTGTGAGAAGGAGAAAATGTTTAAAAGAACTACATGGATCACTGATCACTGCCCTCCCCTTTGGTCGAAGGCATCTACAGTATAGGCAAGGAAGGGCACAACCAATATGACCTCTGTTTTCTATTAGCTTCCTATGGAATTTCAATGGAAGTTCAAGATTTCAGTCCTTATCTCCAAAGCACTCCATAACCTGGTTCCAGGATACCCAAAAAACTGCCTAAAAGCTCTACAGCGAAGAGTGTGTTCAACAGTTATGGTCCTGTGGCGCAATGGGATTCTCAACACAAAAAGTAAAGCTTGTCTGTGCAGGAGTCAGAACTTTCTCAGGGACTGTCCAAGAATGTAATGAATTCCCCCAAGATCTAGGGACCATCACGAATGCCATGCATTCTATAAAAAGTGCAAGGTGCATTTCTTTGACTTGCTGTCTTAAAACACAACCCCCTAGTAACAGCCACTCTATCCAAACTATCAAAGGGTATGTCTACACTAGCTCGTTAGTTCGAGCTAGGTAGGGTAATGAGGGCAAGCGGAGTTGCAAATGAAGCCTGGGATTTAAATATCCCAGGCTTCATTTGCATGTTCCCGGGCGCCGCCATTTTTAAATCCCCCTTAGTCCAAACTCCGTGTCCGCGGCTACATGCGGCACGGACTAGGTAGTTTGAACTAAAGCCCCTAATTCGGACTACTGTTACTCCTATCCAGCCACTCTCCAAATGGATTTCTGGGTTACATACTCCTGGTTTCCAACTGTGATAAAGAGCAGGCTCAGTGAGTTTGGTGCCTGTAAGAGTTTGCCTTCAAGACCCAGTGGACAGTAACAGTATGCAATGTTCCAGAAAAACCTGCTGCAAAACAAAGTTTGATTTATTTGCCAAAAGATACACAGCAATCAGAGAAATGGATTTAAAACTAGAGCTCTGTACCCATATGGCCTCATCTGTGTTTGATATTCTGTTCCAGCCCCTAAGTAGACCTGGCTTATCCTTAATCCTCAAGAGAACAGAAACACTAAGTTATGGGGTGCCCAGTGTGGACCTAAGTATCAATCAACCTGCAGCAGCTGTCAACTTAGATCATCACTTTCTGCAGGGCAGATCTTTTGAATTAACAATTCTTTTGATTTCCAGATCTTCAGCCTTGTCAAAACAGCTATGTGATTAGTGTTGGGGCTGAGGTGTTGTTTCTTCACATCTGTTAACCTGGCTATTGTGTGGAGGGTTTGTTATGATGTTCCTTATCTAGGCCATTGTGTTGCCTTTCCTGCTTTGTATCCCAGGCTGCCCTCTTCAATTATGCTCCTTAGTGCAAATAACCAGAAGTATGCACCACAGGTTGGAATAAATTTTATGTGCACTGAGGCATGTGCAAATGTGCACCAGTAGTTGAAACAAAAAAAACCCAACCCTTATCTGTGGGCACTCTACTAATCAGCTGAGTGGAAATCTCTCCTGTGTGGCTGCACAAGCGTGTAGATTACAGGGAACACTGAGTCCACAGCCATAAAATAAGACAGATATGTCCCATTTCTCCACAGTCTCCATACTGGATTATTGTAATTCGCTCTGTGGCTCTGAAAGTAGCAGTAATTAATGGTTATCATTCAGTGTATCATGAAAGAATTACAAGACATTGTGAGACAGTGAGAGGAGGGCTTGGCAGTGCAGGGGCTAAACAAAACCTTTTTGCCCAACTAGCCCCACCTCATTTTACCTGCAGCCAATGCCAGGCCTGCAGGGAGTATAAAAGAAAGGAGCCTGGCTCAGTTAGGGGCTGTCCAGTGAAGAGACAGGAGCTGGTTCTGCTGTCTGCAAGTCCTGAGCCAGAGTTGTGTACTGGGTGAATCACAGGAGCACATAAGCCTCCAACCCCTCTCCCTGGTGCAAAGGGGGAGAACCTATGTAGAAACCTAACTGAAGCAGGGAAATTAGGCTCTTGGAGTCATGCCCCAAACTTAAGAACTAGACTCAGATTAAGAGGCTGGAATTCCTAGGCTTGGGGTGCCAGTGGCAGGGGCTTATACCCCTTCACCACCAGCTAACTCTGGGACCTAATCACTAGGCCACCCCGCTGCCCAGGAGACCTGGCCACAGGCACATGCTAAAGGAATCTTTCCTGAATGCCTCTTCTGGTGTTGAAACAACCTCCTCCTCCCACCTTCCCAAACTTATCAGAAGCTAGCTCCCCAGACTTGACATACCAAATCAAAGCAGCAGTGGTCCCTGACAGATCAAAGCAAAATCTCCACTGCTATGAAGATCAAGAATGCACCATTCAAGATCCATCAGTCCTATCACGATATGTGGTGTACCTCACCCAGTGCATCAAATACCCCAACAACAAATATTTGCCTGAGACTGGATGCTCTTGAAGGAGCTCATGCACCAAAATAATGAAAGATAAATACACCACATCACCTGTGTGTGAACATTTTTCTAAGTACTCATCCTCAAAGGAAACCAGCACAACACCTTCAAAAGACAAGTCTGGGAACTTAAATTCATAGGCCTACTAGACATTAAAAGCCATGGACTCAACGACAGACTGGGTTGATGACTTATTACAACAGTTTGTAACATATTCTACTGTTCTCTAACCCTTAATTGAGCACTGTGTTTTAAGTTGTCTCCTAGTCTATGTCTAGACAACATGGCTCCGTCGACGGAGCCATGTAGTCTAGACATAGCACTAGAGCATGTAAAAACCCCTTATACTTAACAATCTGCCCCAATGTATGTTTAGCTTAGGTACTCTGGTTTCCTTCCCCAGACCTGAAGAAAAACTCTGTGAAGTTCGAAAGCTTGTACATTTCACTAACTGGTCCAATAAAATATATAACCTCACCCACCTTGTCTCTCTGATATTATTTAAAATAACATGTTGTCTATGTACATCTGTCCATAGACAGATTTGGATTGCACATAGACGGAAATCCTCCAGAAACAGAAAATATCAGGACCAAATCTTGATCTCATGCAAGTTAATGTAAATTTTGCTTTTATCTTTTTTTAGGATAAAGATTTACTTCAGTCTCCAGGCTTTTCAGGTGTTTGCAGATAGATTTTTATTAAATTAATCTACATTAGCACTGCCAGTTCAGTCCTTTTAATTTGCAGTTACATGGCCTGAGGTCCCAGAGAATGGTATAGAGAAAGACTTAAAGAATATATTTTTAAAAAATGTTGAATTAAAAAGTGCAGCTTCAAATCTCAGCTGACAACTATCAGATTGCTGAATTGCTTTCAAGCAAGTTTCAAACCCCCTTTTTAAGTATGTTCCCCTGAGCTAAGCTGTGTGAAGAACAGTTTCCTCCAGCTATATTGCAGTCATTTATTTCATTATTGAAATATTCTTTTGCAGATAGAAGCAGAAATGAGTTTGCCTGAATAGAGCTGCCCCATTCTAGGTAATGACAAATGGACAAACGTTATCATCATTAAGGTCAAACAGATTTTAGAGTAAGTGTAGCAATCATTTTTGTTACTGCCATTGCTGCTGTGTGAATAGCGGTAGCTATTGTTTCCTTAGTCCCTTTTATTCTTGAACTCTGATTGTTGAATACATTAGAGTCTCTCCATATAAACTGCGCTAATGGAAGTAGTGGCAGTTGCCAAGGTGGTCTACAAAAATTTGAGATGGCACCTTCCTCAAATTATCCATTTCTGAGCCATGAGGAAGCTAGATTTCACCCATAGCTCTTCACAAAGACCTGAGGCAATGTCCAGTACAGTCAAAGACAGCCCTTCCATTGACTTCAGTGGGTCCTGGATCAGAGCCAGATAGAGCAGTGCAGACATGGATTCCACTGCTTGATTATTGTGTCCTGTTTCTATTTTGATGTTAACCAGATTCTGATAGCTACAAGAAATCAATAGTTCTTATGAGGAAAAAAGCAGAAAATCTCTGTTTTAAGGAAGTAGAGAAACTGAGCAATTATGCCACCCAGGGATGCACTGTAATGGGGTTACAAAGGAGAGAAATACAATTGAGCTACTCATAAAATTCTAGCATCTATTTCTTCATTGGTATGCAGGGGTGCTGGAACAATGTATATAGCGGGTGTGCTGAGTGCCGCTGAACCAAACTGTAAATGCTGTGTATAATGGAAAGCACTTCAAGTCAATGGGTGCTGAGAGACACCCCGCCCCCCACCTCCCACTCCTTTAGTTCCAGCACCTATGCTGGTATATATTTCAGGAACACTAAAGGAACAAGTCTGTCCAATTAGTATTAATCAAAGAACAATATATCACCCTCCTCCTTGTAACAATCTTTTAGATACTTGAAAGCTGTTATCATGTCCCCTTTAAGGCTTCTCTTTTCCAGACTATACAAACCCAGTTTTTTCAGTCTTCCTTCATAGGTAACGTTTTCTGGATCTTTAATTATTTTTGTTGCTCTTCTCTGCACCTTTTCTAATTTGTCCACATGTTTCCTGAAATGTGGCATCCAGGACAGGACAAAATATGCCAGTTGAGGCCTAATCAGTGCAGAGTAGAGTAGAAGAATTACTTCTCATTCTTACTTACAACAGTCCTGTTAATACATCCCAGAGTGTTGCTTTTTTGCAACAGTGGCTATGTCTACACTGCCAAGAAAAGTCGGAAAAAGATACGCAAATTGCGAACTGCAATTTGCGTATATTTTTCAGCTTTTTTTCCCAAAAGAGGCTCTTCCAAAATTTGGCGCGTCTACACAGGGCCAAATTTCGGAGAAGTCCTCTTTCGGAACATCCCTTATTCCTCTCACTGAGAGGAATACGAGGATGCTGAAAGAACACATCCGCTTTTTCGGAAACTGTTCTGAAAAAATGGATGCGTTCTTTGGAGGCAGCAGAGCTTTTCTGGGATACCTCAGGTACCCCGGAAAAGCTCTGCAGTCTAGACATAGCCAGTGTCACACTATGACCCCTTGATCCATTTCTACACTAGTGCTTCCTAGGCATTAATTTCCAATTTTTTATGTATGTAATGGATTGCTTCTTCCTAAGTGGAGTACTTTGCATTTGTCCGTATTGAATTTCATCCTATTTACATCAGACCATTTCTCCATTTTATTCAGGTCATTTTGAATTATAATCCTATCCTCCAAAGTATTTTCAACCCCTCCCAGTTTGGTATAATCTGCAAACTTTCTATGCCGTTATCTAAATCAGGGGTGGGGAACCTGAGGTCCAGGGGCCAGGTGCTGACCCCGGCTTGCCTAGATCTGGCCCTTGAAGCTCAGCCCTCCCGCCCTCCCCCCCCCCCCGCAAGCATTGGGGAGCTCGGACCAGTGCACAAGTACCTCTGCTGTTCCACCGCGGGTATGCAGCACACTAAATATAGATAAAGATAAAGTTAAAGATAAAATTAAAAAAGAACAAGTTAAAAATCACTTAGAAAAGTTAGATGCCTGCAAGTCACCAGGGCCTGATGAAATGCATCTTAGAATACTCAAGGAGCTGATAGATGAGGCATCTGAGCCTCTAGCTCTCATCTTTGGAAAATCATGGGAGACAAGAGAGATTCCAGAAGACTGGAAAAGGGAAAATATAGTGCCCATCTATAAAAAGGGAAATAAGAACAACCCAGGAAATGACAGACCAGTTAGTTTAACTTCTGTGCCAGGGAAGATAATGGAGCAAGTAATTAAGGAAATCATCTGCAAACACTTGGAAGGTGGCAAGGTGATAGGGAACAGCCAGCATGGATTTGTAAAGAACAATTCATGTCAAACCGATCTGATAGCTTTCTTTGATAAGATAATGAGTCGTGTGGATAAGGGAGAAGCGGTAGATGTGGTATACCTAGACTTTAGTAAGGCATTTGATACGGTTTCGCATGATATTCTTATCAATAAACTAGGCAAATACAACTTAGATGGGGCTGCTATAAGGTGGGTGCATAACTGGCTGGATAACCGTACTCAGAGAATAGTTATTAATGGTCCTCAATCCTGCTGGAAAGGTATAACAAGTGCGGTTCCGCAGGGGTCTGTTTTGGGACCGGCTCTGTTCAATAACTTCATCAACGATTTAGATATTGGCATAGAAAGTATGCTTATTAAGTTTGCAGATGATACCAGGCTGGGAGGGGTTGCGACTGCTCTGGAGGATAGGGTCATAATTCAAAACGATCTGGACAAATTGGAGAAATGGTCTGAGGTAAACAGGATGAAGTTTAATAAGGACAAATGCAAAGTGCTCCACTTAGGAAGGAACAATCGGTTTCACACATACAGAAGGGGAAGCGACTGTCTAGGAAGGAGTACGGCAGAAAGGGATCTAGGGGTTATAGTGGACCACAAGCTGAATATGAGTCAGCAGTGTGATGCTGTTGCAAAAAAAGCAAACATGATTCTGGGATGCATTAACAGGTGTGTTGTGAGCAAGACACGAGAAGTCATTCTTCTGCTCTACTCTGCGCTGGTTAGGCCTCAGTTGGAGTATTGTGTCCAGTTCTGGGCATCGCATTTCAAGAAAGATGTGGAGAAATTGGAGAAGGTCCAGAGAAGAGCAACGAGAATGATTAAAGGTCTCGTTTAATCATTAAAGAATGATTAAACGAGAATGATTAAAGAGAACATGACCTATGAAGGAAGGCTGAAAGAATTGGGTTTGTTTAGTTTAGAAAAGAGAAGATTGAGGGGGGACATGATAGCAGTTTTCAGGTATCTAAAAGGGTGTCATAAGGAGGAGGGAGAAAACTTGTTCATCTTGGCCTCTGGGGATAGAAAAAGAAGCAATGGGCTTAAACTGCAGCAAGGGAGGTTTAGGTTGGACATTAGGAAAAAGTTCCTAACTGTCAGGGTAGTCAAACATTGGAATAAATTGCCCAGGGAGGTTGTGGAATCCCCATCTGTGGAGATATTTAAGAGTAGGTTAGATAAATGTCTATCAGGGATGGTCTAGACAGTATCTGGTCCTGCCATGAGGGCAGGGGACTGGACTCGATGACCTCTCGAGGTCCTTTCCAGTCCTAGTATTCTATGATTCTATGTCAGTGACAGTTTTTTTGTGTTTTGGTTTTTTGTTGTTGTTGTTGTTTTTTGCTTCTCACCTATATGCAGCCCCCGACTGATTTTCTGTAGGTCAGTGCCACCGACCCAAAAAAGGTTCCCCACCCCAATCTAAATCATTAATAAAAATATTGAACAGAACTAGTCGCAAAACTGAAGCAGAGATGTGCACAAAGACTTCTCCCATCATCTGGAACTCTGGGAGGAGAGAATAAAACTCTGTAACAGGAAGGAATTGGATCTCAATTCTGCTTAGACTTTGATCGGGAAATATTTCTAAGCACTAGCAAGCTGCTTAGCCTGGGTTAGCCTAAAGGACCTGTAGAGCTTGCATATTATGGCAGCTTCTATTACCTTTATAGAACCTAAGACTGCAACTCATTTGTGTCTGTTTACTTGCTTTAACTTTATAAATAACTCTAATTTATTTTTCTTAAAAATTAACTAAACATTTATTCATATAGGATTGGCTACAAATACTGTCTTTTGTGTAAGGTTTTAGGTGCAACTGACATGGAGTAAGTGACTTGTCTTTTGGGATTGGAGTAATCTGAATATCATTGTGATTTTTTTTCCGTAAGGGTATGTCTACACTACAAAGTTAATTCAAAATAACAGCCGTTATTTCAAATTAACTTTAATAGCGTCTACACATACAAACCGCTATTTCGAAATAAATTCGAAATAGTGGAGCCCTTATTTCAAATTAGGTAAACCTCATTCTACGAGGAATAACACCTAATTCGAAATAGCTAATTCGAAATAAGTGCTGTGTTATTTCAAATTAGGGGGGCCTCCAGCCCTTCCCAGTTCCCCCTGGTGGCCACTCTGGGCACAACCAGAAAAACTTGTCTGCTCACCCCCCCCCCCCAGCCCCGGGGCCCTTAAAGGGGCAGACTCTGGCCACTGGGCACGTGCAAGAGCCAGGCCTGCCAGCAGCCGCAGACACTCAGCCAGTGGCACACGATGGCAGTCAGTGGCAGCCAGCTGTCCTCCGCCCAGTCCTCCAGTACCCAGGGGCCAGCCAGGGACCGTAGATGCCACGCGCCCTCATGGACTAGTGCGGAGATCATGGACCTCACTGAGGTTTGGGGGGAGGCCCCCGATGTCCATGATCTCTGCACTAGGTGGAGGAACGCGGCCGTCTACGGCTGGCCAGGAAAGGCCACAGGCGCACCCAAGAGCAGGTGCGCCTGAAGGTGAAGGAGCTGCGGCAGGCACATGCCAGGGCCACCAGGGGTGGCGCTGCAGCAGGGGCTGACACTTGCCCCTACTTCCCCGTCCTCGACCGACTCCTGGGGGGGCGGGGCGGTTCGCACCAGCCCGGGAGGCAGCGAGCCGGGACCAGAGGGCCCTGACCCGGGCACACCAGAGGGGCCACCACCAGCTGTCCCGGCACCGGAGTCGGCAGGGTCGTCCAGGGAGGCCATACCAGGCAAGTGCCAGCACTGTCCCCTACCCGGTGGGGAGGCGGAGAGGGAGACCAGGGACCGCGCGCGCGGGCCATGCCTCCTACGGATCACGCAGCCACCTGTGCACGTGCGAGCACATGCCATGCCACCCTTGGGCAGGTGGCTCCAGCTGCGTGAAACCCAGGGGCTGTGGCCCAATAGGCACATGCATGTGTGAAGAGACCTGACACGCTTCCGACCCCGGGGCAGGACCCAGCAGGACTCTCTCCCTTCACACACTCCCTCTACACCGAGGCAGGGGACATCTTCCCCCCGCCCCGGCTGCACTATACACAGCACAGGGGCCTGGGTGCGGTCTTGGGGCAGCTCCCAGTCCCGGGGAGAGCCAGACATCCTGACCATGGCCTCTGTGCAAGCACATCGGCTCTGATGGTGCAGGGCACAGTCACCCTCACATCGCGGGGTGGGGCTGGGCATCATCCACTGTGTCCCCAGAGAGAACTGACCACTTTTCTTTTTTCTCTACAGCTGCACCAGCTGCTCGTGCAGAGTGCACCACCCCGCCCGGGACATGCTCTTGCACCCACAGCCTCAGCAGAACCACCACCACGTGGCAGGGGTACCGGGACCAGCACCTGGGGGCCCTGCGAGCCCTGCCCCACACCGTCCAGGCCTGGATGCAGGAGGACCTGAAGCTCCGCCGGGAGCAGCTTGCTCAGGACCGAGCCATGAACTCAAACCTGCAGGCCCTGCTGCAGAGCGTGCTGCCCCCTGCCGGTCCTGCGCCTGCTGCCCCCCCAACTACTGTTCCTCCTCCCACTCCTGCCCCCCCTCCCACCTCTTCCTCCTCAACCTCCACACCCTCCTCCTCAATCTCCACACTCCCCACCTCAACCTCCACACCCTCCTCCCCATACCCAGGGGATGCCAAGGCCCCCTCCCCCGCTGTGCTGGGAGGCGGTTGGCCTGGCGAGACCCCCAGCCCTGAGTGCTGAGCTTTCCCTCCCCCTTCTTCCCCTTGCTTCCCCCTTCCAGCTCCCTCCTCCCAGTTTTCCCCCTCCCCTCTCCCACCCTCTCTCCTGCCCTCTCCCGCCTCCTTTCCCCTGTCTCCCCAGAGTTTCATTCCCCCTCCCCAGTTGTGTTAAATAAAGGCAGTTTATATTTTGGAAAATACATGTCTTTTATTTGACATCAGGAAGGGGGGGCTAGGGAAGGATAAGTGGAAGGACAAGAGGGAGGAATGGGGCACAAGCCCCCAGTGGGGCAGACCGGGGAGACTGTTCGTGCTACTCAGGGTGGAAGCTCTCCCGCAGGGCCCCCTGGATCCTGATAGCCCCTCGATGGTGCTCCCGGATGGCAGCCTGCAGACAGTGCAGCCAGGCTGCTGGCAACGTGTCCACGAGATGCAGCAGAGTCCCCGGGGGCAGGTCTGGTTCCATGTTGTAGAGTGCCGTGATGTCCTGAGTGAGGACAAGCAGAGCATTCCGAGACACAAACGCTTTGCTGTCCCTCAGCGAGGTGGATCAGCAAGCAGAGAAACCTGAGAACTGTCTGTCCGGGATGAGGGGTCGGGTCCCTTTAAGCACAGACCTCGGCTAGCCTGAGACAGCAGCCCCACACACTAAGTCCGTCCCTGATGCCCTTTTGGCACTGGTTCTGGCCAGCCTTACCTTCGATTCAGGGTCCACTCAATGTGGACACGCTATTTTGAATTAGAAAAACGCTGTTTTGAATTAGTTTTTGTGTCTAAATGCGTTATTTCGATTTAGCTTATTTCGAATTAACTAATTAGAAATAAGTTAATTCGAAATAGTGCTGTAGTGTAGACATACCCTAAGAGACCATTCACCACAAAGGAAAGCTTACCTGAGTGGCAAGATAGCTTGTCTGTGTTTCCATGTTAAGGCTGCCATAGTGTCTGAAGACTCCACACTCGATGCTTGGTTGGTGGAATTTAAACACAGAATTCACAGGTAGTTTTGAGATTTATGACTAACTTCTGAATGGTCTGCCCTGCGGCTGGTACCTGTTCTCTTGAGCCACTCCTTGACAAAGGAATCCACCATGTCCTTAACTAACTTATTCCAAAAGTTAACTTCCTCCACTATTAAAAATGTGCATATTATTTCTACTCTTAGTTTATCTAGCATCAGTTTCCAGTCATTGGATCTTGTAATCCCTAGACTCAGTTGAATAATTAGGGTGTGGGGTAGTTTGTTGTTGTTCGTTTTGGTTTTTTTTTTTGGTTCTCTGTCAATTAAAAAATTGGGATTTTTTAGGAATTTTTAGTGAATCAAAAAGGTTGAAGAAAAATTCATTTAGGGTTGAACAAAACATTTCATTCAACCCAAAATGAAACTTTTTTTATCTCAAGCATTACTAAATTTAAAAATGAACAAAATGAAAGGAAAATTTCAATTTATAATCAAAATATTTTGTTTAGATAATGTTGAAACAATGTTTTGATTTTTTTAGCTGTTTATCAGTCAAAATAATATGGCAATATTGATACAAATCTGCAAATAGTTTGGAGTGGTACTGAATTTTCTCTTTTAATGAAGAATTTTGTTCAAAAATTTCATCCAGGTTTGCTTAAATGTAAGTTTGAGGTAGTCACTTATCCTTTGTGACTTTTGTAAATGACAAACATTTATTCTACTGGTGTTCTTCCAAGACATATGATTAAAACCCAGCTGGATATATTAGAGGAGTTTATAAATCAGTTCCCTCACATTTTCATTAAAATCACTCAGTAGTCATCTACTAAGATGTTCTTGAGAAGTGTCATATTGTAGGTTTTATGATTAAATACAGGAATCAGAAATATTTATGATCAGAAATATATATTTTCTTAAAGTATTTCTACATTGATTTCATATTGTATAAGTTATGATATTATTACTCAATAATTCATTATGCTACACTATTGAAATGTGAATTGAAATTACAATAAAATAAGCATTAAACCTAAATGTGAGCATTTCTATCTTCTCTTGTATAGCAACATTATAACTATCTGCTGGCAACAACGAATAACTGAAGGCTCTTTGCATAAAATATTCTGTTAGAACACTTTAAAGTTATTTAAAAAGCCATGTGTAATGTAGTGAATGCAACATTTTATCTGTAGTTTGGTGTTCAAAGTTATAGCAGCAATAAATATTTTTATCGTACTGATAATGTGCTGTGACAAGCTTAGATTGAGTGCTGCTTTGATTCACAGCACTGCTATTTAAGTCAGGACATACAGAAAGGGGTAAGTTAATAAAAATGAAGAGGGCATATGTTTATAGTGTATTTCAAGTCCTAGAAAAAAGACGAAATGCTGAGTCTTGTTCAGTCGCACACATTCTCCAGGATCATTCCTAGTGTTTATCTATTTTTGTCTTATTTTAGTTAAAAACAGTTATTAGACAGCGCCAAGAGTGAGATGGTTAAAACACATACTATATAAACATGAATTGCTTGGTGTTTATTCTGAAACTAGCCAATTAGCCTGTCATAAGACGGGATTTTCAGGTCTCTCCTCCGTGTCGGTTTTCTTTCCTGAGCCTCCGGTCTCTCGCTCCGGCTCTGGCTCTCTCTCTCCTCCTCCTCCTCCTGCCTCCCCCCTCTCTCTTTCAGCTCTCCTCCACCTCCTGCCTCTCTCTCTGTCTCTCTTTTTCTCTTCTCCTCCCCCTCCTGCCTCTCACTCGGGGGACCGCGGAACCCAAATGGCCGCTTGTGCCACTTGCTCCCACGTGGCGGCCTGGCTGAGCGGCGCAGAAGTCAGCTGAGCACCATGGCGGGAGACAAAGGAGGGCGGGGCGGTGACATTCACAGCCAGGGGGTGGGGCCTGGAGCCGCTGTCACGCCGCACATCACTGCCCCGCCCCCTTCCCCTCTCACTGTGGCGCTCGGCTGACTTCTACGCCGCTCAGCCGGGCTGCTAAGTGGGAGCAAGCGGCCGTTTGGGCCCCACACTCCCCATGCAGCAAGGGCCTCCCAGAGGGAACAGCCAGGATTTCAGCAACAGCGCCGCCCAGAGGGAACAGCCAGCATTTCAGGCAACAGTGCTGCCCAGAGGGAACAGCCAGCATTTCAGCATTACAGACTCACAGATTTTGGGCTACTATATATATGATTGCAAGGATCACAGGGCTTATTAGGAATTTAAGTCTCAAGTTAACCACCTACACTATCTGCTTGAAGGCTAATAGCTTTGTCAGGTGCCCAAATCTGATCTGGAAGGGCAAGAAGGTTTCATGCCTTACTGAACTGAACAAGAACTTGAATGTAAGGACTGTTGACAATATCTCACTAGACAATCTTTCTGCAGCAGGGCTTTTTGAAGTATTGTGTGTGCCTGAAGTATTGTGTGTGCACAATGCTTGTGGGAGTTCCTGAGAGGATGGAACACTTATGCTTCCCCTAATCTGTCTTTATGAAAGTTGATAAATATGCAGGTACATGTTTTAGGAGGAAGAAAGTTTCAAACAAACAAAGAAGTACTTTCCACAACACACAATCAACCTATGGAACTCATTGCCAGGTGATAATGTAAAGGCATAGAGTATAACTGGTTTCAAAAAAGAATGAAATAAATTCTTAGAGGATAGGTCAATCAGTAGCTGGGACTGGATGAGAGGGGATGGTATATTGCCTTGTGTTCTTCATTCCCTCTGAAGCATCTGGCAATGGTCACTGTCAGAAGACAGGTTATTGGGCTAGATGTGCCATTAATGTGATCCAATTTGGCCACTCTCATGTTCCTGTGTTACTACAAGACTCAAAATTGAAAATACATACAATAAAAACAATCTAGTAGCTTCCAAGTTTCTCAATTTGGTTTACAAGATTTATGAATCAACTCCATGCTATCTCCCTGTATCAGAGGTTTTATGTCCATTTTACAGATGAGGAACTGAGGTATAAACTAAAGTGCCAATTTTAATTAGACTGACTGAAGCAGGCTGCATCAGAGGGAAACACAGGTCCCAATCTGTTGCATATGTGATCGCTTTAGTTAAAAAGTGGTGTGACAGACCCAAAGCAGCTGGCTACAATAGTTGGGTGGAGGATAGACATCTCAAGAGCTGGGTGAATGAATTTCCAGAATAAACTGCTAGAGATTGCTGCCACATAATCAAGGCAGGTAGGCCTCTAAGGCTAATTAAGAGCTTGCCTGAAGCATCAGGCTATTCAGGTGCCTGCTGCCAATTAAGACCTGCTAGGTTACTTTAACAGGTTTCACCTCAGGGAAGAGTGAAGAACTGAAAGGAGGAAGTGTGTTGGTGAAGCAGTAAAGATTTCACCTCAGGTCTGAGGGAGGAGGTACTAGGGGAGTGTTTTGAGAAGTAGCCCAGGGAAAAGGCTGCGGTGTTGGAGCTAGAGGAAAAACCCCATGGCTACGTCTACACTGCAGGCTTCTTGTGCAAGAGTTCTTGTGCAAAAGGTCTTCTACAAGAGCGTGTTCACACTACCATGTGCTTTTGCTCAAGAGCGTCCATGGCAGTGTGGACGCTCTCTTGTGCAAGAACGCTCTGATGGCCATTTTAGCCATAGAGGTTTCTTGAGCAAGAAAATCATGTTGCCTGTCTACACTGCCTTCTTGTGGAAGAGCTCTTGCGCAAGAGGGCTTATTCCTCGTGGGGAGAGGAATGACTCTTCCGGAAGAAGCCCTGTTTTCTGATGCTGTACTGTAAATTTATTTGCGCAAGAACATGCGTGCAGTGTAGACACCCGACAAGTTTTTGCGCAAGAACAGCTGTTCTTGCACAAAAAGCCTGCAATGTAGATGTAGCCCATATATTGCTGGGACCTATCCCTGGGCTGGAACCCAGAGTAGTGGGTGCTCCTGGAAAGGGAGGCCAGGATTACTAAGGGGGTTGCCCCAATCCTTTAACTTTGGCAATGATGAGAATGGCTCAGTAAATTATGACTGGTCTCTAGAAAAGACAAGAGGCAATGTGGAGGGTCACAGCAAGCCTCTAAGGCATATCATAAAACCGCCATGGGACACAGCTGGAACTTTACAACAGTGATTAGGTAGTGCTCCCACTAAGTTTCACAATGTGATATGTGAGTTTATATCAAATACTGTTCCATGTAGGATGCATCCAGATATGTATATATAGTGTAGAACTCTGATAATACACTTTCTGGAGGAGTAGCAAGAAAATATCACCTCTTTCTTACATAATGCAGTCAAATGGAATTATGAAAAAGCTAGGGGACCTAGCTGAAGGCCCTAAGGACTGTGGGGGCAGGACTTTGAGCCTCAACCCAGAGGGAGACCGAGATACCCTTGACTAACCAAAGAATTACCTCTTGCTGGACTCTCTGTATACCACGAAAGGGGCAGACATAAAACATGTGATCTGGCTTGAAGGTTAGAGAAGAGAGAGACTGCTGCTGGATCAGAGTGCATTCAACGGAGACACCAGGAAAGATGAGGGTCTGGTATGCCTTGCCTGACCACTGGGTTGTGCCTATAATGAATGAACTCCTTCATAATGCCCCAAACTAGTTAACATCAGAAGTGCAGTCAAGAAAAAGGACCCATTTAAAAATCTTAGTATGTTCTGTGCTTTGAGCTGTTGAAATACCATATGTTCTTTGTGCTGTTCATTTTGTCCATGATGTCTTTTAAAGGTGACCAGCAAAGCAGAAAAACAAAACAAAATTTAACCATGTGCCAATGTATGCTTTCTTATGATGGTCAAATCTAAAAACTGTTTATCAAACTTGTTTGTTTTTTACATTATAAATTCAGGTCTTGTCTGCAAGAGAAGCCTCTGGTGGCTGGAGAACCAGGAGAATAGCATCAGGAGAGAGTTGTAACCAAGCTGTTTGATTCCCCCCCCACCCCTTTGTGTTAATACTTACTTAACTCCAAAGGCTAATGAACGTTTGTAAGAAGGAGGGTTTTGTCAAAGACTCAACTCCTTTCTTGTTACCTCTTCTGTTACTTTGTGGGCACTCAAGCTAAATATTTGAGATCTAAAGAAGTCCTTCTGGAAAATCAGGAAAAGTTAGATTTTCTTGAGGAAAGAGAAAAGCAGAAAAAATAGTTCCTAAAAAACACCAGCACAAATTCCATGTCTGGTTTATGTATCGTAGTGCAGAAGAGGGGTCCCTTTCCTTCTGAGCCAATGGGAGGTCATTCCTCCTCACTACAATGCTGGGTGTTGTTCACAGTAGGAGAATTTGACAGGTGTCCCATTGTCTGACTCTGGCCAACCTCTGGGCAGAGCTGTAGGCCACTAAGATCAATAGCCTGCACTCAGGTGAAGAAGTAAATAGATATTGCCCCTCCTTGCAGTCCAGGTTGGGCAGCAAGAAGCCAAAGGTTCAGATTAGGGATGTTAAATATCAGTTAATTGAATAGTCAAGTAACCTCATGAATTCTTATTGGTTACTCGACTATTCTATAGTCCCTGGGGGCAGGGCTGATAGCCAGCACGCTCCAGCCCCACTCCTGAGGAGTCCCCTGCCACTCCGTGCTGCTGCCTCTGCGCGGAGTGCCTGCCCACCTACCTCCTAATAACACATTAAATGCAGAGTCACAGCAGGGGTAGGTCCTGGACTCATCGCAAGCCAGGACTGAGAGAGGCTGCTGGCCATCCTGCTAAAAAACTTACTGGCGGTTGGGGGGAGGAGGGGAGGGAATGCGTGCAGTCTATAGCATTAACCTACAAGCTTTTGCTTATCAGTTAATCAACTGCACTATTACATCTCTAGTTCAGTTCTATACTCAGGGCCAAGTGGCATGAGGAGTTGGGCATCCTCCCTTTGGCAGCTGGATGACAAACACATGCTTCTTGGCCTATAGAGGTGGAGACTGCCACTCCACGGTTTGGAGTGAAGAAAAATAAGTTCATGCTTATTAATGCATTTCTATTAATTCACTACTTTTCCCCCCTGCCCCATACACACAGGGGCTAATTGCAGCACTGTGACTAAAGATGTACTGTACAAACCTTGTTTGAGCTGTTAAACTGTGGTGTAGATATTCAGACTCTGGCAGGATCCTGGGCCTAGGGAATTTAAAAATATGGAAGATTCCTGAGTCATGATGTAGTGGTTGATGAATAAATGATCAGATCTCTGTGAAACTTGGGTTCAGTGCACAGGTTTATGAAGATTTTCCTACATTCCTATAGAGCAGGGCTAATCAACTTTGGAAGCCCTGGGGGCCACAATTATACAGCACAAGCCGAGGGCTACAACTTAAGTGTGGTTGCATATGCATGCAAATACAGATGCAAATAGATTCTTTCACACTGATGGGCATGAATACAAAGATTAAGGCAAGACTATACAACACTCAGGCCCCATTTAGGTCAGTTCTGCTGATATTAATAAAATGCAATATTTGCCCAATTTCCACCCATATGACAGCACTTTTAATGACCAATGACAGTTCAAGAATTTAAACTACTAAAACATGTATCAACCCAAACTGCACCATAAGCCCCAAACTGCACTATGGGCCACAAGCAAATGGGCTATGGGCCACATGCGGCTTGCAGACCGTGTGTTGAGTAGCCTTGCTATAGACTCTGGCTGTGTCTAGACTGGCCAGTTTTTCCGGAAAATCAGCCGCTTTTCCGGAAAAACTTGCCAGCTGTCTACACCGGCCGCTTGAATTTCCGCAAGAACACTGACGATCTCATGTAAGATTGTCAGTGTTCTTGCGCAAATACTATGCTGCTCCCGTTTGGGCAAAAGCCCTCTTGCGCAAATGCTTTTGCGCAAGAGGGCCAGTGTAGACAACCCAGAATTGTTTTGCGCAAAAAAGCCCTGATGGCTAAAATGGCGATCGGGGCTTTCTTGCACAAAAGTGCTTTTGCGGAAAAGCATCCATGCCAATCTAGATGCTCTTTTCCGCAAATGCTTTTAACGGAAAACTTTTCCGTTAAAAGCATTTGAGGAAAATCCTGCCAGTCTAGACGCAGTCTCTATGTTTTCTTATTCCTTTTGCTTTCCTTTAAAGTCAATGGTGTTTAAAGCCGTACAGAAAGTGGTCTCTGGAATTTCACTCAGATTTATCAATTCAAACAAACTCCCCAAATCCAATCAAACCTTAGATGAAACTTCCAGGTCCACCAGGTCTACCTGATTTAATGAATACATGATTTCAGCAAGAAAACATACCTCATCTAAGATTTCCGGGAACATGGGTCACCTGCAATTGAGCCAAGGTTCCCTTATGTAGTCTGCAAGCCTTTCTGTGAACCTGGGCTGAATTTCATATCTGTGATGCAGCAACATTTCAGGAGACAATTTTCTGTGATTTTTGCATTCCCTACAAAAGTTTTGCTCAGATCTATGTGATTCATTTGTATACATTTTGTTCTGGGATCTCAAAATGTGTTAATAATGGAACTAAGAATAAATACTTATTTTTATCATTAGATTTTAAATGTGTCCATCTTTTTATCTAGGAGATTATTCTGCCATTTCCAGCCAGCCAGGAAGCTGGACAACTAGGAACCCAGTCAGCAGCCAAGTCTGGCTGCTCAAAAGCCAGGCAGCTGGCTAGCAGCAAGCAGATTAGTTGGAAAGCTGGCCAAACAGCAAGAGTCAGGCAACTGGGAAGCTGGATAGTTTTCCTACAAGCTGGGGAGGTGGGCAACTGGCCAGTCCACCCACATCATCCAGGCTACCCGGGAGCCAGGCAGCAAGCAAGTTGATCAGAAGGGAAGCTGTTAGCCATCTTAGGGACCAAACGGCAGCTAACTATGACCTATTTTTCATCTTTTACGTTTTTTAATCAGAAAATGAAGGAGAACCTGATCCATCAAACAAGAAGTTGATATTTATGGTAAATTTGATTCCTGTAATGATATTTCATCTTTTTTTAATATGAAAAAATCCAAGGAATTCAAATTACTACCTAGAAGGCATTTTATTGGACAATGGAAATGGGTGAAATTTTTTAGATGAATTTTTTTCACCAAAAATATATATTTAGGTAGACTGCAACATTTGACAAATTCACATCAAATTTGCCTGACTCTTTTGGCTGGAAGAAGTTCTAACTAGTTTTAGGTTCTTTTGACATTTTCAAAATCAAATGTGATTTTTTTTTTCAGTAGAAATAACTTTTCACTTTTAGTCTTACTTTGGTTTTTTTACACAGTTGTAACAGGTGTGACTGGGCCTCCCTCCCTTCTCCTTCTGTTGCACCCACAAACCAGACAACAACCTCTGAGTCGGTGCAATTGCCTGTTCTCTTTATTTACAGTATATTTTCCCACAGCCTTTTAACTATGAACAGCTTCAGTACGATAGCCATGGGAACTGTGCTAGCTGCTGCAGCTCTCAGGGACTCTATGTGCTCCAGCCATACAGTTAAAGGACTATAGGTTTAATCTCTATATTGTCATAAAAGACCTGTTTGAATTTGTTAAGTAGAGCTGCACACATAATAACTTTTTCACTTCAGAGGATGAAAAATAAAAATATACATTTGGATCAAGCTGATATAATTTTTTTCCTATCTTTTGGCAAAATGAAAAATTCTAAAAAAATAATTTTAGGTAAATTAAATGGTTTGTTTCACTCAAAACAAAACATTATTGTGACAGTGTGCTGGCTGAGGAAATCTGAACCAAACCTCTGTCATACCATCTACAAGATGCTCCTGCGTCCATTCCCTCTAATTCTCTAGCTCCTCTCTTTCCTTCCTTCCTTTCCTCCCTTTATGAAGTCCATTGCTAACAAGGCCGGCCGTTGTTCTCCATTCATCAATCAGATCTGGGCTTACTCAGCCAGCTCCAATTCCCCTTTCTTGATTGTAGATGGTATGACAGAGGTTTGGTTCAGATTTCCTCAGCCAGCACGCTGTCAACAATAATGTTTTGTTTTGAATGAAACAAACCATTTAATTTACCTAAAATTATTTTTTTAGAATTTTTCATTTTGCCAAAAGATAGGAAAAAATTATATCAGCTTGATCCAAATGTATATTTTTATTTTTCATCCTCTGAAGTGAAAAAGTGATTATGTGCACAGCTCTACTTAACAAATTCAAACAGGTGTTTTATGACAATATAGAGATTAAACCTATAGTCCTTTAACTGTATGGCTGGAGCACATAGATTTTCTTTCACATATATTTTGAGTTTTGACTTTCAATAAGACATGAAGACATTTTTAATCAGCATTCATACAACATTCTCCCTAATTAGGTGAAAGGTGACATACTTTGGCTTCCCTGCTCTCTGATTAGGGCTTTTTACTATATTATGTATGTGGAGTTGTCCTGATAGCACTATTATATTTTGTTGTTCTTTCCCTTAACATCATCCCTAATTGTGACTCCCTTCTTCACATATAAAGGAGAGCATTAACCCCTTTGCCACACTCAAACTGGGTTTATCTATTATTTTTATGCCATCATCAATATTATTTAGAATATTTTAAAAAATCTTCCATAGGTTGCTTGATTCATGGCAAATCTGTGTTTTCCACAGAATATTTTTCACTGGCACTGTCCACAGTGCAGAGCCAAATTGCCTCCTCTTCCACTTCTCTTAAACAATACTTGAGAAACAAGGTGGGGGAGGTAATACATTTCTTTGGATCAACTTTTGTATAATAGAGACTGGGCAGAAAAGTGAAATGAAATGAAAGCATTTTTCTTTGAAAATGACTGAGTTCAGTTATATCTGATGGATCCAATTACCATTCCCTCTCTAGAAGGTCTATTTACCTTGTCCCAAATGTTATCTCCTACTCAAGCTGAAGAAGAAATAGTTGCCATGTGAAGCTGATGGAACTGCCATCCACTGAGTAGGCTTAATAAAAGGTGCACCATTTCTGCTGCTTGGTCTATTACGCCTATTGACCTCTATTACCTTTTATCTTAAAATGCCAGAAGCAGCAGCCACTGTCTCTCAGACAGGGACACTCACACTGAGGCTTGCCAGCCTCACATGGCTCTTTAATAGATTCTTTGCAACAGATGATATTAAAATATAGTGTGATTTAATTATTAAGCAAACTAAGTTATTAACCAGTCAGGATGCTTTTATTACATTTTTAGCCAATGGAAGTTGATAAAATAATATGTGGTTAGTCATTTTGATGAGATATTATATATTTCCTCTGTCATACTGTAGTAAATGAAACCACAAATTCACACTACTGTGGCTCTTTTGAGTAACGATTGCTACTTTGGCTCTTGAACCACTGAGGAGTACAGATTGGACCTCCTTGGTCCAGCACCCTCAGGACCTGATCAGTTCCAGATGAGGGATTTTGCCAGACCAAGGGAGGTCATATCTGGCTCCCCTGCTACCAACTCTCCCCAGCCCTGGACCAGCCACCAGCCTCCTGACCAGCTCCCCCTTGCCGCCAGCCTAGATACCCTGCCGGTCCCCCCACCTCGTTTCCTGCTATACCGGGCAGCTCAGTTCCCTGCAGGCCGAGCAGCCCCACTGTGGAGCACTGAGCTCCTGGCCCCACTGGGCAGTCCTGCTGGGTTGTGCCTGGCTGGGTTGTGCCTAGTTGCAGTGCGCCGGGCAGCCCAGCAGCGGAAAGCCCAGCCACCAACCCTCCATCGGGACTCTCTGGTCCTAGAACATCCATGGCCTGTCCTGCCCAACAATGGATGTTGCCAGTGCAGGGAGTCCCAGATTACAGAGGTTCAGCCTGTATCGCTGCACTAGCACAACAATTGTAAGCCAAAGAGTTCTAACTTTAAAAATTGTACTTCTCTATGTCAGTGTATTGATTCCCTCCCATGGTTGCATTTATTTATTTATTTGCATTCATGTGCTCAAATTTAACACCCATCTGTTTTGTTCTTCATCTGTATGCCAGCAACTTTTGGAAATTTTCAGCTGGAGGCCATTTACTATTATCGGACAAAGAATAAAGAGTTTAAGCTATGCGTAAAAAGAAATCAAGCAAAAAAAAAAAAATCATGAGGATGCAAAAAGCATTTTCTGGCTGGGTTGACTGAAAAAAAGGAAAAAAGGGTTGCATTGTGTGAAATAACTGAAACTGAAAGAACAAGAAAGCCTCAATATGTTTTGCAGCTGCCAAAGCCACTTCAGTTGTTTTTCAGAGAAATAATGCATTAAATCCAGGGCTGTTTTTCAAAGATCAAATTGTAACTGTTCCCCTAAAGGCATTATTCATCTTTTACTGGTCAGAAATATGTGACCTTTTCTCTTTGATGCACATCATGCTACAATCATGGCTGTCTTTTGGTAAGACTAGACTGAAACTGAGTGTCTGAAGTCAGATTCAAAACTTCATGTTTATGATTCTAAATTAGTGGACCACTTTTGAAAGTACTGAATACTCAGCAGCTCCCATTGAAGGCCAAATGTGTGAATTTTGGAGCATATTCCTAAGCATCCAGTTTTGAAAATGTAAGCCTAGATTTTTATAACAAGCTGCCTACTTGTTGAATGCAGCATGGCATGGAGAGAACACATAAGGCCAATATTCTGAGAACAATACTGCCTTCATATAAATTTCTGTGTGGAGGTCAGTGACTGGGTTTTATGCCATAAAGCTGCAAATTCTCTGGGACCCACTTACGTAAAAGACCCTATCTTTCTCTGTCATATTGCTATAGTAGCGTTCGGTGTAAACATGGAAGCAGGAACTTTCTCTACAAATGAGACTGCCAGCAGAACACTATCCAGGATATGAAGAATCCAAGAGTACAAGATTTGCTCTGCTCCTAGGGTCGCCATAGCCTGAATTTATTGCGTATTCAATATGCTCTAAAAACCACACTTTCCTAAAGGCATTTAGGTTGGATGAAATTTCATAAAAGTGGAGAGAGTGAAGGATGACTGATGATGTATGGTCAAATTTTATGATATGACTGTGTTTATAGCTTTTAGTGGGAGACTCTGTTAAGGGAAATTTGATATATTTGTGACTCAGACCCCTTGGTGCCAACTGGTAGAAGGAACAGAGGGTGCATGGTGGATCACCTGCATCAGTTGTCTACATAAAAGTGCACCAGAGGGTGTCAAGAGAGGTCTTTACAAATAGCCAGTTATGCGCTTGTCATCCTAATCATTATGAGACAGATATATGTATAATGTTTAAGGAATTATATATTTATACTGAAAAATGTATTCTTAAGCTATATGAGTTAAGATCGGTCACTGAAGGTGATTAGCAGGTTCTGTTCAGGTAGAACGTAGAAGGTAGAACACATTTATCTATGGCTAGTCACTATGTACTGTGTGTTTATACTTTTTAAGTCTATTTGTATTACTTAGCCTGAAGCTAAATGAAGAGTTTGTAAATTCACATGAGAGAAGATCTGCAGAACCCAAAACCAAAAAATATCAGGGGTGTTCAGTTTGAGTAAGACCAATGGATTTTTTGGAAGGTGTCTATAACTGGGGCTTCGTCAAATCACTTATTTTGTACTAGCAGATTTACTTGACGTTGCTTGGTAAATTAATTTAGATTAATTTAATTTGCAATTAATTTTGATTTTTTTAAATAAAAGGAAAAAGTACATGCTTTATTTAAATGATTGTATTTTTCATAAATATAGTGTTTATTTTTATAAAGTCAATTAAGAAAAGGTTATTTAAACTGAAATTTAAATTAGAAATTAGGCACAAATGTTTAATGGTGAGGAACAATCTATGATGCAATCAGGGGAGCCAACAGCCTGTGCAAGCCCTTGGAAATGTGGGGGGAGGGTCTGGCTCCGGGAAGGGGTGGCGTGTTGAGAGGAAGGAGTGGGGTGAAAAAAGGCTGGTGTGCCCTGGTGCGCTGCACGAGCAAGAAAGGGGCTGGTGCTGGGGTCTGCTCCACTGCAGTGGAAGCAAACACTACCAGCCTGGCTCCCAGTGGAGCCCCCAATGCGTTCTGCTGGCCCTGTGCCATCTGGAAACGGACAGGCTGTGGATGCTGTAGGGGGAGGCACATGCTCCGAACCAGGCTGGGTTCCCAAGCTGTGCTGCTGTCCCTCAACATGCTGGATGGATGCAGCACAGGCATGTGCCGCCACCCCCCTGTAGCATGTGGCCCCGGAGGAAGGGGAAAGGAGTGGCAGTGGGTCACTGCCTATATGCACATACAAACAGCCATGGCTCCCTTAGGTTGCAAACAGGCGCAGTGCAGGGTAGGGATCAACCTGGACTTCCGCAGCCCTGAGTCACCCTGGACTTTCCCCTACTTGTACCCCCTCCCCACACAGACAGAGCAAGCCCCCTTCCCTGAGCCCTTCCACACCCACAGCTCCTTGTCCTGACCCTCTGTCCCAATTCCTGGACCCTCACACCCTAACTCCCTGCCCTGAGCCCCCACAGCTCCCCAAAGGGATTGCAATACAACAGTATCTGTAAGAAATTTAAGTTATTTTCACCCTGCATAGGCTATAACAGCAATTTTTTGTTGGTGCAGCCTGTTGATATGAATGTTATAATCCTGACCCCACTTAACTCAATAGGAGTTTTGCCATTGACTTGAATGGAGCCAGGGTTTCACTCTTAGGCTACATCTACACTGCAGGAATTTGTCAGCAGAGGCAATGCAAATGAAGAGCTCATTAGCATTTCTAGCACTGTCATTTGCATAGTCTCTTCTGATCCTTTTTTCAGAAGAGATTTTTGTGCAAAAAACTGCAGTGTAGACAGGGCCATTTTGCGCAAAAAAACACCTTTTGCACAAGATCTTGTATGCCTCCTTTTTTAGGCATAAGGGATCTTGCAGAAAAGGGTTTTTTTAGCGCAAAATGGCCGCATCTACATTGCTTTTTTGTGTGCAAAAACCTCTTCCACAAAAAGGATCAGAAGAGACTATGTAAATGACAGCTCTTCATTTGTATTGCCTCCGCCAACAAATTCCTGCAGTGTAGACGTAGCCTCAGGTTTCACTATGGATTCATTTTCTTTGGAGATTACAGGCATGCAGCCCTTACACTGCAAGCATGCATCTCCATGAGCAGAAAATGAATAATCTTGTATTGTGGACTGAGACTTTCAATGGGACCTATGGGACTTAGAAGCCAACTCCCTGACATATACAAGTTGGGTTCCTAATTTTCTTAGGCCCATTTGAAATTTCCAGCTGAAATGCCCCTCAATTGCCTATCAAGGATGTGAAGCAGAAAAATGTATGAGAGCCTAGGAGGTTTGTTAGAAAGTGAAAACAAAAAATGAACAACCCCAAACCAACCAACCAACTTGAAGGTGCACCAGGCAAGCAGGAAAGAAGGAAATCTGCTGAAGCATGATAAAATATGGATTTTTCACACGTAAGGCTGGAAGAAGTAACTGATAGCAAAATCAGAGCAGTAACTGACAAGCATGGCACAAAACACCACAGAGATAAGTTGTACAGTCACAGGCAAAATGTGCAGCTGTGAAATAGGGGGAAAAAAGCACACTGCCCCAACACTACCTCTCACCCTCATGCAACCCAGCAAAGTCAACATAAGCTATTTGGGACACAGTCCAAATAGTCAAAACAAAGCTAATTCAGATTTAATGCAGTCGTCCATAACCAGCAGGAAGGATGAGATAAGGTTATACAGAATAATAAGCAAACACATTATTAGGCTCAGGTGCAGCATACAGTGGAATTGTTCTGCAGCAAAATATGGAGCTGAGGATAGGCATGCAGCAATGAATTATGTAATGAGAGTATTTCAGGGTAAACAACATATTACAGATGCATACTGTTGGGTCAGAAATTATCCAGGAGGAACTAAAGTCATAACGTCCAGATTTATTTAAAACTGGAAAGAAGAAACAGAGAAGGAGCAACCCCTAGCATGTCAAGGCTGTCCATTTCATGCCTGGTGTCCACCAGGGGTGAGAGGAAGGGGAAATGTACATGAAGAGATGTCTGTACCATATTACAGCTGGCTAGTACTTGGAATTCCTGTTCATTGGAAAATTCTGAATATTTGAAATTTCCTCTGATACCAAACTGGAATGAAAAGTCAAAATTTCCAATGTAAGGAAATAAAAAAAAACAGTTTAGGAAATATCAGACCAAGTTTATTGAAACATCTTTTTTCATTACATTAAGATTGCAGTGCTTCTTTTTGAATTTCTCATGTAAACTTTTATATTGGTTCATAGAATTTAAAATAAAAGGCAGAACAACAGAGTTAAAGCAAGCCCAACAACCTTATAAAAATGAAGCTCCTTGACATTCTTTCACCAGTTGTTTTTAAACAATGAATTCTCACAGTATCTCAATTTCATTAGATCAGCATTTTGGGACTGTCCAGACTACAGAGCTTTTCCAAGGAATGCATCTGCTTTTCCAAAAAAAATGTCAAAAAAGCAGACACGTTTTTTTCGGCACCCCTGTAAGCCTCGTTTTACAAGGAAGAAGGGATGTTCTGAAAGAGGGTATTTTTCTGACATTTGGCCCCATGTAAATGGGGGCAAATGTCTGAAAAGCCTCTTTCGGAAGAAAAACAGAAAAAGATACACAAGTTTGCAATTTGCGTATCTTTTTCCAACTTTTCTTTGTAGTGTAGACATGGCCTTTCTGAATGCTGCTTCATCAGAAAATTCAGCTCCATCAGAAATTTTTTACTAGCTCAATACAATTTATTTCTGTATATTAATTTATAATGTTAATGAAAAAGATGCCTGTACAAATGTATATTATCTAAACTTTACCACAAAACCACAGCAGCATTAAAATCGTCATTTTGAAAGAACCTCCGCCAACCAGCCACTTACAAAACATTTTTTTTTCAAACGTTAGGTGGTTCTGGGAACCAAACCATTCAGCTCTCTCTAAAAACTTATTAAACAGATATACAATATGGCGCTTTCTGCCTGTTTGAACAGGTGTGCAATTGTTCTATGTGCTTTCAATAATGTAGGCTTTTAGATGATGCTTAATGCACTGATTCAACAAAACATGCTCTTGAACTTCTCTCTTATTCAGGAAAGCCCTTATACATATGTTTAAATCTAAATCACGTGCTTTGTTGAATCAGGGCAACAAAACAATTAAGACAGTGGAAACACTGAGGCAGGATCTTCTATTCAGGCACTTAATTGTATTTTCAGCACAATTAGTCATATAATGTGCATCCATATCTAGTCAGTGATTTTGAAAATATACAAAACCCATGATTTACTAAAAGCACTTTTTTTGTAATACTATCTTCTGGAATTTACCAAATAAGAATTTAATATCTGTTTTTATACAGAATTAGTCATTGAATTCCTCACATGGCGAACAACTTAGTTATAGTGCTTATAACAATATAAATGGCTGGGTTTAAGAATCAGATATTAATAATATCATCATTTATGCAAAGATACATTTGAGCATAATTGTTTAGCTCTCACTTTTGTCCATGATACTTTTGTGCTCAAGTAATTCAAAACTGTCTGAAACTAGAAATATCAAACTTGATTTGTTTGGTAGTTCTAATTAAGACCTAACTTTTAAACCGCATTTGAATAATCTCAATTAGTAGCTGAGAACTTTGCAAGAATATTTTGCAAAATGTTCTATGTATGTTCATGTGAATTTTTAATTTAAATTCAACAATGCTTGCATTCATTTGTTTTTAGCTTCTGCCCATATTCATGCAGTTAAGTTGTAAAGGCACAAAGATTTGCAGAAAGGGAGGTTCATGGTCACATACAATATTAAACTGAACACAGGAAATGAATTTAAAATTTTAATGCATGAGTGTTTATGCAAGAAGTGCCAATAAAATTAATAAAAAGTGTATCGTACATTGGTCAGACAAAATAGATTATATTATTTTTTACTCTCTGATTAGTACCTCTAGAGGACAAAAAGGTGGGAAAGGTAGTTGTCAAAAATATTTATTGTAAATGCATAAACTAGAATGGAGTGTAAAATTCACAATTATAAAGTTGTCTGTTGTATTTCCATGCATCTGCAGGATTTATTTCTAAGGGACATCCCCATTCATCACACATTTGTAAAGGACCTACTGAATTGAAGTATTTGCCATTTTAATACTACCATACCATTTTTCTTCCAACTTGGTTAAATTTTAAATTTATGAGTAGGCCAGGAAACAAGCTCTGTTTGAAGGCCATTTGGTTATTATGTATGTTTAGTATTGGCAAATGGACCATGAACTAATACAATCTTAACAAATACATAATAAAAATTCTTTTTAAAAACAGGTGGAAGAATTCTAACTCTAATATGTACATGTTGAGAAAGGCCACATTACTGTCTAGCCCTACAATATTTTGGTGATATGGGAAGCCTGCTCTTCTATATGAAATTGAGCAATTTCAGGTGGATTATTACCAGCAGCTCTACTCCAGCAGCATGCTTTGGCACAACCCCAGGGCAGGTTTATACCTTAAAGGCCTAATTGAATCAACAAGAACTCATGAATGTTAATGCTCTGAAAACACACAAACTTTCTGTTTTAAATATATCTTTATCTTTTGATTCCTTGTGATTGGGGTCTACAAATGGCACCTAGCTGGGTTAAAGTTAATGATCTGCTGTGGGTTTAATCAGCCTTGTTTTGCTAACACCTGCAGTAGGGATCAGGCTTTGAGGGAGAAGTTAGAAAGGGAAGAGCACTAGCAGTTAAGGGATGACTGGAAAGAACAGTAGATGATTAGTGTGGTGAGAGAAGCTTGAAAAGGAATGGCCCTGCTTGGCTAGCTATTGCCTGTCACTCTCACAGAGAGAAGGTAGAGCTGATGCCAGCTACAGTTGATAGCTACCTCAGATTTACTGCCTGCTAGAGCTTCTCTGAAGGAAGGTAGGTCAGATGTGAGACAATAGTTTGTTGTCTCTGCATTGGTTGGAGGTTAGATAAGACTGCAGTGGGTGTCTTTGTACATGGTGACAGCCAAATAAAACCTCTTTTTTGTTGTTGTTTTACACCTGACCATGGTTGTGCTAGTAGCTGGATCTGAACTTGGTACTGCTCAGGGTACTACTCCCCTGTCTAGTAATAAGTATTCTTGATCAAAAGAAATAGGAGGAGCGGGCTTCAGGAGAATCCTGTTTCAGTGCAACTTGCCACAACCCTCACCAGACTGAAATAACATGCACCATGTAAATGTAGCTGAAATACTGCCCTTTCTTGGCATATCCAGCTAATAAGCTGTGTTTGCTCTTTCACTAATAACACTAGATAAAAAGCTGGTTCATATTCAAATTCACGTATGGCTAATGAGCAGAAACAGCATAACTCCAGATTCTAGCTGCCCTGGACAGGCTTTCTGGAGAGGGATAGGAAATAAGCAGCCTGATATAGCAGAGGGCTGAAGCTAGTATCTGCAGAGTGATTTAGCTCTATTTCGATGCAAGAAGTAGCCTTCATCTCAACTTAGTCTCCCAAAGGACATTACAAAGCTCCTTGTTTCCACCCCCTCCCCCCCAGCAAAGGCTACTCTGACAGGAAAAATATCTGTTTACCTTTGAAAGTGCTTCAGTTAAAAGAAACGAGTTAGTCCACTGTGTATTTATATAAAGTGGCTTTTCGTGCTCAGAGAGTCACAGGGCTGGAGAGTGAAGATCTCAAGTTATCTACAGAACTGGCAAAGCACAGAGACTGGCAGTGCACTTTTCTTCCATGCTGGCCTCCTCAATCTCCCCGAAAATACATCTGTCTTGGAACCATCTGTGTTTGTCTCACTGAAGCTTTACTACAGTGCCCAGGGGTGGCAGGTTTGTATAATTTTTTGGTGGTGCCCTATTAGCCACACCCCCTGACCCCTGTTAACCATGCCCTGACCCCCATTAGCTACACCCCCGACCCCCGTTAACCACGCCTCTGGAGGTAACACGCTCGGGGCAAGATGGACGCATGACCAGAAGTAAAAGGTGTCATGTCACCCCTCTCAAAGGACTTTTCCCACCATCCTCCTACCAATAAGGATTAGTTTGGCCCCCACCAAGCCCCCCTCATGCAACTATCCTGCAATTACATTAACTCAATGTGTGTGACATTAACTCGGGGGCAGAGAGGCTGGGGGAAGTGTTCCCTCTAAGGCTATGTCTACACTCGCGGCTTCTTGTGCAAGTACAGCCATTCTTGCGCAAGAACCCACAGAGTATCCACACTGCCTGCCTGCTCTTGTGCGAGAAAATTTACAGTACGGCGTGGTAAGAGAGGGTGTCTTGGACAAGAGCTACGATCTTTTCTAACAGGTGTAAGCTCTCTTGCACAAGAGGGCAGTGTGGATGCTTGGCAGGGATTTCTTGCGCAAGAAACCCCTATGGCTAAAATGGCCATCGGAGCTTTCTTGCGCAAGAGAGCGTCCACACTGCCATGGATGCTCTTGCGCAAAAGCACAGCTCGCACATGGCAGTGTGGATGTGTTCTTGCACAAGACTTCTTGCACAAGAACCCTTGCACAAGATGTTCTTGTGCAAGAAGCCGCCAGTGTAGACATAGCCTAAGAGTTTCCTCCCATGAGCAGAATGAATTTTGTGTTGTGCACCAGTACTGAGTTCATGTGGCTTGTTTGGATGTGCCACTGTTGCACCCAAGTTATTAATAAATATTTTATAAACCTTTACCTTTTCTCTCTGCTGCCATGTCTCCTCCCCTTGCTCCATCAGCTCCCCTGGTGCCGGCTGCCCCCCAACTCCTCACCCTCGTCTGCTGTCCTGACTCCTGCCCTTCTCACTGCCCTCAGACCTCCTGCGACCTGCCCCCCTCCACCAGCCTTTCTCTGCCCCCTGTGCCCACTCCTCCAGTAGCCCCACTCCGATCATGTGAGCTACCCCTCCTCATCCCCTCTTCTAACACCTCCCTCTATACACCTGCCCTGCCTCTCTCCTCTGGTGCTAGTCCCTCCCCTGCAGGTGTCTGCCCTTCTGCTTCACCCCCAGAATCCCCTGGCATCTGCACCTTCCCTTTACCCCTGCACCCTCCTGGTACCTCTCCCTTCCCTTACTGCCCCTGCCCCCTTAGCTCTCTTTTTCCCTGATGCCCACCCCCTCACCACTCTCTGCCCCCATTCCCCTCATGCCCCTCTGTGCCCTCACACATGACTTGCTCCATCCCCACCTTTCTCATGCCCACCGCTTCTTTCAAGCCTTCTCCCAGTACCTCCCCTCCCCCTCCCCCTCTAGCCCCCAATGCCCTTACTCTCTCCTCTTGCAGCATCACCCTGTCCCCCCTCCCACTGACACCTCCCCTCCTGCCCTTTTCCTCACTGTCTGCACCTGGTCCCTTGGCATTTGTCTCTCCTCCACCCTGTCCCTTGGTGCCTTCCCCTTTCTTCCCCCTCCCCCTCCGCACAAGCCCCTTCCTCTCCCACCCCTTCCCTCTAGTTTTCCCCCTTCCCTTCCCTTCCACTTTGCGGGGCTGGAGTCCGCGCTTGGGACCCAGAAGCCCCCGGACTCTGAACCCAGAGCTAGGCCACGCGGCGCAATGCTGCGCCGAGCAGTTTTAAAGTCCCGGGCCATGACATCATGTCACGCCTGGGTGTCTCCCCGCTCACCTGTAAACGCCCCCATGGCAGCAGCAGCCAGCAGTGTGCGCTGGCAAGGGGAGCCGGACTGAAAGCTGTGCATGGCAGGGATGGTCCGGGGCCGGGGGGGACGCTCTGGGGCTGTGGTGGGAGGATGCGCCGGGGGGGACGGCAGATGGGGACCAGGGCCCACTCCAGGCAGGGCCAGGGGAGAGACCCAGCTCCAAATATTGATGGAACAGGGGCACCACGAGCCCATATAACTCGCCAACCATGACAGTGCCTATCGCATAATATCCTAAACCCTGAGTCTATAATTTAAGTAAGTTGTCCATAGAAACCAGTGGAGTAATTACTATGATGAAACAATAAGTAGGGTTATCTTTATGGGGCTAAAATGGACATATATAATTCCTTGCTGGTTATTTGTTAATATTATTGTACAAATTAAGATTTAGTGTTTATATATCTATTTAGAAGGAGGAAAAAAGATTTGTTTTTCTATAGATGCTTTCAAGGTGTTTACATTTACTGTAAATGCTTCAAGATAGTCAGGTGAGCACATCTGATACCAATATTTTACAATATATTTCATAAAGTATAATTTTTTCTGTCATTCAGCATGAAGACAGGCTCAATCTGTCCTGGTTTAAGGACTATTATGAGACCAGTTTAGATTTTCACTCTTCTAGTCATCTGAAAACCCTATAATGACTTACTATGCCTCCCCTGCCTCTCCAAATAAATAAATAAATAAATAAATGAAATAAAAATAAATAAAAATCCCACCCCAGGTTGTACACAACCACATTTCTCCCAGGCATTCTATATACACTACAAAACAAAGTATGCTTTAGAATGGTTATAATCTGTGTCTAAAATGTAGTAATTAAGCACAGTAAGTTTCATAGCATTAGTAGTTCCCAACCTGTTGTATAGTTTTTCATGCACTTCTTTTGGCAGAAGGCTCCTGTCAAGCTACATAGGAAAGCTTATATAATGATATGTTACTAACCGAGTCAAATGAACCATTCATAGAATTGTTATATAGCAGCTCTATATCTGCTAGGTGTCTCACAGTATTGACAACTTTTCCGTCAGCAATATGACAAAGTTCCTTCTTCAGGGAAATGGCTCAAAGGACTGAGCTATATCTGCTCTCGCTCTCCTTTGCTTTGCAGCATTTGCAGTGACTCCAATAGCCACTTGTGTGCTACAACTGGTAGTATTGAAAGAAAGAAATTTGGGAAGATCCCAAGTCTGTTTGCCAGACAGCAGAGAGAGCCTAAGGTTGTAGGAGAAGCCAGAAGGGTGCTTATCTGCCTCCACCTGAGCCAAGAAAGTAAGTGTCAAGTACAGGATGGTTCCCATCCTGCCTCTCGTAAGCCTGTGGCTAAGGAGTACAGCTCTAAAGAAGAGGGAAGGAGCCACAAGGAACCTCACAAAGTCATTCACAGACCCCTGAAGATAAGTGAGTAGGAGGCTGGTATGCAGAGGTTTAATATGCAAGGAAATAGATTACTTCTCTCGCCCCCCCTCCCCCCCCCCCCGTTCCCAACTAAAACTCTTTTTCCTTCCTATAGCACTCTGAAGCCTGCTATGTTTGCATAACTACAGGGCTGGAGACATTTCACAGTTTCTGGCACAAAACAGTTTTGCCATCTAGAGAAAAATTAAACTCTTAGCCAAACAATATAAACTTTATAAAACAGCTTGGTAAGCACAGCTTGGAAAGGTTTTCATTCTGCTCACTGCCAGTGAGACATCCAAAAATAGTTGATAAGCATTGTAAAGCCTGCAATATTGGTTCTGAATTGTTCATTCTCCCCCTGCCCCATCCACCTCCTGTAGATTCAGTCTTGCTAGGAATCTTCAAATTGTTTCTGTGCCTATCTTCAGTCTTCCCTTCCGTTCTACCAGTTTGTAGAAGGGATGAAATGCCCTTCCCATTACAAATAGTTCATTGGCCAGTGTGTGGTACTAACTACTTTGAATAATATCTCACTGCAAGCAGAGCTCCTTACTTGCAAAGTGAGCCATTACCTTTAGTCATATTGAGCATCCCACAGTCTGGTCCTGGTCTCGCCACTACTTTTCTAAACTTAGTTTTTTAATATTTTCAAATACTGTCTTATGTCTCTTCTCATCTATAACTTCCTAAATCCTGTTCAGAGCTCATACATAGTCTGAGGTCCAGGTATATCTTTTGTATGTGTATGTGTAACAGCCCTTTCTTTGTCTGATCCTCAGAGAATCTAGTTTGATCTGCAGGTCGACAAAGCCTCTGTTGACAAAAGCCTGTAGTCTAGACGTACCCTAAGTGCTGAACAAAACCAGTCAATGATCCCAAGTATGAACAGTAAAGAGCATACCATAACATGTTGTCTTGGCCTGATGTAGGACATTCTGCCCTGTGACAAGTGGAGGGTTCTTGTTTTGGATACGTAAACTACCTTTGACAAATTCTCAGCTAGTCACTTACATTGATTAGATTAACTTTATTAAAGTCAGTAAAGTACATTTGCTTTATACTAGCTCAGGATCTGGTGCAACAGGACCAGATATAGCAATAGCTCATAATTATGTGGTGGTCTTTTCTTGGTTTTTTTCTCCCAATCAATCTCACCTATCCCCTACTCTTTCCCCAAAACCAAACATTTACCTTGATATATCAAACATTAAGTGTTACCATGATTCTTCAGTATTTCAGTCATACATTCAGATGTTTTCTTTCTAAGAGGACCTCTGATATTGTTTTCATATTGGAGGGGGAATGGCAGAAACATGATTAATTTCAAGTATATATTTAGACAGCAAGCTATCATCTCTGCCATCATCCAATTTAAATGGAAAAAGGTCCCATAAGGTACATCATAAATTCACAGTAATTCTGGATAAATTTTTCATCATCTCATGTCATGCTGTAACGTTACAAATTTAAAAGCAATCAGCTGCAAATGCACATGAGGCTATCCCAATTATTCCTTAAAAAAGTGTCATTCAAGTTTGAGTACCACCAAGAAAATGGCTTGGCTGTAGTTGAAATGCAAATCAGGTCCTTCAAAGTATGTCCTTCCAAAACATAATTTCAAGTGTGATTTTTTTTTTTAGATTGACATAAACTGTTAAAGACATTTACGGGAGTACTGTACTGCATGTGTTTTTAAGACATATGGGGGTTTGATCCTCTTCCCTAAAATCAGTGGGAAAATCTCCAATTGGCTTCCCATTGGATTAGACCCTGAATACACAAAATGTTCTAATATTTGGGACCAAACCACTGCCCACTTTCTTGATACAATCCCACCTCCATTAAAGTCAATAGTAATCCTCCCACTGAGTTAGGTGCAGGGGGGGAAGGGGCAGGTCTTGTTTCAGTCTTTACTCCAGAAAACTTGTCAATTGACTTATCAAAATTGGGTGATGAAGACTTGCTGTGTAGGATCTATTTGGCTGTAATGTATACTAGTGCTTTTTTCCTGCAACTTTATTTACTTCAGCTCTTTGTGGGAGCTGCCCATCTGTGCCTAGGGACAAAATGTAGTCCTGATTTACCATTAAAGGTTCTTACTGAAGTCAACGAAGTTACCTTTACATGCTGAACACGAGTGCCTTTGAGCCCTGATACCTGTCTCGTACAAAGCATTTAAACAATGTTGGTGCTATACCAAAAAATCACTAAAATGAAAATAAGTTATTTATTAACAATAAGCTTCCTTGGGTTTATTTTACTATAGTAGAAATCTCTTATTTTGTGGGTGCTTGGATATTATATGGGAAATAAAATCATGAAATAAGAGTAAAAACAAGTATAAATAAATCTTATTCTCTCTGCCTCCTCAATAATCTGTGGACACGATTTTAATTAATACAATCCTCAAATGGATGTCTTAGCTCAAATGTTGAATGAAGCTGATCTTCTCAAAATATAATGCAGGGATAAGCATGTAAAGGTAAGTTTAAAGACTTAAATTTACATCCCCCTGACTCTTTTGCAGGCTCAGTGCAGGGCTATGTAAGAGAATCCTGCAAACAGCTGCTAGAATGGAGTGAAACTGCAGAATGGTGTGATTTAGGGTCATACTGGTTAATCCCAAGGGTTTTTTTTCCCACTCATGTCTTTTTCTCCTCCCTACATTCATCAAGTTGATGAGGGAGTGGTGTAAGAGCTTCTGTCTGTTCCAGGTCACCAAAGGATAAGCCTTATCCTCAACTGATCCGGCTTTAATGTTTGCTTTGACAGAGGCACAAAGCAACCATACTAAACGGGAGAGACTGTCCCTAATTGTTTACACATCAGTACAGCTGCTTTCATGGTAATTCTGTATTAATTCCTCTTCACATGGCAGATATTTTCACACATAATTAGAAAATGAGGATTAAGTTGTATTTTCAAGCTAATTAAATTTGTTTAAGTACTATATAGACTTTTCCACTGCCGGAGGAGGGACTCACATTATTTGAATCTAAATACATTTTAAAATTTTATTTCCATGGTGTGCAAGAATTTTCCATATAAAATAGCATTTGACCTCTTTGCTTTATTAATCCTCTTATTGGATGCAGTTGTGTAAATCCATTTCTTAGGAGAAGCAAAAGTTGCATACAAAATACACAATATGCCAACATCTTTATGGCTGACCTTGAACTACATTTCCTCACCTTTCGCCCCCTAGCACCCTTACTTTACTTACACTGCATTGGTGACATCTTCATCATATGGACCCACGGGAAAGAGACCCTTGACGAATTTCACTGGGATTTCAACAACTTCTACCCCATCATCAACCTCAGCCTGGATCAATCAACACAAGAGATCCACCTCCTTGACACTACAGTACAATTAAATGACGTACAAATTTTCACCACCCTATACTGGAAACCTACCAACTGTTACACTTACCTTCATGCCTCTAGCTTCCACTCCAGACACATTTCTCAATCTATTGTATTCAACCAAGCCCTGAGATGCAACAGGATTTGCTCCAATACCACAGACAGACACAAACACCTACAGGATCTATATAGAGCATTCTTAAAACTGACATACCCACCCGGAGAAGTGAAAAAACAGATCAACAGAGCCAAAAGAGTACCCAGACATGAACTACTTCAAGACAGGCCAAGAAGAGAAAACAACAGAATTCCACTTGTCATCACCTACAGCCCTCCAATGCATTATCAACAACTCACAACCTGTCCTGGAAAATGACCCCTTTCTCTCACTGGCCTTACAGGAAAGGCCAATCCTCGCCTACAGACACCCCCCTACCCTAACAAATTCTTTCCAGTAGCCACGCAACACACCTCCATCATAAACATCCAGGAACCCACCCCTGCAATCGGCCCCAGTGCCAACTCTGCCCACACATCTATACCAGCGATTTCATCACTGGACCCAACATCATCAGCCACTACATCAGGGGCTTATTTTAACTGCACATCTACTAATGTGATCTATGCCATCAAATGCCTGTCATGCTCAACTATAATGTATATTGGTCAAACTAGACAGTCTTTACAGGAAAGAATTAATGGACACAAATCAGATATCTGAAAAGGCAACACACACAAACCTGTTGGAGAACACTTTAACCTGCCTGGGCACTTATTAATAGATCTCTAAGTCACCATGTTGTTTCAGGCCAATTCTACAAGCCAAATACACAGGGAAGGTTGGGACTTAAGAATGTAACTTGTAAATGATGTTATCAAAATGGAATAGACAGAGAGATCAGCTGGCTTGCACACTACCTTCCACATCCTAATGACTTAACCAACCAACCAAACAATGGAAGCGCTAATTGCTCTTATGAGCCTCTTATAACTACTTGAACAATCTATTCACTGTCTTTTTTTCTCCTTTTTTCCCTCCTTACCCCTCTCCTTCCCTTATTTATTCTTGGATCTGAACTTTTAATACTCCAGTCATTTGAAGAAATGGGTTATGCCCATGGAAGCTCATGATACCATCTACAGGTTTTGTTAGTCTTTAAGGTGCTACTGGACTATTTGTTGTTTTTTAAGTTTTACAAAATACAAAGGTAGCTCAAAAGTGAAATTTAGCTTCTATGCCAGTCTCTATCAGAATTGCTTCCATAAATGGTGTTTACTATCAGTTTGGGTGGTGTGGTGATTAAATGACTAAAACCTACACCAGAAATATTTGGAGGAAGAATACTTGTGTCAAAATTGCTGACTATCACAATTTCCCAATCTGATGTCATTTAGGAGTGTTAAAATGGTATCCACACTTTTTTGGGGGTAGGGGGTAGGAGTGAAGGCCTTTATGAACTCTGTCTACATTAGGGACACTGTTTTGACCATTTTTCCCAACATTGGTTCAATTTTAACATAGATAAGGAGTTGCAACTCCTATTGAAGTCTCTGGCCAAACTTCAACTAGTTTTATTAGTGCAGGGTTGAACCATAACTTATTTCTTTGCTTTGACAGCCAAGTGAAAACTGCAGCTGATATCTGAATATAGCTTCTGCTGAAATACACTGAATTTCTAAACAACTGGAGACATTTCAGTTGTCTTTATTTGTGCTCCAGCACTTGCTGGAGGACTAGTCCTAGTACACTTATGGCTATTTCAATGACACAAATATTATGTGTATATCCTGCCACTTATCAGAGGGTCTCAATGTACTTTAGGACATTAGAGCCAGATTGAGATGTTTTACGCACCTACCTATAAAAGGGTCCTGTGACTTCAACTTTCAGGAGTTCCCCATTGTTCCAAAGGGTGGAGCTTCCTTTATCCGGTTAAATGATGATGAGGGACTCACAAATCTGTCTGGAGTCATGAGAGAGAGTTGAGGACTTGAGACACTTTCTCTATAGCTGTCCAGGATGTGTTCATATGCAGCTAAGTGAAAATGCTGAATGACACAATGATTCACAAGTATCTTTTCCTCCTCCCCCCACATGATTTTACTTGTGATAAACCCATCAGGCAACCATGAATGAGGTTTATTCAAAATTGGTTAACGTCACTGGAAAGACTCCCATTATATGAGCTGAGTCAATGAAAGGTTGTATTATGAAGAATGTATACAAAGGGAATATTTAAAATTGTGCATGTAGCCTTAACTTGGCATTTCACTGTACATCAATGTTTTCTGAATGTAGCTTGTAAAACCAATTGTGTACAAAAGGTTTACAGCCAGATTAGAAGACTCATTAACTTACTATTGTGTAACATTCCTAATGTTCTTTAACACTTGCACTTGGAAGAGAATATAAGCAACAAAATGTCTGCTAGTAGATTGTATTGTTTACCCCTTACTCAGAAGTATCAAAGTTTCCTGGAGCTGCTATAATATTTCTAAAGAAAGCACCTTACCCACTGAACTATATCAGGTTAACGCTTTTTGGGCTACGTTTGCTTCAGCTTGTGTCCATGCTTCTCTCCTTGTTGCAGATAGGTAAGGTGGTCACCAATGCTGTCTGTTCTGTTATTTGCAAACTTTTCCTGACAAACCACCTGTTCTTTCTAATGGTCTCACTTCTTCTAGCTCAGTTAACTAACTGGGACCTCCATGTGCTGAGTAGAACAGATGATGGAAGCCTGACCTACCTGTCAACTCTTCATGCAATGTGGGGAATTTTACCTGGGAAAGAGCTATAAGCGCTGAAAGACCATTCTTGTCCTAATTCACATTTCTGTGAAGCCCTATTGAGTTTAATGCTGAAAATTCTGAATCGCTTACATTGGGTGCAGCGCCGATTTTTTTCAGTGCAAACGTACCCTTTTGCTAGAGAAGAATAAACTCCTAAGCCCTCATACTTAAGCACATGTTTTAATTTTATTCACAGAAGGAATCCTGTTATGGCTAAGGTATAACCAATGACTTCAGATCATCTGGAATTGAATATGTGACTGAAATAATAGCAGTCTCCAGCCCCAAACCTCAGTCATGTGTTTCTAGTGCCCCCCCCCAAAAAAGGCAAACGTAAGGTTTCCCAGAAACTTCAACTAAATGACCTGGGTGTGGTGGATTTGTGGTGTGTGACCAAGGAGGGAGTTTGTGTCAAAGCAATCTGGACAGGCACAATGTATAAGCCTAAATTATTCACTTCACATAACACTTCTTCCCATGCCCCTTCTTGAGACAGTTTTCCTTTGAAGTCTGCAGTGATGGGCAGATTGATCTAGTAGTTCTGGAAACTGTTTTGTTACTGCTACTTCATTAATACCACAAAGCTTTAATTTGGTCTTAACCCACCCCTCCATATATAACTTTGATAGGAACAGTATTATTGGTTAATACTTGAATGCATTCAGGTCTAATCTAACAAGGGCAAATGATTATATTTCAGGTCCATGTGAATAAAAAGGATTGACTGTACAGCTTTTTGAAACTGAAGCTGGTGTGTAGCATGCAAATATGTCAAACCCTATAAGCACTTTTTATACCCTCCATTTGTGCTGACAGAGGGAGCAAATAGAGATTGGATGACTGAAAGATTTTATTCGACTACAGGTCCACCATCTCTATACATTTCTTATAAATATGTATTGGATGTAATTGGATCACTTGACTTTTTTTTCTTATCAAATTATCTACACAGCACACTGTGGTGGACAGGAGGAGTGCTGACCAGCACCTGGTGACTAAGGGGTTAAATTCAGGTAGCTAGAAAAGGTGTTGGCCAGGGGGCTGGGAGAACCAGTCGAGATAGTGTTGAAATTTGAATTGGATATAGATTCCTTGCCTGCTTTCTTTGTGTGGGAAAGAAAAACCAGGAGTTGAGACACAGAATGATTTAAACCTAGGCAGGTCTACCATGTCTCCCAGGAATTTGGGGCATGGGAGTGGATCGAACAAAGAGAAAATTGGAAGTAAGTAAAGGGAAAAGTGAATCTAGTTGCATTCAGGGTAATTTTTCTTTGTGTTGTGGTTTGGTTTGAACTGCTTTGTGTGAATCTATGCCTCCCCTCCCTATTTACCATCTAGCATTGTGCTCAGAGATTTTTCTCTGTGTTTTGTTTTCCTTAGTTACTCTGTAACATCTAGCAACCAAGTATGCTTTATCAAGTTTATCTTTTGTTTTGTAATAAAAAAAATCACTTTTTAAGTGATGATTTGATTCTTGTGTCCTGGAAGATCTGTTTGTGTGTATCTGCATGCCTCAGACTGAGAGGGCAGCTACCAGAGACTGCAGCTTGTTTTTCTCTTTTCTTTTTTCAAGCTCTTTTGGGGCAATAGAGCTTAGGGTACCCCTGGGGGTGGATTCAGGTGTTCACCCCTGGTTTTTTTAGGGGCAAAAATCACTTGATGGTGGCAGCGATTCCTCAAAATCTGTGTATTGTGATTCTGGGAGGAAGTTTTTGTAACCAGTGTCTGCAAGGACAAAGGTTTTTTTTTCTTTTTAAGCTTTGCAGGTCCCCATCTGCTGCACTTGGAGTGTCAGAGTGGGGAACAGCCCTGACACACACAATCACCATGCTAAGCAATGGAATTTAGCTGATAAGGGAACATCTATATCCTAAGCACTGATATTTTAAATGCAAACTCTTTTTCTAAATAGTGAAATTAGCCATGATATTTTGGATAAACACATTGGTAATCTTCCCTTCAAATAATGAAAACAGCCTTTCATTTGAACTCTTATTTCTCATCACTTCTCTTTAAAATCCTGTTTGACAAAGTACCTGTCAGTGGATAGGTACTTAATGGTGAATTTACTACCATTCCGTACCCTATGGTGCTCCAGCTGCCTCCAGTATGTACTTTACTTTACTGTTGTTCTGGATGAAAGGCATAGAGTAAGTATACATTTAGTGAGAGTTTCAAATATTAATGCCCATCTTTTTCCTATCTTTATTTTCATTCTTCTGTACAGGAACAGCTGCAAAATCTTTGAGCAGATCACATACTTGGTCAGTGAACAAACTACTCCATCAGTTGTTCAGTGCTACTTCAATTAGATCCCTCAAGATCCATGTCCTCCTGTGTGTCCTCTCTGATCTTCATAAATCAAGAGGGAAAAGATGATCTAGGTACCACTACTTTAATGAGACACTCAGTGTAATTCTGCAAATCACCATTTGGCTAGCTTTTCTTGATGTAGCTCATCCTTCACCTTCTAAATGGTAACATAGAAGAGAACAGCAGCAGAATAGTTCCTCCTGCTTTGCATCATCACACTTCAGTAGGCTTTAGTATATTGTTACCAGGAGTCAGACATACACCAGCACCTGTATGCAAAAGCTTGCCGTGGTCTGAGTAAAGCGAATTCAATTTGATTGTTTTAAAGCCTGACTCTCACTGATCATATCTCTGTGATTTGTCCTTGACAGAACAACAAAATAATATCTGGCATGTAATTCCAAGACTTCTTCTGTAATGGTACCAGACATATTCCAAACACTGCAGTACATTACCTACTTTCCTCATGCACAGTGTCATAAGATAATTGAACTTTTCTAGGTCTTGAGTCACAGAACAGTTCATCTTCCGTGGGACTACCCATGTGGTAAAATTAAACCTGTTGAAATGTTCTGATAGAATCCTGAAGGGTCTTGTCTCTTAGTAGTCTCACTAGATCCTTGCATAGTTACCTGTGTGACTTCTCTTGATTCCCTACTTCTACTGTAAGGCAAATTGGTAATGGCCAGGTTAATTTTTTATGCCTTTGTTATCAGCAACCTTCTACAACTTTTATAAATGTTCCTCAAGGGAAATGATTGTTTTTTGTAAATGGTGTATATTAATGTTAGCATTACCATTTCATTACCAAAAATGAAAGAGATGGAGTGGAACTTGGAGACTGTAGTAGGGAACAGGAACCTTCCCACCTGCCATACTCCATGGAGAAACAAACATGATTACATTAAAATTCTTTAATTATTTACTGGCATGGCATTACTTTTTCTTTTTTTAAAATGCAAGTACATTCTAGTGGCAGCTATTACCAAAACAGTAACTAATTTTTTAAAAATAGTTGAATTAGAAATCAGTTTAAAAACAGGATGAAAAGGGGATGAGGTGGGGCAGAGAATGGATGTCTCAGGAAATAGAATATATTAAAATTTACTTCTCTTGAAATGATTAGCTCCTATGCTCTATTTTGGCTTCTCTTCCATATTTCAAAGCAAGAGTAAGTAGGTGAACCTGCAAAAGTGCTCTCCTGTGACTACATGCTACTGAAATACATACAAAATATGCCTTGTAAGGTGCCAGTGAAAAGCTCATGACTCACTGGCTATTAATATTGCATTATGTAGGTGCAAGCAACTGATTCAAAGTTATGGACGTGAACTAAAATTAGATTTCTTAAACTGTTTTCCTGCCAAATGTAGCCTTTCCACCGGGGAGTTACTGCCAAAGTGTTTTGATTAGAATGTGTATTTACATATTGCATAAGAGACCCATCAAACTAAGTGTGTGTGTGGGGGGGGGGGGCTAGAGGCAAACTTCACACTATCATGCTGGAAGAAGAGACTGACCGACCATACCATGTTCAATGTTCATTCAGTTACATGGGAGATGGCAGGAATTAAATGACTAGCAGACACAACTCCAGCAGGGGGGAAGTGTGGGTGAGTAAGTAGCAGGAAACTTCTTTCAAAACAGACCCCCCCTATGATTCATAGCTGGAAATAGTTTTATCTGGAGGTCTTCTTATAAAGAACACATTTTGATTATTCATTGGATAATAACTAATGGTTTCTTGGTGACCCCTATCCCTCATTTGATGCTGGTAGACAGTTCAAATACCTTGTTGGTAACACTTGGTGGGTGAGGATTTTACCTTGAACCAAGTCTAGCTTAAGGAAAACACTTTGTGGTAATTAAACCATTTTTCTAGAAACCATTTGATTTTAATCCTTTCATTTGTACTCACGTAGAATCTGTCTTTGTAATTAAAAACATTTGTTTTATTTTTACTCTAAATCAATCTGGTGCTGCATTTAAACTGTTTAGTAAGTACAGGTTGAACCTCTCTGGTCCAGGACTCCCTGGTCCGGCAACATCCCTGGTCCAGCTGGATCAGGGATGTTGCTGGACCAGTGAGCCCCTAGACCAGAGAACGCTGGTGTCATGAAGCCTGGGGATTAGAACTGGCCAGGGGCTGGAGACCTGGTGTCCCAGAGGCAGGAAAGTTGGCTGCAGAACCAGGGGGGCAGAAGGGAAGCCTGGCTGGGTCTGCTGACAGATCTGGAGAGTCCAGAGCCCATCAGCGGAGGGGCCAGAATTGACCTCCCCTGGTCCGGCAAACTCCCTCCTTTGGGACAGGTCAGGTCCTGAGGGTAAAGGTCCAACATGTACAGCTGAAGTAAGAAACTGATGCTGTTTCTCTCCTTTAGGAAGAAACAAGCATTAACTTGACTGTTGCCACATGTCTAGAGACTTTAGGACACCCATTTTAGGGAAAATATGGGGGTGAGTAGAGGGGTGTCACCTTACCTGTTGTTAACCCAGGCTGGGGGGCTAGTTGAAAATCTTTAGTATTGCAGCATTGAACCTGGGCTGCCCAATATGAAGACAGTGCATGCTTGTTGCTGATTGTGGGTGTCCCAGTCAGCAAGCAACAGAAGCAAAAGACTGGGAGGCACTTGGGATTATAGGAAAAAGGATGATAGATCTTCTCAGGTCTGTAGCAGATCCCAAAATGTGACATCTCATTATTGCAATTCTGAAATTCTTATTTTATAGCAATTACTGTTATGTATAGATGATTTGAAACTCTTGTTTGAGTCTTTCTTGTCATCCATTGATATGTCCTTGGGGTGGGAAACATTGATCTTTCAACTTTCAACCAAATTACAATACAAGTGTGGAGTGCTTTTCTGTCTCTTGCCTGATGGGTGCACCTTTGTTTCCCCTCACCCCCGGGTTGCTGATCAAATCATAACCAGAAAACTAACTTCCTTATAAAACCTCTTTCAGCACTCTCTGGAAAAATTCCCATTTCCAGTCAATACCACACCACTTTTTTTTTTTTTTGGTATGATGAAGTTAGTCACTACAAACAGAAGAGAAAATGTTTTGAAATTATTGCATTGAAGTCACTAGAAGTTCAGGGAACCTTGCAGGATCAAACACCTCACAGTAACAGCAGGAACTCTGTGCCAAAATTTAAAAAAGTTTTGATTCCCTGAGCATGCAGATTTCAGACAAGCTGTCAATTTCTAACTTTCCTGGGATTGATTGGTTGATTTATTTTCTTATGGACAGCATTGTCTGGTGTATCCTGCTTTGTCGTTTCAGCAACAGGCTTGTTACCAGTTTTATCGGATAAGGTAAAACAACTGCACATAGAAGTCAAAGCTCAGCTGCAAGTATCCAGGCTGTTTTACTTTTTGTTTCCATCATTCATTGCTCTTTCATATCTTCCATGGAATGTTTCTTTTTAGTCAAGTGTAACAGACAAATAAGGGCACTCCATACAGAAAAAACTTATGTTTGAACTCCCTTGGCTTTTAACCATAGCTGTCATTTCACTAGCAGAAACTAATTAGAGCCCCGAAAATCCGCAGATATCAGTGGCTATTTCGTGCAGGCATCCGTGGCTCATTTTTGCAGATACAGATGTACATGTGGATACAAAATTTTGTGTCTGTGCAGGGCTCTACTAATCAGTGACACTTTATTTCTGAAAATATGAAACAAACCTAAGCAAAAAACAAAACAAACAAAACTCTCTGCAAGTTACAGCATTCATGCATTTTTTTTCTGTCTGGTATTCGCAGTGGACAATGACAGCAAAATCCATTGATATAGGATGAAGTCAGAGGAAAGCACCACTCCCACCCAATTGACTTCAGTGAGTCTTGGATCTGATCCATAGTCCTTGATTGAACAAAATGCTTAAACATATGCTTAATTTTAAGCCTGCAAACATGCTTATTTTCTCAGTTATCTTCCTCAAGCGGCAAACAAAACATTCAATAGGCCTACATGCATGCTCTAAGACAGTGGTCTCCAACCTTTTTACACCCAAGATCACTTTTTAAATGTCAGGACAAGCCAAGATCTACCCCATCCCTTCCCCAAGACCCCACCCCTTCCTTGAGGCCCTGCCTTCTCTGTTCCCCTTCTCTCCATCACTTGCTATCCCCGGCCCTTATACATTCTCAGGGTACGGCTACACTGCTGCTTTTTTTCAATCCTTCTATTGGAAGAAATTTTTCCGAAATTTGGCCCGTCTAGACTGGGCCAAATGTCAGAAAACCCCCTTCTTTTGGAAGCCCCCTCATTCCTCGTGGAATGAGGAATACAGGGGCTGCCAAAAGAGTGTGTTTGCTGGAAAAACTCCTGCAGTCTAGCCTCATTAGGCTGAGACAGGAGGTGCAGGCTGTGGGGTGTGAATGAGGGATTTAGGTGTGGGAAAGGGTGTGAGGTGCACGCTCTGGGAGGGAATTTGGTTGCAGGAGGATGTGGAGAAGGGGATGCTGACTCAGGGAGAGGGCTCCAGGCTGGGGAGTGTTGGGCTCAGGTGGAGGGTTGGGGTGCTGAGCAAGCCACAGACTTGTGGATGTGAGGGTGCAGGAGTTTGGGTTGGGGTGTGTGAGGGGCTCAGGACAGGGAGGTTGGGAGTATGATGGGCTCAGGACACAGATTTGCAGTGTGTGAATGATGCAAGAGTGTGGTGGCAGAAGACTCAGGATGTGGGGGTGCAGGAGTTTGGGGATATGAGAGGCTCAGGACAGGGGGTTCCAGTGTATGATAGGCTCAGATTTAGGGTTGGGGTGTGGGGTACAGGAGTGTTATGATGCTGTGGCCAGATGAGGGCTTGGCCCCAATTGGGGGCTTGTTGGCCAGGCTTCATTTTTAAATAAAATATTATGTCAAACACAAAAGGTTTCAGCATTGTCTTTGTTTATGAGAGGGGCAGAGAACCTGTTTTGAATCAGGGGTCACTGACCCTCAGAAAAGTCAGTTGGGGCCACACAAATGAGATACAAAAACACAACCTCTCCAAACCCCTCAAACCTCACTAATGTGTCCCCAACTGTGCTGGTGGGGGAAGGGGACAGGGTGCTGGGGCAGGGTGCCAATGGGTGCCGGGGGAAAGGGACAGGGTGCCAGAGCAGGGTGCTAATGGGTGCCAGTGGGTGCTGGGGCAGGGTACTTGTGGGGGTCTGGGTGGGGGAGAGGGGACAGGGACCAGTACCTGGGGATCCTGCAGCTGCACACCAAGGCCCAGGAAGTGAGTGGGCTGCTCCCCCATCCCTCAAACAGCAGCGCAGTACCTGAAACATTGGTCTGTCGCACGCCTGATGCCTTCCCACGCGGGGGTAGGGGGAGTCCTGGACCGTGCCAGCCCCAACCGCTGGGGCAGCATGCGCCTTGCTCCTCTGCTCCCCACAGCAGTGCATGCTGCCCAAGCAGCTGGAGCTGGTACACTGGGGACTTCATTCCCCTGCTGCCTTCACTGGCAGGGGGAGGGCAGAGTGAGAGTCCCGGACCATGCCAGTATCAACCACTTGGGCAGCATGCATCTTGCTCCTCTGCTCCCCAAGGCAGCGTAAGCCACCTGAGCAGCCAGAGCCAGTGCAGTCCCGAACCCCCACCCCTTACCCCACACGCAGGAAGGCAGCAGGGGAACAAAGTCCCCAGTGCGCGACGGACTAGCGTTTTAGGTACCACGCTGGTTGTTGGAGGGTGGGGGGGGAAGAGCAGCCCATGCACTTCCAGGACTGGTGCGCAGCTGCAGACCTCCCCCTGACCCTGCAGGAAGGCTGCGCTACCTCCGTTGTCTTTGGAGGTAGCATCAGCACGGTGTTCATCTTGGGGGGTAGGGGACAGTGAGGGGGGCCCCCAAAGCCTCGCAATCAACTGGTCGAGCCTCCAGGATTGACCAGTTGATCACAATCAACGTGTTGGTGACTATGGCTCTAAGATAAACACATACTTAAGTGCTTTCCTGGATCACAGCCCCCAAAGAAGAGCTGGAGTTCAGATTTTGAGCTTTGTCTTTTTTGTTCCCAAATGTGGATATACTGAAGAGGAGGGCCTGAGGGTTAGGGAGTCACTGACTAACTCTTGAGATGCACCTGCCTTCAAACCTAATAGTCCAGTAAGAATACATGAAAGTCAACAGCAGTGATAAATAATAATAAGCAGCTATTATGAGCATGAAGAGTGTTCAGAAGATGTCCTGTCTAGTCTTCCACAGCCAATAAGGCCAAATGGCAATGTAATCTTCAGAGAAGAAACTAAGAAGGAAAATACAACTTGCCAGTGGAACTCCCTAATCTACACTCTTGGGTTACAGAATTAGCAGAAATAACTTCCTAGAAATGTTTTGGGATATATTCCTTCCCATATTGTAAACTCTTCAATATGGACGAAACTAAGGATTTTAGACCCTTTGAAAAAAGGGTACAAAGAAAAGTGAGACAATCCAGTGAACAATTGCCCAAAGCAGTAACTTTTGAACTAGTTAATCTTCCTGTATCAACCCTTTTTTCATCAATCAGTCCTGTGAATGGAGGAATCAAATGCCCTACATTTTAGGGCTTAACTCTTATCATTTATTTTCATTGACATTAAAACCCAAAATAAAGGCTTAAAGCTCCTGCTAAACTGAAATCTGTATCACAACCTTTACTGCAGAGTCTCTATCATTCCATAAGAGCAGTATACCTAGACTTATTACAAGGAAAGGCAATATAGTATTCAGGTAACTTAGCTGTGTATTCCATCTCTATTTAATTCATGTACTTTAACCTCAAATATTAAAAAAAATCTTCTTCAAACATGATTTCATATAAGCTTGTACTGTTTAATTATTTTTTAAAAAAGTTCTAAGCTCTGGGAACATCATTCATTCAAATGACTGACATCTGCTGTCTATAAACAACTCTTTATACTTTTAAAAATCACATACATCCATTTGATTTCAGTTGTAGTGGCATAAATACTTTGGCCCTATTTATTGTACTGTTTTTCCTTCAAAATGTAGGACTCTGTTTAGATCCAGGCTGTTTCACAGATCTATCCAAAGCTTAGATTTTACTTACCAGCATATGTATCCATAATAGTAATTCCTTTCCCTTCCCTCATTTATTCCTTCACACTTTGTACAGGAGGCACAAAGTGTGAGATGTCCTTCATCTGACCTTACCTTTGCAATGTGTTTAATCTTATATGCATCACAAATGAATATCCAGATTGTTCAGCCATCTAACTGCTGAACAGACATATTGAGGGTTGGAAGGTGGACTGCAACACCTTCCTACGTCCTAATTACACACTCCACCACATGCTTCACCATTTGCATCGCTTTCTCACAGACACACTGAAGATAGGGGTAAGCAAACTTCTGCATTGTGGCAGACACTCTGGCCATTCCAATCAGCAACCTATTAAGCCTAGTTCAGGATCTGCATCCCAGACTGCAGACAGATGGATGTCAGTTAGGCATGCTGACACATTTCAGAAACCCTGTCTCTAATGCCAATTTTGCTGCCACTCTACAAGGATATTGCTGTCAGCCCTGATATGCCATTCAGCCAAGATTGGCATTGGGCTGGCAGCACGACACGTGAGAATATGAACAGTGGCTGCAAAAGAATATTTCAAAATCGTAGCGGCAAGTCAGCAGGAACTGTAGGCGTAAGTGTGTCTGTGAGACAGGCAGATCTTATAGGAAGTATGTGCTTACTGGCACCCAGTGGAATCATTGTGAACATTGTGTGCAGCAGGTTGTTTTCATTGATCACAGTCCTCCTTGTAATTTTTTAGGGTAATGATATCTTGTCAAAACTTTGAAGGTGCTATAAGAGCCAAATTAGATGTTCATATGGTGACTCTTTTCAGCCTTCCATGCTGACTTCTGCCCCAAACTGTTACACAATATTACACCGAAGCGCTAGACTAGAGCGATTAGTACAATATTTGCCTCTACTTTCCTGGAAGGCAGTATGGGGGAGATTACCAGGGTAGATGGGACCAGTAGGCTACCTTACAGTCTGGAGCACCATTCACGCCAACAAGTCAGATGTCATCCATACATACTTACTGGTCTAATGTTGATAGGTCATAAATATGTATCTTGAAAAGCAGAGGAGCTAGAATGGATCCTAGGAGGAGTCAGTTAAGGAGATGTGTAAGCTTACCAGACACCTTTGCCTCCAGCTTGTTAGACAAAGCTCCAAATTAGGGCCCTACCAAGTTCATGGCCATGAAAAATGCATTACAGACTATGATAGCGGGCATTTTGTGCTTTTATCCTATACTGTACAGACTTCGCAGGGGTGACCAGTATTTCTCAATTTGGGGTTACTGACCCAAAAGGTATTTCCAAGGGAAGCGGGGAAGTTATTTTAGAGGAGTTGCAGTATTGCCACCTTTATTTCTGCGCTGACTTTTCAGGGCTGGTCAGAAGTGACTACTGGCTGGGAGTCCTGCCCTCAAAGCAGTGCTCTGCCAGCAGTAGCACAAAAGTAAAGGTGGTGATACCGTACCAGTCCATCTTTACTTCTGCACTACGGCTGAAAGCAGCTCTGCCTTCAGAGCTGGCCTCCCATCCTGCAATCACTACTCGCCAAATCTGAAGACAGTTCCACTAGCAGCAGCAGTGCAGAAGTAAGCGTAGCCATACTGCAACCGCTTCCCAAAATAACCTTGTGGTCCCTCAAGAACTCTTTTTGGGTCAGAACGTCTACCAATATAACTCTGTGACATTTCAGATTTAACTGGTAAATTTCATGATTTCAGCTATCTTTAAAATCCTGTGTCTGTGAAATTGCCCAAAATGGAGCATGAGTTTAAGGGCCCTATTTATAATTTCCATGACAAAGTATACTATGAGTTTCCAGGGACTAGTGTTCAGCCACTTGGCAGGCAGCCTCACATGCCAGACAGCATAATCTGCAGCTGACAGATTCCCCCAGAATGGCACAAATTTCTCAAGGATATCTTCAATGTCTTGTGTTTAGGTAAATGATTTGATCTTGGATGCACTGTTGTCACCTGAAACCAGCATGAAAAAGAAGCAGTTCAACAGCCTTATTAATGTGCGTCAGAATTGCTCTTGATCAGGTTATCAGTAGAACCTGGGTATCTTCCAGACCATATTCCTGGTTTTGGAATGGTTATGAGCTTTGCCCTGCAGCAGCTCTTTGCAGGGCCGTCCTTAGGCATACGCAGAGTATGTAGTTGTGTAGGGCACCACAGTATTTCTGGGGCACCACTCTGCCGGGAGAAACAGGAAGCAGTGAGCAGGCAACAGCAGGGCTGGGTCCTAGAGAGAGCCCAATGCGCTGCCTGCAGCACAGTATGAGGGAAGGGATTGACTCTGGGAAGGGAAGGAGGTGGGGGAAGGAACTTATCTGTGTGACTCTCTCCCCTAGCGTAAGGTGAGGCAGGCTGGCTGGGCAGCTCTGTGGCAGTATCCTTTCTTCTCCCCTCCCCCCATGGAGCACCCCTCTCTCCCCCCTTCCCTCCGGCAGGGCTGGGTTGGGTGAGGTGCTAGGGGGAGGGGAGCTTGGGAGAGGTGCTGGAGGGGAGGGGCTGGTTGCGTGCTGACTGGGGCAGGGGCAGACTGGCCCGGCGGGCCATCTGCCAAAGGGCCGGCTGGAGGCAGATACGCGGGGCGCCAGCATGCCACAGCCTGAGCCTGGCACTGGCACTTTAAATCCCCGGTGCCAGCCAGGGCACTGTGGGGGGCCGAGGGAGTGCCTGCGCGGTGCGTTTAAATGCCACGGAACAGCTGAGAGGGGAGAAGTCCCAGTGTCTTCCCTCTCAGCTGGTTTGAGCTGCGCACATGGATGCTGCTGCCGGTAGGGTTACCAAGTAGACCACCCCCTCAAAAAAAAATGGACACACTTGATCGTGGGTGGGCGGGAAGCAAAGCTGGGGGGGGCGCGAGGCTGGTGGGGGGGGTGCAGCGGTGCTGGCCGGGGGAGATCAGGAAGAGGAACGGGCCAGTGGGAAGCAGAGTTGGGGGGCGGTGCAGGGGGGCTGGCTGGGGAAGATCAGGAGGGGAAGTGGGGGAGAACCGGCTGGCCGGGAAGGCAGGAGGTAGGGGGCTGAGGTCACAGGGTTTGGTGCGGGGTGTTAGGGTTGGAGTATAAGGTTGTAGGGCTGGAGTCAGGGCAGAGATATGGGGGACTCTTGGTAAGGGGTAGGGGTTAAAATGTGTGGGCATGGGGCTGGAAGGTTTGTGAGGGCAGCTCAGGGCAGAAGGTGATAGAGTGAGGGCAGGACGGGTGGATTCAGGGCACAGGATCTGATGGGGGGGGCTCAGGGTAGGGAGGTGGGGGAGCAGGAGTCAGGACAAGAGGTAGAGGGTGCAGAACTCAGGAGGGAGCTGGAAGAGATTATGGGGCTTACAAGGGTGACAATGCTGTGCTGATGACTCCTCCCGGGGGGACAGAGCTTCGCTTTCCTGGGACTCCCACACCCTCCCCCCTCCTCGCAGGATGGCATTGCGGAGGTAAGTTGCTGGGGTGCAACAGCCCCTGCTGCTCAGGCAGCTCGTACGCCAGCTGTTTGGGGAAGGGGAGTGCAGTTGCACACTTCCCAGAGGTGCTGCAGGATTGGCAGGTACTGGTCCCAGCTGCCCCTGTCCCCTGCCCAGACCCCCCACAAGTACCCTGTCCCCTGCCCCCACCAACACTGTCACCAGCACCCAGCACCACCCTGTCGCTGTCCCCAGCACCCTGACACCCACCATAGCACCCAGCACCACCCTGTCCCCGGACCCAGCACCCTGCCACCCACCGCAGCACCCAGCACCACCCTGTCCCCGGACCCAGCACCTTGCCACCCACCGCAGCACCCAGCACCACCCTGTCCCTGGACCCAGTACCCTGCCACCCACCGCAGCACCCAGCACCACCCTGTCCCTGGCTCCAGCACCCAGCCAGCTGTGCCAGCATCCTTGGGACCGCATTAGTGAGGCTTGGGTTTTTTTTTTTTGGCATTTCACTTGTGTGGCCCCAACTGACTTGTCTGTGGGTCAGTGACCCTTGACTCAAAACAGGTTCCCTGCCCCTCTCATATATAAAGACAATGCTAAAACCTTTTGAGTTTGATGTAATATTTTATTTAAAAATGAAGCCTAGCCAATATACCCCCAATTGGGGCCAAATCCCCATCTCACCGCAGCATCATAACACTCCTGCACCACCTGACCCCAAATCTGAGCCTATCATACACTGGAACTCCCTGTCCTGAGCCTCTTACATCCCCAAACTCCTGCATCCCCACATCCTCAGTCTTCTGCCACAACATTCCTGCACCTTCCCCACATGGCAAATGTGTCCTGAGCCCATCATACTCACAACCTCCTTGCCCTGAGCCCCGCACATATCCAACCCAAACTCCTGCACCCTCACATCCACAAGCCTGTGGCTTGCTCAGCACCCCAACCCTCCACCTGAGCCCAACACTCCCCAGCCTGGAGCCCCCCTCCCCGAGCCAGCGTCCCCTTCTCCTGCATCCAAATTCCCTCCCAGAGCTTGCACTTCTCACCCCTTCCCATACCCAAATCCCTCATTTCCACCCCAGAGCCTGCACCTCCTCTCTCAACCAAGTGAGAGTGTATAAGGGCTGGGATAGCAAGTGATAGAGAGGAGGGGAACAGAGAGGATGCAGCCTTAAAGGGGTGAGGTCTTGGGGAGGAACGTGATTTTAATGTATTGGTGGGTTCCTTTTTTTTTTTTTTTTGCTCGACAAACCTAGGCATAGGGGCACCAGTTTAATAATCCTGCGTAGGGCACCATAAATCCTAAGGACGGCCCTGGCTCTTTGTTTCCAGGACAACTGCCCACTCTCCAGTTGATGGCCCTAAAGCTGGAAGCTTGGGTTCTATCTGAAATAAGAGCTCCATCAGGATAGAATTCAGGCCTCTGGAGCTGAGCTTTCTTCTGTTTTTGCATAAGCTTTGCAGCTTGGTCAAGCTCTGTCTGAGAAAGGAGCCATCAAATTTTAATTCACACTAGGGCCTGTCACCTCTTTAACTTCAATTTTGACTGCATGACGAAAAGACTTATCCAAATTTTGTACATGGCCATTAGCCTTGAGCTAGGATGTGACAGCATTTGCAGTGACTGAAAAACCCTTTTTTGCTGAGGCTGAAAACTGCAGAAAAATCTTTATTCATTCTGACAGAGCCTGGAAAGTCTATCTTTGTAATTGTCTCCAGCAATTGTTCCTGGTTTGATCCAGCACTTGAATGAGGTCCTTGGGTTTTTAATAGTGACCTCCTGTTCATTACCAGCAGATCTGAATTCCTAGTAGAGTTTAATTTCCTCTGACTACTATCCAGGGATTCATTGTCAGCAATAACCGCTGGAGATCGATTTCTTAGCAGTTGCCTGAACTAATTAATAGAAAGTTTGGTCAGAAGTTGTTTACACTGACTGGACATGTCAAGTCCCACTCAGCCAGCTTGCTGACTGATGTCAGTCTTGTAGACACTCCTCCAGTCAAGCTTTCCAAAAATTCCACTGGGCCTTTTGCAAGTTTTCTCCCATGGGCCTGTGCATATCAAACAAAGACTACTAATACTGAGACAATGAAAGTTTCAAGCTCCTGCTACTCTGACAACTGACAGCAGTTGCATGGAAAACAGTCACTTTTGGGTAAAAACTGTATTGTCCATCTGCCACTGTGAGCTTGGCATTTGTTTTGGGTCATAGAGGAAGTTGTAGGTTAGCAACTGATGCCCACTCACATTAACAATGCAGATGGAGATGTTAATGGTCACCAATTAGGTTGGCAAGAACTGAAGTAGTCACAGCAGGATGGGCAAAGTTAACAGGGATTTGTAGCTACTAGTCAATATAAGCTTTACCTTTGTTACTTACCAGTCTATGTCATTTAGACCAGATATAATGCGCACAGAATATCGGTGGACATTCCATCTCCAATGTAAAACATTACCCCATACTGCATGTGATGGCGGTGAGGTTTGTAAGTAGGTGCAGCATGACACATTTCTAAATTCTTGTTTCTGACACCATCTCTCTCCCCATCATGCACTTACATGCTTGTGATCAGGGTAGATATTGCTGCTAGTTTCCCCTAATTATAGCAAAAGGAATGTCTGGCAGGGCATTTCTGTAAGTGTTTCAGGAATCTGGAACATATCCCATCTAGGTCCAAAGTGACCCACATTTTGTCAACTTTCATGTTATAAGGCCCATTTGTTTCATCTAAGTAAACATAGGGTAATATTCTGAGGTATTACTATTTGACTGTGAGCTGGTTGATAGTATCTTTAGGTTTTATTTTAAGTGACAATATTCAGAGCTTGTGTCCAGGTACAGAGCTAGTCAGGAGTTTTCTATCGGTATATTATTTGGTTGACATGCCAAATCACTGAAGCAAAATGTTTGGAGACATGCCAACTTCAATTTGGGCAACCCAGGCTAAACAGCTGGGGATCTCTAGCCTATGCTTAGAACCCTTGCCCTCTCAAAGTCCAAGCTGCATTGAAATCCAGTTTCTCCTGATCAGGGAATTTTATTCTCTTGTCCTAGAGTTCAAGAAGACAACCATCTGTATTTCTCCTCTTCATGGGTCTGCGGAAATCAGTCAGTAAATTCTTCTGTCCACTGATGTTTCACAATAGTTCATCTTCTGTCTAATAAGTCTTCGCACTTGGTAGCAGGGCCGGCTCTAGGCACCAGCAAACCAAGCAGGTGCTTGGGGCGGCACGTGGCCAGGGGTGGCATCCCGGCCAGCCTCACCGCCCCACGTGGGCCTGCCTGTGGCTGCCCAGGGCAATGGGCGGGGCGGCGGAGCTGGCAGCCTGCAGGGGGAGCGCGCACTCTTGCTGCCCCACGCGGCCGCCTGGGAAGAAGGGGCGCGGAGGGAACCCCTAGTTCCCCCTCCGACTGCAGAAGCAGCCCCGGCACCACACCCCAAACTGGCCAGACCCCATCTCCCCACCCCACTCCCCGCTCTAGCTCTCTCCCCTCCAACCCAGCGCCCTGCCGGCTCCCCACCACCCTCGACCCACCCGGCCCGGAGCCTGCTTGGCACCTCTCCTGCTGAAGTGTCAAGCCCAAGAGCAGCAGCACTTTGGAAATCGGCGAGTGACCCGCCCCCTGGCCCGCAGAGAGCTCAGAGCTTAGCGGGGACCGGCCTATTGCTGGGAGGATGCGGGGGCTGCTCCTGACGAGTGCCCCATGCAGGTTTGTCGCTCTGTGGACACGGAGAAGCGCGGGGGCTGGGACAGCGTATCCAGGGGGGCACGCAAAGCTCGTGGCCACTGGGAACTGCACCAAGGGGTGAGGCAGCAGCTCCCCCCTACCCCCTCCGCCTCCCGCTCCACTGGGGGTCGGGCCGGGAAGGCAGAGCCGGGGAGCGCCCGCTGCTGGGAACTTGGGTGGCAGTGGCACAAGAACGGCTGCTTGTGGGTTTGGTTTTTGCCAGCTGTCGGGAGGGAAAAGGTGTTGGGGGGGGGGGGCAAGGGGAGGCAGCTCCCGGGGATCGTCTGTGGCGAGACCCTCCCCCTGCTCTGCGAGGAGCTTGGACCCTGGTGCGCAGCCTGCGCCCCGCCTCTCTCCTGCTCCCAGGTGTTTGCCTGGGGTGGCCAGCCAGCCAGCTGCGATACCGCGCTGGCCCCTCAGCACTTCCACAGCACCCCCGGGAGCCGCTGGCCGCAGAGCCCTTCTCAGCGGCTGCAGGTGATCCCTGGCCCGGCGGCTCCTCTCTCTCCTCGTGCAGGGGAGGGGAGCCCGCGGTGCCCCCCTTCACACCGGGGAACGGTGTTTACAGCTGCAGAGCAAGGAAAGGAGGGGGGGCGCCCACTTTCACCCCGCCCCCAGGGCGCTCCCACGTTTCCGCGTGTGCTGTGGGGAGGGGACACGAGGGTTTGGCGGGGAGAGGGAAGGGAGACGGAGTTCGGTCAGTGGGGGGAGGCGGGAGAGGGGAGCGGACTGGGTCCGGTGGGAGGGGGGTGGGATCGGGTTTGTCTGGGAGGGAAGAGAGGGCGCAGGGTGGATTAGGTGCGGGAGAGAAGGGGGGCGGACTGGGTCCGGTCGGGTTTGCCTGGGAGGGGAGAGAAGGTGGAAACTGGGTTCGGAGAGCGGGGGGGGGGGGGGGCGGATGTGTGTGGAGGGGAGACAGGACGTAGGGCATGGTGGGAGTCAGAGAGCCGCAAGGTGAAAGGGGCGCTTTCTTCCTCAGTGCCTGTCCTGCAGCAGCGGGCTGGGGGGGGCCAAAAATTTTTTTGCTTGGGGCGGCAAAAAACCTAGAGCTCGCCTTGCTTGGTAGTACTTTTTTCTTCGGACTGTGGGGAAGGATGGCTTCCAATTTCATAGAAAACATGACTACAATTATAGTAGCAGACATGTACATATTTACCTTATACTATTGGATACAGAAAGTGAGATTAACCCATGCAGCAGCTCCAGTATTTCACAAAGTCCAAGCACATCTTTCTAAATCTAATGCATAGCTGGAAACCAGTCTGGCTCATCTCTGTGTTAATACTGGTAAAATATGTATTTGTCAGTGTTCACTGGGGCCTGGGGCACTTGACGTGAGCTGGCAGCTGCTCCACCAGCATCAGTCCGCATAGTAATTTAATTTATCCTACCTTTTTATCACACCGCTTCTCGATGTCTACAGTTTATCTGGGTCTCCATTTGAGTGGGTACTTCTACCTCCTCCAGATGCATTTATTAAACCTTCTAGATTTAGAGGCTGGAGATGCTTTAATTCTCTATTCTTTGTTACTTATTTGCAGTTTAACTCTCCTTTCTGTGTTTTAAATGTAAATTTGTCCGGGCTTTAAATTGCAGAGGAAATTATGCTTGCATACATGCTACTGTTATGAGGTCTAGGTTTTGTAGCACTAGCACTGTGGCCAAAATTTAGCACCCTATCCAAATGGCATTTAAGAGCATTGGAGGCAGAAGCTTCAGGGAGCCCTGAGCCTTTGCCACTCAGCCTATAGTATGAATCCTAACTGCTGAGAACTGGTCCATCCAGCCTCACATACCTCCCTGACATTGTCTTCCTATATTGGGAAAGAGGTTGCAGCAGACACTGAAGGTGTCTACCCCATTGCCTCCAGCTTTCCTTTAGTTTGATCATACTCCCACACAAGAGAATTTTCCACTGAGCAGCATAGTGAGGGTACGTCTACACTATAGCACTAATTCGAACTAACTTAATTCGAATTAGTTAATTCGAACTAAGCTAATTCGAACTAGTGCATCTAGACCTAAAAACTAATTTGAATTAGCATTTTGCTAATTCGAACTAGCATGTCCACATTGAGTGGACCCTGAACCGAAGTTAAGGTTGGCCGGAACCAGTGCCAGCAGGGCATCAGGTTAGGGCTTAGAGCGTGGAGCTGCTGCCTCAGGCTAGCCGAGGGCTGTGCTTAAAGGGACCCGACCCCCACCCTGGACAGACAGTTCTCAGGGTTCCCCGCTTGCTTGTTTACCTCGATGAGGGACAGCAAAGCAGTCCTGACTTGGAGTGCCCTGAGTGCCCACGTTTGGCACATCAGAGCACTCGGCCATCAGCCCGGCTGCACTTGCCGCAGGCTGCCATCCGGGGGGGGTCATTCGGGGGGCTGTCAGGATCCAGGAGGCCCTGCAGGAGAGCTTCCACCCTAAGGAGCCCGCAGAGCCACCCCAGTCCTCCCCATTGGGGACTCGTGCCCCATTCCTCCCTCACTTCCTTCCACTTACCCTTCACTAGCCCCCCTTCCTGATGTAAAAAATAAAGGACACGTGTTCAAAAATAGAAACTCTCTTTATTTAACAAAACTGGGGGTGGGGGGATTAACCTCTGGGGAGACTGGAAAAAGGAGGTGGGAGAGGGGAAGAGAGAGGGTGGGAGAGGGGAGGTGAAAACCTGGGAGGAGGGAGCTGGAAGGGGGAAGCCAGGGGAAGAAGGAGGAGGGGAAGTCTAAAACTATGGTACGCCATATCTTCAGTATTGTGTAGAGATGTGGTCTCCTCACCTCAAAAAAGATATTTTGGCCTTGGAAAGGGTTCAGAAAAGGATAACTAAAATGATTAGGGGTTTGGAACAGGTCCCATATGAAGAGAGGCTAAAGAGACTAGGACTTTTCAGCTTAGAAAAGAGGAGACTGAGGGGGGATATGATAGAGGTCTATAAAATCATGAGTGGTGTGGAGAGGGTGCATAAAGAAAAGTTCTTCATTAGTTCCCATAATAGAAGGACTAGAGGACACCAAATGAAATGAATGGGTAGCAGGCTTCAAACTAATAAAAGAAAGCTCTTCTTCACAAAGCAAATAGTCAACCTGTGGAACTCCTTGCCACAGGAGGCTGTGAAGGCTAGAACTATAACAGAGTTTAAAGAGAAGTTAGATAAATTCATGGAGGGTGGGTCCATGCAGTGCTATTAGCCAGGGAGTAGGAATGGTGTCCCTGGCCTCTGTTTGTGGAAGGCTGGAGATGGATGGCACGAGACAAATGGCTTGGTCATTGTCTTCGGTCCATCCCCTCCGGGGTACCTGGTGTTGGCCGCTGTCGGCAGACAGGCTACTGGGCTAGATGGACCTTTGGTCTGACCCATTACGGCCATTCTTATGTTCTTATGTTCTAAGCTCAGGGTCGGGGGTCTCACTGGACCAACTTGATTTTCATGCAACCCTGCTCCTGGGTTCGCATGTGGCCTTTGGCGGCCAGGCTGGCAGCTATCCTGCCCTAGACGGCCACTTTCCTGTGCCTAGTGCGGAGATTGTGGACGTTGGAGTCCTCCCCCCAAACCTGGATGAGGTCCACAATCTCCGCACTAGACCAGGCAGGCGTCCACCTCTTGCGGCCCCGGGCAGGCTCCTGGGAGCTGCCAGCCTGGTCCTGGGAAGAGGGGGAGGGCTGGGTGGCAGCGGATGGCTGGCTCGTGCTGTGCCAGATGCAGGGTCTGCTGGCTGGGTGCTGGCAGGCTTGCACCTGGCACGGGCACCGTAGCCAGACCATGGCCCTTTAAGGGCTCCGGGGCCGGGAGGGGGGCAGACGAGTTTCCCTGGCTTGGCCCAGAGTGGCCACCAGGGCAACCTGGGAATGGCTAGCCTCCCACTAGTTCGAGTTAAGTGGCTACACAGCCCTTAATTCGAACTACTTAATTCGAACTAGGCGTTAGTCCTCGTAGAATGAGGTTTACCTAGTTCGAATTAAGCGCTCCGCTAGTTCGAATTAAGTTCGAACTAGCAGTTTGCGTGTGTAGCGCCTATGAAAATTAACTTTGTAGTGTAGACATACCCTGACTGTTTCAGTGGGAGCTTTATGTGGATGAAGACAAACACCGGTTTGCAGGATTGAGGACCTGCTGTAATTATAGGACTTAAAATCTTGATTAAGCTCAAAGTAGAATTCATAAATTGTCATAACCTACAAATGTTAATAGAAAAAAGTACAAACGGGAGACAAATTAAGTTAGTCTAAACAAATGTACTAACAGAACTCAAATACTAGATTAAAATCCTGTTTAATAAAAACAGATGTTGAATGGAAAACTAGTAAACAAAAATAGGTGTCAAATATTAACCCCAACTGGCCTACAAAATGAGAGGGGAAGGATGAGCTATCCCACCGCCTATCATTCCCTTTTATGGCTTTCAAGGAAGGTAATTTTGGAGAGAGGTGGTGGAAAGGGAAGAACAAATGGAGGCTACTAAAGTGAGCTTCATCATTGTGGCTGCCACACCAGGCCTTTATCTCCCAATTCTCAGATCAGATTGGACCAAAAAGACGGACTGAATGAACACTGCCAATTCTACTGGCTTCAGCCGAATCCTAAACAGCACCTGTAATGAAACTGGATCAGATTTTAACAGCTGCAGCTCATCTCAACTTTTTTTTTTAAATTCGTCAGGCCACTTATTACCATCTTTAATATCATTTAAGAGCCTGTCAAACAAGGTAGCTTTTTCCCTTCCAAAAATCTCTCCAGATAAAGACGGGGGAAAAATAAAAGCTTCACTTAGTACTTTTAAACTTTTTTCTTTTTATATATTTTTTTACAAGCTAAAGAATTTAGCCTATGTTGTATGACATGGTCTCTAAATTCCAAACCTTGTTTAATGTTAAATGCTATGTTATATTAATGACTTTGGCCCATTTATTCCATGTAAAACAATATAATGAGCATAATGCCTATGTAAAATACATGTTCTAAAGCTGGCACCTTAGCAAACAAGCAATTGTTTTCAAAGTTAGTTTAAAAGAAGCTTGTATTAAAATGTTCCTCTACTACAGTATTGCAACCTATCTCAGCTTCTTCAATCTCAAATGAAATGAAGCAGACGATGCTTAGGGACTTTCTTTCCACAAGGAAAGCCAGCTAGACTTGTTCTTGTTTAAGAAATGCAGTTTTCACCTGTGAGCATTGAAAGCCATGTTATCATGACATCCAGTAAGTAGGCAGAGGCATGTAATATGTATTTTACTTTTTCTCCTTGCCATGCTGCTTTCTGCTGCCTCTCTCTCCCTCCCCCTGCCATCCTCCCACACACCATTTCTGCCATCCTTTCAATTTTTCATCACATCCTGACATCAGCTATATTGCATTCAGCCAAGCCTGTCTTGTCTAAAAAGAAAGGATCCAAACAAATTACATCCTTTACCAAAATGTGACCCATGGTTAAAGCAGCAGGTGGTGTAGTCAGCTTGCAAACCAAAACATCCATTTGTAACTAACCACTGGTCCAAAAACACTAACGAAAAGCTGTGTTTAACCCATCTTTTCTATCCCGTTTCTCCTCCACCTTCTGTTTGTCAAAAACAGGATAAAATGAAAGTCCTTCACATATCAAAAATGCAGAGTAAAATGAACACTTTCCTTTTCATCAACGGAAAGTGAATACAAATAAGTGATATTTTAACTTCAAAAAGAAAGACTTTGTCAGGATTTAATTACATTTTTTTCTTTTACATAATCACTTAACTACTTTCAGGTTTTTTTAAATAGGAAAGCCATCAATTTGCTTTGCATACTTACTTTAAATAGTTTAATATAGTCAAGAATTTTAATACTGTAGTGGAGGGAAAAAAGGACTTTCTTGGTTTCAGAGTCTCTTCAAAAATTACTTCACCTTGTCTCTTGCATGCTGGGACCAACACAGATACAATTCTGCAAATAAAAATTTAAAATAGATTCTCACAATTTAGACTTAGTATGTTACTGATGTACATTTTTTGTTAAGAAAATGTTTGATCGTATATAAATGTTCATTTGCTCGCAGCATCTCCTGCTGTTTAAGTGTATACTGTGTGTGGGAGTAGTGTAATTGTAGAATTATTGAGTTTTTTTCTTTAATCAACGATCACCTTAGAGCAGTGAAATATAACAAAACAATCAACATGAAAGCTGTCAGTATAAATTAAGTGTGAGACAAAAGATAAACTTGGCTCTTTCTCAGAATCCACACCTTGCTGCTGCCTCATTGAAAGTATATCCTCTGGAGACTGTCACATTCTCCATACCTCTCTAATGGCTTCTGTTATGCTGAATCTGCTCTCCACACTACCCTTATTTTGGAAGAAAGCAGGTATACATCAGCTTTCCTTTCTCACTGGTACTACAGACCTTTATTTCAAAGTGGTAATTCCTTTACGCTGCAATGATAGTTTTCTAATAGTCTTAGATTATCTGACATTGCACCTTAATTATATTCCTGAACAAAACAGTACTATCTCCATAATATTTGTCTCCATTTAGTTAGAATTTTAAAATGTTTTTGCGCTGATTGAAGTAGTTTTAGCTCATAGGGTAGAAAATCTTGCCTGAATTCCTCACTCTTATTTCAACAATAATCCTGGAATAATTCCAGGGATTTAGGTCAAATCACTGTGGATGTGCACTAATACAACTGAGCAGACTTTGACTCTTCATGTACACTTAATTTTATTGAGCCATCCTGCAGCAGAGTTACAATTGCATAACATGTCTTCTTCACAAAAATACTGTTCACACAGTCATCTTCAAGCATATAACATGTTTGTTCCCTCTGGCAAGATAAATATTTGTCAACAAAAATGAGACAAGAAATTAAAAAGAATAAATGCAAAGAATACCTCTTACCCAATTTGTAAGGTTAATTTAACATTCTCTTTTTTCCGCTCCAGATTATATAAATGCAGAGATCAAAATCCTTTATAAATTAAATATAACCAGAGTCTACTCATAGATGGGGTGCACTTACAACTTAGGGTAGCTGAAATGATCATCCGTTAATAAGAAAGAATGACATACCATCACTTTCTAATGTGTTAAGAAAACAAATAAGACCTTCATGCTTGTGCTAAGCCATGTTTTTCTGATATGTCTTTAACTAGTTATATTTACTATTAATTTCTCAGTGGAGATGAATCACTCCATCCTGGATTCTCCTGAGGGAAAAATAACATCAAAACACATTGATTTCTTGATAATAGGAGATAAAAATTAAAATGGTGAATGCTATAGAAATCTACAGACTTAAGTGACTTAAGTGTTGAAGCAGAAGATCTCACTTTTTTCAAGACTTTTTAAAATTGAGATGCACGGCTAATCCTAATTCATAAAAACCCTTTAACTCATTACCCTCCACAAAAAAACCCTTAATGTGATTTTTAGGATCACAATTTAAAAAGGTATACACTTTAGTGCACACAAATACAAGAATTTAGCCATGCAGCTCCATGTACAAGTGTACCATCAATTGCAAACCTAAATCTGGTAATTTTGAAATCTGAATAGTAGGTATGACAGGGTGCAGTCAGAAGACCCCTTGGGGGTACTTCCTGGAGTGTAGACAAAGCCACTGACACTCCCCTCCTTGCTCTCTGGGGCTTTCTCACCACCCTGACCCGCTGGGCCAGCTACTGGTCTCCCCCAGCCAAAGCACAGATCCCTGTCCCCCTCCCCTACGAAAGAGCAATATAGACACTGACATTCTTCAGGTCCAAGGAAAATACAGTTTTGGGCCCAGCATCCATGGAAACTACTCCCAAATGGGATCAAAATGCAGGCAGTAGGATTTAAGGGGTTGCAAGTGAAAACAGGCAGAGCAAAGTGAATTACAATTTTAAAATAACACAGAACACACAGCTAATTCTAACACACACTCAAGTTTATTACAAATTCACCCTAAAACTGTTCTTATTCCAGCTAAGCCTCCAAACCAGGGAAGTTCCCATTTGCCCTGGGTCTCTGGTTTATTCTCTTGGGAGTGCCATTTAAGCCAAAGACAAAGACAAAGAACTGAAAAATGTGCATCTTAAATAGCCTTCCTTTCAGGTGGGAATTCTCTGTTTTACATTCTTCTCCTCTATGGAAAATTACCTGGTCAGACCCTGCCAGTTGGTGTGATCACATACCTTTATTAAGACCAACCACTGCTAAGACTTAAATGTCAAAAGAGGCTGTTTATGGGTTATCACCCCTTGACATTGAGGGAAACACCCCTGATGGCTTTCATTTGCACATTTAAAACCATAAACCATTCCAAGCTCCATTTATCTAACGTTATGTACAAGAACGATACATACACCAAAATAAGACGTACAGATCCAGACGATTATGACATTAAGATTGCTAGGTTACGTGAGGTATTTTGTCCAAAGCATCTTCCTATTATGCATATTTGTGTCCATAAGTCAATTTCATCAAGCACGATGGTGGGCGGACTGTCACATTAGGCACCTAAATAGCTATTTTGCACAAATAATTAACTTACTTACACTAATACTGAAAATGAGAATTGGGCCTTCAGTTTCTATAAAGCCTTTTTACACCATTACGGTAGTGTAAAAGCACCTTAAAGTGGATGCAAATGTGGAATCTCTCTCTCTTTTTTACATAAGAGATCACATTCTCCAGTTAACAAGAGGAGGGGAGGATCACTTTAACCAGATCAGTGAAAGAGACTGACACTTCCAGATTCTTTTACTAAACTCAAGTCTTCATCCCCACAAGTTTGCTTTACACAAAGGGATATATAATTACTGCTTAATGAATAATAAACATATAGCAAAGGTGGGGCCCCATGATCTGGGGATAGACATGGATTCAGATCTAGCAGCATTGTCTGAAAGGACTCTGCTCCCTAGTGCTAAAACATGACCTCTAACATTGATATATTTATTTAAACACATTTGATCGAAATAATATGACTTTCATTTTGAAAACTAATATGCTTCTCTGATAGCAATGAGTACTGAGGCACAAAAAGTCCTCCTCCTTTTTGGCACACTCACACAGAGGATGGGTACCACCTACTGGCACTGCAGGTATGTAATCAGGAAGGTGAAAGTACAATTGGAATTGCAGCTAGCAAGGGATGTGAAGGGTAACAAGAAAGGTTTCTACAAGCATATTAGCAATAAGAGGGTGATCAGAGAGGGTGTGGGGCCCTTACTGGATGAGGGAGGTAACCTAGTGACAGATGATGTGGGAAAAGCTGAAGTAATCCATGCTTTTTTTGCCTCTGTCTTCACAGACAATGTCAGCTCCCAGACTACTGCACTAGGCAACGTAGTATGGAAAGGAGGTAGGCAGCCCTCGGTGGAGAAAGAATAGGTTAGGAACTATTTAGAAAAGCTAAACATACACAAATCCATGGGTATGGATTTAATGCATCCGAGGGTGCTGAGGGAGTTGACAAATGTCATTGCAGAGCCTTTGGCCATTTTTGAAAACTGGTGGAGATCGAGAGAGATCCCGGATGATTGGAAAAAGGCAAATGTAGTGCCCATCTTTAAAAAAGGGAAGAAGGACAATCCAAGGAACTACAGACCAGTCAGCCTTACCTCAGTCCCTGGAAAAATCATGGAGGGGATTCTTAAGGAATCCATTCTGAAGCACTTGGAAGAGGTGAAAGTGATCAGGAATAGTCAACATAGATTCACTAAGGTCAAGTCATGCCTGACCAATCTGATTAACTTCTATGATGAGGTAACTGGCTCTGTGGACATGGGGAAGGCACTGAATGTGCTATACCTTGACTCTAGCAAAGCTTCTGATATGGTCTACCACAATATTCTTGTCAGCAAGTTAAGGAAGTATGGATTAGATAATGGACTGTAAAGTGGACAGAAAGCTGGCTAGATAGTCAGGCCCAAAGGGTACTGATCCATGGCTCGATGTCTGGCTGGTGGTTGGTTTCAAGGGGTATGTCTACATTGTATTCTTCTTTCGAGAGAGGAATGCAAATGCAGATGAACGAAATTGCAAATGGAGCACGGATTTGAATTTCGAAAGAAGAAACGCTGTCTAGACGCGGTTATTTCGAAAGAAAACCCTTCTTTCAAAATAACCCTTACTCCTTATAAAATGAGGTTCAAGGGTAATTTTGAAAGAAGGGTTTTCTTTAGAAATAACCGCGTCTAGACAGCCTTTCTTTTTTTGAAATAGGGTATTTTGAAAAAGCAGCCAGACGTGATTATGCAAATGAAGCATGGGAAATTCAAATCTGCTCTTCATTTGCAATTTTGTTCATCTGCATTTGCATTCCTTTCTCGAAAGAGGAATGCAGTGTAGACATACCCAAGCAGAGTGCCCCAAGGATCAGTTCTAAGGCTGGTTTTGTTCAACAACTTCATTAATGACCTGGATGAGGGGATAGATTGCACCCTCAGCATGAGACTAAGCTGGGGAAGAGGTAGATGTATTGGAGGGTAGGAATAGGGTCCAGAGTGACCTAGAAAAATTTGAGGATTGGGCCAAAAGAAATCTCATGAGGTTCAACAAGGACAAGTGCAGAGTCTTACACTTGGGACAGAAGAATCCCAAGCATTGTTATAGGCTGGGGACCGACCTGCTAAGAAGCTGTTCAACAGAAAAAGACCTGTGAATTACAGTGGATGAGAAGCTGGATATGAGTCAACAGTGTGCCTTTGTAGCCAAGAAGGCTAATGGCATATTATGGTGCATTAGGCGGAGCATTTGGAGCAGATCTAGAGAAGTGATTATTCCCCTTTATTCGGCACTGGTGAGGCCACATCTTGAGTATTGCATCCAGTTCAGGACTCCCCGCTATAGAAAGGATGTGGACGCCTTGGAGAGGGTCCAGCAGAGGACAACCAAGATGCTTAGGGGGCTGAAGCACATGACCTACGAGGAGAGGCTGAGGTATCTGGGCTTATTTAGCCTGCAGAAGAGAAGAGTGAGGAGGGATTTGATAACAACCTTCAACTTCCTGAAGGGAGGTTCCCAAGAGGATAGAGAGAGGCTGTTCTCCATAGTGATGGATGGCAGAACAGGGAGCAATGGTCTCAAATTACAGTGGGGGAGGTCTAGGTTGGATATTAGGAAAAACAATTTCACTAGGAGAGTGGTGAAGCACTGGAATGGGTTATCTAGGGAGGTAGTGGAATCTCCATCCTTAGAGGCTTTTAAATCCCAGCTTGACAAAGCCCTGGCTGGGATGATTTAGTTAGGATTGGTCCTGCTTTGGGCAGGTGGCTTCCTGAGGTCTCTTCCAGCCCTAGATTCTATGATTCTAGGAATGCTAGCAACTTGCCTGTAAAAGGCATAGTCAGGAAATCCATTCACCACACCCCTCCAGGCTACTATTGAGTAAGGGCTTATCTACATGGCCACTTCACTGTACTGTAACTTTCTCCCTCAGGGTATGTCTACACTAGCTCGTTAATTCAAGCTAGGTAGGCAAATCAGGCAACCGGAGTTGCAAATGAAGCCTGGGATTTAAATATCCCGGGCTTTATTTGCATGTTCCCATCCGGCCGCCATTTTTAAATCCCCCTTAGTTCGAACGAACTGCCCGCGGCTACACACGGCAGTTTAAAGTTAATCCGAACTAAGTCTTTAGTTCGGATTAACTGTTACTCCTCGTGGAATGAGGTGTAACAGTTAATCTGAGCTAAGGACTTAGTTCGGATTAACTTTAAACTGCCGTGTGTAGCCGCGGGCAGTTCGTTCGAACTAAGGGGGATTTAAAAATGGCGGCCGGACGGGAACATGCAAATAAAGCCCGGGATATTTAAATCCCAGGCTTCATTTGCAACTCCGGTTGCCTGATTTGCCTACCTAGCTCGAATTAACGAGCTAGTGTAGACATACCTACAGTGAGTGAAAACACCCGCCTCCCACCCTCCCCCCCAGAATGCAGCAAGTTACAGTGCTGTAAAGCCCCAGTGTAAACAGACTTTCAGTGTTGTTAGCTACTCCCCTCAAGAAGGTGGTTTACCTATAGTGCTGGGAGAGCTCCCATTTCTGGTGCTGTGACCACACTGCTACACTAAAGTGCCTCTATGATAGGTCGTTAAACTTGGCAGTATAGACAAAGCCTTTAATGTGTGGTTCAAAGGCAGTATCTTTTTCTTTGCCCAGGATGGCTCAGGCTTGTCTACACAGCAAATTTAAAATTGTGGGAAAGCTATCAAATCATTCTAGTTCATTTTTAACTGTTCCTTCTCCCACCTTTAAGCTATTAGGTACATATGGAGATCCCCTATATAGTCTTAAGTAGGCAAGAGCTTTAACATACCATTTTTATATAAAAGGAAGAACTACTGGCATTAAAAAAGGGACAGATAAATTCAGGTCGTGCCTAAATTAGGGATAGGTCTGCACTTGGAGTTGGTTAGGCACTAGTACTGCTTTGATATATTGTCTAAAGTATAGTCAATTACTTGGCTACACTAGTGGTTCAAGAATAATAAAAAAGGTAGACCAATAGCCAAACTTAGCAAACTTATTGTATAAAGACAACAGTACAATTCAGAAGAAAAAAAGAGCACATTATTTAACATTCTGGAAAGTGGTTCTTATACTATACATGGAAAATATGTTCCCAAATATGCATGCAAAACCAGCCATATTTATAGAGTAGTATTTTGAGCTAAAAGCACTGCCACCCACGGCTAAAATTCACCAATCTTTTTTTTAAGTTAGCTTTTTCTTGTACTATAGTGTACCCTTATCTGACTTTGAATCTCACATTTCAAGTTCCTTATCAGTAGCAGGACATAGAATGAATATCTTGCATTTGACAGATTTCATATTTGCCAGTGGCAAAGTTGAATTCATCATTGCAAAATGATATGGGAAGAGGTGGCACAGATAAATAGGACGGGAAGATCATTGTGTAAGTCAGTTAGCATAACTACCTAACTTTCATATTTGTATATTTAATTCTCTTTCTCTCACACAAAATTAACACATTAACATAAGACCTGTGTATATACAACTTATATAACTGGCTTAACTGTGGTAGCAACAGCTTGGGATAGACACCAAATAGAAATATGCCTAGCTGTCTGGGCACATACTTAGGACAATAAGACTATGCTGCCTCTTGCTGCTTCCATGGCTACATTACTAAGGTTGCTTGTTGAGCTTAGTGTCCCAGCTCAATCTCTACTTGAGCTGGAAGTGTTGCCCCTAAAATCCACATGTAGAAAGGTGGGATATCAGGAGAAAGAATTCAAATGTTTTAAAGCATTGATACAGCTGTATAAAGGATACCAAAGATATAAGATATAGTGTAGCTTAGGCATAGGTTTCTTTTTCCATATATCTCACCTTAAACTGAGAATATCTGGTGCTTCTTTTATAGTCCTCTTAAGCAATTAATTGTAACTGCCCTTCTTCCAAGTTCAATGTTTCAAGCTATTTCCCTTTTTAATGTAAATATATTTGAGAGAGAGAGAGAGAGAGAGAACAGTCTCTGAGACCATCAAAGGCTAACGTTTGTGTGCCCCTTGAACCACATAGTCAAAGCACATACCTTGGAGAAAAAGACTTCCTGTGATTTCTAGAGGTGTGGGTTAGGGCACTGAGTTTTGCATTTTAACAGAACCTTCTGAATCTGAAGACCTGATCCTGCTTAGGTTGAAAGCAATGAAACTCTGACCACTTATTTTCAAAGGAAACAGGAGGGGACTATGACTGTTCAGACAGGGTGTTTTATCTGCTTGATATAAGGGCAGTTAGACACAAAAATGATTTTCTATGGCTTTATGAATTTCTAAGGGGTCTGCTTCTTGATTCCTATTCAGATTTGAAATCAGCACATTAAAAATAACAAAGAGTAGAAATAAAAAGTGTAGTAACTTTCAGTTTCTCTAACATGGAAATAATTCACTGCCTGATCCAAAATATTCTTGGTTCTTAGAATCCTATTAAGACCACAAAAGATTGCTATGCAGGACTTTTTACTTGAAGAAGAGTCTGCCAGAGTGCCTAATCACAGTCCTTTCAAAGTATTTGTGATTGTATTATAGCAGTGGTCTCCAATCTTTTTAAGCATGAGATCACTTTTTGAATGTAAATGCAATCCGGGATCCACCTCAAACCCAAACACCCTTGCCCTGCCTCCTTCCTGCCCCTTCTCCAAGGCCCCACCCCTGCTCACTCCATCCTCCCTCTTTCCCCCATCCTTATTCACTTTTATCAGGCTGGGGACAGAGGGTTGGGGTGCAGGGAGGAGGCTGCAGACTCTGAACTTGGGCTAAAGGATTTGGAGCATGGGAGAGTTCTGAGCTGCGCCTGGGGCAGGGAGTTGAGGTGCAGAAGGGGGTTGAGAATACTTACACCCTAACTTGGAAGTTGGGGACCTTGATTGATAGTTTTCCAACAGCTAGTCTTTAGTTTTTCTGGCACTTTTAGTGACAGTCAATTAGTGCCTTTTACTGTGTAGTTTGTGAAATGGATGCATGTCCACTACGCACCTGAGTGAGACTCCAAAAAAACAACAGATGGAAAAAGCTTTTGGACATTCCTGATTTGGTCTCCATTTGAGCCTGCATGGCGGTGAATTGCTCCTATCTTATTATTCACAATCCAGTCCTCTCTAATCCTTTATAGCTTATCAGCAAATGAGCTTTTCCAAGGGAATTCAAGCTAGAATAAGTAGATATGGTCCTAAAAACATGAATGGGCAGTGAAAGCTACCTTGTATTTTCAGCATGAAGAATTTGACTCATTTTACATATACTAAACCAAAAGTGTTTGCAAAAAAACCCCAACCAACCAAACAAAAACCCTAAAAAACACACCCTACATTGACATAATTGTGCCAGCAAAACCCTTGGTAGATGTGTTATTCCACCCATGTAGACAAGTTATAGAAACAAATCTTTTTCCAGCATAGCTTAAGCTTGTAACTTTTGCCAGTACAGTAATGGCAGTTTGGGCTGTGATTTAAAAAAAATTTTTTTTTAAGGACACTGTTTTATAGTGGCAAAACTCCTTGTGCATATAGGCTGGACATCTCTGGTCCAGCACACTTGGGACCTGACTGGTCCCGAAAGAGGGAATTTGCTGGTCCCCTAGCCAGCCTTCCTCCCCTCCCTGCTGCCAGCCCTAGCCGCACCTCTCCCACGTCAGGCTGCTGGGCTGCTGCATCTCCAGCAGCCTGGACTGCTGCGGCCCTAGCCCTGCTACTGGGGCTGCTGCATTCCTGGCTTTGGCTCCATTACCACAGCTGCCATATCCCTGAATCCGCTACTGGGGCTTCCGTGTCCCTGGTCCCAGCCCTGCTGGGCTTTGAGCCACCAGCCCTCTTGCCACTGGGGCTCCCAGTTAGGATGCCCAGGTCTAGGAACATCATGGTCCTGCCGCACCACGGATGTTGCCAAATGAGAGTCCCAGTTTTGGGAGGTCCAACCTATATGTATTTACACCACTAAAAAATGCTTGTGATGAAATAACTCATGTCCACTAGGAGGAATTGCAAATATAGCTTTTCATACCAACGCTTTCTCATTTAGAACAGGTCTATGTATCCTTGAGAACCTTTCTTCTATCACATACTGCATCTGTGCTGGACACAGAATGACCATATATCTTGGCACAAATGAATAGTACTTAGACATTTCAAATGCAGGTTATAGAAAATAAAGATCCAAACTCTGAATATCACACCTTTTGTAATACATTCTGTGTACAGTGTATTTCAGAAAAAAGTAGTAAAACACTTCCAGAAATGATTTAAGCTAAGCTGAAATACTTATTATTTTTATGAATAAATCTTATTTGCTCAATGAAGAACAGCATGGGAATAGCACATGTATCTAACTACATATCTGAGAGTTTCTAGATGGCAAGCTATCACAGATTATTATTGTAAATTTGGTCCATTTCTAAGTACAAGACTGTGTTATGTAAAGGTGGGAACTCCCTGGTCTGGCACCCTCAGGACTTAACTGGTTGCAGATGAGGGATTTTGCCAGACCAGAGGAGGTCCTTTCTGGACCCTTGCTTGCTGGCCTCCTGGCCGGCTCCCCCCTCCTGCTGTCTCTGCTGTCCTGCCGAATACCCTGGGCAGCCATTGCTGCCATGTCTCCGGGACCCAGTGGGCAGCTGTGCACCCTGTCCTGGGGCTCTGGGGACCACCAGGCAGCCACACTCACCGCATTGGGGCTCCAGGGACCGCTGGGCAGCCATGCACCGGGTCTTCCAACCCCGCTGGACAGCCCTGCTGCTATGCACTGGGTGGCTCCGCCATCAGCTTGCTGCAGGCAGCCCACTGCCCTGCTGGCCCCATAGGGATCCTTGCTGCAGGCCCTCCACTGAGACACTCTGATCCTGCAACATCTGTGCCCAACCATGGATGTTGCCAGACCAGAAAATCCCCGGTAAGACATTTTAAATCAAGTAGTATGATATGCCAGATGTATAAAAATATTACATTACAGTAATCTCAATCTGAGAGATCAGCAGACTACCTCTAAGTGGAATACCATGACTGGAAAAGATTAGTCATCAAACGTATGCAGAGAATGTTTACATGTTATAAACCTAAAGGGTCACTGCATATCACTGGTGCTACACAAATGCTGCAGAAAAAGCACATATAGTGTTCAGTCAGCTTTTCAGTGTGACCTAAGTTTTTCAAAAACTGCCTCAGCTGGAGGAACAGATCGTAAGAACAGTCATATTGGGTCAGACCAAAGGTCCATCTAGCCAACTATTCTGTTTTCTAACAATGGCCAATGCCAGGTGCCCAGGAAGGAATGAACAGAACAGGTAATCATCAAGTGATCCATCCGTTGTAGCTCATTCCTAGCTTCTGGCAAACAGAGGTTAGGTGCACCTTGCCTTCACATCCTGGTTAATAGCCATTGATTCCCCTATCCTCCATGAATTTTTCTAACTCTCTTTTGAGCCTTATTATGGTCTTGGACTTCACAACATATTCTGACAATGAGTTCCTTAAATTGACTGTGTGTTGTGTGAAGAAGTACTTCCTTATGTATCTTTTAAACCTGCTGCCTACTAATTTCATTTGACCCCTAGTTTGTGCATTATGGGAAGGAGTAAATACACTTCTTTATGTACTTTTTCCACACCAATCATGATTTTACACATCTCTATCCTATCCCTCACTTAGATGTGTCTTTTCCAAACTGAAAAGTCCCAGTCTTATTAATCTCTCTTCATATGACAGTCATTCCATACCCCTAATCATTTTGGTTACTCTTTTCTGAACTTTCTCCAATGCCAAGGTATCTTTTTTGAGATGAGCTGACCACTTCTGCTTAGAGCATTCAAGATGTGGGTGTACTATGGATTTATATAGAGGCAATAAGATATATCCTATCTTATTCTCTAGCCATTTCTTAATTATTCCTCACATTATGTTTCAGGGATTGGCAGATACTGGCCCACAGGCTTCATCCAGTCTGCCAGGGTTAACTCATGGTGGGCCCCTGCTGCTAGATTTACCTGAATTGCCACAGATCATTGTTCCTGACTAACGGGCATGGTGTGAGATAGCACAGAGATCTCCACTTCCTGCAGCTCCCATTGGCTGGGAACAGCAATCCACAGCCAACAGGAATTGTGATCATCGGTGCCTGCAGCTGTACAGGTAAATATAGCGGAGGCGGCCCTGGCGAATTGCCGCTGTTGTTTGCTTTTTTTGACTGCCACTGTACATTGAATAGATGTTTTCAGAGAACTATTCACAGTGACTCCAAGATCTCTCTCTTGAGTGGTAATAGCTAATTTAGTTCCCAGCATTTTATATAAATAGTTACGATTATGTTTTCCAGTATGCAACATTTTGCATTTATCAACATTAAATTTTATCTGCCCTTTTGTTGCCCAGTCACTAAGTTTTGTGAAATCCTTTTGAAGCCCTTAAATCTGCCTTTGACTTCACTATCCTGAGCAGTTTAGCGTATTCTGCAAATTTTGTCACTTCACTGCTTACCCCTTTCTCCACACCTTTTATCAATATGTTGAATAGGATTATGGACCGTTGGGGAACGCCACTAGTAACCTCTCTCCATTTTGAAAACTGGGCATTTATTCCTACCCTTGCTTCCTCTTTTAACCAGTTATCAATCTATGAGAGGACAATGACAGCTTACTTTGCTTGAGAGCCTTTGGTGAGGGACCTTGTCAAAGATTTTTTAGAAATCTAAGTACACTATATCCACTGGACCTCCCTCCCCTTGTCCATATATTTGTTGATCACCTCAAAGAATTCTAGTAGATTGTTAAGGCATGATTTCCCTTTACAAAAACCATGTTGACTTTCCTAACTAATGATATTCATCTATGTGTCTAACAATTCTTTTCTTTACTATAGTTTCAGTCAATTTGTGTAGTACTTACTGTTCTGTAACTGCCAGAATCACCTCTAGGACCCATTTTTAAAAAATGATTTGTCACCTAAAAAGAATGGCTCAGGTTTGGGAATCTCCATCATGTCCTCAGTTGTGGAGGCCAATAAAAAGAATTAATTTAGTTTCTCCATAATGATCTCATTTTTGAGTGCTTTTTAGCATCTCAATCATCCAGTGGCCTCACTGATTGTTTAGCAGGGCTTACTGCTTCTCATGTACATAATTTTTTTTTTACTATTTTTGATTTTTTGGCCCTGCAGATCCTGAGCATAGGACAAGTGAGGTGGTCACCATAGGGCCAACAAAAGAATAGGACCTGAGTTGGTAGCCTTGAATGGTAAAGGCCATATTTGTACAAACTTCAGGCAGAGGAATAAAACAACAATTTAGTATGCGTACCATATATAAACAACGATGCCATTCATGATCCTAGAATACTAGAATGATGTGTATGGCTGTTTGTGTAGCTGTTGAATTACATGTTACAATGAACACTTTAATTGATTTACACCACTTCTACTTTTATTTACAGCTGAATAATATTATACCATCACTATTCCTTACAACACAGTTTATGATCATACAATTTGAAATTGATGTTCATTCTTTTAAATGTTAATTCTCATCACCAGCACTTACATTAGCAGGAAACCTTCTACGGTACAAGAGCATCATCTAGTGAATGGTTTGGGTGAGAAACAATAGCTGAATGGCCGTATGTCATCAGAACCTCCAAGCATATACTATATTGGTAATGGCAACAGTCTGATACTTTTAAAGTTCAGTTTTTACTATCACTTTGCTCTAAAATAAAACATAACTTTTTGGCAAGTTTACCATTAAAGAGAGGAAAAAAGAGAGAAGCTGAACTTTAAGTGATTCAAATCTAAGAGATGGTTAAAGAAGCTTCCTTAATTTTTAAGGTAATATGAACTATAATATAGAATTTCCAAACGGTGATGGAGCCCTCCTTACCAGAATGGCACCTCCTGCTGACCATTTCTGATGTTAGCTCTTTTAGCCAGCACACTCTCTTTTGGTGACAACTCTCCTGTTGCTTTTTCTACTGCAGACTTATCTCAGGCCAGGAACTGCAGTGTCCATTTCCAGACTTGGCCCTCTGGCTGTCCACCATCTGTTTCTCCCTTCTCAGTCATGGGTAAGAGGTATCTGTCCAAATCCTGTCACTTTCTCAATGACAAGTGTGTGTGTGTGTGGGGGAGGAGAGAGAGGGGATGGTGGAAAGGGTTACCCTGGCTCACCCACTGCTCTGGGTCCTACTCTAGTGACTCTGTGGGTAGCAGCCTCCTTCTGTACTCCTTAACTTCCATTTCTGCTTCTTTAGTTCCCTGGGTCACTTCCTTCAGGGGAAAGAAGATGCTGGGACCAGTTTTCTGAACCTCAAGCCAACACATCCCAGGAGCTGCCCCTTTCTCTCTCAGTCCTTGCCAGCAACTGCAGGGTCTGAAGTGCTACTTTCCTGCTGCTTACAAGGAGAACAGCCTTCTCTTTTTGGGCTCTCTCCCACAGCTACCTCTGCTCTGCCCTCCAACTCCCTTTTTATATGAGTCCACTGGGCCCTGATTCCCTGCTCTGTTCAGCCTTCCTCCAACTGGCTGTTTCCTGCACAGCCACCCTAGGCGGCTTTGAGGAGTCACCCCCACTTCTCTCTGTGGCAGGTTCATGAAATCCCATTCTTCCCTTCTTCTTCAGTGTGGTGTGAGCACCTGCCCACACAAACCTAGATGTACATGTCTATATTTAGGTGTCTATTTTAGAGAGACATTTTAATCTTTATTTAGCAGCTGAATTTTAAGCACCCAGACTCGATCATTTTGGCCAGAAAAAGCTGGCTGAATTAATTGCATCAGGCCCTGTAAGAAGGGGACAAAAAGGTAAACCAAAGAGAGAAATAACAGCATCTCTGGAATAGTTTTTTTTTGGGGGGGAGGGGTAATATGTTATCATTTTGTTTGCATTTATAGAGCACCTTACACTGGAAGGTCCGATACCTAGGTATAGATATTAATTAGTTAAGTTCCACAGCACTCTTGAGGTAGAAAATAATTATACCTATTTTGCATATAAGGAATATTTTGTCATTGGATGTGTACAGAGAACTTTAAGTCAGCATCAAGGTAATCTATACCCAATCAACGTCATCTTACAGTATGAAGCACTGGAAAGAGGTTTTACTGTGAGAGTCAGGACCCAATATCTTGCCCTTTGCAACAGTGTGAATCGCCAACAAATATCGTAACGGAATCCTGAAGACCTGCTAGGGTCTAAGATCTAGTTCTCACTTCTGATAAGTTCTTATAAAATTGTTAAAATGAAACCATTTGGAGCAAGTCGTCTTCCTCCATCTTTAGGGAGGCCCAAACATTCTTAGAACTGCCCATTCAACACAAATCAAAATAATAATCTGTATGTTTATAGGTGATAACAAATTTAAAATACTTGCACTATAGAGGTCATGAAAATGAAGAAGAAAATGGAAATATGAAACTCTTAGACAATTAACAAAGGTAATAGATTTAAAAAGAATAAATACATCTTGTTCATTTTTTAAAAAAGGATCAAAGATACTTAATTGCCTCCATAAGCATTTAATTTAGATTTTATCAGTTACCATAAAAAAGTAACTATATATAAAAAAAACCATTTATTAAGCTTTATTAGACTTCTAATCTGGACAATTAAATACATTTTAATTATAGAGAAATTAAATTCTTGAGCCATTTAAAGTGATACCCACTCCTGTTATTATCTAGATTCTGAGGCTAATTCATCTGCTTCACTTCAGCTGTTCTTTTATGTTCTCATTATTTGTAATCATTCCCTGGCCCTATTTCTAACTTCCTTTCAATTATGAACTCCTCTTCCAAATGCTGTCATATTTTCTATTTCTGCTTATCTTGTCTAGCTGCTCTAAGCTGTTCCTCCTTTTCTGACACATCTCATCATTCTTCTTGCTTTTAGGAAATTATGCTTTGCTTTCTTTTTCTCTTGTGGAAATAAATAGCAGACAAACACAACAGCCATTAAATAACAAAAACAGGATTCAGGAAGAGGTTCAGCCATGCCTATCCTTTTGACTTGCCTAATCAATAGCAGGAGAGATTCAACAAAAGTTATAATCTTTTGAAGCATGTGGAGTTTTGTAATGTGCAAGTCCAGAGATTTGCTACAGTACTGGCAAATCATTCAGTTTAATTTTTTTTTCTTGTAACCTGGAGTGCATAAGGTATTTCAGTGTTGATCTTATTCACTAAACTATTAGGACAAACTGGTAATTATTTCCCAAATGTGAGCCTCTGATCATTGGTTCCCAGAAGTTTTTCTACACTACCTTTTGCTCATCGTATCAAAACTCCTTTTCTGAGTCGTATGTTTTTCCTTGGCTATACACTTTCCTATCATTCTGTTGCAGTAACGATCATATTTGTGTTATCTTTAGATTGTACTTTGGCTCTTTTATGTGTAACATTTTTCCTAGGAGAGCTGTCAAAATCCTATACTTGTTAAGCATGCTAGTCCGTATTTTGTTTCCTATTTTTCACTTAATAGATGGCTCCCAGTCTGCCAGCATTTCAAGACAGTATTATTCTATATTAGGTCAAGTAATTATGACTTTTCATTCTTTTCATGCCTTATTCATTAAACTAAGGGCTGAAGGAAAGCCAATGGATGCAGAGGAGCACATGGACTGTACAGAAACATCTCTTGGAGGAGGATCTATAAATGGAGATACACTGTGTCCTAGTAAGGAGGAGAGGATGGAAGATGATAAAATATGGGTAAGATCTGACAAGAAACAGGGCAAACAGCCTTCAGTGCTGCCTGGACTGTGGCATGACCCCCAGGCCTTAGAGCCATCTGGAGCGCACTGCGTGGTACTCCAGCAGCAATTTAAAGGACTTGGTTCTCTGGGTGCCACCGTTGCTGCAGTAGTGGCAGCTGGGAGCCCCAGGCCATTTTGAATCACTGGGCCCCAGGGCAACTACCCTCTTTCACCCACCCCCATCAGCAGGCCTGCATAATGAACATCACCCGAGTGCTCTGCATGCTCTACCAAATCTACACTTGATTCCGCAAACACCTTGAGATCTGGCTTTAATCTTTAAGGTCCTTAGCCAGTCCCTCACCCATTATTTTAATTTCCCCTTGCACTGGGGTACTACAGCATTGAGGTGCGTCTTCAGGGTGGTGGATTGAGGAAGCCCTCCATGGAGTGATCTTGAGGGGTTGTGCCAAATAATATGGAATAAGGTGCCATGGACAAACAATACCTAGGAGAAGGGAAACTCTGATTCCAGACCGGGGCAGACTGAGCTCGCTGAGCCTTTAGGTGCATCGGTCTCGGAGAAGGCAACTCTGATCTCAAACCTGTGCTCTCTCCCTCTAGTGTACATGTCACAGTTCCTGTGCCTGTACACAATGGTCAGTGTGAGAAGAGAGAGTGGGGTTGGAACTCCCAAGCCAGCCTCACTTAAATCCATTCATATGTGAATGTATCTCTCCTGATGCTAAAGATTTACCTCCTGATGAAAGTCCTATGGCGATGGGCAAGTGTCAACAGATGCAGGTGGAGGATACACTGGAAGCATTTAGTCACAAACCTGCACGTAGGCGGCCCAAGTGTGATGGTCGTCTGCCTGCTGAACTGGAAGAACAGCAGCTCCCGTATTCTGCCTAGATGTCAAAGCAGCCCTATTAGGGACAGCACTGCTTTCTTTGAAAGAAGAGGGGGAGAGAAAGCAATCTCTAAACACAGCTTGTTCCAATTGCACCCTGTCGGTTAATCGCAACCAACTGGATATTCAATTTTTGCAGTCACAAGGGAAAATCAATGACTAAACAGAAACTGCGCTTTGCATCCTGGAACCGACACACACTTCTTGATTGTGATGATCACCATGAATGCAGGACAGAAATTATTGGTAGAGAACTTGCACATTATAAAATGGATGTAGCAGCTTTAAGCGAAATGCATATTTCTGGTACCAGCCGGTTCACAGAGGTTGGAGCAGGCTACTCATACTTCTGTGTGGGCTACCCTGAGGGTCATCCAAGGCAAGCAGGAGTTGGCTTTGCCATTAGGACACTGCTAGTCCCCCAGCTTGAATCCAAGCCACATGCCATCAGTCCTCGCCTTATGACCTCAAAGCTTAGACTGAGGCAGGGACAATGCCTTGTACTTGTTAGTGCATATGCTCCCACTTTGACTGCTGAAGATGATGAAAAGGAGGCTTTCTATGCTAGCCTGAATTCAGTGATCTCTTCAGTACCTTTTAAATCCAAGCTATATTTACTTTTAATGCTAGAGTTGGTCAGGATACACCACATGGTCAATAGGTGCTTGGATATCATGATATTGGAGATGAGAACTCAAATGGCACTCTTCTTCTTCAAACTTTTGCATAGCATGAGCTTGCTATCGCAAGCACGTTCTTCCAACAGGCGAACAAATACAAAGCAACTTGGATACACCCTCAGTCTAAGCATTGGCATATGATTGACTATTTCATCACAAAACAAAGAGATCTTTTTGATGTCAAGTTGACCCATGTAATGCGTGGCACTGGCTCCTGATTTGACCACTACATGGTACGCAGTGTTGTCTCCTTGAATCTTTGTCCACCAAAACGCCATCATTCTGCTGTACGCCGAAAAAAGTTGGATGTAGGTAAACTTGAAATACCCCAGACACAAGTGCTGTTTCAACGCAGTCTTGACACTTCCTTAGCCATCAGCAATATAGGTCCAGAATGGTCACCCACTATTGAGGATGATTGGATTAACATGAAAGAAACAACCTACAGAACTGCTATTGAGATCCTCGGTTTCAAAAAACTCAAGCATAAGGACTGGTTTGACAAAAAGGACAGAGATGCCCAAGCTCTTCTTGATAAGATGTATGTGACACACTTGGCTTGGATCAATGAAAAAGAGAATGCCTCCAGGAAATCGGCATATATTTGAGCTAAACAGGAGGCACAAGTCAAATTAAGGCAAATGAAAGAGGACCGGTGGAAATATCAAGCAATTAAACTCCAAGATGCAGCTGATTGACATGACTTTAAAGCATTCTATGATGGGCTGAAGGCAGTCTATGGGCCACGCATTGCTGGCTGTACACCAGTGCGCTCTGCTGATGGCCTCACTTTGATCACAAGCGACGAGGAGTCCTGTGGCACCTTATAGTCTAACAGATTTATTGGAGCATAAGCTTTCATGCCCATGAAAAGCTTATGCTCCAATAAATCTGTTAGTCTATAAGGTGCCACAGGACTCCTCGTCACTTTTGCAGATTCAGACTAACAAGGCTACCCCTCTGATACTTGACTTTGATCACAGATAGTGCTAAAATCCTTGACCGATGGGCTGAACATTTTCACAAAGTATTGAACCAGACCTCAACTTTTGACAGCAGTGTTCTTGAAGAGATTCCTCAGTGGGATAATGATTTACAGCTGGACATACCACCAACTCTTGATGAGGTACAAAAAGCTGTTAATCAGAGGAAATCTGGAAAGGCACCTGGCAGTGATGCAATTCCATCAGAAATTTATAAAGCTGCTGGTGGCCAGCTGATGTACCATCTCACCCATTTATTTAACACCATTTGGGAGAGGAAGCTAATCTGCCAGGACTTCAAAGATGCCCTGATTGTACACATATACCAAAGAAAAGGTGACAGTGCATGTTGTGATGACCATCGTGGCATCTCTCTTCTCTCTATAGCTGGTAAGATCCTGGCCCACATCCTTTACAACCAGCTTTCCCTACATGTGTTCAAAAATGGCATTATTCCTGAAAGCCAGTGCAGATTTCATGCTGGTCGAGGCACTGCCGATATATTTACAGCCAGACAGATTCAAGAGATATGTAGAGAGCAACATCAGGACCTCTATGTAATTTTCATTGACTTGACCAAGGCGTTCAACATGATCAACAGAAATGGGCTCTGGAAAATACTTGGGTGAATTGGCTGTCCTGAAAATTTATCAACGTTGTTTGGTCCTTTCACGATGGCATGCTTGGTCGCGTCCTTAAAAATCACGCAAGAGGTATCAGCACCTTTTGAAATATCAAATGGTACAAAGCAAGGATGTGTCCTTGCTCCTCTCCTGTTCAACATCTATTTTTCAATGATGCTGCTAGTTGCTTTTAAGGACTGCACATTGGGCATACCTATTCAGTTCAGTGCACCAAAGTAGTTATTACAACTATCCGTGACCTTCTGTTTTCTGATGACTATGCACTGTTTGCTCATTCAGTGAAGGATGCAGAGGAGCTTTTTGATCGCTTTGTTACTTCTGTCTTCTTGAGGTTCACTGTGAGTCCAAAGTGGTGAGCAGAAGTTATGCCTTAGCCTGTTTGGAAAGAGCCCAGCACTCCAGTGATCACTGCTGCTGGTACAGTCCTTAAGGCTGTTGACAAGTTCTGCTACCTGGGAAATGTCATGTCTTCTAGCATAAACATGGATCATGACATATCTGCTCGATTAGCCAAAGCCAGTGCTGCCTTTGGAAAATTGACCAAACGCCTATGGAATGACCATGGTATCAAACTTCATACAAAGGTAGTGGTTTATCAGGCAGTTGTCCTGAATATCCTGCTGTATGGCTTGGAGTCATGGACAATATATCATCGCCATGTTTTGAAGCTCGATCAGTTCCATATGCGTTGTCTGAGGTAGATTGCCCACGTGAATTGGTGGGACAAAATTCCTAATACAGAGGTTCTTAAGCTGTGTGGTGTCATGGGCATGGAAGCAATGCTTATGAACAAACAATTTCACTGGATTGGTCATGTTATGAGGATGGATGATACATGGATACCAAAGATGGTCTTCTATGGCCAGCTTGCTCATGGAAAGCACTTTATCAGTGGTCAGTATAAGCGCTATAAAGACATCTTAAAGGCCAATGTGAAGTCATGCGGCATATCTCCCAATGATCTGGAAACTCTAGTTCAGGACAGATTGTCCTGGCAGCAAACCACTGTGCAGGCTCTTAATTGCTTTGAGAGTCAGCGTATCCAGCCATTACAGGAAAAGCATAGGATCTGAAAAAAATGTAAAATGCCTGCAGTTGGCGGGGTTTTTTTATGTGACATCTGTAATCGGCTCTGCTGATCAAGGATTGGTTTAGTTGCTCATTAATGGCGTCATAGAAGATGAGATCCGTCGATTGATGGCTCAGTCTAAGAAGAAGAAGATTTTAATTTCTGTCACCTCATCCTCAACCTTGATACATTTCATGGGAACACTAAGGTTGATCAAGATGAGCAACAACCCTAGATAATCACATTTCTGGAAGACAATGCAAGACCCTTTTCACAAATGATTTCCCCCCAATAAGGAGGACTTTGAAATAGAAAGTTGATTTGTTTTCACATGGACAGGAGAAAAGATGAAGGGAGTGGAACCAATGTTTTACATTAAGTCAAAGATATGTTCATCCTTCATTACTATTGAATTTACAAGAGTTCTCCATGGAAATGTTGCTGTTACTAGCTCAAACTTGCGAACCTGAGCTTGCAAACAGGAACAGCTAACAGGGAGTTTGGAGAGGGAGTTCTCCAGGTAAAAGAGGAGTAAAAGCGGGACCCTTGTGGTAAGTGGCTGTTTGGAGTGTGTGTTTGTGTGTGGGGGAGTTATTTGCTGTGTGCTGAGCTTGTGTTTGTGTGTTTGGTTGGTTGGTTTGTTTGTTTGAAGGAGCTTCTAAAAGGTTTGAAATCTAGAAGCCTCTGTTAATTGGCTGAGCCTCAGTCAGGGGGAGGGGCTACCAGAGCTATATAAGCCTGTGACTCAGCGACCAGGGAGCTTGCGAACAGGAACAGCTAACAGGGAGTTTAGAGAGGGAGTTAGAGGGGGAGGTTAGAGGGCGCTAGGGACTTCTGACCTTCTTAAAAACCCTAAAAACAACTCTTATAATAATCTATATTCCAGAGGTTTAAAAAGAATCCCAGTTTCTGCTTAAACTTATTCATTAGAAAAATGGAGACAGAAGCCCAGCAGCAGAGTGGGGGCTATCCTGTTCATTGCGTCGAGTGTAACATGTATGATTACCTGCCCTGTGGGCAGGTGGCGTATGTGTGCACCCGTTGCAAGGAGCTCCTGACCCTCAGAGACCGGGTTCGGGCTTTGGAGGCCAGGGTGGCTGAACTGGAGGAGCTAAGGGAGGTAGAGAGATATGTTGATGAGACTTTCCGGGACATTGTAGTACTGTCCCACCTCCAGTCTGAGAGCCCCAGTGCTCTGAAGGAGGATGAAAGTCTGAAGGAAACAGAGCATTCAATGGGAGCAGAGGGAAACCATCCCGTAGTTGGGACCCTCCTCCCAGAGGATGTTGCGGTATCCTCTCGCATTGAGGATACCTCTGAGGGGGAGGGAATGTCAGTTAGGAAGAGGCAGGTGTTAGTAGTGGGTGATTCGATTGTTAGAAACATAGATAGTTGGGTTTGTGATGACCAGGAGAACCGTATGGTCACTTGCCTGCCTGGTGCGAAGGTTGCAGATCTCTCGAGGCATCTAGATAGACTTATGCGTAGTGCTGGGGAGGAGCCGGTGGTCGTGGTACATGTAGGTACCAATGACGTAGGGAAGGGTAGGAGAGATGTCCTGGAGGCCAAATTTAGTCTGCTAGGAAAGAGACTGAAATCCAGGACCTCTATGGTGGCATTCTCGGAAATGCTTCCAGTTCCACGTGCAGGGCCAGGTAGGCAGGCAGAGCTTTAGAGTCTCAATGCGTGGATGAGATGATGGTGTAGGGAAGAGGGGTTTGGATTTATTAGGAACTGGGGACACTTTTGGGAGAGGGGGAGCCTATACAGGAAGGATGGGCTCCACCTAAACCAGTCTGGAACCAGACTGCTGGCACTAAACATTAAAAAGGCTGTAGAGCAGTTTTTAAACTAAGAGATGGGGGAAAGCCGATTGGTGCGGAGATGCACGTAAATCGGAGGGAGACTTCTCTTAGAGGAGAATCCATTGATAGAGAGTCTCTAAGCTGTGGTCAGAAAGAGAGGAGGGGAGAGGGCAAACCATGGGCCAGAGCAGACAAACAACCGCATACAAAGGAATCCAATGCACCAGGGAAGGGCAGACAAATAAGCAGTGGCAAATTTTTAAAGTGCTTCTACACAAATGCTAGGAGTCTGACTAATAAGATGGGTGAACTAGAGTACCTAGTATTAAATGAGGAGATTGACATAATAGGCATCACTGAAACCTGGTGGAATGAGGAAAATCTGTGGGACACAATCATACCGGGATATAAAATATATCGAAAGGATAGAGCAGGCCGGGTGGGTGGCGGAGTGGCACTGTATGTGAAAGATAATGTAGAATCAAATGAAATAAAAATATTAAGTGAATCAACATGCTCAATAGAATCGCTATGGATAGTAATTACATGCTCCAATAATAAGAAATTAGCAGTAGGGATATATTACCGACCACCTGACGAGGACAGCGATACTGACATTGAAATGCTGAGGGAGATTAGAGAGGCTACCAAAATAAAGAACTCTATAATAATGGCGGATTTTAATTATCCCCATATTGACTGGGTACATGTCACCTCAGGAAGAGAAGCGGAGATAAAATTTCTCAATGGCCTAAATGACTGCTTCTTGGAGCAGCTGGTGCAGGAACCCACAAGGGGAGAGGCAATTCTCGATTTAGTCCTGAGTGGAGTGCAGGATCAGGTCCAGGAAATAACCGTTACAGGACCGCTTGGGAATAGTGACCATAATATAATAACATTCAACATTCCTGTGGTGGGTAGAACACCTTAGCAGTCCAGCACCCTTGCATTTAATTTCAAAAAGGGGAATTACACAAAAATGAGGAGGCTAGTTAAACAGAAATTAAAAGGCACAGTGACGAGAGACAAATCCCTGCAAGCTGCATGGAAACTTTTTAAAGACACCATAATAGAGGCCCAACTTAAATGTATACCCCAAATTAAAAAACATAGCAAGAGACCTAAAAAAGTGTCACCGTGGCTTAACCACCATGTAAAAGAAGCAGTGAGGGACAAAAAGGCATCCTTTAAGAAGTGGAAGTCCAATCCTAGTGAGATAAATAGAAAGGAACATAAACACTGTCAAATCAAGTGTAAAAATGTAATAAGAAAAGCAAAAAAAGATTTTGAGGAACAGCTAGCCAAAAACTCAAAAAGAAATAACAAAATGTTTTTTAAGTACATTAGAAGCAGGAAACCTGCTAAAAAACCTGTGGGTCCCCTAGACGATCGAACTATAAAAGGCGCAATCAAGGACGATAAAGCCATTGTGGAGAAACTAAATGATGTCTTTGCTTCAGTCTTCACGGCTGAGGACGTTGGGGAGATTCCCAAATCTGCACCGTCCTTTGTGGGTGACGAATCTGAGGAACTGTCCCGGATTGAAGTGTCATTAGAGGAGGTTTTGGAACAAATAGAAAAACTTAATGTTAACAAATCTCCGGGACCGGAGATGGCATTCATCCAAGGGTTCTAAAAGAACTCAAATGGGAAATTGCTGAACTATTATCTGTGGTTTGCAACCTATCCCTTAAATCGGCTTCTGTACCTAATGACTGGAAGGTAGCTAACGTGACACCAATATTTAAAAAGGGCTCCAGAGGCGATCCGGGCAATTACAGACCGGTAAGTCTAACTTCAGTACCGGGCAAATTAGTCGAAACAATAGTAAAGAATAAAATTGTGAAGCATGTAGAAGAACATAATTTGTTGGACAAAAGTCAACATGGTTCTGTAAAGGGAAATCCTGTCTTACTAATCTATTAGAGTTCTTTGAAGGGGTTAACAAACATGCGGACAAGGGGGATCCAGTAGATATAGTATACTTAGATTTTCAGAAAGCCTTTGACAAGGTCCCTCACCAAAGGCTCTTGTGTAAATTACATGGCCATGGGATAAGAGGGAATGTCCTTTCTTGGATTGAGAACTGGTTAAAAGACAGGAAACAAAGGGTAGGAATAAATGGTAAATTTTCAGAATGGAGAGGGGTAACTAGTGGTGTCCCCCAAGGGTCGGTCCTAGGACCAATCCTGTTCAACTTATTCATAAATGATCTGGAGAAAGGGGTAAGCAGTGAGGTGGTAAAGTTTGCAGATGATACCAAACTGTTTAGGATAGTCAAGACAGAAGCAGACTGTGAGGGACTCCAAGAAGATCTCACCAAACTGAGTGATTGGGCAACAAAATGGCAAATGAAATTTAATGTGGATAAGTGTAAAGTAATGCACATTGGGAAAAATAACCCCAACTATACGTACAGTATGATGGGGGCTAATTTGGCTACGACAAATCAGGAAAGAGATCTTGGAGTTATCGTGGACAGTTCTCTGAAAACTTCCACGCAGTGTGCAGCGGCGGTCAAAAAGGCAAATAGGATGCTCGGAATTATTAAGAAAGAGATAGAAAATAAGACCCAGAATATCTTACTGCCCCTGTATAGAACTATGGTACGCCCACATCTTGAATACTGTATACAGATGTGGTCTCCTCACCTCAAAAAAGATATTTTGGCCTTGGAAAGGGTTCAGAAAAGGGCAACTCAAATGATTAGGGGTTTGGAACGGGTCCCATATGAGGAGAGGTTAAAGCGACTGGGACTTTTCAGTTTAGAAAAGAGGAGACTGAGGGGGGATATGATAGAGGTATATAAAATCATGAGTGGTGTAGAGAGGGCCGATAAAGAGAAGTTATTTATTAGTTCCCTAAATAGAAGAACTAGAGGACACCAAATGAAATTAATGGGTAGCAGGTTTAAAACTAATAAAAGAAAGTTCTTCTTCACACAGCGTGTAGTCAGCCTGTGGAACTCCTTGCCAGAAGAGGCTGTGAAGGCTAGGACTATAATAGAGTTTAAAGAGAAGCTAGATAATTTCATGGAGGTTAGGTCCATAAAAGGCTATTAGCCAGGGGATAAAATGGTGTCCTTGGCCTCTGTTTGTCAGAGGCTGGAGAGGGATGGCAGGAGACAAATCGCTTGATCATTGTCTTCGGTCCACCCTCTCTGGGGCACCTTGTGCTGGCCACTGTTGGCAGACAGGATACTGGGCTAGATGGACCTTTGGTCTGACCCAGTACGGCCATTCTTTTGTTCTTATGTTCAAAGATGCACCATGTCTGTATTTACTAGTTCCACTGTTCAGCTAACAACTTATTCATCTTTTAATTCCCCCAATGTGTGTGTACTCACTAAATCAACAGGAAGTTAAATAAGTTCACCTTGATTTCTTAGCTCAACTTGAGGATTTATATTTTATGACTGACTGAAGCAAGAAAGCACTTACTTCACAGAAATAAATGATTCAAAAGTCCTTGAGCATCGCTCCTATTCAGACGACATCTTTGAAAAGGATGGAAAGATGGAACTGGTGTGCCAATGTCACTCTTTTATATTGAATAGCACATAACACATGAACACTCTTAACTCTTCACTTTTTATTTCTCCTCATTCCTGTAGAACATTTTGAACCCAGAGAAGTATTTTGGACTCCATTTGAGGGTGTAAATGTGCACTGTTGGACAATCAGACAACCACTATAAAAATTGTCTATCTAACCCAAACAAACTGTTCAATGCCTTTGTGAGTAATTAAAACTTAAGCCACTTTAACTTTACCCTGGGGGGAAAAAAGTAGCAAATTACAAGTTGACTACAGCATGTTGTGGCATTTCGGGAGGCACAGAGGCTCAACCAGCCTATCAAAAAGTGCTTTAATGATGAAGGAAACATTTTAAACTCTAGGTCATTGTGTCCACAAAATTTGCATATTGCATGCAAAAGGATACATTTTCATGTGGAAACAGTTGAAGTACCCATAGGCCAGTTGCTGAAGACATTACCCTGAAGACCACCTTTCCCCACAGATAGGCCTATGTAAACATGAGCAAGGTCTTATTCAGTTTGAATAAGATTATCATAATTCTGGCTTTATTTGGACAGTCATATACTCCTAGGACAGGAATAGGCATCAAGAGGTCATCTAGTCCGGTCTCCTGCACTCCTGGTAGGACTAAGTATTATCTAGACAATCTCTGACAAGTGTTTGTTGAACCTGCTCTTAAACCTCCAATGATGGAGATTCCACAGCTTCCTTTAGCCAATTTATCCTAGTGTTCAGCCACCCTGACAGGTAGGAAGTCTTTTCCTTCTTTACAACCTAAGCCACCCTTGCTGCAGGGTGAAGGGGTAGGGTGTGGCAGCAGGCGTGCACACCAGGATGCAGCTTGCTTTTCATCCCATTCCCTGGACTACCAGGGAGTGAGGGGAAAGTACTTGGATTCTGTGATTTATTTTTCTGTCCCCCATCCCTTCACCAGCCAGGTGCGAGAGGCATACACAGAATGCAAGTACTTTCCCCTCACTCCCTGATAGTCTGGTGAATGGGATGAAAAGCAAGCCAGGTTCCAGTGTGCACAGCTGCTGCCATCACTGCCCTGCCGAAACTCTGCCCTTGCCTCAGAAGTATTTCTTTCTCTTTGTAACAACTTTTTATGTACTTGAAAATGGTTATGACCCCTCAGTCTTCTCTCTTCCAGAGTAAACAAACCCGTTTTTTTTTCCAGTTTTTCCTCATAAGTTTTCTAGAAATCTAATCATTTTTGTTGCTCCTCTCTGAATTTCTCCAATTTGTCCACATTTTTCCAGAAATTTGATGACCAGAATTAGATATAATACTCTCAGCTGAGGTCTAATCAGTGTAGAGTAGAGCAGAAAAATTACTACTTGTGTCATGCTCACAACACTCAGGCTAATACATCCCAGAATGATGTTTGCTTTTTCAAGAGTGTTACACTGACTCATCTAGTGTGTGGTATACTCTGACCCCCTCCGCCGAGATCCCTTTCCATAGTACTGCTTCCTGGGTAATCATTTCCCATTTTGTTTGTGTACAACTGATTGCTTCTTCCTAAATGGAGTATTCTGCACTTGTCCTTATCATATTTCATCCTTGTTACTTCACGCCATTTTTACAGTTTAGGACAGATTAGGCTACGTTGCGCATAAAACAATTCCCATTAAGTCACTAGCAAAACACAGATGGAATTCAGTGCAAGCTAGAATAATACCATTGTTTAAATATTTGGTCATGTGCATTCAGTAGTATACCACGTACACAGAGCTTCCTGATGCCATAAAGGACCAATGGTTCAGAAGCAATGGGACCAGGAAGACTAACTGCCCACCCTTTGAATATTCTAGGGACATTAGTTTACTCTTCTAGGTTTACTAAATTTTCATCTTATTTCTGTGGCTGGATTTTCAAAACAGGATATCATCCATATAGATGGGTAAATTAAAATGAGTTTCTTATAGCCAAAGTTTTAGTATCTTGTATATGCTAAGTGGATCAGGGATTAAAAAACACCACCTCTGTATTTTTCCTTTCCCTATTGTAATCTCTTTCAAAATGTCTCAGAGGGGTAGTGGGGTAGTCTGTAACTTTAAAAATAACAAGTAGTCCTGTGACACTTAGACTAACCAAAATTATGTATAGTATCATGAGCTTTCATGGGCAAAACCCACTTCCAGCTCATTTGAAGAAGTGGGGTTTTACACACAAAAGCTCATGCTACTATATATATTTTTGTTAGTTTCTAAGGTGCCACTGGACTACTCTCTCAAAAAGGCACTGTTGATCTACAAAGGTGCAGGTGAAGAACTATCAGTCAGTTTCACATGTTGAATGAAAATATTTCCTAACCTGAGACATTTTAAAACCAACAAATACACCTACCTGTCACAGTCAAAGAGCTTTTCTGTTTCTTTGTCAAAGGACAAAGGCTGGCTATTCAAACTTTTTTAGCCCAGAGAACTGGGAGGTAACAGAGGATCAAAGAGCAATATAATTTGTTAAAGACATTTGGACAGGGTGAAAGAGTGACTGACTTACCTTTTCTAGTCTCAAAACATTAATTTTAGAATCTAATAAACTGAGACAGTAAAATAAAGATTTAAGTTGGCAGTTCTTTCAGTTGAGGGATCTTTACCAGCATACATTGAAATAAATTAATGTGCCTGAAAAGGAAATAAGAAAACATTAGAGAGGCTGTGAAAAGAAGTATTTATACTAGAGATTCAAATATCCATAAAATGTGTATGTGTTTACCCGAGGTTTAACCACAGCTAGTGAAAAATGGCTTTTCATTGCCACTTTCACTAATTTTAAATATTGTTCACTCAGATCTGAAAAATTTTAAAACACTACATTAAAACATAATTGTTTGTTCGTTCGTTCGTTCGTTGCCCACTCCATGTCTACCAACGACTCCATGCCAGGCTATTGAGTTGCATCCTACTCTTGCATTGAAATCACCGAGCAGGATCAGCTTGTCGGTGCTACTCACAGCTGATAGTAAGGAATCCAGTTCTTCATAGAACCTGTCTTTCATCTCGTTCGGGTTAGTCATTGTGGGAGCATAGGCACTGATCAGAGTGGCTTGGTTTCCATTCTGTAGCGGAAACTATAGTGTCATGAGCTGATCATTCACACTCTTGGGAAGACTGGCAAATTGCCGAACAAGGTGATTCCTGACGGCGAATCCATCACAATGCTCATCGGTGCCATGACCACTCCAGAAAAAAGTATATCCACCTCCAGTTTCAGTTAGCTGACCTTCATTAGCAAGACAAGTCTCACTGAGGGCTGCAATATCAATGTTGTATCTTGCAAGCTCTCTAGCAACCAAGGCTGTTCTTCTCTCTGGTCTGTCTGTTATAGGATTGTCTAAAAGCGTGCGCATGTTCCAAGTTCCAATGGTGAGTGATGTCACCATACGTTTTAATCTGTTTATTTGTATTTGTTCGACCGCCATAATGGGATTCCCGCCAGCCGCGGTAAACTGGCCAGGATATAGTGAAGCAGGCAATGTTTAGGGCACCTTTTCTAGCCCCTTCCCCAATTCTACGGAGGTGAGCAGTGCGTTCCTAAAGAGGATTGCTCAGTCTTCGATCAGCGAGAAACGACCATTAAACCTGAGCCGCCTGTGTGCAGGTCCGTGACTACAGCTCCCAGTGTGTCCACACCTGCTGCTTCGTCACTCGCCCATCGCCACAGGACTTCGAAGGTTGCGATAATGATGATGGTAAATGTGGTGTCGAGACTTGCGCGTGATTTGGATTTTAGTGAGGAAAAGTTGCGCAGCGTCAACCTCACTCTCTCTTCCCAATTCCCATCTGGGTCCAGTAGCAAGACAAAAGTCAAGACGGCTGGAGATCGGACTGGGCGCAGTGGATGACCAGGGCATCTTCTGTGTCTAGTCCTGCTCTACGCATTCCACAACACTTGCGGAGACCGCCTTCTGACCATTGGACCTTCCATTGGTCTCATCCACTCATTCCGCCAGAGTCCATCTTCACATGCTGGGATAGACAACTCCCTGTCTCACCAAGGGTTTTGAGCCCGTCGGCTACCCTCACCTGGTTTGGCCGGCCAGTCGAAGCCGTTGCCCGGGGTGTGGCCGCTGTCGCATGCAAACAGCTACGAAGAGCCACAGGTGAGAGCTGGGTGCCAGGTGGGGACCAAAGGTGGACGAACCGCCCTGAAAGGACGTGACATGTTCAGCCACCAGAGGTGCTACCCCTCCCTGACACACCCTAACACCCCCATTAAAACATAATAGTGAATATTAAAAACACATTGTTTTCCTATTGTAGACAAGGCCTTAGTGAGTCCTGAGGCTGTTGAGTTCCTCTTCTGCTCCCTCTCACTGCTCAACTGCAAGCCTTTGACAGCCAGAAGTCTGGGACTGGGTGATGGGATGGATAAATTGCCCTTTTCTGTTAATTACCTCTGAAATATTAGGTACTGTCTTGTCAGAAAACATGGGATTAGCCTAGGTGTATCATTGGTGTGACCCAGTATGGCTCTTCTTATGACTTGGATTAATTGTGCATGCTCAGTTGTTGCAAGGGAAATAAGCAGTCTGTCGACTGACTTTGTGGCAGCTTGGCAGTTAACATACAGGTTGGACTTCTAGCACCAGACAAGTTAAAAACAAGAATTTGTTTAATCTTTAGGAACTGGGTTGGTGGATGACAAAGCTGAAAATCAGCCAGGTGACACTCTTTTGAAAAAATAATGTTCAAATGTAATTTAAGAGTTGCCGAGGGAGATATATTTTTCCAAGACAGACACCTTGTTAAATTAATAGAACATTTCCAGAATGATCTGTCTGAGATATCAGACCTGTTTGACTTATAGTTGGAATTATTTTTTACTTGAGTTACTAGTCCTTGCTGAAAATTGACTAACAACTGGCCTTTTGACAAAACAATACAAAGAACTAGAAGGACTAAGCTTCTGTTATGGTATTGAAGGCAAACACTTATGGAACCATGAATTTGTATAAATAATGATTATGGCTTCCTAGTCCCCATTTCCTTTAAGGAAACATCAGAATATAGAGTTAAACTTGTTTGTGTTCATAGTTCCACAATGCCAAACCAAATCAAGAGAATTGCTTCAATTTTACAGTGATCAGAAAACATCCATTAAAACATTGATTTTTTTTTTCCTGTCAGAAAGGAGTATATTTTCCTACCAGTTCTACCACTTGGAGCATTCATCCACAATACAATTTTGGTCAAAAATGAGCCTTTTGTCACAGCTTCACATTTTTGTTTTGGAGTTTTAAAAACCTCACTACAGTAGATAGATTTCATTCTAGAAGATCGACAGACTAATAATAGAGGTAGTTATCGAGTCATATTAATTAATAATGCTGCTTGTGCTTTCCATGTTACAGAAAGCTACAAGTCATTTTTCAAGCATTTAGAGATCTGTGGGGATTTTCTGGAACAAAGGTTTCAGATTAAATCAGACTTTAATTTGCTGCACATGAAATTAGGCTTCTCTATGGCTACGTCTAGTCTGCAAGCCTCTTTCGAAAGAGGCTTTTTCAAAAGATACTTTCGAAAAAGCCTCTTTCAAAAAAAAGCGTCTAGACTACAACCAGTACTTTTGAAAAAGCAAGCCGCTTTTTGGAAAGAGAGCACCCAGGCAGTCTGGATGCTCTCTTTCAAAAAAGCACAGTTTGCATTACATAGCGCCTTTTTTCGAAAGAGCATTTTCGAAAAAAGGTGTTCCTCATAAAATGAGGTTTTCCGTGGTTGAAAAAACTGCCACATTCTTTTGATTTACTTTCGAAAGAACGTGGCAGCAGTCTAGATGCAGGGGTAGTTTTTTTGAAAAAAGGCAACTTTTTTCGAAAAAACCCTATAATCTAGACACACCCTATGTGTCTAACATCCTAGTGTATATTTATCTCCTTTATTGATATAGAATGTGTAATGTCTGGGAATTGTGATATACTGTTCTTATTATCATTGCTTCAATGAAATACTCCATAGTCCTTTTATGCCATTTTAAAACCTCTGAGGCCTTGTCTCCACTTACCATAAGATTGACACTGTGGAGTTCAATCTCCCGGGGTTTGATTTGGTAGGTCTAGTAAGGACCCACTAATTCGACTGCTGATCATGCCCCCATTGACTCCACTAGGTCATGAGGAGTAAGGGAAGTGGAGATGCTACAGAAATTTGAACTAAGGTATGTTGACACCATACGCAGCTGGAGTTGCGTATCTTAGTTCAACTTTGTCCCCTAGTGTAGCCTGGCCTCTGAGCCATGTTTATCTGTCAAATTCCAATGATTTTACAGGTTGGATGTTATATAAGGTCTTTTAGCTTGTCTTAGCTTTGTTTTAATCTGTTCTATTTTAGAATGGTAACATAAAGTGTTAAAATAGATGTTTTAGCTGTGCAATCTGTCACCATCAAACTGACCTAAGAAAGGATTATAACTGACATTATTGGCTAAGAAAAATACAATCTGACATTCATGATACCATCTGAAAGTACAGATGGAGTATTACTACATCAGCCCTCTTCAGCTATTGTACTGTAGCACTGCTAGGCAATTTTATTCTCCAATGCTTCCCGTTTATTAAGAGTAAAAATTCTACAATTTTAAGGGTTTGGACTGTTTGAAATATAATGTTCAAATTTCCTTTTTAAAAGGATTATTACATAAGATTGCATTTTATTATCTTTCTAAATAGAAGATGAAATGCAGTTCTTCAATTGGTAGCATTCCAATTCCTTCATGTTTAGGAGAACAAACAAAATAAAAGACTTCTACATCTCTCAGCATTAGAAAGATATCTTCCTTCTTCATGTCTTCATTCTTCCAGTTTTGTTAAACTTAAAAAGAAGTCCCATGCATTCTAGATAAAATAAATGAGTTTTGCTAGTGTGACCGCGCCCCAGACAGGGGGGTGGGTCACGGGTCCAATGTCCTCCATCCGCCCCTCCCTTATCTAGTCCTGGGACGTCTGGTCCTCTGAAATCCACTTGGTCGGCCCCTTTTCAACCGCGCACCTTAGTTATGAGTCTGAACGTCGCGTTGAGTTTGGTCTCCTCTAGAGACGGAGGAGGAAGGGGGGCCCGGGCCCGCCCTCACTCGCGGGCCGCAGCCCAGGGCCCTAAGGACTTGAACTGCACGGCAGTCCTAGTCCGGCTGACGGGGTCGTGTCCCCAAACACGCCAGCCCACGGGCTTGATTCGCCGCCCTGCCCTGGGCTACTTCCTTCCTCCTCTTCCCTCCTGCTTACCAGGTCCCTCCGGTTTCTCTGTGGCAGGCGGCTCAGGGTTTCTGCCCCCCTTCTGGCGGCCTGCTCACCTTTGCCTGTTCCCCCCTTATCTCTCTTGCCTGGCGGGTTTTAAAATCCCCACCTGTGACCGCGCCCCGGACGCTGACGTACGCCCCGCCCCCGGCGCCGGTCAGCTGGGCGTTCTGCCCCTCCCCTTTCTGGCGGCCGCCGCGGCACTCCCCCTCTGTGCCGCGACTTGGGAGCAGCCGGCGCATGGCCCACCCTAGGCGCTGGCCAGCTGGGTGTTCCACCCTTCCCCCTTCTGGCGGCCTCTGCGGCACTCTCTCTCCGTGCCACGGCCTGGGAGCAGCTGGCGCACGGCCGGTAGGTGCTCCCTGGCAGCGTCAATAGGGCGCTCGCCCCACCTGGGTCGGTGCGGGGTCTCGGCGCCCTGTCACAGCTAGGCTGGCCTGAAATGAAAAAGGTAACAATTCTAGATACATTTGGTTTGCTAATTAAGTTCTATGTAGGCACAGAAGAAGAACTGGTCCTCGGATTACTGTGTTTTTTGTTCATTCTATAAGAAGACAAGATTTGTTCCAATGGTAATAATTTTAGCAGATCCTGTAGGAGTAAACTATTTTGCAATTCCCGGGACAAGGAATTTCTTTGTTAACCCATCTTTTTAGCAAATATTAGAGTCCTGCATGATATACTGAATTTCTGATAACTCATTGTGGCAGGTGTCGCTTACAAGCTTTCACTGTGACTTAATGGCAGTGTCTCTCTCTCACAAAGGATTTAGACAAAATTAATATTTAAGAATTAAATATCCCATGAATTCCATGTAATACCAAAATGAAAAAACTCCAAAGAGCTACTAAATGAACCCTACTGAAAAGCAAACATCTTGTTATGAATGACAATAGTTTTAATAAAAATAATTTTGCACAAAACATAAGTAAATGCCCTCCCCCATCTAAACCACTTTCAAAAGCCACACTCTGCTAGATTTTTATATACAATATTATCATAATGAAAGGAGGAACTTTGTACATTTACAAAGGGAAATGTAATTTATTTTATTTCTATTGGAAATACTCATTTTTATGCATGGCATTTTGTTTTTGTTTTCAGCTTCAATAGGAGTTAGTACATTTTGTGTGTTTTGCGGAATTAGTAAAAATACAGTGTGTGTGTAGCTCAATGAGTTAAACTCTGCCTGTATGTGTATGTACTAAGGATAAAGAAACATGCATGTATACCAGGGGTGGGCAATAATTTTTGATGGGGAGGCCACTCCAAGAATTTGGAAAGTAGTCAAGGGCCACACTCTTCAATATTAATGGAGGAGGTACGGGGTCTGGGATGGAGGCTGGGTGTAGAAGGGAGCTTGCAGTAAGGGATTGGAGTGCAGGAGAGGCTGTGGGTTCTGGGAAGGAGTTTGAGTGAAGGAGGCAGTTGTGACCAGGGCTAGGGGGACAGGGTGCAGGGGTTTGGGTTGTGACCTTGGGCAAGATGGGATCATGACCTGGGGCAGGGGTTTGGGGGTGCAGGAACTGGGATGGGATATGGATGCAGGAAGGGGAGCAAAGAGTTTGGGTTATGCAGAGTAGGGGGGTAAAGATCTGGGGTGCCAGAGGCAGGCTCTGGCTGGGAGACTTACATGCTTGACTCCCAGCCAGCAACCTTCTCAAGCAGACTCCCTGCCTGCCCCACCCCCACACTGGCAATGTGGTTTTTGAACAGTTAGGAGCCTGAGGGGAGGGAGGGGGAAGGTGCTTTGCAACCTGCCTGTTGACAACAGACAGCTTCCATTGGCCGGAGACTGGCCAACGGGATCATGCTGGGATGGGGGCAGTGCATGAAATCTCTCCCCCCTCTCCTAGGTTCACAGCTGTTCAAACAGAGCCCCACGATACCGCTTTTTTCAGCAGCATTTGGGGGGCAGGCAGGGAGTCTGCCTGAGGTTCCCCACTGTGTCACTGGGCCAGATCTGGCTGCTTGGCTAGTCAGATTCGACCCAGGTAGGGTATATTGCCCAGGCCTGATGTATGCTTACACAGGGCCGGCCCGAGCCATTCGTGCGCCCCGGGCCCCAGGAGCACGGCGCCGCCCCCGGGAGTGCAGTGCATGAGCGGCAGCCCCGCGCAGTGCCCCCTATAATGGGGCGCCCTGGGCGGTAGCCTGCTCAGCACGTAACTTGGGCTGGCTCTGTGCCTACACACATTACTATGACTCAGAATATTAGTATAAAGTTGAATTACATAGATCACATAGTCTAAACTTTCCAATCTGTATTTATAAAAGTATTCAACTGTTATCTCATTATTCTGTGATATGCCTGGAACTGGGTTATAAAGAAAATTCCTCAACCTTAAACACAGCTTTGCCAGCTTGACACTGTGAGATTGCATACAATCATGGGTATCCTTTATCTTGTGACAAATTGTTAATCTGTTCATTATAAACAGAATACAGCCTATTAATTACAAGCTGACCTTTAGTAGTTTTTAGTTTGTATGAAAAGTCCCAACAAGCATAATATTACTTTTAAAGGCATCAGTTAAAAGTAGTTCTCAACAAAAAGTTCATAAACCTGATAGTAGTCTTGGCTTAATGTCTGTCATAAAATTGCTAAAATATAATACCTTTCTCAAGTGAGTGCATAGGCACTACTATTTTTTTAGGCTTATTTGACAAGTCCTAAAGCTAAATAATAACAGACCAAGGCCTATATTATCTTCTCCAATGCATGACATTTAGGAGAAGATGACAAATAATGTCTAAATAGGTCCAGGAAGTATTTAAGCCTAAGTAGCATCATCCTGTCCCACTGAGGGTCCAGAAACCCTATTCCTGAGATTGACACAGAGCTTGGAAGTTTATGGAAGGAAAAAGCCCCTCTGGCATGGTGGCAAACTAGTAATGACTGATCTACTGTATTCCATCTATCCCAGCAAATGGAATTCTTCATACTAGCTTTCTAAGGGAGTTAATGTTAATGCTAGCAGTGTTGATTAAAGCTTAATTCTGCTGCATGATTTCCTCTACATGGACTAGAGGAGGGGGAGAGGCATGGGGTGACAATCCTATGGAATTGATACCACTGTTGTATACAAAATTATGAACTGAAAAAGTTATTTAGGCTATTTCTCCCAATAACTTTACTTTGATCTACTTGTGAGTTATGTTACATATAGCTTAATCTTTTTCTTTCAAAATAACATGGCACATTTGTTATATAGGTCAGTAATATCATTATCAATGGTCTCTTCTAGGGATCATCTAGATTACGCTAACGTGTCGAAAGAGGATATGCAAATTCCTGCGGAAGTGAAAGTAATCTGGACTTGTTTTTTTTGGTCCCCCCCCCCTTTTTCGAAAAGCCGTGTAAACCTCATTTTTTGAGGTAAAGCGGCTTTTCGAAAAGGGGGGGAGGTTGCCCAGAAAAATACATCCAGACTACTTTTACTTTCAAAAGTTCTGCTTTCAAAAGTGAGATCGGAAGAATCTCTTTCAACACTTTAGCATAGTCTAGATGAGCCCCTAGCCTAGTGTCTAGCTTCAATATTATTGACATTTTTGAATGACTATCAAACATTTGCAGTTCCTTCCATTCTCCCATCTGAACTGACTGTAGATCTTCAGTGCTTCTACGTTTCTCATGTACATTAGAGTGAAGATTACACCCTCTTATTCCTCTGAAATGTGACTTTGTAGAAAATTTATGAGTACTACAATCCTCTTTCCCACTTTTCTGCTAGTTCCCCTTTTTATCTGTATGATTCAAATGACTTTCTTTGCTCCATCTTTTGCAAGATAACCTTTTTTTGGACCTAGTTATTACCATGGACTGGTGTCATAGGAGAAAGTCACAGCCTCAAGTTCGCCCTGCCTCACCTAATGGTCTCCTGTATAATGTACTGGGGTGCTAAAAAAAGGGATTCTGCTCCTGCCATTGATTCTAGCTGGCCCTCCCTTGAGGTGCAAGAGAATGGGTTGGTACTGGCACATTTCCTCCACCTTCTGGATTTTTTTCAGAGACTAGGCAACATCTTAGCTATAATGCCAGCCACCGCAACTCCAAACTGCTCCCCTGCTATTGCTTCAAAAAATGTCTCTGGCTTCAAAAGACTTAATTAAGCTCAGAGGTTATAACCTAGTCATTAATTGACACTTTTGCCGCCAGTTGTTTTAAGTAATTGATTAAATTAAATTACTTCTAGCACTTCTTGGCAGGAAAAAATGTGCATGGCTTGATTCTTCATATCAACAATAGCTCATTTGGAACCCACTTGAAGGTACACTCATTTGTCCTTACAGACATTGAGAGTCCATATTACTGACATAAAGTAACTCAACTATTAGGTAATTCTAGTACCAACATTAATATATTTCTAATAGAAAAGATTTTTTGCAATGCTTTTTAAAAAGTAAGATCTACTGCAATACTTAACTTCCAGATTGTCTGGCTGACTTTATGGCAGACTTGTTTGTTTTTTTTCTTCTGACACTGTGGTGACTGATATCTGTGACTCTCTTCCACACCAAAAATTATGATAGAGACCTGTTCAGCAGATTTGATTGGTAGGTGTCTACCTGTGTCTGAGTATTTACTTCAACATGCTGAAGTAATGTCCCATGAAATCAGGGCTACGTTTTAAATATTTCCCATGGAGCCTCTGCCTAATAACCAAGTTGCCCCACAGAGAAGAGACAAGGAGGGAAGACTGAGGCATCACTACATATCCATTTTTAGGATTAATTTCTCCTCCAGTGAAAAGAGCAAAATTATTATGAGAAGATATAATAAACATATATATCTCTGCACTGATTTTGGTATAACTGGTGCCTTTCTCTGTATCTCCACCATATATCCACCTATAGGGTTTATGATTTCAGAAATAAACAAATTCCCAGATATAGAAGCTTATGCAGTTCATTCGGCCATATCAAAATTATACCTCCTAATTTTAGAAGCAGATTTCAAATTCTAAGCCAAGTCATATGTGTCAGACCCTTCTCAGTGAACAGCAATTAAGATGAATGTATATTAATTGGCGTGTCAGTTTTTATCCCTTCTGTCAAAAAGAATCTGTTACTCTAGGAATAGAAGACTGGTTTGACAGTAAAAGCTAAGGAGGATATGTTTATAACCAATTAATCTATTAAATCTTGTTTCATTTCACATGCAAATTTATATTTATGTCACTCTCAGGTATCAGAAAAAGCAGGCAAGGTTTTTTTATTTAATGTTTTGCAAAGCAATGCAAGAAATAGTATTCATACAGGGTTTTCTCATGTATATTACCAGCTTTTCATTTCAGGGCTCCGCATTTCAGGAAATACCAATTTTGAGGAGCCATTTGTTGTTTGCAGTTTACTTTCTTTCAATAATGAACATTCATGTACAATAGTGGTATACAAGTCACACAGTACTATCTCTGGTCCCTGATTCATGGACTGAAACATTTACTAATATGTGGAAGGAAATCAAGCAAGTTTTAAAATGTCTGGATAAATATTTTCAATGTGAATCTTTGCAAACATATAATGGCACGTAGTTGCAAGATGACTTTGGCAAAAATTCACAGAACGCACACAAAAAAGACCACACATATTGCACAAATTTTTGCATTTTGGCTGAATTAATATTTGTCTGGCTCTGGTTCTGAGCATTTTGGGTTAGCATTAATAGGGAGGTCTCATTTTCTATCATTGCAGAACTGGTTGAGCTCAGGCCTCAGAATTGCACTTGTGGTGAAACAAGGCAGCTCTTCTATTCAGAAGTTCTGGATGATAAAATTTGCAGTAACACTTTACAGTAACTTAAAACTTTAGTTTTATTGGATTCATACCATCTTTAAAAATTAAGAATTATTTTGTAGTGTAACCTAATGAATTATTCAATTATGAATGTTTGCTTTGCTTTTACATGTGAATAGTGATCTCTGTCTTGTAGATGGGGAAAGTGCATCTGTAAACGAGAAGACAGATTGAGCTAAGAGAGGACAACATTCAAGTATAATTATCTTATGACCTATATTCTGGCCTTACTTGAGTGAAGCATATTGGGGTAAGGGAGAGAAAATTGCTAGAGAAGTGTGAGTGGCCATCTGAAAGGGCCTAAACTAATCAGAACTATAGCATTCATTTCACAGTGGATGCTATAATACTTAAGCTGCTGATGCTGGAAAATGTCACAATATAAACAGAATAGCTGGCATTGTTGCAGACAAAAGACTGCATGTGCCATAGCACCTAATGAGCCGACAGGACTTTGATAGCCGGACCATACCTGTGAAAGCAACCATCTGGTCATATACCAAGAGAATAGTATGAAGAGAATATTCTGAAACACAGGGAAGGACAATGATTGTCCAACATTTATCTGCATCTTTTTTTTCTTGTTAATCACTAAAATTAATTGTTGCAATTTTGGCAAAGGGTTTTAGTGAAGCAGGATGTGCTCTAATTAAATTGTGAAGGGTCACATATTTGAACTGTCAATTTTTTTTCCAAGGAAATGACTTAAAGATTAGCTAAAACAAGCTGACCTGAGAATACAAAAAAGGAATTATATGATCCAAACTAATTATTTAGTTAAAATGCATACTATCATCATCATCATATGCCTTTATTGTAGTTCTAAGGCAACATAAATAGTGGTGTCTAATAATTAGTTTAAATCAGGGTGAGCATATAGAAGTTGATTTCAACTTTCTAATTCTCTAATGTTCTGAATTGAGAACATTAAAATGCCTGGGTTGTCTCATGACACTTCTAGTTCTTGCTGGTTTTATCTGGACTGAAAATCTCAGCAGTTTATTGTAATATTTTTGTGCAGATAGCATTTGAAAAATAGAGTAAAATTGCCTTTAGCTCTTATCTAGTACCCAGATTGGTGCTTACTCAGGATCCTACTGAACTAATGTTTCTCACTGAAGGATCAGAGACTTAATATGCTTGACCTTTAAGAAGAGTCTGAGTATATGATTCAACTTCAATATATTCTCCTATGTTTTCAGCATAACAATCTGCTTACATGTTGCTGACCTTGTACACAAAGGGATGATTGGACAATCTCAAAATGAAGTACTAGCAGCCTCAAACATGATATAGTGGTCAGCCAGAACCCATCAAGGCATCATACAGAAGAGAGCACCAAGAGATGTGCTAGGCTAATACACTAGGGCTGGTAGGGATAGGGAAAAGAGACTATTGGGAAAAGCGGTGTGGATAGTTTCTGAGAGTGTGTCACTCTGTGGCATGTGCATACTGCTGCATTAATTGGCAGACAATTGGTTGCTGTTGAAAGGAACAGCGAAGAAAAGGCCCTCAGAGAACCTGAACCATGTTGCCATGGGAATGCTGCCATTTTCTCTCATCCTCACTCTGCATAGGCTCTCAGAAACTTTAGGATTGGTCCATAGACTCCTGAAGTCAATTAGATCCCTTTTATCATCTTCAGTGGGCTTCAATCAGGCCCATAGACTGGACTTGACTGTTGGTTTATTTCATGTCTATAACTTATTTATTTTGTGGCTGGATAACAGATCATTTTGAAAACCCCACACATGTTCATATGCCAATATGCCTATGTAATGGGGCACACACATTTCTGGGCAAAGCAGGAAGGTGTTAATAGGCTACTGAAGGCCAAATGAGTTCAGATGTAGAAATTTGAAGTAAGAGGCATTTTTCTAGGAAGGGGGTTAGAAGAAGAGCCCTGTATAGCTGGGAGGGATCAAGCAAAGGGAGAGAGAGATGGCTAGTTCCGAGGCCTATCAGATCTCCTGGTAGCATGGGATAGGGCTGTGTTGTGTTGCTTCATACTTGGTTTGGGCTCCATTTCCCAGGAAGGAAAGAATTGTCTGTAACTGACTTAACCAGAGGCTCTGCAACCGAAGAGTTGGATGTGGGGTGGCACAGCAAAAGAGCCTCTAGAAAACTGAAGCTGAATGCCTGCTGCACCCATTATGTTGCAAGTGAGTCATCCACTTAGGTTGTGCCATAACAGCCTGCTCCAAATTACTGTGAGAAATTATTTCTTGAAATGTGAGTTTTCCAAGGGATCTGGAAAAATCATATTTTGATTGTTATATTGAAACTCTTGAAAGCATGCATTGATGTACAGCACAGCAGGCATTTATGGCCTGGTGGTGAGTATGTCTCACAATCTTAGGAGGAAGTCTTGGAGGCAAGCTGTTTCAGGGTATCAGAATGCAATCCGGACTCTTGGGTGCCCATAGATTGCATACAGCCTGCTCTGCTACTTTGTGGGGTGCACTTTACTGCTCCCAAGAAGTTCCATAGGGACTATGATCCTGCCTCTTCCTTTCCACATTTGAATCACCTTGCTCCCTGATGGAGTAGGGACAGAGGAGCCCTGTTTTTTATCCTAAGTCCAGAAACTTTAATTCTACCTTACGCTGTTGGTTCAAAAAGGCGCTCTTTGCATCCTTTTCTCCAAATCTGGCACCTAGGCAAAGTTCAGGCAAAATTGGACCCCAAATCAATAAGACTTGCTAAAACAACACCATTATATTCTAAATGGCAATAGATCTTTTTTCTGTATAGTAGGACTTTAGAATTTATCAGTAATATAAATTAATTTTGATCTAACATCCTGCGGACTCTACCAAGTTTCCGAGAGTTAGAGCATAGCAGTGGTTTTTTACACTGGGCCATGGACAGGGTTACTTAAATGATGAGTGGGGATATAACGCCAAATGAATCTGAGCTGTCAGAAAAATGAGATGCTGTAACTGCATCAGACATTTAAATGCCCCCAACAGGAATTGTACGAACAGCACTAAATGTCAGGAAGAATTTTGTGGAGAGCTGGGGAGATGTGATCAATATGTTTGAGCTTGTCAGTAGTCAGTTCATGGCATTTTGTACAGTTGCAGTTACAAAACAAGAGCATGAGGCAGGCCAATAAAGAATTACAGCAGTTTACAATCAAGTCTGAAAGCTGAGTGCACAGATCACTCAATCTCAGAACGCTAAAAGCTCTCAAGAGATCACGAATATCTCTAAAGCAGAGGAGGAAAAACTGATTAAAGCAAGAGTCAAAGATGTCTTAATCAAAACTTCATGCCTCTTGTTTGAAAAGCAATGGTAATCTATCAAAGTTCAAAATGATGGTGTTGGGATATAGCACTGCTTGGCAGAAAGGAATAATTTTGTGTAGGTGAACCGACTGGCATTAAGCACAGTTCTACCAGACCAAAGAATGTCAGCCTGCATTTTAGGTGGTGCTCTATTTAATGACACTTTTCAAAAAAAAATCAAGTTAAACAACTCTGCATTTGCTTTCAAAAATTTCTACCAGTAACCACTGAAAGGCATATGTAGCTGAGGGACTATCTCACTGACAGAAATGTTTCAGAAACCATTGCATATTTTCTTTGTGTGGGATTGTTAATGTCAGATTCAGCTATTAAAGCCTATATCCTATTGCTAAACCTTACATCCCTCCAAACAAGGAAAAGAAGCAAATCCACACAACTTAATCATTAGCATAAATAAGGATTACAAAAGCCAAAAATTCAAAGCCATAGTTATACAGTGTAGTTTGTAAGCAAGACAGATAGTCATTGTTTTCATTGAAGGAGTATAAAGAACGAACAAATTAATAAAAACTGAAGTAATTTAATCAAGAATTCCTCATGGGCTAAAAAAATCAAATTGTTTTTACAAACTGTGTGTGTCTCACTTGAATATATTAATGTTCTTGCCATCAGAAATTTTTCCTATGAGAAATTTTGCTGTGAGAATACCAGGTAAAAACGAAATACATATTTAAAGGATTTGGACCAATATTAATAGGATTTTCTTCCTATTTCAGTAATTAAATCAATGACAATGGCCAACTGTTTATAAAAAGGGAGCACTGGCATTGAAAAATACTTAAAAACAATATTTATGTAGCTACTGTTGCAATTTAGGCCACAATTTTGTGATGAGATTTGTAGAGTTAGACACTTGCTCTCACACAAAACCCCACTGTCTCCTTAGGACCACAGACATCAATTACCATGGACCTGATTTTGGGGATCAATGTTACTTTTCAATTTTTTTCTTTATCTGTCTATTGCTGATACAAATGCTTGTGTGTTGAATAGAAGTTGTCTCCTAATTCTAATTATGAAATTATAGTCTTCTAGTTATAATTGTTTGCCAAGAATATGACCACAAAGTCATATGTTCTACATTACAGCTTCACTTCATATTACACAAGCAGGAAAGGATGTAAACAAAAGACAAGTCACACTAAGAAAATCATAGATAATGGAGTAATAAAGGAGATTTAAAGTATAATTAAAGGAGTGTGCATTCTTTTTTCCAACAACTATGAAAATCTCCCTTTTAGAGCGAGCATAAGGAACATGGGTCTCTAACTTCCTTAGGATCTATTGCTTTCCTGGACCTCAAAAGTGGTTCTACTTTCTCTCTTTTGGTATCAAGTGGAACTTCTCTAGTAGCAATTCCCCAATGTTTTACTAGGGAATTCCTGTTCCATTTGTCACATCTACAAGACACTTTTGTCTAATGGTATGGCAGGGTCTGGATGGAGCAGGGTAGTGCAGTTGGATCCAGTTATGGTTTGGGACTGTTGTTCCTGTTGCAACTACTCTAGTGCATCTGAGTTATGATGGGCTGTATCTTTTAAGGGCTGAGAAAATCTGAGGGGAGGGGGGAGGCCTTTTTATGCATGGCCAAGTGAAGCCAGACACAAACTACAGCAATACTCTCACAAGCATTTTAAGATCTGAATGACCACTTAACAGCACATCTGCTAGTTTAGCATCTCTTTGATTCCCTTTTCCACTAGGTAGGTACAAATAAGACCTCAAAGCTGGAGTTGGTCGCTGTAATGATACTACTAAAATAAGCAAGAGAATTAATGGTTATATTTTGAAAGGTTACCTTAAGATGCATAGAAGCCAGTCCAAGGAAGTTCTACATCTTCTCAGTTTGAAATACATTGTGAATTGAAGATGATCAGCAGCTCATAGAAGGTGCCTGGCTTTCCATAACTTAAAAAGGAGCAATTTAGTAACAGTAAGGCAAAATCTAAACCAAAACTCAAACTGACAGAAAGATTGCAGCCCTATCTGACCATGTTTGAAATGGCCACAAAAGCTCTTGCTTTATTAAAAATATGCACATAATGAATAAATGATGCAGAAAAAAAGGCACAAGTATTGAATGAAACTAGGAAGGCTCTCTTATAACTAATAGCAGGTTTTAATAGCCTTTTTCAGCTTGCCAAAGCTGCTGTGCATCCTTTGGATATTGCCAAGATTTCAACTTTAATTTGCTTTTTAGTTGGTAGCAATTCAACAAATTAAGCTGTCACTTTCTATTATAAAATCTAAATTAGGTGGTTAATAATCACCTTTACAATAATAAAAGAGGAAATTGTCAGTCATTTGGTACTGAACAGTATAATGTGATTTATGGAAGCTCTATTCAAATGCTTCCTAAAGTGCGTGGATGAGTTTTTATTTATGTTACTGATGTTGTGCTCTGTCCAGGTCTTGTAACGTACAGAAACAAATGTAATTGACCCATTAGAACTGAGCAAGATCAGAAGGACCAATGGAACACTTCCTGTTGTGCCTGACTGAGTTGAGAATGCTGTTTATTTTCTCTGCATAGATTTAGGCAGAATCATCTGTTATAGCACTGCTCACAGGAGTAGCTACACTATCAGGCAACTCAGACAACCTAAGAAAACTGGTCCAATGGTTTAGAAGAACTGAAATTTTTCCATGGGATGGTCAGAGATGAAGCTGTTTTTTCTCCCTCCTCTCACGTTTGCACTTTAGAAGACGCTAGCGAGAAAAAGAAAATCTCCTTCTTTAGCCACAAGAAGGAGATACGGGGCAGGGGGCGAGGGGACAGAGGGGATTTTGATAGCACACAAATTCTAGACAATCTTCTGCTCTTGATGCGTTGATGGCAATGAGAATTGCATGTATGGATCAAAGGTGGTATATGGCCTTTATACACTTAATAGTTAAACAAAGTGGAGGGGAATTACACAGAAAAATATCATGCGGAGAAATATTGGTTTGCAGCCTGTACTCTATATGAGTCATTTTTTTAGAATACAGGGATACTGCTGATCAGCACAAAGAGCTATTATTGGCAAAGACCTGGGGCCAGACCACACACACTTTCTTGGGTGCTGTTTTTCATTATTTTGTCCTTCCGTTATTTCAGCAAAATATAATGAAGAATTATTTAATTCTGCCACACACTCAAACAGCTGTGACAAATTGGCTACTTCTAATCACTTTGCACAAAATGGGTAAGTTCAATAAATATAGCTGCATTATTTTACATATGTAAAAGCACATTAACTCTCAGATGTCACATGGAAATTTAAAAAGATGATTTGAAAGGTCAAGAACTTTGGAACCAATAGCTATTCCTAACGTTTGCAGAGATATAGCTGATGTTTTATTTCCTTATTGCCAGAATGAAACATTAGATCAAGTTTTTGATCAGTGTCTATAAAGTAACAAATATATCACCCTAACTAAAACTTTATTGTGTTAGTAAAATTCATCCTGTATCATGTTAAAGAAAAAGATAGTGTATTTACAATGTTGAGTACAGTACATACAGGTCAACTAGAGGAGAAGGGCAGCATGAGTAAATCTGTTTTTCAATGGGCCAGTGCCACTTTGTATTTGTGCGGTATTTTCAGTGTATTAAAGAATTCCGTAAAATAAAAAGGGAATGTGATAGTACTGAGATAAAGTTGGCAGAGCACATATGATTCTTGGCATTTCCTTAACTGAATGCTTGTTTTCATATCCTTACTATTGCATGAGTCCTAGTTTTTAAAACTTATTCATTTTTTTTTAATTTTAATTATATTTCTTTGAATCTTTCATGGAATTCTCTCAAAGTGATTTGCTGTCAGTTAACTGACACAAAAACCCTGAGAGGTACAGAAGTTTTTATGGTGTTCATTTTGTTGAATCAGAAACTGAAACTGCTTCCAACTCCTTAGAGGTGAGTGAAAGGAATATAAAGAAGACAAAGATAAAAATGATCAGTACAAACTATCATCTTTGTGCAGGTAGATAGAAAAGAAGAGGCATCTGTAAAAAGCTTATCAATAACTCATTACAGTAGTTAATTAACTTTTTTGACTTAGACAGTGCTGGCCCATGAGATCTGATCATTACTTAATCTTCTGCTGATCACTTTGGGTTTTCAGTGTTTATTAACGTTATTCATGTAATCTACTTTTTAGCTCATTTGGGCATAGTCTTCATTATAAAAACAATAATCATGCTTCAAAATATGAATCAATCACACAAGGCACAGTGCAAGTAAAACAAAAACAAAATTCTACTTGAAACTAGAAATGTTTTCTGAGATAACTAGTGTTATTTCGAAATAACAATGAGAGCATCTACACAGCCATTCCGTTATTTTGAAATAATTTCACAATAATGGATGGCTATTCCAAAATCTGTAAACCTCATTCTATGAGGAATAACACCTATTCTGAAATAACTATTTCGAAATAATGTGTGTGTAAATGCTCCACTCCTGCTATTTCAAAATAGCCCCACACCAGGGCCATTCTAAATTATTCCTCCCCAGTGCCTCCTGGGGCTCTAAATTGAGATAGCACATCTATATTAGGGAAGCCTGCTTCGGACTAATTTTGAGGCTTCCTTGCAGTGTAGACCTACTATTTCAAAATAAGCTATTATAGATGTACCCTGAGATAGTATTAGAGGCTAAAACACAGCATGGTATCTAATGGTATCTTTCAAAAGCTTCTGCTTGAATTATTTTAATATTTGGCTGCGTCTAGACTGGCATGATTTTGCGGAAATGCTTTTAACGGAAAAGTTTTTCCGTTAAAAGCATTTCCACAAAATAGCATCTAGATTGGCATGGGTGCCTTTGCGCAAAAAGTGCTTTTGCGCAAAAGCATCAGTGGCCAGTCTAGACACGATTTTGCGCAAGAAAGCCCCGATCGCCATTTTCGCCATTGGGGCTTTTTTGCACAAAACAGTTCTTCCCTGTCTACACTGGCCCTCTTGTGCAAGTATTCTTGTGCAAGAGGGCTTATCCCTGAGTGGGAGCATCATAGTATTTGCGCAAGAACACTGACAATCTTACATTAGATCGTCAGTGTTCTTGCGCAAATTCAAGCGGCCAGTGTAGACAGCTGGCAAGTTTTTGTGCAAAAGCAGTTGCTTTTGCACAAAATCTTGCCAGTCTAGATGCACCCTTTATGTTTAGAGTGGCAGGTCGCTCCCTTGCCAAACCCTATGGAACAAATTTAGAATAATAAATACAAATGATGAATAATTTATGGGTGATTCTCATTTACACTAGGGCTCTGGACATATAAATGGGCCTTACAGTAAGTTATGACCAATTTAAAGTCCTGAGTACACTATCGCAGAAACTGAGATCTTGCTGCAAATGAGGATCATATCCCTTATGCATAAGCAAGTGGCAATGAGTAGGGCTGTCCAGAACTTGTTGTTCCTGTTTTTCTAGTAATTAAAAAACCATTTTGCATCAGAAAACAGATTTCAGTTATTTCTATAAAATACCAAGGTGCTTTTAAACTCCCCTGACAACACTGCAATGAAGTTGGTTTCTTGTTTCTAATCAAAAACACGGCTGGAAGCCTAGAATATTGGAAACCCTGGGTTTACTCAGGATTTCTAGAGCTTCCAGCCTCTTAGCTTCTCAGTGGTCCACTAGGCAGCCTGCCAGAGAGGTGAACAATTTGGCAGAAAAGCAGATGGGCTTCCCAGGAACATTCTTGTGATATATTTCAATTTAATCTATTTGGTATTTTCCAGTGAGAAAAGCGTTCCTTTGGAAAACGTCCAAACAACTCCAGCAGTGAGTTAGCCCATGTCTATACTAGGAGATAAGATCGAATTTCTTTTGCTCGTTCTTAGTTCTGCGAGAACAGATTCTTCTCCGCACATAGTAATGAAGTCTAGGATCTCCTATATGCTGGTGCTTGTCTGCGACCCTGCAAACTCATGCAGCTCATGGAACTTGAATTCATGGTCAGGTGTGCTGCCTGCTCTGAGGTCTGCTCACCACACTGGACACTCACATTTTCCCAGGGCTTTTCCTGTTTACCTGGAGAGCAGTAGAGTTGAAAGTCCTGGCCAGACCGGTCATTGTAGGGCACTGTGGGACACCACCTGGAGGTGAAGAACATTGACTGTTACAGCACTGCTTTTCCACTACTGGAAAGTCGACCATGCAAGATTGAATTTAGTGGTTACTCCTTGTGAAAGCTGTTGTTCAGAAATGGACTTAAATGACACTTAAGGTTGATGGAGCTGGCATGGTATTGTGAACTCATTGTTTAGAAAATCAACCTAATGTGACTAAGTTCGACCTAAACTCCCAGTGTAGATTAGGCCTTAGAGTTTCAACAGCACTCAGGGGAGCCAATAGCCTGTGTGTACCCCATGTCAAGGTGGGGAGGATCAGCTCTGTGCTCCTGGAAGGGTGGGGCCTCAGGTGGAAGGAGCAGTGTCAAGAGTAGCCAGCTCTCTGTGCAATATGGAGCGCTCCACACACCCCACACAGACCTCAGAGCCACCCAGAGTGCACAGCACAGTGCTCGAGGGGCGATTTAAAGGGTCAGGCACTTGGTCCCATTGAATCACCAGGCCCCCAGGGCAATTGCCCGTCCACTTTGTCCTCCATCTTAGCAGACCTGCTAGCACCAATCACCCTAGTTAAGCACAACATAAAAGATCAGACATTCATAGTGATGTTCACAGCGAACTTTCTTGAACCATCTACCACTCTTCAGTGCCTTAGATAAATTGAGCTTTGACAAACCTTCACAATGGACAATCTGGAAAGCGGTATTTTATAATATTTCAAATTGTTATGACATGTAAGGAAACTAAAGCTATTTGGGTAGGCTTTTTAATTTATGCTATGGGAAAGAATGCAGAGAATATTATTGAATCATCTGAGTTTATGAAAATTGTCACAAAGCTGATTTTGAGAAGATTCCAGCTATATTGGATGCATATCTTCTATCACAGAGAAATGTAGTTTATAAAAACTTTTTACTAGAGATTTCAAGTAGGAGAAAAATTTTCTTTAAGAGCCCTGGATGCATTAGCTGAAAATTGCAATCCCTGAAAAAATCACAAAACATGAAAATACAGAGGCAGACAGGTTATTGGGTTAACAGATACAAATCTTTCATAGCAGCTGCAATTAAAAAACAGAGTAACCCTAGCCACATCTTATACAGATAGTACAACATCTTATACAGATAGCAAAACAGATAGCAAGTTGCTTCTGCGTTTTGTTCTGTATACAAAACTTGAAAAACCTGAAACTAGCTTAGAAGCTGTAAATCGCATGAAGATTAAAAGTCAGTATTGAGGAGATTAAAAGTTAAAGTAGTGGTGGAGGAGTTGTTTTTGTTGTGTGGGAATTTTTTTTTTTAATCAATTGCTAGGTATGTTCCTGGGAAAAAATTTGGTAGTAGCAGACTGTCATGATGCACAGCATCAAATTCAGCAGTCCAGGAGGTCAGAGATGACATAGAAGACCATTGTCAGAAAAGAGAATTATGCTAGCTACAAAAAAGCAGCCTTGACATTCAACTTCAAGCAGTTCCATAGTGCATGTACATAACATACCTTATATAAGCTAATTTCAGTACTTGGCAGATCTTTTAAGGACCTTATCAAAGACAATTTCTGCTGTATCTCTGAGAAGGATATTCTGTAATCAGTTCATATTTGATACAGAAGCCTGGCCTGTAGCTGGCTGCCTGACTGATGGGAAGAGCCAGCACACCAACTTTTAAAGCCAGCAACAGCTGAAGTTGGGTGGCTGATCAAAGCATTTGCCCATGTCTGTGTGAGCTCCATCAGCTGCTTGTTCCCAGTCCTGCTCCTGCCTTGTCTTATTCCAGATAACCCAGCTGTGACTCTGATTTTGCTCTAACCACGAGGCACAAGAACCCATGTCCTAATATCTCTATTTGAGCAGCCCAAATCCTGCTAACAATAAGGGAGCTAGTGCTAACAAGGTGAGCATTGATCCCACAAAAGCCAATCACTCTGACAGATATAGTGAGAATGCTATTTACATTGCAGGTCCAGGTTGCCAAATTTCAGGCACATAAAGTGACCCTACAAGTTCAAGCACCTATACTGTTAGCTATGACCTTTGCTCCCTGTGAGCCCAGGCACAAGTTCAGTGGTGATCACAACAGTTGTAAGTTCCAGTCTGTACTTCTGCTATGCCTGCAGTTATACCTCACTGGCCAAACCAGAGTGGGGCTGGTTATCAGACTGCTTTCCAGGGTTACCCTGAATTGGGCCTCTCCACTTCTGGAAAAATCAAGCCCACTTCTGAGACAATTTGAGAACTTCGACCTATGATGATGATCTTTGATGACTTGAAGCACAAGTATAGCTGAAGCTATGCATCAGGAGTTAAAGCAGGAACACTGGCCAGGTGCTAAATATAATATAATATAAATATAATAAACTTTGTATCAAGCTGTTAGTCCAAGGTCCAGTCTGTGCCTTGGTCAAGAAAATAGACTAAAGTTCTCCTTTCCCCAGTGATCTGCCAATGCCCTGGTGGTGGCCAGTCAGCATCCAACACTTCTCAAATTCCCTTTTCAGCTTTGAAATCCTGCGATGCCTAACACCAACTTAGAGATTCTATGGCCTGGAGTTTGCTGAACACGCAAGATCACTGCCCTGCACAAGGAGTCAGGTGAGTGGGTGGAGTCTATAGATTGATCACTCCTTTTTGTCTCGACCAGTTACCTACCAGATAGCTTTCCTAGAGGTAACTATCCTTCAGGGCTATAGAGAAATTCTCTAATTTGGGCTAATTTGTGTGCCATATTCAGTTGTTCTTGGTGTCCCCTGGCTTGTCACCCTTGGCACCAGAGGTGAATTTATTCCTTGCCCTTCTACTTAAATCAGGGGTGGAGAACCTTTTTGGAGTCGAGGGCCGTAGATCCACAGAAAAATCCATCCGGGGCAACACACAAGTGAGAAGCAAAAAAACCCCCCACAACAGCAAAAACCCACAAACAATTCTTCACTGCAGTAGAGCAGCAGGAGCTCCCCAATGATGTAGGGAGTGGGGGACTGAACCTGACGGGCTGGGATCCTGAGGTTCCCCACCCCTCACCTAAAGTATATTCAGATTATATTAGTTTTATTTGGGGGCTCTGTTTTATAATCATAAAAAACCATTTGCTTATGCTTGGTGGAATAAGACTGCTAAACATTCATTATGTTGACTTGAAATCACCTTTTTCCTAATAATATCTATGTAAAAGCTACTATGGTGGATTTTTTTAGTGATAGTCAGCAGAGAACTGGTATTTAATTCATAAAAATTATGCCGCCAGTTTTATGTCAAATAAAGTCTATGGCTGCATCTAGACTGGCATGATTTTCCGGAAATGCTTTTAACGGAAAAGATTTCCGTTAAAAGCATTTTCAGAACAGAGCGTCTAGATTGGCACGGATGCTTTTCCGCAAAAGCACTTTTTGCGGAAAAGCGTCTCTGGCCAATCTAGACGCGCTTTTGCGCAAGAAAGCCCCGATCGCCATTTTAGCCATTGGGGTTTTTTTGCGCAAAACAATACCACGTTGTCTACACTGGCCCTCTTGCGCAAAAGCATTTGCACAAGAGGGCTTTTGCCCGAACAGGAGCAGCATAGTATTTGCGCAAGAACACTAATGATCATACATGAGATCGTCAGTGTTCTTGCGGAAATTCAAGCGGCCAATGTAGACAGCTGGCAAGTTTTTCTGGAAAAGCGGCTGATTTTCCGGAAAAACTGGCCAGTCTAGACACAGCGCAAGGGTTTTCCCCCCTCCATCACAGGTATGGAAAGTGGGTTGAATAAATACTGAAATGAAATACATTAGTTGCCATGAAACATTTCTTTTCTCATTCACTGAAAGTGGACCTCTCCAATCATACTTTGAGAAACTGAGAGGAAATGTAGTGACAGTTTAATTTGAAAAAGCTGTTATGCTTCTCTTGGTAACACAATTGGACACTATTTCAACTGGGGAGCTTTAGGAAGCTTAAGTCTGGCAGTTATGTAAATTGACTAAAACCAAAAGGCATTAGCATCATGGATTTCACATCTAGAAGGATTTTCTGCAGCCATGTCTGCTTTTGTAATAATGTTTTTAAATCATAATTACAATCTGTATTTCACAGTGAGTGTCAGTAATGAGATAGAATGGAAGGGTTTTTTTTATTTGGGTCAGTTTTCAGTTACTGCAAGTTCTAATTGTTGTTCAATAGGATGGTCACTTTATCTACAAAACTGCACAGACAGGTTAGATAATTCAGCTCTTTTAATAACTTAAAAAAACTCAGTTTCAAATCCTTGTCTTTGATAGCAAAAACCCTCCCACATTTCAAGATGCTATGGTGGAATTCCATAGCTTCATGTCTGTAAAGACAAGAACATAGAGCAGGAAAAGTAATTTATTTGAATCGATTTTTTTTAGGGCTGTCAAGCAATTACAAATTTTAATTGCGATTAATCACGTGCAACTCCCCTTTGAAATGCTGCAGCAGCGTTTCAACAGGGCAGCACAGCATGGAGCCAGGAATCAGCTGGAGTTCCCAGCTGACCCTGGGCTCCATGCAACGCTGCCCTTTGGAAGAGCCAGGGCGCTGTTTCAAAAGGGCAGTGCAAGGTGAAGCCTGGGATCAGCTGGAGTTCCCAGCTGACCTCAGGCTCCATGCAGCGCTGCCCCTTCAAGGTGCCACTCCAGCACTTCAAAGGGGCTTTGCAACAGTGGAGTCGGGTATCAGCTGGGGACTCCAGCTGATCCCTGGCTCCACTTGTGCTGCCCCTTTGAAGTGCATAAGAGTTGTGCAAAATTGTTTATGCTCAATTTGAAGTCACTTGAAGTAACAGGCTCAAATTACTCTATGGTGCAACTCCAATGTAGTGTTACACCAAGGGAGCATTTGCTCTGGAGCAGTTTTTCAAACAATTCAGAATATTTAGGTTTAAATTGCATCTCTTGCCTAGATGCAAAAGATGCATGGTCATAAGGCCAGGGCCCTTCCCAGTCCCAGTATGCCTCCAATTGAAGTGCCAGGCATGACTGCAGTCCCTGACATCCCCAAAGCACAAGGGATGGCTTTCCCCCATGGTTTGTTTGGAGTAGCTGCCATTGTGGCTGCAGAGACTGAGGGCAATCCTCCATTGTGGAAGTTGAGATTCTGGACTATAGGAGGCAGAAAAGATGGCAGCCTATAGGAAGCACTCACCTATATTATGTGATGTTTAAATAAAAGTAATTTGTCTGTTAAATACAAACTCCCCACTCCTTAATAAGAATACATCATCTTTTGGATCACAAGCCACCACCATTTTATATACATATATATATTTGTTAGTCTCTCAGGTGCCACAGGACTACTTGTTCTTTTTTACATGAGAAGGGAGAGCCATTTACAATTCCCTACCAACCATGTGCTGTGAAGAGAGGGTATACTATGCTAAGAGACAGAGCAATGTATGAAGTTAAACTATACTCCGCAGAGCTCTGGGCAAATTTACCTCCTTGAAGCACGATGCCTTCAGACAGAGGTCTTATTGTCTGGGGGCATGAGAGGGACCTTTCAGGAGCAGTCAGCTCAAATCAGCTCCTTCAAAGCACAAAATAATAAAAACACTCTATTGTTATCTTGGCTACCCTGCCCTTGCTTCCTCTGTATGTGTTAGTTCCTTGTTGTTATTTTTAGACTGTACGCTTTTTGGGCAGGAATTGTTATTTATTGTCTAATATCTATCTGTCCAGTGCCTACCACGGTGGAGCTCTTATAGAACTGAGACTTCTGAATTTTCTTGTAACGGTTGTAGAATAGATGCACTCAAAAGATTTCTCTCTATCTGATATCTAGTTAGTATTTAGATAATTTTTTAAATACACTTGGGGTGTGTCTACCCTTAGCTCGAAATAAGCTACGCAACTTGCGCTACACAAATTGCGTAGCTTATTTTGAGTGTATTTCAAAATCACTCACTATTCTGAAATGCCTCATAACCCTTGTGGAACGAGGGTTACTGGGACATCGGAATAAGCCACCCATTATTTTGAAATCTAGTTAGAAATAACGGGCTGCTTCAATAGACATGGAATAGCTATTTGGGGATACTGGAAGTATCCCGAAAAGCTCCACAGTGCAGGCATACTCTTGGAGTCCGAAGTGAATGTGGAAAAGAAATTCAGGTCCATTGTTCTGCTCCCTACTAAAGAATAGAGACAGTGTATGTTTCTGGAACTTGTACAGGCTGCTTCAAGGTATTGTGAGAGGAGGGCTGTCTATTTTGTGCTTGAGACAGATTCCTGGACCTTCTTAATATAATTTAAACCAGATATAAATTAAACATATTTATTAAGGTATAAATTATCCCCTGTCTAAAGCAAATCTATTTACATTGAAAAGCACTAAGCTAAAATACTGTTTGTGTATTTCCAGGGGCAGCACCAGCCTCTTCTCAATGTGAAGGCTGCTGAGGTGCCCTAGACAGGAAATAGGAAGTGGCTCTTCTATAAATCTTGTGGGCACATATTTGTTAACAATATACACTTAAATGTATGTTTTCTCAGCCTCAAAAGAAGTGCCCCCTCTTGTGGAGTTGCACTCCAAATGTTCCTTTGTGCCCCCTAAAGACAGCTTACCCCACAATTTGGAAACCTCTGTTCTAATGTCCCTGGTTATTGTGCTCAGGAGCAAAAAATGTTTCCTATTTCAAATCCAGCAATCAGTTTAAACCTGTCCATGCAAGCGAAAACTACTGTAGAACTCTATGTAACACTGCTCTACAGCCAAAATGCTTCTGAAATAAATGTAGTCAAACTTTACTAATTCTGGGTCACTGAGAACAAAAATGATGCTTAAAAGTGTTGATTGGCTCTAGTTTTCAAGATATGCTATTGGGTCAGTATATACGACCCTTGACTTGGGAATGGCGGAGGATAAGTGAGTTATAAAGGGAAGGGATCTCAGTTTAAACCAGAAATGACTAAAATACATCTTTGACTGGATCTATGAATAAATCTATGACTGGGTTTGGACAGTACTTGCTTTTTAGGCAAAACAATGAATGATGCAATCTGAAGCTGGTATTGCGTCATACATGATATGAATTGCATCATGTTATTCCTAGAAGTCATGGATGATGCAATCATAACGAAGCTTACATCACTCTGCTGAACAAATTGTCCTATATCAGCTCTAGAAATCATACAGTGTCATGCTCTCTTATTTGTCAGTGTTTGATTTTTGCAAAGGGACACATTTCTGTTTAGCCAAAGTGAGCAGAGATGCCTCGTGCTTGTGTGAACAGTGCAGATTACTTCTGCTATGTTTGTGGTGAAGTGCCTTTTGCATCACAAAAGCGCAGTATAACCACTAGGGTTAAGAAAGCCTATCACCTTTATTTTGGCTGCAAAATTGGAGATCAGGACAAGAGGTGGGCCCCACACATATGCTGCAACACTTGTGCAACAAATCTTCGCCAGCGGTTGAACAGGAAAAGGAAATCTATGCCTTTTGCAGTGCCAATGATTTGGAGAGAGCCAACAGATCATACCAGCAATTGTTACTTCTGCATGGTGCCTCCAGTTGGGAAAGGTGTGTCAAAGAAGAAAAAGTGGACTGTGCATTATCCAAACATTCCATCAGCTATACGCCCAGTACCCCACGGAGAAGGACTGCCGGTTCCTGATGCACCAGAATCATTCTCACTTGAGTCAGACGAGGAAGAGGAAGAGGATGAAACTTCTGGTCCTGAACCATCAATATCACAGGACCCACATTTTCTCCCATCCTCCTCCTCTGAACCATACCTCATAACACAAGGTGAACTGAATGACCTTGTCAGGGATTTGGAACTACCCAAGAGTAAGGCAGAGCTGTTGGGCTCCAGACTACAGCAGTGGAATCTCCTGGCAGGTGATGTTAGGGTTTCCGTGTTCTGTGACCGTCAAAAGGATCTTGTCCCATTCTTCTTCATGGAAGGTGCTCCATTTAATGAATACAAGAGACAAGCCAAGAAGCGCCGAGTAGACAGTGAATAGGACTAAACTATGTACATAATAGTTTTTTGCCTTTTGTTTCATAATACATTTTATTTATATAACCCTTTTGCTGATTTTTAAAGTGTTACATAAACAGGACAGGTGAAATATTATCATGTAAAGCAACCATAAACACATGAAAAGACCTAGGTTTACAATTTATGATTAAAACTCTACTATCTACACAATATACATAGACGTAAAATGTAAAAACTTAAATATCTTGGAAACAGTAGCCAGTCAGTTGTTTTAATTGTCATATTTGAATTCAGCACATCAAAATACATAATAAATAGCACATTTTATCTCTGAAGCAGACGACTGCTAAAAAATTGTAGACCGGTGTAATTCCACTTACTTCCTGCAATATCTGTGATATCCAGTCCCTCTTCCTCCTTTTTCATATAAAGTTGAATCGTTGGGACAGCTGAAATCTAACAGACCATGCTTACGGTTACAGCAGCATTTATTTGTCTTAACAGAAGTATTGAAGTTCAGGGATTTTAGTTCAGTCACCATTTGGATTGAGGGTTCCAATGCATATAAATGATTCTCAGATGATTTGGGGGGGGAGGGGCAGTATCTGTGCCCATTGCAACAGCCCCCCCCCCCTCAATTCACCCAAAGAAAATAAAGAAAAATGCAAGGCCCAAGGCACACCAGGTGAGTGATTTAAAGTCTGTCTTAGCATCAGTGGCATTTTGGCAACTTTTAATATATGAGTTTAAAACAAAAGCCAGTCAAATTAATGATTATAGTTGAATGGATACAACTTTATCAGATTTATTTAAATGAAAGTAGATCATTTTGTTCACTAGTGCAATAAAGCAGCCCCTGAAACTTACTTTAATCTGCTTATTGCTCCTCATTATTAAAATAATGTTTTTCATATGTGGTCCCTAAACAAAATAATGCACAATGCTCATGGAAATTTTCATAAGCTGTTTTTAGTAATCTTAACTAAACTATGAACTGAGCTTCAAACAATGAGCCTTTGTGACAACTGGTAATATTTTTGGTACTACCGTATTTGCCATTTGCATGCTAAAAGTGCACTTTTGTTTACTGTGCCTCAAAAAGACCCCCCCCCAAAAAAAAGCCCTGTTCATATATTATGCACAAGTCATCTCAATTTTGATACAACTACAAAATGAATTAATGATGATTACACTCCTCCTGTTGTGATGTTGGCCAATTCAAATGCTAATGCAGGAAAATCATTTGAGGGTTTATACATTCAATGAATTCATCTAATGGAGACCAGGTGGATGGCTGCTTGATGGTTTTCTCCCTTGGCTCCTCCCCAAAGAATGGGGAGAAAGAGAGTAATTGACATAATCTACTGGAGAAAGTCATATTTCTCAAGGAGAAACAAGAATGACCTGAAGGATAAAAGCAGCTTCGGGCCTAGAAGTGATTTATTTGCTGGGAAGTGAACGAGCAAACAAAGAGAAATTTCTTATTAGGTTAGTTTTGATACCAAGGGAAGAGGTACTCTAGAAATACAATAAATGAATTAGATGACATGATAAACACTGAAACTTTGTTGTTTATCTGAAGATTATCAAAACCTGTTTGATGTATAAGCTGTGAGGTGAATCTCATAACTTGTGCTGGTCAAAACTCAGAATTTCTATTCCATGAATTCTAGTTATTTCAGATTTTGCTTAATTCCGTTTGGAGTAAAAAGAAATCAGTGTTTTTCAAAACAATGTTTAAAATCTTGTTTTGGTCAAATGCAGAGAAACTCATAAAAAGCCTTGAATATCTTTGACATTCTTTAATTACAGGTTACTCACACTGGATTGAATACTGCATTAAGGATAAGTCCAAGCCATACAATTCAGATCTGGATTTCAAATATCCCAAACCTCAGAACAATTTGATCTTGTGATCTGGTGCAGTCTCTGATCAATAAAGGACTGAATAATAAAATTCAGACTTGGACCTGGAATTGAATTCTCATCAAATGCATTGAAGTATAAACTTCCAAGATACAGGGTTTGTAAAATATATACCAGTGCTGAGTGCTTTTGCATTTAAACCAGTGTTTAATGGAGCATGTCTCAGCATCATTGAGTCTTTGGGTAAGCAGACAGGAAGGATGCTAAATCTGGTAAGGATCAATAATTATCTTGTTGTTTTAAAATTACTTAACTGTACTTCCGTTAATAAGCATGTGTGAATTTTTCATCCATTTTGAAAATATTTTACTTGCAAACTTAAATCAACAGACACTATGCACTCTTTGTGAAATAAGCTGATTTGTACAGAACACTGGTGGTTGATAGGTCTGCTTGAACCTGAAACCTTTGGGCTAAACCCATGACTCTACCCCATGAGATAAAAGCCAAATGCCTATTTGTTTAGGCAGTAGAGAAGACTTCGCTCTCTCTCCAGGGTCTCAGGGTCTCTGGGTTACATAATTTCCCCCCATTTGAGGAAGTTAGTCTTGGCCTTCAGAGACCTTCCAGCTGCTCATCCCAGATGAGCCCTCACCTGCCATGCCAACAGACTCAGGTTGTCAGGAGGCAGGATTGAAGCTAGTACCTTTTGGGCTAAAGTCATTGGTGGTCCACGTACAGCCCATCAGGATTCTATGAGTGTCTCACATGACCTTTTGTTTATCATTGTCCATGTGTAGTGTTTCCATTTGCTTAGCTTTTTCCTACCAGTATTACTCAAGTGACACCCATGTAAAGCAAAGGCATGTGAAGCGAAGTGTGTGCTGCTTGCACACAACATGGACTGTGAGAGCCATGTGCTCTCTTTGCATCCAAACTACTACTGTTCAACTGGCATCCTCCAAATTCTTGGCATGCAGTTAGTAAAACTCCCCTGTTCTGGGAAACTGTCATGGCTATGACAATCTTGCAGCCCACTGAGATGGAGGGCTACTCATGTGACCCACTTACTAGTCTAAGTTACACATCACTAGGCTAAAGCCATGCGATTCTGTTCCCACGTTCATATATCATGCACAAGTAAACTCAATTTTGGCACAACTACAAAAGGAGTGAATGTTGATTACACTGCTCCTGTTGTGATGTTGGCCAATTCAAACACTAATGCTAGAAAAGCATTTGAGGGTCCATACATTCAGTGAATTCACCTAGTGGAGACCAGGTGGATGCCTGCTTGATGCTTTTCCCTCTTGGCTCCTCCCCTATTAGCTAAGGCTAGAGCAGACTTCACTCTCTCTCCAGGGATCTCAGTGTCTGGGTTACATTGGGACCTATGCGGTAGGATTTCAGGACCTGGCTGCTCTGCAGTCCAATGTCCTGCAACCACTGTTCCAGCTCTGGGGATGAGTTGAAATGGCAAAACTCAGCACCAGTGGTGTGGGCTACCAACTCTGCATAAACTGCCAGTTGTGGGGCTGAACCTCTGCCTGCTCCAACATTTGCCTTCCAGATTAGGCTATAACTGAGCCCCATTTATAGTTCACATGCATATAGGGCTGTGCAGTGTTGCATGATGTGGAGGGCCTTGAACTGATTCAGGGGCCTGTGGGATGTGTTTGGGGTGGAGGGCATGAGCCACTCAGCTCTGAAGTCAGTGCTGCTTCCAGCTGCAGCAGCAGAGAAGTAAGGGTGGCAAGGTATTGCCACCCCTACTCCTGCATCATATGTGATCTCTGCACTGGGAAGGGTGACTACAGAAGGCTACATCAATGTTTGGAGCAGCTATTGCTCCCCTAGCATTGCCCTGAGTGTTTCTGGAGTATCTTTAAATACAAAGTTACTTTTTAAAAGCTGTGGAAGAAATCTTATCCCTCCTCTTCCACCAATTCTTGCCATCACATAGCAACTGTGTAAAAATGGAGTCAAACACAATATGCTTAAAATATATATTCACAGTATGCAGTAATTATACTTTTTGTTGTCATATGTTTTTAGATAAATTGTTTCCATTTTGATCACAATACACCTTGTTTATTTTTCACATCTACACCTTGCAATTAGCTAGGTCTTTGTTCACTAAGAAGTCAAAGTACTGCATGTCTTGCTGAAATGTGAACCAGGAGTTAAGGTTCTTTGTGCTCAGTCCAAAAAATCTCTCTGTGTTGGCCACATGCTGGGCTTCAAGTGGAGCATAAAATCACACAGTTCCCTTTGATACTGAGGGTGACAAACAGTGATTATGTACAGTACTATTGATTTAAATGAGCAGGCTAAGAATATAGTAATGTCAGTACAAGAGGACACTCTCAAAGTTATGCTGACAACACTCTCCCAGCATGCTTTCCCAATAAAGAGGAAAAAAATATTTCTTATTTTTTGATAGTTGTTGGCACTCTGTTCAAAAGCTATTCCAGCCTTACACCTACTAGGACCCCAAGTGCACAAACTGATCCATGTGGAGACCCACTAAAATCTGTCTCCTACAGCACCTTAGAAGGGCACAGTAGTCACCCATGTGGATCAATTTTCAGAATCAGGATCTGTGGTCACAATCTGGCCCATAAAATTCTTAGATTTATTTACACTCTAACTCAGTGTAGAAAACGATGCATGTTCTGTGATCATAACTTCACTGGCTGGGTGAAGATGAGGGGAAAAATCAAAGTGATGAGGAATGTGTATGATTTTAGCAGACAGAAAAAGACAATATTTTTGTGACAGGTCTGTTTGGCCACATACCTATTTAACATTGCTTGCTGGCAAGTGGCTACTACTAAACAATAAATAGTAATTACTGCCATTGGACGTTACCACAGTGCCCCCCTTTGCCTGTCCTACTCACATAATAGAGAACAATAGCACAGTAAAATACTAATATTGCAATGCTGGAAGTTTGATAGAGTAAAACTGATGATAGTGCAATAAATGCAGATCTTTTTCAGTGGCATCAACACTTCTGTAAGTGATACTGACTGGCTAAATTAACGAGTACAGGATGCACCTCTCTAATCTGGAATTCTGTCATCTGGAAACATCCCTGGTCTGGCAGCAACTCTTTCCCCGGCTGAGCAACTCCTTCTCTCCCACCCTCTCAGAGCTTCCCGCGGGTCTCAGCAGCTGGAGACAGCCCCCAGCCTCCGGCTCCTATACAGCACCCCCCAGCCCCCAGCCCTACTTCCCCGCCACCTGCAGAAATCTGAGGCTGGGGGCTGGGACCCACCACCGGCTGCTTAGATTTGCAGTTGGCGGGACTTGGAGCCAGGGGTGACATCCACCACCAGCTGCAGGGACCCGAGGCTGGGGTAGATCTAGGGCCAGCAGCGGGTCACAACCCCTGGCACCAACTCTCTGCCAACCGCTTTGTGGGCAGTGGGACCGGGAGCCAAGGTTGGAGCTGTAGCTTCCCTTCCCACACATACACACACAAACACCACACAGAGACCTGCTGCCTCTCTGCATTCACCTTCCCAGGTTTGGAAAATTCTCTTGTTTGGCACTGGTCAGGTCCTGACAGTGCCTGACCAGAGAGGTGCAGTCTGTATTAACAGGTGAAATTCCACTGAAATGTAAACCATTTCTGATTTCTCATTCTTGGGCTCTTTGATGTGAGACTATACTCTGGAAAAGTGATTTTTATAAAACAGTAGCTTCATAGGGTTCCATCTTTATTGTTCAGTGATTTCTCTGAGTCTTCTTCAGTTTATAACTACGTTTTTTCCATCTGCCATTGCTGCATGGGTTGTGAGATTCAAGCTAAGTTCTTTCTAGTTCCCACATCATCACTAATAAAAGTTCTGCAAGGAACTTAGTGAACAATCCATTCAGATCCTTCTTCCGTTACCTTTTATCTCACCTGTTCTGAGAAAGGGAGTTAATAGGTTAAAAAATGCCTGGGCAGCATGGACTACTCGAATAGGACCAAAAGAAGCTCTACTTAATCACTGCAAGTGGATAGCATTAGGCTACATGTTTGGAGTCCTTGGGTACACATTTGCACTGTATATTATGTTACCCCGGGACGCAGTAACGAATGATTATTTAAATCCAATTCGGAGGACACGCCCTGACCTATAAATAAAGTGACAGATATCCCAGGTCCCAGAAGATTGAGATTGCCTGAGGCCGATTACTCGTGGCCGTATCTATCACCGGCGCGTGGGTATTCAAATAAAACTCCGAGTCACAATTTAGGGCCAAACCATATATTGAATTTGGAAAATGAACTGAACAGAATATGACAACTCTTTATGAACGAAACCCTCCCTAACACCCTGAAGAGAAAGCAGATAATGAAGACCCCTAAACATTAGGTATATACATTACATTCCGTTGCATAGTGCAGATAGGAGCTCACGACCTCTATGCCTTGGCTAATTAGAAGCCGTAGCAGAGGAACAGTGAGGAGTCCCTTGATGTTCTTCAGGATCTAGTCAGGTCTTTCGTCAGGTGGCGGGGAACAGTGGATTATGTCTCGTCGGCCTTCCGCACTCCAAGAGTAATCCGGTGGGATCAGTCTGAGGATCCTCCCAGGAATTCTCCACAGGAGTATCAAGCTAATGGATCCCGCTATTATATCCCCCACACACCCCCACTCACACCATGTGAGCTATGCTATTCACTCTCACCCCTCACACTCTCTCTTTCATCTATCATTCATACACGACAAGGGAGAGACTCTCTACAGTACCCACACACGCTGGAACCCGAACAAAAACTGGGAACCTGAACTAACGTTGCCTAGGGTATATAAACCCTTTTAGGCGGGAAAAACCCCAGTGGTGCTGAGTGCATTGGCTTGCGGGTGGTGTGCATAGAATTCAAGCCGTGTGCAGCGGTCTGGAGCCATGTGCAGCGGTCTTGAACCGTGTGCAGCGGTCTTGAACCGTGTGCAGCGGCCTGGGACGGGGTGCAAAACCTTAGTACCGTGTGCACCTACCTCAAGAAAAAGGCGGGAAGCTCCTAACCGCTCACCCCCCCCTCCAAGGGATAATATTGAACTATTAACTGAGTTTCATGCACACAACCCCTATTCAGTCACCTCAGGTTACAATTATATATAACTCAGATTTTCCAAAATGGGTATCTAAAGTTGAAGTCTTCTTACAATGGTACGCTTTCACTACATCTGGAAAAGGATGTCTGAACATGGATTTGGATCTACTCTATGCACCCATTCTTGAAAATCTTGGTCAACTATATTAAACTTTGAGAAACTTTCAAAATGCTTTATGAAGAACAGAAAGTCTGCTGTGTTTATCAAACTATATGAAGTTGATGATGTTTATGTGAAAAGCAAAGGCAACATTGAAATGCCTTTATTATAGATCTGACATTAACAGGCTGCATGTAATAATCTGTCATCAGTAAAAGAGGAGGCATAATTTAGAAGGGCAAACATTTTCTTAATTTGTCTCTGTAATCAACCGAAGTCTCTCCCCTGCCCATCCCCACACATACTTTTTTTTATATTGGCAATAAGTTTCATTTCACTGGGATCTACGTATAGTACTATAGATCAAGTAGAATTCCAGAAACTTAATTTGACAGAATGGGGACATCTCTTTTTAAAAAAAAAATATATTTATATACACCTCCTCTTTACTAGTGAATGTGCATGCTTTTCATGTAACTACGCTGCAGCCCTTGCCTACAGGAACATTTGCTATTTTATCAGACTGGCTGTTGTTTTTCTTATTTATAACAGTGAAAGCTGTTAGGAACATCCCTTCTCACCAATGTCCAAGGTTAATGTTTTAAAATATTATTGCACATGTGTGGTTAGTATCTTCCTAATAGATGGCAGGCTGCAATCGATGATAAAGGGTCTAAACCGGTTGCCTGTTAGGTACTATAGAAAAAAATCCTATTCTAATCATATATATAGTAGTCCAATGTCTGTGACTCTGTAATGCTGAAATGCTGGCTGTTCCCTCTGGGCAGCGCTGTTGCCTCCCTGGCTGTTACCTCTGGGTGGCGCTGTTGCCTGAGTCACGTCCTTCACCTCCCGCCGTGGCACTCGGCTGACCTCTGTGCCGCTTAGCTGGGCCGCTGCATGGGAGCAAGTGGCGCAAGAGACCGTTTGGGTGCTGCGCTCCCCATGTAGTACGGGGAGCGCGGAGCCCAAACGGCTGTTTGGGCTCCGCGGTCCCCCGAGTGAGAGGCAGGAGAGGGAGGAGAAGAGAAAGAGAGAAACAGAGAGAGAGAGGCAGGAAGTGGAGGAGAGCTGGGGTGGGGGAGGCAGTAGGAGGAGAGAGAGAGAGATGGAGCGAGAGACCGGAGGCTCAGGAGAGAAGACCAACATGGAGGAGAGACCTGAAAATCCTGTCTTATGATGGGCTAATTGGCTAGTATAGTTATAATTTGTCAACATTTCATTTATTTTATGCTTTCTCCATGGCCTGCTCCTAGGGGTCTGACGTCATCAAAAATTTTGTGAAGTAGGATGTTTCTGGAGATTTCAGGAGCCAGCTAGGTCTTGCTATCAGAAAATATTACTACTTATTAGTCGGAGAAAATTCTCCCTTCCTGTGTCCAGAAAATGGGCCATGAAACACTTTGTGCTCTTTTCTTTTTAAGGTTGAAGTTCTATCCTGACTACATTCCTAGGCCTGATTCCTGGAAAAACCTGTGTGTCTAACTTTACATGCATGACTAGTCCCACTGAATTCCATGAGAATACTCGCACATGTAAGTCTGCACATAATATAATAGGGGCCAATTTTTTCTGTTCACAGTGGGATCTTATAAATCTAATTGTATCAAAAACAATTTCAGATGGGCACAGCTAGTTTCAAATTAATTCAGACCTCTCAGTCAGTTAAAATACTTAGAATTAGGAAAATTATCTGAAATTATATGATTAGGAAAATCATGTGAATTAGTTTCTGGCGAGAGTTTTTGGACATGATGCCGCTGAAAAATAACCTCTGTCTCCTGCTCTGCACAAGCCATTGTCACTTACTGGAGGTGGATTCTGAAACTGGTCACTTTCATCTGAGGGGGATATTGCTTTGCTATGGAGAACCAAAATAAATAATAATACAAAGCCTGCTTAGTGTCATCTAATGGCACAAACTCCCATAAGCACAGGTCTTGATGCTCAGCTACAGGTCCCAGTCCTTATTCTGGCTACTCTTTATCATTTCCTCAGTCAACTCTCAGCTAAACTCAGATATTGCAGAATTAGAAGGGCATCAGAGAAGGGGATTGAGAATGGTTAAAAGTATTATACAAATCTAATATGAAGAAAAATTGGGAATGTTCACCTTAGAAAAGAAACAAATAAGAGGGGACATGATAATAGTATATAAAATTACATCTAGGGATGATAGGAAGAACAAAAGTTCCTGATCTAGCTTATAACACAAGAATCATTCAGTGACATTGATGGGGGCAATTTTAAAATGGCTAGAGGGAAATACTTTTTCATTCAATGTATAATTAGATCATGGAACTCATTGGCATAAGAAGTCATTGAAGTGAAGAGCTCAGAAAAAAAGTGTTGGATATCTACATGGATGTCAGTGATATCTCAGAGTTGTTATTAATGATAAATTCTGGAAGGGATATTAAACTTCATTCTTCAGGATTTTATGGAGATCAAGCTAAGAGCTAATGGGGAGGGAAGGAGGCAAACTGTCTGCCTACTGAAGTATATTTACACTTTCTGAAACATCTGGCCCTGGCCTGTTTTTGAAAAGGACCTCAGGTCTAATGCAGCATGGCAATTCCTATGTTTCTGTATGCCTAACAACTTTGGAGCTACACATCATGCAAGGTTTATCTAACAGCATTTCTGTTTAGATTGGGATATAGGAGGTTAATGGACTTTGGGCTTTGCTTGTGGACTTAGCTTAGTTTAGAAGAAAATTACTTGCACATGTGAAGACACTCTTAATCATTACTGGGGTAGAAGAGTCTTATAAAGGAGTGAGTCAGGCTCTGCCCATCAATTCTCAAAACCGTAATTAACTGCTTCTATTTTTTCACACTCTTCCCAATCTTTGGTCCTTTTCTTGCTCTGGCTGACAAAGAACTGCAATGTGAAAGCTTAGATTCTCCCCTATAAACAGTATTATAGTATTTTATGGTGAAGGGCTAAAATTTTGTATCCTACAGAAATGTTATGCAGCTTTTTAGGCCTATTATATAGAAATCGTAGCACTTTGATAAAGAGAAATAAGACGAGGAAAGTTAATATTTTAGGGTAATTTACTATAATCACTGAACCTTTAGGGTCTGATCCTATATTATTAATGACATTCTGATATCTGTGAGAAGTAGGCCATTGTGTAACATTATGAAAGAAGCCTGATTTTTTTAAGTGTAGTTTCAGTTGATCTCAAGGTAAATCCTGTACATTTTGGATATTTACAAAACACCAATCACTGTATGATAAGGACTTTTTTCTCCCTTGCTATCAGAGACCTAATTACAAAGCACAATGTGGTGGCAGCTAGGGAGGGAGGAGTGTAAGAGGAGGTGCAGGATCTGGAAGGAGGTATGGGTGCAGGAGTGCAAAGGGATTGGGTTACATGGGGTAGAAGTCCTGGATAGGGGGTTGAGGGGAAGGAGGGGCAGGGGTGCCAGAGGCAGGCTCTGGCTGGGAGGTGCTTACCTGGTGGTTCCTGGCCAGCAGCACTGCCCAGCATGTTCCTAAGCCACATGGGGGCCATGTGTGCTGTTCTGAATGCTATGAGTCGGGAGGGAGGAAGTACTCTGTGCATTGCCTATCCTGCAAATAGGCAGCTCTTGGGAGCTGCAAGATTATGCTGGGGACAGGGGCAGCATGGAAAGCCTCTTCCCCAAGCTCCCGTGGGCTTGCAGCATTCAGAAAACTTCTTTGAGCAGCATGGCAAGGCAAGCGGATAGATTTGCTGATGCTCCTCATGCACCCATGGGTTGTATCCGGCAGGCTGGTGGGCTGGATGCAGCCGATGAGCTATATTTTGTCTACCCCTGTTCTAAACAATAATGGATAGTTCTGCTTTGAACTAGAATTATGGACTTATGTAATGTCCTGGCTACACAGTGATAATAATCTTAATTACACTCTGTAAAGACTCATCTTTAGCTGCTGCCTTAGCAAATTCATTCCTCTTCCTTTCTGAGACAGGACAATTCTTTTTTAATCAAGTTAATATGTACAATATCTGCCTCCTCCTGTTTCTACTACAATTTTATCAAATGTCTGGGCAATGTGTCCCTTATCTCTTCTACCATGTGTACTCTCTGTATCAGCCCACAGGCTTGTCATGTTTTTAAATCCAGTATAAGTGCTTTATTCCCTTTAACCACCACCAAATTTATTGATTCTATTTGATCTTTTACCTTCACTTCTAATACATCTAGTAGGAATGAGCTCCCCACTAAAAGCTTTGAGTTTGCTCACCATCTTCCTAGTTTTTCTCTTCAACTTTTTAACACTAATATCTGAAAACATTTACCTGACACCGGTGTCCAATTTGTAAGTCATAAGAGTCCCGTTTGTCGCTAAAAACTTGCCCATTCATCTGTTTGTTCCTCTTCAAAGAACTCTTTTCTGTGTTGCTGACTATCCTGTCTTCCTGGATACATGCTTTTTTCTTCTGTAGTCATTGATCCTCATTGCAGAATTTGGCAAAATGATTGTATTTCTTACCACAGTGCTTATCAAAAGCTGGGCATTGTTGAAATCTTTTTGCGCTTGAAGCTGTCCTTCACAAACTCTTATGTTTTGCTTTTTTCATGCTTCTGTGTTTTGTTCTGTACAGATTTACTACTTGACAATTCATTTTTCCTGTCTTTTCATTCTATCTAGTGTGACAGTGTCCTGTTTTACATTTTGTTTGAGTGATTGTTGCTCCCTGACGTAGTCTTACTGTTTTGTCCAAAGTGAGATCCATATGCTCCAGTAATCTTTTCTGAAGCTTTGGATCTCTTATTTTAATTATACATTGATTCCTTATATCAGGGCCATCCTCAGGCTTGTGCAAAATACACAGCTGCATGCATAACTATGGCCCTATCACCTCTGTTGCAGCCTGCCTTGTTCCTCTCTGCCTCTCCTCCAGCTGCTCTCTCCTGCTGGCAGCAGCAGGGCTGCTTTCTCCCTGCCCTCTCCCCCCACACCACTGTGTGCACCTCAGGGCCAGTAGCTGGCTGGTGGTGAGGGTTCCCTCTTGCTCAGCTGGGGGCAGAGAGGAGCCCTCATCCTCTGCAGCTCTGCTCCAGCCTGAGGGAAGCCCAGGTAGAAGCTGAGTGAGGGAAGACCAGAGTTCTAGACCCCAGTATAAACCACATGGGGGGGGGGGAGAGAGCCCAAGGCCCCTGGAAGAAGTTCTACAGAAGGGCCAGAGGGAAGGGAAGTCCCAGGCACCCATGTGAGGGATAGGGGAAGAGAAGCCCTCAGCCCCAGCAGAAAACACGTTCAGTGATGTCCTTGTTTGTGTAGGGCCCAATAAAGTGTAAGGACAGCCCTATTTTATAATCAAATTTGTTAACTGCCCATATTTGGCTCATTATCTTGAATGGTTTTTTTTTAAAATGGTGCACATTAGCTGACCTCCAGTCATCTGGTATAGAAGTTGATTTAAGTGACACAAAAATAAGATTTTAGAAAATGAATTTTATTTTACCACATTGTTATTGATCTTTTAAAAAAATGATGGAAACTCTCCACAGATCTTTAACCTTTTTTTTTTCTTAATTTCATCCACCCAGAAAAAATGTCATATCTTCTTGTGCTAGATAGCCATTTTGAAGGACCAAATATCAGCCATGAATAAATGGGGGACAATATAACATGGCTGAAGCTTAGCTATTGTTGGAACTTTTTAAAATGCTCGCTAGCAAAAAAACCCCTCTTATGAACTCTTTTTAGTGGAAATAGGTCATTTAAATTATTAAAAACATTTAATTCTGTTTTGTCAGCAATCCAATGCTCCAGTTCCAGAAAGTATCCCTATTTAGGGTAGCATTTAAACAAGTTATCTTTAAGCATTTTCTCTAGTGCTTCCCTATATAGGGCCCTGAATTAACAACCCATTCTTTTGACCATAGGAAATGATCTGGACCTGCTAGTAACAATAAGCTGAAAAGTATTTTTTTGATTATGAGAAAAAAGAAAAAAGAAACCAAAACAATGTGTGAATTATTTAAGTAAATTGGTATAACATTAACTGAGTGATGCAATTAATTCCTTTTATCCTGGATAAGAACAAAATGTCGCAGTAAAGTCTGTTTTCAAAATATTTGTAGAAGTGTTGTACATAAAGCTTCTCCAGATTAATTATTTTGTTCTTGTACTCAGAGCACTTTAAATAAAACAGAACTTTTAAAACATTGTCACAACTGATCAAAAGAATTTTGAGCTTGCCCATTGTTTCAGAAAATGTAAGTGTAAAACAGATATGACAACAAATGTTGAGAAAAAACTTCACTACCAAATTTCATATGCAGTATTAATTGAAATCTTCACTGGCTAATGCTCTTTTTTTGTTGTTACAGTAAGTATGTATTATATATGTCGAAGTGAATATTAGTATAATTAAAATATATTAAAATGTAATGGAGGTGCAGCTCTCTCCAATGAAACTAAGTTTTTGATTACTCCTTTAATGTTCTTATTTTTAATTGTTTCTGAACATTTGTATTTGTTGTGTTTGTTAAGTATGGCCTGTAATACCTTTTCTCCCAAGTGTGCATGGATTAAAAGTGCAGCCATAAGACATAGTTACATAATCACAAAGGAGAAAAAGAAATCTGAACAGCTGGTAGAAAATATGTCTCTTAATGGATTTCCAGTAAACATTTTTTTAACCAGTATCACATTTGAGGATCAAATTATACATGCCCAACAGCCTTCATAGTTAAGTGAGAGCACTATAAGTAAGAAGTGCAAAAATGCTAAAATTACATTTGATTTCTCTGATTGGAAAAACAATCTGCATTCACTGTTTAATAGTTTGAATAAATTTAATTATTTTGGTACAGAACACGACTCTGGCCTTATGTGCCAGTGTAATATGGCGATATGTTTACTTAATACAAATGTATTCTCATTGTGTTGAGTGCCACTAAAGTACTATTAATTCAATATACAAGTAAGAGCAGAGAGAAGATTTTTTTTTAATTTGTGGAGGAGGTAAACAAAGTTATGAATAATTTTATGAGCAGCATAAATAATATGTCAAGATCTGTAGCCAGACATGAACCCCATTTTGTTTCCCCCCCCCCCCCCGAGAGAGCAAGAGAAAGGCAGTCAGCCTTTGATGCCCTGGGAACGCAGGTGTGCTGCCTGTCCCTGACTCTACCATAAACAGAAACCAGACAGTAAATGGGCTAGCTGACGACCCGGGGCCTCCTGCCGCCCTGATGGCTAGTACCAGTAATTGACACGCCTGCACTGTCTCAGGAGAGGAATCTTCGCCCATCACATACCAGAGGTGCCAATTGTCTGCATTTTCCCAGGTGTGAATTATGCTTTGCACCCTTTGTGGGAAACTTGGCATTCAAAGCCATTTTTCGTAATTGGCCACTTGAGACCAGGAAGAAGCCTACGTGACCCAAGGGGTATAAAGAGGGGTTTAGTAGCCCATCTCATTTGAGCTCCAATCATCTACACCTGCTGGCAGGTATTGGTTGTCTCCCGAGGTCTGTGGGACGCCCAACCTCGCCCTACTTCTTCCCGAGGGATTGAGAGAAAGACGCTGGCCATGCCAAGTCTGGAATGCAGGGGTGAGAATATATACCTGCTAGGTGTCTATTTTTGCATGCGTTTAATAAGAGCTCAGAGAACCAAAAGGGTTTTATGGTACCTGTAAGTGACTTATTAGTGTAATTTCTGTCCTGTCCTTTGTAGTGGCTGTTTTATCTGTGACACAGTAGTAGCATTTAACAGCTAAGTTTACCCTATAACAATAAAATAGTAACTGTTTAAGCTGTGACCTGACTCCTTCAGTTGCTGTAACAGAACCAAGTACAATTTTAAAAAGAACTCCAGCAGGTCATAAGGGACAGATATAGGGAGAGCTTGAGCGTTGGATCATGTCGCTTCCAGGGGACAGATCCGTTGGGGCATCTCTCAGCCTCCCCAGGCTGCCCGCTGCGAAGGGATCGTGTATCCTAGCAGTCAAAATCTGAGGTGTAATAAACTCTCCCTGTAAACTTCTTGGGGCACCCGTCAACCTCCTCCAGGTTGCCCACTGCTAAGAGACCCCAGTCCTAGCAGTTGAAGTCTCGGGTGTATAATACACACACACCACTCACTGCCCTGACCACCGGCTGACAAGATCCACTGACAATAACTTTGCTGCACATACTGGGTGCTTTTTAATTTGCAATGACAGAATTTACCCTGTGGGTTGGGGGACAGAAAGGCCTACTGCTCCTTGTGCATGTCATAAGAGGTGACTAAAAGGGGGCTTAGAGAAGAATGGACTCTGCCAAGTTAGAAATTTGCCCAGGACACATCATATCAGTAAGTCAGCCATGACCATACTGGACTGCTTGCAGCCCAGGTTACTAATGACCACCATTCCATTTGTCTCCCACCAGACTAGACATGATGAGCATACTACCTGTGTAACCTCAACATGGAGGCCCTATCAAAAAGATAACTTCAGAACATAAGAACAAAAGAATGGTCATACTGGGTGAGACCAAAGGTCCATCTAGCCAATGCCAGGTGCCCCAAAGGGAGTGAACAGAACAGGTAATCATCACGTGATCCCTCTCCTGTCATCTATTTCCAGCCTCTGACAAACTGGGGCTAGGAATACCATTCCTGACTAATAGCTATTGATGGACCTAACCTCCATGAATTTATCTAGTTCTTTTTCAAGCCCTGTTAAAGTCCTTGTCTCCTTAACATCCTCCGGCAAGGAGTTCCACAGATTGAATGTGTGCTGTGTGAAGAAAAACTTCCTTTTGTTTGTACTAAACCTACTACCTATTAACTTCATTTGGTGACCCTCAGTTATTCTGTTATGGGAACAAGTAAATAATTTTTCCTTATTTACTTTTTCCACACCAGACATGATTTTAGAGACCTCTATTATATACCTCCTCCACTTAGGCTACGTCTAGACTGCATCCTTCTGTTGACAGAGGGATGCAGATTAGGCACATTGAAATTGCTAATGAAGCAAGGATTTAAATATCCCATGCTTCATTAGCATAAACATGGCCACAGCTTATTTTCGACACGGCGCTTTGTCAACAAAAAGCGGCAGACTAGACATGGATCTGTTGAAAATAAAACCTTTTTTGACAGATGCTGTAAACCTCATTTTTTGAGCTCCCCAATCTCTGGGGTCCCAGTTCTCCCCCTGCCCAACCAGAGATCCCCGCCTGGGAGAGGGCTCACCAGTCATGCTGCTGCCCCACTATCCAGGGCTTCCCATGGATGAGGCTTGCTGGCTGCCCAGCTTTTGCTGCTCACCGGTCCCATTGTAGCTCTGCCCAGCCAGGGCTCCCCAGGGATAGAGCTCCCCAGCCATGTGGCCCTGATTCTCCCCACCTTACTGGGGCTCCTTACGGATGGGGTTCACAATCCCGAGTGCTGGGGTGCTCTGATTCAGAAACATCTGTGGTCCTTCTGGAGAATCCAGAGATTCCCGGATTTCAGAGGTTCAACCTATAGCTGTGTGGCCTTCTAGGGATTGAACAGTGGCCTTCAAATGATGCTGAGATAACATAGAAAGTTCTGATGCTTTCACTGGATTTTGGGACATTCACACAGAACGTCAGTCTCTCCAGGCTTCTCTTGAATTGTTGTGGAGTGAAAGTTATTTATGGCAGGACATAAAGAATGGCTCCATGTTTATACTATAGGCTCTGTGCCTCAATTTTCCTTGGTTGCCAAATGGGCAAAATGATTCTTGCTATCCTTCCAGCCTTTGTCTGACTTGTTTGGACTTATGTATGTACTAATCCTTAAGCTTGCAATTAGTGCATTAGAGTTAATATGACTACTCACGCTACATACCGTTTAAGCTCATTGTCGAGAGATGAGGACACCATTAAAGGGAGCTGGGGCTCATGCTTACCTGGTCAAATTTAGCTATCTCCATGGATGGTGGAGGGAAAGAGTATAGGGCTTATGATATGTTTATGGGTAGATCACCTGTGAAGAATTCCCAGCCCTAGGAATTAGGATCCTTGGGCTTGGAATCCACAGTTAGAGAGTAGCTAATAAGAAGAAAGAGGAATTGATTAGTGCCCAGACAAGATGGAAGCTAAGCCCAAAAAACTGTAGTGAAAGACAACGTAGTCTGAGATGACTTGTGGCCAGAGTCTGGAGCAAAAGATTCGGTTTTTTGTCTCCATTTGGGCTTTGATTAATGAGACATATTTATGATTTACCTAAAGGGCTAAGGCAGGTCAGTTACCTAACCATTGCTGCTTCCCTGCCTGAGAATATAAATTGAAGCCATATTCCAAGGAAAATTGAGGCAGCAGATGGGCCAGAAGACAGGCTGGGTACGTCCCTGATATGTGCTTAACAGTTCTGAACTGAAGCCTTAGAACATAAGGGGGGTTTTGTTTTGCCTTTGTTTTGTGTGGTCTTGTGCTTTTGTTTTTGTTTGCAGGAAGAACTGTTTTTTATTAACTAAATGTATAGCAACTAGCACACTGATGAATGAAATTGTTATTTTTATGTTTTAAAAATACTTTCAGATCCTTTTGTACAACTATAAACAATAATAATTACTATTTTATTTTTATTAGCAGCATTAGATTCTGTTGGCTCTTGTGACAGTTTCTATTGTTGAAGGTTAATTAAAATGCTATTAATATTGTTTTTAAGGGCAATACATTCTCACCCTTTGTTTTGTCTTAGCAAACCTGAGAAAAACTATTTTTATTATTATGTTCCTACAGTAAAACTTTAAGATCTAAATCATACCTATTGAAATTAAACATGATTTTCCTTCTTTCCTTTAACTTCTCTCACTTAATTCCTTTTGTTTTTGTAAGCACCAAAATGAACTAGTGATGTAGATTTTCTAAGAATTATACACTTTATTACTTGAGATGATTTACATTTTTTCCATCTGGCTAGAATAATTTCATAGTAGGTCACCCTATCCACTTGTCACATTACTCACTAGGGTTATGTCTACACAGCAGTGTTATTTCAGAATAACTGATGTTATTCCAAAATAGCATAGTCCGCATCTACACAGCAGGCAGTTATTTTGACATAATACTGAGCTTGAGGACTTCTTACTCAGACTCCTGTAACCCTCATTTTATGAGGAGTAAGGGAAGTTGGAGGAAGAGTGCTCTTTCTCAGACTTCCTGCTGTGTAGACAGAGCCAAGCTACGCAACTGACATAGATAAAGTTGTATAGCTTATTTCAGCTTTAGTGCTGTTCTGTAGATGTGCCCTAGTATTCTATCTATATAATTCCACTTACCTTTGCCATATTAATAATCTTATTAAGCTTTGGTCTTTCATTTAATCATTTTTAAGTTTTTCCTGTGGAGAAAGAGAGAATATATTACCTATTCTTTAATGTGTCATTGACTTCACTGGAAGCTTCATCTTGTGTTACTGAATCTTTCTTTGTGGTCACATTTTCATACACGTACTCGTACTGTGTAGTATCTTACTCCATTGAGTTGTACAATTTGAATTATTTGACAAATAAAAAACTAGTCAACTGATATTGGGGCACAGGCTATTTCTACACTACTACTTATGTTGCTCACAAGTGTGAATAAGCCACCCCCTGAATGATAAAAGTTTCACCAACATAAGCACCAGAGTAGATGGCGTTCTGTCTGTAGGAGAGCTTCTCCTGCCCACTGACTGAAGATGGATTAATTAAGCCATCAGGAGAGCTCGCTTTCTTCAGCTTAGAGAGGCTATACTAGAGAGTTTACAGTGGCACTGCTGCATCAATGCTACTCTCAGCTGCAAGCTCTCTACTTTCGTCATAGCTTTAGTAAGTAACTCAAGTCCATTTTGTTCTTTAACACTTTATGTAACTTCACAAGATAAAGCCTTTAATTGCACGCATAGGGTATGTCTAGACTACACTGTTTTTTTGAAAAAAGTTGGGTTTTTTTCGAAAAAACTTCAGCCACGTCTACACCAATTGCCACCCTCTTCTCCAGCGGGATGGCAGGGCACAGGTGGGTGTCCTGTTGTTGCAGGGCGGGGGCGAGCCAGTTACAGAGCTCCTGGAAGGTGGACTTCCACATCCTTACATTTTGGAGCCAAGCCTGGTCATCCCACTGCTCCATTACAAGCCAGTCCCACCAGTCTGAACTTGTCTCCAGCCTCCAAAATCCAAAATCTCATGGAAGAAGTTCGGTGGCAAGACCAGTGTTGCTGCATCCCGAATGAGAGGCTCAAGGCTGGGTTCAGAATCCAGACCTGGCATGAACACCATGAAGGTCTCATGGAGTTGCAGCAGCATTTGAAGCACTACAGTGTGGGGCCATCGCCTGCCCAGGGGCAGATCTGGCTCCATGGCAAAAAACCAATTCAAACCACAAAACAGAAGCAGGAAAAAAATGCTGTGGTGTCCCAGAAAGCAGGGCACTCAAAGCAAGCACTGCAGAAGCTTTGCTGTCCCTCTAGGAGGTAGGCAAGCCAGCTTCAGGAGCATAGCAAAGGCTGTTCAGGAGGATCCCTTAAAGCATGTGTCTCTGCAAAAAGCATGCAGCAGGACCCAGAAGTAAAGGCTGCCCCCATGCGCTGCCAGAAGTGCTTCCAGGTGGCCTTTTTCAGCAGAGCATCTAGGCAGTCTGGATGCTCTTTTTTGAAAAAGCGGATCAAAAAATTGATCTGCTTAGTGCAATCTAGACGTGCTTTTTCAAAAGAGGCTTTTTCAAAAGATACTTTCAAAAAAGCCTCTTTCAAAAAAGGTGTGTAATCTAGACATACCCATATAGCCATAGAGTCAGAAGAAGTTAGAAAGGTGGATGTACATTATCTGAGATGGCAGTCATCTCTGTAAAATGGTATCATGGGCTTTAGAAAGGCTTTAGACTCCTTATGTGTTTGTTCCAAAAATGTATTGCCCTCATGTTCTTCTCCTATCTAAACCGGTAGCTGAAAGTGTATTTTGGCACATGAGTAAAATTTGTAACACTGTGTATTAGCAATATCTGAAAATAGCCAAGAACTTAAAAACTGGATGGTATCAGGCCACACACTCCTGTAGTGATTGGACCCAGTGATATTCTAAGAAAATGCTCTCAGCCATGCTTCTATCTGTTCACATCATTCCCCATTGCCTATGTAGACATTCTAGGCTCTGAAGCAACATTCCTGAAATCTTATTACATAGTACAAAGAAGAGATAACATCTCTCAATAGTCACAGAAGTCTCCAGAGAAGAGTTGCCACCATTACCCTACCCATCACCACTAACATTATGGAACAGGTATGGGAAGAAAGAGGGAGGAAATATTGCACAGCAAGTTTGTAAAGCAAAATCTCAAGGCAGCAAATTGAGTTAGACATGTGAGCATCAGGCATAATTTTAAACTGAAAAAAAAAAAAGAGTCAGTAATGGTGACCAGCTTCAATAACAACTTATTTACCAAAATGGACTGAAAGACAGAGAATAATCTGATTTTCCAGTGAATGCTGTTTAGAGCTACAGTTTTGAGAATTATCAGAGGGGTAGCCATGTTAGTCTGAATCTGCAAGAACAACGAGAAGTCCTGTGGCACCTTACTCTAACAGTTTTATAGGAGCATAAGCTTTCGTGGGCAAAAACCCACTTTGTCAGATGTATGTAGTCATATAGTTTTGAGAATGTGCACTAACAAAATGTAATTGCTCACAAAGTTCTCAGCTGCAAGAGAACTATTTGCTTAAAATAATTTGTCAGAGAAGCATAATATAGGAGGTCATTGTTAATTAACAAGATTATACAGCTGGGAACAGTTTAACCTGACTCTTCTCTTGAACATGCTTCTATTGACACTCCATTCTACCAATTATAATCCTGTCCTTCTTAAAAGCCTCACTTGAATACACTTCAAAAGAAATGTTTAGAACAATTGTTCACTTAATAGTTCCAAAGTGTGTATTTAACCATTACACTATTTTTATACTGCACCTCAATCAGTTATTCCAAAAAGTTTCAATGCTATTGAAAATCCTCATTTAGGTTGAAACAGTGGTATTATGAAGAAGGTAGTATTCTAGTCTGAATCATTCTGTGTTTTTAGTTTTGTAACTTGGCTGAAAGGTTTGTTTGTTGCTATTTTCTTTTATAAAAAAATAGCAACAATGTCCATAGTAATAACATACAGTTCTTTGAGCAAATGGCTTTTGTAACTAACTGTATGTCTCTGCTTATTACAACAAAAACACGGATTCTTTAATAGATGACTTTAAGTAAAGTGAACTCTGAAGTGCAGAAGATATTCCATCTTAAAAAAGAAAGCATTTGTACAGATTCCCAGTGTAAAACTCATTCAAGGACATACGAACATCCATACTGAATCAGACCATAGGTCTATATACCCCAGTATCCTGTCTTCCAACAATGGCCAATGTCAGGTGCTCCAGAGAGAATGAACAGAACAGGTAATCATCAAGTGATCTATCCCCTGTCACTCATTCCCGTCTTCTAGGAACACCACTCCTTCCTATATCAGCTAATAGCCATTGATGGACCTATCCTGCATGAATTTATCGAATTCTTTTTTGAACCCTGTTAAAGTCCTAGTCTGTACAACATCATCTGGCAAAGAGTTCCACTGGTTGACTGTGTGTTGCATGAAGAAATACTTCCTTTCATTTGTTTTAAACCTGCTGCCTATCAATTTCATTTGCTGACCCCTAGTTCTTGTGTTATGGAAACAGGTAAATAACTTTTCCTTATTTACTTTCTCTGCACCAATCATGATTTTATAGACTGCTATCATATCCCTGCTTAGTCTCCTCTTTTTTAAGCTGAAAAGTCCCAGTTTTATCAATTCCTTCTCACATGGCAGCTGTTCCAAACTCCTAATCATGTTGTTGCTCTTTTCTGAACTTTTTGCAATGTCAAGATATCTTTTTTTTAGATGAAGTGATCACATCTGCACACATTATTCAAGACATGGGCATACCATGAATTTATATAGAGGTAATAAGATATTATCTTATTTTCTATCCATTTTAAAATGATTCCTAATATTCTGTTTGCTTTTTTGACTGCTGCTGAACATTGAGTGAATGTTTTCAGGGAATTATCCATGATAACTCCAAGAACTCTCTCTTGAGTGGAAATAGCTAATTTAGTCCTCATCATATTGTACATATAGTTGGGATTATGTTTTCCAATATTCATTGCTTACTTTGTATCCCATTCATTTAATTTTTATTTACTCTCGATAAATGAAAACTCACTAAAATTGAATAAAATTTGAATTTCTAAATAAAGAAATAGCTATTTTGATTTGTGTGAGAAACATGGGACCGGGGAGATATTGTACAGTATGCCAGATAAGGATCACTTTCCTGATGTGATTTGTTTATAGACAAAAATGACAATGAAATTTCTCATGGCAGAAAGGCAAGAGAGTGAAAGGAAGAGAAAGATTAAAAGAAGGCAGACCTGTACTGATCCTTTCGTTATGCTTGTACGGATCAGTTGCAGGACTGGAGCCTGAAGTCTTAAATCATCAATGGGCAACCACAATTAGTAACTGCATGAGTGGCCCTCTATCTTAGAGGGCCACATGCAGCCTGCACCCCCATTCTGCTCCCCCCCATGCCCACATCCCTCTCATGCACTGGGGTACTGGACCTCCACACTTAACTGCTCCTCCATCACCCTCCCAGTACTTTTTGGAGTGCCACGAATCTGCTGATTCAGGCTCTGTTCACGCTCCTCCTACTTCCTTCCAGAGCCGGAATGCTACAAACAACTGATTGAGAAAAAGGAGTTCCTTATGAAAAAAAAAAAAAAAAAAAACTGCAGCAGGAACCATCCTTCTACTGATGATCAATTGAGAAGTCAGACATCAGACCTTAAGAATATCATTAAGGATGTGAGTAGAACTAAATTTGTAACTTGTGCTTAAGTCTTTATAGGATTTCTATATGCTTGGGAAATCATAATTTTAATTGTAATTTTAATAAAATGTATAAAACAGACTAAATTTTTTACTTGTAAATGCATGTGTAGTCACTATTCTTGGTCTTTTATGTGTTCCTAGAGACTCTAAATCTGAAACAAGAAGCAAAGGTGACTTTTACTCTGAGCTTGAAGCTATAGTTAGCAGAGCTGAACTTACAGGGATGTAACACTACATTAAAATTCATTTTAAATAAGATAAAAGGTTATAACACAAAATCAGACCAATGGTCCATCTAGTCGTTTGAAGGCTTTTATGCTATTTTTTATAGGTCCCTGACTTTAGCTAGCATCCTCCTTTCCTCCCCCACCTAGGCACTTAGGCAATAATCTGTCCCCATGAAAATCTCATTGTAACCTTTATAGTTAAAAACTGGTTTAACACTTGAAATATTGGACTTCATCTCCTTTCCAAAATGATTTTTGTTAGGATTGATGACATCATGTGAAATTGAATTCTAGAGTGTAAATAAATGTATTAAAAAATCTTCCCTTAATTTTGAATTTGAAACACTGTTTTATTGATGTCCTCTTGTTATTATAATGACATAAGGACACAAGTTCAAAATCTCAATAGGGATTTAAGCACCTTGGTTTGAAAATTTTATCCTTAATTTTTATGTATAATAAATTGTTTGCTATTCTCTGCCTTTCCCTGAGAAACATCCGACAAATCTTTGGGATCTATGAAAAACTGATATTCATTTTGAGTAATATATCTCTTTCAGAAGCAGATACCTCTATAGCAGCAGAAAATTTCAGGAAACTAGTTTATTTTATTGTCCATTTCTGCCCTTTGAGTGGCAGCAATTTCCAAATTCCTCTGAAGTCATTCTGGACAGTGCCATTTTGTAGAATTATGTTGCCTGAATGGAAACTATTTGAGTTAGATCCCCAGGTTGAGGCACACAGTTCTAGAATCCCACCAGGCCATCGCATTTTGTCCATCTGGAAATTTATAATCATTTTACAAAACTCTTTGTGTTACCTCATGACTGATAAACACAAGCATCATAGTATTGATTGCACTAAATAGTTTCAGAAAATTGTCCATACATTCTTCTTTAAAAATTAAAATAATAAAAAACCCTGTACACTGAAGTGTAGTTGAACAATAGTGTATAGTCTTCCAAAAATATTTTACTAATCAGTCCTAAATATGACCCATCAAGTTCACAGAAATCCTAACAAGTAAAAATAGGTCATGTTCTCATGTGCCATTCTGAAATGATATGAAGAACTATAAACACTGTAATTTGGCAAAGAAAGTTCTGAGAAGTTTTAGCATTAAAACAATTGATGTATATTTAGTAACTGTGTCTGAAAAAGTTCTAAAACACATGTCTAGGATACTTCTGGGCCAGGGATATTCTAGCACCTGCTATTCCAATTGACATCTTGGATTCACCATTTGCACCAAATGCCACACAAGTTTTGACAATTTATCAGCAAATCCATGCTTCTTCAATAAAGTGAACAGATATTCTACAATGTCCTCATATTGCATCTGCTAATTTCACTGTGTATTAATGACCCAGACTCTGTATTGATAGATCAGAAAAAGGGTTTCATATAAAATATGTGCCTACCTAACACTACCAAGGGTGCCATACTGAATGGTGGCAAGAAAAGATAATGTTGCTTGAGTCTTTCATTTTAAGATTCTATTTCTGAATGAGAAATTATACTGATATGATGCCTTTTTTAAATCACTTTAAATGCATATAAAATAACTTTTTTCCTCCAATGAAGAAAGGGAGAAAAGACAATTATCAGTTACTTATAATTTATTCATAGAGGAAATTTTATTGTAGAGTGTAGCTTTGCAGCTCTGTTTTTGTCTCTTAAAGAGAGAGCACTACTTATTTGTTGGATGTTTTTCTACACCTTTTAATTGTGTGACCAGGCCAGAGGGTTGAGCTACTGAAAACAAAACAAAACAAAAAAACCCTGCCTAGTGAGGTCAGTAACCTACAGGAGTGGGAAAAAGTCTGAAATCCTGCACCCAGCTTCAAGGAGGCACTCAAGAGGTGAGTGTCCCCACAAACTCTTTAAGAAAAAACTGCATCACCTTGATGAACATGGAATGTTGTCTGAGAATATTCTGAGCACTGGTAATGGCAATAAGAGAGAAACACAAATATTTCATTCTGAATTGCAGAGAGAGTTGAATACAATTTCTCTTTATATGCACATGACAAGGCTGTGTTAACCATACAGTCAGATTTCTTGCCGCTGAAAGAGTCCAGATGGTATGCACTTTAAATACAAGCTTTTTATAGAAGATGAGTTAATAAGATTGGGAGAAGAAAATTCCCAAAATATCTGCTTGTCCTACATTCCTGCAGCTGTACCACCTCTCAGTTCTTACAAAGCAAGAGTACACATCCATAATACCATATTTTGTAGCAGTTTGGAAAAGATTTCTGAATACTTAAAGGTTATCATGGTTTTACCATCAGTTATAGTTTAATTGATGTAACTCCACTGTCAGTGTCCTTTTTTTTTCAGATTAGTCTGATTTTTTAGTTAAATAAATATATTAGGTGTCCAGACACTGATAAATACACAAATAAATGTAGAGCTGGTTGAATTTTTAAAATTAAATACAATAAGGTTCAAATCACGGTAATGTCAATCAAAGAATCAAAAATGAGATTTAGCCTCAGTATTGAAATTTGAATTATATATTACCTAAAATGATGGTTAATAGCAATGCATATGAATTTCTGTAGATTATTTATAATAAACTACCAAGACAATGTTATTGACAGGACTGATAAGAGGGGTCATGGATATAGCATAATAACACTTGTAATTAACACAAATGAATATTAAACCTCAAATGAAGTCAGAGCTCAACACTGTGTCACCTGTTTGTTTTCACTTCAGACATAGTTAATGGGTATAATTGCCCCAGTTATAAGTTAACACATTGCACTTTCTAGGCAAAGCTACTATTTTACTAAGGTAAAAAAAATTACAACAATATTGAAAGAACACAGTAGCATGTTAATATGGGTTCTTGCCAGCTCAAACCTTCAACACTCCACCTCTGGGCTTCTTTATGGGTCACTAGATCCTCAGCCTCAGCTGAGAAGTAGCACCTAGTTCTTCTTATCCTAGTGCCACCAAGCTTCTGAGAGTCACAACCAAGAATACCAAATTAAGGACAAACAGCTGAGAAATAGGGCAGATACACCTCAGACTGATGGTTATTCTCACATAAAATTCACCAATCCAGCAACAAAGTAAAAATTCTGTTTCATCGCACAGTCCAACAAGAAATCATAAAAACAGTCTCGTTAGGCATCCTAGAACTTGTATTGCCACTAAAACACTGAACTTAATGATGAATGGTTACTTGAAAACAATTTAATTAAACTCAGTTGTGTATATAACTCATCTTTCCCAACAAACGTGCTGTTGCCAGTCCTTTCATATCTAATGTGTAAAGGTTTATTTATAAAAAGAAAGGTTAGAATTAAAATTGGCTAAAGAAATCAAATACACACAATAATTGCAAAAAATTAAAATGAACTAGATGGTGTTTTAACTCACATGGACAAATTAGATATCCAGGCATGATTTCACTTAGTTACGGCAGAAGCAATTGCCTATACTCCAGACAGAATACTGACAGGGAAGTCCATTAGTTATAGAGAAACATTTTCCATGTTTCCACGTGAATTAAATGTTTGTTGATGAGCCTTTTAGCTTGAATGGTCCCTTCTAGATGAGCAGGCTAAATACCTTGTGGGTTGTTATCACAGGAGCAAACATTTGAAATCCAGGTATGAGCCAATAGTAATAATTTCAAATAAAAAATGATACATGCTTACAAATAGCATGTATAATTTAGCAAATCATAAGTTACCTTCCTTGACACACTTTATATAAAATTTGTGGCAATTATATAACAGTGATAGCAACAATGAGCTATATGGTCATATTTTAATCAGATAACATCACACCTTCCCTAAGGTGGACGTTCTGTTGACTAGCAATCTTGTCTATTTGCTGGATCAGCAAAAAGCTTCTGAGGCTGCTTAAAACCAGGCTGTTTATTCAAAGTTCCTTTCTTTGTTGGTCCCTAGAGAATCTAGTTTAAACTAAAATATGAAGCCACTAGAAAATAAATTATAATCACTATACTTACTAGAGATGATACATTCAGTAACATAATAACATACACAATTTCATTCTAATATAAAGTATTCCAAGGTATCAACACTAATTCAAAAAATTTTAACATAATTCAGTAAAGATTATCTTAATACTACAAGGTTTGTTCAGGGTATTATAAGTCTATGACAAAACCTAGTCTGTTTTCTCATTGTCTTAAAATAGCCAACTAGCATGAGATTACTGGAATTGATTTTCTTCCTGAATTAATCCATGAATATAGAAAGGGATAATCTACCGGCAATTCAGATTTTAACACTGCATTATGCATCATTCCTTAAAATAAAAATACTTCCCCGGTTTCAGCTCCTTTAGCCCCAGTGTTTCTCTGCTCCATTCCCTCACCTGTGTGCACACTAACAGTATTCTGAAGGTGGCCTTTTAATGCAGACTGATGCATTTTTCTTTTTTCTTCTTGTTGCCACTGTGCATCAGGATGTGGCTAAAGTATAAAATCATTTTAAAGATGCAATTCAAAGAGTCACTGTTAAATATGGTAAGAAGTATCATTAGTAAGTTTCTGAAATCCCCAGAAAAATATAAAATGTACTTCAAAACATCTGACTATTGGTTGTTTTTCAGTATATATATCACCATATGTGCCATGCAGAGCACTGCAGCCATGAGAGAAAAATTCAGTGACATAATAACATACAATTTCATTATAATATAAAGTATTCCAAGGTATCAAGTATTCCAAGGTATATATAAATTTATAATTCAACATATAGTGAAAGGAAAGCAGTTAGCCTCCTATAGCTAACCATAACCTGCTTCAATATTTTTTCCATTTGTTTCTCTTTCTCTGAGAGCATCAGTTTGACACATTGCAATAAACATGACATTGTTCTTAATTTGCCTTTCCCCTCCTCAACTACTGCAATATTTAAAGTGTGAATCATGCATTTATATTTTCTTTATTTTTACCAAGTCATGTTTCTAGATTCTTTATGCTTTGCTACTTTACAAAACTCTAAACAAGAGCAGACTTTCTCAGTTAACTGGCAAAGCTATATTTGGGCATTGCTCTATTCAAATGTAGTGCAAAGGAATTGTAATGTAGCACTTTACATTCTAATTGTATTACTTGAGACCCCACCTTCCACTTCACCCTTTCAGTTGATGTTAGTTGTGTAGAAGGAGGTGCAGAGGCAAAAGTGGAGGATTATGGCGGGAGGGACTGTGTGCTTCCTTCCTCCCTTACCTGAGATCAAAATGCTGCAATGCCAGTGGACCTTAGGTATTAACAAAGGGTATTATAATCAGTGTAATGAAACCAGTCCCATCTAGAGTCCTGCGATGACAGAAATGGGCTGCTGTATACTGCAGTATATCCACAGAAACTAACTTTTATTTTTCTTAGTGAGTGCTCAGTAACACCACTTCCCCCCAGGGCCTGTTCCCATCTCCGTCCTTCCCCCAAGGTCCTCCTCTGACACCTCGCTGCTCTCCACCCTCCCATAAGAACCTGCCAGTCACCAAGCATTCATTCATTCATTCATTGGATGATCTCAACCACAGATTTTCATATGTGTCCTGAGTTGACTCAGAAGTCTGATCCTGGAACCACAACTCTGCTCAGAGTAGGGACAGACATTTTGTGGCAGGTCAGCTGTCTGCTGGAAGAAAGTTATTTTTCCTGCCTTCACTTTTTCTTTTCAGTTTTGAGGGCAAGGTGCTTCTCCTAAAAGTGGGCCACGACTTGATAGAGAATGTTGTGCCACTAGGTTGGGTTTGTGGCCTTCTCCTCCCTGCTTGTGACATCCATTTTTCTCAAAATACACTTTCAGTGTGTTTTTGTAGCACTTCCTCTGTCCTTTGTAACATTTTATAACAGACTACATAAAAAGCACGAACGAAGTCAGTACAAACTAAAATGTTATACTGGCAAAGACTTGTTTATACTTCTCTGCATGCTATACACCGAAATTTAAACACAATATTTATACTCTTATTGCTTTATTTTATAATTAGGTAGTAAAAATGAGAAATAAACAATTTCTTAGGAATAGTGTGCAGCTACACTTCTTTGTATGTTTGGGTCTGATTTTGTAAGCAACTAATATTTTAATGAGGTGAAAGTTGGTGGAAAGCAAAACAAATCAGATTCCCGGGTGCGGTACAGTATTTTGGAAAGGTTGAAAGCCACTGAGCTAGAGTACTGTTCTGAGACAGGGCTATATATTATCTGGCCCATCTGTGATGGACCGGGCCGGTCTGGGCACAGCTGAGGGTGTCCGCTCAGGGCGAATTGCTCAAATTCGGGGCTCCTTACAGCCCCCAGAATGGTGACCTTTCAAAACAGGCCACAAACCAGTCCCACAGAGTGCTTCAGCAGCCTGCCTGAAGCCTCACGAGCAAAACCCCTCCGACACCCCAGCAATATCCATGCCCCAGATGGCCCCGGGCCTCATACACAGGTGGGGGGTCTTAGAACCCAATCCCTCCTATCCCGAACAAGTTCTGTCCGGTTCCAAGAAACCAGCAACAGATCCCAAGTCAATTTACCCTCCGGATCTTACCCACAAATCACGCTGAGCCAATCCTTTAGCATCTAACATCTAAAAGTTTATTGCTACCAGAAAGAAAAGCATGAGAGTAAGGTTGTTAAAGGATAATACTTTACATGCATCGAATCTCCCAGTTCTCGATGCAGGCTCTAGCAGGGATGTTACAGCTGCTGGCTTAGAAATCCTTAGTTGCACATCCTAGGTTAGGATGGGTCCACAGTTCTTTCCGGCTCTTCGATCTCTGCACTGGTGCCTCTGGGAGGAAGTGCTGAGCTGAGTACCAAGATGAAGTCGACCACATGGAATATTTATACTTCCTTCCTGGTCTCTTCTTGGCTGCAGCAGGTCACCTGGCCAGCGGCCTATCCCTGTGTTCCCTGCTGGTAGCCCTTAGGTGTCAGCCCTCATTCTTGAGGTGTGTCCTTGGCCCATTGAATGCCATTGTCCCACATAGCCTTGCTAATTAGCATGTCCATAGGCTGGGCTCTGCCCAATGCTCAAGCACATGCAGAGAGACTTCCAGTCTCCATACAGAGTACAGATTCCTAACTCCACACACAGACATTATACAGATATATGAAGAGCAGATACAGAATCAGAAGAAAGTAAGCTTTTGTTTGACCCCTCACATGGCCCCCTTTGTACCACTTTTGGGCGAATACCCCCCCCATGGGTGCAGCAGTGACCTGGCTGCTCCCCTCACAATCCAATAACGTGACACCATCCCTGTCAGATGTTTGTCTAGTCTGTTCTTAAAAAACCCCCAAATGATGGAGATTACCCAACCTCCGCACATAATTTGTTCCTATGCTTAGCTACCCTTCCAGTTTTCCTAATGTATAATCTAAATTTCCTTTCTTGCAATTTAAAACTGTTACTACTTGTCCTGTCCTCAGTGGAGAACAATGTGTCACCCTTCTCAGTATGACAATTTTTTACATATTTGAAGATTTATTGTGCATCTCTCAGTCGTCTTTTCTTCAGACTAGACAAATTTAATTGTTTCAATCTTTCTTTGTAGGCCATGTTTTCTAAATCTAGCATTATGTTTGTTGCTCTCTCCTGGATTTTCTCCAACTTGTTCAAATCGTTGCCCAAAACTGAAGACAAGAATCCAACTGAGACCTTATCAGATGTGAGTAGAATGCAAGAATTGTTTATTATGTCCAGAATGATGGCTTTTTTTTTGCCACAGCCTAACATTGTTGACATATTTAGTTGTGATTCACTGTAACCTCTAGATCCTTTTCTGTAGTATTTCTTCCTAGGCAAGTCTCAGAGGGGTAGCTCTGTTAGTCTGTATTTACAAAAACATGGAGGAGTCCTGTGGCATCTGACACATCAGACCTGTGCATCTGATATAGTGGTTTTTACCCACAAAAGTTTATGCCCTAATAAATCTGTTAGGTTTTTTTTAAGGTGCCACAGGACTCCTCGTTGTTTCTTCCTAGGTAGTCATTTCCTAACTCACACCTTTGACAGGCAATTATAAGAGAGTGAGTTGAACATCCTATAATATGGACTAAATTTAATGCTGCAAGCTATGTGAACAATGAATCAGAGTTTATAGCAAAATGTATATCTTAAATGACTTAATTATGTACTGCAGATTTTATTTTATTAGGTAACACAAGTGCTAAATGTAATTCATATTGTAATTAGAGAAGACCAAACTGGACCTACTGCTGTTGATCATAGGTCTATGTACTGCAGTATTTGTGGTTTCTGCAAAAATGGATGCAAAGTTGAAATAGAGCTATATATCCATAAGTGGACAACTAACTTGACATATCTGCATTAAATGAACAATTAACTCAGCAAAAGGATACAGATATCCTTGTCAGGATGGGAAGAAGAGCAGAGGGGGGAAGAAGATAATTAAAGATTATAAATATAGTCGCAAGCAATGAGTATTCTGCACCAGTTGCAATCCCTTACTATTATGATATTCTAGGATACAGTCCTGACCATATCAGGATGAACATTTTAAATTATGCAGCAGCAGGCAGAACATACATTCCAGCATTGGACTGAAGGACAAAAGGGGCAATAAATTTTCAGCCAGTAGTCTAAAACACATTGCAGTCTCTAGAGTTTACAGCAAAACATGGTCCGAATTCCCACATAATGAAAGTTTAAGGTAATATCTTCTTTACAGAAGCTGGTAAAACTTTGGTGACAGAACATATACTTTCAGAATTATAAAACTACTTATACAGAAGCATTATGAAGATCTAAAGCCAACACTTTTGTTCCATAAGCCCTGGTCTGCCCTAGGAGATAAATTTGAAATAAGATACGCAACCTCAGCTCCATTAATTGCATAGTTTAACTCGAAATATCTTGAGTATTGGCGCTGTCCACACTGTGGGAAGTTGAAGGGAATGCGCTCTCCCTTCGACTTCTCTTACTCTTTGTAGAAGCAGGATTACCAACATCGATGGGAGCACCCTCTCAGTTTGAATTAGCATGTCTTCAATAGACACACTAATTCAAACCCCGGAAGATCGCTGTTATCTGTAGTGTAGACATGGCCTAAGAGAGTGGACAAGTGCCCAGCACTCTGCAAGTGCTACCATAACAAAGAATAATATCAATGCATTTGACACAGGACTCCAAACATCTATAGGATAGTAACAATTTTGGCCATTATTATGAAGCTAATTTAAGTTTGCATGATTATTATTTCTCTCTTGCAGCAGAGCTGAGAGGTGAAAAACCAGGAATGGAACCCCATTATATAAGAGATGGTTTCTCCCCTAAAAAGAACTCACAATTTAAAGAGAGAAGAAAAAGGAATGTAATGTACAAGCAGACAGATCATGGCAATTGCTGGCAAATGTAATGTTAATGCCTTTTTAGGGGAGTTTTAAAATGGGTGGGGGGGTTAGTGCGAGTGTGTGTGTGTGTAGGCTTATTTTAGATATGTTGATAGAATGTCTGACACTTCTTGTTATAAGTCTGTGTTTTCTCTGGTTTATAATTCTATCAAACTTTAACCATTTTGGCTGAATGTGTCCATGACAGCCATCTGCCTGAGGTTATTTTTTAAATCATTATTATTTTATTTATTTCAGCCAGGACAGTTCAGCTGTTTTTTCAGAATGAGACAAGATACAAATGTTTAAAAATTTCTGGCCACTCTATTACAACTCTAAAGCCTCCTTGCTTTGAAACAGGGACTTACACGTTTTCAGAGAGGAAGCCTTTATCTAGATTTTTTTTATCATCCTCCTGAAAATCTATCAAATTTGGCCAAGTTGTAAATCTCTGAAATCCCTCATTTTGCACATGCTTAATAGAAATGTCATAGATTTTAGCAGCTAAATTCTTTGAACATTCTATCCACACTAGGCATGCTCAATCCTGGAGCAGAGGAAGACTTTCCTTTCAGTTGAAACTGTGGTCTGATGCAGGGTATACTATACTGTTCGTAATGATCCCTTTGCTGAATCCAGGCAGCTTGGAGTAGGAAGCTGCCTGATTCAAATACAGAGAAATCAAGAGCCAGATCTGCTAGACGCAATAGTGCAGAGGAGCACAGCTGGGACAAAGGACCTGGGAGGAGGGAGACTGGGGCTGAAGCCTGGCAGGAGGGAGAGGGAAATTGCTATGAGGAGTTGGAGAGGAATATGAGTGAGCCTGACCTACAAGGAGCCTGGAAGGTAGGGTCAGGGATTGTGACTACCTGGGCAAGGAGATGAGGAGTGAGCTGGGGGATTGAGATTCAGATGAGGAGACTGGTCAAAGGAGCTGATGTTGGGAGATAACTTCAGGATTGAGATTAGGATTCAAAGGGGTCTAGAGAATATGGGGGTACAGAGGACATGAAAAAGAGAAGGGGGAGAGATAGATTGACTGAGAAGACAGGAATGGGGAAGTGGGACTGGTTAAGCATGCAGACTGAGACTGGTATGGCAAATTAAGGTTGGACGGTCTGCTTTAACTCTGGCACTTCACAACTATTCAGTGTTTGATTTTGCAATTTAAAAAAAATAATTTAATATTGCGTTTTGTGTATAATTACATTACACACAGCAGACCTAGACATGGAATGACTTCTAGCCTAGTACTAATCTCCTGTGCCATTCAGTCTTCCTTAGTGCATAGGATGAACTTGAGATGTCTGGTAAAACATTATCGAATACAGCACTCATTTGAACATGTTTCTAATACAGAATATAATTTAAGCTGTAAAATCCATGAGAATTATATAAAATGGAACTAAATTGAATTTACTGTTAGAAAATTTACATGTCTCAAAGATCCACATATAACTTTGAAGAATAGCATTTAATTGTGGAAAATTCTGCAATTAGTTTTAAAAAGCTTTACTTTAATAAAGACATGAAAAAAATGGATTCCCTTTTTCCTGGTGTCAGAGATAAGAATTCAGTAATGGATCTAATATAATACTCTGTTCTGTTTCTTATCACCATATTCTCTCCAATATTTAAGAATTCTCAGAACTGAAACAGAAATGTTAATCCTTTCCTGAATGTCACCTGTACCATAAACTCACCTGATTCAGAATCAGAGGGGTAGCTGTGTTAGTCTGGATCTGCAAAAGCTACAGGGAGTCCTGTAGCATCTTATAGACTAACAGATGTATTGGAGAGTAAGCTTTCATGGGCAAAGGCCCACTTCGTCAGATACATGCATGCATCTGACGAAGTGGGTCTTTGCCCATGAAAGCTTATTCTCCAATACATCTGTTAGTCTATAAGGTGCTACAGGACTCCTTGTCACTGATTCAGAATGTAACCCTGAATGCTAGTAGTGCTCTGAGATATCTATTGCCAGTTCAGTTGACACCATTTTAAATGCTTTCCTTACAGGCCCGGCCAAAGAGTTTGCAAGGCCCAAGGTGGCATGTTGGGGTTGGCTGCACTGCATGGCTGGGTGGCTCCCAGACAGGGCAGCGAGCGAGCAGTTGAGTGGGCGGGTGCCAGGCAGGGCAGGGCCCTGAAGGCGAGGGGCCCAAGGCAACTGCCTTGCTAGCCATACCCTAAGCCTGGGCCAATTTCTTTAGGTTTTTATTGTGGGTGAAATTTGTCATTTAACAGAAGGCTTGTGAAAGACTCTCCATGCTATGAAAATGAGTGGTCCCATGGCACCTTAGGGTGCATCTACACAGCAGCCTGAACTCGAAATAAGATACACAATTTGCTCTATGCAAATTGCCTATCTTATTTCAAATATATTTCAGAATAGGCTATTTTGAAATCTGGGGTGTCTACACAGTGCCAAATTTCAAAGTAATGCACTATTTTGAGACATCTCTTAACTCTCATGGAATGAGGGTTACAGGGATGCTAAAATAGCATGCCTGTTATTTTGAAAAATATTTCAAAATAATGAGTGGCTTATGTAGACGTGGGATAGCTATTTCGGGATATCCCGAAATAACCATGTAGTGTAAACTTACCCTTAGAGATTATCCAAAATATATAGAATCATGAGCTTTCATGGGCAAAACTGACTTCATTCCACTCCAATTCATCTGATGAATTGGGTTTTGCCCACAAAGCCTCATGATTCTATATATTTTGGTGAGTCTCTTAAAGCTACAGGACTACTCATTGTTCTTAAAGTTTCAGCCTAACACAGCTACACCTCTGAGAAGTTTTTTTCTCTCCATATTATGGAAGCTCTATGGTACTTCCACAGGGGTTGCAGAGGTTCTCTGTGCACCCAAAAGCTTATAGAAAAATGTAGAATGCAGTGGACAAATTAAAATGTATCACTGGGGGTAAGGCTACACTAGCTCATTAGTTCGAGCTAGGTAGTCTAATGAGGGCAACCTGCAATGAGGGGTAACAGTAGTTCGAATTAGGATCTTTAATTAGAACTACCTAGTCCGTGCCGCGTGTAGCCACGGGCACGGAGTTCAGACTAAGGGGGATTTAAAAATGGCAGCGCCCGGGAAGATGCAAATGAAGCCCGGGATATTTAAATCCCGGGCTTCATTTGCAACTCCGGTTGCCCTCATTAGACTACCTAGCTCGAACTAACGAGCTAGTGTAGCCTTACCCTGGGTTAGTTAAAAAAAAAACCTATAGAAAGATTAGCAATTTCATTTAAAAGTTTCTTAGAGACATTTCTATATAGTGTTATTAAATTTCCATAGGGCCACATATATTTGATCCCTATTCAATTCCATACGACTTTCCAAATTGGGTATACCAACACTAAGAATTCTGTGGCGATTCAGATCCTTATAATTAAGTGATGGCATTTTCATGATGAAACTGATAAATGAATATTACCTTGCTTTTAGAGCTTAATTCTCCTAATACTTTTTTCAGAGTTCCCTCCTGTTCAAACTGTAGAAGTAGTGGAATTAATTACAAGAAAAACAACTGTCTTTAATAAGCTTAAAAGTAATCTGAATTTGTATCTGAATGAGCAACTGAACCATCTTATATGAGAATTATATAAAGTCCTCAAGTGCAACATGTCTCTTCAACAAACTATTGCAAAATAATATTTTTTCATACAAATATTTAGCACTAAGCTAAACAACTGATTTCACTGGCTGCAGAAATGTATTTCTTAACAGATGATAATCATTTCACTACTTTTCTTGTCCTGGGATAATCCATTCTCTACACTCCTTTGTTTTATAACCCAAGAACACGCATATTCAAGTGGGCAGAATTAATGTTGCACATAAAACATAATTCTGCCATTTGCTAACCAAGTGCCATACTTGACTTTGAAACATGAATAATTTTTTAAAGGTAAGTGTTTTTGATGCAATTATAAATAGATTTAGGGTTACCATATAGGCTGTTAACTATAACTTATACAATCAAAGAAATTCATCTTCCTCAGTTTCATTCTTTATATTCAGTCTAATTTACCTTGGCTGATGGTTTTATACCATTACTCTTAATAATCTTCTTTAGATGACGCTAAGTCAATGTAACATACACATTTGGATAAATAGACTCTGAGTGTGGTGTATTACATGCCATCTTTTTAGTCTTTCCATGTAATCACTTTAGAGCTTTAATCATTTTTTTTTGCCCTTCTCTGAATTTCTTAGGTATACTTTTGGCCCTGAGCTGCTCAGCATAATAACTCAGATGTCATTTTACCAGTGCTGGTTAGGGTGCTGTTGCTTCACTAGTCCATGATAAGCCTATGTATGCATCACAGAAATAGCAACTCTATGTTCTTTAATTATTAAACAATTAATATTATTCATTGTAATTGGCTAAATAAAATATATGGTAAAATCCTAACTTTTAATAGATTACACACTGCTGCTGTGCTTAGCAGTGGGAGAAGTGTTAGGATAGTATAGGTTTAACCTCTCTAGTCCAGCACCATCAGAACCTGACTGGTGCAAACCAGAGAATTTGCTGAACCACATGAGGTCAATGTTACCTAGCAGCATTACCAACACTTCCACTGCTTACTGGGCTTTTAGAAGACAGCTGGGGTAAATTAGAGCTAAATAACAGCACAGAACATTGAGAGCCAGGACTGCTGGCTGTAAACAAACTTTATGGGACCACGGGAAACTTAGTCACACCTGTGATAAGTGGACATTCAGCTAACTAAAATCATGATGGATCACGGATGTTCCTGGACCAGACAATGCTGGACTAGAGGTTCAACATGTAATAGTTAGCCTTTTTGACCTGAGCAACTAGCCAATAATTTTGAGGTTTTACAGATTGATGTGGTTAGGAGGAGAAACAACTGATGTAGGCAAGTTTTTTGATACAGTCCTGTTTATTTATAAAAAATGTACAAGGCTCTGTTTCCACAAACACACAAGGAACCAAAGAAAAGAAGAGAGACTTTTTTTTTTTTTTTTTTTTTTTTTTTTGCTTACAGCATCAAGTCTCCTTCAGGTATGCTGTCCCTGTGAAGTCCATTCTTGTTAGGACTTCTGCTAGGAGGAAATGCTTAAAAGCTATGTACTGGTTCCAAAAGAGGGAGTCCATCATACTACCTGTATACTAAAACAATTTCATTGCCACCCAGACAAATAAAAATTTGCTGCAGGTGCTCAACCCTTCTGATGATCAGAACACTCATTTAGGTGTCAAAATATGGGTTTCAGGCTTAACTTCAGGCAGGTAAATTTGAAAACGTTGACCACTGAGAGCACAATAAAGGTGAGAGATACAGTATAAGGAAGGCTACAAAATCATGAGAATATTAAAAAATAACTTCTCTCCTACTTATTGCATGGAATTTGAAGAAATTGAGGGCCTTCTGTTTGCTTTTGTTTTCAAGAAGTGTAGAAATAATGAAAACATCAGTTATTCATCTGTTAAAGAATTAAAGCATTAAAAAAATAAGATTAAAATTCCTATTGAAATTGTGATGAGGCAGAGAAACAGAAGGGACTAAAAAGAGCCTTTAGGACCAGCGAGCCCTACCCCATCATACCTTCAACCAATGCCAGGCCTTCAGAGGAGAGAAAAGAGAGAAAGTGGTTTAGTTTGGGACTGACTGATGAAGAAGGAGGAGCTATCTTTCTCCCTCCATGAAGGGAAGGCTCATGCCAGCCAAGCAAGGGCACCATTTCTGGCACATGGAGGCGGAGGAGGGGGGCAGCAGCAGTGCACTCCAGGATGTGGCTTGCTTTTCATCTCCTTCCCTGGATGCTAAGGGAGTGAGGGGAAAGTGCTTGCATTCTGAGCTCCCTTCACCAGACAGGTGTGAGGAGCATGCAAGGAATGCAAACACTTTCCCCTCACTCCCTTAGCGTTCGGGATGAAAAGCTAGCCCTGTCCTACCCCTGCCCATGTGCTCAAAATGACGCCCTTGCAGCCTAGTCAGCTATCTCCCTGGCCAAAAGATACAGAGAATGAGGTGAGCACTCACCTAAGACAGAACTGAGTGACCTTGTTGGGTTTTGGTCCTGTTATGGGAGAATAAAACCCATTTTGTGTGTCCAGCAACCGCTACCTAAAAACCCACCACTACATATTAGGAATAATTTTTTAGAATTCTGAAAAGTAAAGCCCAAAAGCTGTATGATTGATTGTCCCATTCTGCCATTCAGAGTCTTAAAACTGCAGAGTTCATGCACCATGAAAATGCCAGGAATGTTTGGACCATAGGCCTTGGTTTTTAAGTTCTCCCACATATATGTTTTATTGTTATGACTAGGAATGCTTTGATAAGAGAGAATTAGTAAATTGCTGAAGCTAGGAGAATTTGGTGACCCACTGGGGGGTTACTGTGGTAACCCACTATGAGTTATGTGCTTTGTTTAAGTGATCTATTAAATATGAATGAAAAAGAATACACTGTGAAGCAGTCTTAAGGAACTTTTATTTGAGCAAAGAGCAAACACTTACACTCTCCCATAGCTGTATGGGAAGAGGGCCCCGGGAAGTCCAGGTGTTGATCACTCAAAGCCATCTCAGATTTTGAGTAACTAAAATTTGGGGTACTTTGAACCTATTGCGATCGCCTATATTTATGTGTGCTTGAGACATAATACAAAGTTCTGAGTGAAGGTATTGTTTGTATCAGTCATTTATCATATAGAGGAGCGGCGTCTCCATTGTTTCATGCCTGACACTGCCCAGAGAAAATAATTTAAGTTACTACAGGTTTGGGGTTCTGAAAACCTCAGCTAAAAACCCTGCTAAATGTACGACTGCCTCAAATTGGAGCAACCTGGGACCACAGTGGGACACTACACAATATCCATGAGGGGGGACTCCTCAAGCCACCACTACAACTTGGACTATAGGGCTCATGCCCAAACTGAAGGGGCTGTGGTAGAAAGAGGCTCTGGGTACTGAATATAGACTCTCTGCCGGGATCTCTCTACTCTCTACTTACACAGGGCCTTGGATTGGGATGCAGCAAAGTCCTTTTACCTCTCTCCACCCTTAAAGACTGAGACCAAGCAGGGAACTGGAAATCCCGCATTCCCACCAGCTGTCCAACCCTCCAAGCCCCCTGTTACAGGAATCAATAGGAACACTGAATGTCTAAGGTTTAGGTTCAAAATATAGGTAGTTCAAAGCTTACAAATACAGTTTTATCATTTATTCCAATAGAGCAGAACATCAGAATTTCCAACACCTCAGGAATGAAACTAAAATATTTGTAACTCTGAAAAAAATGTGCCTTCAAAAGTTTACAACTCAACATTGACTTCATGCGGCTTTGAACCCTTACTCTGCAGAAGCAAAATGCTGCTTTAAACTATCTTAATTTAAATTAAACACAGAAGCAGTTTTCTTGTCAAATCTTTTAAAATGTTTCCTTTATGATTAATACAGTATTGTATTTGTTTTTTTCCCCTACTGCTGCTGATTGTGTACTTCCAGTTCTAAATGAGGTATATGGATGATCATAACACTGATGGTTGTTCATAACTCTGGTGTTCGTAACTCTGAGGCTGCACTGTATTTTTTTTTTATGGTACAAAATGCACTTTTTATAGGTGCCCTTATTCTGTGGTTTCTGGTCACAACATTCTAGTCAAATGTTATATGTCAAATGTTAGTGTTCAAAACTAAAAGCATTTCCCTGTCTAAAGTAATACTGTGTAATAAATCTTTATAGTAATATAGCACTAAACCAAGAATAATGGTGAATTAATATTTAACAACCTGCCCAAAAGTACTAAGGAAAATATTATATGCATTTGTAACCTTTTTAAAGGTTGCAAGAACAATAGGAGCTTTATTTGCATATTGCTATTTGAATCTGCAACCATCCACATTAATAAAACATCAAATAATACCTCATGTAAAATGCATTCTCCTACAAGTTTCACAAGATGAAGATTTTAAGACTTCCTGTGCAAATGCTGAAGAATATAGAAAAGACATAGGATAGAGATTCATCTAGTGTAAATCAGCTTAGCTACAGTGAAGTGAGAGGAGATAGTTTGAATTATGTTAACTAGGACATGGTCCCTAGTCTCTGTCTTGAAAAGTTTACAGAGGTAGATTGGGGTGCTAAAATAACTAGGTTTCCCTTATGCAACAGTCCGGTAAGATTCCAAAGATGTTTCGAACCATCCTATAGATTTGCTAAACAATTATACCTTGTGTGGCAAGGTCCGTTTCAGGGTCTCCGGTTGTCCCCCTTTTCCTTGCCTTGCTATTGAACCTTGGGGTTCCTTACCCCACCTAATGTCTCTCCTTCACAGGTGCCCCGTCCCCAACGTCACCCCTAGTTCATTCCTGGTCGCCAACAACTGTCTGCGTTGGCCCACGTCCTCCGGTCAATGCCCTCTGGTGCCTTGGTCCAGGAGGCTGGGTGTCAGTCCTTCCAGCTCCTCTGCTACGGCGGTGTCTCTTCTGCAGGAGGGAGCACAACCAGTCCCTGCTCTCTCCCCTGTTCTCCTCCTCCCCTGCCTTCTTGAACTCCCCACTCTGCGTGGCCCAGTGTCCCCACGCTGCGGATGTGCGGCAGCCCCAGAGTCCTAGCACTGCCTTGTTCGGGGAGGGTAGCTTCTGTGCAGGCGCGGCAAGCTCGGCGTTCACCTGCCAGGGCATGCCGACAAGCTGCACTTGGGCGGCTTACAGTGTGGGTGTGTGGAACCCCATCACACATCTCCCCCCTTAGTGTCTCTGTACTCCCCCCCGTTCCACTTTCACATCGAGATAAGAAATCTGCATTCCCATGGGTCTGCCCCGATCTATGCAGGACTTGAAATTTATACTGTTGTAAGAATAAATATCACTTCATTATGCGCAGGTTAGTCTCTTTCATGGTTTGGATCCATTTTAACAGTGCATGGTCAGTTATCAACTGGAAGGAGTTTCCCAGCAGGAAGCACTGCAGTGATTCCACTGCCCACTTAACTGCCAACGCTTCTTTCTCTATGGTAGAGTATAGCTGCTCCCAGGGTATTAGCTTGCGGCTTATATATAAAATGGGGTGTTCCATTCCCCCATGTTCTTGGGACAACACGGCCCCTAACCCCAAGTTCGACGCGTCGGTTTGCACTAGTAAGGTCTTGGAAAAATCCGGCTGGGACAATATAGGGGCCTGCGTGAGCCACTGTTTCAACTGTTGAAATGCTTCCTCACATTGTTCCATCCACCACACTTTCTGGGGCTGCCCCCCCCGTCAGGTCTGTTAACGGCGCCGCCACCGTGGCGAAGTGCGGTATAAACCGCCGATAGTATCCGGCCAAACCCAAGAATTGACATACCTGCTTTTTCATGGTGGGTCTCCAATAGTTCCTCATGGCCTCCACCTGGGGCTTCAGTCATCCCCGGCCTACGATATACCCCAGATATGTCACCTCTGACCTTCCAAATGTGCACTTGCTGGGGTTGGCTGTTAACTGCTTGTCTGCCAAGGCCTTGAGGATGGCTCGAATGTGCTGTAAGTGTTCCTCCCAGGACTTACTATAAATGACGATATCGTCTATATAGGCTCTGGCATACATCTGGTGGTCATACAAGATTTTGTCCATTAAATGCTGGAATGTTGTTACCACCCCATGGAGCCTGAATGGCATCTTTAAAAAATGGTACAACCCAAAAGGGGTGGCAAAGTTGGTCTTCTCCTGAGAGGCAGGAGTGAGGGAGATTTGCCAGTATCCCTTGGTGAGATCAGTCATGGACAAATACTGGGCCTTGACTAGTGTCTCCAAGAGCTTGTCCACCCTCGGCATGGGGTACGCGTCAAAACGCAAAATAGCGTTGACTTTTCGGAAGTCAATACAGAACCTCAATGAGCCATCTGCCTTTGGGACCAGGACTATGAGGCTCCTCCACTCACTTCGCGATTCCCAGATCACCCCCATCTTCAGCTTCCCTCCCGTATGGGGTCCCACAGCTTCTTCGGTAAAGGTCAGAGGGGTTCATGTACCTTTTGCCCCAGTGACTTGCCAAGGGTGTCTTTCCCGGCTGTGTTGAGAGGATAGTTGTAAATTCTCATAGAAGGGCCCTCACCTCCTCCTTCTCTTGCACTGTCAGGTCAGCTTCTAGCGAGGCGTCTTCTGGCATCTCTAAGTCCCCTCTCCATGGTCCTAATTCTGGCTCTGACTGTTGTAGTGTGATCAGCAGGCCCTCTTGTGGCTTCCATCTCTTGAGTAAATTCATGTGGTAGATCTGTGTGTTCTTGCGCCTACCCGTTAGTTTGATTTCATAGTCTACGGGGCCCACTTGCTGGAGGACCTCATACAGTCCTTGCCACTTGGCCATTAGCTTTGACTCGGCGGAGGGCAATAGTAGTAGGACTCTATCCCCTGGAGCAAATGTACAGAGTTTCGTACCCCGATTATAATATTGGGCCTGTTTTTCTTGGGCCCGTAACAAGTTTTCTTTAGCTAACTCGCCCGCCACCTGTAGCTTTTTCCTTAGATCTAGAATATAGGGTATTTCCCCTTTTACCTGCAACTCCTGCCCCTCCCAGTTCTCTCTGAGTAGATCCAGGATCCCCTTGGGCTGCCTCCCATATAATAATTCGAAAGGGGAGAAGCTGGTTGATGCTCGGGGTACCTCCCTGAATGATGGCCTGTGGGCGTTTGTCGGGCTGATAATTTTCTGCCCTGAACCGCTGCCTAAATGTCTTCAGGGTCAGTCCCGCCTGGTCTAGAATGGCCTCTTTGACCTTGTGGTAGTGCAATGTCTGCCCCTGGTGGATAGCCCCCTATATTCCAACTGGGCCGGGCCCGTGAGATACGGGGCCATCAGGGTGGCCCAATGGTCCTCTGGTCACCGTGCCACAGTAGCCACCCTTTCAAAAGTTACTAAAAATGCCTCAGGGTCATCCCTGGGGCTCATCTTCATGAGTCTAAGGGGCAGCGCCAGAGCCAAGCCCATCCCTGGCCCCTCTAGAGGCAGCCCTCCTAGGCCTGAAAGAGTTAAGATTGAAAATGAAAATAAAAATAGGTGGATGAGCTGAGCGTGTGACATAGCCAGCATAACAGGGAGCAGGAGAGAAAAGCTGGAAGGAACTAAGCTGTACTATAAAGGGAAAACATGGCAGTGAGGAAGAGGAGAAATTTGGAAGAAAGTGATATGAAACCTGAAGGGTGAGAGGAAATAAAGGAAAGGACACTGTATCAGAATTGTCACATGGACATAGTCGGGAATTTGTCAATGTGAGGAGTGGAAGGAAAAGGATCTGAAGAGAAAGGAGATAAAGGAAATGATCTGAAGAGCAGGAAGAGTAACTGGAGGGAGGAAAGTGAAACAGGAAAGGAGAAGAGCAAGCCAGTAGCTTGAAAATGAGTTGAGGAAACCAAACGAGGATTAGAAAATGGTGGGGAGAAAAAAGGGGAAAGATGAGAGTGAAAGCAAGGAGTGATATAAAAAAAGATGCTGGTAAAGTAAAGTCTATTAGTGAAATACATACCAAAATTCAAGTGATGTAACAAATGGCCCAATACAGAAATTGGATGATCCAAACATAAGATAAGTTAATATAATTGCAGAGGCAGAGAGAAGAGAGGTGCTGGGGTGCTATCAAAAGTAAAATAACAAAGGGAATGTATGCTGTCAGGGCACCATATAAGGTCCTAGAGGGAAGATACTTGTAGGCTTGGGATCTAGTAGTTGCATGAGGCCCATGACAGCTAAGCGTGTTTATGTTCACCGCAGAAGCCCAATAGCCTCCCCTTTGTTCTAGTTTCTGATACCCATCACTCCTTTCCATTCTTAAATTTTCCACTTTCACTTTTCTGTAGTTTCCCAAGCCTATCCAGCCCATTCTCTTATCACTGCAACTGATGTGTAACTTTCAAGGTCAGGACATCTTCACCAAGCTGTTACTTTTGAGGAATTAGTTGATCAGTGAAGCAGAAATTATGATTCAGAAGTCCAGAAGGATTTGACAGATCATTTTCACCATCCTATTTATCTTGAGAGCATTACACTTTGGGTAGGAGTAATGTCTAGTGGAAGTAAATCAGCACATATGCTTTTGCTAGTAGAGTTGCACCAGTTTGGTTGATATTGCAGTAAGTTGTACATAATTCCTGAACTCTAGAAATGTTGAAGTTCTCACTATACAATATTGTATACTTTATATTTTTAAAAGCTGTTTAACATACACAGATCCCATTTATGTAAGTGTTATTTGTAGGGGCTCAGCATTACTTACCACTAACAGCACTTTCATTAATGTACTTCGATTACTTTGTTCTCACTATGTGTTTGTTTCTCTGTTAATAGCAATAATACACACCCAGACCCACCCATCCACCCTCTCTACTATTACTACAAGACGGGTACATAACTGCTTGGATAAATATTCCCAGAGAGTGGGGAAACAAGTAGGGTTCCACAGTAACCAGTTTTGGGACCAGTTCGGTTCAATATCTTCATTAATGTATTAGAAATTGGCATAGAGAGTACATTTAAAAAGTTTGCAAATGATACCAAGCTGGGTGGGACTGCAAGTTCTTTAGAAGATATAATTATAGTTCAAAATGATCTGGACAAACTGAAGAAATTGTCTGAGGTAAACATAAAATTCTATAAGGACAAATGCAAAATACTCCACTTAGGAAGGAACAATCAACTTCACATGTACAAAATGGGAAATGACTGCCTAAGAAAGAGTACTGCAGAAACGTATCCAGGGTCATAATGGGTTACAAGTTAATTATGAGTCAATAGTGTGACACTTATGAAAAAGCAAACATTATTCTGGGATGCATTAGCAGGAGTGTTGTAAGCAAGACATGAGAAGTAATTCTTCCAAACTATTCCGTGCTGATTAGGTCTCAACTAGGGTATTGTGTCCAGTTGCTGGTACCAAATTTCAGGAAAGATGTGGACAAATTGGAGAAAGTCCAGAAAAGAGCAACAAAAATAATTAAAGGTCTAGAAAACATGACACGTGATGGAAAATTGAAAGAATTGTGTTTGTTTAGTCTAGAAAAGAGAAGATTGAGAAGAAACATGGTAACAACTTTCAAATATCTAAAAGTTAATAGTTACAAGGAGGAGAGAGAATAATTACTCTCCTTAACCTCTGATGATAGGGCAAGAAGCAATGGTCTTAAATTGCACCAATGGAACTTTAGATTGGATATTAGGAAAAACTTCCTAACTGTCAGGATAGTTAACAACTGGAATAAAATGCCCTGGGAGGCTGGAGATTATTAAGAGGAGGTTAGACAAACACCTGATAGGGATGGTCTAGATAGTGCTTGATCTTGCCATGAGTACAGAGACTGGACTTGATTTCCTCTTGAGGTTCCTTCCAGTTCTATAATTCTATGATCTACAATGCAGAAGAAAAAAAATAATTTAGTCATGCTCTACAGCTGGGTGAGTGAAGTGATTAAATTGCCTCTTGATCAGAGGAGGTGAAGCTAGGTCTTGTAATCAGACTGTGGGAGATACCACAAAGGGATAGAAGCCTTAGACTAGAGAACGATGTTGTTCTGAGAAGGATGGAAGTGGTATTAGTTTGAAGGTTTATCTTTCTTTCACTTTGATTTGTTTGTGTCATGCTGATAGGGATTTACACTTTCCTTTTCTGTGGCTGAAGGGCCAAGCCATAGAACACTCCAAGGGAAGTTGGGAAAAGACAAAAGCTATGAAAGATCATTGTAAGGCTGAGGAAGAGCATAGTAAGGAGTACTAGAAATGAAAATTCTAATCAGTGCTGTGACCAGAGATGAGGGGGTGACTGTGAGGTAAGAATGATTCTATAAGTGAGGTTAAAAAAGCACTTTACCTCAAGCAGTATTTTTGGTAGCTATGGATAGAGAACAAATATTCAAGAGGATTTAATCAGTGAAAAACAAGTAGCTCTGGTGTTTATAATTGGTACCAGGATACAACTGAGATATAAACAGCTCTTTAATAAATTCCTATTAGTTCCTAGTTTGTGTGCAAATTTAGTCCATAGTGATTGAAAATTGTTACCACCTGCTGCCTGTTCTTTATCCTAAGTAAAATGAGTTTAGTGGGCTCATAAATCTAGCTTCCAGTTGTCCCCATTACAAAACTACTTAAACTGGCAGTAATTGTTGCCCTTCTAAAAGTCTGTCAAATATCAACTAAAAAGGTGATTTAAAAAAAAATAACAATGTAGTGTCCAGTTCCTTTTAATTGTAGTGTCATATAGATAATGAATGTTTGGGCACTAGATGGATGTTCATGAAATGCTCGTGACTCCCCAACGTCTATTAAATATTTTACAGATTAATACGTGTCCAAAAATTTGAATCAGAATAGCTTATTTTGTCACTCTTGGGGGTGAAGTCCTAACCTCAATTAAGTTAGAGCTCTAATTCCCACTGATCTGAATGAATCTTGGATTTCTTACTTCCATTTTAAAATGTTATAATTGTGAGGCAGATAGGTCTTTTTGTAAAAATTGAAACACAAAATGTTGTGTGTGGGAGTGTTCTGATCAAGCTGAAGTCGAAACTTTCTCCCAGATTTGTGACAAAAATCTTCTCAAAGTTGAGATATTGAATTCTAAAATATAAAGGGGAAGTTATAGGAAGGAATTACTCTCTGTAGGCATGAAAGCAGGACAAGTGTTTTCCTATGATTACAATTTCCACTGTTTTCCTAGCTTTTCATGTTTGAAATTAGATTTGACTAGGGTCTTTTTAGGGTGATTGACATAATGCATACGGGCTTACCCATGACTTCAAACGGCTTAGAAAATCTATGGACATTGAGTGTATTGAGAGATGTGGATTTTGAGACAAAGTGATTGTAATGGGGAAGTTCATCATGACACCAGTTACCTCATTCTGATTTGCCAGGACAGTCCTAAGAAGACATAAGGAGGATGAGGCAGCCAGGTCACCAATTTCAAAACTGATTGAAAGGAAGAGGCCTTGCAGTTGGCTGGCTTGTTTGCCTCTGGGTTGTTTGTCTGCAGTGGCTGCTGCTGCAACCATCATTTGCTGGCCTCTGGTTATTCAGTGACCCCATTGCTGACAAAGTGGCCTATGCTTCCTCTATTTCCCAACTTATTACCAAAGGGTAGGAGTCCAACAACGTGCAAATTATAAGGTTTGACATCTAAAAGAAAGACATTTCTAACCAAACACTGAATTTGTCAACATAAATCATCACAGCCATAAAATCACCCACTTAACATTCTATCAGCTTTCCTGAAGTTGAATTAAACCACAAAGTCACTACAGTTATTGGACACAAGTATCAACCTTAATTACTAGAGGCATCCCTCTATCTTAGCATTCTTGCACTTGTGTTTTAAAACTCAAGTTGATGGCCGGTATGGGGGAAAAGTGTAAAACACACAAGTTATTTGAGACCGTCACCTACAGAATAGTTACTCAGATACCTAAAACAACTTTGATAGCCTATGAATAGTAAATATAAAAATCTGTTATTCTGAATTGTTTCCATGTAATCCAGTGTTGAAGGGGGGTGGGGAAGACAAGAGGATAATTTGGACAGGCTGCTTTAAATGGTTTCTGTGCTTTAATTTCAACATCAGCTTCAACCTGGGACTGATTTCATCCTCTCTGTATCTATCAGCTGTTTGGATAGAATATCATTTGACATTGAGACTGATGATAACTTTGGGGGCTGATTGCTACCTTCCCAAATCATTTTATAGAGCATCTAACAAATTATTGGTTTACTTTATATTGTTAATCAACATAACTGGATTAATCTTCTGGTAACCTAGTTTCCTTGCATTTGATTTAGTCTTAAATATGTATTTAATTTTATACTTTTTGCAGAATTATTTAGCCTGTTAACAATATATATAAAATAAGAATCCAACTGATATTTGGATGTTTCATCCTTTGACATCAGAGCTCTGGACCTGAATCTTCCTTGATTAAATACAAAGCGGTTCTCTGACCCACTTATTGGTAATCTGTAAACCTGCCCCTATAATCTTTGAGAACTTGTGCATGCCGTGGAATACTGTTCCTTTTTTGAAGGAAAGTTGACTTAGCTTACAAACAGAAATGACCAATATATGTGGGTTCTGGCACCTTTCGGGGCCTGTTGCACTGGTCAGTCTACAGGCTAGTGAGTTCCCTATAATAAGTCTAGACTCTACACAGTGTCATCAATAAATGGAAAAGATTGTCCACTTTGATCAATCACACACCACACATTAGAGCTGGGAAAATACTGAATTATTCATTTACAGCTATTGTTAATAAGTAACAGTGACATGTATGCAGTGAATACTTTATCCAACCAAACCTATCATAAAAAAAATGAATAGTTTATGATGAATCTTTTTGAACAAACCACAGGTGACCAATTATTTGTTCAAACAATTCTATGAAGACTAACCAATATTGCATAGATTCTTAGAAATGTGAATAGGTTTCTGAGGAATAAGTCAACAAACTCTATTGTCTGGGCAATGTAGAGACACCTATTCTATAGTTATACAGACATAAAAGCATGGAAGTTCCTCTGGACGCTACATTCCTATAATTGAAAACTAAGTGCTGCAACTAATTAGATATTTGAGTGACTAATACAAATATTTTAGTCAATTAGGGTACGTCTAGACTACATGGCTCCATTGATGGAGCCATATAAAGTAGTTTACTTGGCATAGTCAAAGAAGCGGGGATTTAAATAATCCCCGCTTCATTCAAATAAAAATGGTTGCTGCACTGTGCTGACAATCAGATGATCCGGCACAGCGCGGCAGTCTAGATGCGGCGTGGTCGACAAGGGAAGCCTTTGTCGACCACTCCGGTATGCCTCGTGAAACGAGGTTATTTAAATCCCTGCTTCTTTGACTATGCCAAGTAAACTGCTTTACAAGGCTCCGTCGATGGAGCCATGTAGTCTAGATGTACCCTTAGACAATTCATACATAGTCATGGATATTTGACTTGGTTTTGAAGAGAAAATTTAAATGTTCAGCCCTGCCAGGTGACCAGTTGAACAGGATTTTTTTTTTTTTTTTTTTTTTTTTTTTTACTTTAGACAATACAACATACCAGGAAAACGGTCTGTGGAAAGAGCATGGTTTTAAAGCATTAGGCTTTTCCTATAGAGGTGACTAGTTCTATAGGCCAATCCTTACTCTGCTTGGTAATTTTGATTCCTTTTTGTATTTGTCAATTGTGGCAAACATGAGAGGGATTTAGAGATTAGCAGTGTGTGCCCTCTGGTGGCTGGATTTACCATGAGAACATATCACTAACAGTAATGCTGAGATGTCAGGGAAAGCTCTCATTGCCTGTAAGCAGCAGTTCTCTTGTGTGTGTGTGTGGGGCGGGAGGGGGGGGGTGCGTGGGTGTGTGTGCAGAGAATAGAGCTTAAACAGACTGTGAAAGTTTTTGATCAGTAAGGCCTTGCCTGAATGAGTGAGGGCTTACTGGTATAGTTATACTGTCAAACCCTAGATTCATAGCGTATGTCTACACTACAGTGTTATTTTGAAATATATTATTTTGAAATAGTTATTTCAAAATAGCTTATTTTGAAATAACACGTCTACACACAAAATGCATTTCGAAATAGCATTTTTCTATTTCGAAATAGCGCGTCCACACTGAGTGGACTCTGAATCGCATTTAAGGCCAGCTGGAACCAGTTCCGGCAGGGCACCAGGTCAGGATTTACTGTATGGGGCTGCCGCCTGAGGCTATCTGAGGTCTGTGCTTAAAGGGACCCCCTCCCAGACAGCTAGTTCTCAAGTTTCCCTGCTTGCTTGTCTACCTCAATGAGGGAGAGCAAAGCATTTTGTCTCTGTGTGCTCTGGTTGCCCTCACTCGGGATACCACAGCACTCTGCAACATGGAGCCAGTGCTGCCTCTGGGCACTCTGGTGCTTCTCTTGCACATGTTGCGGTGAGCCTGGCTGCACTTTCTGCAGGCTGCCATCCAGGAGGTCCATCGGGGGGCTGTCAGTATCCAGGAGGCCCTGCGGGAGAGCTTCCACCCTGAGGAGCACTAAGAGCCTTCTGGTATGCCCCACTGGGAGCTTGTGCCTCATTCCTCCCTCACATCCTTCCACTTACCCCTCCTTAACCCCCCTTCCTGATGTAAAATAAAATACACATATTTTCATGAACACAAACTCTCTTTATTTAACAAAACTGGGGGGGAGGGAATGAAACTCTGGTGAGACTGGGGAAAGGAGGCGGGAGAGGGGAAGAAAGAGGGTGTGAGAGGGGAGGGGGAAACCTGGGAGGAGGGAGCTGGAAGGGGAAATCAAGGGGAAGAAGGGGGAGGGGAAGCTCAGGGCTGAGGGTTGGAGGTCTCGCTGGACCAACTTGATTGTCATTCAGACCTGCTCCTGGCTTCACATGTGGCCTTTGGAGGCCAGGCTGGCAGCTATTCTGCCATAGACGGCCGTGTTCCTCCATCTAGTGATCATGGACGTTGGGGGCATCCCCCTCAAACCTGAATAAGGTCCATGATCTCCACCCTGGACCAGAAAGGCGCCCACCTTCTCCAGGCCCTGGCAGGCTTCTGGGAGCTGGCAGACTGCTCTTGGGGAGCGATGGAGGGCTGGCTGCCAGTGGCTTGCTGGCTCATGTTCTGGGGCCACTGGGTCATGGACAGTGACTGCTGGCCCTGGGCTGGCAGGCTTGGAGCTGGCGCAGGCACTATGGCCAGAGTCAACCCCTTTAAGGACTCCGGGGAGGAGGGAGAGAGAGGAGTGTTCTTGGATGAGGCTGGAGTGGCCACCAGGGCACCCTGGGAAGGCTGGAGGCCCCCTATTTCGAAATAAGTGTCTACACAGCACTTACTTCGAAATAGCTATTTCAAATTTGGCATTATTCCTCGTAGTATGAGGTTTACCAAATTCGAAATAAGCACTCCGCTATTTCGAATTTATTTCGAAATAGCGGTTTGGCTGTGTAGACACTCGGAAAGTTATTTCAAAATAAGGGCTGTTATTATTCAATATACCCATAGAATACAAGGAAAAAAGGGACTATTATGATCACTTAATCTTACCTTCTGTGTAGGTCTCTAACATAATTCCTAGGAGAGATCTCTCAGAAGAACAACCAATCTTGATTTGAAAATGGTTAATTATAGAGACTCCACAACAACCCATGGTAAATTCTTCTAGTCATCAGTTAATCACTATTAAAAATGCACACCTTATTTTCAGTTTGAATTTGCCTAGCTTCAGTTTCCAGCCATTGGCTTTTGTTATCCTGTTACTGCTAGACTGGAGATCACATTATTAAAAATTTGTTCTGTATCCAAGTATTCATAGACTGTAACAAAGAAGGTTAAGCTAAATAGTGTGAGCTCATTGAATCTCAATATAAAACATGTTTCTAATCCTTTAATCTGTTTTGTGGCTCTTCTCTGGACAGAGTCTAATTTGTCCACACCCTTTTTGAATTGTGGACATTAGAACTTGACACAGTATTCCAAATGGTAACACCAATACCAAATAGAGAGGTAAATTAACCTCTCTATGCATCCCTAGGTCTCATTACATCTTTCGGACGCCATGTTGCACTTGGACTTCATGCACAGCTGATTATCCACCACAGCCCTCAATCTTTTTACTGTGTGTGTGTGTTAAAAAAATAAAATATGGGTTGAAACTCTCTAGTCTGGCATCCTCAGGACCTGACTGGTGTGGGAGCAGAGAATTTGCTGTACCACAGGACATCAATGTTGTCTAGCAGCATTACCAACACTACTTACTTGTCTCTTAGAAGACATTTAGGAGTAAATTAGAGCTAAACAACACAGAACACTGAGAACCAGGGCTGATGGTTGTAAACAAACTTTATGGGACCATAGGGAACTTTGCCATGCCCATTATAAGTACACATCCAGCTAACTAAAATCATGCCAGACTATGGATACTGCTGGACAAGAGAGTGCCAGAGATTCAACCTGTAACTGACCATATAAAATGCACAGTGCGTTCTTCCAGCTTTCCAAGAATTCCCAGTCACTCAGTCAGTGACCTATCCTCTTCATTGTTTACCATTCCCTAATTCTTATATGTAAAGTTTTAGTGATTTTTCTCAGGTTATTAATAAAAATGGTAAATTAAGTAGGACCCAGAGCTGATACCACAAGAATAGAAACACATCACTCTTTCAAGTTACATTTTGAAACCTATCAGTTTGCCAGCTTTTAATCCACATAGCATGTATGATGTACATTTGATATTCTAATTTTTGTTAGTTAAAATGATGTAGCCCATCAAACAGCTTTTAGAAATCTAAATATATTATGTCAATAATCTTACCTTTACCAGCCAAATTTGTAATTTCAGTTAAAAAAAGAGAGAGGTAGTCCAGGATTTATCTTCCATACATCCATGTTGAATGGCATTGTATTGCCCTCTTTCAGGGTATGTCTACACTGGGGAGTTATTTTGAAATAACTCCCCTTATTTCAAAATAACAAGCGAAGTATCCATACCATTCCTGTTTGTGAAGAGGAATAAGATTAATTTGAAATAGTTATTTCAGGAGTTATTATTTAGAAATAACATATTTCAAAATAATCTGGCAGTGTAGACATAACCATAATGTTTTAATAAGTCCTATGCTCTATTAACTTAGTACGGATTGATTTCAGACTGGCAGGCCTATAACTACCCGGATAACTACTAAAAGAGAATTTTGGCCACTGTAGCTGATACCAGTTTAACAAGCAAAATAACTTCTACCAGAAAACTATTTTTTTCTCCTTCCCTGGTTTCTGGTGCAACTGTATCCACAGGAGGCCTTTGTCTGGTAGTGAACTGTCATAAGAAAAATCAGATCTCTAACTGATACTGCTGTATTGGCAAAAGACCTGATTTAAGGCACTGTTTACTTCTGAATTATTTTTGAAGATTCGATGGTTAATCATCTACACATCGGAGGTTCATACTTAATGCAGGCAGATGCTGTCTTCAGATAGATGGATGTATCCAGTGCAAAGAGTGATTGTGTTGTTAATAGGTATCGTTACACTCTTTGTGCATTAGAAATATATTTGGTTATTCAAAATGGGAATAATGGGAAATCTCTACGAACAAAATTTTGAATATGGTAGGCCAAACTCACCACTGATAAACTGTATTTTCTTTCTCCCAGGAAATGTTTCACCAATATATATATGCTTCTGACTTATGTTCACACCTATTAGCTTACACACACAGAGACTCCTTACCCATCTCTGAGTGTGGACTATTGAGTCTTGAGAATAAGGGAATCTTAGCTGATGTAACAAGCATTACAGCTAGAAGAGAGAGGTTAGTGATGAATGCAACTCACAGGAGGGTATATGTAGATATGTTAAAATTGCCTGCACAGATTTAAGTTAAAATTTCTTTGGGCCATTCAATGTGTAACTTACTCCAGCTTAAATTTCCTTTCATTCATTCAGCGGAGTCTAAAATCCATGCATTGCACCATGTGAGTGAGTGCTTCTGTTTTAATTGTTGATTTTATTGTCCTATATTTGTTGTGGAGTATGCTTTTTGTCATTTTTGCTGGGCTTACATATCTATGTATGTGTGTGTGTATATGAATATAAAACAATTTATAAGTCTTTTTATCTTTTGCTGCCTCCCTGTGGCTTGTTGTGATAATATCATCCACTCTTTATTACCGCTAAAAAAAACCTGTGTCAGTGAATGGTTTCAGGAGGTAGCAGTGTGAGTCTGTTTCAGCAAAAACAATAAGGAGTCTGGTGATACTTTAAAGACTAACAAATTATTATGGAATTTGGGCATAAGCTTTTGTGAGCTAGAGCTCACTTCCTCAGATACTAAAGAGAAAAAGAAAGAAAAAAAAAGGATACAGAGATTGGCCTGTGAGATCAGTGCTAATTAAATCAGAATGGATGTGGCTCACCTCTAACAGTAGTGAGAAGTTGAGACTATCTGAATGAGAAATTATCTCTTGTAATACGAGAACCATTCCATGTGTTTTATTTATACCTTAGTTCAGGGTGTCAAACTTGCATATGAATTCCAACTCACTACTTTCTCTCTACAGTTTGCTTTTGAAGTTTTTCTGTCTGAGAATGACAACATGCAATTCCGAAACTGTGTGTCCAGGGAGGTTAGAATACTCCCCCACTGACTTTTGAATATTGCCATTCTTAATGTCTGATCTGTGTTCATTTATTCTTTTGTGTAGAGATAGTCTGGTTTGTTCAATGTACATGGCAGAAGGTCACTGATGGCACATGAAGGCATATATCCCATTCAGTGTTCCCTCTAAGCTGCATGGCAGTACTGCTTCACAGATGCTTAATCAGCCCTGCCCAGTCAATCAGCTCCGTGCACTGAGCCCTGAGCTTCTGCTTAGAGGGAACACTAATCACATAAGTAGATATACACATGAATGAGCCTTTGATGGTACAGCTGACGTGGTTAGGTCCTGTGATGTTATCACTAGGGCTATAACTACACTAGGGGCTTTATTGGAAAAAGGTATGCAAATTGCGCTTTGCAATTTGCTTACCTTTTTCCAATAGTTTTTTCGGAAGAGGGGTTTCCAAAATTTGTCCCGTCTACATTGGGCCAAATTCAGAAAACCCCCCTCTTTTGGATGAGCCCTTCTTCCTCGTGGGAGGAGGAAGACAGGGTTTCTGAAAGGGCACATCTGTTCTTCTGCAAAAAAAAGCGGAAGATCAGAAGCATTCCCTGGACACGACAGAGTTTTTCCGGGTATCCTGGAAAAACCCCGTAGTCTAGACATAGTCTAGGATATGTGAGTGAACTGAGTTGGTAATGGGATTGGTTGTGGGGATAGGTTCCTTGATTAATGTTTGTTGTAGGGCTATGTTCCTTGATTAGACCCCACACTTTCCATTAGTGTTTCTGTTGTGGTGTGTGAAGCTGATGGTGAGTATTTGCCTCAGCTTGTGGGGCTGTCTATAAGTGAGGACTAGCTTGCCTCCCAAGGTCTATGAGAGTGAGGGCTAGTCATCTAGGATAAGTTGTTGATCCTTGATGATGCGCAGGAGAGGTTTTAGTTGGGGGCTGTAGGTAAAGGCTAGTGACATTCTGTTGCTTTCTTTGTTGGGTCCGTCCTGTTGTAGGTGCCTTCTGGGGGGGTTTGTCTCAGTCTGAGGGATTGGAGCAAATGCAGCTGTATCTTAGTGTTCAGTTGCAGACAACAGATTGTGTGATGTGCTTGGATGAAAACTGCAGGCATGTAGTGAATGTTTTTAAACAGTGATTATCATAAAGGGATGGCAATTCCTCTGTTGTACAGTCGGGGTCAGAGTTTGTCCTAATGGGTCCTCTACTCTGTCTGATGAAGACAAACTTTCGGTTGTGTGCATGCATGCGTTTGCTCCCCTGTCTAGTGCATTAACCATGTGCAATTAGTTAACATGACAGACTCCCGAGAGAGCCCCCAGAGAACACAAATCAGATAAGGATCGAAATCACCCGAGCAGGTTTATTGCCAAATGACATAGACTAATAGCTGTCTGCGAACAGACTCGCTCTGCACCATTATGCCTGATGTAAGCTGCAACAATGTGCTAACACCCATTAAGTGCCATACAGTTCCCCACATGGTCAGCAGGCGATCACCCTTAAGAGGTGCACTTTTATACGTAGGTACAAACAAGCCACACATCACTGACGTATCTGGTTGCCACCCTCTGTTAGTTGGGGGGCTTACTTACTATTCTTCATGCTGTCAACTTTGACCTTGTCCTGAACCTAGATCGGTGTGTGCATTATTTATGTAGAGGCAGTTGGTACCAAGACATTTCTTATCGAGATGTTCTGTTACAGCTCCTCTGGAACGTGCTTACCGCCTGTCCTTGGTAACTTTTTCCGTTCTTTATGCTTGAGCTGGCTTATACTATTTCTCTTTAGCCAAGCATCTTTCCTGCCCGCAGCTTCACTGAGCCAAAGTCTTGCTCACTAGATTTCAGGCCTGCTGTTTTTATGTTACTGATTCTAAACTTACTACATCCTCGATGTAGAAGTGGCCCCAAGAAGACTCTATGCTGCACTTCAGGTTTTTTTAGTTCTTGACACCGTTGAGTAGGTGGAACATAGGGTCTTGTATATGCCTTCATAAAGGTTGTATTCAGTTTAGTAATAGCCATGTCACTCACTGGATATTGGAGAGACAAAGCGGGTGAATATTGCCTATAAAATTCCACGTTTCTAATCTCTGACACATGAAAGGAAGCAAACAATGCTTGCCCATGTGTAGACCCCCACAGTTAAGATTTAGTTCTGATATGGCTGGTAGCACTGCAAGATATCAACCTGAAAGTGAGAAGACAAATTTACAGAAGAGCAAACTAGGGTGCATCTAGCCTACCGGGTTTTTTGGGGGTAAAAACGGCCATTTTTTCTGAAAAAAACTTCATCTGTGTCCACACTGCAATTGCGTTCTTTCAAAAGAAAATCAAAAGAACACAGGAGTTTTTCCGACATTGATAAGCCTCATTCGATGAAGAAGAAGTCTTTTCTGAAGGAGCTCTTTTGGAAAAACGTGTGTGTGGACATGGAAGAGGGAGTTTTTTTGAAAGAAGAGGGAAGAAGAAAAAGCACTGGTGCCCTGGTGGCTATTCTGTCCATAGCAATCACTGCATCCATGCGAGATAGCGTCCAGACAGGCTGGATGCTATCTTTCGAAAAAGCGCATCGCTTTTTCAATGCACTTTTGCAGTGTGGATGCTGTCTTTTGAAAGAAGTTTTTTCAGAAGCTCTCTTCCAAACTTCTTTCGAAAGAAGCTTGCAGTCTAGGCATACCCTGAGTCTGAAGTGGAAATGGACATAAAACTTATGTAGAAATCCAGAGGGGCTATAAGTGTGTGGAGTTGCTGAAAGAATCTCTTTATCTAAGTCCTCTATTTGCACTTAACTGGAGCTGGTGTGAAACTTAAAAAAAAAAAATTACCATGCAGCCAACTGTCACAGTTCAGGGTAACTGCACCTGCATTCTATGTCTACTCTTTGGTCCAGCAAGGGCACCCATCCAAAGCTTCAGACTCCCTGGCCATCACATCACTTGAACAGAGACTTGCATCTCTTTCTTCTGACCAGGTTATTGCCAGGCTATTGCTGTGTGGCTTCCTGACTATACAGTGATAATCCCAGCAAGAGTCTCTGCCTGAGCAGGCCTACTTACATTCTCTTCAGTGAATAGTTGCCAGGTATTATAATATACCAAAGCACTTCAATGCTCAAGATATTGTTAGTCTGTCTCACCAGCACCACTTCTGTGTCATCCAATTCTTGCATCATGTGGCTCTTCAGTCAAGATTGTAGTGGATGTTAGGATAATTAATTTAGGGCCAGATGCTGCTACTTCTACACTAGCTGAGGAGTATTGTTCTCTTCAAGCAGTCAGCATCAGGACCTTGACTAAAAATTTATCAAACCAATGTAATGATGTTAGTGCTGGCTGCATTCACCACGTCAGTGTCTGTAACTGTTCCTTTCTCTGTAGCCTTTTTATAACAGTTTTTTTTAACATCAGTGTAGCATTGAAAACCACAGTGTGCATGGCTCTGTCAGCCATTTTCAATACCAAAAATATTAGTCTTATTCTGAGAGCTTTAATTGAATAGTACTGAATACAACTTCTGGGGCCAGAGAGCTATCTGTTGTAGGACTTCTGAGTGCATCTGAAATTTAGCAAAAATAACAAAATTGCTTCATGTAGACAAGGAAGATAAATAGGTCAGGTGGGTTTTGATAACAGCATGCAGGCTGTGTGGCAACTTTAAATTTCTTAAAGATGAAGTCTTTATGGTACATTCTAGGTCTATTTGATAAGTGTTTGCTTTCCTCATTTTTTCACCAGAAAATTAAAAACCTATAAACTTTTTCTCTGAAATATTGCTGACTTGACCAAAAGGCTAATTTTCACACAAATATATTACTTTCCAATCAGCAGTAGTACATACACCAGCTTTGTGTATCAGATTACAGCAGCCTCAGGACAACAGATTTATACTAGCTTTACCTAGGCGTATAGTCAGAAATAGTGCAATGTAATCCTTTACCAACTAGGTTCCTTTTTGGCTCCATGAAGTCGTTTTGCAACTTCCCATTTGGGTAAGGACTAAACAGAACAACTAATCTATGCTTGCTATCATCAAATGTCCTCAGAAGCACAGAGAATAGTATAGTTCACCAGTGATAAATTGCATATCTATCCTACTCCAACTTTATTCAGGTACAACTGCCCATGAGAAGAGAAACCACAGAACCCAGGAACAAAAAGATAAACAGGAAAAAGGTTGCTTCTAGATGAATCATATATTTCTGAAATTTTTAATGATATAGAGCAGCGATCCAGATGTTAAATTTAGTCAAACAGTTATTGTAATAAGGTTATTCTTGTGTAAAATTAACTTGATTTTTTACTAAAAGGTTAATGTATGCAGTATGTCAAGAATGTACATAGTTCTTTTACGAGTGCTGAATAAATGGGATATTGCTTTTGTGCTTCAATGACTGGGGAGTTAGTTTAAAAATATAAACTTGTGCATAATTGTGATGCTCTTTAATAGCCCTGATAACTGTCAAGGTCCATGCTCAGGGGAGCTGACAGCCTTGCTGAGCCTCTGGGGAAGGTGTGGGGGTGCTGGTCCCACACTCCGGGAAAAGGTGGGGCCTTGGGCAGAAAGGACGGAGCTGAAGCAGCCTGTCCTCCATGCCGCCCGGGCTGCGAATCACCCCCTGCAACCTTCAACACTGCCAGTTGCCCCCATTGCTCCTCCTCTATCGGTGGGCCTGTCTATTCTCAGCCATCTGTGAGCTTAACTCTAAGTTAGCAATAAATCCCACATATATATTTGAACGAATAAAGGCTGAAGTAATTACAGCCCATTGTACAACTTTAATAAAGCCATTGCATTACATTAATTCTATTACCTCTTGACTAATAAGGTACTTAGGGTACATCTACACTGCCTGCTTTCAATGGCATGCAGAGTACATACCCGTGTATTCCCCTCCAAGAAGTATAAATAATGGTGTTGGCAGCAAGGCACAACTTCAGCAGGTGGATGTTGCAAGACTGGATGTGTACACAAGCTCGTACCCTCACTTGGCCATGCCAGGTCTACCCATCTCAAGTCCTAAAGTGTCTTGCTGAAGGAGCCTTTTTCCTCCAGCAAGGAAGGGCTCTGGCAGTGAGGAGGGACCTGCTGAAGCCTTTCCCTAATGTCGCCTCACTACCAGACCCTTTCATAGATGTGTAGCTGTATACTGCAGAGTCGAGTTGTAGGGACTGGTCAAAAAGCAGCTCTGGTGGCTCTGGTCAGCAATGCTGACCTGGCTATTAAAAGTCTTGTTTGTTGGTGTAGTGGGCCAAAGGAACGCTCCCTGCCTGCCCTGACTCTGAACAGCTCCCACAAGCAATCGGCATGCTCAGCTCCTAGGTGCTGCAGCGGCCACAGGGATGCCATGCGCTGACCCTACCCTGACTGCTGGCTCTACAGCTTCCATTGGCTGGGAAATGAAGGGGTGGCATATGTAGGCCTGGGCAGTGTGCAGAGTTCACTGGCTGCTCCTGTGCCTAGGGACTGGAGGAAGGACATGTTGCAGCTTCCAGGAGCTGTGCAATGCCAGTGCCTTAGCCCTGATGTGCTGTAGAACAGGAGTCAGCTAAGGTAAGGTAAACCTGCACCTCAAGCCCCCTCCCACATCCTAAACCCCTGCCCCAGGTTGGAGCACCCTCTGACTCCAAACTCCTTCCCAGACCCTGCATCCCAAACCCCTGGCCCAGCCCTGAGCCCCCTCCTGCTCTCTGAACCCCTTGATCCCAGCCCAGAGACCCCTCCTGCATCCCTATCCCCTCCTTCCCAGGCCCACTCCAGAAGCTGTAGCCCCATCCCAGAGAACACACCCCCTGCTGCACCCCAAGACCCTATCCACCCCAGAGCTTCCTTCTGTATCCCAAACCCCTCATTTCTGGCCCTGCCTCAGAGCTTGTACCCACCCCTGGAGCCCACACTCCTTCCTGCACTGCAACTCCCTGCCTCAGCCTAGTGAATGTGAGTGAGGGTAGGGAGAGTGAGTGACGGAGGGAGGGGGAATGGAATGAGCAAGGGGTAGGGGATATAGCCTCGGAGAAGGAGACAAAGCAAGGGTTTTCAGTTTTGTGAAATTATAAAATTGGCAACCCTACTGCAGTGTGGAATCAGTTTTGTTTTCATTGTGGCATTTAGTAATGCATTCCAACTATGCTACCAAAAGTGGTACAGTGTTAGACTCGACGGCTGTATCTAGACTGGCGCGATCTTGCACCAGAGCTATGCAAATGAGACTCAGCGTGGAATATCGCCGAGCCTCATTTGCATAACTAATGAGCCGCCATTTTTGCGGAAGAGGCTCTTGTGCAAGACGGAGCTGTCTACACTGCCCCTTCTTGCGCACGAAAAACCCTCTTGCGCAAAGCCATTATGCCTGAAAATAATCAGCATAACGGCTTTGCGCAAGAGGGTTTTTCTTGCACAAGAAGGGGCAATGTAGACAGCTCTGTCTTGCGCAAGAGCCTCTTCCACAAAATGATGGCTCATTAGTTATACAAATGAGGCTCGGCGATATTCCACGCTGAGCCTCATTTGCATAGCTCTGGTGCAAGATCGCACCAGTCTAGACACAGCCCTACAGTTTCTGGAGAAATGGTGATGAATAAGCCTCTTTCTTGGCACAAGATCCGAGGTTATGCTGTATGGATTGCAAAAAGAGTCATCAGCCTCAATGGTGTGGGCCAAGTCTCCCAAGAGGCATAGAGGCTACTTGGAAACAACCCAGACCCTTCTCAGCCCTAGAGTTTTTGTGAAGATAGTGTATATTCTGCCTAATTTGAATGGTGGATGTTTTGATACTTGGGCTCAGACGTATGTACACCAACTGGAAACCAGATACACAAGGATCAGGACATTCTGACACAATTGCCTCTATGTGCTACCTGCCCTTGGAATCAGCCAAGGAATAAGCCCAGACAAAGGGTGAACTAGAGTAGCACTGATTATTCTTAATGGTACGGCAGTACTCACATACACATTCATGCTGGCAGTTTGGAGGCAGGCTGCAAGTGCAGCAAGAGTTAGTTTTAATTTCACAGGTGGCTGAGGCTGGCCAGGCTACAGCTTCCCAGAGATAAGCCACAAGGCAATGAGAATCCTCAGAGTCCCTTCAGAGGGCTCTACTGCTTCTGGTCCAGTCCTGAGTTTGGTGTGCTGTTAAATCTTTTCCGAGGAGAACCCCCACCTGGCCACCCATCACATCAATTTATGCACTTTGCAGGATCCTTCCTCATAGCAATAAAAGGTATATAAGAACATAAGAATGGCCATACTGGGTCAGACCAAAGGTCCATCTAGCCAGGTATCCTGTCTGCTGAGAGTGGCCAATGTCAGATGCCCCAGAGGGAGTGAACACAACACATGATGGCTCTCCTGTCATTCATTTCCAGACAAACAGAGGCTAGGGACACCATTCCTATCATCTCGGCTAATAGCCATTGATGAACCTAACCTCTGTGAATTTATCTAGCTCTTTTTTGAACCCTGTTAAAGTCCTAATTTTCACAGTGTCCTCTGGTAAGGAGTTCCACAGGACTGTGCGCTGTGTGAAGACAAACTTCCTTTTGTTTGTTTTAAACCTGCTGCCTATTAATTTCATTTGGTGATCCCTAGTTCTTCTATTATGGGAACAAGTAAATAACTTTTCCTTATTCATTTTTTCCATACCAGTCATGATTATAGCTTTATAGACCTCTATCATACCCCCCTCCTTAGTTTCCTCTTTTCTAAGCTGAAAAGTCCAAGGTTTTTTAATTACTGTTCATATGGGACACGTTCCAAACCTCTAATAATTTTTGTTGCCCTTTTCTAAACCTTTTCCAATGCCAGTATATCTTTTTTGAGATGAGGCGAGTACATCTATACACAGTATTCAAGATGTGGGAGTACCATGGTTTTATATAGAGTCAATAAGGTATTCTCTGTCTTATTCTCTATCCCTTTTTTAATGATTCCTAACATTGTTTGCTTTTTTTGACTGCCACTTCACACTGAGTGAATGTTTTCAGAGAACTATCCACAATGACTCCAAGATCTCTCTCTTGAGTAATTGTAGCTAAATTAGTCCCCATCATATTGTATGTATAGTTGGAGATTACGTTTTCCAATGTGCATTACTTTACATTTATCAACATTAAATTTCATTTCCCATTTTGTTGCCCAATCACTTAATTTGGTGAGATCTTTTTGAAGCTCTTCATAGTCTGCTTTGGTCTTAACTATCTTGAGCAGTTTAGTATCATCTGCAAATTTTGCATCTCACGGTTTACTCCTTTCTCCAGATGATTTATAAATAAATTGAATAGGATTGGTCCCAGGATAGACCCTTTGGAGATACCACTAGTTACCTCCCTCCATTCTGAAAACTTACCATTTATTCCTACCCTTTGTTTCCTGTCTTTTAACCTTCTTTATCAGTCCATGAGAGGACTTTCCCTCTTATCCCATGACAACTTACTTTCTTTAAGAGCCTTTGGTGAGGGACCTTGTCAAAGGCTTTCTGAAAATCTAAGTAAACTATATTCACTGGATCCCCCTTGTCCACATGTTTGTTGACCCCCTCAAAGAACTATATTAAGGCACGATTTTCCTTTTCAGAAACCATGTTAACTTTCCCCCAACAAATTATATTCATATATGTGTTTGAGAATTGTATTCTTTACTATAGTTTCAGCTATTTTGCCCAGTACAGACATTAGACCTACCAGTCTGTAATTGCTAGGATCATGTCTAGAGCCCTTATTAAATATTGGAGTTATGTTAGCTACCTTCCAGTCATTAGGTATAGAAGCTGATTAAAGGATAGGTTACAAACCGAAGTTAATAGTTCATATGTTGTACTGCTTTATGATTGGCGGTTCCTCATTCACACTTCCTCTTGCACTTCATACATTGACAAGCTACATATTCATAAGCATGAATATAATTGATTCTATTAAAGCAATGTGGTTTTAACAGGCATCTAACATGGGGCTTTTCTGTTAATCAGCATAATAGGAAACTGTTCAGACCACAGCTACTGAGCACAACATAGCAAATAAAACTGCAGCAGAAAGGGCAAATGCGGGATGGTAGGGGGAGGTGTCCGACTACACTATGGACATCCTGTCCTTAAATGGAGTGAGATGTAGGCAGAAAGAAGAGGCTGATCAATAGTCTCATAGCTTCTGACATTGACTCGAAGGAGTTTTGCATCCTGGCCGTAGTGCATTAACTGTACACTAATAGAAATGTTGTGTAAAACCCACAAATAGCCTACATTAAGAAAACAAAAACAAAAGCAAAAACTAGTCAACAGTGTGCAAGATGATCTCATTAGGATGTGTTCAGTTACTATATAGTGAAATCCACATTTTTGTCTGGTGAGTTTTTTTGTATGGGAATGTACATCAGTTTGTGTGTGTGTTTCTTTTTTTAAACACCTCCTCAAAACAATGAATCAAGTCTCAAAGCTGATTGAGAGAGTCTATGACAGAAGTATACTAAACAAGGTTTCACTGGAGGACAGATGTTATGGGAGCTGAACATCAGATTATATGCCTAAATATTGTCACATTTATAAATGAAGTTGTCAAATGACTGAAGGATGGCTGTGAACTCCTTACAAACTGGAAATCGAGCTATGAAACTGTCAGTAAGCCATTTATCCATAAAAATTATCAAGTGGAAGCAGAGATTTTATGTAGAGATTTAAAACTAATTGTTACTATGAGGGTTTTTTATAATAATTGCTTATCTACATTTAAAAATAAGCTATGATTTCACAACGAATTGTTTCAGAAAGCCATTACCATGACCACTACTGCTAGCGCAATTTTTCTTGGGTTTCTAGAGTCCAATACACTATGGAACTTGAAATGAATTGTGTTTTGTCTTTTGTGTTTGAAAAATATTACCTCTGCCATTGGAGTTATTCTGAATAGTGACCTTATCAGACTGCATAGCCTAAACAGACTGCAGAAGCTCTTAGATATATAAGGTATCTGGCCTCTCCTTATCCCTATAGATCAGTCAGCCAAGGGTATGCTACAAATAGAGTCTAGACACCTATTTTATTTGCATTTGGGGATTAAGCCATATTCTTGATAGTGGGGACAAAGAGCATAAATGGTAATGGGACAGCAACTACTCTAAAAAGAACCTCTAGTTTCTATCAATCCACTCTCCTTTTTTTATGCTGTTTAACCCATTTTCTCTCAATGTACATAAGATAAAATGCTTATTGTTACAAAGTAAGACTTGGGAGAGTATCTTTCCATTCTGACAAATATAAGTCATTATCTGGCTAATATTCTACGATATCATGGTCTGAATGATTCTAGGCATGTCCCCTCTCCCATGCAGTATTTGACAATCTCTGGACTATACCTTAAACATCTTAAGACCTACTATTTTTCAACCACCGGTAGTTTATTATTTCTTCCCCTGAAATTGTGATCTCATTTAGTCTCATATAGATAAAGGAGCTATTTTCCTTTTCCATTGACTGACATAACATCTGTGTTTTTTTCAGTTTGGATTCTTTCCTTTTTAAAGTATTTTGTTCCTTGATTTGCCTCTTGGTCCTTTCATCCAAGAAGGTCCACATTAGCACAGATCATTCACTAGAACAGCTTCATCTTAGCACATATTAGATTCTTGGTTTCTCATTTCAAATACTGTTACAAGTTGAGTAGTCTGTGTTAAGTTGTATTAATTACTGCACAGTACAGAAATCAGTGTTTGCAATAAATAAGACTCTTCTCCATTTCATAAGGGATGTGTAGCCAGACATGAACCCCATCTTGTTTTCCCCCCCCCCCCCCAGAGAGCAAGAGAAAGGCAGTCAGCCTTTGATGCCCTGGGAATGCAGGTGTGCGGCTTGTCCCTGACTCTAATAAACAGAAACCAGACAGTAAATGGGCTAGCTGACGACCCAGGGCCTCCTGCTGCCCTGATGGCTAGCACCAGTTATTGACACGCCTACACTGTCCCAGGAGAGGAATCTTCGCCCATCACATACCAGAGGTGCCCATTGTCTGCAGTTTCCCAGGTGTGAATTATGCTTTGCACCCTTCCGTGGGAAACTTGGCATTCAAAGCCATTTTTCCTAATTGGCCACTTGAGACCAGGAAGAAGCCTACGTGACCCAAGGGGTATAAAGAGGGGTTTAGTAGCCCACCCCATTTGAGCTCCAATCTATACCTGCTGGCAGGTATATGTTGTCTCCCGAGGTCTGTGGGACGCCCAGCCTCGCCCTACTTCTTCCCGAGGGATTGAGAGAAAGACGCTGGCCACGCCAAGTCTGGAACGCAGGGGTGAGAATTATACCTGCAATGTGTTTCTTATGTGTACACTTTAATTTAGTTACTCTATTATAAGTTTCTCTAATCAACCTGTTTCACTTCTATTGTAAACAAGAAAATAAGATTGTGCCCTCATTCACTTTATAAGTTTAAATATATATATTGAACCAAGTTTTCTTTCTTCTTTCTTTTCTTTCTCCTACAAATAAGCAAGTGTGGTTTGAGTTTCTGACTTGAACCCGTGCTGCTGTACCCGAACCGAACACAAACAAAAGAACTCCAGCTGGTCATAAGGGACAGATATAGGGAGAGCTTGAGCGTTGGATCGTGTCGCTTCCAGGGGACAGATCCGTTGGGGCACCTCTCAGCCTCCCCAGGCTGCCCACTGTGACGGGACTTTGTGTCCTAGCAGTCAAAGTCTGAGGTGTAAAGCTCTCCCTGTTAAACTCTGGGGCGTCTGTCAGCCTGTTGGCTGCCCACTGCAAAGGATCCCGATCCTAGCAGTAAAGACACGGACGTTAAACTCTTTGGGGCACCCGTCAACCTCCTCCAGGTTGCCCACTGCTAAGGGACCCCACTCCTAGCAGTTAAAGTCTCGGGTGTATAGCTCACACACACCACTCACTGCCCTGACCACCGGCTGACAGGATGCTATAAAGATATGGACAACAAAGCAGTTGCTGGCCATTTCCAAGGCCCTCAGACAAAATTTCTTTTTATATATATATAAGGAGTGTTCTTATTGGCAAAAACTCTGTGATTAGGTAGTCTATTTATAACCACTTTCCCTCATGAATATTGTTCAGATTAGCAAGTCACGTTTTACTTCTATAATGTTTTGTATTGTCTCCCTGATTTACTGAGCTTCAAGCACAGTAGGATTTAATATGCTTTTTCAGAGGATTATTGGGTTAGGAGTCCTAGAAGAAGGAAACTATTTTATATTGGGAGAATGCAAATAATTCAATTTTCTATGTCATGGCACATCATGTAATTGTCATTAGTTTCATCATTGTGTTAAAGTTGAAATCTGTAGGGCTGCATAATTTCCAGGAATGTTTGTACATGGAAACTTTAAGAAACTGAACTATTACTTCTGATAATCAAAAAAGTGTTGTTTTAACTATGCAACTGTGATCATAGTTAAGCAATACTTGATGTAGAAAGTCAGCGTTGAAGATGAACCATTCCTGACCAACTGTTTCAATAACGGTAACTAACAACTGCCAAAGAGTATAGACAAGCATCAATCCAAGCAATTTTCTTTATAGTCTATTGTCATAAAATAAACAGTCCATCAAACTACCCAAAAACATTTACTTAACCCAACTAGAATAATTTATAAATATCAACAAGGCGCCTATAGATGATTTGAAGATTTGCAGATTTCGTATCTGCAAGTGTAGAAAAAGCCATCAAGGGAAGCAACCTATCAATTACATCCTCTAAGATTCAGCCTCCAATAATTCCTTTTTGATGACTTTTTGTTTGAATATTCATCTCAGGGTATGATGTTTGTAACAGATATATTTAAAATCATCCTATCATCATCAATGCAGCCTGCCTGTATTTTAAGTCAGGAAGGGAAATCCATTAACTGTGATCTCTTTGAAAAAAAAAAAAAACAAACAGCATTTGAAAACAAGTGATTAGGAAACCCTGCAGGCTTATCTTATAAGAAAACCAATCCCCCTTGTAAAAGAGTGCCTTCCTGTCATCTTCTCTGTAGGGGGTGGGAGATTAGATTTTTGTACTGAAGATGCAAGAGCTACCCTGCTTAGTGACTATCCAAAGTAAAGTGACATGTTAGAACTAGACTGATCCAATGAGCCCTGCAAAGGCCCTCAAATTTTGTGCAATTCTCTCCCCCTTGTTAATTTGCTGTTTCTAATGGGCTGGCATGTTGAGAACAGATAAGCATCTCAGCACTCCCACCATGCTCGGTGAGCACCTGAGCACCACATCCTCCACTGCATAGTGTACCACCAATCCTCCTCCCTTTCCTTGCCATCACATCTCCAGCTAACATGCCACGTGGGCAATGTGCAGCTATAGTACTTTTGCCAATATGGTTTTTTTTCCCCAATTCCCTTGATACCTGACATACAATTGCTTCTGCTCTCCCAACCACCTAGATCATTGTCCTAAATGGTGCCCTGAAATCACTGTGCTGTCTGCCTGGACCTACTTATAGATACAGTCTGGTCAGCAGTGTTTACAGTATGCCTCAGTGTGTGACTAGGCCAAATTGAAAAGCATGTGTTACAATGCCTACAGTATTACATGCTGGTAGGATACCTTTGCCACTAATTTGCCACCAATGTTTCAGGTCCAGTAGGTGAAGGAGACTTACCAAGAGTTTCATACAAAATACACTTTGATGCAACTCTTAGTATAACTAGCCAATTAGCCCATCATAAAACGGGTTTTTCAGGTCTCTCCTCCACGTCCTATTCCCTTTCTATCTCGGTCTTCTCTCCTGAGCCTCCGATCTCTCGTTCCATCTCTCTCTCTCTCTCTCTCCCCTCCTCCTACTGCCTCCTCCTCTCTCTCTCTCAGAGCTCTCCTCCATCTCCTGCCTCTCTCTACATCTCTCTTTCTCTCCTCCCCCTCCTGCCTCTCACTCTCTTTCTCTTCTCCTTCCCCTCCTGACTCTCATTCTCTCTTCTCCTCCTCCTCCTGCATCTCACTCTCTCTTTCTCTTCTCCTCCTCCTCCTGCATGGGGAACGTGGAGCCCAAATGGCTGTTTGTGCCGCGTGCTCCCGCGCAGCAGCCCGGCTGAGTGGCTGCCTATGAGCTCCAGCTGCCTCCCTGCACTGTTTCCCTTCACCCCAGCACTGAACCTGCAGCCTCCCAGTTGTCCTCCACCTACCCCTCCCCCTCGTTCCCCTGCCCTCCCCCTGGCCAGGGTCTGTTCACAGCCAGGGGGCGGGGCCTGGAGCTGCTGTCATGCCGCATGTCACCGCCTCGCCCCCCCCTTCGCCTCCCGCCGTGGCACTTGGCTGACTTCTGCGCCGCTCAGTCGGGCTGCCGTGGGGGAGCAAGTGGAGCAAGTGGCCGCTTGGGTTCCCCCGCGGTGGCCCGGCTGAATGGCACCGAAGTCAGCCGAGCGCCATGGCGGGAGGTGAAGGGGGGGCGGGGTGGTGATGTTCATGGCTGGGGGCGGGGCCTGGAGCCGCTGTCACACCGCACATAACCACCCCGCTCCCCTTCGCCTCCCGCCATGGCGCTTGGCTGACTTCTGCACCACTCAGCCAGGCCATCGCAGGGGAGCAAGTGGAGCAAGCGGCTGTTGGGGTTCCCCTGTGGCAGCCCAGCTGAGTGGCACAGAAGTCAGCCGAGTGCCACAGTGGGAAGCAACAGCGCCCCCCCGAGGCAACACCAAATGCTACAGTGTTACAGACATTGGGCTACTATATATATGACATACAACATTTTATTTATCATGTTTATATTAACTTTGTCTAAGGAAAGAAAAATAAAAAAGGGGCCTTCCCCAGTTATGAAACAAACACAAGAAAAAATATCACCAGATAAATCTTTTCAGAACAACTATGTAAAGCCTTTAGTTTGAGAGAAAAAGGGACATTAAAACACAAATTTTGCAAGGAAGGACAGAACAAAACATAATCACAGTGATAATATTAGCCCAGAACACTGCCCCCTGCAGAAAGTCCTGTGGATGGAAAACTACATACTGAAGAGTCCCTCAAGGAGTTCTAGAAAGTCATTATGAGGGCAGCCATTCCTTGCAATTTCTGACCGCAAAACCCTCCTTAAAGGCTGAGAGATGCTCAGTAGAAAAGCATACAGCAGAGCAGAATTTCTTTTTCCAGAACAACTGAAGTGCTGGGAAGAAACTATCTTTATTACAGTGATCATGCTGTTAGGCCCATTGCATGGTATCTGTATCCTGTCAATAATAACTAATTGTTCCATCTGGTCAAATCACCTTTTACTTACTCTTGCTGATAGTGGGATGTCATGTTGTGCATGTATTTTTGGCAGCATACTTGGGTCTGTGTGAATGTAATGTACTGCATCCTTACTGAATCTGTCCATTGAGCACCTTGTTATATCTTTTAGGAATATAGGCTGTGACCTTTTCAGTAGACAAGTTATATACTTGTTAGATGTCTGCCTCTGAATATGATCAGTTTAACCCAAACACAGATAGATACCTGTTCTTATGCAGATTTTGAGCATGTATTTCCTGTGGCAGCTACTTTCTTGTAAAGAAAAAGGTGATTGATTTTCCCCACTTGGCAGTTTTATGTGGATCAAATTGTTGAATGACTTTGCCTAGCAATGTGCAGCCTACTTCGTGCCCCAGTGTAATATATCATGGATGTCAAATGCCTCAAGGCCTACCTTATGAAACAGTGTGGAGATTTCACCCTTCTGTTTTTTCCTGTGTGATTGAATGCTGGTCAAAAGCAGCTGTACCAGTACTCTGATCACTGCATTACCAATTAAAGTCCCTTGGAATAAATCTGAGAGGCTAAATTGATTGGGGTGGGAGAGCTCCAAGTCCTATTGACTCATTAGCCTAAAAGTAAAAAAGTCATAAGAAGGAAGCCTCAGGGTGGGGGCTGAGAGTGATTGTCTGGCTTTTGAGAGCCAGAGCCAATATTAGGGGGAAGTTACCATCTATTTCCCCTTTCCTTGGGTGAGTGAGTTGTGTAGCTCAGTAATTATAAGCATACTTAAGTCAATAAAGGTGGTGGGCAATACATATTTTGTAAATAAATTGCAAAAGGTGTTTGACCAGAAAGAAGATCACCACCTGGTTAGTGGCTAGGAAAGAATCAGGAGCATGATGATGCCCTGTCATGTTCTGCTTCTTTAAAAAAATATTTAGAAATGGTGGAGCCTGCCCTTCCAATTCTTTCCTTCCAGATTGAGAGATCGGCCCCATTTTTTTAAATAAGGTGGGGTTTTTTTGCTTTTTTTTAAATACCATGTACAGAAGGTGAGAGACTCAGAAGTGCATTCTTCAGTAGCTATTCCTACATTCACTGCTTTTTGAGTCACTGCATGTCTGAAAATGGAGAGGATGTTCTATGCTCATGGAACTCAGACCATGATCTGGACTTTTAGTTAGTTATTTATGCATTGTCAGAACGATGAATGGAGACTGGCAGAGAAAATGAAAGGTCTCTACCACAGCAGTTAACAATCTAAAAAAGACAATGCAAAATCACACAGGCCACTAGGTGCTAATTATTACAAAGGAAAACTAGTGTCAAATGTTGTAATTTGATTATAAAATTTCTCAACTATTTTTTGATAAACAACATTTGTAGCTATGTTGTACATTTTAAGTTATTGACAATCAAATATATATTGTGTCTGTGTGCGCACGTGAACAAACTTGCACACTAGACCAAGGAGGTTTTAATGATCTGGCCTGTAGATGAGGGCTGCAGCGAACTCTTCCTGTGGCTCTTGACAGAAATGTAATGTATGGAGGCAGGCCCCTCAAGCTAGATGGAATAAACAGTTTAAAGGGAGGAAAGTGGGTTCAAGGAGTTTCTTACTTCTTCCAGAGTTAAAGAGCTCTTCTGTAGAAGAAAAAGGAGCCCAGGGCATAAGAAACATAAAATACCTGCTCATCCCTTATTTTAACAGACCATCTCTTATTTCATTGATTTGTCCCTTAGGGTAATCACCCATCCCTTATTTTCAGATGTACTGAAATGTATTAAAAGTAGTAATAAGTACCGCTTCAAGCATTACATTGAAGTAGGACAATTTCTGCAACAGTCTCTATATTGCTTGTTTTGAGGGGTGATGAAAGCTGGGCACCTCAATAAGAGAAATATATACAACTCTCAAATCTGGCCATTCATAAAGCCATATTTCAATACATCTCTGATTACTATTGCCTCTAGCTGAGCTGTCCTTATTGCCCTGGGGTATGGCTGTTCATAATTTGTGGCTAGGGACTTTGCCTCAACTTCCCACCCTGAAACAAACTTCCCCCTTGCTCTCAAAAATGTTATGGAGCACACAGCAGGTTGACACTTCATTGGGAATGTTGCTTTCACTAAGCTTTAACCTAGTCAGTAGATTGTGGAACCTTTTCTTTAAACATCCACAAGCCCATTCTACCACCATTTTACACTTGCTCAGCCTGTAGTTGACCTACTCCTTGCTGCCGTCCACGCTGCCCATGTATATGGCTTCATGAGCCACGGGAACAAGGGGTAGGATGGGTCTCCCAGGATCATTGTTGGTATTTAAATGCCTCCGACGTTAATTTTCTGGTCTGGGAATAGAGTTCCAGCTTGCAGATTTGTGAACACATAGGAGTTCCTAAAGATGCCCACATGTTGTGCACTTTTTCTGACCATTCCATGTTGATGTCTGTGATCCACCAGGGCCTGCAGCACCTTTGAAGAATGCTTTGTGGTTTATGTACTCCTTGGTAAAGTGGTTGGGGGCCAAGATATGGATGGGCATTCTCTATCACTCCACCATAATTGGGGAAGCCCAATTTGGCAAAGCCCTGCACTATATCCTTCATGTTTCCAAGAGTAACTACCCTACACAGCAGGAGGGTATTGATTGCCATGGACACTCGGATCACAACAGTCTCCATTGTAGATTTCCCCACTCCAAATTGACTCCCAAGTGACCGGTAGCTGTCTGGTGTTGCAAGCTTCCAGAGGGCAACTGACATGTGCTTCTCCACTGTCAGAGCTGGTCTCATTCTGGTTTTCTTGCGCTTCAGAGTGGGGGAAAGCTATTCGCAAAGTTCCATCGCAGTGGACATTGTGTGTGCAGGGGAAATTTTGCAGACATTGCTGATTGTCCCATACATTCATTGTAATGTGGTCCCACCAGTCTGTGCTTGTCTGCTGGAACTGGAACCGGTTCATTCAACTGTATCCAGAGGATTGAACACCGGTGGCACTTGCGAGTTGTTCAACTTATGTGCTTTACATAGGAGCATGTTCTTGGCCTCCCATGATTCATCCTCATTCCAGCGGGCCCTTCATACATCTAGATAAACTACAGCATAAGGCGCACGATGCTTTGCTGATCAGTACACTCCACCGGAGGTCTATGCCTGCATTGCTAAAGTATCTGCATGGGGAGGCAGGTAAAGAAAGGGTATGAAAAGAATATTTGCCATTACAATAAAGCACACATGTAGTGAATGGCTGAGCACATTATGGGATGCTGACAACATGCATCCAGAACTAACAGCTGCATGGTTTTGGTCCCAGCAACCACCGGGAGCTTAATCCAGAATGCAAAGAGGCATAGGCACTGTGGGATAGCTTCCCACAATGCATTGCTCTCATAGTCCATTGTAGCCTCCCAACCAGGGATGCACTGCTTCAACCTACTTTGAATAGTGTTGAATTCTCTTGCAAAGTGGGGACACATAACTTCGTCTTAATAAATTTGGATGGCAAGACGTCAACCTTAATAAATGTGATCTACTATCATAGATGTGGCCTTAGTAAATGGGAAAACTAAGCCAGGTTTACTCACTTTAATGAAAAGCTGGGTTACCAGATATATGTAGGTCTCCTTTATCCCTCTGGCTGAAGTCAATACACTATGGGAAAGGTAAGACTTTCCAGGATCTTGCTCAAATCTGTGGTGCCAAAATACAAAAATCAGTATTTTCCCATGGTTCCCTTGTTAGATATTAAGTTAGTTTTGAAAGTTCAATAATTTTAGTACTACACTGTAATCTTTAAAAGTGGATTTTATTGAAAGTGTATTTGGATATAACTAGTAAGATTTGATTTTTAGTGAGTTCATTACTATGGTTAATCCTATTTAATTTTTTAGATGAAAATATAAGGTAGACACTGGAAGAAAAAGACCATAAATAAGGCAACACAGGCAATATCAGATTAAAACTTCCTGGACAAAGGAATTTTCTAAAGTGGGCTATAAATGTATTGCTATTGCCTGAGTCTGTACATAAGCTGTGGTGTAAACCATAAGCTGAAAGTGCAACAAAATGTGATATGACACAGGCAGTCAGAAAAAAAATAAAAGTTCAGGGCTGCAGTGATACTTATGCACAACAAATGCACTTCTTCTGGGAAAGAGATCTTGGAGTTATCGTGGACAGTTCTCTGAAAACTTCCATGCAGTGTGCAGCGGCGGTCAAAAAGGCAAATAGGATGCTAGGAATTATTAAGAAAGGGATAGAAAATAAGACCCAGAATATCTTACTGCCCCTGTATAAAACTATGGTATGCCCACATCTCGAATACTGTGTACAGATGTGGTCTCCTCACCTCAAAAAAGATATTTTGGCCTTGGAAAGGGTTCAGAAAAGGGCAACTCAAATGATTAGGGGTTTGGAATGGGTCCCGTATGAGGAGAGGTTAAAGCGACTGGGACTTTTCAGTTTAGAAAAGAGGAGACTGAGGGGGGATATGATAGAGGTATATAAAATCATGAGTGGTGTAGAGAGGGCGAATAAAGAGAAGTTATTTCTTAGTTCCCTAAATAGAAGAACTAGAGGACACCAAATGAAATTAATGGGTAGCAGGTTTAAAACTAATAAAAGAGTGTTCTTCTTCACACAGCGTGTAGTCAGCCTGTGGAACTCCTTGCCAGAGGAGGCTGTGAAGGCTAGGACTATAATAGAGTTTAAAGAGAAGCTAGATAATTTCATGGAGGTTAGGTCCATAAAAGGCTATTAGCCAGGGGATAAAATGGTGTCCTTGGCTTCTGTTTGTCAGAGGCTGGAGAGGGATGGCAGGAGACAAATCGCTTGATCATTGTCTTCGGTCCACCCTCTCTGGGGCACCTGGTGCTGGCCACTGTCGGCAGACAGGATACTGGGCTAGATGGACCTTTGGTCTGACCCAGTATGGCCATTCTTATGTTCTTATGTTCTTATAGTTTTCCATTATATATTTAGGTACTGCACTAGTTACCCAAAAATATTTTAAAGAGGCTGTGAAATGGCAAAAGGAGGATAAGAAAATGTATTTGTGGCCAAATGAAACTGAGGCTATGTCTATACCGCAGGGAAAAGTCAGAAAAAGATATGCAAATTAAGAACCACAATTTGCATATCTTTTTCTGCTTTTCTTCCAAAAGAGGTGCTTCTGATATTTGGCCTGTTTACACCGGGCCAAATGTCGGGGGAAAAACCTCTTTTGGAATGTCCTTTCTTCCTCATAGAATGAAGTTTACAGGGATGCGGAAAAAACTTGTCTGCTTTTCCAATTTTTTTTCAGGAAAGCAGATGCATTCTTTGGACGTGGCAGGTATCTTGGAAAAGCTCTAGACATAGTCTGAGTATTGTAGGAGAGGTTATTGTTATCTTGCTTTGTAAGCTATGTAATTACACTCAATGTACGAATGATGATTGCCCATCATACACACGTGTACAGTCAGTATAAAGTATAACCCAAAAGCAGGACATCTGAGAGTCATAGAAGCATAATTAGAAGGAACTTTTGTTTGTCTCTAAGGTGCTACAGAATTATTTGTTGTTTTTCAAAGTTTTTGAAAGGAACTTTGTTTTTCAACTACCCCTAGATGGCAGTACTGACTTTGAAACAGGATAGACATAAGCAATATCACAGTCCATTTTCCTATTATTGTAGAGCAACACAGAAAAGCAGCATTTCAGATTGTTTGATTGCAAATTAAATGCATGCTCTCTATCCAACCACTATGTAAAATACTGTAGGAAAAGAGTAGGCAAAGAGTGAGTATTTTTAATATTCAAAACCAAATTACTCATGTTTTAGAATCATTTGAGCAAAAATAATTAAGAATGCATTTCCTTTCCATTCCTACTCCATTCCTATCTTATACTGACACATCTTTAGAATACCTCCTGCCTGCAGCATGTGCATTAGTAAAGATGAAAATAGTGCATATCTCCCATTTTATAGTCCAGAGGTATAAAGGATGACACTCATCTTCCATGTATCATCTTAGCAGGCTGCAAAACAATTTTCAGGAAAATAATGTGTGCAATAGTTCTCTTCAAGAGCATGTTATTGCATATTTCCTGGAATATCTGTGATACTATGTAATGGATCCTGCGCCACAGATTAAAATCTGGGCATTTAGCATCTGGGAGGGGATGCATCTTCATAGTAATCCATTATTTATTTCAGGTAGATTGTGTGTGTGTGTGCGCGCGCGTGAGCATGCTCCAATTCAGCAAAGCATTTGAATGTGCCCTTAACTTTAAGCTTTTGGTTAAGTGATTTGCTGAATTGGAGACCCCAAAGGCTAAGTGCATGCTCAAGTGCTTATGCTAAATCAGGTCCTAATTAAGGGTATGTCTAGACTACACTGGGTTTTGGGTTTTTTTTTTTTAAAACTGCCCTTTTTTCAAAAAACGTCACCTGCATCCACACTGCAATCGCGTTCTTTCAAAATTAAATCAAAAGAACGCAGGGTTTTATTTGACATTGGTAAACCTCAAATTATGAGAAAGAATGCCTTTTTTCAAAAGAGCTCTTTTGAACAGGGACATTTTTCGAACAGGGACATTTTTCAAAAGAAGAGGCAATCGAAAAAAGCACAGGTGCCCTGGTGGCCATTCCGTGAATAGCAATTAGGGCTTTCTTTCGAGAGAGTGTCCATGCAGTCTGGACGCTCTCTTTCGAAAAAGCAGATCACTTTTTTGATCCGGTTTTGAGGTGTGGATGCTCTTTTTCAAAAGAAGCTTTTTCGAAAGAGCTTCTTTCGAAAAAAGCTTGCAGTCTAGACGTACCCTTCTTCCAAGTACTGTTGGATCTCTCTGATCCAGCACCCTCAGGACCTGACCAAATGAGGGAGTTTGCTAGACTAGGGTAGGTTAATGCTCCTCCTGACTGCTAGCCCCTGCTCCTAAGCTCCCTTCCTGGCCACCGATTCTGCTGCCAGCCTCAGCCACTAAGCTATGCTGCCATCCCCCACCAGGGTACCAGCTGACAGCTCAACAGTCTGGCTTTGCTTATGGCCCAGGTGCGCTCCCAGCCCCAGCCAGTCTCCTGGCAGCTGGCCTCTCTGCTGCCAGACTCCTAGCCATCCCCCTCTTCCAGCCACTGGGATTCTCTGGTAGGACCACGGATGTTGCCAAACCAAAGAGTCCCAGACCAGAGTTGTTCAAGTTACATCTTTCAATGAGTTCTCCCATTTACACTTCCTTACATTCATGAAGTGAAATCCTAGTCCTACCGCAATTAATGACAAATCTCCTATTGACTTCAAGAGAGCCAGGATTTCACCCATGGATTTTAACCTTCTCTCTGTTCTGGAAAAATGTCCAGTGCCACAGGGTAAGTAACATTAATTTACTGTTTAAAAACATCACTTCTCTTCCACAGGACAGATGGAATTGTATATGTATTCACAGTGAATTTTTATAAGACTAGTATACTTATACTAATCTTTAGCAAGTGGAATAATTTATGCTAATATTAGGCTCCATCCTAAACTGATAGACTGCATTGATGTCTTTTTTTCCAGACAGCATATTAGATAAGATATACAGATCTGCCTTTGACAGAAGATTCTCCAAAGAGGCATAGTTTACTGTAAATCAGAGACTTTTAGCAATGTGCATAAGTTATTTATATTCCACCATCTAAACAGAAGTAACTGAGATGGCATATCCATCTGTGATGGATATCATTTTGCTTAGTTGAAGATAACTGTTCCAATTTTTTTCAGTTTAGCAGATTGCTCTGCTGCCATTTCCAGACCCAGTGAAATTCAAAGTGAAATTGTGTTCAAAGCCATTGAGGGAAAACCATAAGTCAGCTCAAGTTTGCTCAAACATCAGTTTCCATTTACCTACAAGTTAAGAAATTATGCAAAAATGATCTAAGTTTCCACCTTGTACCCAAAGTTTCACACGCAGCACTATCCTGCACCAATCATTTCTTTGTGACAGCTTTGCAGGCAACACATTTCAAACCAGAATGCCTAAAGTTAACTTAGTGAGAGTTACGTGTATCCACATTGCCCAAATTAGATGAACACCAGTGTGCCAATTCAGGGGCAAATCTTGTGACCATTGATTGCAATATGTAACTTTGGTGGCCAAGATGTAGTGTGCTCAGCTGGCACCTCAAGAAAAGGAAATCCCCTGCCACCTGTCTGGAGTGAACACACACACAACCTGGAAGAGTACAATAAATATTGGAAAGGAGCATGTTTATTCACAGAGGGTTGAATGCGGAAAAACAGGAGGACTTTCAACACACACCTAGTGGTACCATGGTCTGAAGAGGCACATGCTGAGCAATGCATCTGCACTCAGAGTTCATGATTCCTGGGCAAAGTTCCAGTCCGTCAGTGAGTCTTGCATGCCCCAGTCCTCTTTGAAGCCAGTAAACATTCCCCAACAAACGCCTCCAGCACTGCCTTCTGCTGCCATCTGCAAAAGCCAGATAGAACAACAATCTCACCACTGGTCTACATTATGAATTTACTAAAACAAAAAAAAGCAGTCATGTAGCACTTTAAAGACTAACAAGATGGTTTATTGGGTGCTGAGCTTTCGTGGGCTCATCACCTAATAAACCATCTTGCTAGTCTTTAAAGTGCTACATGACTGCTTTTTTTGTTTTACCAAGATCAGACTAACACGGCTATCTCTCTGTTACTATGAATTTAGGTTGAACTTAACGGCATTAGGTCATTTTTCTAATCTAAACAATGAGTCCACACCACCAAGCCTGTTCCAGCGACTTTAAAGTCTCTTTCAATACTCCTGGGCTGCGTCTACACTGGCATGATTTTGTGCAAATACTTTTAATGGAAAAGTTTTTCCGTTAAAAGTATTTGCACAAGAGAGCGTCTACACTGGCATGTGCTTTTGCGCAAAAGATGTGCTTTTGCGCAAAAGCATCCATGCCAGTGTAGACGCTCTCTTGCGCAAGAAGTTAACGTTGCTGTCTACACTGGCCTCTTGCGCAAGAATACTTGCACAAGAGGGCTTTTCCCTGAGCGGGAGCGTCAAAGTATTTGCGCAAGAAGCACTGATTTTGTACATTACAACGTCAGTGTTCTTGCGCAAATACTCGCAGCCAGTGTAGACAGGCGGCAAGATTTTGCGCAAAAGCAGCCGCTTTTGCGCAAAATCTTGCCAATGTAGACACAGCCCTGCATTTCACAGGGAGTAGCGATAAATTTTATGTAGCATGCTCAACTTTAGGGGAGAGCAAACACGGTGCTGTGAAAGTCGATGTTCTTGGCTTTCGGGAGGTGTCCCACAGTGCCCCTCTGTGAGTGCTCTGTCCAGGACTTTCTGCTTTGCTGCTCTCCAGGTGCACAGGAAAAGCCCCAGGAAAATTTTAATTTCGTTTCCTGTCTGTCCAGCATGGCAAACAGACCTCAGAGCAAGCAGGCAAAACACCTCAGTAGTACATCTGACCATGAATGCCCAGGATTGCAAATGAGCACCACCATAGAGTATGTGGGAGATCATGGATCTCATTATTGTGTAGGGAAAGGAATCAGTTCAGGAAGAACTATGAAGCAGCAAAAGAAATGCTGCTATCTATGCCAAGATTTCACAGAGCATGGTGGAGAAAGGATATGCCAGGGTTGCTCAGCAGTGCCACATGAAAATAAAGGAGCTCAGGCAGGCATACCAGAGGAAGAAAAGGAGGTAAATGGATGATCTGGGTTAGCACCACATACATGTGACTGCTATGAGCAGCTGCATGAGATTCTAAGGATGGATCTGACCAGTTTCCCACGCCAGTCCATGGATTCCTCCCACAATGCTCCTCTGGCAGCCTCAGGCAGCAGCGTAGACAGTGTGGATGAGGAAGAGGAAAAGAATAGTCAGCAGGTAAGTGAAACATTCAGCCTCACCGGCACCTAGTAAGTCTCATTGCTGGGCTCTGATGGCAGGCAGGGCACTTCTGGTGAGTTCACATTTTTAATCAAGCTACAAGTGGGTTAAGGTAGTTGAATGTGATTGGTGGCGGCCACTCTGCCTACACAGCGGGGGCTCTATATGAACAGTTTGTTTACATAACTGGAGACAGAGTGGGAATCCTGCCTGCACATCTCCATAAAGCTCTCATAGAGGAATTCTTTCATCCTTCTTACAAGGTTTCTGGGGAGGCTTTCCTTATTTCATCCTCCATGGCAGGATAACGTTCCATGCCAAGCCAGCAGTAAGTGGTCCAGCATCACTGCAGCACAACGCATTGTAGCATAAGGTCCAGGTCTCTAGCCATGTTCAGTCAGCACCTGCTCCTTATCATTCTGTGTAATTCAGAGAAGACTGATATCACATGTGGCAACCTAGATGAAGCAGGAGAAGCTTCTGTAACCAATAGTACAGCAGTGTTTATAGAGTTTACAGGCAAGCACAATTAATGCCAGGATCACCTCATTAAGAGCAACACGCACAACTGTCATATCACTGTCTGGGCATTCACAAAGTGTTTTTTCAAAACCGCTGATTTACAGTGCCCCTCTCTGGTGTCTGACTGCTCATAATTAGTGGCTAGATGTTCTACCTCTTCTCCTTCCCCAGCATAAAACGTTTCCCCTTACTTTCACAGATATTATGGAACACACAGCAGGCTCCTATAACATTGGGAATGTTGCTTTCACTGAAATCTAATCTAGCCAACGAACTGCAAAACCTTCCCTTTAAATGTCCAAAGACACATTCTACCACCATTCTGCATTTGCTCATCCTTTTGTTGAACTGCTATTTGCTGCAGTCCAGGCTGCCTGTATATGGCTTCATGAGTCATGGAAGGAAGCAGTAGGCTGGATCTCCAAGAATCACTATTGGCATTTCAATGCCTTCGATGTTAAGTTTATAGTCTGGGAAGAAAGTTCCAGCTTCCAGTTTTCTGAAGAGATTGGAGTCCCTAAAGATACGTCCATCATGAACCTTTCCTGACCATCCCACATTTATGCCAGTGAAACAGCCCTTGTGATCCACCAGCACCTGCAATACTACTGTAAAATACCCCTTGTGGTTTATGTACTCTTTGGCAAGGTGATTGGGTGCCATCTATCACCCTACCACAGTTAGAGAACCCCATCGCGGCAAGGCCCTCCACTATGTCCCACACATTTCCCAGAGTAACTATCCTTGTGGCAGAATGGTATTTCTTTTCTTGGCTACTTGAATCATGACAGCCCCCACTGTAGATTTACCCCCTCTGAACTGATTCCCAGCTGACCAGTAGCTGTCTGACACGGCAAGCTTCCACAGGGCTATTGCCACTCATTTCTCCACTGGCAGAGCAGGTCTCATATTTGTATTGCTGAACTTCAGGATTCAGGGGAGGAAGCAATTTGCAAACTTCTGTGATGTTATTGGATTTTAATATGAACTTGCAGAGGTCTAGGTTGGGTATTAGGAAAAACAGTTTTACTAGGAGGGTGATGAAATACTGGAATGGGTTACCTAGGGAGGTGGTGGAATCTCCATCCCTAGAGGTGTTTAAGTCCTGGCTTGACAAAGTCCTGGCTGGGATGATTTAGTTAGGGTTGGTCCTGATTCAGGCTCGACGGCCTCCTGAAGTCTCTTCCAGACCTAGGATTCTATGACTCTACGATCTGACTCCTGAAGCTGTTTTGATTGAGCTGCTCTTCCCCAGGAAGAAAGGGAGTGAGAAGGTAGCTACTCAGAGGAAGTTTTCCCCTTGGAAAATCGTGTGAAGACTAGATATTTTCCTGTCATTGCAAACTGGCTCCATCTGGGGGTAATACTGAGTTTCTGGCTACTGAATTGCAAGTAGTAGAAATGCTGATAAGTAAAGAACAATACCTGAAAAGAAGCTTGCACAGCTTATTCACAGTGAGATGTACTTTTAACCTGAATAGCTATCAGGGAGGCTGCCTGAGCACAAAAATGTTTCATTTCTGATCACCACAGAACTGTCAGTGCTGATCCAACTAAATGATGAAGTACAGTATTACCGCATCTTAGTAGCCAATATGCTTTTGAACTTCAGGAATAAAAGTATCTATAATGAGGATTGTGAAGGACACTGTTCTCACAACCCCCCTTGATATATCCAAAGTCTATAAAAGTCAAACAAGGTCACATGATCTGTTGGGGGAAGGAGGTCTTGGGAAAGGAGAGAATGCCCCAGAATTTTTTATTAAAAACAGTGCAAAAAGGTCAGGAGCATCAGTCCATTTTCACTTTGACTAAAGCCACAACTTCAAATCATTCAGCCTTTGAAATTAAGGTGCCTAACTCCAGGAGAGGGTTCATGGATGTAAATCCAAAACATCTGGAGAAGTGGAGCTTGAAACTTGCTTCTTTCCTTTGTATTTCATGTTGTCTGATTTAGGTGCTGAGTCTGTCTCTTTTGTGGATCTAGCTTTAATTGTGTTGCCTAAGCATCAGTTTACATGTTCACCTCTTTAGTACAATTTTACTTTGTCATTTTTCAGAACTAAACCACACATAATGTAAAAAGTAATAGTTTGCATGCTTATTTTTCACACCAGAATTTCAGTGTAAATGTTTACAGATGCTTGGCCTACTCAGAATTCAGATTCAGACCTGTTTAATCTCTTTTTATCCCAATATTAATTCCTTACTGCATTCCAAATCTCAGGTGAAAGTTGTATCCCCGAAACAATTTCTGTTGCAAATTGGAGCAGCCTTTGACTGCTGAAGCTTGCAGAAGGAAAGCCTGGGCTTCTTATGAGAGGTCAAAAAGTCCTTAATGGCTCAAAACATATTTTGTCCCTTAATAAATCTTATAATAAACCTATAGTGAATGTTTTTGAAAGGTTAGGGGCCTTAGTCACTTCCATAAAACTATAAATGTCTTTAAAGAGGAGGTGTCCTACAGTGCTGACATTTCTCCCTGTCCCAGGTGTGTGTTCTCTAATAAGTAATTATTCTGAGCTCAGAGTAATGAAATCAGTTTGGAAGAGCCCAGATTTTCAATCAACATCCAGAAACTTATATTTTTTGTAAGTGCCATTTCTTACAATTGGCTGGGCAAAGAATTATTATTTTTTGTTACTGCTTTGAGAGGAAACCACAAGTCTGAAACAAGTTTGTCAGTATTGCTGACCTGCTGGAAAATAGCACTTGGAGTAAAAAAATAATCTAAGATTGTGCATTAGTAAATTGTTCACAAACCATGAGACTCCACATTATTTGTACCAAAATAGGCTTATTTTCACTTTAATTATAGCTCATGCCTGGCACTGCTGCAACTGGAGAGAGATCCCAAGTCAATTTTTCATTTTACCTGCTGAAGGAATAGATGAGTTTTCACCCTCTAATTGGCATTTTCGCTTTTGACATAATATTCAGTAGTACTTGAGTGAGCTAAGCAAATGTGATGATTATATTCCTTGGTCCCTGGAAGATAGCTCCTAAAAGATGGAAAAGAGTTATAAGAATCCACTGCCAAATGCATGCTTTATTTGTAATGGTTTGTGGCATCCATTTTTACTCTATTCTATAGTGTTCACTTTGGAGGGGTTAACATACATGCAAGAATTCTTCATGTGTCTATCTAAAGTGCTCTCAAAGTTGTTCTGAAAGGGTGAAATTACCCTAGGTGCAAAGAGGCAGTACAAGGCTCAGTGCATGTTGCTATTGCATGGCAGAGCAGTTAAATAGTGGTGCCTCTCTACCCTATGTACCATGGGGGAGATCGATGTGCTGGCCTGACACAGGACAGTATGAAGAGTAGCTTGAGGAAGAGTGGGAGGGTCAGGAAATGAGCTTAAGGATTGTATTGCTGACATACTGCAAGTGAGGCACAAGAGTAGCAGCTATTATTTAGACTTAATGCTGGGGAAATTCACCATATGGACCATGTAACTGGTACTTTCTGCAGTCCTTCTGGATCAATGAGTGTCAACCAAGAAAAGTAAAATATTTTGTTAACTTTACTGATTAGAAAGATTGAGAACTGGAGTTATTTACTTTTGTTGTAAGGGAAGAACATAAAGACTTTGGTAATAGAGAAAATAGGTAAGTCATTAATAGGCAAAGACAAGTTTCCCATAATGTTTTAAAAATGCTTTTCTGTGAATGTTGTAAAACATTCAAAGTAGAGTTCACTTTTCTTCTTGCTTCTATTATTTATTTTGAAGATATCAGCAAAAGAGAGAGAGAGAGTTCTTGTCAGATGAGATTGGAAAGAGATGGAGAGGGGAATTGGAGGCATATTACCAGATGGCAGGAATTTTAGAGAAGAATGTTTCAGACTGGTGCTGAATAAATGAGAAATAGTGTTGTTATAGGCTTTGCTGGTAGTATTGCCAAGTATTCAAAACATCATGAGATTTTACAATAATAAATTTTCGATCTTTATTTATTCACCTTCTGGTTTATGAGCCATCAGGGCTCATGGTTTGAAGGTTTTCTGCACTCATGAGGGATAGAAACTTCATTATTTTAAATGGTAAGTTGAGATCACCTGGTTTAGGGGGCTGGGGATTTAAGAAATTCCAAATATCACCATATCACCACTCTTCTTAATTTATTGTCTTTGTATCGTTTTTCCCCTTCTACACATATAAACATTAATTGCTTTGCAAAGCATCTATTTACATGTTCACCTTTTCAGTACAATTTTACTTTTTTTTTAAAACCAAACCACATCTTAATGTAAAAAAATCAATTATTTTGCATACTTACTTTTCAAACAAATTAGGCATGCTGGATTAATGCACAGATTGCAAAGAAAAATAAAAGAAGTAAGCAAGTGATGGATGTTGTAAATTAGGATGCCATGATGCTCAACCTGTTAAAACTTGCTTTATGCCCTACATTTGCATAGCAATAGAGAAGTGACTGATGGCTACTGTTATATACAGACTGCTTGTGACACTTTGACCCAGATATTGGGTGAGAATTAGAGCAATGTAGCTTATGTACAATCACATCCTGTTTTGGCTCAGACATGCTCACTTTGCAGCTGAACAAAGTGATTATAACTAGGTCACTGTGGTCTTGTCTACACTGCAATAAATGCCTGCAGCTGGCCCATGTCAGCTGCTTAAGCTGCTGTGATACAAAGGGTTTTGAGCTGTTCTATTTTCATTCTTAAAGCACAGTGAGAATGTTTCTTTGCTACCATTAACTGAAAATGGGGAGCGGGATGGAGTGAGCTGAATAAAATTAACTAGATAGATAAGAAATGTGGTAGCAATGGTGGACCATAATATTAAGATACATAAGATAACAGTTAAGCATACAGCAAAGAAATAAGATAATGGTTTATAGTTTCAAACACTGGCAGTTCAAGTGTACGTTGTGACAAGGTGAGGCTAGAGGGCTAGATTAGAAGGAGGAGAAAAGGAGAAAAACCCTCTCCACAGGGTAACAGCAATAGCAGCAATAATGCTGTTGAGAGGGAGAGAAACCTGTGGAGAGTAAGAATGCCCACTATAGTATATAGAATGGAAATAGGGTTAATGAATGTGTGTGGTTGGGATAATAAAGATGAGTGCCTGTGGTGTATTTTTGTTGCTAGGTATAATTTTTAGGGTTTATTAAGATTTCTATCAGTGTCCTGCATGTGACTGATCACCATGTGCAAAACATAATTACTTATGGCATTTCCAACTGTATGACATTATGGTCTTGGATACTTTAATTTATAAAGATTTATGTTTTAACTTAGGTTTAGATTAATTGTATTAAGAAAAGTTGGTTATACTAAACCAAAAATACTTTGTTTTGTAAAGTTCTGCCTGGTTGTCAATCCTTTGAGGGAGGGGTTGTATCACTGTCTTTCTGGGGTAAACCAATCTAGTCTGTTCTAGGAAGTTTCTGAAGGCCACAAGGAGATCTTTGGTAAATCCTGGCAATTCTATTCAGGTTTAGGAGCAGATTAATAGGTCAACATCTTGGGAATCTGTAAGAAAGCAGTAGGAGAGCTAATCTTACATCTCTTGGTTTGTTCTTGGGGTAACAGTGGACTATAAAATTGCAGTGTAGACTTTTGGGCTCTGGGCTGAGGCTGAATGTCTACACTGCAGTTTTATAATCTGCCAGTCCAAGACCCATGAGCCCATGTCTGCTAATACAGGTCAGCTGTGGGTGTTCTCTTGCACTTTGGACATACACTGTATCTCCATATGCACAAACTTTAGACAAGTGAATATGCCTACCTGCTGTATCTTGGACCTTAACTCAGATTCTGATTAGTGGTGTCAGGCTCACTTTGCATTTGTGTAAAATGCCTGTGCAAGGCACTGATGAATCGGACCCACAGGATTTCCTTGTTCCAAAACAATTTCACAAAGTGGATGCTCATAAAACCTGCTGGAAGGGAGCTGGATCCTGCAGATCTTGGATCTCATCAGTAGAATGAGGAAAGGGAATCTACAGCCAGACCTAAAAGATCACATGGCCTTCTTTATGAACCTTAGGATGTTCATCAGGGAACTCCTCATACTTTCTATGCCAATCATTCTTAGAAGTCTGACTATTCATGATCATGTTAGTGTTCATATGAGGGTGGTCTGAACCAGAAAAGGACTGTGGGAGCTGAAAGCCCTAGTGCTCAAGGGATGTGGAAGCCATGAGCTTCCAAGGGGCAAGAAGAGGTAGAGACTAGAGGCTATCAGTCATCTTAAAATTCCTAACAAGTGATGGGATCAGGGATAATCCACAAAGGAACACTGGGTGGAACCCAGTGATCAGTAGGCCACAGGGGAAGCCGGGAGGAGTTTCATAACCCATGTGTTTCCTTTTGTGTAGGCTGGGAGCAGCAAGGATAGTTTCCTTTCCCCTTCCCCCCACCCTCAGTCCATGCACAGCCCCAAATTCTGTAGGTCCCCAAGCTTGCTGGCAGTCACATTTCCTCATGCTTTCCCTTTCTATGGACCTCAAGACGTATCTTCAACTTTAGGAAGTCAAGAAGAAGGGACACTATCATACAAGAAGTATCCCGTAAGATAGTGTTCTTTTAAGTATAGGGAATCATTCCCAACCTAGTAGTATCTTTCAAAATAGAAAAATAATCATAATTATTGTAAGCTTTTTCTAGGCTCTGCAGAAAGAGGGCTGATCTTAAGCACTTTTGAAGATCTTTGTCTCCCTTCCTAGGGTTACTGCTGTGATTGGCAGGAGACTTAGGGCTTCTCAATATACCTTTAACTATGCTGGCATAGTTAAGGCAGCACTCTTCAATCTAGTGTGGGCACAGTTATGTTGGTATAAAATGCTTAGACAATAATATTTTATTCCTGGATGAGAAGGGAAATACACCCACACCTTGGCACACTACAGGGGATTCCTGACTGTCACCACTGCACCAGTGAAGACTTCATCTTGATACCTATAACATCTAACTTCTTCCCCTTACTCATGTGTCTGTTTTCATCCCTCACTATCTTTCTACTGTCTCCCCTCTTTCTTGACTCTCTACCTGATCCTGAGATCAACTAGAATCATAGAATCCTAGGGCTGGAAGAGACCTCTGGAGGTCAGCCCCCTGCCCAAAGCAGGATCAACCCCAACTAAATCATCCCACCTTCCTAGAGAAATAGTTTTTCCTAATATCCACCCTAGACCTCCCCCACTGTAACTTGAGACCATTGTTTATTGTTCTGCCATCCGTCACTACTGAGAACAGCCTCCCTCCATCTTCTTTGGAACCTCCCTTCAGGAAGTTGAAGGCTGCTATCAAATCCCTGCTCACTCTTCTCTTCTGCAGACTAAATAAGCCCAAATCCCTTAGCCTCTCCTCATAGATTATGTGCTCCAGCACCGTAATCATTTTGGTCGTCCTCTGCTGGACCCTCGCCAATGTGTCCATATCCTTTCTATAGTGGGAAGAGGGGCCCATAACTGGATGCAGTACTCCAGATTGTCCGAAGTGCAGACCTCGGCACTTGTCCTTGTTGAGCCTCATCAGATTTCTTTTGGCCCGATCCTCCAATTTTTGTAGGTTACTCTACACCCTATCCCTGCCCTCCAACATATCTACATCTCCCGCTAGCTTAGTGTCATCAGCAAACTTGCTGAGGTTGCAATACATCCCCTCATCCAGGTCATTAATAAAGATGTTGAACAAAAATGGCCCTAGAAGCAATCCTTGTGGAACACCACTTGAAACCGTCCACCAGCCAGACTTTGAGCCATTGATCACTACCCATTGGGCCCAACAATCTAGCCAGCTTTCTATCCACCTTACAGCCCATTTATCCATTCCATACTTCCTTAAGTTGCTGGCAAGAATATTGTCAGAGACCATATAAGAAGCTTTGCTAAAGTCAAGGTATATAAGAACATAACATAAGAATGGCCGTACTGGGTCAGACCAAAGGTCCATCTAGCCCAGAAGCCTGTCTGCCGACAGTGGCCAGCACCAGGTGCCCCAGAAAGGGTGGACTGAAGACAATGATCAAGCGATTTGTCTCCTGCCATCCCTCTCCAGCCTCTGACAAACAGAGGCCAGGGACACCATTTCTATCCCCTGGCTAATAGCCTTTTATGGACCTAACCTCCATGAAATTATCTAGCTTCTCTTTAAACTCTGTTATAGTCCTAGCCTTCACAGCCTCCTCTGGCAAGGAGTTCCACGGGTTGACTACGTGCTGTGTGAAGAAGAACTTTCTTTTATTAGTTTTAAACCTGCTACCCATTAATTTCATTTGGTGTCCTCTAGTTCTTCTATTATGGGAACTAATAACTTTTCTTTATTCACCCTCTCCACACCACTCATGATTTTATATACCTCTATCATATCCCCCCTCAGTCTCCTCTTTTTTAAACTGAAAAGTCCCAGTCGTTTTAACCTCTCTTCATATGGGACCTGTTCCAAACCCCTAATCATTTTAGTTGCCCTTTCCTGAACCCTTTCCAAGGCCAAAATATCTTTTTTGAGGTGAGGAGACCACATCTGTACACAGTATTCAAGATGTGGGCGTACCATAGTTTTATACAGGGGCAGTAAGATATTCTGGGTCTTATTTTCTATCCCTTTTTTAATAATTCCTCGCATCCTATTTGCCTTTTTGACCGCCGCTGCACACTGTGTAGAAGTTTTCAGGGAACTATCCACGATAACTCCAAGATCTCTTTCCTGATTTGTCGTAGCCAAATTAGCCCCCATCATACTGTACGTATAGTTGGGGTTATTTTTCCCGATGTGCATTACTTTACACTTATCCACATTAAATTTCATTTGCCATTTTGTTGCCCAATCACTCAGTTTGATGAGATCTTTTTGGAGTCCCTCAGAGTCTGCTTCTGTCTTGACTATCCTAAACAGTTTGGTATCATCTGCAAACTTTACCACCTCACTGCTTACCCCTTTCTCCAGATCATTTATGAATAAGTTGAAAAGGATTGGTCCCAGGACTGACCCTTGGGGGACACCACTAGTTACCCCTCTCCATTCTGAAAATTTACCATTTATTCCTACCCTTTGTTTCCTGTCTTTTAACCAGTTCTCAATCCATGAAAGGACCTTCCCTCTTATCCCATGGCAATGTAATTTACACAAGAGCCTTTGGTGAGGGACCTTGTCAAAGGCTTTCTGAAAATCTAAGTATACTATATGTACAGGATCCTCCTTGTCTGCATGTTTAACCCCTTCAAAGAACTCTAATAGATTAGTAAGACAGGATTTCCCTTTACAGAAACCATGTTGACTTTTGCCCAACAAATTATCTTCTTCTACGTGCCTGACAATTTTATTCTTTACTATTGTTTCGACTAATTTGCCCGGTACTGAAGTTAGACTTGCTGGTCTGTAATTGCCAGGATCGCCTCTAGAGCCCTTTTTAAATATTGGTGTCACATTAGCTACCTTCCAGTCATTAGGTACGGAAGCCGATTTAAAGGATAGGTTACAAACCACAGATATCATATCCACTGACTTCCCCATGTCCATAGAGCCAGTTACCTCATCATAGAAGCTAATCAGATTGGTTAGGCATGACTTGCCCTTGGTGAAAATTGTTTAATATTGTGTTTAATAATAGTATAATATATTATATATTAGTATATAATATTATAATAATAAGATTGTGTTTGTTTATTGCGTTTAATAACACTGGTCTACACTTTTTTAGAAGTCGTCTGCTTCAGAGATAAAATGTGCTATTTATTATGTATTTTGATGTGCTGAATTCAAATATGACAATTAAAACAATTGATTGGCTACTGTTTCCAAGATATTTAAGTTTTTACATTTTACGTCTCTGTATATTGTGTAGATAGTAGAGTTTTAATCATAAATTGTAAACCTAGGTCTTTTCATGTGTTTATGGTTGCTCTACATGATAATATTTCACCGGTCCTGTTTATGTAACACTTTAAAAATCAGCAAAAGGGTGATATAAATAAAATGTATTATGAAACAAAAGGCAAAAAACTATTATGTACATAGTTTAGTCCTATTCAGTGTCTACTCGGCGCTTCTTGGCTTGTCTCTTGTATTCATTAAATGGAGCATCTCTTGTCACTGTCCAGCAATAGTCTGCAAGCATTGATGGGCTCCATTTGCCCTGATAGCGTTTCTCCATTGTTGCTATGTCCTGGTGAAATCGCTCGCCGTGCTCATCGCTCACTGCTCCGCAGTTCAGTGGAAAAAAATCTAGATGAGAGTGCAAAAAATGTATCTTTAGTGACATGTTGCAACCAAGGCTTTTGTATGCCTTGAGGAGGTTTTCCACCAACAACCTGTAGTTGTCTGCCTTGTTGTTTCCGAGAAAATGTATTACCACTAACTGGAAGGCTTTCCATGCCGTCTTTTCCTTGCCACGCAGTGCATGATCAAATGCATCATCTCGAAGAAGTTCACGAATCTGAGGACCAACAAAGACACCTTCCTTTATCTTAGCTTCACTTAACCTTGGAAATTTTCCACGGAGGTACTTGAAAGCTGCTTGTGTTTTGTCCATGGCCTTGACAAAGTTCTTTATCAGACCCAGCTTGATGTGTAAGGGTGGTAACAAAATCTTCCTTGATTCAACAAGTGATGGATGCTGAACACTTTTCCTCCCAGGATCCAATGACTGTCGGAGTAGCCAATCTATCTTGATGTAATGGGAATCTCTTGCACGACTATCCCATTCGCAGAGAAAACAGCAGTACTTTGTGTATCCAGTCTGTAGACCAAGCAAAAGAGCAACAACCTTCAAATCGCCACAAAGCTGCCACTGATGTTGGTCATAGTTTATGCACCTCAAAAGTTGTTTCATGTTGTCATAGGTTTCCTTCATATGGACTGCATGACCAACTGGAATTGATGGCAAAACATTGCCATTATGCAGCAAAACAGCTTTAAGACTCGTCTTCGATGAATCATTGAACAGTCTCCACTCATCTGGATCGTGAATGATGTTGAGGGCTGCCATCACACTATCGATGTTGTTGCAGGCTACAAGATCACCTTCCAGGAAGAAGAATGGGACAAGATCCTTTTGACGGTCACGGAACATGGAAACCCTAACATCACCTGCCAGAAGATTCCACTGCTGTAGTCTGGAGCCCAACAGCTCTGTCTTACTCTTGGGTAGTTCCAAATCCCTGACAAGGTCATTCAGTTCACCTTGTGTTATGAGTTGTGGTTCAGAGGAGGAGGATGGGAGACAATGTGGGTCCTGTGACATTGATGGTTCAGGACCAAAAGTTTCATCCTCTTCCTCTTCCTCGTCTGACTCAAGTGAGAATGATTCTGGTGCATCAGGAACCGGCAGTCCTTCTCCGTGGGGTACTGGGCGTATAGCTGATGGATAGTTTGGAGAATGCACAGTCCACTTTTTCTTCTTTGACACACCTTTCCCAACTGGAGGCACCATGCAGAAGTAACAATTGCTGGTATGATCTGTTGGCTCTCTCCAAATCATTGGCACTGCAAAAGGCATAGATTTCCTTTTCCTGTTCAACCGCTGGCGAAGATTTGTTGCACAAGTGTTGCAGCATATGTGTGGGGCCCACCTCTTGTCCTGATCTCCAATTTTGCAGCCAAAATAAAGGTGATAGGCTTTCTTAACCCTAGTGGTTATACTGCGCTTTTGTGATGCAAAAGGCACTTCACCACAAACATAGCAGAAGTAATCTGCACTGTTCACACAAGCACGAGACATCTCTGCTCACTTTGGCTAAACAGAAATGTGTCCCTTTGCAAAAATCAAACACTGACAAATAAGAGAGCATGACACTGTATGATTTCTAGAGCTGATATAGGGTAATTTCTTCAGCAGAGTGATGTAAGCTTCGTTATGATTGCATCATCCATGACTTCTAGGAATAAAATGATGCAATTCATATCATGTATGATGGAATACCAGCTTCAGATTGCATCATTCATTGTTTTGCCTAAAAAGCAAGTACTGTCCAAACCCAATCATAGATTTATTCATAGATCCAGTCAAAGATGTATTTTAGTCATTTCTGGTTTAAATTGAGATCCCTTCCCTTTATAACTCACTTATCATCCGCCATTCCCAAGTCAAGGGTCGTATATGCTGACCCAATAGCATATCTTGAAAACTAGAGCCAATCAACAATTTTAAGCATCATTTTCATTCTCAGTGACCCAGAATTAGTAAAGTTTGACTACATTTATTTCAGAAGCATTTTGGCTGTAGAGCAGTGTAATAATTAACCTTGCTTAAAATTGTTTAATATTGTGATGTCAAGCATATTAACACCTAGAATTCTCTGTGCCCATTTATTTCATTGAAAATAACTACACCACAGTATAGCAAAATGAAATGGCCCATCCAGCCCTGTCCAGCCTGAGAAGGATCACTAAGGTATAGGTATAGAAAACCACTCAGGTGACATGTTTGAAGAGGAGCTTCAATCTGCTGCCCAAAGGATCCATCCATGACTGACTAGCTGACCCATGGCCTGAGACCATCAATAAAAAGCCATATTTTCCCCATCTGTTACCATTCTATCCTCTTTGAGTCTATTTTGCCAAAAGCAGGAAGTGCTTATTATTTATGACTCAGAATTGAAAGTCACCTATCCTTTCCTCCCCACTGAGAAGGACTGCTTGACAGACTAAGAAGCTAACAATATCCTTGTTGTCTGAAAAGAGGACTTAGATAATTGATTGCTTCTACTCTAAGTTCAGTTTCAGTGCTTTTTGCATTCTTTGTCTTTTGTGTATGCTAAATAATACATTTCTGAACTTTTGTATGAATTTTTTGACATGTTTGAGATGATAGAAAGCATGCTGTGGTTTCTGTACTCAGAACCCTGAACCTTGCTTAAAATTGTTTAATATTGTGATGTCAGGCGTATTAACACCTATAATTCTCTGTGCCCATTTATTCCATTGAAAATAACACAGCAGAGCTTTGTTTGAGATGCTCATTTACCAGGTTACTAACATTTCATCTGTAATAGTTTTGAATGGCAACGTGCACTCAAACAGCTTGCAACCTTAACTTCAGCACAATAAAGATTTTTGTGTGGGAAACATTAAATACATATTATTTTCCTTAGAATATTATCTTGCCCTCTATGTGCTTTTTTCATAAACTCTCAGTATTTATTTTTATTTCTGCATGATGTGTGACACATTTATATCATATTTTTTCACTGAATTTTTTCTCTCTCTGCCCCTCCTTTCCCCCAGTTTCTCTTAAATAGAGCAGGAACCTAATGATATTTGGATTGAATCATATGATATGTGAATATATAACAAATTAGACAAAAAGAAATTTGCTCATCTCCTAATTGTATTAAAGGTTTATGAGATTAATACTGTAATGCAGTCTTCTCACATAAAAACTATGGCATGTAACTATGATCTGTATGTGCATACCTTATTATGTCTGTTGTTTTCCTTTTGAAGACTTGGAAAACAGAAATGTTTCTGGTAATATCAAAATGCCCTAAAACATTCAGGTCTGATTCATTGCACCCTGTGTAATTATTTAAATGTGGCTGTAAAACACTCCAAAACTGAATGCAAATTTGCCCAAATGTAAGTTATTACACTGTGTGCATAGCAGTAGAGAATCAGGTCTGGCATTTCTTTTTAGGTATAGCTGTTTTGTTAGTTCTCGCTATTAATAACTCTGATTTCTGATTACAGCTATTTCTAAAGCAAAGGTTAAAAATAAAATGGTCTTTATAGTCACTAGCCATTTCTATATTCTCTTGAGTAGCTTCAGAACAGTAGGTCTCTGATTTGTAGTTGTTTATCTTAAACACAAAGGGTCCACCTCTCTACAGAGTCTAGCCTTCTAAATTGGTCTAGAGGATCATTGGAAAACATGAACTGATTGAATCAAACTATAAAAATGCTATTAAAAGTGAAAAAGCTAGTAAGCACTCTGGCCCCCTTCAAATCACCTTTCTCAATTTGGTATCACAGTTTTCTTGTTACACAAGTCTATTCCTACTTATCTGATTTGTCTCTATTCAGGCTATGCTGAGGTTCATGGTGCTTACTCAGTGACTAGAAAGCTTATTGGGGAAGAAGAAATCTAAGACCAAGTACTAAATGCTATAAGACACAATTACTATGATTTATGTTACATCCTTTTTCTTATTTATAGACAAAAGCCAGAATTATTTCTCTTTGCAGCTGTTGTGAGTTCTTCCTCTGGCTAATTTGGTTTAATCCTATCTTTCTTGTATGCAAGCAGATTTAGATATTCATCTTTTGATGTATAATATAAATAGTCATTGTTCCATCTGCATTTAAAATTGCATTAATTTAGTTTGTTAGTTTCCACAGGTCCTCTTGTTATTGTCAAATGTTGGAATTTTCTTTATGTTATACGACAAGAGACAAAGCTTTGGGCATACCCTGGATATGTAGGGAGGGCGAGGAGGAGAAGTTACAGTGGGGTCTATATACTGTGTTCTACTAACCAGTAAAATGGTTATCTGAACCCCCGACTGGGAAAAGGAAAAGCATTGTAGGAGTGTGGTCAGTCAGATAGGAAGAGCATCACCCCATTACTATTACAAAAGCTTTTATGCAGTTTAGATTTCAGATAGTGGAAAAATATGATAGTGGATAAAGTTGAATATAATGGTATTAGCAACATTGCAACATCTTTGTCTGTTAGCATGTCTACAACTAACAGTCTGTCACTTGTAAAGATTGTTATAACTATCAGTGCTGAAACATAATCATGCCTAATTAAAAACACTGAGCAGACAAATAGGCTTAAGCAGTGCTCATTAGCAAATTAGTGTGCTAACTAAAAAAAAAAATCACGCTAGCTATATAAAACTTCTGCAATTTTCTGCTGTGGTAAAATACCAGGTTTTGGGTCTTTCTTCTGTGCATAGATCCATGGAGATCTTAAATTCCCTAAGATGCTATTTCTCTTGTTTCAAACTTCATAATATACAGTGAGTTATCTGAATCTTGCCCAGACAGTAATTATTCAGGGAAGCTAAAAAAGGAACATTTGGGGTAACTCATCACTGATGTATAATAAACAAAGAAAGCAGGTAGTGTGTCTCACTGCTCATTAACTTTCTTCTCCATCATCTACCTAAAGCATGTGCAACTAAATCTCAGAGAAAATAGCATTGTTGTTGAAAAGCTTCTTAAAGCTACTTGAGACAAAACGAGGAGTGACTTTTCTTCACCAGAATTGAGAACAGGATGTATTGTCAGTGACAGTGGAGCTTTTCTGGAGAAGTTCATGAGGAATGTTTCACACAGTCTTTGTAGTCATTTTCTCAAAGTTGTGAATATTCTCTTTAATATACAAGCCAGAACAAAGTAAACTGGTAAGAAACTGATGGAAAATACCACTATCAGTAGAATTTTACCATGTATATGTTACAGTATTTTCATGAACAGAAAATAGCTGTGCATAAATTCTGTATGAACTAAGGATTAATGTAATATCTGCATTTGGCACGAAGTAGCCTCTTTTTCTGTGTTGATCTTCAGGTCACACTGTATAAGGTGCATCTATTTACATACACTGCTGCAAAAGGGTGGAATTTGATGCAGATTAGATATGCAAGGGGGGATGATATTTTGTGTTTTTATAAGGTGGAGGTCAGTTGACTGTCCGAGAAGAGTGTTTCAATTTTCTAATGTTCTTATATCAAGAATCACTTGATATTACTTGATGGCTAGAGCTTTGGAGAGGGGACAATTTTTGTGTGTGCATAAATATCACTTTTTTCAATGGATAGTTTGATTCAAGAGTTCTGTTTGAGTCCATTTTACATAGTTTACTCCACATACTGGTGCCTTTATCTGCTTAAATGCTTTAGTGTGGAGTTGAGTAACAGAAATCCATTGAATGCCAATAGTGAATCACAGGAATTACTAGTATTGGCTTATGCCTGCACATATCTTACTCAAGGCTATAAGCAGCAGTGCCTGGTTTATATCTGCATGAAAGGGTTGTAAAGAATCATACTTATATGGTTGTGGAATGAAGTTGTTGCTTCTTGATTTAAAGAGGAAAGTAAGTTTTGGATGGAGAGGGAAATTCTTAGATTGCATGCATACTGCCACCAGTGCTATTCATCCTTATCCCTACACTACATGAATAATTCCTTTTATAATTTTAAATTCTTAGGGTATGTATACACAGCAAAGTTATTTTGGAATAACGGACAGCTTATTCTGAAATTTGTAAACCTTATTCTGTGAGAAATAACATGCCTTCTGAAATAGTTATTTTGAAATAAGGGCTGTGGAGACAGGGCAGCTGCAATTATTTTGAAATAAGTGGCCTCCAGCCCTTTCCAAGGTGCCCTGCTGACCACTCTGTCCACACTCAGTCAAACTCTATATTCCCCCCCTTTTCACCGGTGCCCTTAAAGTTGCAGCCTCAGCAAAAAGGGCTTGTGGCTAGCAGGAGGACCGGATAGTCCTGAGCCACCCTGCAGCTGCTACTGCCTCACTTTTTTCAAAAAATGAGGGTCTCCGTTGCTCCCAGCCAGCCCTCCGCTATTCCTAGAGAGCAGCAAGACAGCTTCCAGGAGCCTGCCAGGGGCCGAAAGAGGAATGCACCTTCCTGGTCTGGTGTGGAGATCCTGGACCTTATTGAGGTTTGAAGTGATGAGACTAACCTCCAGGATCTCTGAACCAGATGCAGGAACGCGGCCATCTATGGCTACATGGCTGAGAGCCTGGCCAACAAAGGGCATATCCACACTCAGGAGCAGGTGCGGATGAAGGTGAAAGAGCTCCACCAGGCATATGCCAGGGACAGGGAGGGCAGCTCTTGCTCCAGGGGCAGAAACCTAAACCTGCCCTTACTTCAAAGACCGGACCGCATCCTGGGGGGCAGGGCAGTCTCTTCACCCCGCCCCAGTTGTGGACTATGGGCTCAAGACACCTGTTGTCATCCTCGCGGGGGAGAGACAAGGGGGAGGAGGAGGGAATATGAACGAGGCCAGCACCATCACCCTGTTGACCCTGGAGCTGGTACCCCTCCCCATGGACATGTCCCAGGCATCATCTGAGGCCGGGGAAGTAACATAATGTAAGTGCCATCATGTTCCCTTCACACAGCAGGTGAAGAGCAGCAAGGGGTAGCCGGGAGCTCCTCGCTCAGCTCTTGCAGCCTGGGGATCGTGCAGCAGCCTGTGCATGTGGGAGCATGTGCCATGCCGCTCTTGGCCACACAACCCCAGGAGGCTGACACAGAGGCCCCTGTGCTATTGGCCATAGGGTGTCTGGAGAGGCCTGCCAGGCTCCTAACCCTAGGGTGGGACACCCTCCCTCCACAAGCCTCCTTCCACAAGCCACCTCTAGAAGGAGGCTGGGGACACACATACACACTCTCAGCAGCCCCCCGCGGGCATACCGGTGTGCCATGTACTCTTGGGGCAGCACCCACTTCTAGGGACATCTGAGCCCCTATAGGAATGGGCCCACTGGCCAGAGCACACATGGCCTTGCTCCAAGCATGTCGCTTTCGACTGAGAGGAGAACTGTCACTCTCAGCTCACAGATAAGGGCTAGGCTTCAGGCACAGTGTCCCCTGGGATGACTGACCATCTCTCTTTATTCTTCACAGCTGGACCAGCTACAAGAGGGGGGAGGTCAACACCACCTGGAACAGCCTCCCGAACCTGAGGGACCTGTAGGCACCGGAGACACATGGATGAGTACCAGAGGGAGCACCTCATGGCACTCTGATCCCTGGAGCAGACCATTGACCGCAGGCTGCTGGAAGACATCCAGCTGCATTGAGACACCTGGAGGGAGCTGCTGGAACAGGGCCTCACCATGTGTGTGTCCATGCAGTCCCTCATGGCCAGCCTGATGCCTGCTTCTGCTCCTACTCCTGCTCTCACTGTAGCTCCTACTCCTTCTCCTGCTCTTGCTCTGCCTCCTGCTCCTCTTGTTCCTCCCGCTTCTCCCCCAACACTCCCTACCTCCCTGTGGCCTCCACACCCATGGTGGTGGGATCACCATAGCAAGGCACCACTCCCAGCCCCAGTTCGGAGCCTCTCCTCACCCCTGCTCGCCCTTCCAACTCCCTCCTCTTCCCCCCTCCAAGGTTCTTATCCCCCCGCTTCCCCACTCTCTCCCCAGTTTCTTTGACCCCAAATAAAAAGAAACAGATTTTTTTTTTCAAAACAAAATTTGTTTTTATTGTCTCAACAGGGAAGCGGGGAAGGGAGAGATATAGGAGGAAAGGGTAAGAGGGCGATGCACAGGCCTCTGGTGGGGAGGCCCAGGGGAGAGTGTCACTGGGCTTCCAGGGAGAAACTCTCCCTCAGGGCCTCCTATATGCTCACAGTCCCCTGATGGGCCTGCAGGATGTCATCTATCCATGGCTGTTTAAAGGCCCTGACGATGCAGCCAGCCCCCCTTTTCCTCCTGGCAGGAATGTTTCCTCCTTCCTTTCACAAATATTGTGGAGCACACAACACACAGCCACCACATAAGGGATGTTGCACTCCCCAAGGTCCCACCAGGTGAAAAGGAATCTGAACTGTGCCTTTAAATGGCTGAAAACATCCTCCATGACCATGCATGCCCTGCTGAGCCTGGCATTGTAGCATTCCCAAGAGGGGTCAAGGTAGCCGGTGTATCACTTCATGAACCAAGGCAAGAGAGGGTAGGGCACATGCTCCACTATGCAGATGGGCATGTCCATCTCCCCAACCCTGGTGGGATGTCATCACCTATTTTCCCAGACCACAGAAAAGGAACGGGATTTTTTTGCTCAACAAATTTGCCCCAGAGTACCGGCACCTTTTTTCTTACAAAAAGAAAAAAAGCACTGGGAAGGCCCATGAGACAGCTTTATAATAGTTTGAATTTGATAGTCCTCTGGTGTGTGTGCCTGTATGTTCCTGCTGTTCTGCAGGAGCATCTCAAAGCTAGCTACAATATTTGTCTTATCAAGAAAGCATCTGCATGAATCACAAATGTGACCCCCTATTGGAGTATGTTTTCATCTCAATGTCAGAGGACTTAGTTCAGAATACTTGTAATTCTACTGTGCACTGTCTTCTGTTTGTTTGCTCTGTTCTCTCTCTTATGATGCCAAGCAAACCACACTCTAGCTTCATTGTCTCTTTTGTAGCATCTGCTTTGTTGTCTTGGCATGTAAGTGTGTTTCTGCTTCATAAGCCTTGATTGTTGTGTTGAAATCTTTCTATTTAAACAGAAGTGAGCTTTCTTGATCTCTGGTTCATCATGCTAAAGATTTGCAAAATACCTCAATTTGGAATAATTTAAGGTTGTAGTTACATAATTTGTAATTTGGGATTAATTAGCCCTGAAAGATAAATAAATTCTGGTTCCTTCCTTTCCATAGTGATGTTGTCTTATGTTTCACTGGTGCATGTGATAGTCTGTTCTGGACACAGTAACCATTCTGGGTGGATAGCTTCCTGCCTATATTGGGTTCTCTGCTTATTTTGGGCAGCAATCCTCCAGGACCAGAAGGGATGAAGAAAACTGGGCTTTTGTTAATTCCTACACTATGTCTAGACTACAGGGCTTTTTTTTTTTTTTCAAAAAAAGTGGCCTTTTTTTCAAAAAAACTTCACCTGTGTCTAGACTGCCGCCGCATTCTTTCAAAATTAAATCGAAAGAACGCGGCGGTTTTTTCAACAACGGTAAACCTCATTTTATGAGGAAGAATGACTTTTTTCAAAAGAGCTCCTTTTTTCGAAAGAGGCATTCTTGACTGCAAACAGAGCTTTTTCAAAAGAGAGCATCCAGATTGCCTGGGTGCTGTCTTTGGAAAAAGTGGATCGCTCTCACTATAGAGGCTGCTGATTTCTTTGAGCTTTCTGTCCACGGCAATCCAAGCAAAAAGATAAAATGATAGATAATATCTGTGGTTGGTCACAGCCTTATTAAAATTGCTAACCATCACATGATCCACATGATGGTTTGATTTAATTTTCCCGTGCTGTAAAATTGTCTTTTCCTTATATATATCATCCTTCTCGAGTGCACTGGGTAAAATGATAGCGAGGGCCCTCAGCCTAATAATCAGGAGGTGGAAAAAAAACTTCAGAGAGCTATTGTAGCCTAAAACCTCTTTCCCCCTGATTTTAAATATATTTGCCCTTTCCTGCTTAGTCTGGAAGTTACATAAGAACAGTCATACTGGGTAGCCCAACATACTGTCCTCCAACAGTGGCCAATGCCAGGTGCTTCTGAGGGAATGAACAGAAGAGATAATCTTCAAGTGATCCATCCCCTATAACACATTTCCAGCTTCTGACAAAAGGAAGCGAAGGACACCATTCCTACCCAGCTTGGCTAATAGCCACTGAAGGATCTAACCTCCATGAATTTCTCTAGTTTCCTTGAATCCTGTTAAAGTCATGGTCTTTACAACATCCTCTGGCAGACTGACTGTGCATTACATGAAGAAATATTTCCTTTTGTTTGTTTTAAACCTGATACCTATTAATTTCATCTGGTGGCCCCCTAGTTCTTGTATTATGGGAACAAGTAAATAACTTTGCCTCATTTATTTTCTCCACACATATCATAATTTTATAGACCTCCATCATATCTCTCCTTAGTCTCCTCTTTTCTAAGCTGAAAAGTCCCAGTTTTATTAATCTATGCTCACATGGCAGCCATTCCAAACTCCTAAACATTTCTGTTACCCTTTTCTGAAATATACTAATGGGAAGATATCTTTTTTTTTAAGATGAGGCGACCACATTTGCAAATAGTGGTCAAGCTGTGGGCATACCATGGATTTATGTAGAGGCAATAAGATACTATCTTATTCTCTATCCCTTTTAAAATCACTCCTAACATTCTGTGCTTTTTTTGACTGCTGCTGAATATTGAGTGAAAGCTAGTATCCTGTTCACTGTTTGTGGTTCGTAACAGTAATGCAGTCTTTCTTTTCAAGCAGTTTGTTGTTAAGATTGCCTCATTTTCCTTCTCAGATGGATGCAGAATGAGGGTGATGCAGTCATCTGTGGCACTCTGAAGTCCAGCAATAAGTAAATCAGAGGTACATTTCCGTTTTCTCAGTGTACTGATTTTTAATAGCATGCAACTTTACATCCCACATGCACAAGTCTTGAGTTTTAAGAACTTGGTGTAATGAATTCAAGGTCTATATAATTACATTTTTATTAGGCATGAATGATCTCTGCATGTCCCTTATATTAAATCCTGTAATATTGATGCTTTTCACTATCCATGTATAATACTTTTGCCAGTATGGGTAATAAATTAATTCTTGTAAAGAGCCTTGAGATCCTCAAATTGAAGATGTAATAGAAATGAAAAGACCCATTTAATTATTTTCCCTAGGTTCTTGCTTTATCACACTCCAGTGCTGAGAAGTCCTACTACTTCTGTAGTACTTTTCTACTCTTATAATACCCACCTCGCTGTCACTCTCTGTCTCTTTCTCTCTCTCTCTCCCTGCCATCTGACCCTGTTGCTTGCAACACAATACAACATGATCCCACATCCCAAAGAGGAGAAAAGGAAATAAGGGGGAGAAAATAGAGAAGACTTTCAGTGATGCGGTCTAATCTGTAGGTAAGTCAGCTCCCAAGTCATTTGGGCTTCAATAGGATTTTGAAACTGAACTTAAACAGGAAAGATAAATTTGAAAATGTATAGTCTCTTTAAATGAATGGGAGTGTATCACTAAAGAAATCAGGAACAATTCCAGGTTTAAAATTAGTAGTCACTGGATTAAAATGGTCATCTCTCATCTTCACTTTCATCTCCCCACAGTAGACATACCTGGAAATTGAATGCAGATGAATGACAGTTCTAATTTGCATATTTGATACATATGCATTGCCTTGTTTACATAAATGACAGGAAGTGTCCAAATTATCCAGATCCAAGTGTGTCCACATTTTTCTAGCATCAAATTTAGAGGTTAAGATTTTTCTCAAAGAGATATGTCATTATGAATATGTGTCATTAATATTAGTATGCACACAGATGTATATATTGCCAGCGATGTGCATGGTAACTTGAAGATAAATAATTTTTACAATAATTCATTTCTTTTTGCTTATTGACAGACTTCCTTCCAACTCTGAAGGGCATTCCTTTAACACACTGTAAGGGAGCTAGAACAACAATGGGAAACCTAGACTAGTGAGTGGGCTGAATGAGTGGCCCGCCTTCATCTCAGTGGGCCACAAGATTTCATTAACAAAGCTAGCTTTCCTGGGACAGGGTAGTTTTGCTAACTGTGCTTGTGTATCTAGAATTTTGGGGGTTTGCCTGTTGAGCCAATCATCTAATTTTGCTGTATCATTTGTCCTCCAAATTGCTTGTTTGTCTTCTGTGATTTTCTCATGATGTAGTTCATGATGAGTGCAAAGAACAGCGGGGACATAAATACACTCTTGCCTCTCTCTAGTTGTCACTTCAGATCACTAACTGATGTCACAATCTCTGACTGCACATTAGGGATTATTACACAAATCCTTGATTATTCTATTACCGATATTCTGTACCATGCCATCATTTTCCAAAGACCATCTCCGTATATATTATCAAAATTCTTCAGGAAATCTATACAATTTATTATGAAGACTTTGCCAGCTCGTATGTTGTTCTGTGTCTGAGAACAATATGGTCTATACATGCTCTCAGTAGTAAAAAGCCTGTTTGTTCTTCCCTAGTTAAAAGTCTATTTCTTTTGTGTTCCAGGATGATGTTGCATATGATTATTCTCAGTGCCTGGAAAAATGTGATTTCTCTCCAGTTACTGCAGCTGGTAATGCCATTCCTTCTTGGTAAGTTTACTAGAAGGCCTCCTGCTATAGCTATTGAGAAATGACCAGAGGTTTTCCTCACCATTATGCTGAGACACCACCCTCCACTTTACTCCAATATATTCTGTTGCAGGATGGCCTACACAATCCACAGTGTGGAAACAAGATCAAGTTAGAATTCATCATGTCTGCACAATTCAAACCTCTTTGTTTAACAGTTCTAGTTTGGTCTCTTCAGCTCCTGGGCCCCAAACAGATGATGAATGAAAGAAACCTGATGGACCTGACTCCATTTGTTATATTTTTTCAAGACTATAGACACCATCCAACTCATTGGCCTTAGAGGGTTGGGAATATTCATCTGCTATTTCTGAAGATGATAGCTCTGAATAATTTCGCTAATGGTAAATTAAATATTACAGAAAACACAGGCCATGCTTAGATAGTTAATAGACAGGGATCGTTTCTGGTGAGATGAAGAGGCGAGAGTTGAAACATCCCAGTTCCCATCTGTCATCTCATTTTCTAGAGGATGATGTAAACCTGCTCTGTCGAGTACAGAATTGAGTGAAAGAGTCCGATTGCAATCTGAATGGAGCTGCTTTTTATTATTCTGGTTCTCTTTATGGTTATTATTGTAAACATAGTTAGTTAGAAAGTAGAGATTTAGGGGGACAGGTTAACAGAACTGTTTTGAATCTCATATTGACTGTCGGTTAAAAAAAACCAAAGGGCTGTGATCCTGGAGTTCTCTGTCCTACCTATCAGGACAAAGTGCATGTGACTTGAAGATCATTCTAGAGGCAATGGCAGGGTGGTCCAAAATGCTGCATCAGATAAAAAGCATTGAAGTGTTAATCTGTAACCAGATAACTCTGAAAACAAAGATCATTTTTAATTATGTTATTGTACAGTATGTTAAGTACACTTGAAACCAAGAAGCCTCCTGTATCATGCCTTTTATGACTTAGTGCATGTTATTATGATACAACAGAAATAGATTTAAAGTCAATGAGCTCAGAGCTAGAGGATGTAAATGCTGCTTCTGCTTTGGGGGGTGTCTTTGTACAGTAACGTTTATTGGTGTTGCTTATTAAAATAGGGAGAAGACTCAGTAGGTGCTGCAGCAATGATGCATGGTATTAATGACTGAATAAAATTACATTAAATCTTTACTAAATACAAAATTCAGGGAATGGGCCAAGTGAATATTGGGAAATTTTAAAAAGTATAGATTCTAAGGCCAGAGGGGATCATTGTGACCACCTAGCCTGTCCTTTTATTTAAAACAAGGCATCAAGCTTCCCTGAAATAATTCCTTCTTTCCTAGAGCATATCTCTAGGGAAAAAAATCTTGATTTAAATATTTCCAGTGACTGAGAATCTACCACTCTTAGTAAATTGCGCCAGAGGGTTAATAACCCTCACTGTATTTAAAAAATAAAGTGTCTTACTGGCAGTCTGAATTTGTCTAGCTCTTACTCTGAGTGACATTTACATTTTGTTAGCTAAACTGAAGAGCCTGGGTTGGAAGGTGGGAGATTACACATTCACCTACCCAGTTCCCCCTCCTCCCTGTCATGAGAGAATCCTTGAAAGAGGGATGAAGAGGCATGCAGGAAAGACTATGGCCTACTGTATATATGACCTGGCAGGGCCTCCTCCAGGACAACCAGACTGAAATGAACTCTGAAGCCTTTTCCTAAGCACTAGGTCAGCTGGCTATTGAATTGGCCTACTACTCCCATATAGGTATATACAGATTCTGCTCAAGCCTCAGCTGAACTCTTCAGTAACTTGACCAACTATTTTAAGAAGAGAATCCTTTTCTTCAGAGCTGGGCTTAGCAATCCATCTTTTGAGGATGGTGACCTCAAAAGGTGAAGGTGAAAAAGGTTGAGTGTTCATCTGTTGCTTGTAGCATATCCCTTCTTTTTCACACAGCACTAAGGTACCACACAGTACTGTTTAATCAATAAAGCCCTTGTAAAACTGTAACACTTGCAGTCCTGCTTTTTAACAGCTAAGCCACTGCATCTGAGTCCTAATCACTAAGCCTGACAGTTGTAGTCACTCCACCCCTTCAGTTCTTTCAGTCCCACTAAACAGAACAGTTCTCCGTAGGATTCAAGATTCTCACCTGCTTTTAGATGTGAAGCACAATGTTATAAAAAATAGTACCTCTCCTCTGAATCAAACCACTCTGCCAATATCTTAATACTCATCTGTGTGTGTAGACCATGATTGAATTCTGAGTTATTACCAGTAAAGTTTTCTGACTATTGGTAAGTATATTCTGTTTTCTGCAAGGTCTAGAACAGGTTTTTATCAGAGAGGAGGAAGAATGGAGAGTACGCAAAAGTGTGCTAAAGAAATTCTGATGTTCTATAAAGCAAATTAAATTACCCAGATTCTCCCGACTTCCATATTGCGCCTTCCTACTCACTTTCTCTACAAGCTGATTCATGTCTCCCCTGACTTCTATATTGCACCTTCCGACTCATTTTCTCTACAAGCTGATTCATGTCCTTACCCAAGGTCTTTTGTCAGTCATGAATCTGAAAGCATATACATGGTATTTGTCACCTTAGTGCCCTGTATTCCTCTGTGTAAACATAGAGGATTCAGCTCAGTGGTTCTGCTTTATTCAGCATCTTCCCTTTATCATCTGAGTAAGAGTTGCTGTCCTCTGTTCCCCATATTGGTGTGTTAGCTTTCCCTCCTCTTTCCTTCTTTTTCTTAGCAGGGGAGTCTTTTCATATCCTTAGTCCTGGACAGAGGTTCTAAGGAGGAGTATGTATGTTTTCCTTGCACAACTTCTCTCGCTTTCAATGAAGGCTGACATTACCAATCAATATCTACTCAAATATGACTTCTTTCCAGGAGTCCTCTCTAGAGTCCACTAGGACATTTCCCTGAACTACAAGCACTTCAGAGAGACTATAGGTTTTAATTATAGAAGCCAAGATTTCTAATTACCTGCTTAGAAGATGCAACATAGGAAGGTTCTCCCACGATGGTATTTAGGGGCAGATAGAACCAGTATTTGTAATAAGTGTGACCAGGTTTTTCTGTAAAGCCAGGAAAATGTGGGCAAACTAGAGAAGAAGTCACAGATGGTGACTGTTAATGACTATCACCTTGTAGTTAAACAGAGGGTCTCAATTCTTTCTTTCTCTATAGAATTATCCATTCCTTTCCAATTAGATGCTAGTTGTGCTACTAGAGTAGAGTGGTGCATGTCAATACATGTGCACAATAGTCATGCAGGTATTCAAACATTCACACAGAAAACACACTATGATTTTCAGATAGCTTGTTTGAAATGGCATTTGTAAAGTTTTCCTCTGCTCCTGTATCCTGCTAATGGTCTGATCCATGAACAACTGCTTGCATTACTTTAAAAGCATTTCAGTATATCTGTGAACACCTATCTCTGACAGTTGCATTCTGACTGAAAACCCTTGTATTTAGGAAAACCTTCTGTCCCTAATATTGTGTGGCTTATGGATGTGGCAGTAGCTAATGCTAATGAAAACAATTGAATCCAATGAATGCATACCACAGAGAATACATTAGCTTAAGAGCCAATCCCAGGGCATAATGAGTTTCTTTATTGAGCAAAAGGTGCATAAGTTCTCGCAGTCATATTTCCAGTGAGATGACATTTTGAAGTTCATATCCCTTCTGTGAGAAAGTGGCCATTTTGCCATTCTACTCTCTTGATTTTTTTCGTTTCCTTTAAGAAACACAAACTTATTTTTCCAGGAGCTGTGTTGTGTCATGAGATGAATTCTCTATTCTACTCTATGCTTGTAATCCTTTCACTGAGGCAATCTCATAATGGTGTTATTCTGTCTACTGAGTGCCACTACATCTGTTGCAAGGTGATACTTCCCTGCATATTGCTGTGATTTTTTTAGCTGACTTTCTGGACACTCTATGCCAATGTTCCTGTCTGCTAGATAGTGTTGCCACCCTGGACTTCTCAGCTTTATCAATTAAGCCTTTTCCCCCATGCTGTGGATCCATATTGTTGTGAGGATGGACATCTTTGGACATGACTGGAAGGCTAGAAATGGTGAGTGTGAATGTTTTTATGTGGGTTTTTTGTTGTTGTTGTTTTCCCCTTATAAGTGTTTGATAGGAGGATGGGGCTCAGAGAACTTTCTAACTTTAATATGACACATTCTCTCATTCTATATTTTGTTGCCAGCAATGTGCTGCTGATTAGGAAGTTTCATCTCCTGGTGTTAAAAGGATAATGACTTGGGTATCTTTTTGTAAAGGCCCTTGGATTTAGTTTTATGACATTTTTATTGAATTTACCAGTTTTTACAAAAGCTTTTTTTTTTTTTACTGTTTTTACCTGAATTTTAGACTGCTCAAATATATGAAAGTACTGATTATGTTCAGAAACTTCTAGTACATTAGGCAGATGTCTATTATAAATCATAGAAGTGTAAATGTGAGGCATCTGTTGAAGTAAGGTAACTGTGACGGGCCGCCAGTGGCCCGCACGGGCAACCGCCCGGACCGCCAGGGGGTGCGGGGGCGGAGGCGTCCAGTGGGTCCCTAACCCCGGACGCGGCGCGGACGAGAGAGGGCGGCGGGGCTGGACTCAGCCTCTGCGCCTGCGCCGGCAGGGAGCCGCTGACCCCTCCCCCGGGGTAGCGCAGGGTGGGACGCAGCCGGAGACCGGCAGCCAGGCGGCTGCAAAAAACGCCGGCATGCCGCCGGAAGGGGGAGGTTCCCGAGTGGCGTCCGGCGCGGCGCGCCATTTTAAAAAGGCCCGTCGTCAGAGGGAAAGGGGGGCAGCCTCCTCGGACAGAGGAAAGAGAGCCCCGAGCCCAGGACGGACCCAGGGCAGGACCAAGGCTGGCGGATGGTCCAGCCTCGACCCAGGGAGCCATGAGGCGAGCGGCACAGCTGGCGGCCAACCAGTCCCAGCGCCGACAGGGACTGGACCCAACCCCGCCGGACCTGGGAAGAGCGACCCGGCAGGGACCGGACCCGCCGGAAGGAGCCGACCCGCGAGCTGTCGCCCGAGCGACCCCAGACCCGGACGTCTGAACCTGGGTAGGTCCCGGGGAGTGGGACGGTGGCCCAAACCCCTGGGGGGGGGAGGAAGCAGCCCGGGGCAGGGCCCTTTTGGCGTCCTTGGGTAGACGCGTTACAGAGGGAATTACCCCCGTCTGCTGCGCTGAGGCACGACTGAGCCCCTGTGCTTAGGGCCCCGGGCTGGGACCCGGAGAGGGGGTTGGACCGGGTCCGCCTCCCCCTCCTTCAGGAGGGGTTAATCCCCGGTCGGGAGCAATATAACGAGGAACAGAGGAGAGCGACGGCCAGACGGCAGGGCCAGCCCAGGTAGAGGTCTGAGGAGGGACCGAACGGTGGACACAGACCCCTCTCCAGGAGGGACGGGGTACAGACACCAGGTCCGCTGAATCCCCCTGGCCTGACGGCTCAGGCAAGGGTGATCGCACCCAGCTGAGGGAGCCTGTGAACAGGGACCCCAGGGCGGGACTGCATCAACAGGGGGCGAAGGGGTCCGCTGAGCCCTCCTCCCTTTCTGGAAGGGGGTGATCGCACCCCCGACTCCTCCACAGTAACGTAGTTGAAGATTAACACAGACACATGCATACACACACCATATTGATAAATTACAGTACATTAAACAAACCACAGCATTAATAGTCTTACTTTCTCTTCCTTTTCTTTTGATTCCTTTTTTTCTTCCTTTCCTCTTACCTTTATTCCTGAGAATGTAAGTAAAACTTTGAATGCATTGATCATTGTGTTTAGAAACTGGTTCCAGAGATACACAAATCTTCTTCACTGTTAAGTGTCCCTTTCCTTTTATGTGCATGACATAAACTTGTACAGGTCACATAGGAGAATGTTATTAATTTCACAGGTTGTAGACTGACAATTCAGTACCTTTTGTACTTTCTGTTATAAAAGTCTCTCTATTTCCACCTCCGTGGCACCTAGATGAGATACTTAGAAACATGCACTGACCCAGGTATCAAATATGACACATCTAAGCCAACTGCTACTTTTTCTGGACACAGATAGCATTTGTGAAAACTGCTAGTTTTTCTGCCTTCTTGGGGTTAATTTATTTAACATGCATGTAACATTTCAGTATCACAATATAGATCAATAGAGCTCAAGAGATTTATACAATACACAAGCTTTACACTTTAGGTTTTCTGTTAAATTCTTACCCATCTCATTACTAAAAGATCTTTTCTGTAGATTGAATGCCTTTTTGTGGCCCATATGAAGTGAGTTATTTATTACATTTCATTTCCTACTGGTCTCATATCCAGATCAGATGTTAGCATTAATCTCATCTGAGAGGCCAAAGTATGAATGGTCATAAAGACTGAACTACCCTTTATGCTCTAAAGTTAGTTCCTCTAGTTGAGGACTAAAACCTATTTTGTGCGTGGTTTGGGGAAGCTTTCACTGCCATTTACCATCCTACACTTGCTCTCTGAAGACCCAGTTCTGCAGCTGTTATTGTTGATACTGTTTATTTACCTGAATAATTCTTTGAAGCCATGAGGAAGTACTTCTCACTATGAGACTGAGCTGCAAAATCTGACCTTGAACAAACAGAGGACTTTGTACATCAATACCGTCAATGTGGCACTTTTAGCTGGCACAAAATACACTTGAAATAGAAGAGAAGAAAACTCTTTGACTCAGAATGAATACTGTGGGAATACAGGATTCTACATATATATACTGAAAGTATATAATTAAGTACTAAGGAACCCATGTGGCATGAGATTTGACTCAATAAGAAATAAAAAATGACTAGTGTTCTGTGGATGACTCAGTCACTGACCTTGTAACTTCTGAGTTACAAAAATCTGAACTACACTTGCAGATAAATAGGAATTAATTAATAAGAATTAATGCATTATATTAAAATCTCCTTGAACTGTTGTTTAAATAAACAACAGTGTAGCAGTCATGGAGGAGGAGGAGTGCTTAGAATGAGCAACAGATCAGACATTTCTGAATAAATTCATCATCAAAGTTAATGGGAAGGTTAAATGCATCTTTTATCTAGTGGCAGAGATTGACTCAATAATTAAAATTACGGTAACCCTCCGATCTTTATATTTCCTGGCCATAGTCACATCACCTGGGTCAGATTCAGGAGGCTGCTAGACTCTGTCCCTGGTTCTAGTGGCTACTGTTACAAAGTTCATAAAATACCATAGAGTAGATGGGTTAATTCTGGAGCTAGAATGATGAAATTAAGTATTGGATAGGTTGGTCACAACCCATAGAAAAAGAAACAGATAATTCTCTCCAGTTTGCCAGTGAGACATCATTGCTCTATTGCCATACAAAGTCAGCTCTGCCATATTGGGCTACAGAAGCTACTAAGTGTACTGGAGTGATGAGATTTAATACTTTGGCCAGAGTTTCTTGTAAAATCACACATTAAATCTTAATTGATCTAAACCTAAAGTGACAAGGTGAGATGCCTTTTAGCTTTCATCTTTTCTGGAAGAATGGCTTTTAGTTTAACTTAACAATTCTATTTATCTTCAGTTAACAGTACAAATAATGCCTTTTACAGAAGCTCCAAAAGAGAAGGAGACATATCTGAGAGGTAAAAGAACAGTGTACTTTTGATTTATAGTTTTGGGTTAGCTAATTTACAAGGCTTAAGATTAGAGCTTTAAAACCTTCAATATGTATTACATTCTTCAATAAAAATACTCCACACTTACCCATTTTTCAATGGCAAGATTGTAGAGCAGAAAAACCCTTAATTATGCCACTAGCTCTCTTATTTACAATATTATATGTATAAACTTATTACAGTAATTTATGAGCCATTCATGTGAGGAAACTAGTACATCTATTTTCTCTTTATACTTTGTCAAAAAAGGGGGAAAACCCTTGTCTCTACATAAGATAGATGGTAAAATAATTGCACATTGAAATTATTATGATTAACTACAGAGTTACAAAATCAGCAGTTGTAAAAACTGCACTCATGGCCAGCCTGATCTTTGTTGTAAATCCCGTACACTGTTTTGAAAAGGTCTATTTTTCTATCATTGCTTAAATTGTAGTCATAGAGCTGTTTCTCACTTCTTTGACTTACATTATTTTTATAATTAATAGAAAATTGAGTTAGGCAATATGGGGCTTCTCCATATAATGATTTGCCATAAAGGCTTGCCTAGTGGTACTCTAATTAGTCCTATGAAATCTGATATTTGGTTCTTTTGTTGTTTTTTTTAACCCTTCCAATTCTATAGTCAGCCTGAAGACTGTATTATCCTAGCACTTCTATATAACCACAAAACTCCACCTAGCATTGCACCTAAATACAACAAACCTATATTAAGGTGCAGTGGTTCTGCATGGATTTCTTTTAAATGTGGATCCTGCATTTTTGCAGGTTTGTATTTGGACTTCTGAAAATATTGATACCGGATATTTAATCTCCTATAAAATGTAATAGACATAATTGAGTCCACCCTTTCAAAATGATTTAGGGTTTGCTTATAGCAGGAGAAGCAAAATGCACTGTTTGTCACATGTCTAATTATGCTGTGATGCTGCAGTCAATAAATCTACTCCTAATGCAATGCCTTCAAGAAATTTGCCCATCCTATTGGCTTGGTGAAGAGTCACTCAAGGCCAGATTTTTGAAGTATTTGGGCACCTTAAGATGAACATAGACATTTTGAAAATCCCCGCAGGGGACTAATTTCCACTCACATGGGAGTTAGGCCCTTAGGTGATTTTGAAAATCCTACTAGGAACCTATATACATCTTTAGGTACCTAAATACTTTAAAAAAAATCTGATCTTTGGGAATATTTTTTTAAATAAAGCTTTCAAATAATTGAGAATTATTAATTTGTGTGCTTTGAGGGAGATATTAATCATTCAAGGTATAACTGTGCTATAACAAGTGATTCCTTCTGATCCTCAAAAATTTGAAAAGCTACCCACCTATATTTGTCTCAAAATATAATCCAATAGAAATAAAGACAATTATAAAATGGCTCAGAACTTGTGAGACATTTTGTCCGAGGACCCACAGGTCAGCTAAACTTGGGAGTTACTCTCCCCAGGAATAGAAACTACAATGGCTAAATGTGAGTATTGTAAATAACATGTCATAACCCTTTTCCTCATCCCAGGTGAGCTAAAAATACATTCAAGTTTTCTAGTAAGGGTGACACCATGATTTCTTATGAAAAGTGACCCATTGCAGGGGAATGTCGGCTTAAGGGACACAATTCCAGCTATGTAAAATGTATAGCTGGAGTCGGCTTACTTTAAACCAACCCTTGGTGGCATCCACACTGCAGGAGGCTGACGGGAGCCAGAGTGACAGCTGTGGACTTGGACCGTAGCAGGTGTGGTTTGAGTCTGCCCTGGTGCTTGTGCCTGCCCCTGTTCTGTAACAGTCCTGGGCTTGCTCCTCTCTTGTCTGTGGAATCTGCTGTCCTTGAGTAAATGTCCTTTGGGTCAGGTTCACGGATACCCTCACTCTCTGGTCCATTTCATATGCATTGCAGTGAGTGATGGGCATTTTTGATGGTTTGAATTTTATCAGTAATAGGGATGTATTACTGAGAACTGGCCTTGAGAGAATTGATGTTCTCATTGGTCACTGCCAGCTGGAACTCATATCACCTACAAAAGAGATAAAGTCTCTTCACACTGAGCCCTGAAGATTGGATTTAAGGTCAGGAGGAGACGGTGCCCAGCCATTGACAGGTGGCAGTCTTGTGCTCATCCATGATTAATTTAGCTGTACCAGATCAGTAATAACTTTGTGGAACTTTTAAATGCCTGGAATAAAGCCATACAGTGTGGCCAAGGACATTCAGCGCTATGGACCCACGCTGCCAAGCATGACGTTGTTGATATGAAAGAGCTCCTAGGTACACTGAAATCTTCATAGAACATTTAAGCAAGCCTGAGTCATTTTAAGGTTTTTCATGAGAACCCAGTAAAATCCCCCATTTCCAGTCAGTTTCAAAATGTCATCTGTTTTGGTTTGATATTGTGGAATCATTCTAACGTGAAATGTAAGGTAAAATGTGTGTGTGTATGAGTGTGCGTACATATTTCTTCCCATACTGAACAAGTATTGGCTGTAGTTTTGGCCTGTTTTGAAGGCTCTTATATAATGAGATCAAAGAGCACTATAGCAGTTTCAATGTGTGCTTATCCAACCTTTTACCTTATTTATATAGGCTGAAAAATCTCTCCTTAAATGCATGCTGTGATGCTGGCAGACTCGTCACCAGCTCATGCCAAGGTCTCTGTGTCCCAGCAGGACACTGACAGATGCATAACTGGAATCTGTCTGGCTCATTTATGGTTTAATACAGTATTGATAGAACAGCATGGGTACTGGGTATTGCAGGCAGGGGGAGGCTGAGCATCCCCAAACAGCCTATTGTGGCCAGTGTACTTTCCATGGGGAGTTGGGTTTGGATGTGATGCTTGCCCAGTGCTCTGAGATCTAGAGCCCTGGGGCTGTGAGTGCTGTGGGCGCTGAATCTGCAGCACATCAGGGCTGGGACCTTGCCTTCCTTCCCACAGCTGAGCAGTGTTGGTGTCATCAGCTGCGATGAGCGTGCTTTGGGGTCCTGTGAGAGTGTGGAGGGCACAAGGGAAAGGGCCAGGGCTAGCCTCCCTGGGCAGCCAGGTGACTGGCCACCCATGATACCTCCCGATTAAGATGTTTGGCACAATGCAAAGTGAAGCATTAGACACCACTGGCACCTACTTCTGCATGATAGCAATCTACAGATTTGTTTGCTTTAATCACCAAGCACATTGGTAACAGTCCTCCACTCAATTCCACAAGAATTCAAATACTCAGACTTATTAGTGTCAGATGAATCAGAATCTCTACTGCTCATGAATAGTAAATTATTATTTACATGGTGACCCCATCACTCTCCAGCACTGCTGGACTTTCACTCTTTTCTGCTGATGACCTCCCCTGCTCCTCTTGCCATTGGATAGATATAAGACAGAAGGGACATCTTTTTCACTGCAGGCTTTTTCTACCCATCCACAAGGAAACAACTCTTTGACATGTATATAGAAGACCTTTGTGCTGAATATTTGGTGGTGGGGGGGGGGGAGACCCAAACCTGGATCCCCCCCAGTGGCCCTACTGGGATCCCTGGTTGCTTTGTGCTAACAGCAATTTTCTAGACCATCAGCTCTGACACATGGGGGTTAGAGATATTCAACCGTTTCCTCTCCAAATGGGCCCATGACAGAAGGAGACATTTGATGAACAGGGGGTTAGAGCAGATAAAAAAAATCACCCCTCAAACTTCTATTTTTTTAAATCTCCAGATGAGTCAGTCAGTTCACCACCATCCATGGCTGATTTCTGGCAATGTCAAGACCTTTTAAAAACAGGTAACTGATACTATAGAAATACCACTTGAAGAGATCAAGGATTGACAATACAGATTGCCTGACATTTTGCAATCAGCAACTCCCACTAGATTATCACTATCCATTAACAAGACACTCCTGGGCCTAACAAACACAGTTCAGCAAATGCTTACTACTATTCCACAAATTCACAAATGGCAGATAGAAAGTATTTTATACTTTCTAAGGACTTGGAGGTTTTATTTTCCCACTTAATTCTCTAGTGGTAGATGTGCTGAACAAGCAAGATAAGCAACACTAATCCAAGTGTGCCCTGTATGACAATAACCAAAAGTATTTAGAAGTTTTTGTATGGGAGACGTATTCTTCCATGATCCTGCAAATTTGATGTACAAATTATCAGGTGATGATGGCCAAATATTTCAGAAACTATAAATAATTTATGGCCTTTATTGACCATCTTCAGCCAGAACAGGGAACTATTTCAGGCCACCATCACAGGGGTAAATCAGCAAGCACGTCTCTTCAAGCATGGATGCTACAGATACTGCAGACAGGTCCATCGCACATGTGTCATCGCTCCAACTGTTAGGCCTCATGAGATAGTTTCAGGACACAGCAAGAGACCTTCCTTATGATATCAAAAGCTGTTTTCAGAAATCACAAATAAATGTCCCCACGCTGAAAGATTCCTGGTGTATGTCAAGATCACTGGGTATAAATATAGGTCTATAAATAAAAAGATCAAGTAGGTCACAAACTTCCCAGAGATCTCACATGGCTCTTTCTGGTTTCACAGATTCTACTGTCCAATACTTCCTTCTGCCTGAAGAGAGATAAATGCCAGAGGAAGAGTACTTAGTGATAATTGGAGCAACTCTTTTGCCAGTCCAGTCATGGGTATGAATTCTCCCACGTCTTTATTTCAGTAGTCCCCTTTGCTCACTTTCTCTCTTTTGGAGACTGCTTTTACCTTTTCTAACATGCATGGGGGCAGATCACTACAGACGGGTAAGTCCCCGAGGTCATAACACTGGGCTCCACCACTTTATGTCCCATCCTCCCTTCCAGACCCCTTCCCCATCCATCTTAAAGGAATCTGTGAGTTTTTAATGAGACAACAAATAGACTCACTCCTTTGATTAGGAGCTATCTATCTGGTTCCAGCTTCTTACAAAGGGGATTCTATTTAAGGTATTTCTTTGTGCCAAAGAAGATGGTGAAGACTGATTTTGGATCAAAGACTTCTAAACACATTTGTGAAGTCTCAGAAGTTCAGGATGGTGACTCTGGCAGCTATAATCTATCAATAGAAGAAGGAGATTGGTTTTCAGTTCTCAATTTTCAAGACTCCTATTTCCACATAATAATACGCCCATCATGTAGAAAATAGCTGTGATTTACTATAGGCCAGGAATATTTTCAAGAGATTATTTCCCTTTGGTCTTTCCTTAGCCAAAGGGTCTTCCTAAAAGTCCTAATGCTATATTTATATTTGCTGACAGACAGAGCAGAGTTTCCCAGAGACAGATCGTTAACTTTATCAGATCTAGTCAGGACCATTCAAGGGACTCCTCAAACCACAATGAGTAATACTTTACAATTCTTCGGCCACATGGCAGATTGTACCTTTGTGACAAGCCAGGCAAGATTATGACTCTGATTCTTCCAGGACTGGCTCAAAATGATCTGTTCACTGATCAAAGAGTTTGGACAAACAGCTCACAGTCCATTTTCTTGTAAAAAACTCCATATAATGGTAAAAAAGATCAACTCATTATCAACACAGACATTCCTTTCATCCTCCTAACTCTAGCAATAACCATGCAAGAGATGCATCTTGATAACGTCAGGGCTCAGGACAATCCTACCATCTTGGTGTCAATTCCAACAGTTTATGTCTGAGTCCTCATCATTCTCTGCTATTCTAAATTACCTGTTGGACCCAAAGATATTGGTTAACAGCTTGATGAAGGTTCACTTGACTGCAATGTCAGCTTTTCATTCTTCAGTAGCAGGATTTTCTAAATTTGTTCACCATAAGCTTTTGGGATTTATTAAGGGGTTTGGCAGCCTCTTACAAGTGAGGGACCCCACTCCAACTTATATTTCTCTCAAAACCTGCATTCAAACCAATGAGAGTCTGTGCTTTGCTTAGCTTCTATAAAGGTCACCTTCACTGATATCACATTAGCCCAAAGAGTAGGAGAAACTGGGACCTTGTTAACAGAGTACCCCCTTGTGGTATTCTTTAAAGACAAAGTTTCTTTTCATCCACTGCCCTACATCTTTCTTAAGCTACTATTGGATTTCATCTGAACATACCAGTACATCTGCTGGTGTTTTTTTCATACCTTTAGATGTTATATGGGCACTAGACTTCCATCTATATAAGACCAAGCAGTTTTGGAAGTCGCCTGGACTATTAACTTTCCATCACAGATAGATCCAGGAGATCCACAGCTTCTGCTCACAGATAATTGAGGTGGATTGCTGGATGCATTTTTGCTTGTTTTGATGCACCTGGTGCTCAGCCGCTCAATGCCTACAAAGTATGACAGCACATTGTGTCTGATCACAAGCAACAAAATGTTTGTGTCTGAAACACAAAAGGCCACTACCTAGGCTTCAATATATAAATTTTTGAAACACTATGCATTGATCCATGCTGCCATTTCAGATGTGGCACTCGGTAATTCAGTCCCCTCTTTACGCGTATCTTTTTCCAGTTATCCTTTGTCCACTGTTTTCTCTTTCCCTCCTATAATTTCCCGTGCTCATTGCATGTCACTTCACTTTAGATTGTAAGCTCTTTGAGACTGGGATACTTGCTGCGTGCATGAAATATTGCTTGTCATGAAGAGTATAGCCGAATGATACAAGGATTCTGATTTGGGACTTTGGGGTACTTCTGAAATAAGCCATCAGCCCCACTGGGAATTCCCCAGGGATTCCTAGCCAAAGTGCCCCTGTTGCCGCCTAGCCCTGCTGCAGCTAGGGGTTCTCTGACTGGGGCTGCCTGGCCACCCCAGCCCCACTGCCACTAGGGATTCCCTAGGTTCCTGAGTGGGGCTTCCTGCTCATCGGGCCCTGGTGATTCCCCAGCCCCACCTGGCCCTGATAACGCTGGGGAGTTCAGTGGTCAGGGTTGTCCAGCCCAATACTGTCAGCGGTTTCCCGGGGCTCCCTGGGTGGAGTCACTTGGCTACCACCATCCCCACTGCTACAGCCAGACCTGCCTCTGCCGGGAGTTCCTCAGGATTCCCAGCCAATGCAGGGGATCCTCACCCCACCTGGCCCTTCTGATACCGGGAGTTCCCCAACTGGCCTGGGGTCCTGGCTGCCACCTGGCCCAGCTACTCCTGGCCCAGCAAGGGTTCCAAGCCCTGCGTTCTCCCGGCTGGCTCCCCCTGTCCATCTCTGGGCTCTTTGGTCCAGCAACATCCCCACGGATGCCTGACCATAGATGTTGCCTGATCATAGATGTTGCCCAACCAGTGAATCCTGGGAGGTTCAGCATATAGTTGAGAACCTCAGCTGATGTAAATTGGTGTAGCTCTTTTTAAGTCTATGGAGCTATGCTGTTTATACCAGCTGAACATCTGGCTCAATATTATTGAATTATCTGAAATATACCTGATGTGAAACTGAGAGGATTGAAAGTGCAAGGACCCCTCCAATGAATAACTTAGAGCTTATGAACAGTAACGAAGGAGCAAAGAGGTAAAAATCATTCATTTAGCTAGAAGCTGAGACATGTGTAAGAGGGAGAAATGTACCTGTTTACTGTGCCAATTTAAATCCTTGGCAGCAGCAGTTCTTTCATCATACAGCATTGCAGTAATTTGCAGAGAATGACTGCACTTGCAGTAAATTCTCCTGTAAGTATTATAATCCGAGCTGTCATTCCTTTAAAATTATTTTCTTCCATGATCAATGAACAGTGCACTCGGACCTGAGAGAGTGATGTCAGCTTGTTTTTACTGCAAGTCTTCTTCTTCTCCCCCGGGCTTTAAAAAAAGCCAGTCAAACCCCCACAAATTCTCATTCAACACAAATACTTGAAGCACAGTTTTGGCCCACTAACTTTTTTTACTGATTTTATTGCTTATGAAAGTGAGAACCCTAGAAATTGGAAGTGTTGTGGTTAACTATAGAATAGGTAAAACGGATGGTAGCAGCCACACTTTCCCATTCCTATTTATTTGGGATTTTTTTACTCTGCCATGGAAGGCAACCTCTTAATATTTTGTAGAATTTAGCTATGAAAAAATGCTCCTTTTTCAATATATAAATTATGCTCTGCATTTTTTAATCTGTGTAGAAAAAGATGCAGGACACGGCATAGGAAGTATAATGTTACAAGGAAAGACTAATCCCGATGACAACTGATTTTCTGTCAGGATATTCTTTTTCTTAGGTAAAGGAAATGAAGGTGAAATAGGAACAATAGCCTTTTTGAAAGAGAGAAAAAAACATACCATTGCTATTCAAATTTAACTGATATCATAGAACAAGATTTGAAAATGGGAACAGTGTAAGCAACTTAGCATCCACTGAAATAACTATGGCAACCATCTTCAGTGCTATAAACAGAATTTTGCTAAACTGATTTTTGTAGTTATTCAAGATGCACAGCAGAGTGTCTGGAATTCAACAACATGGAACTGTACTGGGTTTGTGGTCTAACTGGAAAACAGTAGTAGTCGGAGCAGTGCATATGTATGTAACTGCGCAGCTCCCATTAATGTTAAGGAAAGTTGCACGGCTATGCACGTGGCTACTTTGAGAACGTGATGTCTCATGAACAAAATTTTTAGAAGTGACTTGGTAATTTTGGTTTCTTCACTCTTTTATGGGTACTGAACTTCAGATGCCTTAAATTTCCACCTTCAAAAATATCTGTCTCCTTCAAGTCATCTTAGATTGGGTAAACAAAATCACTTATCACTTTTGAAATCACTTCTTTATTTAATCTTCCTATTAACTATAGCAGTTTGGAATCCCATATATTTATTTCCTGAGCGGAATGCCTCCACTGCTAAACCAAACAGAGAAGATGGCTTGATCACTGTAGTGAGAAAGAATATATGATCTCTACTTCGGAGAAAATGTACTCTCTTGAAATCAGCTAAGTAGATAGCAGCTAGTTACCACTGTCATAACTGAATTCTCAGTGTCTGCACACCAAAACAGGTACTGAAACATAGAAGGAAAATTTTAGAATGCCATGATCTGGCTATGTGGTGTTTACATTAACATCAATATCTTAGAAAAAGGAAAGATGTATTAACAAAGGAATAAAACCAGTCGGTCCAATCTTTGTCAAATGATGAATGAAGAATTTAGCGGAAAATGGAGGGATAGGTTATCAAACAGCTCATGTAATTTTATGCAGGGAAAATATGTTGATTAAGACTAAGTCATAAATTCTGAAAGGGTTTGTGATCTAAATTTATGCCAAGTGCTTCTTTACTTGTCATAGTAAAGTGACATATAGTGCAAGACCCTGGACAAACCTTTTCGTATTAAGTTTCTATATCTTATGTGTTCATTGTATTAAAATGCAAACCTGCATGTATTAGGGATGTAAAATCCCATTTAATTGGTTAATCAGTTAAACATGCTTCAGCCCCCAACTGGTTAACAGATTAAACATTCACATCCCTACTATATATTATTGTGGAATTATATCCCTATAGGGGAGAGCTGGCTAATAATAATAAGTCAAGGGAAGTGTTATGAGCTAAAATTGGCTCTTTGAAACAGTAAGCTAGACAATCAAATTTAAGTGTGATTTCCAGGAAATATTTAGGAGGACAGAAAAACTACTTTTTACTTCCAGAGCCAATCTTTTGCAGCTTCCCCCCTGAAGAGAATTCCACAACAGCATGATTTTTTTCTCCAAACTGGATGAAACTCACCAGTTCATGAGTATGGTTGTTCTGAACTAACAGCGGCTATGAACTTGTGTCCACAGAAAAGCTTCATGGTGGGGGTTGAAGGACTGTCCGCCTTCCAGAGCCCTTGTTGGAATTGGGGTGATCTCCACTAAATGTATTAACTTGGAAAGGCTAGCTTATTGTTTGTCATATTTTCTTTGTAATGCTTTTACCTTCAGTATAAATGTGCTTGCTTTGAAAGAGCTGGGTGATAACTTAACTGTGGCTAATTAGCTTGTTTATACCTTCTGAGGAAGGAAATGCAGGTACAGTTGCTCTGAATTGTAAGACAGACACTTTTGTTGCTGTATTTACTAGCATAGGTGCTCTAGTGCTGTCAAAATATCTGATATTCATGCAATTATATTTATATGTGAGGACTGTCAAATACTTGCTTATTTGCTATGATTACTTAGTCTCCTAAACAGATTCATATTCTGTACCATGTGCAGTTTCATTTCATGAAATTTATGTTTCTAGTACTTAGCTTCACAACAGTAACCTTCTGAATATGAAATGCTATAGAACTATATTTGATAACTCTGAGCAGTGCGAGCTGCCCCCCGTCATTCTAGTGGGATGTTAACTCTAAAAACTGATATTGGTAGTTTGATGGACAGATTTTCAAATTAGGCTCTAACCCTACAAACACTTATGAAGTACTGATAATCTCAAGCATACAAAAATCATGAGTCAGTTCCAAAATATCAAGAAATTGCTGTCATGCAACTTTTTAAAATAATAAATGTTGAGTGCTTCATAATTGCCCCCTAGTTTAGAGGTTTTATGGTATGCTTGAGTCACCTTTTCAATCTTCATCCCACAACAAAGGGATAGATTATTGCAATCATGTGAATCAATGAGCTGAGGCTTTAAGAAAAATGCCAAATAGGGGAGATTCATGATAAAACCATGAGAGTTGGCAGGCCTACTGATGCATTAGTTTAACTTCACTCATGTGAATGGTTTATTTGACTTCAATGAGATCCAGATCCAGAGCCCAATGAAGTTAACAGAAATCTTTCTCATGATGTCAGTAGCTCCAGTTCAGGCCTCAGGGGCCCGATTTTTAAATGTACCCAAAAGTGCACATAGGGGACCAAATGGGAATTTCAAAAGCACTTCTCTTGATCTTTAGGGGTCTATGTACCTTCTAAAATCTGTTTGTTAGGGATTTTCTAGATGAACATTTAGCGCACAGCAAGCAATGTGAAAATTCACAATGCACTAGACATGCCACACACTAAGGGCATGTCTACACAGCAGTGTTATTTGAGAATAAGGTCAGTTATTCTAAAATAACGTATAGCACATCTACACAACAAGCCCGTTATTTCAAAATAAATTTGAAATAATGGGCTTCTTACTCGAACTTCAGAGGAAGATTGCTCTATTTTGAAATAAGTGCGGTGTACACATGCTCAAAGTTGAAATAAGCTATTTCAACTTAAGCTACGCAATTGATGTAGCTCAAGGTGTGTAGCTTATTTTGAGTTTAGCCCTGATGTGTAGATGTGTCCTAAATGGCCTGACTTGGCCCTGCTGGGGATAAGCATTGTTGATAGACCAGGCTCCAGTACCCAGTGCAAAAGTGAGAGAATTTCAGGATTCAGTCCCACAAGAAGTAAAGGCTCAAGGTATCAAACCTTAAGGAATGTACTGAGACCAGAGATGAGGTCTGAGGTCAGCTGGCTCTGAAACCATGGCAGGTGCCACTTTTAAATTGTATGTTAATCTAGCTATGTAAATATTAATGTAAAGTTTTAAAGGAGGGGCTATTTGAAAATAGCAATTCTCCAGCTCTTAAGAGTACACATTTCACTCTGCTTTTTGCATCATCTATTTTAACTATTTTTTTCCTGCAGCCTCTCTTGCAATACTGATTTTTATATATTTAGATTCACTTATATGTCTGAGAGAATTTCAAATTCCTTCAGAAATGGAAATAGTTTTCAGAATGGTAAAGCTGCTGTGCTTTGGATGTGGTTCTTTGATGGCACATCTCAGCTGCAAGAATTGAACAGCTGGAAACTACCAAATTAGAAGAGTCAGAAAAAATTGGATGTTTGAGATGAATAATAATCCCATCCATCACTCTTGCATTTTCTTCTTGTTTATTTAGTACGCACCTGTAGCTTGTTGTCAGTATATCTGCTTGCAATATGAAAGACTCAGAGCTGGCTCATCTCCCCTTCTGTGATCTTTAAATAACTTATGCATGTTCTTTTAATTATATTGGTAGAAACTGTTTACTTCACCGGGCAAGTTAAAACTCATTCTGTGCCAACAGTTAGATAACACTTTTAATTATGATTTCTGGGGAAGAGCAATATTTATTTGCTATCCTGTTCTACTGCAGACCTTTCACAGATGATAATGGGTGGAGAGGTGGAAAAGCATGTTGTAAGAAGACTGGCGGTAGAATATGGTCCTTTAATAGTAAGTAAGGTTTTATGTAGATGAACAGTTAGTGTGTAGCAGGCTGGACAAAATCTACAATTTGATTGTGTGCTGTAGACAAGTTGCCTGTAGACTAGTTGTGTGAACCCCGCTACTGCACACTTTCTCAGGAACTTTGATCTACACAACTTTGTAACAGGAGTACATCAAAATTAACACTAGGGAACTTTCAGTGTATGGTAGTGAGATCCACAGGGACATTTAGGGCACGTTTACACTAAAAAATTATTTTGAAATAACTCCCAAAATAATAATTTCAAAATAGTGTGTCCACACTACAGGAAAGCTTCACAATTAAGCCGAGGCAGGCTCAGTTAATGTGACCGTGCTATCTTGACTTAAAGCCCCAGGAAGCACTGGGGAGTAATTAATTTGAATTACTCTGGGGAGTAGTTATTTCAAAATAGCCATACTGGAGTGTCCATACTATTACTATTTTGAAATAACTATTTCAAAATAAGTATTATTCCTTATGGAAAGCAGGAGTTATTATTTTAAAATAACCAGCCTATTATTTGGAAATAACAAGCTTGGTAGTGTGGATACTCCACTTGTTATTTTGAAATAAGGGGATTTATTTAAAAATAATTCCCTAGTGTAGACCAGGGCTAAGTGTCCCTAAACTTGCCACTTTGCCTTTGTCATCACAATTCATAGCTGGCCATGCCTCATTAGGCAATAGCTTGAGATAAGACACAATCCACAGTTTTCTTGTCATATACACCTGCTGTACACTGGTGTAATACCAGTGTTCTCGATGCAGTTAGTCCTAACTGACAACTTTGTGACTTTTTGGAGAATCAGGATAAAAAAAATAAAAATTTCAAATTCGAAAGTTGGGTTCACATGATATTCTAACCTGCACTTGTGTAAATCCACAACAGTTGTTAATTTATACTATGGATCTATGATTGGAGTATGACTCTTTGGATCACATTTTGAGGGGAAGTTTTATATTTGCACCACTATTGAACATATTTAAAATCCTGGGCTTCAAGGTTCAAATGACAGTGCAGTTAAAAAGTAAGTTGCTGCTTCTGCAGATTGTTCCACTGGGGCAGACTCAGGGGCACCATTTCAGATTTGGGGGGGGGGAAAAGGGGCAGCTTTAAACATAATTCCATTACAGAGGCTGCTTAGGCACCTGTAAACTCCTGGGTTTTTTGCAGGTGATAACTTAAAAATTAACTGATAAGGACAGTATTCCTAATTATTTAAAGAAAAAAAAACAAATTCCAATTAAAAACTTAAAATATAACTTTATTTGCAACTTTAGAACAATCAACAGAAAGATATTTTCAATCCCAAATCTTGAGGTGTCAGTTTTGGAATCTTAACACAAGTTTGATATTCTATATACGACCTTTAATAGAGATAAAAAACATCTGCTTAAAATCTGCTTAGACTTGCAATTATTGTTATTTTTAAATGTCTTCTGGTCCGAATTGTGAAGACAAGAATGAGATAGATAGTTAATTTCATCCAGGAATAATTAAAATAAATTACTGAAAAACAAACAACACTCCAGATATGAGCTAAAGCAATGGGTAACACTGTGTCCTCATCTGGACTGGGAAAAATCAGCAATTGCCACCCCTCTGAGAAATCAAAATTTGTGTGTAATAGTCTTTTGGCCCTACCTGGTAACCTGACCCACGCTCATTGTAGTCAAAGGAAAGACTCTCAGAGACAAGAATAGATGGCCACCCTGGGGTATTGTCATTCCCCTCCCCCCGCCCAAGATTGGCGAGATGGAAAAAAAATGGGAAATTTTTAAGCAATGTTTATGGCGTGACACTTCATGTTTGTTCCTTGTCAGCAGGAAAGATCCCAGCTTTAGCTCAGCTACTCTTTCATTGAAGCACTGAAACATCCAAAGCTGGGCTTATTTGAATGTGCATGTGGTAGCAGCCCTCTTCTCTGCCTGAGCTGCCCTATATCTACTGCAGTCAGAAGGGGCTTGTTCCTCCAAGCCTTTGTAACACAGCAACCTGTGAGAAAGAGGGCAGATCATGATGAAATCGGCAACAATCATCTTCTGAGCTTCTTTCCCCAACTACCACTCCCTGAGCCTGCTTGTCTCAATGAATTTGGAAAAAAAAAAATGCAGAAACTCCCAGCCCTGATATTGGATATTCCAGACACACTTCTGTATTCCTGTTGGTAGTACAAAAAATAGCCAGTCTGGAAAGGGGGGAGGGAGAGTGAACTGCCTTTTCAATCAGTGTGGCTGAGCCTGGTTGCAGGGAGGAGCCTGGAGAGGAATAGCAGCATAGATAGTTTTTGGCTGGCTAGTGAGGGAAGAAAAGTAAGCCAAGGGAAGTGACTGCTCACCTCTGTGTTTTACATTTGCTGCTGCAGTCCTGTTCTTGCCAAATTGGAACCAGTATCTCAGGAGCTCTGATTCTAACCCATCTGCTCCAGATTTCAGCCAAGCAGCAGTTTGCGTTGATGTTGTCTTTTGTTCTGATTGATGAGTCTACATTCCTTTCACACTGGTGAAGGTGAAGGGGAGGAGGGAGGAGTAAACAAAGAAAGCTCACTCCTAAGGTATGGGAGGCAGGAGATAGTGGTAGGAATCTTAGGGGGGACAGCAGTCCCCTTGGGAAGACCATGTAACATGGAACAGTTTGTAGGATTGGGGCCGAAGGAGAAGACTGTAGTCCCTTTTAAAAGCTTGGTCCTATTCCCTTTATCTATCTGGCTGGTCTCTCTGGCATTCACTGCTGGATGCAAAAATGATGCAGCCTGGAACACAATAGGTAGTGATAAGCACCATTCAGTAAACCTGCTGTCCCCTAGGGAAGTCCCATTGGCACCCAAGAGCGGGGTAATGGAACCCTCAGGATGAAGAAAATGTCTCTAGAAAAGTGGATAAACCAGAATCCTATTGGCCAAGGGTACTTACACTACTGAATCATACTCATTTAGAAAAGGTACAGTTGTGTATGCAATAAGGTGGGTGCTTCCTTCAACTCAGAGCAGGTATATTCCAATAGTCTTACCGTTGGATTTTTATAGTCCCTGCTGAAAGAGAAGGCAGTTGATTTATGGCAACTTCTTTCTTTGTTTACATTGAAGGTCTATGCTTGATGGTTGCTTGTTCAGGGTGGGAAGGTGGCTGGGGGGACCCAGACATTCAGCAGTGATTCAGATGTCCAAGCAGCACTTTGATGAGGATGGCTTGCTTGTCTCACTTCCAGGAAGGCCCTAGAAAAGAAAGGAAGGTTAAAAAAAGCTCCCTTTCAACTTCTTCTGTTCTGCTCTGATCTAATTATTGCTTGTGGGAATTTTCACACTGTTATCTGGACTTGAACTGAAAGATCGTTAACTTGGAAAAAAAACAGCCATAACTGATCAAGAACTACATCAACTGTGTGTAGATATTGCAGTTATCAATGAAATGAAACTTTTGGAAACTGGATCACTAGTTGAAGTAAACTACCACTTCTGCTGGTCTGGGAAACCTAAAAATGAACCAAAGATATATGGTGTTGGATTTGTTGTCAAGAAGTCTATCTTCAGTGCATATATACCCCTCTGGTCTTTATTAATGAGAGAATCATGAGGATGGATATGAATATGAACTTGGGAACTTTGACTCTGTCCATCTTGGACCAACACTTGACTACTCCAAACAGAAAAAAAAAGTTCTATTCTCAATTGGAACAAATCATCAAGAATGTGCATGGAAGAAACAGACTCAATGCCTGTGTCGATAAGCAGTGGAAGCATTGGGGGGGGGGGGGAGGGAAAACACATCATTGCCAACTGGCACAGGTAGCTTCTGCAAAAAATGCCAGCATGTCCTTGTGGCAGGAAGGTCACATTGAGACATCCCCACTCAGAACCTTGGCATTTGCTGGACATCATCCTGATCTGTCACTGAAACATTTGTGTAATATGGCATGATTGATCAATGCATAATGCTGATTCTCACATTGACCAATACCATGCCCTTGTCTGGGCAATGCTCCAAACACACCCTAAAAAGATCCATCATGAGAAGCCAAAGGGAAACCTCACATCAATATCACTAACCTGAAGAGTGCTGACACTTTTGTACAAAGTTTCAATGTATGTTTGAGCTTGTTTCTGATAAGTTATTCTCCTGATTCCAACACGTTGTGGGAAAAATTCAAAAATAATACCTGGCTACTGCAAGAATGTCTTTGGAACAAAAAAGAAAAAAAAACCAGTCTGACTGGTTTGCAGCTTCTGAATGTCTTCTGCTCCCACTCATAAAAAAGAAATTCAAGCTCACCCAACTTCACTTCAACTGAATCCAGAGCTCTTAATTTCAAAGAGGCTAAAGCTGCACTCCAGAAATCCAACAGAGAATGTGCCCAGAAATATTGGCAAAACCTACACTAAAAGAGTTAGGTCTGTTTTGAAAGAGTGGATGTGTCGTGGAATCAAAGATGCACTTGGTCTAATTTATAGGGAGACTGCAAATGTGAAAGCAAAAGATGGTACCATGTTGACTGGTAGGCAAGAACAACTTGACCTACCAACTGAACATTACATAGAATTCTGTTCGAAAGATGACATTACCTGTGATACTGCCTTAGCTGCGCTTCCCCAGCTTCCAATAGTGTCGGACCAAACACCAAGTCTGGAAGATAGAGAACACTATTTTTTTAGGATTTGTTACAGTTGGTTCTTGTTTGATTAGCTGTTTTTAATTTTGTTCAAGGTGACCAGTTGCAGCTGAGCCTAATTAGTCAGAGTCTTGAAAGAGGACTGGATTCTTGTTTTCATGGTGAGGAAGGTTGTTGGTGAGATACTAGGAGAAGTTGTATAGTGTAATGGAGTGAGGGACTGGTGCTACATATTCTGTTGGGTGGTTATTTTGGCTGCAGCAGAAATAAATGACCTTTTATAAGAAACTATTCATCCTCTTCACCCACAGCTGCCCTGGGAGCTCCCAAGGCCCCCTCCCCACTGCATTTAAAGGCTCTGAATTTGGGGAGGGAGGGTGATAGCTTCTATGAAGAAATGTCATATAATAAATATGACACGGCTCTGTCTCTGCTTGTCAGACACATGTCGCTCACAGATTTCTATGCCCTATTGCCCTAAATGTGTGTGTGAGAGAGAGAGACAGGGTTGTACACATAGAAACAGGGAGAAAACTGGGTAGAGTGAAAGATGATTAGCTACACTTTATTAACTCCAGAAATACTCAGCTAAGTTTTCTGAGGATTCTCAGAACAATTAGTAAACACTACTCATTCTCTGTTTCATAGCACATGTGAAACCATAATCACTGCCAGACTTGAAACCTGATACCTAGCCTTATAGGCTCTCTTGCTTTTCCTCAGGGGAAATCAGTTTCACTCCCTACACACACCACTGTATCTCATACCTCAGCACATGCCTAAAGAATCAACATTTCCCTCCCCGAAGATGTTTTTCTTTAAAGCTTTTTAGAGCTGCATTATTTTCTCACAGTGAATCAGAATTGTGCTCCTCCTGTGTAGATGCAGCTATTGCTTTCTATATCCTCACTGTTTTTAAAATGTTTATAAACATATTTTTTAAAAAAGGTTTTTCAGATAACATTAAAGACTCCTCTATTACATAGGTCAGTAAACTAATTCAAATGATAAAATATCTAGCTGTTTTCTGCAATCAGATGAAAAAGGTATTACAGACAGCTTTTTTAAAAGAAAGTTTGCTGGAGAAAAGTTTAAAGCTTTACAGTCAGAGAACACAAAAATGTATCTTTACTTAAAATTATCAAATAAACAGCATGTCCAAAGGAGATGCAAAGAAAAAGACTAAAGTAGTTGCTTTTGCCTGGAAGATGTTGTTATATTTTGGAATGTTTTAATATCAAGTGCTGTTAGCTTTAACATTGTTTTTATCTTAATTAACAGTAATAGTTTTGTTAGTTTACCATATATTATCAAATGTTCTCATTAATAATGAGAGTGAGATAGTATTTGTTTACCTTACTGTTTTGTAATTGATTTTTTAAAAACATTTTATTCTATTTACTAACTTTATGAACTTGCTATTTTCAAATCTTATTTCTTCAGGTAAATGACTTTGATACAAAATGAGGTATATTAACTATGAAAAGAGCATATCTCAAATATAAATATAGTACAACTCTGCTTGGTGAAGAGAATAAAAATAAAACCTCCCCCCTCTCCTGCAGAAGATATGAATGAGTACAAAAAGGATGGGGGAGATATTCTTTTGAAATCTGTTCCTATTTTTTTCAACATTTGAAATTTGATGAAAATTTTTGACTTGATTTATGACTGGTTTAAAATATTGTGTGGGGTGAAGAGGAGTATTGTGAATATTCAAAATATTCCTGTTTATTTCTGAATTTTTTTGAAATTCAAAAGTTTTCAATGAGCTGTAAGAATGACAGTGAAACAACAAACCTACTGGAGGTATCTCCACTAAATTTATCAACATGGATAGGCTAGCTTATTGTTTGTAATGTTTTCTTTGTAATTCTTTTACCTTAGTATAAATGTGCTTGCTATGAAAGAGCAGTGTGGTAACTTAACTATGGCTAGTTCTATTGTTTTTATGTTCTGAGGAAGAAAATACAGATACAGTTGCCCTGAATTATGAGACATGTAACTTTTGTTGTTGTACTTACTAGAATGTGCTCTAGTGCTTTCAGAATAACTGATATTCATGCATTTATATCTACAACATATGTTAAAAGTAGAGCAAGGCATCTTACATTAAAACGTTGCAAAATATAGATAGCTCTAACCTCTCTTACCTTTAGAACCCCAGAATTTCTCTGACACAGGGTTTTTGTTTGTGCCTAATTCATATTTAAAAGAAAAATCCTAACACTGCCCATCTTGATGCAGCCAACCTCTGTCTCCAGTGGTTTGGGCTACATGAGCAATTACATTTCTTGTTATCAGTGTCTGAGGGCTGTGCCATTCAGTATATTAATATATACATAGAGGGCATGCCCCAACCTGTGGGGATTGCTATCTCTATGAAATTAGTAGTTTTCATGGACTCTAATGGGGTTCAAAATACAATATATAGGAGGAGTTTAAAAAGATGGCAAAGAAAGAAACAGAAGAAGCATCAATTCCTTAACAAACCAGCAGTAAGTGAATTTCATTCCCTGATCAGTGCCATCCAGGATGCTGGAGTTCAGTCTCAAGCATCATTGCATCAGAAGTTAGATTTATCAAGAATAAGAATGTGCACTACTTAAAATACAGAGACTGAAGCATAGATAATGAAATGGGCATGAAGAGGAGAAATGAATGCTAGTGCAGGTCAAGAAGTTTTAATTAAAGCATAGAGAGTAAAATCTATGCTGATTTCACTTCATCTAGTTATAACTATTTTTAGTTCAAAGCCTTTGCTCCTGAGCAGAATAAGGGAACAGAACTATGAAAATGAAGAAGCTCTGAAGTTTAGAAAGCATTATTAGAGTGACTGTATAAAGACATGCTTGCTAGGCTATTTCATTTAATTGTTTTTTATGTTTTCTGTAATAGTCATTGATCTATCTGGCACTGAGTTGTTAGCCAGAAAACTAATGATTTTAAACTAAGTTGGCCTTCAGGCCCGTCCCCAAACCCACATCTATTGTTGGGAGTTATTAGGACTTTCCCGAGGACTAGGACAGACAGATAAAGGTGAACTAACAACAGGATTTATTAAACAGTAAATAAGGTAAGTATAAACAGGGACCCCACACAGGAAAAGGAAATAAACAAGCTTGACTGTGACTTAATGTGAGTACCAGGTAAGAACCCAGGTGACTGGAGGAAGGCAGTACCATGTCTCACAGCTTGGGACCCTCACGACAGCACTTGGATGCCGGATGCCGGACTCGGTCTCAGTTGTCTGGAACAGCAGCAGTATTGGAACAGCAGGAACCTCCCTCGGCTGGATCTATTTGGCCTAACAAACCCCTTTTCCCTGCGCCATCGTGGGTACAAGTGTGTCCTAGCCAGAGAGGAGTGACGATGGATATGCGAGTGTACCTCCCACAACCCCGATACCTAATATGCGTGGACCCTGGTGTACCCGTCTAAATGACTCCTGTACTCTGCCACTCAGATGGGCAGCCCCGGGCAAAGCCAGAGGCAGCCCTTAAGTATCCTGCTATTACCAGGCAGACTATGGTCATGTGTCTGCAGGATTTCCCGCCAAACACAAAAAGGGAAGGAAAAGGAGGGAGAAGAAGGGTGGCCAAAATGGAGTCCTTGTTGTTGTTTGGCTCTCAAAATGGTGTCTGTGTCCAAGATGGTGTCTAAGAGAATTTTAACCCTACAGAGTGACCACAAATTTTAATCATATTTTGGGCAGTGGCGATCTGTGGTCAATTTAGGCTAGTAAAGTAGCACAGAAATGGTCTGGGCTCAGCCACTGTAACTAATGTATGAGTCTGAGACAGTCATTATGTGCTACTGTGATCCATCTGAACTTAGGAACATTAAACAGGATTTTGCAGGAGTTCAGATATAAATCGATCTCTGATGTCAAAGCTATTATTTATTTGCATAAGGCCACAAAATAGTTCAGTAAGGGGATGTCTACACTAGGAACTTATTTCAAAATAAACTAAATTTGAAATAACTCCCGAAATAACTATTTCAACATAAGCTTATTCCCCAAGGAAAGCAGGAGTTAGTATTTCGAAATAATCAGCCCCTTATTTTTAAATAACAGGCTTGGTAGTTTGGACACTCTGATTGTTATGTTGAAATAAGGGGGGTTATTTCAAAATAACTCCCTAGTGTAGACCAGGGCTAAGGAACTCCAGAAACAGAGCTGACTATCTACACTTGCAAAATAACATTCAAAGCATACACATCTGTTACTTGGGTGATAAAGAACAGCATAATCAGATACATTAAATGGATGGATTAGGATAAGATATTCAGTTCAAAACTCAGACTGCCACAGAACTGGTAAAGTGGCTTTCTGGGTTGGAAGTGGACAGATTAAATAAAATGTTAATATGTCTAGTCACAAGAGATCATAAAACTCCAATGCTGTTAATTTTTCACTCTTGTAAGTGGCATTTGTATTATTTAATTGATATTGTGACACACATAGGTGGGTGGAAACAACTCTTAAAATTACTTGACCATGATTTGATAGGCAAAATGGGTGCATTTATTTTTAGCTAACCCAGCTGAGTTAATATAAGTGAAAACTTTATTAAGGGTGTGTTTACACTGCACCGTTATTTCTAGGTAACTAGCATTATTTCAAAATGGCAATGTGTCTCCACAGCAATTCCATTATTTTGAAATAATGTCGAAATAGCGTATGGCTTATTCGGACTTCTGTAAACCTCATTCCACGAGGAATAACACCTATTCTGAAATAGCTATTTTGGAATAGGGTGTGTGTGGAATTATTTCAAAATAAGGGGCCTTCAGGAAATCCCATAGGTGCCCTGATGGCCACTCTGGCCATACACCTCAAGAATCTATAGTTCCTTTTCCCCTGCAGCCCTTAAAGCTGAAGCTACAGGGGGAAGGGCTTGTGGCAGGAAGCTTGCCATGTCAGCCTCCAGCTGCACTGCAACTGTCATAGTAACTCAGCAGACCACCATGGCAGACCTTTGACACCCCCCCCCCCCAAGATCCCTCCCTCGCTCCCAGGGAGCATTCTGATGGCTCCCAGGAGCTGCCAGGCAGCGGAAGGGGTGTGCACTGTCCTGGTCTGGGGAGGAGACCGTGGACCTCATTGAGGTGTGAGGTGAGGAGGAAAACCTCCAGACAGTGCAATGCTGACTTCTATGGCTGCATGGCTGATAGCCTGGCCACCAAGGGCTACATCTGGACCCAGGAATAGGTCTGGATGAAAATTAAAGAGCTCCGACAGGGGCAGAGTCACACTCCTCCCCGTATTAACAAGACCTGCACTGCATCCTGGGGGGCACTGCAGCCCTTTCCCCACCCCGGTGGTCGACTTGGGGCTGGAGAAACCCATCGTTGCCCACCCAGGGGCCAGAGCCAGTGATGAGGAAGAGGAGGAGAAGGACCCTGATGCAGCCAACACAGTCACCTCAGTGACACTGGAGCCAGTACCCCATGGCCTGGATGGGTCCCAGGTATCCTCTGATGAGGGAACATTAGGTGAGTGACCTTCGTTTTCTCAAACAAACAGGGTGGAGATGGCAGGTGGTGAACGGTTTGGGGGTGTCAGGGGGTGAGGCCTGGTCCTAGAGCAGATGTATCCCAGTTGGGGGAAAATACCCCCCCCCCCCAACCTAGTCCAAAAGTCAATGCCCCTTGCTCAGGGGAAATACGGCCTAGTCCAAAATCTTTCCAAGGGCGGGGACAGCCTTCTGGCCTACTTCCAGGGTAAGCCCCTCTCAAAGTCCTGGAGGCTGATTTGGGGTGGGGTGGGGGAGGTAGGGTGAGCCGGGCCCTCCCACTCCACCAGGTCCCAGCCCAGGGCCCTGATGGCAGCAAAAGTTTTCACTGCCTGTCGGCGGGGATGCGGCCGGAACACGCTGACCTCCCAAAGGCCAATCCCCCACCCTGGGCGCCTTCCTACCTCTCCCCTGCTGTGCAGGATCCTCTGTTGCTGAGGCTGCGGCTGGGGCTACTTCTGGGATGTCTGGGGCCATGGGTGCTGCTCCTGGGTGGCTATAGCAGTGGGCGCTGTTCCAGCGGTGGCAGGCACAGCTTCTGGGATGGCTGGGGCTGCTTAGGAGCTCCTCCCTGAGCTCCTGCCCCTCCGGCTATTTCCCCTGACTGGTTGCCCGCCTGGGCTTTTATCTCCACCCTAACTCTTGAGCGTGCCCAGCAGGGCTGCAGGGGTGAAGCCCATTTGGCCAGCTGGGCCAGGGGAACTGCTTGGGCTTCAGTGGGGGGCTGCACCACCCCATCACAGGGGGGGCACTCCTCACTCAGCCTGGAGAATCGTGCTGCAGTCCATGCATGTGGATGCGTGTGCAGTGGCAGTCTGGGCCACACAACCCAGGAGGCTGCATCTGAGCACCCCTGTGCTCCTATTCACAGGGTTTGAGAAGGCTGACTACACTTCAGATACCCAGGTGGGGCACTCTCCCATCACAAGCCACCACTAGAAGGAGGCTGGGGACACACACACACACACACACACACACACACACACAGTCTCTCTCGAGTGCCGCACACGGGCATGCCTGCACACTGGAGGTAGCACCTGCTCCCGGGGACAGTATTGCCAGGTGTAGGTGTGTCTGCTGCTCACCCCCCTCCTTCCTTACCCCCTCACCCCTTCTACCCCAGCAGCGAAGTATACAAGTTCTCTTCCCTTGGAATGCTCCCACTGCCAGACCCGGCGTATGCATGGCAACAAGGTCAGCCCAAAGCCCCCTTCCCACCCACAGGATCCCAGTGTGACTGGCAGCTTCCCATGTTTGCTTGTCCTCGGGATGTGTGCGTGGGAGGGGGCAGGGGAAGGGACCAAGCTCCCCTGGGGACATCTGGGCCTCTGAAAGAAAGGGCCTGCTGTCCAGGCCACACATGGCCTTGCTCTCATGACATCACCTTCATCTGACCTAAGAACTGTTGGTCTCGGCTCACAGATGAGGGCAAGGCTTCAGGGACAGTGTCTCCAGGGATGACTGACTGTATCTCTTCTCCCCAGCCAGACAAGTTGTGAGAGGGGAGCAGGCAACAACACCTGAGGCAGCCACCTGACACTGGGGGAGCCACAGGTGCCAGAGAACGCAGGAAGAACTGATGCAGGAGCACATCTCCGCACTCCAAGCCTTGAACAAGACACTGGACCATAGGCTCTGGGAGCACACACAGTGCTGGAGACAGACCTGGACGGAGTTGCTGCAGCAGGGACTCAACAATGCAGGCTCTCCTTGCCCACCCAGAGCCAGCTCCTGCTCTTGCTGCCGCTCCTGCCTCAATCCCAGTTCCTGGTCCTGCCCCTCTTCCCATTCCAGCCCCTCCTCCCATGCATGATCCTGCTCCAGCCCCCTCCATTGCTTCTCCCCCTAGCCTCCCTCCCCCCCATGGTCACCGAGGTCCCTGGATATGAGGCAGAGGAAGCATCTGAGCCACGTGCCACTCCCAGCCCCAGTCCTGAGCCTTCCCCCTTTCAGCTCCCTCCTCCTCCCTCGAAAGTTCTTATCCCATCTCCTCCTCCTCCCATCTTCCAGGTTCTTTCCCTCCCCCATTACTTCTACTCCAAATAAATAACCAGGTTTTTTTTTCAAAACCAAAGAGTTTGTTTTATTGTCTCTGCAAGGGAAAGGAGTGGAGGGGGGAAAGGAGCAGTTGTTGGAGGAAAGGCAGAGAGGGGCAAGGCACAGATCCCTAGTGGGGAGACCCTGGAGAGAGTGTCATTGGGGTCCTTGTGAGAAACTCTCCCTCAGGGCCTCCCAGATACTCATCCCCACCTGTTGGGCCTGCTGGATGGCAGCTGTGCATGGCTGTTCAAAAGCCCTGCCCCCCATCTGGCCTCTGCCCCTCACCCAGGGAGGAACACCTCTCCCTCCCTCTCACAGAGTTTGTGGAGCACACAACACATGGACACGACCTGGAGGATGTTCTGCTCCCCTACATCGAGTCAGGTCAGGAGGCATTGGAAACAGGCCTTGAGACAGCTGAAGGTGCACTCTGACTGCATGTGGGCCCTGCCCAGCCAGGCATTAAAGCAGCCCTTGCTGGGGTCAAGGTGTTCAGTGTAGGGCTTCATGAACCACGGCATGAGAGGGTAGGCCCCATCCCCCATGATGCACAGTGGCATGTTCACATCCCCAACCCTGATGGTGCTCTTGGGGAAGAAAGTGCCAGCCTCCAGCTTCTGGAATAGGCTGGAGTTTCTGAAGACGTGTGCCTTCCCTAACCACCCAGTGTAGATGTCAGTAAACTGCTGGTGGTGGTCAACCATGGCCTGAAAGATCATGGAAAATTATCCCTTCCTGTTTATGTAGAGAGATGCCCGGTGGTCAGGGAACCAGATGGAGACATAGGTACCATCAATAACTCCCCCCCCCCCACACACACACACAGTTGGGGATGCCCATGCAGCAAAGCTGGCAACAATGGGGTCCATGTCACTGAGGTGGATGACCCTGCACAGCAGCAGAATGGTGTTGATGGCCCTCACCACCTGCAGAAGGCGACAAACAAACAAACCATAGAATCACAGGGGTGCCAGAGCCCTTGGGAGCTCCACTGAATCCTTCTCCCTTCCCCCCCCCCCACAACCATACCAGGAAACACTCCCTATGTAGCCCGCTCCTCCGGCAGGGTTGTGTGAGGGCGGTACTGGAGAACTGCTCAGGGAAGGGGGCTTCCCTCTCTCCACCTCCCTTTTCCCTAGGATTCCCCTTTCTAGTACTTCACCCACCTCCTGGGACTACAGCCCAAAAGCACCATACCTGCATGATGAGGGCCCCAACAGTCGACTTCCTCATGCTGAACTGGTTCCCAACAGATCGATAACTGTCTGATGTGGCGAGCTTCCAGAGGGATGGTGGGTCTTATCTGGGAGTCCCATCACGTGAGGGCAGGGGCAAGCCAGTACACAGCTCCAGAAAGGTCTCCTTCCTCATGCAGAAATTCTGGAGCCACTGCTGGTCATTCCACTGCTCCATCACAAGCCGGTCCCACCAGTTGGAACTGGTGTCCCTCTGCCAGAAGTGGCGCTCCACAGTGGCATTCAGCTGGAAGAGCTGTGCTCCCAGACAGAGGTTGAGGGTCTCTGCAAGCAGATGGGGGTTGTGTTCCTGCAGGACCAGAAGGGCAGCCTGCAGAACTGTTGCAGAAACTGTAGCATGACAGTCAGGGGCTGTCGCGTGCCCAGAGGAAGCTCCAGTTCCGTATCAGGGTGCGCTGTGGAGTCCAATAACAGGGAAACCAAAGCACACAGTGAGAAAGCTTTGCTTTCCCTTAGAAAGGTAGGCAAGCAGGAGAAGGATCTGAGAAATGGGTGTATAGGGGGGTCCCTTTAAGCATGTGACTCAGATAGCTTCAGGCAGCAGCTCCAGGAAGTAACTGCTGATCTGATACCCTGCCTAAATTGGTTCTGGGTGGCCTTAAATGCAAGTTAGCATACAATCAGTGAGGACACTCTATTTCAAAATAGCAAAGTGCCATTCTGATGCACTTTTTGTGTGTAGCTTATTTCGAAATTAGTGTGCAGTGTAGACATACCCTAAAATTCAGTCTAACATATCTAAAGGTAAGTAAAGTGCCTGCTTTGCAGACAAAGCTCTCACTTGGATGGGTAGGAAGAGTCTCTCTAGCCTCTGTTTGTCAGAGGCTAGAAATGTATGACAGGAGAGGGATCACTTGATGGTTACCTGTTGTGTTCACTCCCTCTGGGACATCTGGCATTGGCCACTGTCGGAAAGACAGGATACTGGTCTAGATGAACCTTTGGTCTGACCCAATATGGTCATAAGTATGTTTCTTGATGTCCATTGAGAAAGGCATATATGTGAAGATTTTGAAAGATATGTGAATTCTTTATATTTTCTATGTGTGATTTCCTGTGATTTTTGTTGTATAAAAGCCTCCGCCTGAGCTATTGCTTGATTTTACACATGGATTTCCTGGAACTACACTAAACTGTAAGGTCCTGCTGACACATGACTTAGAGACTGACAAAAACCTCCTGCTGACTGCATTGCTGTGGGGAGGGGAGCAGTTGTCTTCTAAATCACTTCATTATTGATGATTTGTAAATGATTCTTTGAAGCTTTGTAATTGTTTCAGCTGCATTGCCTTTTAAACTCTGCAACTGGTTGTAATCTTTGTTAAACCTTGCAATTGTGTAAATTTTTTTGTAACTTTCATCCACTCTGCTTGTAACTTGCTCTAAACTGCATTCTTCCCTGAGACATGAATGTGTGTGTGTTTGTGTGTGAGTGGAGACTATTGTGTGTTTGGGATTAGAATCTGCAAGGCTGAGCACATGGAGCCAGGTGATGAGTCATCAGACCAATTAAGGAGATACTGCTGCTCTGCTGGATCAAGGGGAGTCTGGGCATGCTCCCTGGTGATGAATGTAGATGAGTCACAGGAGTTGTACAGAGGCAATAAAGGGAGAGAGCATGTGGTAGTAGCCCTCTTTCTGAGAAGCGCCTCTTTCTGCAGCCAGTTTTTCCTGACCACTCCCCATCCATGAACAGCAGACAGACCGTCCAGAATCTACATGCCTTGGCTCCTTCTGCAACCCATATGCCTGTGTAAGTGTGTGAGTGTCTGAGGACAGGAATGAATGCGTGCAAATGAATGAAGGTGTGTGTGTGTTTGTGTGTGTGTGTGAGAGATAGCTGGTTCCGCTTTAGTTTAAATCTTTAGTAGCAGCTCTATCCTCCTTATAGTTTAACCATATAGTGGAGTGTTAATTCCTTAATCAATAAATCCATACTAGTGTAACCCTGGATGGTCTCCTGTGGGAAATGTTTGGGTAACAATTCTGATTTTGATTTTTTGCTATATGAGGTCACACTTGCAATTAAGAAACTGGGGTAAGATTCCTGGCCCCATGAGACTAAATGGGAGTTTTGTCATGAACTTCAGTGGAGCTAAGACTCACCCAAAGGTGTTTTCAGTTTTTTTCATTGGTTCAACGTGTATTTTTGGCAGGTCACTTAGCCACTCTTTGCACTCATACTCTTGATCTGTAAAATCGAGATGTTTGTCCCCCACTTTGAAAGGGTTTGAGGAAAAATACTATGTACTCCAAGTTCTATTCTTTTAGGATTTGGTATTTACTTGTGTGTGGCCTTGTGGTCTTCTTATTGGTGGATTAGCTTAAGCAGACACCATCTCGGTAATGATGACATGGGTTTGTAAAAGGAACTTTAATTTTATCCCTGGAAGATGTGACAGAGGAGTCTTTTCTCTGCTAACACAAAACAGGTTTTTACCTTTCTCTCGGGCAGAAAGCAAACTCCCACCCTAGAATTCCTCTCAGTTATTTTCAGATCTCAGGGGTCCTTCCCTTTTGGCCTCCCACACTCCTTAGAAACTGGCTATAGATGTGTGTCACAGAAACCCAGCCAGTAGAATAACAGTCATAGTATTTGAAGGCTTGATTTTCAAAGATGATAAGCATCCTCATTTCTCATTGACTACAGTTGGATCTCCCCATCTCTGAAGATTAGGCAGAAATTTATTACAATGTTGGTCTGTCTATTTTGTACAGTAATATCTGAGTATTCTGAATAAGATTTCATAAAGGAATGAGTGCAAGAGGTAGCTCCCTTACTTCCCAGAGCATTAATCAATTTTTAGAATTAATATGGAAAAAAATTGTTCTATTCTCTGCATTATAGTTCTTTGAAATGTGTTGCCCATATGCATATTTTACTCTCAGTATGCATGTGTGCTGTGTGTTGAAGATTAGAATTTGTTAGGGCTACATGTGTGGCCTCCTGAATAACCTTTTGCCTCTCCACTTAAGAGCTTAAAGGTTGAGGTGCGCTAACCATCCATCATTTCCTTCATCAATACAGGAACTAGTGTTCTATAAATGTACCAATCCCTAAGTAGCTGGGGAATATTTTGGAAGTGGGAACATTTCTGAAAGAAGCTGCTTGAACTCTGGTCAAATGAACTCTGACCTGATCCTGTTAGATCACTGAGAATCATGACTCTTAGACCTGGGAAGTTGTGGCATGAATGATAATTTAGAAACTATGGTCACTGATGCCAACATCATCAGTTCAGAAAGAGTTGGTAACAGTACTGACAGCCCCGAAGTTGAAACTGTAGTCAGGGCCAGATACTGCATGAAAATTTTTTTTAGCTGGTTCCATAGCATAGAAACTGAAAGATTTTTGTGTGGAGAGGGGGAGAGGAGCCAAGGATACCCATCTCAGATCTTGTGTTTCACTAAGATGAGACAGTGAGTCAATCTATGCCTCCCTTTCTTAGTAGGTACCTCAGATATATTTATACTTTTTAGAAAGCAATGCTGTGTCCTACTCCTCTCAGTCAATGATGAGAAGTTGAGTACAGGAACAGCATTTAGGGGGCAGGTGTGGCCCAGCAGATGCTATTGGTCAAAAGATTCTGAACTCAGGATCCTGGGGTACATATGCACCAAGTGTGATACACATGGACAATCATACAAAGAAGAACTAAACCTTTTATGACACTGAAATATTCTGACATTTGGCTGGTTCTAGATCTGGTTTTATTTATATATAAAAAAACCAAAGAGATGATGATCTGAATATATTTTGGGAGTAGAAATAAACCTTTTATTAAACTTGCAGCCCATTTTTATTACACAACAGCGGCTTGATTAGTTAGAATAAGCAACAAAATTTTTGAATTTGGACTCTGAATATTTTTCCTTATACCAATTCCCAGGTGTTTGCAAGCTTCAGCTTTGCTTAGGAGGTAGTTGGAATAATTAGTGGGAGCAGAAAGGTTGTATCTGAAGGTGAAGAAACTTGCAGTAAGTACAAAAAAGCAATGTTGACAACTAATTAAATGTGACTGCTTTTTTATATTTGTTATATCTGCTGTTTTTTATGGAAGATAAGAGGCACTTACTATTTTAGTGGGGAATATATGTATCAAACTAAACTACTAGCTAGTATATTACACATGCTGTTTTAGAAAGATATTCTGAGAAAATGTGTTCCCATATAGAACCTCAACAAACAGTTATAAACTGGATAAGCAAAACTGAAAGCAAATGAAATAGATTTAAATAATTTGCTATACCATGTTTCATATAGAAATTAATTTCATAAATACATAGGCATCACTATGCCTCAGTGGATCACAAATGAAAATACCATATTCAGGACAAACTTTTGAGAAATAGAATAAACTGCAGTTTGGGTCTATCATTAAATTATACCAAGCCAGTAACAAAAGAGAACTTCTATTTCACCACATTAACAAAAAGTAAAAAAATGCAGTTTCCTTATACATTCCAGACTTGCCTGGCCATCCAGACCTTGCACTATGATGAGTACTTACACCAATTTAAGCCTTTTTTTAACAAATACACTCAAATTTCCTTAATCCAGGTGTCTGTGATCCAGGAAAACCCATGGTTTGGACCCCCACATGGTTGGAGCACCATAATATGGTGGTTAAAAAAAAAAGTAAGTTTAAATACAGTGCAACAAAACAAAAAGTACATTTTATTATATATTGTACTGTCTAGCACAAATTTAACTTCTAACATGAGAAATGGGAGAGCACTGAAGTGTACAATTAGTGATTTTCTCTTAATTACCTATATATGATAAAACCAAAATGCAGTGTATTAAGGATTTATTTTATGACCTGCTATACATGGACAGTATTCTATAATGTCTTGTACTCTCTTTATCCCAAGAGATCAACTGCAGAGCCAGGTCAATATATAACCCTGATCTTACCCAATAATCATGCTGGTGCCAATCCTTTAGTAACTAAAAGCTAAAGGTTTAATCATAAAAGAAGCAATAAGAGGGCTGATAATGGTTAATAGATCATATACATATAAATAATTGCAAAATCCTCATGTCATGCGTGTAACAGTCAGGGTATAGATTGCCAGGTTGTAAAATCTCTCTGGTAACTTGCAAAAGATTGGAAGGTCCTCAGTCCATAGATTTAAAATTGGCTGTGCTGCTGGCTGAGGCTGTGCTTTCCAGTGCCAGTCCCAGACAGACTATGGATGTTGCCAGACCAGAGAATCCTGTATTTTAGAGGTTCAACCTGCATGTTTTTATAGTAAAATAAATATTTTGTTCCCTAGATACACAAAATATTTGATCTTTTTAATTACCCAGACAACAATTTATGGAATAGTTCTTTTCAAATAGATATATATTTTGCTTAGTCAATCTGAAATTTTTATTCTAGTCAGTGTTGGAATACTTTAAATGATCCAATGATCAATTTTCTTGCTTTTTATGTGCCTTTTAGACTGCAGGTATTTCCTAGACTCACTTTTGTCCTGTTGCTAAATAAGTGTATTAGCACTTTCTGATATCTGACCAGTTCCACAGTGAGGTGTTCATAAATTGTTCATTTTACCATTTTCCAGGCGCATTCTTAAAATTCATAAACTAATTCATTAAGGACTGTGACCATTAAATAGGATATTTTATATACATAAAGGTACATAAACCTTTAAAAAGTAACTAGGAATTTTCATTAATGATGAAGAATAAGTTCATGAATGTAACAATATGATAAATGTACTTGAACTTTTCTGCAGAGTTCCTGACCATTTCATTGATCATGAATAATTTAATAGTCTTTTAATTAAATTTTCATGTACTGTTCGTGAACAAGTTAGTCTTAGCCCTAACATGTACTGACAATTTTAAAAAATGTTGTGAGATTTATTGCCGTATTCAAGCATTAATTCCAATCCAAGAAATATCATTAAAATTAAAATAGGACAAATAATATATTTGAAGTATCTTTATCAGTTTAAATGACAACATACCAGAAAGTCTGAATACCAACTATAATAAACTTATCTAGGACCTTTATATGTCCTCTGTGCTCCAAGGTCTTTTATTATGTGATATTATGAATAATTCTTTCATAACAACTAAGGTTTTACAAGAACAAATAGTTTTTTTCTATTTGTTCTAGGTGCTAAAACAGAGGAAGTGGTGTTAATTCTTGTTACAGCTTGCAAATGACTTTCACTACACTATTTTTAATATTACTAACTTCACATTGAGATGAGGAAGTTTTTTATATATATAGTTTGTTTGCTTGAATAAATATATAAACTTTTTTATTCACACAAACTATATTCCCATCTCCAGTCCATCTTCAACATTATGATGCAGACTGATAATAATTTGGTATTCCCATATAAATGGGATAATTTCCATTTTGTCTAATTTCATGTGGATTTTAAGTTTATTAAAAGGAGAAAATATAGATTACTCCTTTCATCATTCAAACTTTCTTAAAGGAGCTCTTAAGTTTTTGCAGGGTCCATAAAGCATCTCTTATTAAACAAGTTGCTTTTTATTCTTTCAAACTGTGCTCCGTCACTGCAAGCTCATACAGGTCAGAAGGGTCATGCTGTTTCTTTATACCTTTGCACACCACTGTCACTTCTGATCTCATCTGTGTTATCGGTAGTTGTGAAGAGTCTCAATGTCAGACTTTTTTCTAATAGTTCTATAAACTAATGGCTGGAGGTGAATGAATTTCTATATCAAAGTACAAAATGCCATTTCTTTCATCTTGTTCTCTCACAGGAGAACTTCTGGGGTTTGGTACGCTGTAGGGATTCATTTGTTTATTTCAATATTCTGTGTTAACAGAGATTTCTGACTCCATCGGAGTATTTTTTCAGATAGCCAAAGGTAGCCACAAATATGTAAAATATGCATACTGCTTTCTTAAAAAAACCACTTCATCTTTTACAAAATCCATCATTAATTTTCCTTAGCCAGTATTCAGCAAAACAACTTAAACATGCCTAAAGATCACCACAATCTAGCCCATGCAGGGTAGTGCCTTTAATATTAGTTTAATGGAGCTCTTTGCAGAAGGCAACTGAATATGTACAATAAATTAATATTCATTATGCAGTTAATTGTTCCCATCTATTATAGCTTGCTATAGTGGCTAGTCCCATCACATGATTATCAAGTGGAGAGGGTACACCATTGACTGTTGTTAGTCATATCTGCGTCACCCCTGGATCTTTCAACATTTGCTGCATTCAGAATATACCCTGAGTGCTACTTCACCTTTGCCAGCCTAATACAGGGAATTCTCATTTTCCAAATGAGGATGCAGTGACTAATATGATTTATTCAGAGAATTAGCTTCATATTGTTCCTCATTATTACTGTATTTCAATAGTGACTTCAGGAACCAAGCAAAATCATGGTCCATTACACTAGGGCCCATACAATCATAAGAATGGCCATAGTGGGTCAGACTAAAGGTCCATCTAGCCCAGTATCCTGTTTTCCAACAGTGGGCAATACTAGGTGTCCCCCAGAGGGAATGAACAGAACATGTAATCATTAAGCGATCCCACCCCATCCCCCATTCCCAGACTCTGACAGAGGCTAATGACGCCATTCCTACCCATCCTCGCTAATAGTCATCGATGGACCTAACCTCCATGAACTTATTTAGCTCTCTTTTTTAACCCTATTAAAGTCCTGGCATTCACAACATTCTCTGGCAAGGAGTTCCACCAACTGACTGTGTGTTGTATGTTTTAAACCTGCTACCTAATAATTTCATTTGGTGACCCCCAAGTACTTATGTTATGGGAACACATAAATAACTTTTCCTTATTCACTTTCTTCACACCAGTCATGATTTTATATACCTCTAACATATCCCCTCTTAGTTTCCTCTCTTCCAAGCTGAAAAGTCCCAGTCTTTTTAATTTCTCTTCATAATGCAGCAATTCCAATGCCCTAATCATTTTTGTACAAACACACAGAAAGAGAATCCCTGACCTCTAAATAGCTTACTCATTACAGATGAGACAAAAGCAATATTATCCTCATATTAGATGTGGGAAACTGAGGCAGAGAGAGATTAAATGAGTTGTTTGACATTCCAGTGGAATTCTGCAGCAGAGTTGGAAACTGAACTTAATTCTAGACCAGTGTATTAATCCCAGGACCATCTTTCCTCTCCCCACATAACTAGTTGACTATCTGATAAGCATTTGCTTATCAGATTGTTGACAGGATAGTCAACTAGTTGCTCCCTCACTCCTTGCTGCCTCAATCAAATAGAGGCAGCAAAGGGGGAAACACGGGGGTACTTCAAAGCAGCAGTGCCACAAGGAACCCAAGCTCTGTGCTGTGCTGTCACTTTGAAATGCCGCAGCAGCATTTCAAAGGGGCAGCGCCACACAACTGATCCTGGGCTCAGTGCAGCGCTGCCCCTTTGAAATGCTGCTGAGGCATTTCAAAGGGGCAGCACAGCAGGGAGCCTGGGGTCAGCTGGAGTCCCCAGCTGACCCCGGACTCCATGTGGTGCTAAGCCCAGGATCAGCTGTGCAGCGCTGCCCCTTTGAAATGCCGTGGCGGTGTTTCAAAGGGGCAGCGTCGCACTATCGACTAAAATGCATCGACTATTCGTTTAGTGCACTAACCTATACTTAACATCCTTAATTCATAGCAGAGCTAAATATTAATGGGTGAGAGTCTGTCCTCACTTGTGATGGTGTGAATCAGTATATTATGAAGTTACATTAGTGTAAAACTGATATAAAATCAGTACCAATGTATTTACTATAGCAACTAACTTTTCAAACAGTTCTAATTGTACAGTGTCCTGGAGGAAAGGTTCTGGAGGCTAAGAGCATATATAAAAACTGTTATGTAACAATAATAGATTTTAAGAGCATAAATATTTAGCTGTGATCTTATCCCAAGTACGCAGAGTATATACTTAGAAGTGCAAATAACAGCTCAGGCAGGCTTGACTGAATATACCATGTGAAGGCTCTGACACATAGTGTTAATTAAACTGCAAATGATGCAGTTAGTCAAATCTTCAGCTTTTCTTTAAGTAGCTTGGAATATGAGTTTCATAAAAATTAATGTTTGCTAAAATAAACCAGATATAGGTGCTTCCTAAAATGCGGGATTGAACTTGATGTTTAAAGAGTTTAAAAATGATTTATGCAGCTAGACAGTGTAATCAGACTAGCAGTGAAATGAAACACTGGACAGTCATCACAGTACAGATCTTATTTGGAAGATCCAGGATATGTGAGAGAGATAAGGATGATACACAGGAGATTGCAATTTCAACAGCAATTTACCAGAAGCTAAAAATAAAGAGACCTTCCTTTCCCAGAAGAATGTGATTCTGCAGGAGATAATCACAGTTTTATTTATCTAAAAAAAGTAAAGAATTTCCTTCTAATTGACAAAGAAAATGTAGGGACTGGAATGTAAGTTGTCTCCTAGGGTATTTCAAAAGATATCTGCAGAAATTTGATAGAACCCTGACATTTTTTAAAGTGTAACATAATTGTTGTCAAGTTAAAGTCATGTATTTTTTTTTTTCATTAAAATCTTCCTGTCAAGAGAGAGGTTGCTTTATCCTAGTAATCAGTACACAAGTCATGTCCATCATGCTGAGTGGCAAAAATGTGGGCTAGGTATAAGGACAAAGATTGAGTGAGAGAAGCATTATGAAAAAAAATCAAACAAGTAAAATACATTTGTGTGAAATTAGTGGAATGTTTGCTAATTCCTATATAAAAACATTTCAGTAACAATTTAGACCGGTAAAATATTAATTTTCATAAAGGGATATAGCTGGAAATGCTCCTTTTGGGTTTTGAGAGCGGACAGTATGTTGTCAATTTTCTGCCAAGTTCAGCTTGCTGCAACAACAGGGCACTTTCCAATGAATTTCATTATCATACCTATAACAAGTTGCAGAGTTAATATTGAACATCATCTAATACAAAGAAAGAAGGAAATGTCATTTGGCCAGCAAGCTCTACAGATGCCTTTCATAACCCAGTAATTACCACACTGGCAGCTAAGAGTGGAATGCAGTCCAAGCAGGAATTAAAGACACCATGTAAGGAGTTCACACCAAATTCAAATGTTACTGCTTAAATGATATTTCATGGAGCCTGATGCTTACCATTAAATGTTTATTTGAAAGCTTAGGGAAGTACTGAAAGAAGATGGAAGGACACAGCGTGAAGTGCCATCACTATTCAGGAAAGTAGCAATTTAGGGAATTTTCATTTCTATAGTGCTGCCAGTGTGTACATACATCTTTTAGATTTCTTACATACCAACATTAAATCCATCTTTATTCAGAGCTGTTAACAAGGACTATAGGTTATGTAAAAAAAACAATAAATCTTGTATAGTGTTGAACAATAAAACATGTTTAGTGTTTAGCATAATATTTTCAATATTTACACATCTTAGAATTAATAGTGGATTGTTTATTACATTTATTACTCCATGGTTACTTATGGAATAAAAACAGAGTGTTCTTATACAGGTACAACATAATTGACAGAGGGAAGAGAACTCACAGAAAGGTCTGTAACAGCCACTGCAATATATGTTGGGTGAGCTAATGCGGAGTATAGATTTGCTTCAACTTTGATGGACTAACAACAGTTTGAGATCTACAGTTTGAGGGGAATGTCTGAGTTCAGGGCACCCCCTTTAAGTTTTGAAAAAGGGCTAAGGAAAAAGTTTAACCCAGATTTAAAAAAACATTTTTGCTCCAAAACTAGGTTATGATTGCTTAAAAATAAATTACTTACTCAAATATAAGGGAAAAATAAATTGCTCTGATCACAGGATTACTGTGCTAGCAGATTTTGACAGCAACCAATGACTATATACTAAGGTATGTGCTCAGTCAGCTTACCTTGTACATTAAATATTTGCACACGAGTGGTTAGATAGGTACAAAACAAATTATTTCCTCATTTAAAAGTTTCCAGTAGCAACTGTGATTTGATTGCATACACAACATTCAGCTTTACATTCATCACCAAGAACTGGCTGTGTGACTGTAAAGTGAGCTGTGCTGACGCTGACCCAGCAATTTTTTAATTTATGTGCAGGGTCTCTAGGTACCACGATGAGAAATGCGTCAATCCCAGAGTTTGGTAGATTGGATAGATTGGTGGATTTGCTTGGTTAGAAATATATACATTCTTTTTATTCCATCACTAAAATACTCAAAGCTAAATTCCTTTAGAGCCGAGGTGGGGAACCTAAGGTCTGGGGGCTGGATGCGGCCCCCACCTTGCCAGCCCCTGAGGCTCAGGGCTCCTCTCCAGCACTGGGGAGCCCCTCTGCCATCCTCCTGCAGAGCTAGAGCACACAGCATCTACTACGCAGACCCCACCCCACCCCAGGCTCTGGTATGTGTGGGAATGTTGGGAGTGTCTTTCAGCTTCTCATGTCAGTGAGGGTTAGGTGTTTTTTTTTTTTTTTTTTTTTCTTGCTTCTCATGTGTGTGCAGTCCATGACCGATTTTTTCTGTGGGTCAGCGACCCCTGACCCAAGAAACGTTCCCCATCCCTGCTTTAGAGAATGCCAGTGGACATGTTGAATAGAAGATAATAATTGGAAATTATTAGGGAGTTGCATTCAGTTGTCTCTTGTGAGATTAAATAGGTTTTGCTGTTTTTCTCTACTGGATTGAGAAGATACTGGGGATATTTATCAATTCAGTGGTCTCTGGAAATTGTTCTAGGCATTCTTATGAGCACTGAGAAATTAAGTAATTTTTTAAAAAGGCAATAAAGATAACATGAATCACTGAATGTTATAAGAAACTTTATTATCCCTAAGTATGGCTAGGTCTAAAGGAGGAAAGATCTTTGGTCCCTGGGTGAAGTCTTTGAAATCTCATTAAAACACACACACACGTTCCACTACTTTGACACATTTCAGACCGCTGATCTACACAATCTGTGATTTTCATATTCTGTCTCAAAAATAAACCATTTTATTTAATCAGATAATTCTCTCATTTGACAGCCATTGTGGATGTTATTTAGGCCTATGTGGCACCTGAAGTATTGAGTTCACAAACAGAACTTCACTGTTTCATTTGCTTGGGTCAGCAGAGATGTATCATCATCCAGGTTGGCTAACAGAGTTGTGAGGAAGATGAGTGAGTCCTACCTCAGTGCAGAGGACTTGACTAGATGACCTACTGAGATCCCTTCCTTCATTCCTTTGAATCTATTACTACTTCCCCATAGGGGCTCAGTTTTGTTGAGCCGAAACCTCTATCTTCAGGTATATGCAAGTACATGCCGTTCTGTCAGCTTTAGCTTTTTTGTGTTTGGATGGTGGAAGCATAGATGGCGAGCTGTACGGGCCCAACTCCACCAGTGACAGGCTGGTCTGTCCTTTTCCCCTTCGTGTCAGTCCCCATGCATCTCTCCCGAACACCCCTGCCAGCTGCCTGCCCTCAGAGACCTTACCTGCAGCCTGCAATAAACAGCTCTGCTCTGAGTGCTTTCTTTTACTGCCGAAGCCTGGCTGTAGGGAGAAGCCCATGGCAGCAGGCTGTCTGCTGCCTCTGCTGAGGGAAGAGGGGATAAGGCCCATGGCATTTCCCCCCCCCCCCAGGCAACTCCTGGTGGAGTCCTTTCTGCTTAGGACTTGGGTGAGTGTTAAGTGCCAAGAGTGGGGGGGAGGGAGGGTGTAGGAGAAAAGAGGAAGAGAAGGAGAGGAGGGGTCCTAGCTCCAGCCCCCCACCACCACCCCAAACCTTTTTCATTCTTTCCAGGGGACTCCAATAAGGAACACTGCCTTCTGCAGTGCTTAGACTTCCAATAACTGAATACTTGTCCCTTCCTCCCATACCCAGTGTGTGTTTTCTGGAATAGAGAAAATACAGATATGCCATAATTTTTTCAGCTATGTCCTACACTCGTGGCACTTGGAAATCTTCATTTTCAGATACACAGGCCTCCATCACTTTAGCTAAAAGAACTTCAGTACACAGTAATTGATTAACAGAGAAGATATGCTCTAGTAAACATTCAGTAAGCCAGCAAATGCATGAGCAGATTTAATGTTCTATCCAATATAGCCGAGTACATTATATCCCAGTTAGGCAAAGCAGACCTTTCAGTATCTGATATGGTTGAAGGAAGATACCAGATAAATTTGAGTGACTTGCTTCAGCACTCACTGTTAAAGTCCATTAGAATTGTGCCTGAGATCTGCTGAACTGGACTCTTAATATTCTAATGTGAGTATCTGTTTATGTAGTACATCTTTGCATCACAGACTCTGATTCCAATTCCCATATTTTGTCCATCTTCCAGATGAGTGACATGAGAGCACTTCTGAAGTAGTCTCCAGTGGCATAGCATACCAACCCTCCTGACGCCACAACCCTCCCCTTCCTAATTTATCTAATTCTAAAGGAATGAAAGCCATATTGAAAGTAGTTGAAAGTGTGTACAGAACAAATCACATAGCAGAAGTATAAATAAAGGAATGCTTCATACTTTCTTTAATCAGGTTTAATAAACCCTACATTGCACTTAAACATTTATTGTGTTTCCTCATTGCCAATAAATAAACCCTTAGGCTACATCTACACTGTAGGCTTTTTGCACAAGAGCGTGTCCACATTGCCATGTGCTTTTGCGCAAGGGATGAGCTTTTGCACAAGAGCATCCATGGCAGTGGGGATGCTCTCTTATGCAAGAAAGCTATGATGGCCATTTTAGCCATAGGGGTTTCTCGCACAAGAAACCTATGTTGCCTGTCCACACTGCCGCCTTGCGCAAGAAGGCTTATTCCTCGTGGGGAAAGGAATAACTCTTGCACAAGAAGCCCTCTGTTCCGATGCTTTACTCTAAATTTACTTGCACAAGAATGCACGTGCAGTGTAGATGTTCCATAAGTTTTTGTGCAAGAACGGCCCTTCTTGCACAAGAAACCTGCAGTGTAGACGTAGCCTAAGGTTCTTAATACCGATGAGTGCTGCAAATTTTTAAAGCAACCGTATTATTTTTCTAGGACAAGGAGCATTTCTAGCTCTGTGGACATGTTACAAATTTTCTGTTCCCGATTAGGAGAGTGACCTCCTATTCAATGACCGAAACAGACAAAACTGTTCTATACATTACAAGCATGTGTTAGGGCTGACCGCCAGTTACCCCTGCACCTTATTGCAGACAGCCCAGGTAGAGCCACCGATGAGCCGGTTTTAACAGGTGATGAGCTAGCCCACGGCCTCCTTAGTTACATCAACAAGTTGTGAGATAATTAGGCCCAAGGACATGAGGTATGAGAATTAGATAGTGGTGATGTTTTCTGCCAGAATCTGCTTGTGGATGTTTATGCCACTAAGAAAGGAATAATTATAAGACAGCCGCAAGGTATGATTGGGCAAACAGAATCACCTGTGGACCTAGGCCGTATGGGTGGAGCAGCACCCTCTACTAACCCTCAAGAGCACGGATGAAGGGTCTGGGACTGTCAGTAACAGAAGGGGCATAAGCATTGGATTCTTGCTTGCCTGCTTGCTTAATTGCTTGCATTCTCGGCAGTGAGAAGACCATATTTAGTAATGGGGGAAGGCTGTGAGGCGTAATATGCCCTGGCAATAAAACCCCTTATATTTATACACCTGGTGTGGCTTCATTGAGTGTATCCGAGCCTTCTGTTAGAACGACACCTGGCGTAGTCGGCAGGATACACTTGGTGACACCCCGGGGCGGGGAGGGCGGTTATAGTTAGATGTGGGGATGTGGGGTTGTGGCCACCGACAAAATATTGGGATGGAGTGGTACGTTGCATTGGGTACCAGTGGCCAAGTTGTTGTGCTGGGTAGCTTCCCCGGTTGGATGGGACAGGAACGAAGTTCCCCTCACCCCGGCTGCTTTGGCCGAGCAGATGGAGAAAGGAGTGGAGCTATACACTGGCAATAAGCTTTACAAAAAGTGGGGGTGGGGATGGTTGTTCCTGACTAATAAAAAAGTTAACACCAGATGTTGAGCAGTTAAAGCAGTGTGTGAACATCCTGATGGATGACAATTGGGCCCTCACAGATAAGAGCAAAATGTTTACTGAGGCTCTGGAAGCAGCTCAGCAGCGGGCCCACAAGCAGCAGGAAGCAGCTGAGGCTATGGCGATCCGCTACAGCTGAGATTGCCACCGCCGCCTCTAGCAAAACCCCCACCCCACGTGTCCCAGTCTAAAGTCAGGGCCCTTATGGCATCTGACTGGGACCCTGAAACTTGGGACGGGGACATAAGGGACTCCAGCAAGGAGGAGGAGGGGTGGGAGGTAAAGCATAAGACTAAGGCGAGTAAGGCTAATGCCGAGGATGTCCGGCCCCTGGTCACAAACAAGGCTAAGGGACTTCCACGAGGTGCCACTCAGCAGACCCAGGTTGTTCGGAATTATACCCAGATGAAGCTCCAGGGCATTCATGCCCAGTATAAGCAGTGGTCAAATAAAAGCGTAAAATCCTGGCTGCTCCTTTGCTGAAATCAGGGTGCGCTACCCTGGGCGGTGCCTCCACTCAGGGAAAATCATCACCCAAGGGCCTGAAATACATGCTGGGTCAGCATTAATGGGAGTAATTATCTTGTTTGTCTTAATAGGGGCCAGCTACTCCAAAAATGAAGTGCTTGTGCATCCTTTGGGGACTTTGGGCCTCTGTGTTCGATGAACAAATGTGACTGTTGTTGCACCATGGACATTTGCGCTGGAATCCCTCCCCCAAAAACTGAACCATTGGCAACTTCACCTGCCCTGCGTATCAGAGCTGCCCCGTTATGTCGGTTGTGGTCAGCTGTATTGGTGTGTGCACCCTTCAACTTCCAGGCCACCGACCAGCCACCTCTTGGTATATGCTGATCCTTTGGTCAATGTGACCTTTTGCCTGCTGAATGACTCCTCCTACTGATGTGGTCAAGTAACACCGCAAATCCCTTTCTCCAATAAGACTGCCTTGCGGGAACTACTTGACTGTACTAGAAATGGTACCCGTTTTTCTATAACCCATGAAACTATGTGGAACTTTACCAATAAAACTTGCGTAACGGGGCAAGGCCCCTTTTTGGTGGTATTATATGTGCTTCTGACTTCTGCCCCATTAAATCGGCGCAAACCCCACCTGATTATGTTACCCAATTCATGTAGCCCTGTGGTTTTGGGGCCACAATTTGATGTGATTAATGTAAATATTAATATTAGTGCAGTCCGTGTTGGTTGTTTATTGCAAGCTGACGGCTCTGAACAAATGGCTTGTGGGAGCAATGGCGGGCCTCAGTTATCCCCCTCGTGAAGAGGGGATGCAAGAAGCAAGGCCTCATTAAAACGGTATTGGGGGAAGTAAAAACTGGTACCGGAATATTAAACTCCTTTAACATAAAAATGCTGCAAAATAAACTTGCTATTTTGGGCACCCTTAATTCAGAAGTGATTAAGTTGCTGGCCAACTGGCTCCTGTTATTATTAAAAGCGTCAACCCAAAGTTGGAAAGGGCAGTGGTAAATGTGGAAGGTTTTAAACCATACCAGTTGGAAGACAGTTCGCGTTGCTGCCAGTATTGCACGAAATAGTAGTTTAATGATGTCATGTGTGATAAAACAAGTTGCAGCTTTAATGCAGGTAAAAATGTTATGGCTAACCCTTTACAGGAAAAGCTGGACGGATTGGAATGGGTACTTCCCCCCCATCTTTTGGCAGGCGTTGCAGGGCTGGGTTTGTGTCAGTGCCCAGCCCAACCTTTGCTGGAGAGCACCTGCATGTCCAATTCCAGGCTGTGCATGCACACCCAGGCCAGAGCCCCGCAATGTGGTACAACTACGTGGTGTTGCCACAAGTTATTGGCACCAGCTTGTGGGCCCCCGAGTTCCATGAAAACAAAGTAATACTTGGCAGCAATAACACCTACTTGACCCATGAGCACCAATGCTGGAAGACTGCTTGGGTGTGCCCCAGATCCCCCCCACTTGGGTGTGCCCCCAGATTCCCCCTGCTCGGGAGCCCTGCAGCCTCCAGCATGTCGCAGCCACATGTGTATGGCCGCTCGCTGCCAGTGACACGGGGGTCTGCGACAATGGCCGGGGTTGTGTATGTGTGCTGTCACTCCACAATGTCATCTGGAAGGACGGGAAAGATAGTAAGCCCCCAGTGGAGTGTTGCTGTTGCAACGTCACCCATATAGTTGATCGCACGGTGGGTGTGGTGTATTGGGCCACCACAGAAAATACCTTTGAGCAGTGGCTTAAGTTCAGGCCCTCAAACGTCTCCCTGAAGCTTGGGGTAACCTTTAATGAATTGGAATATTTTTTGCAGCAGCACCCTATGGTTGCTCAGGTGCTGATGGAGCAGGGCTTGGCACTCACGCGACCTGGGTAAAAATGTTGTATGATCATGACTCCCTTCTCTAAATGGCAAGGGCTGAGTCAAAGTTGATTGTTCATCATTGGTGGAATATATTTTATGGGTGGTCTCCAAAGGCCACAACTGTTTTAAAATTAATGCTGCATCCAATTGTTGTTGTTTTTGTAGTAATGGGAGGCTGCTTTGTTTTGTGCTGTTGCACCAAGCAAATGGCCCAGCATGTGCAAATACTTACTATCATGGGCCCTCCACAGGCATAATTCTATCAGAAAACAAGGGGTGGAGTGTAAGGGCTGACCGTCAGTTACCCCTGCACCTTATCGCAGACAGCGTGGGTAGAGCCTGTTTTAAGGCCTCCTTAGTTGCATCAACAAGTTGAGAGATAATTAGGCCCAAGGACACGAGGCATGAGAATTAGATAGCGGTGGTGTTTCCTGCAAGAATCTGCTTGTGGATGTTTATGCCCCTAAGAAAGGAATAACTATAAGACGGCTGAAAGGCACTGATCGGGCGAACAGTCTCACCTGTGGACCTAGGCCGTATGGGTGCCCAGGAACTCCCCACACTGGAGCAGCTCCCGCTACTAGCCCTCGAGAGTATGGATGGAGGGTCCGGGACTGTCGGTAGCAGAAGGGGCGTAAGCATGGGATTCTTGCTTGCCTGCTGGCTTGCTTGCTTCTCGGCAGTGAGAAGCACATATTTAGTAATGGGCGAAGGCTGTGAGGCATAATATGCACTGGCAATAAAACCCCTTATATTTATGCACCCGGTGTGGCTTCATTAAGTGTATCCGAGCCTTCTGTAAGAGCGACAGCATGCACGTCCTTACCTTATTTATTACAGTAACCAAAACATTCCATTATCTTAGATCAAATATTTGTGCATGCCCCTACCTACCTTAGCAGATCAAAAGTGAAACCTTTTATGTGGGTAAGGTAAAAGAACCACTGAGCGAAGCTGAATGTTGTAGCTGTGTAACTGTAAGGGTGTGGGAGGGGACAATCAATCTTCAATCAATATGAAAAAGTGTCTACATATTTCATAAGTCTTTAGGACAGTAAAATTTTGGATACCCTTCAATACATTTTTTTGTATTTTTTTTTTCAGTGCATATCATAGAAACAATGATTAGTCTATCTAGAATGATTCACAAGCAGTTTAAGGTTTATTAAATGTCTCATTTTCACAAAGACATTCTAAATGCGAACTAAAAATATAGTGTAATTTTATTGGACAATGTTATTTTCTAATAAAATGTTGCTGGTAATATTTAAAGGTGTCATAACGAAGTATTATTTACACTGTAGTATAAAATTCCCATCAAGATGCAAATAAAACAAAAACAGTTCTATAAACAACAATACTTAGGGTATATTTTCTTCTGAGTTCTTTAGCAGTAGCTATCATATTAACATTCAAGATTTTCTGTCTACTTTCAGCCACTATTATAGCTAAACTTGCTTATTCTGTTGACAATTTAGCACATTCTCGGGATAAGAGAAAAGAATATAGGTGTACTGAGTTTAGAAAGCAGGTAGAGCAATATTTAGTTCAGAGGTATATCATTTGCTCAGACACAATTATGCCTGATCAGTTCTTCTTGGGTGCATTTGTTCTGTAAACCATGTTACGAAGTTGGGAGAAGTGAGGTGCAACAAAGTTAGGCTTATGGAAATCTGATGCCAAAAACTAACTCCCATTAGGCTCAGTTTGCCCTGGGCTTTCTCACTCCCAGTTTGTTAAAGGATCAGTTTAGAAGAGAGAAACATTTTTGTCCCTCTGTAAGCAAGGTAGAATGAGCTGTTTGACAGGCTTCTGGACCTGTCATTGCCAGGAGGCAGATCCTCAGCTGGTGCAAATTATAAATAACTCCATTGAAATCGGTGGTCTTTCTTAGTTTAATTTTCAAAGTAAGGTAGTTCGTGTCTATGGAATTATACAGTTTACACCAGTTGAATACCTTACTCCTGGGTTTCTGATATACAAGCCATCTTGATACTCTAAAACCTCATGTGTTAAGATCATTAGCAAAAAATACGCATTGCCATCCAGTCACGTATGAGTATACGAGGAAACCAGATTTATATTGGGTAAAATTGCAGATGCGGAAGGGCTGATAATCTTTTAGGGATGGAGTGGGAGAATCATGGCTTATTAAGAAAGGAAGACCATTCTTCAATGGGATTGGAATATCAACTGAGTGTTGGGCATCCTTAATATTAGTCGAAATCCAGTAATCAGCCTAGTTGACCATCACTAGGTCATATACCCAGGCCCACTGGTATGGGGGCAAAGGAGGCAACTACCCCAGGACCTGGAGATTCAAAAGGACCCAGGCCTCCCAGCCACTGCTATTGCCCTTTACCTTGCCACTCGAGCCTGGGGTGGCACTGAAGGGGCCTCCAGCCCCTCCCTGCCACTTCCATGAAAGGCTTTGCCCCTTCTAGAAGCATGGGACTGGCCCCCTCCACCTTGTCCAGATGCCCAGAAATTTTGTCAGCCCCCCCATGCATATACCTAGTATTATTGTTTCATATAACAATTTCCATATCTGTTGCATTATTATTCTCATATCTGGAGCCTATAAAGAGGCTGCTATGCTACCACTCTCCTCTTTTTTTTTTTGCCTTTTTTTCCTTATTATGAAAATTAAACTTTGAAAGACAAAAAGACTAGCTAAAAGATGTGAAAAAACATAAAAGCTGGGAACAGCTTTTCTAAAGTGTTTTATTTCATATAGTTAAATCATAGAAAACATGAATGTAGTTTGCATAATATAAGCTTTAATTACTATAAATCTCCTTCCTCCTGTACTCACTTAAACTACTTTAAAAGTTACATGTAATTTGAAGGTCAGGTAAAAGGGGCTGGAATAATTTTTACATGATGCTATAATAATTGCTGTATTTTCCTTTTCCACACTGAAGAATTCACATTAAATAAGTGGGTCGAAATAGTGAGATGAGGGAAGTAAGAGACAACATGAAGTTACAGAACTTCCAAAAGGTTCCCCTGAGATTCATAGAAAGCCAAAGTCTCCAAGTTTTGGAGGCAAATTAAAATAAACTAGATGTTTAGGCCCAGAGTCAGCAAAGCACTTAAGCACATTTATCTTCAATAACATAAGAAAATGGATCTCAATTACATAAGCACTTAAGCACATACATAAATCCCTTAGGCTTTGTCTACACTGCCAGTTTTTTTGGCAGAAAATATGCTAATGAGGGACTCATTAGCATAAGTCATGATCTCAGCATATTTTCTGCTGTTTCTTTTTGTGCAAAAAGAAGCAGTGTGGATGGGGTTTTTGCGCAAACCCCCCATCCACACTGCTGCTTTGTGTGCAAAAACCCCTTGCGCAAAAAGAAGTGACAGAAAATATGCTAATGAGATTGTGACTTATGCTAATGAGTCCCTCATTAGCATATTTTCTGCCAAAAAAACTGGCTGTGTAGACAAAGCCTTAGAGTTCAATGAGACTTCATTATATGATAAAAGTTAAGCATATACTTGAGTGCTTTGCTGAATCAGTGCTGAAATTCCTCGGTTGTTCAACATGTGATAAATCTCAAGTTTTTAAATATAGAAATAAAATTACTCTGCCATAATTATCTCCATAGGTGCCTTTTCTGCACATACAGACAAGCCACTGGGTAATTATTACTAGAAGCACTTTTTGAAGTTCAGGTATAAATATAACATATAGGAATGCCATTTACTATGGAAATTTCACACAAAAAATAGCTGTTCACTTTCCTTATCACTAGTCTACTCCAATGTCTTTATCTACTTAATAAAATATAAAAACTTATATTTACATTTTTCTTAAGATTAATGCTACTATTTAAAATATTTTATAATGATATAAATAGGAGAAATATTTTAGTGGGAGGAACTTTAAAATGTCAGATCATTGCTCAACAATGCTATTATTAAAATGATTGAGTCAAGCTATTGTATAATCAATTTTTGACATGAATTTGACTAAGAGTCTCAGAAAAAACTATTCTATTTAAAGATCATTTCTCTCTTTGGGTAGTACTCAAAGATGGGAAAAGATTAGCCCTTTGCTTTTTCTTCACCTCATTTTATAAAATATAAATAATGAAAACAGAGCTCAACATAAAATTAAAATCTTACATCTCTTCAATCCCCTGTGAATATACTGTAAAATGAATGGTCTCCTAGAAATGTTAGATAACAGCCCTTTGTAACTTGTTCATTAGCAAGAAGCTGCTGTACATCAAAGAGAAAATGAAAAAATTCTAGACATGTTTAAACTGAAATGGAGTTTCTACAGATGTCGAAGCAAAAAAGCTCCTCTCTGTTTAGGCAGCTAACAAACAGCTTTATTGATTAATAAAGCACAGCATGAGCCAAACATGGTCCCAGCAAAGCCAGGCCCAGTAAGGCTGGCTAAAACAATCAATCCTAGTATCTTTATACCCTTAACCAAACAGTCTGACGTCAGGGCATCCAATTACAGAAATAATCAATTAAACTTGGAAAAACAAAGCCTTATCAACAAGATGGCTGACAGGTATGAGGGAGTACATCTCCTGTCCCAACCAGCCCAATTAACACATACCAATAGCCCATCCTGTAGGCCTCTTCTCACAGGGTGACAGAAAGTTCACTCTGGTCTACGTGCTTGAGAGAAAAGCTGAAATGGTTTCTGTTATACAAGATGGCTTCTAGCTAAATATGAAATGGTTTCTACACAGATCACGTGTGTAGTACTCCATAGTGGATGAATAACTATATTTATTATACATTTTTAACACAGGGATAATTTTTTTATTTGAGTGATCCCCATTCACTGGAGTGAATGGAATAGTTTGGAGGTAAATAGGAACAGGATTTGACCTTTATTCATTATTTTGTACTTCCATATACCAAGCTATCTTAAGTTTTTCCCAAAACATGCACCAAAAACCAAGATAAAAAGTTTCTTTCTGTTCTCAAATTATTGTAACTCTGAAAGAGTATACATCAGATTTCCAGTGCAAACTTTTATCATTATGATTTCAGAATTAGCTGTCCACTAGAATTCACTAATATTTTTTCCGTAAACTTTTCTTCTAGCATATTGTGGAATCAACTATGCCAACCATAAAATGAGAAGAAGGGACTTCTCAAAAGCTTATCTCTCTCACAAACTGAATATGAGCCCCCCCCAAAAAAATTATTTGACCCATCTTGTCTCTCTAATGAGAGAACTTGAACATAAGTGTAACTTACTTAAAATTTAAACAACTATTCACAGAAATGGTATTGGGATGTGCACCTCCACACACAATGGCTACGTCTAGACTACATCCCTTTTTCGTAAAAGGGATGTAAATTAGACGTATCGCAATTGCTAATGAAGAGGGGATTTAAATCTCCCCCACTTCATTAGCATAAAAATGGCTGCCGCTTTTTTTCCGCACGGAGCTTTGCCGGAAAAAAGCGCCAGTCTAGACGCAGATCTTGTGGAAAATAAAGCCTTTTCCGAAAGGTCCCTTTTCCCTTATTTCAGAGAGGGATAAGGGATCTTTCGGAAAAGGCTTTATTTTCCGCAAGATCAGCGTCTAGACTGGTGCTTTTTTCCGGCAAAGCTCCGTGCGGAAAAAAAAGCGGCAGCCATTTTTATGCTAATGAAGCGGGGGAGATTTAAATCCCCGCTTCATTAGCAATTGCGATACGTCTAATTTACGTCCCTTTTACGAAAAAGGGATGTAGTCTAGACGTAGCCAATATGTCTATATTGCAATTAAAACCCCATGGCTACTCCATGCCAGCTGACTCAGCTTTGTGGGGCTTGGGCTAACGGGCTATTCATTGGTAATTTAGATGTTCTCATTCAAGCTGGTAGTTGAGCTTTAGGACCTTGCAGAGTTGGAGGGTCTCAAATCTTAGGCTGCAGCCTGGGCCTGAACATCTACACTGCAATTAAATAGCTTGTTAGCCAGAGTCCAAGTCAGCAGGTATGGGTCAGCCATACCTGTTTAATGATTGTAGGGTTAATGTGAGCCTTTTAAAGCCAATTATGCTACCTGGCTTCACTTGGAGGGTGGACCAAGCTTAATTAATGAAATGCAGCTGGGGAGTAAACGCAGCAAATAAAGAGAAAAGTGTGTTGTAGGGGAACTGTATATTCTCTGGGAAAAGAGAGTTAGAGATTGGTTGGTTAAAAAGGAAGTCTGGTAAGAGGGAAAGTTTGTGGTTTCTGTCTTGAATAAATATGTCTGGCTTGGAGAAGGGATGCCTCTGGAGTAAAGCAATGCAAATTCTGCTGGGAATCCCTGACCCAGGGGTAAGGAGTGGACTTCTAGAGAGAGAGAGACTCCTGAGTAATATTCAGGGGATAGTATCCAGAGAAAGCTGAGAGGTATGTAAGGGGAAGTTCAAGGAGGGTGAGAATGGGTTTGTTTGTGTTTTGTTGTCTGGGAGTTTAAGTGATACCTGGTCTCCTTAGAAGGGCAAGCTAGAGAAACTGTGGGGAAGGCAGCCTGAGTGAGGTTGGGCAGGAAGAATTTCAGAAATGAAATAGCTAGGAGTTATGCAAAGCAGATCTTGGCTGCTGATTATGGGGTTCCTAGGCTGGAACCTGGTATAATGGAATGGCCTTGGTTTCCCTGCTAGCCAGTAGATAAGTTTGTATGGCTGGTCTCTCCCCACCCTGTGCAGGGAGAAGGACATTCAGAGCCCTGGACTATAGCTGCAATGGCTTTGGAGGCTAGGGTGCAGTCTCTCTTTGGTCAGAACAGACTCTCTTCTGTTATCCTGGAAGGAGTGGTCTAAATTATGACTATGCTTAGTCATGGGAAGAATTACTTTCCCATGACTAAGAGGAATTGTTAAAGATTTTGGGTACATAACCTTAACCCAAGAACTTAGTGCTGAATTGTAAAACTCAACTGAGTTTTTTCAATATTATGGTCTACCTTATGAGTGTTGAACAACTTTTTCCTCAAAATGCCTTGCCTTGATCAAAGCAAAATAAGCTGAATGCTACAGTTTGCAAACTCTAATTCTGTCAAAAAAAGGTTAGTTTAGTTCTGATACTGTCAATATAAAACATGAACTTTAGTGTATTTGTCTTTAAAACATCTGAAATACCCTTCTGACCTCCCCTTATCCTACTTATTTATCAGTCTATTTTATTTAGGTTATGGATGGGGAAAGGATTGAAAGCTATCTTGTTCTAAATTTATCTTAATGAATTACTTGGATAATTTTATTCAAAATATCTAAACTATGAATATAAACTTGTGAGTACTTAAATCAAATTGCTAGCTAGAATTAGTACAAGGAAATGCAGCCCAGGCAAGGCCTACAGAAAACCTGGAATGTAGTGAAATCGGTGTAGTTCAACAGCTAGGCCCACTACTTGTGTGTGGTTTTTTTTTTTTTTTTTTTTTTTTTTTTTTTTTTCAGATACTCCCTGTCCCCCTCAGCACAGAGGAATGTTTTGGGGACGAGCAAGTAGATTCATAACTACGCATAGGATAGGTGTATACTTAAACACATTTGGGTTACTGATACTGCAGTGATTTTGAGTGCTTCCCATATCCATGCCTAAGAGCCCACCTGTGCTGTGTATGGGTGTAATACTATGTAGAGACAGATGTCCACACTGCCACTGTAAGTATGACATTAGTGTTATCATTTTAGGGCTGGTATCCAAGGGTTGTGTGTGCCACAGGGAAACCCTCTAGGAACTGCCTTGAGGTGTGTGTGTGTGGTACTGTCTCCCATCTCTCTTATTTGTTGGCTTTTCCTAATTGTGTTGCTCCTTCATCGTATTCCTTGCAAAACTGGAGCGGGGGTTACAACATAGAACACTCTTTTTCCATCTGATTCTGCTCCTTGTTGTATGATGTGGCTATGCAGGGGCCCTGGGTTCTTGGTGGGATGTTTGGTGGAAGGCTTTTGGGTATTTTCTGATACATTGGCAAGCTGGCCTAGAGAGTCAATGACCACTCAACTAACTTCACTCATACACGAGTGCCATATTGTCACAGTTTGCCCTTTTTTCTGACTCTTTCTGGTGCTGTTAGAAAAAACGTGTTGTGGTGGGATCATGTTTTGGAAAGCTGGGATGGCCAGCAGTGTCTTCAGGCCAAGAAAACATGACTTCATGGCACTGTGAGGAGCTTTATCAACCTTCCAGTGCTAGAAAACCTGATTTGTTATCCCTTCCCTAATTTAAAAGTAGCTTGTATAGGTCTGTTGCAAACCACTCTTTGGCTGAAAAGCTGACAGTGATGGCTGTATAGGTTTGAGGTAATTAATGCTGCAATTTTAACCACAGAAGGCTGCTATAAGAAATTTCCAAAAATAGCAACTGGGTTTTAGGGAATGGGGTTTCCAGATTGTGCAGGAACATTTGGAACATTTCAAAACATTAAGTTGTTTTGAAAATGGCACTTCATTTAAAAAAAAAAAAAAACAAATCCAACAAAGGAAACAGACTTTCAGGTCAAACAAAATACTTTATTTAACTTTGGATCATTTGTTTTGGTGAGCAACTGAAACTGCAAGTCAGCGTACACCTGTGCATGCACACAAATTGCTCCACTCAAGACAGGAATGGGCTGGAGGGGGGAAAACAAAGATTTATTGTTCTGGATTCAAGAGCAGTGGTTGGTGGGTGGGTGTGTGGTGTGGTGTGTGGTGGTTTTTTTTGTTTTTTTTTTTTAAATCCAGTCTGGTCATATACTTAAATGGCCCACTGAATACAAAAGAAGTTGAAGTATGTGCTATTCCTGGAATTCTTTGCCACTTTTATGGCAATGACTGAGGATAAGCATCTACAGGGAAGTGTGTAATTCAGAGGGACAACTTGGTACATGTTTTCAATATCTAGTCCTCCCAGATCTCTCAGGATTGTGAAGGCATTAACTCTGCAGTAGTTAACATGTGTTTATACTGCCAAATATGTATTCAGGCTTAATGATTACAGTTGAGCAGAATGAGACTTGGTGCCAGGAGTCAATTACCAGCCCAATAGGTACTGGTGGCCCTTTGAAATAACTCATGATTGCTTTTGTTTCTAATGGTCTCTTCACTAGCCCATCTTGGATTGTGGTGGTGGGAGAGGAGGTGTAAGGCATTAATGCAGTTTCATATGAGGATGGGTTTGTCTATGATAACCTATCCCAGAAGAGCATGGTATTTCAGTGTCTGATGAACCAGAACCTGGCATCAACCACAATCTATGGACACTTATCATACATCCCATTTTATAGTAGGCTAAAAGTTATCCAGATCCTTTTGGTAGGATTTTAGATTGGAGTCCAGTGGATGGTCTCTTGTCAAAGGCCTTGAGGGAAGATTTTTTTTTCCCCCCAACAATACATGACTATTCAGATCCTTAAGAATTGTGTGCAAGTTCTTGGCCAAATAGCCAATGTGACCAGTAGGGAACCTCTTACAAGGCTTCATTTTGGTTACTTTGTGGGGAGGGCAGAGGGCACCTTCTAAGGTCAGTGAACTGATGCCTGTTTAAGTGGCAGGCAAGTCTTTGGGATTTAGGAGTGAAGTGAGTCCATAGAGCTACAGAAAGGTAGTGTTTTTGTTTTTGTTTTTTTTTTTCTAGGCAGGTCATTAAGGACTTTCATAAACTCAGAGATCATCTCACTAGTATATTATGGGACTCACCACCTGAAGACAGATTGCCACAATTTTAGAAGAGGGACTCACATCACTGGAATCAGTGACTTTTTGCTACTCATCCAATTTTTTTGAGTGACCAAACAGGTAAGCTAGTATGGGGATCTATACATACAGTATTGTCCACAGGTAAGCAGTCAGTTGCCCCAGGGGCTTGGAGCTGGTCCTCGATGAGGCCAACCTGAATTAGCCTACAAGGAGGTGTGTGGTGTGAGACCAGCTGCTGCCACACAATAGTTTGGTTGAGTAAAATTGACTTGGGATTTTAACTGGGTTGATTTGAAAAAAGGGAAAATATGGGCAGGCTCATAACTGTGCAAAAGGAGGAGAACCTAGATCTACAGGCCTCTGGGTAACTAATGCTTCCAGGCCCCCATCTGGTATCTATGACCAAGCCACAATCAATGTACTTGAAACCCTAGCAAGCCAAGCATAGCAAGAAATGCTACCTCTGATCTGTGGTCCAGGCATACAATTTAAGCATGAAGGGGGTTTCAAAAGGAACTCCTGTGTGGTACCTGGCCTGCTGCTACCGAAGACTCTTCTTCTTGAGCTATTACCCTGGGGTTGATTCCCAATGCCTGGAGCCAAGCTTATAGCTGGATTCAGGGATCTGACTCTGACCCATGTTTCCCTACTAGTGGTGACAGCAGGAGCACTTATTCCTGATCCTACCATTAGCACAGACTGCCCACATCCCAGTTGTGACACATGAGGGTAAACCAATCCAAAATGCTGCAGTAAAGGATGTGAGAGGGAGCTATTAAGAGTCATTGGGAGGAAGCTAAACCGGCACACAGAGGCTTGGTAATTAACCAAATTAGGGGTATACTTCAACTGAGGCATTGGTTAACACTTCCCTCTGTGCTCGTCAGAGAACCCGGTTGCCACCTCACATGCCCAAAAAGGCTCCCAATCAGCTAATGGCTGTCTCCTCCTTGGGGCAGGTACTTGTTTCCTATAACTGCTGGTTCCCTGATAAATCAGCATTGTAATTGGACTTAGGAGATGGCTTCTCCTGAGATGGGTGGGATTTTAGTTTTTAATTTCTTCTACAGGAAAAGACTACCTCCCCTTAACCCTCATACAGGTGAGGTCTCCCATCAGTGGGCTGGGACCAGGAAGAGAGGGCTGGGGGCCTGATAAGTGGAAATAATGATGCAATGACTTGTACAGTTCAGGTCAAGTTAATTGCTAGGCACTCTAAAGATGCAGACTAAATCACATCCTCCTTATCTCATTCTGTCTGAACACTGTCTATTAATGCTTGACCAAAGGAAGAAAATTCTTAATCCCTCCCAAGAAGTTAGTGCAAGCCTAAACAACTTAGAAAAGTACATAGTCAATAGTATTTGGAGGAAGAGCCAATTGAATTGAGTGATTACTCTAAAATTGACTTAGTTATTTTTGGAACTAAGTAGCGACAACTAAAACACCTATTGATAAAAGGAATTGGGAAGCTTGAATATATACAATGATATATGTACAATTATCGTTCACAGCTAATTGAGAACAGCAGAGATACCGGCAGACTGCAGAAAAGCAACTGTGGCTGCAATTTCCAAAAAAAGATAGGAGTGATTGTAGCAATTAATTCTCTGTGTGTAAAGCATTGTCACTTGGGATGTAAACTATGGAACAATAGACTTTAAAGTCTGTTAATCCAAGATGCTGTCCCAAGATGGTGTCACAAGCAATGTCAATATAGGGCTAGTTTTGGAAGAAGTTGACTAACATTTTGTTCTCAAAGAAATCAGAGCTATTGGATGAACACAATACTACAAATGTGATGCATTAGGATAAACTTTGAGTGTCTTGGTCATGAAATCAATTCTAAATCATAGCTCTTTCATGCCAGAAAATAGGCTTGTACTCAGCAAAAATAGAATTGTGATTGTCTTACTGCCATATTTGTGTTGTAGAGCAAAGAAATCACCTGCTGGCCACTTTTCAGAAGATCCCATAACTTTAAAATAAAAAATATACAATAGCCTGCTGAGACTTAAATTGGTGTGAGAATGAGAAGACTACAAGTTTGTCAATGACTAGGTGATATGCAATGAAAGAAATAGCAGAAATATGTGGCCTTGCATTTGAATTTGTTTCAACGATACCATGTAAATCGTCATGTTATCTAAACATAGCTAGGCTATTCATCGCTTTCAGAATGAGAAAGTGCTTACTACACTGGATTAGAAACTAAAAGGAGAAAATACAGTAAAATTTGCCATTAGCAGGTACACAAATAAGACACTAAACAAAATCAGTAACAATTACAATTTGATAAATGACTCCATTTTAAAAAATGTCATCTTGGATGATATAGATGAGAGATCTGAGGTGACTCAGTAGGTTTTACTTTACCATCACAGTTCTCTATATGTATCCCTTCCAAATGTTACCCAACCTACTTTGTACATCTAAAAAATCTGTATGCTTAACTACATCAGATTTTTCCACTGTGTTCACTAATGATGTATACATCAATGACGTGTGTGGAAGTTTAATGTGTGCCCCAAATTTCCACAACTCCCTTCTTAATATAGAAGAATTTTTAAAGATGTGAATTAGCAGGTGGCTACTTGTTGCCTTACAGATCACTTAAAAATTCCACAGCATTCCTCTTAGTGCTAATAGCACTTCTACTCAGAGCTAGCTTAATAAGAGAAAAGATTGAAATAGTCGTGGGGGTGGCCCAAAACAAAATCCATGACCATAACAGTTTCATACTCCACCATGGTTCTTTTGACTCAGAGTGCTTCATCTAGCTAGTGTGCTCAGTCCTCTGGCCCTGATTTCCTTCTCCATCACCTGCACTCTGTGTAGCTTCCTTATTTTATTTATTTTTTTTTTAAGATGAGGAATCTCTTGATCCTGCCCAGGAGGCACTTGAGTCTTCAGGATTGGCTAGCCTCAGTGCTTTGGGAGGGGAGGGTGAAAACTAACCTCTTACACAGCACCACTATGAATTGGGAAGGATCTGTGCCCTTTAGTGAGTATTGGATCCAGTCCTAAATGAATGTTTGATACTGTTCACATCGAAGTCAAGAGGAGAGAGCCTTAACTGACACATTCAATAAACCTGCATAATGCCACACGCAGCATTTTACCCATATTGTGACAATTGAATTTTAACACATCTTGTGTAATTTTTGAAAGTTGCTAAGCTTCTACAGCTACCATTAATTTCACTTGGATTTCTGTTTGACACTCCTGAAAATCCTACCATTTTTGAGGTAGCCCAAACTATATTTTGGTATCTTTGTGCCCAGTCTAAAGATTTCTAGGGGGACCGCTACACTGCAATACTATTTTGAAATAACTAGTGCTATTCCAAAATACCTTGGTCTGTGTCCACACAGCAGACCTTTTTTTTCAGAATAGCATCAAAATACTGTCAAACTGGAGGACTTGTTACTTTGACTCCTGTAACCCTCATTGTACGAGGAGTAATAAGTTGGAGGAAGAGAGCTTATTTTGAAATAAGCGATCTCAAAATAAGATACACAGTTGATGTAGCTCAATTTGTGTAGATTATTTTGAGTTAAGCCCTGCAGTGTAGACACATCTTTAGTCTTGTAGAGGCTTGGGTTATTTCCCTTTTTCTTAAGTGACAGGTGAGAGAGCATGTAGAAATGTCATTGTAGGCAGTGCAAAACCTAGGCGCAAATTGCCTTTTCTGCTGTATTTCAATGTCATCTCTTCAATTCTTTCTCCAGTTGTCCATTGCATTTTTTTTCTGCATACACAGCCACTCTATCCTAGTCACTTCAGACAAGAAGCAGCACAGGTCTGCTGTGATGCAAATGAACAAACAATGTCCTTGCAAGAAGCAGTGAGGAACTTCAAACAATCTTTGTACTCCCATACTGTTGTGTGAAGTACCAGTAACACAACACAACTTAGAGCTTTTTCTTGACTGTTGAATTTCTTTGCTTTGTTTAAAGATGAATTTTTCTACACAAAGGGGTAAACTGTGGCAGTCTTTTAAAATCAACACCACTACAAAATTATAAATGTACAGCAGGCAATAGAACCATCATCCCACAGCATTTGGAAAGAACACAAAATGTGAAGTAGCTTTTTTTTTTTTTTTTTTTTTCCCCCATAGGTTGGCTTAAACAGTGTAAAGAAATGTTGTTCTATATTAAGATCTCTAGGACTCTTACTCTTGCAGAAAACATACTGAACTGTTCGCTTTTAGCAGTGTTAAGTGTTTGTTTGACCTTGATACTTTTGAATTAAAATGTAACACTTTTTTAAACTTCTTTAAACAAATTATTCAGGTAGACATTCAGTATTCCGAGGACCAATTGTAATTTTGTGCGTTTTAACAATGTTAGGCAATGAAGCGGACAAATTCATTCACAGCTCAGTAAATGTCACCTACTACAGTGGAATCCTTATTTACCCAGGGTATGTCTATACTGTGGCACTATTTTAGGAAACTTCTGGAATCTGGCACGAGCTATTCTGTGTCTTGACAGCGTGACTGTTTCAAAAGATTTTGTTTATAGGAGAGAACAAACAGTGGAAGTAGCTTTGCAAAGTTCACTGCTTCGTGGTTGTGGAAGCACACATCTAGTATGAGGTGACCGAAACAGTGACTTTACCAGGAGATGCTTAAGAAACTGTCAGCTTTGTAAAGTGATGCTGCCGGTTCAGGGAACAGATTAAGTAGCTCAAGACTGAGTTACAGGAAAATGAGGGAGCAGAACTGCAGCTCTGGCAACTTGTAGACATCATGCCTGTTTTGTGACGAATTGGCCCAAGTGTTGGGCATTGCACTTTATCAAAAACTTTTCTGCTGACCTTAAATCGTGTCTCACTATTAAAGGTAAAAACATCAGGGACATCTATTTGTATTTCAATCACTTCCTTACATCTGTCCATTTTGTGAATCAAATACTTCCCCCCCCCATTGTGTAAGGGGAATATCATTCATAAGTATACAGTGGAAAGTTACAGTGCTATGCTGTCAATGAGCTGAGTGCTAGCCTCTCCTTGTCTCCCCCCAACCCACCAAAAAACATTGAGGTGTACTACTTTCCCTCATGAAGGAGCACAAAGCAGTCCTGACTGATGTTGCCTAGGTGCATCTAGATGCAGTTTCTGGCAGCGCATACTGACCCAGTGTGCCCTTTATGGTATAGGTCCATTCACCTTAGGCTTCACACAGTCTCTGAGCACAGTATGACACAGACAGCATTGATGATAGTGGCACCTAAAGGTGGCAGTATACCTCTCCAAGGGGATTTCAATTTTCCAAAAGCACGTTCACCAGCTGCTGAGTGTAATTAAGCCATATTTTGCTAAAGCCCATGATGGTTTCATAACCAAAAGAGGGGTTGAATAGTCTTCCAAAATAATGGTTGGAATAGTTTAAGGTCTTGGGGTGGTATAAAGGTCCCAGCTTACTGAGAATATAGACTTTCAAACAATGAAAACCTTAGCACTTTGAACTTTCCCACTGCATCCTCCTTTTCTGTTAATTTATCCTCCATATTCCCCCAGGGCCTGTATAACAATGGTGTAGTGCCCTTTGCAATTCATGTATTCTGTGCTCTGGGAAGAGGGCAAACTATGGGCATATGAATCCTATCCAGGGTCCCAACATGGTTTAAAAATCTCATTTTCTCAAAGCCAGCAATTACTTCAGGAATATATTGTATGCCCCCTCCATCTTAGTATAAAACCTAGGTCCGGATTAAGACCTTTAAAGGCCCTAAGCACTGAAAAGATTATGGTGCCCCCCCCCATATGTAATTCAAAATAAAAACAATACTATACTGTAAATTTTTTTTTTTTTTTGTGCCCCTGCTTTGCTGGTGTCCTAAGCATGTGCTTAGTCTGCCTATTGGGTAATCCAGCCCTGATAAAACCCATGCAGTGGCCTGGTAGCAGTTTGAGAGAGTCAGCTTCCAGATGTTTAAAGTAATCCACTTTTGGACTTGGATGGCTGCTCTCATGCATGTGTGCTTACACTGCAAGATTGGGGAAAACTGCTCATAAAGCTCCAAGAATGTAGTTTGTCATTCAAAAGTTCTGGACATGTTCCTGGTCTGCATGACCATGTGGTTTCCACCAGTCTGCTCATTGCCCGGCTGCAGAAATGCAGGTCTATGTAGGAGACATTAGCAGATGAAGCAAGTGTCATGAGTTTGCTATGTCTCTATCCTCCTGCTTCATCATAAGCTCTGCCAAGTGCCTTTGGTGGATCAAAAAATGCCTAAATGTCTACTAGGATGCCATGGAATCAGTTGCACTTTCACTCCTGTGTCAGGAAACTGGAAGTAAGAGAAATTCTTCAGAAGTTACTTCCCCCTGGATCTAGGAGTACACAGATCAACAAGACTGTGTTAGAGGATGTTTGAACAGCCCTCCAAGGTGCAAGTGGGCAGTCATATTTTCCCACAGTGCATCATTAAAAAGGCTAAAGCAGCCATGTTTTGAGAGCTCACTAAGGAGTCTGGTATATGGCTTGTTTGACTTAGGTCTGAATATCGCAGTGGGGATGACAAGGCTGCAAGGTCAAGCCTGGCCTGGAAAATTATTGATGCAGGCTTAACAATTGGTGTAGACCTCAAGCTCTGGCTGTTTTAACCCTGGATCAGCTGACTTGTATCCTACTAACCCATCTTGTACTGCATTTTAATAGTTTAGATGTACCCTGCAATTAAACTCCTGCAAGTGACTGGCCTATGTCACTTACTTGAACATGAAGGGCTTGGGCTCCTGTTTAATGGTGTTGTAGATGCCCAGGCTCCAACCTGAGTTTGAGTGTCCACATGTCAATTAAACAGCTCCTGAGCCTGAGCCATTTGGTATGGGCAAGCTGTAGGTGTGTGTTTGCAGTGTAGACATACCCATAGACTCTCAGTTTCAAGCTTCTCTTTCCATGAGGGTTGAGGTTCTTCCATAACATGATTCAAGGAGCTAGACCTTTCACAAAAGCAAATTGCAAAAGTTTTGATAAAATCATAAGTTGGCAACACTGCATATTGGAGGCTCTCTTTCTTTTTTTTTTTTTTTTTTTTCTTATTGTATTTGGGAATGAATCTGAGACTTTAATTCACTTCTGCTTTCCATCCATGTACAGTCAAACCATGCTAATATTAGTTATGTGAATAAAGTTGTAATGGTTCTGGCAATACTGATAACTTGTTGCAATTGGAAGGAAAGGCAGTCTAGTGTCCCTCATACTAACAAGACAGGACTCTTTTGTAATAAATATTTGTGGTGGTTTGCAGCTGGTACTGTTACTTATACTCAAAGTTTTGTTTTCTTAGTATGCCAGCAAATATTTAGTCCTGGGAAGAAATTCTTGTAATGTTTTTCATGGATGCAAGTGTTTTTATGAGAAGAAATTAGGGGTGTTTTTTTTTTTTTTAAGCCAACTCTTGAGGTAGAACATGGTACCTGATTACTATGAAGTCTCTAAAGGGCCAGTTATGGGGGCATCTTTAAAAGGGGGATCCTTTACTCAGGAGACTGAACATAGACTGCTGTTCTTGCTGACTAATATAAAGACAAACTAAACCTGTAAGGCCTAACATCACCATGTGCAATGTCCAAAAATTCTCCCCTGAATTAAGCATTTTTAGGTAGGGCCCTACCAAATTCATGGCCCACTATGGTCAATTTCACAGCTATAGGATTTGAAAATTAGTAAGTTTCAGGTTTTCAGCCATTTAACCCTGAAATTTCACAGTGTTATAACCATGGGGTCCTGACCCAAAAGGAGGCTTGTGGGGAGGGGGAGGCCACAAACCAATTGTAGAGGGGTCATGGACTTCTGGACTCTGAAGACTAACCACAGAGCTTCCTGCAGCCACAAGAAGATTCAAAAGGTAGAGATGGAGAGCAGTTTGCAGGGGAGGGATGGTTCCTTTAACTGGGCAGGAGAAGAACAGGCTGAGGCCCTGTTTGATGGGCTGCTCCTAGGAACAAGGAGACATCAGATTTCATGGGAAAGATCTTATTTCAGGGTGTGTGGTTTTTTTCATAGCTGTGAAATTGATAGGGCTCTATTTATAGGGGAATCTGAGAGAGTACATGTTCTGCTTCTTGGTGGGCCCCTGCCTCTGTATTTACTTGCACCTTCACAGATATGGGCGATCATAGCATTCACTAGCCACAGATTGCCTTTCCTGGCCAATGGGAGCTCTGGGCAGTGGTGTTCCAGTCTGCAATGCTTCCTGCTGCTCCCCTTGGCTGGAAATGGTGATCCATGGCCAATGGAAGCTGCGAATGCTGGTATCTCAGGAAAATATAGTGGCAGCGTCTGGCCCGCAGCTAACCCTTGCAAATGCTGCTGTTTGATTGTAGGTGCTCAACGTTTCTCAACCCATTTCTTTAGGTTTCTAGATATGAATTTAAGATTTAGCTGCTAGCTTCAGGTCTCCAATTAGGAAATATGGACAACCTTTCCACCTTGCTTTCAGATTTTTTTTATCGTGTGGTACATTATACATGTGGCTATCTGATCCTAATACCATTTCAACTTTATAAACTGACTGCTAAAATGTCCCTAAGACTCCAAACCACATGAGTGACTTGCGTATAATTTGGTGTTTTTTATTTTATTTTTTGCATTCTGCATGTAATTACTGCACTGCAAGTCAGGCATTATTTATTCCTTAATGTGAAATGGAGTGATTTTTTTCTTGTGAAAATAGGGTATAACTTTTTCACCTCTAATTGGAGAAGAGAAAGGTTGTTAACGTTGCAACAGTACATTTTTCTATTATTTCTCAGTATCTGTCACAAGTGGTTTTTTTTTTTTTTAAATTTTTTTTTTTTTTTATTTTTAGTTTGTCCTCTTTGGAGTTGAACACTTCCTTACTTTTGTAACAGGTTTAGTAAGAGGCTAAGAACTATTCAAAAATGTCATTCTTAAATTAATTCCCCAAAATCCCATAAAATTAAGTTGATTTAATGTGCATTTCAATGGAATCTTGTAATCATTTCCACAAAAGAAATAAAACCTAAACATTTTATTGAAGTATTTTAATCAATTAAACAAAATAACTAAAACATTAGATAATCTGTAAATGCACAGATGGAACATAGTCATAAATAAAATCCTTGTGAATGGAGAACACTGAGTTTTGGCCTGATCTGGAGCTCCATTTTATGGAATATTTGTATAGTGGGGGTGTTGAGAGCCATTGAACTAAACTAAACCTGGCATATAATGGAAACCCCTTCATGCCACTACAGCATCCCCCACACCTAGTTCCAGCACCAATGTCTTTTGGAAGCCTCTGAAACTTCCCAAATTGGTAATAGCCCCTTGAAATAATGTTTTCAGGACTTTTGTCTCCCTATTGTGAATTCAGGAGCCAAGCTACTGCTTGAGTTGGAGGACCTAGTACCATAAGGCTCCAGCCTCCTTGCAGTGAGCCTGGAAACTTGCCATGGCAAGGCTGTTATAGAGCCTCAGCTACAACTTGGGTCCTGAATTCTGGGGTGGGGACAAGAACAAGAACCCTGGCTTCAGAGGTTGGCAGGTTGTCTACCATGGAGATGTGGACCCAGGAAACTCTGCCAGTATTTCACTGAATATTTAGTTGACAGTGTAAAAGTCACCAAAACATTCTGCTTGCTTTGGATGGGTCTGTTTTGACTAATTTCACTGCAGAACTTCCAACCAGCTCTACAGGTGATCTACCTGACTCAGTAGGAACACCTAGGGACCATGACCTATAAGCTCTTCCATACCCAAAGAGTTCACTGTTTGTAACTATGACTGATACCATGCCTGACAGACTAACTACATGTAACACTGTCATATCTATTTTAAGGCATCTTAAAAATAAACTGGTGACACTCTGGTCATTAACATTATTGCAAAACATATGCTAATATGTAAATAGTTATGTAAGTGCTCTAGAAATGTTTGTTTATACAAAGCAATCCAAATAGAGTTGATGAACAGGTTTTTTAGCCGGTATTCCTGTGCGGGGAGGTTGGAGGAGGGGGGGGAGAACCTCCTGGAACTCCCCCCCCCCCCACTGTCTGGTGACAGTGTGGTACAGTCACTAAGGCTTCTCATCCTGGGGGGCAGGATCCAGTCATCCAGCTTTCCAGGAGTGCCAGGAGAGCTGACCTCTATGGCTTTCCTCTGGAGCCATGAAATTGGCAAGATGGCTAACAGCCAATGTAAATAACACAGTGTCTGCATTGCCCTAACCACACCAATATAAGCCCTATGCCTCTGGTGGTGGAGTTATGTTGGTGCAATAGGGCACTTACATGACAATGAAAATAATTAGATGACATAAGCTGCTTTACATTGATTTGTGTAGTCTAGACCAGGCTCTAGACAAAGGAATGTATATCTTCCAATCTACTGGGATCAAGCTCTGAAAGACAGAGAAAATGGATAATCTATTATTTGTATCAATGGTAAAAAGAATGATCAAGCTAACGGAATGGAGGAAACAGCATGGCTTAATTACTCCACTCCAGCTCATCTGATGAAGTGGGCCTTACTCACAAAAGCTCATGATACTATATATATTTGTTAGTCTCTAAGGTGCCACAAGTCTACTCATTTGTCTTTAATGACAAGCCAAACACAGTGAACATAACCATGATCAAACCAGCAGGAAAAGAGTCCCAGTTTACTGGAAAGCATCCCAACTGGACCTGAGCTTAAACCCCAGGGCTATGTCTACACTCGTGGCTTCTTGCGTGAGTAATATGCAAATGAGGCTAAGCGTGGAATATCGCCGAGCCTCATTTGCATACCTAATGAGCCACCATTTTTTTCCAGAAGAGGCTCTTGCTCAAGAAGGAGCGGCTACACTACCCCTTCTTGCGCAAGAAAAACCATCTTGCGCAATGCCGTTACACCTATTACTTTTCAGGAAGTACGGCATTGCGCAAGAGGGTTTTTCTTGCGCGAGAAGGGGTAGTGTAGACACTCCTTCTTGTGCAAGAGCCTCTTCTGGAAAAAAATGGTGGCTCATTAGGTATGCAAATGAGGCTTGGCGATATTCCACGCTTAGCCTCATTTGCATATTACTTGCGCAGGAAGCCGCGAGTGTAGACATAGCCCAGGAGGTCAGCCTGACTCTGGGGAGAAAACCCATGTCTTTTATGAAGAAGGGAAAGCCTTTTTTGCAACCCTTGATTCAGGAGACAATGGGGTCGGCTAGAACCCTCTGTTTCTGTGAATTATGGCTCCTCCTGCCATAAGGGACTGGAAGTATTGATAATTTGATTAGTCAAACTTCAGCTTGCTAAAGTTAAACTTTAGTGACTAAAACACATTTTGTTTATAATCATGCATGCTTTTTCTCTTGCTTAGTATCACTTAAATTTATGTTCTTTGTTAATAAACTTATACTTAGCTTATGCATCTCAAAGCTACATATTAAGGTAGAGTGGGTCCTCAGCCAAGGACAAAGCGATTGTTCATACTGTCTCTTTGAAGACAACATACTTAATTTAAGACTGTGGTTCCCAACTGCTGCTCCCCAGATCAGTGCCAGGCCACAAACTACTGTTTTTCAGGTGTTTGGTTAGCACCATTTTCTTCTTTATTCAGTGTTGCTTAAAGCCTGGGGACAGGGGGAAACTAATCCAATAAGAGTACATATCACCCTGGAGACTATTTATAAGCACAAATAAGAGAGAAAAATCAAAATAATGGATCTTAGAAGTCGTCATTGCTAGTGAAAGCATAAAAACTCTTTTTAGTTTACTGAATAAACTGAGTTATACAAAGAAAGTGCTGAAAAGGCCAATATGAGCATTTGTTCGTCACATAAGTTCTCAATGATGTATTAACAACATAAAATGTTCAGAAAGAGTGAAAGGAAACAATGAAAGAACAAAACCACATTCAGCACAGATGCCCTATGCATGTCACTTCAAGCATAATCATGTTTTGAAGGAATAAATAAGAAAGCCAACATGAAATGTCAGTTTAAGCCCCTAAATTAAGCCTAGTTATATGATGCCGCCATCATCTTAGTGACACACAAAACAAGGGAGAAAGAAGAGCAGTATTTTTTCCATCAATAAGAACAAATATATTTGTCTGGATTATCTGTGTAGGAACAAGCAAAGAACACCAAAGAATACCTTGCATCACAAGAAGGAACACAACTTAATAGTGACACAATTTATATGTGCTTTAATGCAAATGCTGGAAGTCTAAATTATAAAATGAGTGAACTTGAGTGCCTAGTTTTAAATGAGGATATTGATTGTGCACATTACTGCTTAGGGGAATTCTGTAAATCAATGAAACACTAATACCAGGCTACGAACCATATTGAAATGACCTAGTAATTCATGCTGGTGAGGGAGTGGCACTATGAAACACATTTGTTAATTTTTTTAAATAAATAAAACTGTACCATAGAATTTCTATGAATAGAAATTCCATGCGTGAATAATGAGTACAGTAGAAATATACTGCTGATGACCTGACCCGGATGGTGATTGTGAAATGCTCAAACGTTAGAGAGGCTATAAAAATAGAAAATTCAATATTAATGAAGGATTTCGACTATTCTCATTGACTGATTATGACTCTGTATGTTTCCTCACAATGGGATGCTGAGAATTTTTCATCACCATTTAATGGGTGCTCTTCTCAGAGTAGCTAATCCTGGAACCCACAAAGTGGAGAAGCTATTCTTGGTTTTTTTTGTCTGTTTGTTTTTTAAGTCCTAAATGGAGCAGAGGATCTGATCTAAGACGTGAAAATAGCTGAACGCGCAATAAGGGAAATACAAAAAAATGAGGGACTTCATAAATGGAAATTAAAAGAAAGTCACAAGAGTGAAATGCCTGCAAGCTGCATGGAAACTTTTAAAAAAACACCACAAGAGAGGCTCAAACCTAAATATATGCCCCCAAATTGGGGGGAAAAATAGTAAAACTGAAAAAATGGCTAAACATTGAAAATTGGTTAGAAGCAAGAAAAAATCATTTAATAATTGGAAATCAAAGTCCTACTGAGGAAAATAGAAAGGAACATAAGCCCTGGCAAGCTGAAGTGTACAAGTAAGCCAAAAAAGAATTTTAAGAGCAACTACTAGAAGACTCAAATAGCAAAAATATCCAAGAACATCTAAAGCAGCGGGGCAACTAGGTGACTAAGCTGCAATCAGTGGGGCTGTTGAACAACTAAGGTACTAAAGGACTGGTCAAAGAAGACAAGGCCATTGTAGAGAAACTAAATTAATTCTGTGCTATTATCTTCCCTGCAGAGGATGTAAGGGAGTGTGGACCAGAAGTCACCGGTGTGAGTACAGGTTGGACCTCCCTGGTCCAGCACCCTTGAGACCTGACAGGTCCCAGATGAGGGATTTTGCTGGACCAAGGGTGGTCATTCCTGGGCCCCCTGCTGGTGCTCCCCCCCCCACCTGGCCTGCTGGCCCCACTGCTCTGCTGACACTGCTGGGGAGCCATTGCTGTGCTGGGGCTCCGGGACCCATTGGGCAGCCATACGCTGTGGATCCCTACCCCACTGAGCTACTGCACCAGCCACTGTCCTGCTGGCCCCACAGGGATCCTTGCCACTGGCCCTCCACCAGGAATCTGTGGTTGATGGATGTTGCTGAACCAAAGAATCCTGGTAAAAGAGTATTTCAACCTGTACCTGATAGATATCTTGATCTGTTCAATGATGATAACAGTTTGACTGCATGCATGCCCCCTCTGTATATTGTACTTGTTCTGAGCAATTAGTCCATACAGCAGACTCCAAGAAGGGGCCCCCCAAAGACCACAAAATCAGATGATTGAAGGCAACAGGCTGAGTTTACTGTCATCAAAGCACAGTCCTAGTAGTCAGATGACTCTCCTAGACCACTACCACATGTATGTTCATTGCAATGGACTGAGCTAAGTCATTGTCATGGGATTTGTCACTGTCCCCCTGGCTGGAGAAGGACAGCCCCTCTAAGATGCATTTCTTTTCATATACAGGTATAAACAAACACAAGTATATGGTGGTTCGATCAAAACATTGCTGTTCATCATGTTGGACCTTGTCCTGAACCAGGGTCAGTATGTTCCTGCTGGTACCAAGATGTCTCCTAATGAGGTGTTCTGTTACCATCCCTCTGGAATGTGTTTACTGCCTGTGCCTAGTACCGATTAGGTACAAGTGTTTCTATAATATCAGCCCTGTTCTTGCCAAGTTCTGAGAGCAGGGCCTGCTTCTTGTTCACAGCTTACCTGTGTTGTATATTCGCAAAGTCTTGACCATTGTTGCCTATGTCTCAGGCCTGTGATGCATGGGCTTATGTTTTAGACCCTCATCTTACTACAAGGGGGAGTCTCACATTTGGACCATAATTTTTAGATGACAGATCTGAGGCGCTGTCCCCAAATGAGATGTCAATTGAGAAACTAACTGATATATTTAACAGTAATAAATCACCAGCACCAGATGCTATTTACCCAAAAGTTGTGTAGGAATTAGATCTGGAATTTCAGATTTACAAATAACTAGTGGCTTATTATTGAAATCAGACTAGAGGATGACTGACATGATACCAGTTTTTCAAAAAGTCTCCAGAGCAGTCCAGGCCAGTAAGCCTATCTTTAATACTGGGAAAACTGAAACTGTAGCCAACAGAATTCAGACATGCAGATGAACATGATTTGTTAGGAAACAGTCAACACATCTTTCATACAGACAAGTCACGACTCAGCAGTTTATTAAAATTCTGTTTTGCGCGGGGTCAACAATACGGTATTCCAGTGAATATATTGTACTTGGACATTCAGAAATCCTTTTGAAAAGATTCCTCACCAAAAGTTTTGAAGCAAAGTAAGTGTTCATGGGATAAGAGGAAAGGTCCTATTGTGGATCAGTAACTGATTAAGAGACAGGATAGAAAGGGTAGGAAGAAATAGTTCTGGAAAGATGTAAATAGTAAGTTTCAACAAGGACCTGTACTGGAACCAATACTATTCAACATATTCGTAAGTTTAAGAAGGTGAGAAGGGTTGAACAGTGAATTCGCATCATCTGTAAACTTTGCCAAATTACTCAAGATTGTTGCCTTATTGTCTCTTATTACAAAGGATGTTCCTTATTTTTTTTCTCTCTATATAAGAAGATCAGGAGTGCTACAAGAAGAAATATTCCTAGCAAATGTAAGGAGTCTGGTACTGTTTTTATTAATGATATCAGGAGGAGGGGTACTGTAGGTACGCTTAAAAAAAAAAAAAAAAGTCCCATTTTTGAAATATTATTGGCAATCCTACTACCAAGGGACCTAATTTGGAGAAAGATTGCTTTCACTCCTTGCAGTCTCTTAGCCACAGGAAACATTCTTATGGGGTAGTGTGAACCTGAAACTTGTGGGGTTGTAGGCCACTGATGCATCTGTACCACAAAGAGAAGCTGACCCTGCATTTCTGTTGGATGATGCTGTGGAATTAGGGCCTGCTGGGCAATGCTTCCTAAACAGTTTAAGTGGAGGCACCTCCTAGTCTACTGTTTTTAGTATTTAAATGAGGAAGGCATGGTGGGGAGCTTTCTGAGCAACAGTGCAGCATGCCTGCCTGCATTAGTTCCAGATCTTATTTGCTATAGATGCTAGACTCTGGCTTTTCACCCTGGTTCATCCTTGATTTGCTATTTGCTTGGTGACTATACATGGTGCCTGACCCTGATATTCTTATCCTGCTGGACTCTGAATCTGCTAGTCATCTGATGTCTGTAACTTGGTGCCTGACCCTGACTGTCTGGCATTCTGAACCAGATTGATCATAGCACCACTGCTCATCTCCTAGATGTAACTTAGCAGTTGACTGGTCCTCCTAGGCAGTGTATTGTACTTTACCAACCCACAACTGCACATCGTGGGGTATTTTAAATTAGACATATTGTACAATGGTAGCATGTTATCTTCCCAACAGCTGTGATGGGATGTGTGAATTTGTACACCTGGAAATATGTTCTTCTTTATAATGTGTGCACAGATCATCCTGCCCTTAATGTTGCTGGGATTTAGATATGTGCCATGAGAGAAGTGAAGGAATGATTTCAGCGTGAATGGCTAGCAACTATCATGGAACATTCTTCATTTTGTAGAAATCTTGCATGTCAGCATTATGTTACTAATGAGCCAGAAAATGTTAACTTCTATATTATTAGTTGATGTTAAGCTATGTTATAATGTGGAATACAACAACAAACACAATTTAGAGTGTATCTGATCCATAAGTAAAAGAGTAAGTTACTTTTGAAACTTTAAGGCTATTCTATTTCTTGATATCAAATGGATCCATACAATAGATGTGTAAAATACTGACCCAAGGACTCAGTGTCCATCCAGCCCCCAGGGCTGGCCTTACCATGAGGTGAACTGAGGCGGCTGCCTCAGGTGCCAGACTGTGGCGGGGGGAGCCACTAAGACCCAGAGTGTAGAAAATTGTGTCTGCTACTGGTGCATATGTATTCTTTCTGCTCTAGATGCAAAGAGATGGTGGAGTGCCATGAGAGGAGTAGAACAGGGAAGAAGGCAGAATTAAGACCTTTCAGAGTGTTGGCCCAAGTGAGGGGGCATTGGGGCATCATTTGAGCTTCCCGCCTCAGGTGCCAAAATGTTGTAGGCCAGCTCTGCCAGCCCCCACTCGATGTATATAACCAAGGCTCTGTTGAGGATTTGGGGTGACTGCCAGAGAGTAACAATAAAGGGGCTAAGCTACTCCCATCAGATACCAGAGCTAAAGGACAGCTCCAGACTGGAACTTTCAGCCAGGCATATTGGGAAGGAAGGGTCCCCTTCCCTCCCCCTGCTGAGAGACTGAACCTAGAGAAAGCAGAAACTGCTATGACACCTTAATACTCTGCCCAGTTTTTGTGAAACTTGGAATATGCCCTCGGGTACCTGTGTTTATCTGTAAATCACTCCATGGAAGCTATGCAGCTATACTAGTAGCTTCTACCTTTCCATATCAAACTAGGTTTGACAGGGGTATGTGTCCAAAGCCCATAGGTAAGTGCAAAACATGGGGACCTGGGACATGGGTCAGATATGAGGGGGACTATTATAGCAGAGTTAAAGGAGGAACAAGGCAGACCTGGGAGGCAAAATCAAATCAGTGACTTAGATACCTGTATACAAATGCAAGGAGTATGGGAAATAACCAGGAAGAACTTGAAGTGCTAATAAATAAACATGACTATGTCATAGTCGGTATCACAGAGACTTAGTGGAATAATATCAATATTATTGGAATATTGGTATAGAAAGGCATAGCTTGCTCAGGAATGATAGGCAGGAGAAATAAGGGAGAAGGTGTTGCCTTATATTAAAAAGGTATACACTTCGACTGAGGTGGAGATGGACATAGGAGACAGACTTGCTGAGAGTCTCTGACTTAAAAGGGGCAAAAATAAGGGTGATGTCATGCTAGAAGTCTACCTCAGACCACCTATCCAGGCAGAAGAGGTGGATGAGGCTTTTTTAAACAACAAAATGATCCAAAGCGCAAGATTTGGTGGTGATGAGGGACTTCAACTATCCAGACATATGCTGGGAAACTAACACAGAAGGGCACAGATTATCCAGTAAATTCTTGGATTGCATTGGAGATAATTTTTTATTTCAGAAAGTTGAGAGAGTTACTGGAGGGAAGCTGTTCTAGATTTGATTGTAACAAACAGGGAGGAACTACTAATTTGAAAACTTGAAAGTGGAAGGCAGCTTGGGTGAAAGTGACCATGAAATCAGAGTTAATGATTTTAAAGAATGGTAGAAGGGAGAAGAGCAAAATAGAGACAATAGATTTCAGGAAGGCAAATTTTAGTAAACTCAGAGGCTAGGTCTACGCTATGGCTGTTGCCGGAAGAGGCAATGCAAATGAAGCATGGATTAGCATTTTCTCACACTTCATTTGCATAATCTCTTCCCATCTGTTTTTGTGCAAGGGGTTTTTGCGCAAAAACCAGCAGTGTGGCCGTGGCTGTTCTGAGGCAGGAATTTGCCAGACCAGGGGAGGTCTCCTGCTATCGGCCCCCCAGCCTGCCTCCTCTCTCTGTTGCCAGACTGCTGCATCCCCAGCCCTGCTACTGTGGCTGCTGCGTCTCTGGCCCCACTTCTGCTACCGGAGCTACCATGTCTGCTGCATCTCCAGCCCCGCTATTGGGGCTGCCATGGCCCCAGCTATGCTACCAGGACTCTGGCCCAAGACCCTGCCCCAGTCCTAGCCCCTTCGGGCCATCAGCCCTCTTGCCACTGGGGCTCCCTGCCAGGACTCCCTGGTCCAGGAACATCCATGGTCCTGCCGGACTGCAGAGGTTGCTGGATGAGGGAGTCCCAGTTTTTGGAGGTACAACTTGTATAAGCAATCAACAAAAGTATGTAGGGACAAGATAAAAAAAGGCAAAGGTACAAAACAAGCTCAGTTTAGCTAGAGACATGAAGGGTAACAAGACCTTCTGCAAATATATTAGAAGAAAGAGGAGGGGGTAGGCTCTTGCTCAGTGAAGAGAGAGAAACAATAACAGGAAATTTGGAAATGGAAGAGGTGGCTAATGACTTCTTTGTTTTGGTGGGGTAGATTTAGAAGTTAAAATAAAAAAACAAGTTAAAATTACTAGGTTAGATGTCTTCAAGTCACCAGGGCCTGATTAAATGCATCCTGGAATATTCAAGGTGCTGATTGAGGAGGTATCTGAGCCTTTAGCTATCATCTTCAAAAAATCATGGAAGTCTCAGGAGAGATTCCAGAAAACTGGAAAAGGGCAAATATAGTGCCCATCTATTAAAAAAAAAAGAAAAGGAAATTATAGACCAGTCAGTTTAACTTCTGTGCCAGGGAAGATAATGGAGCAAGTAATTAAGGAATTCATCTGGAAGATGATAAGCTGATAGGTAATAGCCACCATGGATGTGTAAAGAACAAATCACGTCAAACCAATCTGATAGCTTTCTTTGATAGGATAACGAGTCTTGTGGATAAGGGGAAGACTTATAAGATGTGGTATACTTAGCTTTTAGTAAAGCATTTTATATGGTCTTGCATGACCTTAACAATAAACTAGGGAAATATAACCTAGATGGGGCTACTGTAAGGTAGGTGCACAACTAGCTGGATAAATGTTCTCAGAGAGGTTATTACTGGTTGAGTCATACTGGAAGGGTATAAAAAGTGGGGTTCTGCAGGGGTCTGTTTTGGGACCAGTTCTGTTCAATATCTTCATCAACAATTTCGATAATGGCACAGAAAGTATGCTTCTTAAGTTTGCTGATTATACTAAGCTGGGAGGGGTTGCAAATGCTTTAGAGGATGGGGTCTTAATTCAAAATGATCTGGAGAAACTAGAGAAATGGCCTGAGGTAAATAGATTGAAGTTTAATAAGGACAAATGCAAAGTGCTCCACTTAGAAAGGAACAATCAATTCCACACATACAGAATGGGAAGCAACTGTCTAAGAAGGAGTACTGCAGAAAGGGATTTAGGAGTCATAGTGGACCACAAGCTAAATATGCATCAACAGTGTGGCACCTGCAAAAAAGACAAATATATTTCTGGGATGCATTAACAGGAGTTTTGTGAGCAGACATGAAAAGTCATTCTTCTGCTCTACTCTGCACTGATTAGGCCTCAGTTGGAGTACTGTGTCCTGTTCTAGGCACTACATTTCAAGAAAGATGAGGAGAAATTGGAGAAGGTCCAGAGAAGAGCAACAAAAAAGGTCTAGAAAACATGTATAAGGCAAGGCTGAAGGAATTGGACTTGTTTCGTTTGGAAAGGAGAAGACCGAAAAGGGACATAATGGTTTTCAGGTATCCAAAAGGGTGTCACAGGGAGGAGAGGGGAAAATTGTCCTCGTTGGCCTCTGATGATAGAATAAAGAAGCAATGGTCTTAAATTGCAGCAAGGGAGGTTTAGGTTGGACATTAGGAAAAACTTCCTAACTATCAGGCTGGTTAAACCCTGGAATAAATTGCCTCGGGAGGTTGTGGAGTCTTCATCACTAGAGAAGGATGGGATGATCTAGAAAGATGTTGCTTGGTCCTGCTGTGAGGGCAGGGGACTGGACCTGATCTCAAGATCCCTTCCAGTTCTAGTACTCTATGATTCTAAGAGTCACAGGATTCAATGAGACCTGGTGGGGAGTTAATTGATGTGAGCTCCCTGTGCCCTTTCTTATATTCAGGGAAGTAGCTACAAGGAATCTGCTTCATATAGTCCCTCAGCATTCATCAGTACCTGTGCAAAGTGCTGTGAGCTGACATTTTGCTTCTCAACACTTCTTTCAACAGCGTGCAAGATCAAATCCCAACTGACTGTTCACATAAAAATCCCCAGGGAAATACACTGTAAGCTTCCTATTGATTTCTGTGGGAGCAGGACTGGGCTGAGTGATGAATCAAACCATATTCTGGTCCAATAAATATTCCCGTCAAACAGTCCAAACAACTTTACTGCAACCAATAATCCTTATGTCTCTTTCCCCCTCCCACCCCCTCCCCCGCATCTCCCTTTGCATACACATTGAAGACTGGTTTATCTGTCTGTAAGATTAGTATTGCAACTTGATACTTTCACTTTGATCCTGATGCATTCTTCAGTTTCTCTAGAATCTAGTAAATCAGCAGCAATAGATTAAAAAATGTCACCTTTTACAGGCAGTTCAGTTGTATCATTTGCTTTTGATTTCAACAATAAAACCTACTCAGATAATGTGAAAACTTTCTCCTTTGTAGTAAACAGTGGCTTCAGAATACTATCCTTCTGTTCTATTTTCCAGTGAATTTCGTGGGTTGTCACCTCTTGCCAATTAAATTATTATTATTGTGCCCATTTTACCCTCCCTTTTAAGTACTAACTTGTAGTATTTTACTGGTCATGTTTTTACTGGCAGGTTTGAAACAAAATAAACACTATGCTATAACCCGTGTAGCAGTTTATATTCCACTGCTCTTCACCTCTACACCAATTTACCTTCTTTAATTTTTTTTAAATCTAATTACATGAGCCCAGTTTTTCTTGTATGACTCTGAAATAAATGTAGTTAAATACAGAATTAATTAGATTGAATTCAATGAGAAAAGAGAGGAAATAAAACAGCATTTTGTATGTAAAAGTGTAATAGCTATAGTGATGTTTCTTAACAAAAATCCTCGATGCATGCAAGCTACTTGTTTTTCAACCTAGGGTTCCCTTTCAGTACTAACATGGCTTAATATAAGCAAGTGGCACAGCAAAACTTTTAAAAACCATTCTATCTATATAATAGTCTGAATTTGAAGCATTTTAACAGAAAATTCATGTACAGTATTGCAAGTTAATATGATTGAAAACATCTGATCTATTAAACCTTTGAAAAATGAACTTCACTGTATAAATGTTAAATGATTCCATAACTACTCAGGGTAAAATGAGCATTACTGTACTTCAGTAATTGAGCAATGCACAGTGATGGCCACTTCAATTGATACTACAGTCATATAACATTTATTTCAATAATACATAGTATGAGACCTCTGTTTTCCATATGAAAATCTCCCTTTTTAAAAAGGAACTGAAATATTAAGGCTTGTAAGTATTCCAACAATAAATCTGGAGGAAAACTATAGATCCCATATGTGTATTCATGGAAGCAGACTTCTGCCACTAATAGTGATAGAGATGCAGCCGTGTTAGTCTGGTCTAGCTGAAACAAAAGACAGAACTATGTAGCACTTTAAAGACTAACAAGATGGTTTATAGGTGATGAGCTTTCGTGGGCCAGACCCACTTCCTCAGATCAATATGTGGAAGAAAAATCGGCACAACCATATATACCAATGGGATACAATCAAAAAAATGAACGCATGTGAAACTGACAAATCAAATTTTAGAACAGAGTGGGGGTGAGGAGGGAAGGTTAGTTTCTGTGAGGTAATGACATAGGGGTGATAATAGGGGAAGCTATCTTTGTAATGGGTGAGATAATTAGAGTCTTTGTTTAAACCCATACATAAAGTGTCAAATTTAAGCATGAATGACAATTCTGAAGCTTCACTTTGAAGTCTGGAGATAAAGTCTCTTTGAAGCAGTATGCATGTTTTAAGGTCATTGAGGGAATGATCAGTCTGGCTGAAATGGCAAGCAACAGCTTTCTCTCTGTGAGAGAGTCTTTTATGTCTGTTTTGTGTGCATTGATTCTTTGGCGAAGTGTCTGAGACATTTGTCCAATGTACATAGCAGACGGACACTTTAGGCACATGATGGCATAAATTATATTTCTGGATGAACAGGTCCAACAATGTTGTCAGCAGAGTAAATATGTGGACAAAGCTGGCACCGGGGTTTGTTGCAAGGGAAAGTTCCAGGATTGGTATTAGTGTGATATGTCCTGTGGTTGTTGGTAAGAATCATCCTGAGGTTAGGTGGTTGTCTATAGGAGACCATGGGTCTGTCTCCCAGAGCCTCTCGGAGAGTAGTATCCTGTTCCAGTATAGGTTGTAGTTTATTGATAATGCGTTGGATGGGTTGAAGTTGGGGGCCATAGGTGATGACAAGGGGTGTTCTATTGTTGGTTTTCTTGGGTCTGTCTTGAAGTAGATGGTTTCTGGGTATTCGTCTGGCTCTTTCAATTTGCTTTTTTATTTCTCTAGGTGGGTAATTGAGGTTTAAAAATGCTTGGTAGAGATCGTGAAGTTTCTGGTCTCTGTCAGTGGGATTAGAGCAGATGAGGTTGTATCTAAGGGCTTGGCTATAGATGATGGATCGTATGGTGTGTCTGCTGACACCATTGTTGGCCCTAACCATGCCAGTTACAAGATCAAGAACACATATTCCTGTTCATCCAGAAATATAATTTATGCCATCATGTGCCTAAAGTGTCCGTCTGCTATGTACATTGGACAAATGTCTCAGACACTTCGCCAAAGAATCAATGCACACAAAACAGACATAAAAGACACTCTCACAGAGAGAAAGCTGTTGCTTGCCATTTCAGCCAGACTGATCATTCCCTCAATGACCTTAAAACATGCATACTGCTTCAAAGAGACTTTATCTCCAGACTTCAAAGTGAAGCTTCAGAATTGTCATTCATGCTTAAATTTGACACTTTATGTATGGGTTTAAACAAAGACTCTAATTATCTCACCCATTACAAAGATAGCTTCCCCAATTATCACCCCTAATGTCATTACCTCACAGAAACTTCCCCTATTATCACCCCTATGTCATTACCTCACAGAAACTAACCTTCCCTCCTCACCCCCACTCTGTTCTAAAATTTGATTTGTCAGTTTCACATGCGTTCATTTTTTTGATTGTATCCCATTGGTATATATGGTTGTGCCGATTTTTCTTCCACATATTGATCTGAGGAAGTGGGTCTGGCCCACGAAAGCTCATCACCTATAAACCATCTTGTTAGTCTTTAAAGTGCTACATAGTTCTGTCTTTTGTTTCTGCCACTAATGACCTTCTGAAGAAGTGGGTTTTGCTAGTAGGAGACTAACATGATATTACTATCTATATCTACTATACATATATATATTTACATTACTATCTATATCTATTATAATGTTAGTCTCTAAGGTGCCACAGGACTACTCATAGTTTTTAATAGATTTATAGTTTGGGATTGGTATTTTGGGGCACATGTGGAAGGGGAAAAATCCTTGATCATATTTATAATTTTTTATCTTAATGAATATTTATCCAGAGATTAAAATAGGAGGAAGTGATGAGGAGCCTGTCACCCTCCTCTGGCTTGTCACTTTCCACTACCCTGATTAGGTCAGCAGCACTCTCCACAAAAGATCTCTTTTCTTGGGCTCATGCTGCAACATCTCTTTCTCTTATTTCAATTTACTTTAACCATCTTTTACTAGTTTTTAAAAAATGGAATGATTGGGGCATGTGTTCCTATGTTAATGGGTATAACTTGTCTGCTGACCTACATTTAAATATATCTCTCTCAGGTGGCTAACTTCATTTCATAGGGGCAGCGGGTTCTATGTTGCTTTCCTTTGATGGAGGGTGCTATAGAAATGCAAAATACTAATTGTACATAGGATGCTGGTAAGAAATTGCTAATATAAAAATATTAACCCCCCAATCATTACATTAAGTATAATGGACATTCTGTATGCAGACTTAAAACTCGTTCTCTTTGGGTTTGTTACTGGCCAAAAAATAAGTACATTTTGATGGAGGAAGGAAAAAGGTCTTCTCCCCCCGATCTGGATTATTATTCGAACATGAAGCTTATCCTCGAAAGGAGTAATCCATATTCAAGGAAGAAAACATGGAACCAATTCCATAGTAATACATAGAAGTGGATGATTAAACAACTTGAGCCCATTCTTCCTCACATTAAAATTCATAGATGCCCACTGGCTCAGTGGGAGGTGAAATAGAACCTTTATACAGGAAACCAGTAGAAAATCATATCCTATTTAGATTGTCAAGATTTGGCATCACATGTACACATTGATCAAACTCTTATTGGTTTCAATGGGAATCCTGCATGTGGAATGATGGCAGAATCAGAAGTAATAAAACCAGTTCCTCCCTACTCTCAAACAGGAAGAGGAAAATGACTACTGAGAGTTTAGGGAAGAGACAGAACTGATGAAGAGTGTGAGTACAGTAAAGGAAACTACTAAAGTTTCTTCACACTGAAAAGATGATTTTTACATCAAAGTAGCAAATAGAGCCTCCTCTTCCTCAAGATGTCATACTTATTAAGCCTGTTTCCCATCAGCCATGACCTGCATCTGAAAGATGAGAGAGGATAGTCACTTGCCAGAGAGATACACATGGAATGTTAAGAATACCAGGAGTGCAAGAAGGGAATGGCAATTTGACTTCAGACTTCTTGGATGGTTTGACTGAATGGATTTTACAGTCAGAGATTAGGACTCTCAGGTGATGACTGGTTTGTAAACACAGACTGGTACATTTTTAATAGTTTAATGCCTGGCTGTAATGAGTTGCTCTGTCTCCAGATATCATCAATTTAAAAAAAACCCACCAGAGGAGGGGGAGAAAAACAGATTGTAGGAGAACGTTAAAAATTCTAGAGAACTAAATAGTCTGAAAGCCTTTGATCAAATACCCTTTAGTCTTGAAGGGAAAAGTGAGGTGAAGGGGTGGGGGATTTATGTGTGTTAGAATATGATTGGGAAAGACCTGTTCAGTTATGTCTTCCCTGGTCCAAATAGCAAGTATTCCGTCCTTACTTGCATCCCTCCTCAGAACTCACTGTTAATATGATATCTATGATAAATTGTCAATATAGGTAGATGTCCACTAGGGAATTTCAGATATTTAACTCACTTATTTGTTCTTCCAGCTTTAAAAAATGAATTAGATTAAAAACACCTAGTACATCTTCCTCATTATTTACAGTTGTACTTCTTCTCTTGTCCAATTGTTTCACATGTGCTCATTGCATCTTGCCTTAAATTAGACTTCAAGCTTTTCATGGAGAGGCTTGCAAAACATCTAAACTTGTTCTTTGCCATGGGACAGCTACTTTGTTGAGTGGTACCAAGGATCTTTGTTTAGTTTGATAGGCTCTAATGCTTAAGCCTAAAAGGGCACAGCCAGAGGGACTCCAGCCAGTATAAGAGCCGCAGGATTATAATAAAATTTAAGATGCCTCCCTCCAGGTATAAATCCTGAGGAACGTTGATCTTATAACACAGCACACTCGCAGCAGGGTTCACAGTAGGTTAGTCAGATTAAACAGGTCTATAAACACCCTGAGTAATCAATTTTTTTTGGTCTACCCAGGATTAGATATTTAAGTTTGATTCTTGGTGTTTGTGTACAGCAGTCAACTGAACACCAACTTTAGGTGAAGGAAAGAACTAGGGCATACTGACAAAAACCATATCTCTTTTGTTTGGTTGTTCTTTGCTACAGAATATTGAGTGAAGCATTAGCAAATAGAATTCGATAAGAGTGTGCCACATGGTTTGTTTCTTCCCAATAAAGCAATAGGAGCAGAAAAGCAAACATTGACCTTTGTATCTTTTTTTCTGCATTCCATTGATATGTGGCATGTTAATTTTAATTAGAAAAAATGTGTGCCTGGAGGCTATGACACAATTGTCAGCTGTAGATCAATCATACAGGCATGAATCAGGCAAAACCTCTAAAGAAGTCATGCTTTGCTGCATGAAAATCAATGGGAGTTTAGCCTGAAAAAAGATTGCAGGATTTGGACCTATAGTTTTCAGGAGATCCAGTAGTATGTATTATTTTGCAATCTATAATTTCTTTGTTTCTAAGTATCAGAACAATATTCTATCTATTTTTTTCAATAGTTTTTTGAAAATATATTGCCTTGAATATAATGAAATTAAAACTTTATGATTATTGCCAAAAGAACATCAGAGTTAATAGGGTTTGGGTTTTTTTCTTTTTTACAATTGTTTAACATTGCTGATATACTGAATTAAACATGTCTTGCTAAATTCTTTATATAACTATTGCACATAAATGTTCAGAAAAATGAATAACTCATTCTCCAAAATGAATTTGTGGTAGTTGATTTGTTATAAGTACATTTCAATATCCTTACTTAAAGAAAAATGTGGTCCAGTGTGTACTGATGGAGTAAAATCACACATCTCAGGATGATATTTGCTCTATTAACAAACCAGTTTTTTAACTGCAAAATTACTTGGTACAATTCCAAGAAGGATACTGTTTGCATGCTTCTCATATTTTGAGCTATGTGTCAGTGAACTCCCACAATATAGCATAATGAACATTTTGTAGATTGCTCAATTAGTTTAACATTTCATTTTTGTAGGCCACTAAATGACAGATGGATTACAACATACAGCCTTAGTTTTCTCCTATTTCATATTTTGTGCAAAAATTCATATAGACGGTAGTAGAAAAACTCAAATTAGAAGAAAAAGCTCAGATGTGGTATATCTAGAATTTAATAACACTTTTGATACAGTCTCACAGGACCTTCTCCTTAAACTAGGGAAATACAACCTAAATGGAGCCACTATATGGTGGATACATATCTACTCTCTGCAAATGGTTATCCAACCAGTTTTCAATGGCTCAGTCATGCTGGAAGGGTATAATGACTGGAATTCCACAGGGATTGGCTTTGGGACTGGTTCTATTTAATATCTTCACCCATAATTTAGGTAATGGTGTACAGATTATGCTAGTAAGGATCATGGATTATAACAAACTGGGATGGGTTGCAAGTGCTTTGGAGGATAGAATTGTAATTCAAAATGTTCTGGACAAACTGGAGTAATGATCTGAGGTAAACAGGATGATTTAAATAAGTAGAAATGCAAAATACTCCACTTAGGAAGGAACCATCAGTTGCACATCTACAAAATGGGAAATGACTACCTATGAAGGACTACCATGAAGAGGATCTAAGAGTCCTAGTGGACCACAAGCTAAATATAAGTCAACAGTATGACACTGTTTCAAATATGACTTTGGAAATATTAACAGGAGTGTTTTATGCAAGACATGAGAAGTAATTCTTTTGCGCTGCTCTGTAGAGATTAGGCCTCAACTAGAATTTTGTGGCCAGTTCTGGGTGATATGTTTCAGGAAATATGTGGACAAATTGGAGAAGTTCCAAAGAAGAGCAACAAAAATGATTAATGGTCTAGAAAACATCACCAAGAGGAATGATTGAAAGAATTGGGACTATTTAGTCAGGAAAAGAGAAGTCTGAGGGGGGACTTAAGTATCAAAAATGTTGAAAGGAGGAGAGTGAAAATTACCTCTAATAGGGCAAGAAGCAAGGGGGTTAAACTGCAGCAAGTGAGATTTAGGTTGGATTTTAGGACCGACTTCCTATCAGCATGGTTAAGCACTGAATCAATTGCCTTGGACGAAGGTTTTGAAATGTCCATCATTGGAGGCTTTTAAGAGCAGGTGAGACAAACACCTGTCAGCGATGACGTTATTCCAAAATAACATACTGCATGTCTACACTACAAGCATTTATTTTGAAATAATGTCAAGTTGGAGGACTTCTTACTTCAACTCATGGTAGCCCTTATTTTACAAGGAGTAAGGGAAGTCGAAGGAAGAGTGTTCTTCCTTAGACTTCCTGTTGTGTAGACCATGACAAAAGCTGAAATGAGCAATTTTGACTTAAGCGATGCAATTGACCTAGCTGAAGTTGAATAGTTTATTCTAACTTTAGCTCTGCTGTGTAAACGTACCCATACAGTGAGTCCTTCCATGAAAGACAGTACCAGATAAGTGTAGGAATCGTATGTGAATAAAGCTGACTCATAGAAAAATGTTTCGTTGCTAAAGGGATGTCCCAACCAGAGGACTGTAAGGATTTGAACTGGCTGCACATTTCACTAAGAAGGCTCATGCTAGACCATGTAGAATAATATATAGTACTTGATAGATGAGGTAAAAAGATGTTTCAGCACACTAACCTTTAACGTGACCAAATCACAGAGGAAATATGATTAGCAAATTCAACTTGCGTGGAAAACTTTGCAGATCTAAAACAAACAGAAAGGCCAGCAAAAATAACTGCACTAGACAAATCTATATAGTATAAAATCTTGAAGACTGTGTCAGCACAGAATGTGAATGAGTTATCCTCATTTTTTTTTCAAATGGAGACAGCTCGGTTTAAGAGCGTAGTCATATGTTCAGATAAAGTCTTGAATTTCAAATGATCCAAGGCTTTTTACAAAATCAGCAGTTAGATCTCTCTCAAAGAGCAAGTTATGGAAGCTCACCTTTATTCTTCATGTCTGGTATCAATGGCAATTCAGCGCTCGCTCTCTATTGAGGTAAATCCAGCTGACCATATAAGGGCAAAACAAGTAACTTCACAAATCTCTATCAAGCCAAAGATAGCCTTGTTGATTCATAGGACCATAAATCAGGATATCTGGTTCCATTGCCAGCTCTGTCACCAGCTTTCTGGGTATCGTTGAACATATAACAACCTTTAACTCGGCTTCTATTTTCCTATCTGTAAAATCTATAACAATCATTTCAGTTCTCTACTTTGCTACTGTGACTGTGTGTGGAACATTGTTCTGACTATTGTTATTGGAGTCAATTCCATTGACCTCAATGGAAGCTGGGTGAAGTCAATACTGAATGCTTTTGAAAATCCCATCCCAAATTATAAATGCAATAAAATACCTGCAGCTAACAGAATAAAATAGAAGTCAAGTTTTGAAAAGAATAAATGGACCCACTTTCCAAAGCATCAGTCAGAAACCGATCAAGTGCAAAAATACACTTCTTCTGTGAAGGAGCTATTATGATCATATAATTGGAACTCTAGAGATGAGACAACTTGAAAAGTCCTCTTAGTCATAGGAAAAGAGGATTTAAGTTAGACACAAGGAAAAAGTTAGGCCCACTTTTAAATGAGGGAGGTGGTGGAAATTCAGAATTCTGATGTTTCAAGTTGAAAAGCTCATGAAATTAATTTTTGGAAAAAGTTTTGGGTCAATTCATAGAACCATAGCGCTGGAAAAGACCTCAGAAGGTCATCAAGTCCAGCCCCCTGCCCAAGGCAGGACCAATCCCAACTAAATCAACCCATCCAGGGCTTTGTCAAGCCAAGACTTAAACACCTCTAGGGATGGAGACTCCACTACCTCCCTAGGCAACCCATTCCAGTGCTTCACCACTCTCCTAGTGAAATAGTTTTTCCTAATATCCAATCTGGACCTCTCCCACCACAACTTGAGACAATTGCTCCTTGTTCTGCCATCTGTCACTGCTGAGAACAGCCCCTCTCCATCCTCTTTGGAACCTCCCTTCAGGAAGTTGAAGGCTGCTATCAAATTCCCCTCACTCTTCTCTTCTGCAGACTAAACAGACCCAACTCCCTCAGCCTCATGGACTTTAAGGTCAGAAGGGACCATTATGATCATCTAGTCTGACCCCCTGCACAATGCAGGCCATAGAATCTCACCCACCCTCTCCTAGAATAATCTTCTCACCTATATCTCAGATATTGAAGTCCTCAAATGGTTTAAGGACCCCAAGATGCAGAGAAACCTCCAGCAAGTGATCCGTGCCCCATGCTACAGAGGAAGGCGAAAAACCTCCAGGGCATCTGCCAACCTACCCTGGAGGAAAATTCCTTCCCGACCCCAAATATGGCGATCAGCTGAACCCTGAGCATGTGGGCAAGACTCACCAGCTAGACAACCAGGACCAATCCCAACTAGATCAACCCAGTCAGGGCTTTGTCAAGCCGAGACTTAAATACCTCTAGGGATGGAGACTCCACTACTTCCCTAGGTAACCCATTCCAGTGCTTCACCACTCTCCTAGTGAAAGAGCTTTTCCTAATATCCAACCTGGACCTCGCCCACCACAACTTAAGACCATTGCTCCTTGTTCTGCCATCTGTCACTACTGAGAACAGCCTTTCTCCATCCTCTTTGGAACCTCCCTTCAGGAAGTTGAAGGCTGCTATCAAATCCCCCCTCACTCTTTGCTTCTGCAGAATAAACAGACCCAACTCCCTCAGCCTCTCCTCATAGGTCATATGCTCCAGCCCCCTAATCATTTTGGTTGCCCTCCGCTGGACCATCTCCAATGCGTCCACATCCTTTTTGTAGTGGGGGGCCCAGAACTGGACACAATACTCCAGATGTGGCCTCACCAGAGCCGAATAAAGGGGAATAATCACATCTCTGGATCTGCTGGCAATGTTCCTCTTAATGCAACCTAATATGCCATTAGCCTTCTTGGCTACAAGGGCACACTGTTGACTCCTATCCAGCTTCTCATCCACTGTAACCCCCAGGTTCTTTTCTGCAGAACTACTGTTTAGCTGGTTGGTCCCCAGCCTGTAACAATGCTTGGGATTCTTCCGTCCCATGTGCAGGACTCTGCACTTGTCCTTGTTGAACCTCATCAGATTTCTTGTGGCCCAATCCTCCAAATTGTCTAAGTCACTTTGGACTCTATCTCTGCTCTCAAGCGTATCTACCTCTTCCCCCTAGCTTAGTGTCATCTGCAAACTTGCTGAGGATGCAATCCATCCCCTCATCCAGGTCATTAATAAAGATATTGAACAAAACTGGTCCTAGAACCGAACCTTGGGGCACTCCACTAGAAACTGACTGCCATCCTGACATTGAGCTGTTGATCACTACCCGCTGGGCCTGGCCTTCTAGCCAGCTTTCTATCCATCTTACTGTCCATTTATCCAATCCACATTCCCTTAACTTGCTGGCAAGAATATTGTGGGAGACTGTATCAAAAGCCTTGCTCAAGTTAAGGTATATCACATCCACTGACTTTCCCATGTCCACAGAGCCAGTTACCTCATCATAGAAGCTAATCAGATTGGTCTGGCATGACTTGCCCTTTGTGAATCCATGCTGACTATTCCTGATCACTTTCCTCTCTTCCAAGTGCCTCAAAATAGATTCCTTAAGGATCCCTTCCATGATTTTTCCAGGAACCGCGGTAAGATTGACCGGCCTATAGTTCCCTGGATCATCCTTCTTCCCTTTTTTGAAGATGGGCACTATATTTGTCTTTTTCCTATCATCCAGGATCTCTCCCGATCTCCACGACTTTTCAAAGATAATGGCCAAAGGCTCCTCAATGACATTTGCCAATTCCCTCAGTACCCTCAGATGCATTAAGTCCGGACCCATGGATTTGTGTACGTTTAGCCTTTCTAAATAGTTCCTAACCTGTTCTTTACCCACCAAGGGCTGTCCATCTTCATCCCATCTTGCATCACTTAGCGCATTAGTCCGAGAGCCGACCTTGTCCGTGAATACAGAGGCAAAGGAAGCATTGAGTACTTCAGCTTTCCTCACATCATCTGTCACTAGGTTACCTCCTTCATCCAATAGGGGCCCCACACCCTCTCTGATCACCTTCTTCTTGTTAACATGCCTGTAGAAACCTTTCTTGTTATCCTTCACATCCTTTGCCAGTCGCAATTCCAACTGCGCTTTTGCCTTCCTGATAACCCCCGGCATTCTCGAGCTATACATTTCAACCCCTCCCTGGTCATTTGTCCAAGTTTCCACTTTTTGTAAGCTTCCTTTTTGTGCTTAAGTTCACCAAGGACTTCCCTTGTAAGCCAATCAGGTCTCTTACCATGTTTGCCTCTCTTGCTATGCATCGGGATGGTTTCTTTCTGTGCCTTCAAAAAGCCTTCTTTAAAATACTGCCAGCTCTCCTGGACTCCTTTCCCCTCCATGTTAGCATCCCAGGGGATTCTGCCCATCAGGTGTCTGAGGGAGTCAAAATCTGCTTTTTTGAAGTCCAAGATGTGTATCTTACTACTCTCTTTCTTTTCTTCCTTTGGTCAGGATCCTGAAATCTACCATCTCATGATCACTGCTTCCCAGGTTGTCACCCACTTCTACTTCCCCTATTAGTTCCTCCCTGTTTGTGAGCAAAAGGTCAAGCTGCACACAGTCCCTGGTCAGATCCTTCAGCACTTGTACCAAGAAGTTATCCCCAACATTCTCCAAAAACTTCCTGGATTGTCTGTGTACTGCCGTATTGTTTTCCCAACAGATGTCAGGGTGATTGAAGTCCCCCACAAGAACCAGGGCCTGCAATCTGGGAACTTCTCTCAGTTGTCTGAAGAAAGTCTCATCTACCTCATCCACCTGATTTGGTGGCCTGTAGTAGACACCAACCACAACATCACTGCTGTTGTTTGCACCTCTAACCTTAACCCATAGAATCTCAATAGGTTTTTCTCCCTCTATATACTGGAGTTCAGAGCAATCATAGTGCTCTCTTACGTAGAGTGCAACTCCTCCTTTTCTCCCCTGCCTGTTCTTCCTGAACAAACTATACCTTTCCATGACAGTGCTCCAGTCATGTGAGTCATCCCACCAAGTCTCTGTTATCCCAATTAAATCATATTTCTTGGACTGGGCCAGGACCTCCAGTTCTTCCTGTTTGTTGCCCAGGCTTCTCACATTAGTGTACAAACACCTCAGGTAACTAGTTGATCGCCCTATCTTCTCCATTCGAATCAGGGGTTCTCCTTTCTTGCTCGTTCCTCTTTGCATTTCTTGCCAGTATCCGACTTTCCCATTCCCCTCAGGGTTTTGGTCACCGTCCCCCAACGAACCTAGTTTAAAGCCCTCCTCACTACGTTTGCAAGTCTGCCCGCGAAGATGCTCCTTCCTCTCTTGGTTAGGTGGATCCCATCTCTTCCTAACAATCCTTGTGCCTGGAACAGAGTCCCATGGTCGAAGAAACCAAAGCCCTCTTTGCGACACCACCTGCACAACCACGCATTTACTTCCTCAATTTGACGATCCCTGCCCAGTCCTTTCCCTTCAACAGGGAGGATGGACAAGAACACCACTTGCACTCTGAAATCTTGGATCCTTCTTCCCAGCGCTACATAATCCGCAGTAACCCTCGCAAGGTCATTCTTGGCCGTATTGTTAGTTCCCACGTGGAGAAGCAGGAAGGGGTAGCGATCCGAAGGTTTGATCAGTTTGAAATTTTTTCCTCTAGAAAATGGTAAACATGTTTTGATTTTTGTTGTAAATATTTAACTTTTATAAAAGCAATTTGAAATGAGAGAAAGCAAAATGCTATGTTGTAATAATGTGTGACTGAAATATTTTGACCTTATCAGAATGCTTTTTTTTATTCTATGACAAATTGTTGTCAAAACTGATTTGTGCCCAGAAAAAACTTTTGATTTCATCAAAACAGCAATTTCTCATGAAAACACTTTTCTGTGGAAAATTTTCAACCATCTCTAATAAATGACTGAGGGTTTTGCAAGTCAAGTGCTATGACCTGGAAAAATTGGCAAGCCATTGTCTGGAAAATTATCTCAGTATTCATAGGTTGAGGTTCAAGAATTTCCTTGAGAGGGTTAAGTGTCTGGAAAAGGATTGCTATCTTAGCATGAAAGAGCACAGCTCATCATAGCTTTATTAGTGAGGTAAAAGCATAGATAATCCAATTACTTGGTTCCCTATTCAGGAAAACATTTCAGCATATGCCAACTTTAAATGTGTGCTTAATTCTCAGTGAAATAAAATCCTGAATAGTGATTGATGTAGACTTCTTGCTTTAGGTCTACTAACATGTTTTGACTCCTCCCACTTCCTGGGTGTAACCATTCCAGGTGGCAGACTTCTTGCCTTCATCTCCCTGGCATGAAATATTGTGACTCTCTTTCACTGGGATACTAAGCTACGGTACCTTGTGTACCACTTGTCATTGCTCAGCAGGCTTGATAGGATTCAGATGCTCTGCAAGACCTCCCTTCAGGAGCTGTGTCCAATAAAAAATACAGCCACACACAACAAAGAATTGTTTGATCTAAACAGAAAGTTCATAGTTTAAAGAGCGAAGGAATATTAACATAATGAAGTGTCTCTGCCATTTTCTCTCTCTCCCTTTGCTTTTCCAAGTTCCTTCCCTAGGACACTCCTAGTGGCTTCACTGTTCTTGGAAATATCACAAGTGAACAAAATGGACATAAATACTCCAAAACACTGAGTACTCTAGTAGCAAATAAGCAAAATTCTAGTTAGTCAGATTATTCACTGTGAATAATATTAGTTGTATATTTTAATCATTTTAATTGATATTTGTATTCCATTATATATTTAATATTATAAATTATATGATTGAAACAAGTAAATATCTTAAAATCAAAACATTGCATTCTGACAATATAGGAACATTTCAACCCGATCAAAGAATTTGGATTTTTTTTCTCAAACAAAATGCTGAAATTAACACTCCCATGGAACACTTATCTCAGTTAATTGGCATTAACCAATGGAAAAACACTTAGGCTTTGTCTACACTGCAGGGTTTTTGCTCAAGAAGCCTTTTGCGGAAGAGTTCTTGTGCAAAAGCGCATCCAGACCTCAAAGTGCATTGCAAAAGCAATGTGCTTTTGTGCAAGAGAGCGTCCACACTGCATGGACACTTTTGTGCAAGAAAGCTTTGATGGCCATTCACAGAATGGCAATCAATCAGAGCACCTGTGCTTTTTCCGATAGGGGTTTCTTGCGCAAAAACCCCTCCAGAGCATCCACACCTACCTTTTTGCACAAGAGCTGTAGTGCAAAAAGGAGTTATTCCTTGTGGGGAGAAGAATAACTCTACCAGCAAAAGCTCTCTGTTCTGTCCATTTTCTTGTGTAGACATAGCCTTAGTGAGACTTTTTTTAGCTCTAACACAGATTTCTGTGAAGCATAGTACTTAGTGAGTTTTAATCAACTTACAATAGACTTTTTAAAAATTAATTTATTTAGAAAGTGAAGGACTAACAGATTACAAAAATTGTAAATGTTTATTTCTAATGGGGTCCTACAACTTCTTGATCCAGTGCTAGTCACTATCTTTACCAATGATCAAGAAAATATTAAATTTCTGGTAAAGTGTGCACAAGACACCAAAATTAGTAAAGTTTTATATGAACTGCCTTAGATGGCTTGATAAAGTAGTCTCATTAATGAGTTTGTAAAAATGACCAGTGTATGTTAGTACACCTTGGATCGAAGACTGTGGTCAGATTTATAAGATGAGACACTGTAGCTTGGATACCAAGGATTTTAAAGGGTTCATGATAGAAAATCAATTGAATAGGAGCAGTGATAATGAATCTTAGAGGGTGCAGTCAATGGCAAAATTCCTACTGAATTTTTTTAAAAAATCATGAAAAGCAATAAGACCCTAAGAAAATTAGTCTCAACAGAGTCAATATTGCATAATTATTTCCAAAGAAGAAACAGTGTAGAACTTGTAAGAGAAAAACTTACAAATTAACTCTTATGTCAAAATTTAAATATTCAGATTTGTAAATTCAAAATCATAAAATACGTATTAACCATACAGCTGGAAAAGAGAAGAAAGAAAAGAAACCAGGCTATTACCAGTGGAAGAAAGCATGAATGTAAAAACAAATCACTAACCCTAAAATACTAAAACTTTGCCATAAACATCCATGGGATCTAAAGGTGTTAAAGTATTCTTGAACAATCCTTTTTATTATAGTTCCCATTTGCCCAAATATGTCTTTAGACAACTCAAAGAGCATATATAATATCTGGAAATGTAGGCTTAATGTTCTAGGTCAACACTAACATGTAGTTTTCATCAGAAAAGTGAACCAACACTTCATCTCCTCATGGACTTGATGATCAATTACGTCACCAAAACCCACCCTTCCAGGGATTTCTTTGCATGGAATTGATAAATAAATGGAAATGTAACAATAGTTAGGAAATACTCTTCTACCAAGGCTCACTTGAAAATCTTATGTTTGATATATCAAATTTAGTAATGGATTCAATACTTCAGAATTCTAAGAACTACCAATGAAGAGTGTAAGGTTAATATGTTGTCTCTGGTGATTTTAGGCAATATGGATACAAGGCCAATTCCTGTTAATCTAATTAATGCAAAATTTTGGACTGCAAATAGTACGTTCAAAGTGGAAAAAGTAAATGTTTAGGTTGTTAGAATAGTTAGCTATTAGAACAATTTAAGCAAGGAAGTGGTAGATTCTCTATATCCGGCAACTTTACATCAGGATTGGATTTTTTTTCCTGAGAGAGATGTTCTGGGATTTATTTTGCGGGAGTTCTATATTCTGTGTTTATATAGGAGGTGAGACTAGATGATCACAATAGCTGCATCTGGCCTTGAAGTTTAGGAATCTATGGATTTCAGTTGGGATGTTTTGAGAGACTAGTTTGAACAAGATTTGATTAGTAGTGGACTAGCAATACAACTAGCAGTGATGCTAGCTGAAACATATGATTTCTGGCTTGTGAGAAACGCTGGCATTTCAAAGTTTGGTTTCCTTCCAAGTTGATTTTGTTCCAGTGTCTTCAAAACTCTTTCATAAACCAGTAACTATGGAAAAATTAATTTTAGAAACACTGATTGCATTTCCAAAACAATATTTGCTCCTGGGGACTGAGAGCTGCTGACGGACATTTACACTGATGTTGCTAATGCAGTGGAAAAGCTGGCAGTACCAATTTCACTCTGTAGCTGTTGGGCTACCAGTGTGCGCAGCTTTGGGGAGAACCTTGCCATGAAGATTGCCCCAGAACTGCAAACCATAGGATTCATCTCAAGGGCTATGTCTACACTGCGTGTGTGTGTTTTGGTTTTTTTTTTCCAGCAGAAGATAAGCAAATGGAGTGTTCATTTGCATATCTCACATTCTTATTTGCATATCCTCTTCTGAGCCTTTTTGCAGAAGAGGTTTTTGCAATAAAAAGCCCTGTGTAGATGGGGCCATTTGTGGGGAAAAAACCCTTTTGCGCAAGAGCCCCCATTCCTCAAAAAATGAGGTTTACAGGCTCTCTGTAGCAGGAAACCTGGAATCAAGGAGAAACCTAGGGATTTGCAATCTCTCTACTGCAGAGCCAAGACCTGAATTTCAATTAGTCCCATTAGCTTCCTAGCTCCACAGGAAGGAGTCTGGGAAGCCTTGGATAGTAAAGCTGGATCAGAGCTATGAACCTTAAAGCCTGGAGTTCCAACTCTAGTTGCCAGAGTTCCCTCAACTCTTACCTGGAGTTCAGTGAAAGTTCACCAAACCTGACTCATGTTTGTGAGAAACTTCAGGTTAATTGTTGGAACATGATTCGGTCCTAATAAATCAGTCTTACAGTTTTCTGCAGGCTGCCTGTAGAGCAGGCATGATTTGAAGAAAAATTGTGTCCATCTGTAATGAATGATCCCAAGTATTCCAGATTACACCTGCTCTGGTTTGAGTATTGATTAACTGTTTAAAAAAAATAATGAAACAAGGGAGTTGAAAGTACTAATTGAACTCTGAGCTAGGATCACTGAGAACCAGAGCTGAGTGAACAGATATTCTTGCACTATGTGTAATGGCCAGTTCAAGCCTATTATGGGGATGCCAGCCTGTGAAATGGTGCCTGATGAGCTGACTGGCTGGGAGTTGAAATTAAATCATGTGTCTAAATTACTGTAAGCTGTTTTCTCTGTTTTCCCTTTTATACAGTAATATAATGTTCTTTTTCATTTAGGGCCTAATAATGCGACCTTAACTCATGCACACTTAGTCCTATTGACTACAGATTCATGTCATTGTTTGTTTGTTCTAATATTGTTTTAATGTTTGAACAGTAAATGTGGTAAATGAGTTCCATTAATCTCATTTTAAAACTGATCTTTTCTATGCATTCTCTGCCTCCATTTAACTCCTTTTTTTTTATTGGCTTTGTGAGTGAATGTTTTAATTTATTCACAACACAATGTACTAGAGTCTACCCTCATCTATGCTGGTTTAAATCCAGAGTAGTTTTACTGACTAGAAAATGATTCCTGATTTACCCATGTGAGAGCAAAGTCTGGCCTAATGCCCCCAATAGGATTGTCTGTAACATGTACCGAGCATTGTCTTCGTAGAAAGGATTTTGAAATACAGGTCTAAAGAAAAGTGTTGTGTAAAATAAAGCCAAATTGTGGTGGTTATTTCGAGTTCAAAATTCTGTTTGGTATCTTAAGTGTTGTACCTAACTTCTGGCACACACAGTCTGAGTTCAGTTTCCAAGAATTTGGTTTCTGTTACCACTGTGGGTTTGTGCTAGATGGAAAGATTACTCTCTGGGCTTTGGTAAAGGGTGAAAGTGCCACCCCAGGAGCAGTCTTCAAAATAAATGGTTGTAGTCACTTTTCCTAGCTGTTCCCCATTTGTTCTAGGGAGAAAGTAATTTATTGTAGCCTAGGAAAGAGGGAGTAAGTATCACTATCTTGTCACATGAGTTCTATAGGCTCTTGTGTGGGAGAGGGATGGAGGCAGGGGCTGAAGACAAAGCCAAGTTTCAATTACCCCACCCCCCCGCACCTCCAAATTCTTTCCATCCATTTTGTTCATGGGTGGAGTCAGCCTTTCATGGAGCTTGCTGTCCTATACAAATTGGGTAAGCTCTGTACAAAGGGGTAGGACATAGGGAGGGATCTTACATGCATTAATTCCTCTGCATGGCCACAAAGGGCTGTACCTCAGTCTAGCCTTAAGTAAAGAGCAGATGTTAAAACTGTGGTTGGTTTAATATAGAAGGATTTACTTCTTGTTCCTTAGTCAGCTTTTGATTCGATTGTCTTAGATCAGATTTGACTTGTAACTTTGATCCTGCATCTGGGTGTATTTGGATAAAATTTACACAACCATCATATTGCTGGACAAATACCAAAGGAAGCATACCTATGTCTAGAATCTGTGTGCTGGTGCTTAATATTGTAATGTGATTAAATCACATGTTGTCTGATATTATTGTTTTCCATTCTTTTTTTAAAGTGATTGTTTCATAGAACTGAGCAAATAATTCAGAGTGAATAATTCATTCATCTTGCCTCTCTGTTTACTAAATTTCCTTTTCAATGGTTCTTAAATTAATTCATTATTCAAATTTATATGTGAATTTCTTCAGTGAATAAGTCTTAAACTGCAGATCATTTTTAGTTTATGAATATTCACAATATTGTTGCTTATGTTCCTTGATTGAATGACTAATGGGAATAGTAGCATGTGAATTGCAAATTGTTGCTATTACAGCCTAACAGAGCTGATCAAATAGATCACAGTCTAATAGATGGCCAAATAACCTAACTAGTTTGAAAATGGAGTTTGATAATTTTCTGGATGAGATTATCTGATGTGGTACCTCAAATAACAGAGGACTAGGCTTGATGACCAAGATTACAAAAGGGCATGGGATTGGAAGCAAATATTGAATCAAACTCTCATAGTTTTGTGATGTAGAGGTAAGGCTGGTTTTGTATGTTTGGATACTGTTAGTGTAACCGTAACTTGCTAGTGAATTCTTTTGAAATCATCCTTGAATAAATTAAACTTCTCTATAAAGGTAGTTTATGCAAAACTACTCATCTGTTCTGTCAATGCTGACTTCGTTGTAATGTAGTTTTTCTCTGGGAAAGTAGAAAATGGAAGTCAAAAGCATGAATATAGCATGCAGGGTAGGAGCAGGATATTGACAGAGAGCACCATAAAGAAGGATCAAAGGACCAAAATGGGTGATAAACAGAACAAGTGTCTACACTGAATTGTGATGAGGCTTCAGAAATATAAGTTGCTGTACTGGGCATATTGTTCAGATATGTTCCATGGAAAGCAAACAAGCATCCCTTAGTACAGTTTATAGTTTGATGGAAATAGTCTTGTGACAAATCTCAAGCTCCTATTTATCCTCTCAGCAGAACAGAAGAGGGGACATCTGATAACAGTCGAAGGCAACAAGTTAAAAATAATAGTTATGCATTGTGCAAAAATATACATTTTAGGCATGTGGAACCTAATGCCAAAATGTCATTGAGGTCAAGAACTGAGTAGAGTTCAAATAACTATTAGGCACTTCATTTTATTCCATTAAATATAAATATATAAGGGATGTACACTCTTATACAACTAGATGACTTATTTCCTGATGCATATGATGAACAGGTAGCTATAAGGATGTGAAATTGCAGTTATCTGGCTAATCATGTAGTCGATACAAATTGTATCAACTACATGATTAGTTGATAAGCGCTGCTCTGAAGAGTCACAATCGGGGTAGCTCCAAGAGCCGGCTTAAACCAGAACTGAGCAGTCCCAGCTCCTCCTAGCTCTGGGAGCTGCCCATGCTCTGGCTCTTCATTTTAAGCTGTCTCCCCCAGCACCGGCTCCTGTCCTTCCCCCCCCCCCCCCGGGGGGAGAGAAGCGAGTAGTCAATACTCCAATTGACTACACGCTAATATCCCTAGGTAGCTAACAATATAGGCATGGGATTCAGTTAAGTAACAAGAAATGTTTCCTATGGGTGGGTTATTCCTTAATTGAATGTAGCAGAAGGACAGGTCCTGCAGGAACAGCTGGAATAGTTGAGGCTTCCTTGAACTTACAGGGGATAGTAAGGATTATGGAAGATAAGCATGTGTAAAGATTGCTAATTTTAAGATCTATTTTCTTTGAAATGCTTTGACCCTAAATTAACAATATTTTGCCATAAGAAATCTGCATGGAAAGTGCACGCCACTGGAGCTGCTAAGGAGCAAAACTGCAGGTCCTGGACCCAAATCAGGCTTGCAGAGGTAATTGCGGCACCAGAGAACTGCAACTCAAAGCACTGTCTGAGAGGGAACAGAGGTACAACTAGCTTGATATTTGTGACAATTGCTCCAGGCTTTGCTCTCCTCCTGCCTTAATTTTTTTGCCTCCTGTCCCCTCACAAACTTAGTTCACTCCAACTTCCTTTTCCTCTGCCTCTGTTTTCATGCTGCAGAGTCTGTTTGGTGGAAATACTTCGACCAGGCTGACTTCCTCTACAGGTTGAACCTCTCTAGTCTACCACTAGTCTACCACTGGTCTGGCAACATCTGTGGCCCAGAATGGTTTTTGTTAACCAGATGTCCACTTACCATGGGTTTGGCCAAGTTTCCCATGGTCCTAGAAAGTTTTACAGCCCCCAGCCCTATGCTGTTCTTTAGTTCTTATGTATCCCTAAAATATCTTCTAGGAGCCCTGTAAACAGTGGAAGTGTTGGTAATACTGCTAGACAATATTAACCTCTGATGGTTCAGAAAATTCTCTGGTTTCGCACTGATCAGGTCTCAAGGGTGCCGGACTAGAGGGGTTCAACCTGTACAACAAATTTATTCTCTCTTCCTAGGTTCTGCTATCTTTGTAGCTAAGCAACTCTTCTTCTCCAACTTAATTGAATTCAATGCCTGCAAATATAAGTGCTATCTTTGATTCATCCCTTAAAATCCTCCCCACCATCATCTGCCTTCAGTATTCTCTCCACACAGGATCTCAGACTTCTTATAAGAGGAAAACAAAGTATTACATGACCTTTCCTCTCCTAAAACTCCCACCCCTTCCAACCTATCAGATACTGAAGTTTGTATGCTGTCGTCCTCTAGCCATACCAGTAAGTGTAGCCACCATTTTGAAATCTGTATACTGATCTAGAAGGAAGGATTGCCTTTTGTAGTTAACACTGTCAGGACCATCCATAGGATTTATGGGGCCCTATGCAGTATTATTAAACTAGTTCCCTATTCCCAATGACAGACTGGAGGGGATGACTTTTTAGAGGTATAATTTTATAATCTTCAGCAATACACTAATGAAATAGTCTACAGGACCTTGCTTTAAAAATAACACAATAAATTCAAGGAGAAGTCCTGTGGCACCTTAGAGACTAACAGATTAATTAGGGCTAATAAATTGATTAGTCTCTAAGGTGCCACAAGACACCTCATTTTTGCAGATACAGACTAGAATTGTTAGAAAGTGTGAAATTTGATAATTCTATAGCTGACAAATTTTGTTCATTACTTGAGTAACCGATAAGCAGCTCTGTATTTAAAGAAGCTTGAGAGCCGGTGGGCAGGCATGCTGCCTTGCTCCAGGTCCCAACAGTTACCCCACTGCAGCTCTGCATTTAAAGGAGTTTGAGATCTGGCATAATCCTTTAAATGCAGAGATGCAGCAGGGGTAGCAGCTGGGACCCAGCATGAGCTGGGACTGAGCCAGCATGCTTGAGTGCTGGCTCTCAAAATACTTTAAATGCAGAGCCATGGGAGGTGGGAAGGGAGTTGTGTGTAGCCGATAGCATTAACTGATAAGTGGCTGTATTAGGGATGTGATAATATAGATGGTTAAACAAGGGAACCACTTATTGGTTCATCGTTTAACAATCTACACTGTTACATCCCTAATACAGACTAACATGTCTACCCCTCTGAGATCATAAATTCAGAAATTCCTAGTATATACCGGAGGTTGGTAAGTGCATATTAAATGGCTTTGTTACCACTTGAATGGCCCTTTCACAGGTTCATGTTCTGCTGATAGGTCTGGCAGGCTTTTTCACTTTTAAATTGACTAAATCCTCTCCAGAGAAAGCAGAGCCACAGAACAGGGATAGGAAGAGTCTACCCATGTGCCATTAAGACATAGAGGTGTAGTGGTCAATTGTGGAAGAACTTTGTACGTGCTAGTTTAGGGGTGGTGAGGCCTGCATTCTTTCCCCCCTTTCCCTTTTCCCTATATCTGATCAGCCAGAAGCAAGTCTTTGGGAACATACGCTACTTAAGATACACATTGTTGCCAGTATAGCAAGAACAAGTATAAGATAAGGGTAAAGGGCAAGAACACATAAACAATTCTGTTTACCCTAATGTACTGATCACGTAAACAGGGCCAAAGAACAAGTAGAACTAGATCAGAACCAGATCGATAACTAACAGCTAAGCCCTACATCAGCATGTAATGAATAACCCCTGGAAATTTCCAGACTGCCAAACAAGGCAGGAAAACTGTATTTAAGGCTGCCTCAGAGCCTAGCAAATCGGACTTCACCGATGGGCTTTGGGTACCGGCGCCTCGGAAGCTGAGACAACCTCCCACTTCGTCTGCAGCCTACTCAGGGTCCCAGGCTTGCAGGAACGGATGTAAGATATGCCACTTCTTTGTTATATTGTTCTTCCATTTATGGGGCACAGCTGTTAGCTGTCAGGAAATAAACTACTTGTGTTTGACAGATACCTGTGTGGCGTCTTTTGTACCTTGAGAGCCCAGTGTCGGACCTGAGACTTACTCTGGCCGGCTATAAGAGGTGCCCTATGTGGTTGCATATTTTGTGTATGGGTAAAGATGGTCCTGACATAGACTAGGAATTATAAAAATCTGGGCTTCTAGCTCCACCTCAGGTTTCCCATATGACCTTGGGCAAATCTCTTAGGTTACATCTACACTGCAGGCTTCTTGCGCAAGAAGCCTTTTGCACAAGAGTTTTTGTACAAAAACTTCTTGCGCAAGAGAGCGTCCACACTTCAAAGTGCATCGCAAAAGTGATGTGCTTTTGCTCAAGACAGTGTCCACACTGCATGGATGCTCTTGTGCAAGAAAGCTCGGATGGCCATTCACAGAATGGCCATCCGAGCACCTGTGCTTTTTCCCATAGGGGTTTCTTGTGCAAGAAACCCCTCTGAAGTATTCACACTTGCCTTTTTGCCAATAGCTGCAGCGCAAAAGGGAATTATGCCTCCTAGAAGGAGGTTTCCGTACACGAGCAAAAGCCCTCTGTTCTGCTGTTTTACTGCTGATTTACTTGCGCAAAAGCACATTTGAGGTGTGGATACTCTGCAGGTTTTTGCACAAAAACGGCCTTTTTTTGCAAAATTGGCTGGTAAGAAATCGACAACATTAGATTTGACCTAATCTCGTAGTGTAGCTGTGCCCATACAGAGTTTCTTTCCTTCCTGCTTCTCTGTGAAAATGGGTTTTTAGTACTTCATTTTATAAAACAGATGTCTCCTTCAATTTAAAATGTTGAATAACATTGGGTTACAGTGTAGCATATTGTGTTTAGTACCCTTCACCCCTTCCCTTCCATTTTCATAATATATATTCAGTTTAATTCCAAATCAGTTTTTAGCCTTGCATCATGATAGCGTACTAAATACCAGTTGCTCTACAATTTCCTATACAGCTCAAGGTGTCATGGGCCTATAGCTGGTTAAGAAAACATGTGGTTACTGACTTCATAGCTAGCTGCTGTAATTCAAAAGAGTTGATTTGCTAATAGAAAAAGTGGGGGGTGGGAAATAGCCCAGTTAAATTCAGGATGCACAGGATTTTACCTGAGAAGAGGGAGAGAGAAGCATTCAAATTATAAACCTGGACCCCTATTTTCTCTCCCCACCCCAAGATACTGGAAATTCCTTGTACCCTGCAAGGGAGGGAAAGAGTAGGATCAGGGCCTCATCTTTTGTTTTACATAGCTCTGCACCATTTTGTGCTCTGCCACTTTATCCAACACAGGAAGTAAGACATGCTAGCTCCTCTGTCATCTCCAAAGGAGACTAGGGGCACCTGGCAAAGCAAGAAGTGTTTTTTAAAAACTACCTGCAAAGAGGTAACAAAGTTCCAAGAAATTCTTCTCAGCAGATGAGTCAATAATGCTAGCTTTTGCCTAGGAAAAAGGCTTTAAAATCATCTTTGAGGCCTTATGTGCCAAACTACAGAGACCCTGGTATTCTGACTAGAAAAAATTCACAAGTTATACATAGATCATCCTACAATGATGCTGGCCAGAATTTCCCTCCCTATTAATGAAGGGTTCCTGGAATTAGCTAAAGGGCTGTGACAGACTCAAGACCATCTTCACCCTCATCCCCATCTCTAAGTACATGAAAGGAAGCTTGCAGTGCCCAAGAAATCTTTGAACAATGTTTTAAATGCCTGCCCACGCTCGTGATCCTTTGTCGTCTGTAGTGCAAGAAAAATGTAAGTTGACTATTGGCACTCTTGGAATCTTTGTCCTTAGAATTTAGAAATGTGTGGGTGAAAGGCTTATTCATTGGCTCCTGGTGGCAATCTACCTGGCATTGTTTGCCAAGTAGAACATGGAAAATAAGTATTGCTCTTCCTTTTCAAAATCCTGCAGGGTTGCAGAGAAAACATGAAAGATCAAGTAGAAGCAAGAATATCACTGCTCCCATACAGCTGCAAGGTCCATAGTCATAGACTGAACTATATGAGACAAGTTTACTGGCTCCAGTTATTTGGCATATTACATGTAATACCGGCCACAATCCTCTCAAGGAAATGGATTATTCATCCAAAAAGCAGAAAACTCCATTGCCTTAATGATGATTTTATGATATCTTAAACTTCATCTGCCTCCCTACAGAAATGCCTATAAATATCAACCCAAACAAAGAAAACCCCTTCTTACTTCCAGTATAGTCTTTGTGAGAGTGATGGACAATCCATTTGAACCTCTCCCAGAATACTTCTCACTCTGAAACAAGAGTACATGAGACACTCATGGATAGACTCCTCTCTATGATATTCCATAGGAACAAGGTGAAGCTATGCTTCACCTAAATTTATTTCAAAGGTGTCCTTATAATTTCATCTGAAAAGGTCAGTCAAAATGCCTGTCTGCTTCCTGAAGCTTTATTCTGAAATGGAGAAATGGCGCACTTGATTGACAGGACCAAACCTTTTAGGCTATTGCCCCATCAATTTACAACCATAGCCAGGTATGCTAAATGTTAGTTATCTCCTTAGAGAATATAAACCTGAGCAATACAATATATCTCATGAAGTTGCCACTGAATATACAGGTTCATTTCACCATAGCTAAAACAACATCCTTCACCTTTTTCAGGAATGTGCCGGTTTCAGAAATCCTTATGGTATCAATGTGACATTGAATTTTTAGACTTAATTGCCGAATAACATACCAATTTCAGGTAGTACTATAATTGTTTGAATGGATACAACTGAAAATCTTCATTTCACCATACTAAAGGAATGCTGCTTCCCACTCACTTCTGTGGACCCACACTTTGATCCACATGGACTAATCATATTTGAAGAATGAATGGTTATTTACTCAGTGGTATCTGTGGTTCTGTAGAAATGCTGGAGTCCATGTGGATTCCCTGATGCACCTTCTTTGCTATGGGCTTTAAATGGTGAGGAAACTGAAAGAGTGTCGTGACTATTCCACCTTTTTATTTTCTCTGAGGGGAGAAAAAGCTTGTGTGGTCCTGACAAACACTTTAACAGGAATCTAACATGTACAAGGCACATGCACACCTACAGTGTCACCTGCACTGACAATACTGAAGAATCAGAGTTTCTGTGAGGTCAATACACTTCTCTGTTTTACCATTTGAGAGATTAAAGTTTAATTCCCTAGTCAGACACCTTTCTCTTTAGGTTTTCAAAGCAATTTCTCAGCCATTTATCACAGGAAGGAAATATCCTCTGTTGAGAAGGACCAAGCTGATGAGACTGTTATGGGTTTGTCTCAATAATAAAGAGTTTGGTATTACTGTAATGGAGAAATGTGGAAAGAACATGTGGAATAATCATAAACCCTTTTAGTAAGACTTTCATTTCAAAATCAAATGTTTAATCCTTAGCTGTGAATTTCATTTTTATGTGGTGATTTGGTGTTTTTATGAAAAACATATTATTTCAGTTTAACTAATCATGAACAGTGCACAGTAACTGGTTTTTACAGAGAGTATTGATCTAATCATATTTAAGTGCTCAAGATTAGATTATCTTGTAAATTATAAACTACCATCACTACTTGTACAGTAGCTGAAAAGTGCAAGATCATACACTATATTTGCTTTTCATATTTTTGCTTACTTTTCTTAAAACCCCTTGCATTTCTTAAATGCCTTTCTTAAATGTAAGTCAACATTACAAATTTTATCCTCATTCTTCATTAAAATGTACATTTATTATTAGGTTGTGGAAAATATAGAATAAGTTAATTATTACATACTGATTAATTCTACCAGCCCTTTTTCTTTCACATGCAATACTAAGCTTTTCCAATAGATGCCCTAAGAGATCTCTTGTAAACATGGCCACTTCTTACTGAATATCTTCAGCATTGTGTTTGCATACCTATAAACACTGCTTCTCCCTACATATTGAGTGTTTTCTGACTTCAAAGCTATATTGAATAATTAAACTAGTAGATCCTCAAGCCAACTCCAAAAAGACTGGCTATTAAGAAATTAAATATTTAGCACAGTTTTTAAAGATTGGCTTTAAATAGTAATTTTAAATGTCATATAGATTGTCTTTTTGTATTACTGTGTAACTGTTGCTTTATTTCATTATAATTCAACATTACTATAAACATCAATAAAAATTTATTTGATCAAAATGGGGAAAGTTACAAGTCTAACATCACTTCAAGTTATCTTTAATGAATTTATTTTGAAGTTGATGTACTGATGGTTATCATATTTTTTTTTTAAATGATGACAAATTTCTTATAGTGGATGCATGTTTTAAGTGCATTTCCACCTTGCTTTTTTAGGATTTGAGTCCCATGTTGGGAAGTTGTCTTGTCTTGCGTATCCATCATTCTTTGGTTAATAGGCTCCCACATGTTTTGCACACCCTTTCTCCAGGTGCTCATCTGAATAACTATTTTCTATACCATTGTCAATATCTACCATCCTGGGGCTCAGAATGTCCTGCTGTTAAGCCAGGTCATGAAATATAAAGTCTCATTGCATTGTGCTTACTTTGCAAATATAACCACAGTCTATAATATCATTCAACATCATTTTATAGATTCAAATTCATTAAAACTGACAGCAAGAGAATGTGTCCACTGAATGATGTGGGGAAGAAAGTCAGGCTTCCAAGCTTGATGCTATGAGAGATTAGTTGTACTTGGAACACAATTCATTCTGTCTCCTGTTCGATACAGAGGAGGCTAGCTAACCTCTCCTGCAACCCTTTTATTTCTGTCTAATCAATGTGCTCTACTAGCATCTGCTGCATTACAGAGGCCACCACCCTCTAATGAGTCTTTTCTTCCTTTACTGGAATGAAAGTAGGCATAGGGAGGTAAAGAGAGAATAAACCTTGAGAGAGAGCTCATTTTGGCCATGTGTTTAGGGGCATAATCTATCAGGTAGTATACTTTTTTTATTTCAGTGGTACCCTTTGTGGAGTCAGATATTACTCAATGGGCCAGTTTCTCATCATTATCTCTACTCTTCTCAGATGCAGTGATGGAAGGGAGAGGAGACAATTGGGAACCAGCTGTAGCTCTGTAATCTGACATAGGTGCAAGAGCCACTCTAAATTACACCATGGCTACGTCTACATTGGCATGATCTTGCGCAAATACTCTTTAATGCAAGAACTCTTGCATTAAAGTATTTGCGCAAGAGAGCGTCTACACTGTCATGTGCCTTTGCGCAAGAGATGTGCTTTTGCGCAAGAGCATCCGTGACAGTGTAGATGCTCTCTTGTGCAAGAAAGCTCCGATGGCCATTTTAACCATTGGGCTTTCTTGCGCAAGAAATTCATGTTGCCTGTCTACACTGGCCTCTTGCGCAAAAACAGTTGCACAAGAGGGCTTATTCCTGAGCGGGAGCATCATAGTTCTTGCGCAAAAAGCACTGATTTCACACATTAGAACGTCAGTGTTCTTGTGCAAGAACTCCCTGCCAGTGTAGACAGGCAGCATGTTTTTGCACAAAAGTGGCCGCTTTGGCTCAAGATCGCGCCAATGTAGACACAGCCCATTAGTATTAAGCAAGTGCCTTTACAAGTTTATACCAATGAAGAATTAAGCATAGCAAAACTTGGCTCCACCATGCCCTTGAGATGGTGCCTTCCTATGCAAGGGGAAAGGCAAGGGAGCTGGCTGAGCTGTCAGTCTGGTCACCTCCAACACCATTATACCAGTAAAATTCTCCTGTGCTGGCCATTTGTGTCTTGTCCCAATTACTTTGTGCCATTTTGGCAGCACAGAGTGACTAGAGCAGAATGGAGGGTGAGTTTGGATATAATTTAGCCCTTTAAGATATCTCTTTAACATTGGTTTCTGAGATAATTAATATGAGAAATCAATATGTAAAACAGACTGGAAATTAGGGCATATATAGTATGTGTTTAAAATCATTGTACTGACTTGATTTTAAAGAATGTTTGGATTCGTCTTGTAAGTATCATTCAGGTTTTTTTTTCTTGTATGTTACAAGGTAGCAAATAGCAGGGAGTAAACTTTATTGATCTTGAGAAAAATACAAATTTGACGTTCTCTGATTCTAAGGTGACTTGATAAAACTATTATACTTATTAAAATAAAAGTATATTGCAGATTAAAAGTCTATTTAAATTGAACGTTTTTCAACTAGACTATAAAAAGTATAGATAAAATATTGGCACTATTATATGTTACTAATTTAAGGCTTGAATCAAACACAGAAGATTCAAGGAGACTGTCCATTGACTTCTATGAACTTTCTATAAGAATCTTACTTGTACCTAAGAAACATGAGATGATTATTTGACCCCTTATTGTCATAGCTACTCCTGCAGTAGTATTACCTGTCCCCATTTAAGTCATTGAGATGACTTGTGGAGTTAAGTGCAACTCTATATGAGTAATGATGACAAAATCTGTCCCTCTGAAACTCTCTTGTGGCTGCATGCTGATATACCATGCTGTTATACCATGGAGGCAAAATATAAGCCCCAACTATAGAGAACTGACTGAACAGGACATAAGTACTAAAAAAGGAAAAGATAACCAAAACCAAAACTACCTTTAGTGTTCTTGAACTTTCATGTTCTAATTCCGCATTCCTGTTGCATTTAAAATTTCTAATGCAAAGAATTCAGAAGAGGCCCTTAACATTTGTGGATAACAAAACAGACACAAATCTGTCAGACTAAAATGGACCAGTTGTTCAACATATTGTAAGTGTGATAAGTTGGTATGTAGTAAATGAGAGCAATATGTTAGACAAATAGTCTAATGTTTGGACAACTTTCATCAAGAGTTAGCTTGCATTTTTTTTCTCTTTTATGTACTGAATCTTTGATGTCCATCTTACATGTGGTATACTAGTATGCTGAAGCCTGCTTTAAAAAAAAACACTCACAAAACATTAAAAACACAACAAAGAAGAACACTATCTTTCAAGTAGACTTACATTGAAATTCACTGCAAAGTTGCCTTACTTATTTATCACAGAATCTTCCAAGAAAATCAAAAGAAATAGAAATTGTAAATGCTTTGATCAAAACAGTTAAGGTTACCAAATGGAAACAAAAGAGGTAAATCATGCATTTAGGACTGTTAAACAGAACAATAAAGAACATGGTTGTGATATATATTACACTGCACCTAGCAAGACATTGTAAAATATCCAAATTAAACATCCCTGTAAAGGAGAAACATGAAACTGAGCATCAGCAATTGCTTCTACTTAATAAATAATTGCTAACTAGTACAGAACACATTCTCCATAATGTGTTGTGTTAGAGCAAGGTACAAGTAATCAAGTGTATGTTTTTACTGTAATATAGTTGAAACTCAGTGGACTTAAAGCTTTCCAGCAGCGAGCAGGGATAGTGAAATCTATTGCTTGCTTAAAATAATTAAGAAAAAGTCTTAGTTAATTTACCCGCATAAACATTTTGCTTTATGGCCTACTTTTCTGGCATGGAAAAATAGTAAACATCATCTATCTGTCCAGCGGAAGATGCAAAGCTCGGGTTTTCAAAATAAGCATATATTTAATTAGCAACAAATATTGTCATGATAACTGATGCAAGAAGGGGAAAAATAATATATGTACTATAACTATTAAATATAATTAAATGGGAGTTTGCAAAATTAGATGTCACATCAGGTGCCTGAAAAAGGAAAAAAAAAACAGGAACATGAATAGAAGAGAAAGTCAATTCATTATACATACAGGGCAGCATTGGGGTAGCTGAGGTGTTAGGAGTGAAAGCTTACTGGACATTTCAATGCTTCTCTACAGTGTGCTCCAGAAAGAGAAGATTCAACAATGCAATAATGCTCAACAATCTCCCATTCTGAGTATCTATTCTGTAAGTCACAAGAGGGTTGCAGTAGTGCCAGCTTTGTTGGCCCTCTGGGGATGATCTAGAATCCTCTGTAAATCAGTTAATCTTGCTTTTGACATGATTGAACAGCATACCACAAGGGGGATGTATCAAGGCTGAAGATATGTCCCTTTGCAGGGCCATGTATATGACTACGTATATGGTTAATGGGACTAGTCTTATGAGTAATGTTACCTGTTTACAGTAACTTTACCTGACTGTATATAGGTATAAAAGTGCCGCCACCAAAATAACAAACACAATCATAATGTGAAATTGTATTTTTTTCCAATTTTAAATAGTTGAATTCTTAAAGCTAAATGCTGTGTTTACCTAGTTATGTGCCAAATCAGATATACTGAAAAATAAATTAATTACTTAGAATATCTAAATATTTACCTTATTAATGTTTGCTGCTAGGTATGTTGATTCTACATATAGCAGCAAGGATAATTCACTCATCTGGCATGCTACCATAGATCATTGCAGCTGACCTGAGTCTGTCTCAACCTAGTCCTGGATGATGTAAAGAGAGTTTAATACTTTAATCTGGAACGTGCATTAACCCCAAAAGCCAGAAGTATGTAAGCTATAGTTTCAACACCAGTAACCCTTTCAAGAAAAAAGATTCATATCTACTATCATAAATTTAAAGCATAAATTTTGTTAAGCACAGGAATATGTTTTATTAGAGAGAAGAAGTTTATCTCAATTTTTTTAACTTTAGCATAAGTCCTTGATCTCTATGACAATATTAATGTTTTAGGTAATCTATTGCTGTCAAGTTCTTTGTTTCTGCCCTTTTTTTAAAGGGACCAATTTCATTTTACAAGAGCTCAGTATCCTAATGGATTCAGAGGGGTAGCTGAGTTAGACTGTAATTGGAAATACTTAAAAAAACAATGAATAGTTAATGGGTTATGCCCATGAAATCTCATACCACTGTCCACCTGTTTTGTTAGTCTTTAAGGTGCTACTAGATTTTTAAGTTTATCCTAATGGAGTTGGTCATGTTTTTCCTTATGTGCATTAACTAAAGAAAACAAATCCTATCTGAATATAGCCTCAGATGCTAGTATTCTTACCATAGTGAAAACTCGAGCTTACAATTGGACCACTAAAACATGATTATAGTAAGGATTACTGCTACAGGCTGTGCAAGGACTTCCACCATACTTAGTCTTTCTGGGTACAACTACACTTTAAAACTTAAATTAAGCTATGTGACTTCAGCTACAGAAATTGTGTAGCTGCAGTAGAAATTGCTTAATTCAGCTTTTGGTGCTGTCTACACTGTAGGAAGTCGAAGGAAGAACACTCTTCTTTCCACTTCCCTCACTCCTAGTGAAATGAGGGTTATGGGAGTCAGAGTAAAAAGACCTCTAGCTCAATGTTGTTTTGAAATAATGGCTTGCACTGTAGCCATGCTTTGTTATTTCAGTCTCAGGTCAATTATTGCGAAACAAGCTGCTGTGTCGACATAGCCTCAATTAGCCAGCTGACCTATTCCCTCTAATACACATTGCATAGAATACATGCTGCCTTTGGAATGGACTCAGTTCAAGATGGAACCTCTTTGCTAGGTTGTGGTGATTGTACTCGTTCCTTCCTTCCCCCATGCTGGAAAATCTCTCACCGATCCCTTACTCTCCCCTCGCCCCTGCAGACGATCAGGGCCTGGTTTGGCTGCCTCGGAGACTCAATGGAGGGGGCTGGATGGTGGGTGCAGTATTGTAACACCTCAGGTAGGCTGCTGAAGCGCTAGTTACTTACTAGGGGTCCAAAGTAAGGGAAGGGGGGGTTACAACCCTGTCTCTCACCCCTTTCTACAACCCCAACCAGTTCTCAGCACGTGCACACGACGGAGGCAATTGGACGTGCTGAGGGAGCCAGCCTCCCGCAGCTCTGTGCGGCGGCTAATCCCTGAGTCCTGGGCACACACGCGACCATCCGAGGGCGAAGAGAAGGAGCAGCCTGCTGAGTGGAGGCAGCTCGTGGGCTGGGAGGGAGCTTTGCAGTGGGAGGGCTATGGCTGGCCGGGCAGGGCTGTCAGCTTCTGGCTGTCCCCGGTATGGCCGGCTGCTCCTGCTGCCCGCGCCTGCCCCCTCCTCCTCGGCGTCCGTGCAAATGAGAGAAGAGCCAGGGCTGACGTGCGGCTGGGGAGGGGGAAGGCGGGACGCGCCGGGGCTGAGTGGCAGCGCCGGGGAGAGAGGAGGCGGGAGAACCAGGCGGGTTCAGTGCCTGAAACAAACTGGAGGTGAGCGGAGCTGGGTGCTGTCCACGGCGCTGCTGGTGCTGAACCTGGGAGCGCACGCCGGCCCCTCTCCTCACCCTCCTCAAAGGCTCCACCGCCCCCACCCCTTCCCGCTCCACCTCCCACCCACTTAGGAGCAACTTGGCAAAGGAGCTAATCGGCCCTGGAAGAGATCCCCCGGTTCTGCTGCTCCGGGGCGCCCTGTTCGACGAGTTCCTGGGGATTGCTTCAGAGTTTTACCCAAAGTGTTTTTTCCAAAGGCTTCCTTTTCGGGATCTCAGTTTGGACGTGGGGTGAAAAATATTTCTGCATGCACCGCTCTTGCAAAAGGACACATCGTGTTCTCTTTGGGGACTTTTGTGACTATTCGACCAGGTAAGGAGGAAGCTCAGTTGGAATGGAAACGGACGTCTAATTGTTGGGGAGGGGGACTGGCCGGGAAAAAGAAGGTGCAAAGTTGTGGGCTTCTTAGCCTCCTGCTCCTCCCCCCCCCCCCCAGTCAGTGCAAAGGAGACACTTGGGAAAGACTTCAGCAGCTTTCAGGATCAAAATGGGCTCTGCACGCAAGAGACGAATGCAGAATAAGAAGTTGGGGGCTTGTTGTTGTTGCAAAGTTTCTATCGTCTTGGGGGTTTAAAATATTTTCTCAAAAATATTTCCAAGTGTGTAAAATTGGGCATTGTATTTTTTCATGTATTTTAATGGTTAAGAATTAGAGAAGATGTCCGTTCTGGGGGCTCATAAATCTCTAATAGATTTCGCCTGGGACCGAGGGGATGTAAGGTCAGTCTGGGAAGTAGTGAGCAAAGTAGGAATTAGAGAGGATTTGCAAAAGACATGCCTGATGTTTGCCTTGGTGTCTGTATGTGTGGCTGAGAAGAGGAGTGGAGCCCTAGGGTGATTCATAAGAACAAACTTGTAAAATTGAAATCTTTCTGAGGGCTCCTCCTCGCTTCTTCCTCAAGGTGGATAGGGGAAAACAGTGGGTGTTTGGGAAGTTATGGGTGGTTTGCTCGAGTATTGACTGGTGAATTCAGGCCCTCCTCTAGGCTAGAAGTGGATGTAAATGTGAAATTCTGATTCAATAGTACAGTGTTATATTGTATTACGGGGCTGCTGCTGTTTGGTAATTGAATGGAACTGGGAAGCATAGGCAGATGAAATGTAGCTGTTTCAGCAGCGTTTAACCTTTGGCATGTTTAGCAGAGTGCTCTGCTCCTTTTAAGGATTTGCTTTTGAAGATGAGTTGCTTGCTTCTGTGAATTCTCAGCGTCCTGGGTATGCAATGAGAAGAGTAGGGATTTGTGTGTGTGGAGCTAAATGCTGATTCTAAAATGCATGGACTGGTGCTGCTTGTGGCCAGTGCCAGTGAGATGACTGGGTGAAATAGGGAGACAAATTAAGTCCCCATCCTGCATTTTGTGACCTTATTACTCTGGCCACTGCAATTAATTTTCTTTAGACTCAAAATCTAAAACTCATGTGCTGCATAACATTATTCTAAATGTATAAATACCTTGAATAGCTATAAACATTAGATAATCTCCATTTGCCTGCTTCATTCCAGAAGCAGAAAAAGTAGTGTACCACATTATTACAGCAGCATTTTTGCTTGTACAATTTATTTAAAGTTGAAGTGTGATAGTGAATATAAGCTACAACATAAGTAAGGCTACTTGGCAGCAATGCAGGCATGCTGAAATGTAATGTTAAAAGCTGATAAATTCAGAAAAAATAATTTTAAATGCTAATGTTCTAATTGAATTTGAGGTAGTGTTGAACCCCATTACTGACACATAAGAAATAAGGAATTATGTTTTTCCCCTCACTATTTATGAAGCATCTCTTCCTCTCTTCCCACAGAAAAGAAAAGAGCGGGGGGTGGGGAGGAGTTTATATGCAGCATTCAAATAGTCTATTAACCTTCATGATCCTAGAAAAGGCCTGTATCTCTTTTAACTCCTTTAACTCATGCAAATGTTTGTTTATAAATCTGTTCAGGTTTTTCATAAAGTAAAACACTTTCATCCTTTATTTTTTTTCTTACTGCCTGTCCTTTTTAGAAGTGTGAAATTTCAGGAAGTTTGCTTTTAAAAGAAAAATTGTATTCTTATTATGAAAACTGTATTTTGAAACATGTTACATGAATAAGTCTTCATATTTTTAAAATAAAATGAAGTAAGCCACCACATTTTGTAATATTGAAATATACATGCAAAAGGCCTAAGCCTTTCACTTGACTTGTCCCTGTTCACACACAGAAAGTCATATTAACATGAGGGTTACTGCTGCAAGATTAAGAACTACTCACATGAGGAATGGTGAATTGAATTCACTGGCATCAATTGTGTTATTAGGGTTAATCATATGATAAATTATGTACTTAGAATTTACAACATGTAAATTCTTATTGTACTTCTTGTAAATCTTTATTATGTGTCCATGTGGTTTACATTATGGTGCTTTTTTTTAAGAGCTATGAATCACAGAGTTAAAAATAAGTTATCTTTTACCTAGTAGGAAGAGAATTTCCAAGTAGTAAAATGGTATTGCTATCTTCAGACAGATATTTTTAACATATAATGTAAGCATAACTTAGTGGTGTCCATGAATATTTCTTTTGTGCACTTTGTGTAATTAGGCAACAATCATTTTTCATCCTTCCGAAAGATACATACACAACACACACACACACACACACACACACACACACACACACACACACACACACACACTTGTAACAATGTGATTTGTTAGAGTTTTTGCAACTTTACACTAAATTACAAAATTATCTCTTGATAGCCAATGAAAACTATACTTACACAGCAAAATCTCTGGTATATTTAATTCTCAAACTAACACAGTTGCACTGTTGCCCATTTTAGGTCCTTACAATAAAGTAATTATTTCAGCAAAACCTCCCATTTACTAAAGGCTGCAGTGTGAGCTTGCCATCACTGCCCCAATATGTGAATGTATTTGTAAATACATGTACAAGGATTATATCAGTGTCAATATATAGTCTTACAGTAATTTTTAGCATATCTTTGGAAGCCATGCAATTATTTTGCTGAGTTACACAATGGCAACTAAAAGTTATTGACTGGGTTTCAAGTGAATGTTGTCTGTGTTACTCTGAAAAATTTTTTCTGTTATGATCTAATTATAATGAACTGTCATTCTGTAATTTTATTTGTAATTGTCTAGCCTTCAATATGTCTGTAAAACACAGATATTTCACCTAAGACCCATAAACAATACATTAATCACAAATTTCCATCTGCAACAACCAGTATTCTTAATTTCTATACAAAGTAAAAGATGTACATTTTCCATTAACTTCTCTAGCTTCTTCTGACCACAGTGCTATGCTTTGGATCCTGTCACCTTTTTCCATGATAATGCCCATCCTTAAAATTCATTCCTGAAATAAAGGGGAAGAACTTCATTATATTCAGTATTACCCAGTTACACTAGTTCTGAGTATGGCCTAAAAGGCCGAAATTAAAGGTTCAAAACTTACATGCAAAAATTGTCCATGAGCAAAAAGAAAAAATAAATAAATTTTCAGTTTGCAATATTACATCATTATTGCCGGATGTTGCAGTGATCTCAGAATAGAACATGCTAAACCTCTCAAGGGTGATTTATGGGTCTTTTTATTTTTTTAGATTAAACTAGGCAATCAATATATTATTTACTATAACTTGTCCAATGACATTATGTAATTCTAAAGCAAAATAGATGGCTTACTATATTCACTTGCTCATCTAGTCTGCAGCCGTTTCAAAGCATTGGTGTATCTGATAACAAATCAAAAGTTTGGGAATTGTTGTCATGATATTGATCCAACAGGATTTTTTTTCTTCCTGAAAGGCAGAAAAGACCATCAGATCTCTTGTGTGTTTTACTGAAAGTTTCAACTTTCATTAAACACATTATACTTGATAATAAAAAGACCAGGTTTCAGAAGTGTAAGGCATCCAGAGCACTGGAGAGTGTGGGTGTCCAATTTTCTGAAAACAGTGATGATTAAACACATTAAATTCCTTTGTAATCTCTAACATTATTAAGGTCAAAGTTATTATTATTGCCTAGTCTTCAGGGAAAGCAGCCCTATCTACCAAAATTCCCTGATTTTGTTTTCTGCCCACAGGAAGACTTAACCACCTCTCAATGGTTCTTTGGATCTCTTCTCCATAATCTAGGACAGAAATGTGCAAATTCTGGCCCACGGGCTGGATCTGGTCCACCAGACAAGGTTCCCTCTAAGCTGTGTGGCATCACAGCTCCACAGCTGCTTAATCAGCACTGCCAAGTCAGGGGCTCAGGGCTCCCTGCACAAAGTTGCTTGACTGGTCATGGCTGTTTAAGCAGTTGCAGAACTGTGCTGCTGCACAGTTTAGAGGGAAGCCTGCCACCAGAGATAGCCGCTGCTATAATTATCTGTGGCTCCACAGGTATGGGAGATCTCAGTTCCCGTTCACTGTGGATTGCTGTTCCCAGCCAATCAGAGCTGTGGGAAGCAGTGTCTCACTCTGCGTCACTTCCCACTGCTACCATTGGCTGAGAATGGTGATCTGTGGCCGATGGGAGCTGCAATCCTTGATACCTGTGTAGGCTCAGGTAAATATAGAGACAGCAGCCTGCTAGAGGATAACCCTGGAATACCACCACCATTTCATTGCCCACCCCGATTCAGGCTGACTGTATTTCTCAAAGGGAAAATGGGACATCATAATGGGTTAGTCTGAGCCACAGCAGCTACTCACTTACACTCAGTGTACCCCCATGCAGAGTTGGAGATGTTGCTTGGCATGCTGGACTGAGTCTGGCATCCCTTCTCAGCCTTAGCTGCCCCTTACCTGAGCCCTGCTTCCCTCACCCCTGCATAGGTTGGCATCCCCCTACCTCCAGTCCTCCACTCCCCATTTTTGGGGATTAATTCCTATTTTTTGCAAAAAAAAAGTCAGGATAGCAGAAACAAGGCTTTTAAAAAACCTGACTGTCCCAGCCAAAACAGGAGATATGGTCACAATACCATAATTAGACTTTTCCTTATGGCTACACTGTGGTGTTCACTTTCCAAATTCTATGCCCAAGCTTTGTGTTACTGACACAGTATCCAATTTCTCCTGCACTTCTTGCTGACAGATACTGTAACTATGAATTTGCACTAAAAGTATAAGTGACAAAAATGCACTGAATGAAGTAACAGGCATGTTATCATTAATTCTGATCTGCCTTTGCCTGAACAACAAAGGGTGGGAAATCTGGATAAGAACAATTCTTCACTGTCCATGTGGCAACATCTTCCATCCCCTGTTATCATCTGTATTATGGGGGATGGAAGGTGAGTAGTTAGTGTTGTTCAAATTAACCAGTACTACTGGATCCAGAAAACTATGATTCCCAGGTGATTTGAGCATATGTTGAATTATACTTTTATTATTCTGTGTCATATAAAGATAATTTTCACTGAGATATTTCCCTTTGCTGTTCCAGAAATAAACCATGAAGTAGGCATGACTGCTTGATTTAATTAATTACCCTTTTGACATATGTAAAGTGAAGTTAGTGGCACTTTATTTGGATTGTACAGGGTATTACCAGATTGTCCAAACCATGAGGTGCTAAAAGAATATGAAGAGTTAAATCTGAGGACCAGTTCTCTGTCACTTATTACTTGAAGAAGGTTGAAGTTCACAGTTTATTTGCATTTGAATTAATTGAGATTGGTGTCCAACAGAGCTTTATAGAACAGGCTTCAGAAAAACTTAAAGTACTCAATGAATAATGTTAGAGGGAAGACATAAAATATATTTTCAATATAATTTTCTTTGATAGCTTTTTGTGCTTAAATAGATTTTATTTAAGCAAGTTTTATAATAACTTTCAAATATTTATACCACTAAGTATGCAATTTTGTATTAATAAGGACAAATCTGCAAACCTGTTTGTCTAAAGTTAAGCTTTGGACATCTGTGTTCTCAATTATATAACATGTATGGTTTGTCTTGTAGCAATATGCAGCATAGTCTATTACTATAAAAGTTTAATAAAAAGATAGAAACTAATTTATTATCTATCATGCAATTTTTTTGAAAATACATAGAATTCTGAAGTAACTCAACACGTTAATTATCTGGACAAATCTTCTAGGTCTGATTGTGCTCTTAGTTACATCAAAACAAATCTAGTAATGAAGGAATGGAAAAGTAAATAGGAGAGAAAATTGGTGCTCTTAATTTATAGCAGGAAATACATTTCTTTCACATTTCTTGAGTGGCTTCAAGGTATAATATTTTGTGTTCTGTTACATTATGAATTTGATTTAGCACAATGTTGTATAGCCAGGTTACAGTGTCACTTTCAGGACTTAAATTAACAGTTACTGCTCAGGAAAAAAGATTTGGCATCACTGAATAGCTCAGTGGAAACCTCTTCTCAGTGTGAAACAGCAGCCAAAAAAGTTCTATAAGCAAAATATTAAGTAGTACAAAGAATGCAAGAGAAAATAGATAATATGGTAAATCCATATGTTTTTACCTTGAATATTGTGTTCAGTGATGCTCTCATTATCTCAGGAAGCCTCTAAAAGAGCAGAGATATGTGGGGTTCAGAAATGGGCCACAACATTATTGGATGTGGATGTCAACTACTATAATAGGAGAGACTGAAACAGGAAAAAGAGAGGACATGATAAAGGACTATAAAATAATCAATGACATAGAGATGATAATTCAGGTAACTTTCAGTTTGCCCTTTGTCATACTATGAGAACAAAGGAACATCAGTTACATTGTGTGGAAACTAATCTAAAGGTTATTAAATGATATTTTTACATGGTACATAGTTGATCTTTGAAGTTTATTGCCACAAGTTATCAGTGAAGCCAAGTGATTATCAAGATTAAAAAAAAAGAAAAAGAAATGGACACATATAGTGAGATTATACACAAATACAGTACATATAAATGGAACACTTTATCAAGAGATGCACATAATCATTGTCTAGGCATAAACCAACCACTGATTTAGGTTAGGAAAAAAATTGTCACCCGTGGATTAGTTATACCTTGATTTTTTCCCCCCCACTATAGTATTTTTTGTTTGCTCCTCTAAAATGTCCTATATTGCTCATTGTCAGACATAGGATACCAAGCAAAATGGATCTTTGACTTGATCTAGAATAGCAGTTCTTATGTGTAAGAAATCATGCTTATTTGCCTGCTTGCTATATTTATTTAGTTATATGCGCTCACGATAAAAGTTCCCCACATGTTTCAAAATAGTTCTCAGAAAGGGTTTGTACAGAAATTGAAGCTCTTCATGAAATCCCCCCCACAAATAAAAATAAGATATCATTTAAATAATAACATGTTGTTTTTCTAAATAGACTATCACATTTTGGAGAACAAAGTAAAAACAAATATTCTACAGATAAATTATATCTTTTGGAAAACACAGGCCTGATTCTTCTCTCTCTTTTTTGTGTGTCTGTGCCACCAATGCCATATGTACGGGCGATACACTTGAACTTTTAAAATAAAAGTTAATGCATAAATACAAATACTAGCATCTGCTCTTTTAATGCTTGAGTGCTGAATTCTAGTGAATGTTACTGAGAGATAAGTATGCACATGAACAAGAGAACAAACCCTTTAATGATTATCTCTCTACCCATCGATATAGGAGTTTAATCTCTTATTGATGCGGTAGGGAGGGTTTTATGCAAATAACTCCCATATGTATCTATTAATATTCATGTTGAGAGAGACCATATTTTCCTACAAGCATGGAGTCTCATCCTTAAGTTTGATTTTTAATTGTCTTTTCAACTTCTGCATGCAACAATTTTGTTCTTCTTTCCTTTTTCTCAGAAATGACTATTTTTTCTTCTCCCCCATACTAAGGTCCTGTTCCACAACATATCTAAGTCAATAAACTGCATCCTTGATCTTCCTGAACTTTTTGTCAGAACCTTAATTATTTTATGAAAGGTGATGAATTGTCAACCCTGGAGAATGAAGCTATCAGACTAAATACCTCATGGTGAAGAGTAGGCTTTCTCTCAGGCTACATCTACATTATGAGTTTTGCTGGAAGAGGCAATGCAAATGGAGTGAAGATTAGCATCTTCTCACACTTCATTTGCATACTCTCTTCCAGTGCATTTTTGCATTTATCCCTCAAAAAATGAGGTATACCAATCTTGTGCAAAAAAAGGGGTTTTGTGCAAAAAAGGAAACGTCCACACTGCTTGTTTTTGCACAAAAACCGTTACTGCAAAAATGGATGACATTCACCCAAGAGTTCTGAAAGAACTCAAATGGGAAATTGTGGAAGTATTAACTGTGGTTTGTAGCCTATCCTTTAAATTGGCTTCTGTACCAAATGATTGGAAGATAGCCAACGTGACAACAATATTTTAAAAAGGGCTCTAGTGGTAATCCTGGCAATTACAGGCCGGTAAGTCTAACATCAGTACCGGGCAAATTAGTTGAAACTATAGTAAAGAATAAAATTGTCAGACACACGGATGAATATAATTTGTTGGGGAAAAGTCAAATGGTTTCTGTAAAGGGAAATCATGACTTACTAATCTGCTAGAGTTCTTTGAGGGAGTCAACAAATATATGGACAAGGGGGATCCAGTGGATGTAGTATACTTAGATTTCCAAAAAGCCTTTGACAAGATCCCTCACCAAAGGCTCTTAACTAAAGTCATGGGATAAGAGGGAAGGTTCTTTCGAGGATTGATAACTGGTTAAAAGACAGGAAACAACGGGTATGAATAAATGGTAAGTTTTCTGAATGGAGACAGTAACTAGTGGAGTCCCCCAAGGGTCTGTCCTGGGACCCATCCTATTCAACTTATTTATAAATGATCTAGAGAAAGGGGTAAACAGTGAGGTGGTAAAATTTGTAGATGATACCAAACTGCTCAAGATAGTTAAGACCAAAGCAGACTGTGAAGGGCTTCAAAAAGATCTCACCAAACTAAGTGATTGGGCAACAAAATGGCAAATGAAATTGAATCTTGATAAATGTAAAGTAATGCACATTGGAAAAAAAATTCCAACTATATATACAATATGATGGGGACTAATTTGGCTACAACTACTCAAGAGATAGATCTTGGAGTCATTGTGGATAGTTCTCTGGAAACATCCACTCAGTGTGCAGTGGCAGTCAAAGAAGGAAATGGAATGTTAGGAATCATTAAAAAAGGGATAGAGAATAAGACAGAAAATATCTTATTGCCTCTATATAAAACCATGGTGTGCGCATATATTGAATACTGTGTACAGATGTGGTCTCCTCATCTCAAAAAAGATATACTGGTATTAGAACAGGTTCAAAGAAGGGCAATTAAAATGATTAGGGGTTTGGGACAGGTCCCATGTGAAGACAGATTAAAAAGACTGGGACTTTTCAGCTTAGAAAAGAGGTGATTAAGGGGGGATATGATAGAAGTTTATAAAATAATGACTGGTGAGGAAAAAGTGAATAAGGAAAAGTTATTTACTTATTCCCACAATATAAGAACTAGGGGTCACCAAATGAAATTCATAGTCAGCAGGTTTAAAACAAACAAAAGGAAGATTCTCTGTACACAGCGCACAGTCAACCTGTGGAACTCCTTGCCAGAGGATGTGATGAAGACTAGAACATTAAACAGGGTTCAAATAAGAGCTAGATAGATTCATGGAGGTTAGGTCCATCAATGGCTATTAGCCAGGATGGGTAGGAATGGTATCCCTAGCCTCTGTTTCTCTGGAAGTTGGTGACAGGGGAGGTATCACATGAGGATTACCTGTTTTGATCCCTCCCTCTGGGGCATCTGGTATTGGCCACTATTGGCAGACAGGATACTGGACTAGATGGACCTTTGGTCTGACCCAGTATGGCCGTTCTTATGCACTACTACTCTGCAGGCTGATGCAGGGGTATAGCCATGTGTCTTGGCCTCTTCCCTTGTTCCTGCGGGTACACAGAGAAACAGCAGTCCCTGTGTGCACTTTTATCTGGCCCTTATTGGTAATATGTAAGGGTGGAGAATGCCCACTTGTCACACTATGCAAATGACAACATGATCCTTAGTAACAAAGCACTGCTAGTTTGGGAAGTATGCTGGCTTGTTTTTCCAAACATAACTGACATGGACCAAACTGTGACAAATAATCTATAAGTGAAAGACACTAAAACATTACCAATCTCTCAAGCCGTCATGTTCCTAAACAAATATAATATCTGATGTATAACAATCCATCAGACATTTTTCACCACATTATCATGATGTGAATGAAGATAATATTTTCAATGGAACACATTCCACATTTAAGAAGAAAGAACCTCAGCTACTACAATGGAGATCTAAAATATTAATTCCAAGACTGTTATTCCTCCAATGCACCTGCTGTGCTTCTCTCACCATTAATATTCCATTAAAATTCTTGGACCATTCAGATACCTAGCAGCTGTCTGGTGGCTATAAATAAAAAGAGAGAGATTCCTATCTTAATTTTTATAGTTTTGCTCTGAGTAGTTTTTGGCCAACAGTAAGTTTTAGTAAAAGGTATATTGCATTTTAATGCCTGAGTAGTTTAGCTATTTTCTTTGGATACTAGAAACTGAACAGTGTTTTTCCTGATGTTTAATTATGGTATTATGCTAATTAAAAGCGCTGACTTGGTGACAGAATATCAGATTACTTTAGATGGTGTTGTTTAGCTATATTACATTTTTGTCTATTATCACATAATGGAATGATTTTGTTATTTAATACTTAGAGAATTAATGCCACAAACATACTGGAATAACTTTAATTTTCATGTTCTTGTTGCATTCAATAGGGAAAGTAGGATACACCTGAGGCTTTTCATCTGAGGCATAATCAGAACGCTGTAGGCCTCATAAATTAAACAAAGATGCCTCAATGGGGCAAGAATCTAATATTTTAATATATTTATGTTCTTCACATCTTTTAATTGTGATAATATCATTCACTGAGCGATCCAGGCTTTCAGTAATTTTCTCTCTTATAGTTGAATTTTTTCAAAGGGTGTGTGTGTTTGTCTTTATGAATAAATTTTATTTTCACTCACAATAATGCTAAAACAATAGTAAATGTCTGATTTATATCCACATGCGTGGAAATTCAATATTTAAGACTGGCAAACTCTTTTCCTATTATTGAAATATTCCTGGTTATTGCGGCTCATATGATACATTGTAGTATGTATGTTCAAATGTATCCTATCATCCACAACATATGGATATAAAGACATGAGTTGAAATTTCATATGCAATTTGGAATAGCCTGCCTATTGTGAGTCAATCTGTTTTATTCAGATTCATATACCACACTCATAACTGTAGTACCCGATCACTTTCCAGCATTGCACAATGGAACATAACTAACATCAAGGATGTGTGTATCCTTCTCCATTCATCTCCCTGGGGAGAAGAGAGGGAGCCAAATTTGCATCCACCAGACCTGTATTTGAGTGATAAAATAGGTATTTGTTCATGAAGTGAGTATAAATGTTGAAAGTAACTTGAACTATTTGAAAGTGCAGCTCTTAATGTGATTTAAATGTGAGTGGGGGACTGTGTCTGCAATTATGTTTCCTTTTAAAGAGGAAAAAGAACAATAGATTGTACTTAAGGAAGCTCAGAGGTTTTTTTATAAAGCAATTATTTATGTAATAGAGTCTTTTTTTTTAAGATACTGCAGTATGAATACTTAGGGACTTAAAAAAATCAGATTGATTTAATGGCTCAAAAGCAAGATTCATGTAAAGCTTCAAATGTATCTGAAAGCATAGTGATGCTGGGTTTCTATTAGATTTTGATCATCAGACTAGTTTTGTCAAGATCCAGCAGACTTAAACCTCTGTTTGTGGAGAGACTTGCCAGGAATTCTTTTACTGGTAAAGAACTCTATTAAATTTTGAGATTATGATGCTTACAGTAGAGTCCTGATTATCCGTCCTAAACGGGACTGACACGTGGTCAGATTACTGAATATGTTGGATGATAGGGACTCTACTGTATGTATCCTGGCCCCATCCCTGCCTGGCTCTGGCCCCTTCCCTCCCTGCAGCTCCCGGGCGCCCGGCCCTGTTCGCTGCCCCGTCGTTCTCCTGGAGCTGCTGCTGCCGCTCCTGTTGGCACCGCTTCGTCCCCGGGTGCTGCAGGGAGGGGACGAAGCAGCCGCCGGCAGGAGTGGCATCAGCGGCTCCAGGAGAGCGAGGAGGCAGCAAGTAGGGCCATTCTCCTGGCCCGCACCCTGGAGCCGCTGATGCCTGCAGCCCCCGGGGACAAAGCGGCGCTGGCAGAAGAGGCATCAGCGGCTCCAAGAGAGCAACAGGGCAGCGAGCGGGGCCATTCTCCCATCCCATGCCCTGGAGCCGCTGATGCCTCTTCTGCCGACGCCGCTTCGTCCCTGGGAGCTGCAGGCATCAGCGGCTCCAGGGCGCGGGGCGGGAGAATGGCTCCGCTTGCTGCCCTGTTGCTCCAATGGAGCCGCTGATGCCTGCAGCTCCCGGGACGAAGCAGTGCTGGCAGAAGAGGCATCAGCGGCTCCAAGAGAGCAATGAGGCAGCGAGCGGGGCTATTCTCCCAGCCCGTGCTTTATCCGACCCTGCAGCTCCCGGGGAATGAAGCGGTGCCGGCAGGAGCGACATCAGCGGTTCCAGGAGAGTGACAGGGCAGCTAGCGGGACCATTCTCCCAGCCGCGTCCTGGAGCCGCTGATGCCACTCCTGACGGTGCCACTTTGTCCCGGGAAGCTGCAGGGTTGGATAAAGCGGAGTGTTGGATTACCGAAGGTCGGACAATCCGGACTCCACTGTATCTTAATTTTATTTTCAGGAAAGGGAGAGCACAGAGGCCAGACTTCATAACCTCTTAGCCTGATGGTATCTTAAGTGTCTAGGAGGCACCACTTGGCCAGGCCCACAGGAATTGGGTCTTTGAGGAGACCAACAGAGAAGGGCCACACCCTGAGTCTTTGTGGGATCAAGATATAATTGAAAAGATATAATTCAGTGCAGTCTGTCATGTCAGTAAGTATTTAGGGGCAATTAATTCCTTGGGTTATTTTCCTGATTTGAATGTAGATTAAGCCTATGTGTTGTTTTCAAGTTTGAGGGATCAGCTCTCTCACAATCTTGTACCTACTCTAACTCTGCTTTGTGTCTTAGTTGAATATAATATCTGTCCCAGATATCATTTTCCTCTCTCTTGGCATGTATGTTCAGCAGCTTTTATGCTGCTATTTTTTCCATTGCATTTTAATCTTCTTGCTAGTCATTTTTCTGAAATCTTCTCTTTGTCACAAAATATTTGGATACAACCAAACATAAATATATCTTATGTATTTACTACTTTAGTTTATACATATTCAGATCATAATCTCTGTGGGTATAGAATACATGAGTTTTAAAATCACAAGTTACAGCATTAACTAAACTAAGGACAAAGTGATTTCAAAAATACCCAAAGAGCCACATCAGAAAGTCAACCTCTTCAAGTCAACCCCTTATCCAAAAGTCTTAAGACAGGCTTTGCAGTGTGCAGTGAAGATTAATTAGTTTAGGCTCTGTGGGATCAATCACAGAAATTGCCTCTGCAGTTAGAGATTCTCAACTACAAAGGATGTCACTGGAGTGGACAAAAGCATTCCAGCCTGGGAGTTATTGGTAAGAACAAACAAACATTTTTATTTAAAGTCATCACAGATCTATCTGCAGACTTCTACATTTCTCTGTATAGGCCCTGAAAGAGCATAATAATTAAAAATACTTAAAAATTAATATATCTTGGGGGTATTATTCAACAATCCATTTTTCTGAACAAGCCATCTAAAACACTTGCTGTCCACACACATGAACACTAGTAAGTTAATGACATATGACGTATTTCAACTTATTCTATACTTTGTGCATACTGATTTATTGTTGTGGTCCTTTCTAAGGGGGCAATTAGAGATTCCTCACTCATGTTGGTGAGTAGATATTCAAATACCTAGGCCAACTAAAGCCAGGTAACTATTCACCACTGTGAGTAAAGGGATCACACACTGACCCAAGAATTGGAAAAAAAAATATTATAAGAAAAGGTAGAATAAAACAAAATTAATGCTGATGTTTCTGGAAGCTTCTGTATGTGTTTTTAAATGTCAAAAGGAATAATGTTAACACGAATGTGAGGGTCAGAGGGACATGTCCCTCAGCCCATAATGGGACACACTGCCACTTTTTTATTCAGGAGGAAATAGTTAAGCACTGCAAAAGGTTATCTAGGGTGGTTGTGGAATCTCTGTCACTAGATGTTTTTAAGAACAGATTAGACAAACAGCTGTAGGGATTCATAGATTCCTAGATTTCAAGACCATTATGATCCTCTAGTCTGAGATCCTGTATAACTCAGGCCAGAGAACTTCCCCAAAATTATTTATAGAATGGATCTTTGAGAAAAGCAACCAATTTTTATTCAAAAATTGTCTGTGATGGAGAATCTATCACAACTCCTTGGAAATTTGTTTCAATGGTTAATTACTCTCACTATTGAAAACTGATACATTTTCTCCAGTATGCATTTGCTTAGCGTCAAATTCCAGACATTGGCAACATTATACTTTTCTCTGCCAGACTGAAGAGCTCATTATTTATCATTTGTTCCCCATGTCAGCACTTACACACTGTAATCAAGTTACCCTTACTGGTCTCTTTGTTAACTCAAGCAGCTCACTTTATTTAGTTTATTGCTATAAGGCATGTTTTCTAATCCTCTAATCGTTCTCATGGCTCTTCTATGAGTACTCTCCAATTTATCAACATCCTTCTTGATTTGTGGGCACCAAAACTAGATGAGGTATTTCATTAGCAGTCACACCAGTGCCAATTACAAAGGAAAACAACCTCTGTACTTATACTTGAATTTCCCTTGTTTATGCATCCCACAGTCACATTAGTTCCTTTGGCCACAGCATCTCACATTAGCTACTAGGACCACCAAATCTTTTCTAGAGTCACTGCATTTCAGGATAGTGCTCCCTTATGTAAATATGGCCTATAATTCATTCTTCTTGTATATTAATGGTTAGCTATTTTAAAACAGTGTTTGCTTGAGCCCAGTTTACCAAGCAATACAGATCACTCTGTATCATGACATGTTCTCTTTTATTTACTACTTTTGTGTAGTCTTCAAATTTTATTAGGAGTGATTTTGTTTAGTTTTAGGTCATTGATAAACTGGTTAAATGGGTCTGAGAGAAGAACCAATGGTTTAGGTATACCTACACAGGGAATGGGAAGGTCTGGACAAAGTAGTCTCTTGAAGTCCCTTCTACGTTTTCATTATTGATATATTTCACTAGCAAAAATCTTGACCCAGCAAAGTCATGGGCAGCTATTATTTTAATTCAAAATAAGAGAACACAGTTCCAGATCTTGAAAAGAAATAGATGTGGCTGAAGAGTTCCTATGTTAAGAAATAATGAATTGACACACTTCTCCACTTCGCAACTTGCTAGAAAATGTACAGATTTTAGGTAAGTCTCTAATTTCTAAACTAAATTAATATGTTGGCATACTGGTCATATTGCTGATTCCAGGTTTCCAGTGGAAATTCTGAAACAAAACCAGGATCCTAGTTTCCTTTTACACTAGTTTAAATTGATGTAGTTTGAAGGGAGGTATGTACCCCACACAGGTAAGGAAAGGATTAACTGCAACTGGAAAGCTCAGTTAAGGTAGCTGGTTGTACCTGGAGGGTGCGTCAGGCATTGTTAAAGGTGGATCTCAGCTGAAGTGGAGCAAGGTGGTTATAAGGAAGGAGAGGAATTGAACTGTGCAAACTTTTTTCATTCATTAATAGAGCCACTGTCAGGGTTAAGCAGGAAGAGCAGGAAAAGAGTTGCCCCTGGTATCCACTGAGAAGAGAAGTGTGACAAGAGGCCAAGTGAAACATAAAGCAAGCTTACTTACCAGGAGATGTTCAACAGAGAAAGAGAGCAGTGGGAAGAAAGATTAATCATGAGGAGGGCGATAGTTGGTTTACATTTATACTTTGTTTGGAATGTGTTTGGTAACTCGCGAGGGCAAGAATTGTGAGCCCCGTCCCTGAAAAAAGAATGAACCTAGAGAGAGGCCTTGATGATAATCTGATAGGAAGAATCCCAGAAAGGTAGTGTGGGGTGGGTCTGAATAAACGGACTTTGTGAGGTCATAAATGGACTTTGTGAGGTCCCTCTACTGGAACTCAGGAGGGTTCCACTACCTGCCAACGAGGAAGCATAAGGGGCCCTTTGATATATTTGGGTGAGGACATTTGAAAACCTTGATATGAGAGGATACAAGAACCACAGAAGGACATTGAGATTTTGTTATCCTGGCAAGAGTGAGATTAAATGTGACCTAACCAAAGGGCTGTGTCACAACAAGAGGCTAAACACCTCAAGGATGGGGTGATTGGTTGTAAGTAGGGGGCACTTGATGAGAGTTGGCTGTGAGGGGCCATGCAAGTGGTGAGATGATTCTCACACATAATATGGATATTATTGTTGATATTAATAGGATCTCACCCTATGTGCATCAGTTAAAGGGAAAGTACAATCAGGCCCGGCATGTTTCTATTGCAGGTATAACCGCTGAAGGGACATTATAAGTACAGGTTGGACCTCCCTGGTCCGAAACCATCTGGACCTGATGGGGCAAATCTGGCAAATTCTCTCATTGACCAAAGCTCATCGCCTGCTGCTGGCAGGCTGCCCTAGTAGGCACCCTGCCTCACCCTCCCACACACCCAACCTGGTTGGGCTTCTTGTCCAGTTGCTGCCAGCTTCCTGGGCAGCACAAACTCCATCTCCCACTGCAGGGCTCCAGCCCTGCACACTCACGGGCAGCCACGAAGCTCTGGCCCCATCCCCGTGCTACAGAGGGCTGCTGTGGGTCTTCAGCCTGTGCTGCTGTTGGGCTCAAATCCAGCTCCACATTCCTAGGGGCTGCTGTGGTGCCCCAGCCCTATGCTCATGGGGGTTGCCAGGAGACTCAGGTCCTGTGCTGCCATGGGTCTCTGGCCTCAGTCCTAATCTCCTGGAGGCTGCCGTGGGGCTCTAGCCCCACCCTGACCCAGGTTTCCAGGGCCTCCGGCCTGGCCCTGCACTGCCATTGCCTGCTGGTGGCTGCTGTGGGGATCCAGTCCCAGTCTCATGCTGCCCCCACTGGGTTGCCAATCCTGTTGTCCCAGCCCCAATTGGCCCTCTTGCCCTTAGTCTCCCAGGCTTTCTGGTCCAGGAGCATCCATAGTCCTGCTGGACAACGGATGCTGCTGGACCAGAGAGTGCTGATTTTTGGAGGTACAACCTGTAATGTGAATAATAAGCATCATGCCACATCACCATTTGAAATTTTCCACTTTCTCATTTTCTATGTATTCATATAACTTTGAGTGTCTGCATGAAATATTATCAAATCCAAGTCTGTGCTTTACAACAATGAAAGCACATTCATGGTGACGGATATGTAGTATCAGAAAAAGTCTACATTAATTTGATTTGTGTAAAGGTAGCTGTGGTGAGCAATTCTAAACGTTGGGTTGGTGGGGTCAGTTTCTGAACAACATCTCCCACACTGGAATACTACATGCATTACAAACACTGTCTCCATCTTCAGTGCTAAATTAATGATTTGCAGTGTTCTGCTCTCCTCCAGATAGCATATGTAAAGGGCCGGTAAGATGCTGAGGTAATATTATGTATAACTCTATCACATTTCCTTCTTCCTGCATCTCAGCTTAACTTTGAAAGTGTCTAAATGATGAGTTATTGCGCAGCAAGTTGGCATATTTATCCACCTGCTCCAGTATACTCCATACTAACTGTCCATGCTGACCCTGCCGCCGCACACTAAAAGTTGCCTAGTGTACTTTGCATTGTTCATTGTGCACTAGGAAACATATAGTGAGGAGCAGATGGGTCCATATGCACACTGGAGCACAGTATATTGACACTCCATTTTGTTGCAGACTAATGCATTTTTTAGGCAGTCTCTCTTTCCTGAAGCTCAGACCAGAGTTGTGTCTATTTCCAGACTTCTCAGAAAGTCTTACACAGAGATAAATCTCTGGGTTATTTTTTTTAATACCCTAAGAAGCACTTGTTAATAGTACCTAGTCACCTATGAAGAGTTATCTATACAAAAAAACACTGCATATAATATGTGGAATACTATAGCTAACTTTTAAACGAAAGCTATCAGATAATAAATCTACTGGTGTGCCTCAAAGACTTCCCTTCTTTCTTCTCACTCCCCCCCCCTTTTTTTTGCTTTGACATATTTAAATACAATTTTAACAAGTACCAATGAACTCACTTCCCTCTGATCTTTTTTATTGAGATGATTTATGAGTCCCTTTAATTTGACAGCAATAAGTAGCATGTCACCTGGATTCTTCAGAATTTGGGAAGAGTGGCAGCATCTCAGTCCATTCAAATACTTTGGAATACCAACAGCACACTGAGGATCTATGCAGCTATCAGCATTTGAGCCCTTGGATTAATAGTTGATTGGTCTTCTCAATTGCTGGTAAAGCAGAAATGTATGGTCTGCATCCAGAGTGGGACAGGGAGTGGGACTGGCATATAACGTATCCATTCCCTGGATTTCTGAAAAGGTCACACCATGTAGGGCACTCTCTTCCCCCCCCCCCCCAAAAAAATGGGGTCATTTGTGTAAGAATTTACAAACCTTCACATCCCTCAACTTAATCCCTGAGAGTATGTCTACATTATAGGACAAAGTTGAATTAAGATATGCAATTTCAGCTACATCAATTGTGTAGCTGAAGATGAAGAAGCTTAACTCGCCTTTTGGTGCTGTCTACATGCAGGAAATCGAAGGAAGAACACTCTTCCTTCGACTTTCCTTACTCCGCATGAAAGCAGGGTTACTGGCATTGACCAGAGTGCCCCTCTCACTTCGAATTAGCTGTCCTTACGAGATTGCTAATTTGAATCCAGGCAGATCGACAGATGCAGCGTCAGTCTCCCTCTTGTAGTATAGACATACCCTAAGGGAGTCCCACTTAACTAATAGCTGCGTAGTCTCTCGGCATATTAAATGCTCCCCATCAACTCTCCTTCTAGTTCCATTTGCCATGGTGGATCAAAAATGCTAATAGAGAACTTCTCTCATAAGTAAAGCTGACATATCGCTTATCTGTGTCCAGAGTGCATCTGGTATCGGAACCCACCCTCTCAGCAGACACATCCCCCCAGTCTTGCATCAGTCAGGGCTGTCTTTAACCCATAAGTATATATCCTTTCCTTTCTCTTACCAGCCCCTACATGCTGACTGGCTCAGTTCCCAGGTTAGTAAATAAGGTGTGACCTACAAGGTGTCTCATACAAAACAAAACAAAATACCTATACAGCTACTGAGCATATTTAGTTAACCACCACATCCTATTTCTGGATGTTTCTGTGCTTCTCTAGCTGAGCTGACCTGCACAGCATTCTGCAAGTATACAAAGACTCAAAATATTTCAGCTGAAATACCTATGTCCTCTCCACTGTTTATCTCCCTTTCTTTGGGCCAAAGAAGTCCAAATGCTTCAATAAAGAGTATGTGAGTTTCTCGTGCATCTTTGGAAACAAATCTTCCACATTAACAGAGGGAGGCTTAGCAAGCAGAGACATAACATAGAAATTAGTAGAACTAACAGTTACTACAAGATATCAGAGGGGTAGCCATGTTAGTCTGGATCTGCAAAAGCGACAAGGAGTCCTGTGGCACATTATAGACTAACAGATGTATTGGAGCATAAGCTTTCGTGGGCAAAGACCCACTTTGTAAGATGCATCTTTAACGAATGCATCTGACGAAGTGGGTCTTCCAAATGCATCTGACGAAGTGGGTCTTTGCCCACAAAAGCTTATGCTCCAATACATCTGTTAGTCTACAAGGTGCCACAGGACTCCTTGTCGCAGTTACTACAAGAGTAACCTGCAGCTTATCCTTGTTTAAGGTTCAGTTTCAGTTTCACCTATTGTTAACTGACAACTGCAAATAATTCTTGCTAACATACCTAACGGGGAAAACAGTTTTATGTCTGCTATTTAGCTTCATTATTTATATAATGTCTTAATATTTTATAAATATATAATTTTATGTTAGTGAATCTATTTAGGATAGCTTTTGGATAAGTGTAATAATGTTAAAATAATCAAATTCCAAAACATTCTTAAGGGGTGTCGAAGTTGTAATAGAGGTATAGTTTTCATTCTGGCTCTGCATATATCACTCCTAAGAGATTTTGAGTGTTCAAATACAAAATGGAACCACAGAGCTCTGTGTCTACCATACTTGAGGAATGTTGAATAGTAGTTTTGAGCCTTGTAGTTGTGGTTCTACAGATCCACTTTTGCAGTATATTTTTGGTTTATATACATGAAGAACCTTCCTGAGATTACTTCTCTTGAATCTCAAAAGAGTTCACAGAGGCATCTGAGTTGTTTTTCTGTTACCTTATCTTCAGCAACATTCTACAAATACTGATGAAATAAGAAACCTGTCACATGAAATTAGTGGCCAGCTAATGGGCAAAAAAAAGTAAAATTAGCCAGGTTGAATATATGTATGAAAAACCAGGTCAAAGCCACAGAATAAAATATAAGGATGGAAGAAAAACAGCCAGGTATACCTAACCAAACATCATAAAATACACAAACATATAAAAGCATGATCCAAAGACTGAGTGACATGAAAACATAAATCTTGTTACAAAATAATCATGAGTGAAAGTAAAACTTAGGAATAAATTGTACAAAATGATTGAAGAAGCATCTCATAAAATTGACAAAGTTAACGAGGAAACAAATCAAGGGCTAACTTTTGTTCAAAAAAAATTTAGAACTTTTTGGACCAGCACACAATGAGTTAGAAAGTCTGTGGAAAGGAAATGTAGGTTATAATTCAGACAGATTCTTCTTCAGAAATTCACAGAAGTCCCACAGAGGAAAGTCACACATTTCTTTTATGCTATGGAATCCAAAGACAAGTTCACAGCCCCAAGAAACTGTGACAAGTGATCATGTAGACAGCTTGGTTAATCAATCAATTCAGAAACCAGTCAACTTGGAAGTAAAATAATCTTTTTAAGCTTATTATTCTCATTTTGAGATAATAGGGCAAATGAACCAATGGACCAAGAAACAAAAAGTTATATTTCTTGCTCTGCTTCTAAAGGATATGCCCTTATTATGCTAAGATTTCTATCAGAAAAAAGACAGGAACAAATTTTAAGCTACATTTATCCACGATTTGGAAGTAGGGTGCCAGACAGCATTGGCCACAATTATTCAAGAACTATATTAGACTAGATGACATAAAGACGCTTTACCAGAACTATCTGATAAGTTTGAGAGATCAGGGCACACAACTACTAGATAACCTGAGGAGCTACAAGATGTCTTAGACCAATCTAAAGTCAGTTTCCTTGTAATTAACTGGAAACTGAAAGTAAAACAAAATACCATTAAAATGGTAGGACAAACTTAAGATTATGTTCTGGAAGTACAAAGTGGCTATATTGCAAATCTTTCCTAAAGAATGAATGGAGGACATGCTGCTTGACAGTAATTCAAAATCAAACAACTGAGCATCACCAGAACTTACACAAAAGTCATTAAAACTAAGTGTTAGCGTTAGAATACCTGTGGCCTCCTATGCTCCTACCCCTGGCATGTCTCTGACATTCACAGGACAATATGATGGGTTGTAAGGATGTTATGTAGGCTTGGCTGTGCTAGCTCTGGCTCTCTTATAGAGGGGAAATACCTAGAGATGCCCTCCTAGGTCTTTTTGTGCCATAAGGCATATCTGAGGTATATCTTCCAGGATGATGTTTAAAAACCACCAGATTTCTGATTTGAGAGAGAGAGAGAGAGTGCACCACATTTTTAATAGTAGTCCTGTCCTTCCCTGACAAATATTGCATACTATTTTTCCTTGAAAAATGAGGGAAAAGGTCATTGTGTTTTACATACATTTTTAACTAGAGGTAATTTTGTTGCTCAGTAAGGAATGCTTGCAACCATTGAACATGGTGAGTGTTCTACATCCCTTAACATTAAAAATTAATATTCCTTGATCTCCTCTTTCAAACTCATTAGGAGAGTTAACATGTGAAGGTTGAGGCATGAAATTAAACGACCTGTACAGTAGTGAGGATTAAGAAACAGCTGATTTGTACTCTTCAAGAACGGGTAGGAAAGCCAAAAGTGCAGTTCATGGAGATCAGCAGTGTGTTCTGTGCATGGAGGTCAATTTCATTGTGTATAATGAACCTGAGGATATCATAGGATTTTACAAATTGCCCTGAGTAAGGAACAACATGTACTTGCACTATCCCTGGAGCAGCCTAAATCATCAGTATGTATATATAATATGACTATTATCATTTCAGGTAGTTTTAACTTATTTAATTTATTTACAACACACACACACATACTAGGATTTCACACTAAAGTATTAAAACGCTAGACAGCAGTACATAAATTCTGGTACCATCCACGTCCTTGCAACAGAAAAACTCAAATGAGATTATATCAGTACAATAAAATGAAAATATATTTTGCATTAATATACTATATGTCTACCAATAGTACAATTTCTCTGCTCAGGCAACATTTACAATTATGGTATATGTGTTTGATGAAGCATGGTAGTCTGTGGATTAGAACAGTTGCTACTGCTGCTTCTTTGTTGTTCTTCTTTAAACACTTGGTAATACATATATATACTTTATATTCCACTCAGTTCCATTTAATCTTCACCAAACTGTCCAAGTGAAGCAGCCGGGCTAGTAGGCATGACAAATGCACTCATATTTGGGTTCAAAGATGTGTTTTCCGACTTGTTCTCCTACTGTTCCCAAAGCTCTGTCAGGTTCTGGAAGCTTCCTCAGTTGACAGATCTAAGAAAGATGTTGAATGCATTACATTACCCTAGCAACTCAAGCTTCTTTCATGACTGACAGAACAAGTGCAATTTTCTGCACTTATTTCTGACTATGCTGTATTCAAGCTCATCAAGAAAGTTGACCCTGATAGCTTCAAAATAGAACCAAAACTAGCTCCCTACAAAGCATTCAGGGGAAAAACCAAAACAATGAAATGAGGAAGAAAAAAAAATTACAAAAGTATATTTGCCTTCAGCATAAAACATCGTTAATTATTTTGTATTATTTCAGGGCCTGTTTGATTTTATAGGATAGTCTTTTAATTACTTAAGAGTTCATTTCTTTTTTTTAAAGCTTGGCAAGGAAGGAAAAATGGCAGATTTCATATCAAAGATCTTTTGTGTTCCATTGTTTCTCTATGCACTGGCACCATCAATTATACCAGCACAGTTCTAGAAACAGGGTAGCATCCGGGACCCATTTAAGTCAATGGAAGTTTTGCCATTGATTTTCAGTAAGGACCTGATTTCATTCATAGTCTGGTGGGGTACATCTACACAGCGGGGCTAAAGTTGAATTAAGCAGCACAACTTCAGCTTCGTCAATTGCATAGCTGAAGTTGAAATAGCTTAATTCGGCTTTTGGCGCTGTCTACACAGCAGAAAGAACACTCTTTCTTCAACTTCCCTTACTTCTCATGAAATGAGGGGTACCATGAGTTGGAGTAAGAAGTCCTCTAGCTCAACATTATTTTGAAATGAAGGCTTGTAGTGTAGACGCGCATTATGTTGTTCTGGAATAACCTCAGTTATTCTGAAATAATGCTGCTGTGTAAAGTACCTTTGGAGAATTAATGTAAGTTAATCAGTGGGGGAAAACATAATTTGGACCCACTCATGACAGTTGTTGAATGCTCTCAACTCCCCTGGTTATCAATCACTCTTAAGGGTGCTCACCACCTCATGATACATACAGCTTGATCCAAAGCCCATTGAGATCTTTCTATTAACTGATTGGGGAAACATTCATTGAATTTTAGGACAAATTAGAATAAGTTTATCAGTGATAATTTAATTGTTGTTTATTATTGTTAGAATAAGCCTAATAGTTAAGGACATTGTAGTGACTGCTGTTTTTCATCTTACCATTATTTTTTAGTTTTAGTATCTTCTATCACCAGAAAATAGAACAAAAAACAATCAGTACCTCAATAAGAGTGGCATTTTAAAATTATTTCAAGGTTATATTGAAAAATTAAAACAAACCTCTCCCATTGTGCACAGAGAATATAGGAGGGTATGACTAAACTTGCACCCTACTTCGAACTAGGGATGCAAATGTAGGCATTCAAAATAGTAAATGAAGCCAGGATTTAAATATCCCGCACTTCATCAGCATAATCTCAGCCACGCGCTGTTTCGGAACCCAGCTGTTTCGAAAGTGAAAGTGCATTCCGGGCTGCGTTAGTTTGAATCAAACCCCTTGGTTCGAACTAACATTACTCCACTTTCACTTTCGAAACAGCTGGGTTCTGAAACAGCGTGTGGCTGAGATTATGCTAATGAAGTGTGGGATATTTAAATCCTGGCTTCATTTACTATTTCGAAGTAGGGTGCAAGTGTAGACATACCCAAAGTTAGTAAACTAAGAATTTAAACCGTTCATGGTAAAAGAAACAAGCACTTGCAGTTTTTCAAACCAGTTCTACACCTCTCCTGGTAACTGTCCTAAACCCATGCAATGAAAAAAAGTTCCAAAATGTTAAAATGATTGAAAACATAGAACATAGTGTTTACATTAGTTTTAAGCTGACAATCATAATATTCATGATTTCATAATAGACACCAGCTGTAATTCCCACTGGTTCGGCAGCTGACATAATCATGTGTGTGAATCCCGCAAGATATTGGGGAAGCAGTAACAATAAGACTGGTTAGCAAGGGAAGAAAGGGGCTGCTTAGCTGACTATGCATGTTCCATATACTAAGTACAAGTAGCAAAGCTATTAAATATAGCAGTTCCATGAGAATGAGCTTTGAAGGTTTATGAGAAAATGAAATTAACAGGCATAGCTCAATTCTGTTAAAAAGGCTCCTCTGAGCTCTGTGAAGGACAATTCCTTTATCATGTCTCTTTCCTGACAGCGACGGTGGGCAACTCTTTGCGATTGGGGGGGGGGGCACTCCAAGAATTTAGTAAGTGGTCAAGGGCCATATTCTTCCAAGACATTAATGCAGATCTGAAATGGAGAGTGGGTCAGAAGGCAGCTTGGAGTCGGGGAATCGAGTACATGAAGGGTTGTGGGATCTGGAAGAGAGTTTAGATGAAAGAGGGGGTTGTGACCTGTGGCAGGAGATTGGAGTGTAGAGCTTGGGAGAGGGTATGGATATAGGAGAGGATTCTGACCTGCAGGAGGGGTGCAGGATATGGGAGGGATTTTTGACCTGGGACAGGAGTCTTGGGATTTGGGTTGGGACCTGGAGCAGTGGATTGCAGTGCAGGGTCTGGAAGGGGTGTATGGATGCAAAAGATTAGGGTTGTGACCTGGCATGGAGGTTCAGGAGTGGGAACAGAGGGTTGGGAGGATGGAGAGGCTGGGGTGCCAGGTGTGGGCTCTGGCCAGGAGGTGCTTACCTACATGGCTGCTGGCCAGCAGCCCAATTAGACCCTCAGGTAGGCTTCCTGCCTTCCTCATTCCCATATGCCATTCAGAGTGACTGGCTGCAGGGGATGTGTTATTCCCTGAGTTCTGTAAACCTCAGGGGGGAGGGCTTCCATGTGCTGCATGAAGTACAAGCGTGGCCAAGGAAGCTCCCATTGGCCAGCTTCTGACCTATGGGGACCTGTGAGCCTGTGCTGGGGAAGGGGCAGCGAAGCATTCTTCCCCAGGGCTCACAGTACTCAGAGAAGCATATGGCCGCTGCAAACAGCAGCATGTGGGGATGCAGAAGGTAGGGAGCCTGCCCAAGGCTCCTGGTGGGCCGCTGCACAGTGATGGATTGGATCTGGTGGTTTGGCAGGCCAGATTCAGCCCACAAGCTGTATTTTGCCCACCCGTGCTCTACACCACTCAAGAGAGACTACAATATTAGAGTCTCAAGGATGAAATGAGATGGGTTAAGTTTGTAGTGTTTCCCATTTCATTATATTTCACGTAGATATGTGTAACAGAACCTAAAGAAATCTGGTATTATTTTGGTTTTTTTTAATTTTATTTATTGCAAAAAATTAATATGAAATTCAAATAAAAATGAATCACAAATAATTTACTACAGCTTCTCTTTTCTCTCACATAACATAATATTCCAATAATTTTACTCATGTTTGCATAGTACCTTTTCTGGAGTCCATTGACTTTGACTCCATTGATTCTACTTAGACTTCTCAGAATAAGATACTATCTAGCATGCTACTATTTGGAAGATAATAAGGTGATAGGTGACAGCCAGCATGGATTGGTAAAGAACAAATCATGTCAAACCAACCTGATAGCTTTCTTTGATGGGATGTCAAGCCTTGTGGATGAGGAAGAAGCGGTGGATGCAGTATGCCTAGACTTTAGTAAGGCATTTGACACGTTTCTGCATGGACTTCTTATCAATAAGCAAGGGAAATGCAACCTAGATGGGGCTACTAAAAGGTAGGTGCATAACTGACTGGATAACTGTTCTTAGAGAGTAATTATTAATGGTTCACAATCATGCTGGAAGGGTGTAATAAGTGGGGTTCTGCAGGGGTCTGTTTTGGGACCGGTTCTGTTCAATATCTTCATCAATGATTTAGATGATGGCATAGTGAGTACAATTATTCAGTTTGCAGATGATACCAAGATGGGAGGAGTTGCAAGTGCTTTGGAGGATAGGCTCAAAATTAAAAATGATCGGGACAAACTCGAGAAATGGTCTGAGGTAAACAGGATGAAATATAATAAGGACAAATGCAAAGTATTCTACTAATGAAGGAACAATCAGTTTCACACATACAGAATGGGAAGTGACTGTCTAGGAAGGAGTACTGCTGAAAGGGATTTAGAGTTCATAGTGGACTACAAGCTAAATATGTGTCAGTGTGACACTATTGCAAAAAAAGCAAAAAGGATTCTGGGATGCATTAACAGGAGTGTTATGAACAAGACTCAATAAGTCATTCTTCCACTCTACTCTGAACAGATTAATCCTCAACTGGAGTATTGTGTCCAATTCTGGACCCCACATTTCAAGAAAGATGTTGAAAAATTGGAGAAGGTCCAGAGAAGAGCAACAAAAATTATTAAAGGTCTAGAAAACATGAGCTATGAGGGAAGACTGAAAGAATTGGGCTTGTTTAGTTTAGAAAAGAGAAGACTGAGGGGGACATGATAGTGCTTTTCAAGAATCTAAAAGGGTGTGACAAGGAGGAAGGGGAAAAATTGTTCTCCTTGGCCTCTGAGAATAGGACAAGAAGCAATGGATTTAAATTGCAGCAAGGAAGGTTTAGGTTGGACATTAGGAAAATCTTCCTGTCATGGTTGGTTAAACATTGGAATAAATTGCCTAGGGAAGTTGTGGAATCTCCATCACTGGAGATATTTAAGAACAGGTTAGACAGACACCTGTCAGGGATGATATAAACAGTACTTGATCCTACCATGAGGGCAGGAGACTTGACTCGATGACCTCTTGATGTCCCTTCCAGTACTATGATTCTATGCATAAAGAAATGTTCCCGAAATCTACTTATTTAATATTTTCCCCCAAGAGATTCTCTTTAAAAAAATCTATACATTGTTTGTGAACTATTAAATCCTTTGTTGTACATTAGGAAATGTAACTATGTTAGTTAGTTGTGATTAGTCATCATAAGGCATTGTTTCTAGTTTTTGAGAGCATGAGATGCAAGGACAAGTTCAGGGAGACACTGGGAATAAGAATCTTCCAAGGTGAATGAGTACTTCAGGGAGAAACATTATTGTGGAAATTTATCAATTGTTAAACTTTTTCCAGTCATTATTTCTAGGAAAATTGTCTTTTCTAACAATGTTTAGCTCACGGGGTTGTTTTCCACTACAGATCCTTGGGATTATGGCAGACAGCATAAACTACAACTGTCTTCTGTCTATCTGTAGAGCCCCAGGATTAAGTTGGTGATTTATGGCCACAATTACATCTCTCTTGATCTGCAGTTCATGCACCTCAGCCCCAGGCTCTGGCCCCAAACATGGAAAAATATATGTAAAATCCATATAGTGAATTCCATTGTTCAGTTCTTCCACTGAAGGTAAATATGACTGGCTTTCTTGTTTACTGTACATGGTTTACTTCCATGGCTTGTGGAAGCAGTTCTAGACACTCTTAAAATCTATTTTTTGAACAATCTCTAGTTTATGTAATGGAACATTCTCCATGATTCCTATAAAAGCAGTCTTGTTTGTGCAGGTGCCATCATGCCATGAAAAATGTAGTGTGTACAAACAACCATTTTTAGGAATATGCAATGAGTATACTCTTCACTGACAGGAATTTATTTGCATCAGCGTTTACAGATACGTGTCCAAATCATAAGCAGTGAAGCATAGCTTATACTTACCATTATACCTATATTATAAACCTATTAATAGCACAACATATAATGATTAAATGTATGCCTGTTCTATGGTAAATAATTACATTCTCTTTTCCAGATTAGCAGTTTGGGTAAAACAATTGTGAAGTCCTGAGAGTCTATAGAACTACTCCCTGATATTTTTAAGATACCGCATTTGTTTTTAGAAGAAAGGTTATCAGTGTACTCTCTGACAAGTTCTCTGTCTTGGGGGTGGTCTCTTTTCTCAACTGGAGAACAAATTCAATAATCCAAACAGTATTTAAATTCCATTATTATTTTTGTAATTGGATTATTTAAAATCAATATCTTTGGATAGGACAGTCATATTTTCAGATCCATTATATCGAGGTTTTTAACGAGTTACCCTCTAGTAGTACAGCCTAATAGTACAATATGTGAAAATGTCCAGTAGTAGTTTCTTCGAAATTGGAAAACTTGATCATTCATATTCAAACAGGATACTCACCTCATTAGATGTGGATTCTTTCTTTGTAATTTAAGATATTTCAAAAGGGGAAATTAACTTCTATTCATTTAGAAATTTGATATATCCAACTATACATAGATTCAACTTCATAATGTAATTCATTTGTAAGGGTTGTCCAAAAATATATATATTTTTTCATATCTGAAAATGTATTGTTTTGTATATGCCTAGCATATGGGTTCATTTATAATAATAGTGGCAAATTTAACCATGATGTCAAAGCTTGTAGCCAAAAAAAATATCTACCACATTGAGGAAACAAGCAGCAACTCATAGGTTGATATTTTGCTTATATATGATATTAATTAAGGATGTAAAAAGACATTTTTAAAAGGTAACTGTAAACAGCTAAAAATCTTAGGAGTTACGTGATTACATGTGCTGTGGGCTCTTCAGAATAAAGCTTAACTTTATACTGCAGATCCTGCAGCAAAGCCTCCCCAGGAGCGGGACTGCCAACCCTTGCCAGCCCCATTCCCAGGAACAGTGAAGTTGCCTCCCCGGGAGCAGGTCCAGCAGGAGCTGCTTACTCTCCCTCTGTGGGAGGCTTTGCTGCTGCAGTGGGGCTGGCAAGGACAGGTGGGAAGCTGCTCCAGTCCTTAACGGTTAACTGAAACCCATTAATATTAATACAGACAGAATAGACAAAATAAATGGTTTATATAGCTCAGACTACCTTCAGATGCAAAGAGAAGACAGCAACACAAAAACAAACAGGAAATGGAATGCCAAATAGATAACAAGACATCAGTAAATACACTAGGCTACAAAAAAAAAATTTCTGAACACTATTCAGGTGTAGAAAGTGAATTAAATCCAATCAAATTCTAATTAAAAATTATACTAAGGAATGGACATAAAGCCACTAAGAAAATATAAATTATGAGCAGCATTCCAACAAAACCTACACAGGCTGAAATTTCAGTTAGTACAGAGAAGACACTTTTTTTCAGCTAAAACAAGTGCATACATGAACCTAGCAGCACTAAGTCTGGGACGCATGATTTCTACAATAGACACAAGCTGAACAAAAACAACAACAACAAAACAATAAACAAAACTGTGGCATCCCTGCAGAAAAGTAAAGAAAAGATTAACAGGATATTTTAAGGACTGAGATGTCCTCTGGGTTTGCTATAGCTGGAAGTAAAACAATTCAGCAAGTACAGTTCTTGAACTTTATAATACATTTACTTTAGCTATTTTGCCTCTATTAATGTAAAATTTCAGCCTGTGTAGATTTCCTTGGTTTTCTCATCATCATCATTTACATTTTTCTAATGGTACTCATTGCATTAAGAGAAAGAATATTGGTAATTATAAAGTAAATACCAATGTTTCCTTCTTATTTTAAAGTTACAGATCCCACAGGTTGAATAAGAGACATGATATCTATTAAGAAGCTGGGCAAATTGTGCATTTGCATATATCCAAAGAACTTATGCAAATCAATAAAAAAGCCTCATTACCAAATGTTTACAACTGAAAAAATATTACTTGATTCACAAAGCACAAACTGTTCTCAGTACTTGATGTCAAAGGTAGTTGTTGGAAAATGCTAGAGAGTAAGGAAAGCAGCTACTTCATCACATTTCAGATTTCACAGTTAGGTAGGGATGGTTGAGAATTTAATTTGGGTGCAGAGATTATCAGTGAAAGAATATCCAACATTACCAGCAAGATGTGCTGTTGGGACTCACAGGTATGATAGTCATAAGTGACAACATTCTGGTGAATGGCTGCAAAGACAATGTGGTGGAAGGTGTGACAGATCATAAGCATGACCTCATCTGTCTGCTAGAAAGAGCCAGGAAAGATGAATCTAAAGTAGAATAAAAACAAGATTAAATTGTGCTTGTCCATAATACCATACATGGGACAATTGCTAACCTCTGAAAGGGTGCAACTTAACTATGGAAAGGTGAAAGGAATGAAAGAGATGCCTACAACTAAAGATATCACATCAGTTCAGAAACTATTAGGATTTGTAAACTATCTGACAAGATAACTTCCAAACCTGTCAGATGTGTGTGAACTCCTGAGGTGACAATTGGACAAAGGTGCAGAATGGATGTGGTTACCTCAATATGACATAGCTGTCTTGTATCAAGCAGCTGTTGACTAACTATCCTGTCCTGAAATGCTATGATGGGAGTGATGAGCAGCCATACAACATACTGCCAGTAAGACAGGACTTGGATCATCACTTAAGGTTGTGATTCTCACAGAAGTCATGGATTTTGTGACCTCCATGACTTTTTCAGAGGCTGGTGTGGCTGACACCATGGCTTCCTGAACAGCTAGCCACAGTTGGTTGGGAGCCCTGTGGCCAACTATACCAACTGTGGCTATAGTGATGTGAGGCCAGTTTCTTGGGTGGTACACTGGGCCCACTATAGTGGCTGCTGCTCAGGAGGCAACTGGCTCCAGGGGCTGCCTGAATAACAGTTGGTCCTATAGACTGCCTGAGCATTGGTCCTGGGGACAGCCCTGGTGAGCATATAAGCAGCAGTCTCAGGTGGCCCCCACAGCCATCTGCTTAGGCAGCTCTGGGCAGCTGGTTCCAGGACTTCTTAAGCAGTAGCCAGTGCAGATGGCTCTGGGAGGTGCCAAAGCAGCAGTCTTGGCAACACCCTGAGCATCAACGGTTCAGGGTGGGGGTGGGGAATAGTAGTCCCAAGCTGTGCAGAGTCCCTTGGGAGTAGCATCCAGAGGTAGTCAGCTACCAGCACTGGGACAGAGACCCCAGAAGTAAAAAGGCTCCAGAAGCAGAGATTTAATTAGGGGTATTTTTGGTAAAAAGTCTTGGACAGGTCATGGGCCATGAATTTTTATTCATTGCCTGTAACCTGTCCATGACATTTACCAAAAAATCCTATGGTTAAATCTTAGTCTTAAGCATCACTGCCATAAAAGGGACTGCTAGCAGTCTTCATAAAAAGGTTACAGTGGAACAATGAGAGGGAAAGAAACAGGAATGTCTTTCACAGTGTTAGAGAAACAAGGTGAGTGAGGTATTATCTTTTATTGAACCAACATCTTTTGGTGAGAGAGACAAGTTTTTGAGCTACACAGAGGTCTTCCTCTGGTCTGGGAAAGGAACACAGAGTGCTAGTACGCTCCAGAATCCTGGGACAGACATGGTTACAACAACATTGCATAGTGCTCACTTGTGAAAAGTTCAACCGGTAAGTTCAAGAATGGGAAATTTTTCAATAGAAAGTGACCATAAATCAGAAAGGAACAGTTTTTTTTTAAAAATGACAGCTAGTGGCCCCAAAAGAACTTCAGTGTATGCTATTGAAAACAAAGTGCTGCAAATTGGATGTACATTTCAAGAAAAAGACAGAGATGTGCATAACTGACTTTTTATTCAGAGCAGCCTTGCATCATGAAAATAAAGAACCTAGAGAAGAATATGATAGCCACAACCTGGTAGAAATATAGAAAATGCAGAACAACATACACACAGAAAAATCAACTAAACCAGTTATGTGCCAGTTTCAAGGCAAGCGCTAGAAAAAAAATCTGCTGAGGTATATATTTAAGTGCAAAAATTCATCATTCTGTCAGGATGGCTAGAAACTCGTGGAGATGCCGCAGTTGCCTCCCAAGAATATTGGAACTATCCAGAGAGTGTGAACATCCAAAATAGCTTCATATATAAAGGTAAATAAATTATAATATCTAGATTATTCAGAACAGAAATTCTCTTGAATATATCAGAACCATTATTGAATAGAAACATGTATCTAGAAAGTCAGAGATACATTATACTGGTCAAATATGATCCTGGATACCTGAAACTAGTTATGATACACATGGGGAATGCAAGCAGCAGAAAGAGACAGGGATATTGTCCATTTTCACTATCAGACCTTGAAGCAAAATAGGAACAGACCTTTTCACTACAGACCACACAAACTACCTCATTATTGCAGGCTACTATTCAGACTTCTGGGAATGAGGCCAACTGTCAGGCACTACTGCTGGTCACATCACAGACAAAGCGGTGAAACATTTCATCATGCCTGGCATCCTAAACAGTGTAGTTTCAGAGAACAGACCCCAATTCACTTACACTGAGTTTGTGCAATTTACCTGGGCATGGGAATTTAGTCGTATCACATCATCATCCTACCACAGAGAGTCAATCCAAATTGGTAGCTTAAAATTTCCTAGGGTCTATTAAAGAAAGCTGTAAAAAGCATCACAAATATATGAATGGCCATCCTTGAGTAGATAAGCACTCCCACACAACGCATTAATTATCAGCCCAGAGCAATACTTCATGTTTCCCTGCATTCTAAGAACCTCTAGCCCAGCATACTGACAGTGGTGGAAGAAGTAATAGATAAAAAGGAAGACAGACCTAGGAAGAAAGACCCGCAAAGACTAACTAGAGTTTACTACACCTGACAAAAAAAAAAAATACCTCCCAGAGCTACAAATAGGAGATGTTATCAGCATCAGACTATTTTCTCATGGTAAGTCATGTACTTGGAGGCAAGCAGTATGTATCGGACAGATAGACCCTGCTTCATATAAGTTATGTAACAATAAATGGGTGTGTATTCACCAAAATTACAAATGCACTCACCTGTAAGAACACAGAAAAAACCCCAAGAATGTGGAAGATGACAAAATGTGCATTTTACTGAGACTTGATCAGGAGGCTACAGAAGGAGGAGAGTCTCAAAAATACCACACCAGCAGAATACCACACCAGCAGAACCAAGTGCAAGGTAGTCTCCTGTTGCTATAAAACAACTAATACATTAAGTAACACTTTTCTCAAACACAGAGGAAAATACCTTGGTTGCCAAGCAAGTAAGGAGTTGATTATCTTAAAAAAAGTTCTCGCAAGTTTTATATGTATGATGCTGTGGCCTTTATGTAGGTATTCTAGGAATGTTAAATATATTATGGTATTCAGAGTTAATCTTGTTATTTCCAACGAATATGACAAAACGAGATTAGGATAAATAACTTCTCTCCCTATAAGGCGCTATTGTATGATTGCATATAGGAACTTGGAGAACTTTTAGGAGGTGCTTGATGAGAGAGAACAGCTTCTGTGGGGAAGAGAATAAAGCCTGAACATTGCACTATTTTGCTTTATTTCTTTTTATGCTTAAACACTGAAAAACAACTTGTATCAGTTCTCTCATTGTGATATTTACAATAGTACCATAATATTGCATGATAGGTGTTGATAGGAAGAGTATCTCTAATCCCTCTTCTGTTGACTAGAACTCTAGCTATAACCAAGGGGTATGCATGTCTACTAGGCCAAATTATGAGAGGCATTGAATACCTACAACTGCTTGAGACAGACATAAATAAGAGTTGTAATTGCTCAGCATTTCTTAGGAATTACATCATTGTTTAGAGGAAGTGTTACTGAAGTTTAAATTACTGGGGTTATGGTCAAACTTCAAAATATAAGGAGGTTCAGTTCATATAGTCCTATCTGGTTCAAAAGTTCAGATACTTAAAGAATTATTATTCAAATTATCCTGACCTCTTGAGTCTTGGGTATATATCAAGGGTAAAATACACTAATTATGGAATAATATTGGGCAATAAGAATCTATCAGGAAGTGCAGGATAGAGAACCATGTTTGCTGAATTATGGAGAGGAATAGCTTAATTAAGGACAGGTCTACAGTGGTGGAAAACAAATTGATGCAAGATACACAACTCCAGCTATATGAATTATGCAGCTGGAGATGAGGTACCTTGCATTGATTTTTTGGGGTTGCCCCATAGTGGGTGTGAACTGGAGAAACTTTCTCATCAACTTTCTTTCCTCCTGCATCTGCAAGGCATTCCAGAAGTGACAATTTCCCCCATTTCACCTTGGCCAATCTGGCCATGAGGGGAAAAATTTCTTCCCAGCCCCCTGAGAGAGAAATTACTTGTGCAATGACCACACTAGATCCCAATAGCCCTCTATTTTGCCGTTTCCATGGGTGGGAGAGGCAAGCTGCTCTGCCTGGGTCATGTAAAAGAGGATTTCTCTTGCCTGGCATCGACCTATATAGTATCCCTTACTTCTGGTTAATCAGGAACAGGGCTAGGTCAGCATCCCTATAGCTGCTCGTAAAATTTGCTCCGTGCCTCTCTAATAATTTAAGGAGGTACAAGCCTTCCTCCAAAAAATGAGAAACTGTCCCCCACCTCTCACTTAATGTGTGGTGTGGTCATTATTATGACATAGGAGGTGGTAAATAAGTTCCTCAAGGTTTTGGAAAGTATGGCATTAAAATACTGACAGCCATAAACTCTATCAGCTGATAAAGCTGCTATAGCCTACCAGGAATGAATATCTGACAATCTGATTAATTACTTTCACAATATGAACAAATGATTTATTCATTGGCTCTGAACCACCCCTTCCTATATACTGTGCTTCACTGGCAGTCTAGCCTTAAGCAGTGTTAAAGAGAAGCAACCAACAGTCCAGTAGGGAACCTAGACCAGTATTATAGAACTTGCCTAATTCTCTGGTTGTTTTCCCTCAAGGCCAGCATCTCCAGTCTTATCTGATTAGAACTCCAACCAGCTAATTCACATTCTAGCCATCATAAAATGGGACCACAAACACCATATTGCCCTTGTAGCAATACAGTGAGGCAGATGCCATGGTTGCCCTTTGTTAGGAGAGGGACACAACACACTAGGACTGAGACATACAGGAGTATTAATTCAAACATTTATTTGGACTAAAAGCATACCTCATGATTTCAATTACTGTTAAAGCAATGAATGACAGATATATATAGGGAAAAAAAACTGTCCAATTAACTTCTCCTGGGACATAGGATGCCTTTCTCTTAAAAGGTTCCACTCTAGTGTAAGTGCATTCCTATCCTGTCCCACCTCACTTTCCATGACTTTGATGTATGAAATTTCTAACACCTTTGACTGTCAGAGTAAATCTTAATGGGCACTCAGTTGTTATGTTCAGGAGAGGCAAAAAATTAGAGCCCTCTTTTTCCACTGCCATCTCCCTTTGAAGTGATGGAAGTAAAATGCAATGGTTGCAGGGTTTTTGTACTTGCTGGATCAAAAAAAAAAAAAAAAAAGCTACTTCTGTTGAGCTCTTTTATTTTCTGAAAACATTTTTTTCCTTTCTAAATATTAGTATTTGTGGTAAATCTGTTTGATTTTTCTATGCTGTATTTTCTTTGAGATACAGTTTGAGCTATAATTTCAACTGTATCCATCAGTTATCATCAGATCCTTTATTTATCTACAGGTCTTATTTTGGCTATTACTTTATATCATAGGAAAAGCATGGTAGATAAATGTACCACACATCCTAATATAACAAGCTGTTGGAAAAGGGCTCTGCCATGTTGTGCTCAGACTTTCCCATTCTATATGAATATAAATTACACAAGACAAAAATATATGAAAATGTTATTCAGTTACTCTATACTTAATGATCAGATAACCAAACTAGATTTAGAGCCAAAGTCTGTAGTATTAACATCAATTGAAGTTTTGTGTCCTTAAGCAATATACACTGGATACCATAAAGATCATGATATAATTTGTTGTAACTGAATCATGGCAGATATTCTACAAGTATAACATAAAATAGTAACATTTTCTAAGCTGTTTTTATTATTTTTTTCCTGATGGCTACATTCTCAAATTAAATATATTTATTTATGCTGTGGTAGTGCCAACAGGAATTAGAGTTCCCTTGCACTAGATATTATATATGTGCAAAGGGCCAAATCATGTCTTTTGATCCCCTTGTATGTAGGATAGTAAGGGGATAGTGTGGATTTTCGATGAAGTTTTATTCTCTCCTCTTATTTAATATAGGTAGGTTTTGCTCCTTATTTAGTCCTCAATATTAAATAGTATTAACATGTAATTCATGTTACTCTTATTATGAAGCTGTAATAAAAAGAAGACATTATTATATGGAAAAGTTGTACCCTTTACAATGGCTTGTAAAGATAGAAATATACATTGTGGCAATCACATTATGCAATAAGTTTAAGAGAAATTTTGTCTGACTTTGACAAAAATGAACTGAGTAGCAAATAAGAACTGCAGACATTATACCTCTGGGATTTTAGGCAAAGCATGTCCTAAAAGCTGCATTTCTTCTTCAATTTACATTTTAAGTGCTCATCAAGGTAAGCGGCAATGAAGTCAGAAGACTGAACATGTCATAATTTTCTCTTCTTTTGAACCAGTACAAAGAAAAACCCCTCCAAGGTCAGATAATTTTTTAAAATTGTAAGGGTTCTATTCTGTCACCCCACATGAGGCCAAAATTTATACAGTTTAGATGGAAGAGTGGTAGAATGTGACTTTCCTCTCTGTCTAATTTGAAATTACTATTCTGTAGCCTACATTTTCATTGTATGTTAGGACTTTCCTTCAGTGCACAAGGAAGGCACAGGTCCAAAAATGCATGTCCAGTTTTAGTATGTATAACTGTTAATTTCAAGGTCAGTATCGACTATAGGTCAACTACTAACTACTGTGTATTTTCAGACATTTTCACCATTTATACTGGATACCAATAAGCTTTAAAAGTCAAGTTTTCTTGTCTCAACATATTCTTTTCTAAATGTTCTAACTGTTTTTCTCCACCATTGTTACTGGACATAATGGAAGGAAAACACCATTCTTTCTGTATACTTGAACTGAAAAATTCTAAAGAAATGTTAGCCAATATTCCATACTCCAGGGCTCTTTCAACTTTTCAGCACCAAAAATCCACAGGGAATATTTGGTTTTCCTCTGCATTCGCATGGTGTAGTAGCATCCATACTCAACTTTGAATTACCATGTATGTTCTATTCCAAACACAGAGACAAACTTCTTGTGCCTGTTTACTTATGCAAGAGCATCCCTCTGTAATCTAATGCTGGTCTTTAAAGGGTGGGCAAGGGTCTCAGCTGTAGTCTCCAAATGGGTCACATGACTGCAAACTGGAAGCATGGACTGCTGAAATTATAGGATGGGCAACATTCCTCCAGGAAGAGGAGTAGGGATGTGTTAGGAAATCTTAAAGGAGCAGTTGTAGTGGCTTGCTGGTGGGAGCTCTCTAGGGAAGCATATTTTGAACTAAGACAGGTGAGGTGGGGACTGTGCTAAGAGGAAATGAAAGCTGGGAGGGGTTTGGTGAAGGTCATAAATAAAGAGTAGCAAGCGGAAATAAAGAGGAACAGCTTGTACTTTGGGGAAAACAATTGTTTCACTACATATAGCCCCAGGACTGGTGCCTCAGTGAGGAGCAGACTTGAATTCCTGGCAAATCATCTTGGTCAACACCTCTAGAGGAAACAGTCCTTGCTTTCATGACTTGAAGTAGTATAGCTGAAAGTAGAATAATACAGTCATCAGCATAGAGGAGTAGCAGTATTGCCAATAGAATGGACATAATTATGTAGGATAACCACTATTCCCCAACTTGTTTACCTTTTAAGCTTAGTTGAGTTTCTATATAACGAGTAAAAGGTAAATGCTAGTCCAGACTTTCTAAATATAGTACATGTTTTTAGACTTAGGGCTCTCTTCTGCCTTTGTGTAATTACTCATGTAATTTTGTTCTTACCACATAGCTACACATTGGCAGCATAGGTACATGAGCTTCATGATGCTAAGAGTTAAAGCGAATAGTAAGTCAGCTTGCATATAAAGATCAATTTTATAAATAGAAGACTTGCATAGATCTCAGCCCTCTTTTTTTTTTTTTACTGTGTCATCTGTGGAGATGGTAGTTTCAGTATATAGCATACCTCTGAAATGCACGGTCCTATAAGAAACACTATGCATTCTTATAAGAACTGTAAGTATGGTTTTATAGATCCTTTCTGGATAAATCTTATCTTGTTCTTACGAAGTTATAAGTTCCTTGTAATTAAACCTTGATTGTTTATAAGCAGTTTTATTTTCCTCTTCCTATATGCCATCATTTAATATCACTGGGAGTTACACATGTATAGAAGGAGGAGCAGGGGTCCCAGAACATTCCTGATGGCAAATAATAAGCACTCAAAGATGAAGGTATCTGATGCACAAATGCTTTTCCCCACTGTTCATCTTAGATAGTGTCATGGGGTGGGACGCCCAGCCCCATGGGAGGCAGGGCAGGGAGCCTCTTAGGTCCTGTCTGGGTTGCTCCACCCCATAATTGTTCCATAGGACCACTGTCAGAGGGGCAGTAAGGCCCAGTGGCCCAACCATTAATGACCCCAGTCAGTGGGGCAGTAAGACCCAGTGACCAAGTCAGTAATGACCCTAGTCAGCGGTGCAGTAAGCCCAGTAGCCAAGTCAGTGTAGTTGAGGCAACCCCTGTTTTGGGAGTCAGTGGAGGTGGGGGAAAGGGGACCTGAGCCCTCCCTCTCCACCAGGTCCTAGCTCAGGGCCCTGTCAGTGGTGGGTGTGTCCCACCACTAACTCAGTGGGAAATCTGCCTGAAACATGCTGAGCATGGGGTCCTTCTTGCTCTCTGTCCTGGGCTACTTCCTACCCTGTCTGATGGCCGGCATCTTCCCCACCTGCATCCTCTGGACTAGTCGCTCCCCCCCGTCAGTCCCTGCTGGCGGGCCTCCATCCCAACGTCTGCCTACTGCAGTAGCTGCTGCCATGTCTGCTGCTGCTATGGCTGCAGTGGTGGCAGTGGCTGTGGCTCTTGGGCTCTGGCAGGAGCTCCTTCCTCTTCCATGGTTTTCCCTGACTGAGTTCCTCCCCTTTCTTTTATATTGAGCCTGCAGATGGAGCATGCCCAGCAAGGCTGTGGGGAGAGGCCCTCTCAGCTAAGCAGGCCTGGTTATCACCTCCCGGGCCAGTGCAGGGTTGGTTCACTCTATCACATGTAGCTGGACTGGGAGGTGGAGAGTTCCAGATGATAAAGACGGGGAGAATACAGTCCCACTCAGCAGATGCAGTAGCTGCTGTACTGAGTAGTGGTGGATCCTCTAGTCTTATCTGCTCCTCACTGATCTCTGCTATATAAGAAACTAGAGTTCAGTGAAGCTTATCTTCAGAAAGGAGAGGAGTAGCTCCCCCTGCATGGTAAACACACTCTGTCTTTTCTTTGTGCAGTGAAACAATCCCTGTTCCTATATTATTTTGCAAAGGTTAGATAGTTTAGAATTTGCTTTGGAAGAAACAATAATTAATCAATGGCTGATTGATAGAAGAGTTTCACAATCAGATGTAATTTTGGTATGTCAGTGGATGATTTTTAGTATCTTGTAGAGGAATACTACATGAGATGTATATATGGGATGTCAATAGACACTTACAAATGCTGCAGACTGCTCTATAGAAGACATTTTAAAAAATATAATACACGATGTAGGCTGCCAATACCATTGGGAGCTACATGAACCCTAAAATGTACCAATTCCAGTGACAGATATATTGATTTTATCTTGATTGTTATAGAATATCATGTTAAATAAGAAGATTGGTGTTGTGTATGTGAGGTGCTTGATTAATACAGGTTGAACATAAAAAGTACCTACATAGAATTTTCTGGAAACCTTATATAAATTATCTTTCCAGCTGTATTTTTGCTTCCATAAGTACCAAGAAACAAGAGAGATGTTGATTACTGTAGCTGAAGCAATATGAATTGAATGCATGGCATTTGCTTCAGTTGCTCACTAGGTCAAATAAGTTAGTTTAAAAAAAGATAAAACACACTAATGTTGGCATTCTACCAAATACATGAGTTCTCAGGCTTACAACTATCAACAGAAAGTGAGGAAAACCGAATTAGCAGAGAATGTTAATTTTTTTCTTAAGAACAGACTTCACATTTTCTCAGAAGCAGTTGTGACATGAACTTTCTATGACTTTCCAGTAACTCCTGGAAGTCTCTTTTGTATAAATCTGATACAGAAGGACATTCCAGAGCTAGAAGTAAGTGCATTAGCTTGGATTCTCCCTTTTTCATGAACATAAAGTTCTTATTTTAATCCTAATGAATCACAAGATTTCAGAAATCTGTCACTGATATGGGACAGAGGCTATGCCTACACAACACTTCTTTTTTGGAAAAAGGTACGCAAATTTTGCTCTGCAATTTGCATACCTTTTTCTGGTTGTTTTTTCGGAAGAGGCTTTTCTGAAATTTGGCCCGTCTATACTGGGCCAAATTTTGGAAAAAACTCCTCTTTAGGAAGAGCCCTTCTTCCTTGTGAAACAAGCTTTACAGGGCTTCCGAAAGAGTGCGTCTGCTCCTCTGCAAAAAATGTCGGAGATGCGTTCCCTGACAAGTTTCCATCAAACTCTGTAGTGTAGACATAGCCTGAATGATATGAGTCCAAGACCTCCAAAAACAGTGCAGTTTTGATAGGGAAATTCTATATCGGTATGAGGACCAGAAGCAAACGTTTGTGTAATATGTTGATTTAAAAAAATGAAAGAGTGCTTTGTAGCTGCTCAGAGATTTGGAATGTTAGAATGAGTCCAGAGTGATGGAGTAATGGGTAGAATTCAGGTTAGGCCATCAGTGGTGCATAATCTATGAAATTTGGAGTATTGATCTCACTATCCCATATATTTATTTTTATTTTTAAATTTAACAGTCTGTTTGCTTAAAGAGCAAACTTCATCTGCATGAATATGGGCATAAATAGCCTGAAATTGAGTAACTGGTGTAATTCTATCAGTCAACTCTCCTAACCCTAGAATAGCAGGTTGCTACATCAATGAAGGATTCTCTATGAAGTATCTAAAGAGGAGAAGTCATCCCCTTATGATTTCTGCATAATCCAAAGCAATGTCCATGAACTGGGCTTTGAACAAGGAGAAGATCTGGATTTAAACTTTAACTCTCTCAGGTTTAAGTGTATCATAAAAAGTTACGCTGGGTTTGTCAAATGATTGCATTTGCACTGAGCTGTTGACAAATTGACCATTACCTGTGCAAACAAGAATAGCTATTGAGCGGTTTCAGCACCTGACGTTAGAGATGCTACTTCAAAATACTGTGAAATAAATTATCACTGTGTTATTAACTATCTTTCAAAGTGTCCTCTGTGATGTTCACACTTTTAAATGTTATTTATGATAACAAATGGCTAAATATGAAGTTAAAAAGAAATCTCGACATTTTAAAATTATTTCTAAAGGTGAAATGCAGTAACTAAATACCGTAAGATTTGATAGAAATTTATTAAGTACAGGTCCTTGAACATCAAGTTTTAACTCATGAAATTCACCTAACTAAATTTTAGTTACCTTTTTGGATTTCTTTTGAAAGAGGCTCAAGATTGATTTTAAATCTTTAGAAACTTTATTCTTGAACCACCCCTTTTGTGAGTTAGTTATTATTGAAAACAAGTTGAACCTCTGTAGTCATGGACTCTCTGGTCCAGCAACATTCATGAACCATGAATGTTGCTGGATCAGAGAGCCTCAACCGCAGAGCTTGCCAGTAGCTGGAAACAGAGCTGCTCTAGCAGGCGGGCAGCTCACAAGGTCAACAGCCAGGAGCGGAGCCCAGCAGGTGGGATGGCAGCCCAAGTAGAATGAGCAGCTGGGGCAGGAAGCACCTGCAGCTGGAGTGGAGCCAGCAGCGGGGGGTTGGGGCAGGAAGGAAGAATCAGATGAGGGAGAAGGGGGAGCAGAGATCCTCCAGCCAGAGCAGGACCAGCAGCCGGGAGCAGAGGGACCTGGCAGGCAGGCTGGGGACAACGTGCTGGCCAGGTCCATCAGCTAGGAAAGGAGCCCCAAGGAGCCTGGAGGCCTGGTCCAGCGAACTCCCTTGTTTGGGACTGCTCAAGTCCCAAGAATGCCAGACTAGTGTGGTCCTACCTTTATTTAGATGGCAGCAGTTTTCAAAATGTTTTTAGTGTTTTCTAAACACTAAGCAAGATGATTTGTTTCAATTGCAGAAACAAACCCAGAATGGAAATTGCAAGTTTTTTTAGTTATTTGGAATACTTTTGAAATCTGTAGTTTCAGCAGTGGGCTTTCCATCCTTTTCAGCAGATCATGTTGTATTATTTATTATAATTTCTATTGTAGTATATACATAGTGCATGATATAGCTTTTATAGGTAGCTGATAATAGAGACTTTCAGACTAAAATCCTTGTTCCTGTACCAAGCCCCAGTAACTAGACTTGGCAAAGGAGAGTTCCTGAAAGACTGAAATTGCTTAAATCCTTTCCCCCAGATTGAAGCAATTTAAGCAAACTACTGTTTGTTTTCAGATCAAATTTGTTCATTTCTTATTTTATTTTGTTTTCCAATTCTTATAGCCAAAAGCATTAGCTAGATTCTATCCAAATTTGCTATGAGTCTTGGTGCCCCAAAAATGCATTTTTCAGCAAATTTCCTATTCACAAAATAAATGCCTGGGTCTACACAATTCGGACAAAGGCTATATGAAAGGAAGCATTATCTTAATTATATCAATGGGGAACTGAGGCACACAGAAAGATGAATTGATTTGCCCATGGAACACACAAACTGAATCTGAATCTCTTGAGCCCTAGTTTAACCCTCCTAATCAATGAATCATCCTTCATGTGTGTGTTCCAAAACAAAACAAAACAAAAACCCTTTCTTCCTTGACAGATGCATACAAAGTAGCAGCACTGCATTTGCAAACACAAAACAATAGAAAGGTTTTGTTTTTCTGACATATTTCTCACCTTAAGCTAATGGATTGTGTCTGAGCTGAAGGGCAGCGGTTAAGGAGTATGTCTTAGTTTATAGGTGTTACAGTTTCTACACCAGCCTAACCAAGATCAAGTTTTGTATTCTTATAGATACACAGTAGAACAAGACAAAGATACAAACAATATCTTGTATGCTTGTGTACATCCCCTTTAATTCTGGGTGATGACTAGGGAAGTACCTGTTCACAGGATATTTTGTATATTTAAAGTTATATTTTCACCATCTCATACTTTAGGGAAAATAGACATATAAAAGGAAAAGTTTTAACAAAATTAAGCAAACAATTAAATAAACATATAAACCCTTCTTAATCTATAATCTTCCTGTGTGTGACGTCTTGAAGATAGACTGTCCAGGTTTCTGACTGAGGCCCTAATTCTATGTTTTATTATGGCTTCTTTATGCCTCCTCTGCTAGGCCACAAAGTCAGTAGAATTAGCGATTAGAGAATATCATCCTGGGGAATTCTCCTGGTGGGCTAGCGCTAGTGGAATAGCCCTGTAACACAATTTACAGTGCCAAGGAACACGTGTTGGGAATCAGAAGGTGTATGGCAGTACTATGCTATATGTGGTCCAGACTAGATGATCTATACTATTTTTTTTGGCTGTTGTTGCATACCACCAGCTTTAGAATAGCTCCTATGGCTGGACTCTGACAGGTCCCACAATCTTTGTTTCCTCACACCCTTCCTAAGTTATGCTAACTGAGCATACCCACAGCTCACCTGGGTTTTTTGAAATAATCAAAGAAGAGTTTTCTCTCAAAGACTCCAATCCAGTTTTCACACATTCCAGAACATACTGGAACAGGAGGTTGGGATTTTAGTCAGTAGAATAGAAATACACATCGAGTGCAGACATCCTTAATGAAACTCATAAAATTTGTGCTTCAGTATCTCGATTTAAGAAGCTCTTCAGCATTTTGGGGCAAAAATAGGGTATTTGGTCACATGGACAATGCCTTGCATACACCTTATGTTTGCATATCCTGTATGATAACTAGAATAGTGAATATGTACTGAGATGGTATCCTATTAGCATCTATTCTAATTTACTAATGGAATTTGAGAATTTAAGGTTTTATTAGATTATTTTTAACTAAATGATTTATTAAGATCTGTCATTAATCTTTTACTTTTTTTATTTTGACAGGCACAAACCAGTAAGGATGTTTATGTGGTGGTCAGCTGTTTTATTTCTTGGATGCATTTTGTTGGGAGCAGAAGGGAGGCCAGCCAAGGAAGGATATGACTTTAAACCCTATCAGCCTCTAGTAAGATTACGCCACAAGGTACTGATTATTTTCTAACGTTCTTTGCTTTTTCATAGATAAGGAATAACTTACTTATTAGATTTTTATTTTATCAAAGTAACCATTTAGAAAGAAACCTTCCAATAATAAAATCTGCAGAACATTGCCATGATTGAACAGTGTAAAGAGATGTTTTGCAACTCTCCAAAACAGCCTTAAATCTAGTTTCCATAGTCACAAGATAACTCCCCTTGCATAGGGTGATTCTGTAGTGATACAGAATAATCACAGCATCTCCTAAACTGCTCCTCACTGGGCTGCCAGTGTAGGTGGATGGTCACTGAAAGATGTATTTGGCTGCTATAAAGGTCCCTGGCATAGACTAAAACAACCATTAAATTGCTTTAAATTATGTCCGAGACAGAAGCAGCACCTTGGAGAGCTTTAGAATCTGGGCATGGGGCCACAACGGTGACTTAAAACTTTTCCACATACTTGTAAACTTATGGCAGGTTCACTTTAGCTGGAGAATCAGGGCCATTATCTGTATTAAATATCTTAAGTATTTTGAAACCATCAAAGTAGGTTGATGTTAACATTTCAAGGTGTTTTAGTTTAATTTCTTTCTAATAGTTTACAACATATCAAAACTGTTTCCAAATAGTTGTAAGTTTGTAAAGACGAGCCCAAATCCTGAAGTTTTCACTCGGTCTGTGTTCAAGTAAAACCACTGAATTCTTGCCTAATTATTCTGAGAGATTTGTCTATGAATGTACATTATTTATGTAAGTACAGTAAATTTCTTACAGATGGAATATAAAATATATAAACACTTTATTATAGTATAATTACAAAGAAATGCTATAGTATGAATCCTCACTGTATTATCCAATGTTCTTGGATCCTTGAGGCCCCAGTCCTGTAAACACTCTTACAAGAGCTTAATTTTAAGTGGGTAAGTAGACTAGTCGGAAGGATCAGGGTCTTAGACTTTACCCATTAGTTCAGTTCTATTTATGCAACTTTAGAGCAGCATATCCTACCATAGTAGCAAGGAGAAGAAAGTAAAATGAGAAAACAGTATACTGAAACTGAGAAGAAACAAAAACAGACAGGAAGGGTGACCATGAAAACACTGAAAATACAGACATTATAGTTGAAAAGGGGAGGAGGGAGAAGAAGGAAAGAGATGAAAGCAGAGAAAGACAGAAGCAGGAGATAAGAAACAACTAAGTATATTTTTTTTAATGTACGTGATCTCTAGTTAATACATCTTAGGTTACGGTGAGGCTGTTTGTAGTGGTGTTGGTGGAGCAGTGTTGCTATTTCTCTTCTAGTTCTTAGCTATTTTAAGCTAGGAACAAAATATGATACAGATTACAAATGTAGACTGTGGAAATTAATATAGATTAAAAATAGATTATTTTCTCTTGTCTCTAAACCATCATTGTTTTGTTTTATTTATTCAATTCTATTAAAAGGTCTCTGATATTATACCCAGGTTTTTTTGCAGTTAGTTGTGAGAATGTATCAGGCTGGCAGTGGTTTCCTAAACACGTTCCCTCTGCTAAGTGTTGGTACTTCTGGGAAGGGTTTAAATGAGTCCTGTTGACTCACTGAGTGAGATGACTTGCCATCACCATCTGGCTACAAAGGAAATAGGATTCTCTCTTGGAGAGAAGAAAGATATAGACTGTGGCCTAAACATTTCTAAGAGGAAAAAATCCTCTTAGAAATCAAACCTGGTAGAAGTTGTGAGCTAGTGTGTTTTACTTTATTGTTGTAAAGCCAAACCCCTGGAATTAAAGCAGGTGGACTTTTTTTATAAGGCAGGTTGCTAAAGACTCCTGCTTACAGAGTGCTATCAATGATTGCTAGTTCAGGAAATGATTTTCCTGTACCATGAACATTTACAAGATTTCAAAAAAAATTTCCATTCCATGTTGGTGAGAAACCACGTTTGTTCAAAAGTTTTTGATGAACTCCCAGAGAAAGAGACTTCAGAATTGCCTGCTGGTTCGGTAACTCATGGTAATATGGAAGAAGCTTCCTGATCGAGATCCAAGACATGAATCTGAATGTTCCACATTTCAGGTGCTCTGGGTTGTCACCCTCTTTCTCTCTCTCTCTGGTTTTGACCAAAATTCTATCCTGGACTTTTCTTACCAAAGACTCATCAAAATTGGTACATTCCCATGAAAAGTTTTGATTTGATAAATTGGCATTTCCCAGAAAACAAAAACAAAGGCAACACAAACACCCCCTCTCCCTGCTTTGCATTCAATTCCATCATTATAGTTTCTGTCCAACTATAATGATGGAATTGAATGATTAACTTCTGATTTATGCAAGTGGAGTAACTTCTGAGTTACCCTAGTTCAAGGGAATCAGAATCCGATACACTATTCTTGAAAATAACTGTTAAAAAGTAGGACAGGAATGTTATGTTTTACAGCAGAAGTGATGGCACCTTCTGTTAGCATGTCTTGACATTTTTGTCTCTTTGGAAAAGATAACATTAAAAATTTTAAAAGATAAAATAAGAAAAGGTGGCTGGTGAAAATGAAGAGAACATAGGAGTGGAAGAAGAGTGTATGCAACTAAGAACTAACCAACAAAATCTGTGTTGATTATTTTTTTGATGATAAAAATTACCTAGCTTCCAATCTACTACAGGTTGGTCCTCCCTGGTCCAGCACCTTCAGAACCTAACTGGTCCCAAATGAGGATTTTTTCCAGACCAGGGTAGGTCATTGCAGGCTCCCTACTGGCAGCCACCTCCTCACTGCCCTCTCTACTGGGCTTTTTGGTTCCTCCCACAGCACAGCTGAGCCAAGCGCCAGCTCCTGGCACCCCCCTCTCTACTCCTAGCTGAGCCATGAGCCAGCTCCCACATCTCAGCTGAGCTGAGCTGCATGCCAGCTCCCTGCTCCCTACCCCTGCATCCCAGATGATCTGAGTGCCAGCGGGAATCTGAGCATTTTTCTGTCTCTAACAAGCATTTTATATTTTAAAAGTTTAAATAAATAGATTAAATTATGTAGTATTGTTTATTGCAAGTAGAAGATGGGCACAAGTATAGGAAGGTGTTGCTTACAATTGAGTAAGTAATATTTCTGAATGCTTTATGGCTGCATGGAGTGAAAACAAATGAGAATTCAAAGTTGCTGCAGTTCTGTACTGGGAAGTGTAACCAATTAGAGTCCAAGTCAGAGCAGTTTTAACTCTCAGATGGAAATAAAAGTATCCCATTTCTTCTTAGTTAACTTGAAATTATTAGCTTATCTGTGTGAGAAAATAGTTATGGTTTACATTATTTCTACAGTTAGCAAGTTCAGATATTCACAAAGGTTTTGTGTATTTTCATTTAAAAATGGATTATATGCCACTTTTATGCAGGATTTTTTTTTTTTGCTGAATTACACATAAGTATTAGAAAACTCAGGCAATTTCAAGGTTAATTTAAACCATATTTTGTGTGTGTGTGTGTGTGTGTGTGTGTGTATATAAAAACAGTGACCCACTTCTCTCTCTCTCTCTCTCTCTCTATATATATATATATGGCCAAAATCTGATATTAGTGTGGTTTGTGTGTATGAAATTTTGCCTATTGATTTCTGAAGGGAGATCACAGATAATTACAATGTCACAATGATACACACACAAACACGAAATAGCTAACCTGGAATGTTACAAGGGGAAAGCTATAGTTGCCTTTGAAAGCAGCAACATCCTTGCTAAAGATAATAAAAAAGAGAGGATTCCCTACTCTACTCATTTAGTAGGCTGAGTAAAAAAAAGAATTATAAACTAAATCAGTAAGTTTTTCAGATATCACTAGATAATGCTCAATGTGTGGATTTTCTAGAAATGCCATGCAAATTAGCCAACTGAAACCACATTACCCAGAAAAACAAATATAAACATGTAATATGTACTGCACTATGGCTTCTCTGTGTGGATCCTATAGTACTGTGGAAACAGTGGAACAGCAAACTAAATCAACACTGTTTTTCTTACTATGAGGACATTATAATTAGGAAGTGGGTCATTGTCAGCTTTTCTAGAAACACAAAGTGACTTCTGATGCCTCTTCTTTCATCTGTCTTTTTCTCCTGCTCCAAAGAACCTCTTTCTCTTACAAGGAAATAAACATACCACTTTTTCTTTCTCTCTCTCTTCCCCTGTCTGAAAAAGTGAAGCAATGCTACCCTAACCAGTGTGAGAGAGGCCTAGGGGTGGGGAATCAATGGTGAGCACTTGGGTTCTTTGATCTCTGTGGTAGCTGACAGAGGAAGTCAAGGCAGAAAGAAATCTACAGTGAAAACTAGAATTGAGATGTTTAATGTTACTCCAACTGGTATTGCTGGTCATTAACTCTCACTGTGATATTGCTAAACAAAAATGCCAGTTTTAGGTTTGTGATGCTAAGTCCATGATCAATGAATAATATAATTTCAGGTATCCATCATTTCATAGAAGTCATTTGCATTGAATTACTGAAAGCTCGTTGGGTGATAATGATAGACTGCTTTTGATACAGTTAATTCTGGTCAGGTGTTCAGCTCAATCTGAATTAAGGAGGAACCAGGAATAGAGGAGCTTTTTGTATCCAATCTGTAATTTAAGAGGTGCTTTCCACCATAACTGGATGGAATGCAGCGTATCTGCTGTGGGAGTCATGTGGTAGGGTTAAATTGGGACTGGATCTACTGTACCAATGATTTGCTAGGTAGCAAAGTCCCTGCATAGGTTTATAGGTTTCCTCCCCACGGTGGCATTGGAGCCTTTGTGGCTACCAATGCTTTTAGAACTTAATAGACATCTGATGACATCTTTTGAATCAGGTCAAGATTACTTCCTTACCATAATGACCATGGAACTATCACAGGTAGTAACTGTCTCATTTCACATAATTTGCCACACTCTTAATTTCATTTCTGGATTGGGATGGTAGGTTAGATAGCATTTTTAAAGGTGTCAGGGTCTGGATCATTGCCTTCATCAGTTTTGGGAAAAGAACAGACTGATTGGGGTGAGGGACTTGCGTTGATGGTCTACCCCAATGGTTATGGGAATTGGAGCTCTTTCAGAAGGCTGCAAGGGTCTATATTGTTTCTTCCAACAGATATTAATTTATCTATTTTAACTTTTATCTTCAGTCCTCAAAAGAGTAGTGTATGTTCTCTGGGTTTGTCTTCTCAGGTCACCTGGGTTTACACATTATCTGCACTAGATAAAATATGAGGAAAGATGCTTTTGACAACAGATGCTTCAGACTGATTGGAGAATAGCATTTATAAATATATGTTGAGACTGCAGAGAATTTATTCCTTCATGACTGATGCAGGCCTGCACAGACCAATTAGTTTCATCATTGATGAAGACTGGTAATATTTACTTTAGACTATAGGTATGGGACTTTCTTAAAGAGACAGCTGTGCTGTGTTTTGCTCAAGATATCACTGGACATTGATAATCTTGCAAACTAGCTTTCAGTACCTAATTTTCATTTTGGGATAACTTTATACAGAAGGATATGGCAATGCAAATCTGAGTACTTAGATACCTCAGTTTTGGGCCTGGGCTGGAATGGCCCTGGCAAAACCCAGATTAATCTAGGGGTATGGGCGATCACACTGGTAGTTAATGAATATTTAGATCCAGTGCCATTGAACTACTATTTTCCCATTCGCACGGTTTCTTACAATACCATTACATATTATTATTTATTAACTAGAAGACTCGGGTCCTTCAGGACAGGAGGCTGGGGTGGGGGTGGGGGGTACAGGAGCCAGGAAAGACAGATGATGAGGACCTCAGAGCCGGGGATTGGAGCTGCAGGTGTCAGGGCAAGTGGTTGGGAGAAGTGTCTTAGGGTAGGCTCAGTTGGCTGCTCCCCTGTGCCCAGCCCGGAGGCAGTGAGTGTTGGATAGCCCACCTGCTGGCTGCTCCCTGCAGCCAGCCTGTAGTGGTGGGGGCTGCACAGCCTACCTGCCTGCTGATACCTGGAGGAGTAGTGGGGCTGACAGGGGCCATGCTGCCCAGCCAGCAGCTGCTCCCTAGGGGTGGGCAGGGTGGCAGGGACCACACTGGCTGGCCAACAGCTGCTCCCTGAAGATGGCTGCAGTGGTGGGGGCCAAGCTGGCCCCCTGTGATCATTCGTGAGTATGAATTTTCCTGCTATAACACCCCTCCCTTTCTCTTTGATCAGAAACAATTGTATTCCAGGCACACCACATTGTCCTGGCACAACAAACCCCGACTTTGCTTTAAGTTGTAAGAGGAAGCGACACACCAAATCCTGAGGTCCTAGCTTTTACCGTTTATGAGGAGTTCTTGATCAAATGGACACACAGACAGATGCAGAAACTCACTCAAATATATAGTAGATAGAAATATATTAATGTTATTTTAATAGGTTTCACTTTATCCTTAAGAATTATCCCATTTGAGCTTATCAATTCACTTGGCAGTATTTCAGTAAAAAGTTCTCAAAATGGAAAGTCTAATTTTATCAGGTATTAATTGAAACTATGAAAAGTTTCATTTATGATATTTTAATATCCAGTGTAGAAAATGACCAGCTGGTATCCAAGCATTATGCCTCATCCTACATTCTGGAAATTTTGTAAAAGGAATAAAATTCATTTTTCTGTAACTTGTCAGCTCTGTGCATGTAAATTGACAATAGTTCAGACATTACCATAATAACATGTCAATTAAGTTCAAATGTTTGAGTATATGAATTAAACTTAAACTAATGGATGACTGGATAATTAGGAAGTTTCTGATTGTGAAGCAAGTGTTCTTGTCATTATGTCACTTTGGCTCTGCAACTGCCTACCATATCTGGTCACAGAGTTTTAATCACTGTTTGGTTCCATTGATTTGTGGTCCTAAATGTGACTTTGTAAACAGGACATTTCCTTAAGTAAGAATTTCCTTCATTAAATTTAGAGTAGTAATCCATATTTATAATTTAAATGTGTAGTACTATTCATTGTCTCACCTTGCTTAAGTGGTTTATCACCATTGTTTTTATTGAAAAGTACATTGTCAAAATTATGCCTTGCAAGAAAAGAAAAAGAACAAAAACCTTGTCTTGCCCTTTATTGTGGACACAAAAACTGACCAACAGATAGAAGAGTTAATTGCTAATCCTTGAGAATTCAGTAAAATTGCTCAATCATGATGCTGGAATGAGCACAGTGTTGAGTATTGTGTTTGTGTTACTGATCTCGGAAGATAGCATACAGCTAGGGTATACCTACGCTACGGGACAAGGTTGAATTAAGATATGCAACTTCAGCTACATTAATTACATAGCTGAAGTTGAAGTAGCTTAACTCGACTTTTGGTGCTGTCCTCACTGCAGGAAGTTTGAGAATACTCTCACTTTGACTTTCCTTACTCTTCATTGACGCTGGACTATTGGCATCAACTGGAGTGCCCCTCTGTTCGAATTAGTGTGTCTTCACTAGACCCACTAATTTGAACCATGGAAGATCAGAAGTGGCAGCTTTGATCTTCTCTACCCTAGAGAAAATACCTGACCTATTTTTGTCATATAAATACCAGCTTTTTAAAAATAGTGTTCTATATTTTCACCTCAGTATAACATCCTGATTTACACCAGTGTGAGAAAATCCACAACAGTCAAAGTTTCCTAAACTTTTTTTATAAGCCACAGTATACCCATTTTTGCCTTCCTATGAAAAATCTGCATTTTAAGGTGAAACAAAGAAGGGATATAGAAAAAAAAATAGATTTCGTAGACAGAAATAGATGCCTACCAATAAGTATAATAAACTGGAATAAAACATTTTCATTAAAGTATGAAATGCAAAGTAGTATGTTATACAGTGTACCTCAGCAAATAGGAGGCTTTTTATGGTTGTACATACTGATTATATTACATACATATAATTAGTATGTACAGCCATAAAAAGCCTCCTATTTGCTGAGGTACACTGTATAACATACTACTTTGCATTTCATATTTTAATGAAAATGTTTAATATTAATATATATATATACACTGTGTATATTGGTTGAGTTTTCTAAAGTTACACTCTCATGCTCATTTGGGGCATTTTATCCAGGAAAGATCACATGCAAAATAATGCTATTGAAAGATTCAGAGAGGGGTGAAGCAGGCAAAGCCCAGATTATCAAGGCTCAAAACAATCACAAGTTTAAAAGTTCACAGTGTTTATCTAGAAGTCCCGCCTGCCTGAAGGCTCTGAGAATTCATATGATTTCATCCCCTTAAATCCTCTCTGCTCTGGAAAAAAATAGCTTTTTATTGCTGTAAAATGCAGTAGTGAATGCTACAGATTCTGAATACAGTTACTTCAGATCATGTCTGTGCTGCTGTCAGTAGTAACAAATATAAGAATTATTTTCTTCTTGAAGAACCATATGCTCTGCACCCAGTGCCTTTGAATATGTACAGGGATGGAAATACAAATTCCAGGTTTCCACTAACCTACATAGCAGCATTAAAAAACAACAATAAAAAACAACAACAACAAAACCCTATAATCTGGTAGTTTTGTAAACAATATTTTTTGTTTTCTTTCAGATATACATGAATAGAATTTGTCAGTATGATATATTATTTCTTTCCTATGTCCATTACTGTTTTCAAGACATGACTTTTTTTTAAAAGTGCTGTCATAGTCACCATATGGCAGCTGATTCGAGCTAAAAATCTAGAACATGGAAAGCCTTTAGAAGGAGTCTGAGACTGAGGTTACCTTTACAAAGTCTTTTGTGTATTGTTTCTCACCCCTATTAACTTTCCCTTGTGGAAGAAGCAGTATTTCTGGCCAGAAAAAACTACATGTTGGAAAAGGCCAGGATTATAGCTGCAGAAGTCCCAGCTTGGCTCCTATTGTTGGTTATTGGCAACATCTAGCTCAGTTAAACTTCACCTGAGAAATTCTCTGAAGCTAGTGAGGAGAGAAGTAGGAATTTTAGCACCATCCCAGTCCTCTATTCTCATGCAAAGCCTGATACCGGAAGTGGCTGATCTCACCTATTCTTCTTTAGATGGATGAGGTCGATATTCACAGGGTCCTTTCTATATGGAGCTCTCGGGATATCATCTAGAGCTGGGATGGCAGCCATACTATGGCAACCATTAATAAAATGTCAAATTGTACCGTCCATTTTCTGAAGAGCTTGTTTAATTACCCTGTAAATCATGGCTGCTCAACCTGGAGGTCATAATTCGAAGTGCTAGGAGGCATAACCACCCTGCCCTTCCTATATTAACTAGGAGGAAGGTCCTATTTAGCTCCTGGCTAGATGGATGAAGGCTGGACATTTGTGGTACAGGTAAGGTTAAGAATCACTACTTCTAAATTTTGTCTGTATGCTATAATTTAATAATGAATAAATGTGTTAAACCAAGGCCATTTGTGATTCAGGAATGTGATCAATAGCCACACTGAAATATACTAATGTACAAAGGAAGTTGATTTGCTCCTTGATTAGTATTCACTCAATTCTGATCGGAACAAATAAAGGATAGCTAAAATGGCTTTTTCCATGTAACAAGTTAGCAAGGTTCAGATTCCTCTCCTCTAGACACTCTGTCAATTAGCTTCCCAAACCCAAAAACCTGTTCCCTATTCATTCCCACCTGTGAATCAGCCCAGCATTACATGAGTTCTTTCTATTCCGCTGTCTGGATTCATCTACTAATCCCAGTATCTTTTTTGTTATCAATAGAATGATGATATGCATAACCTAGTCTCTGATGAATGAATGAAAAAATTGATTTGTATATTCTTTATTCTGACTCCATTACTCAAGTAATTCCTTCATCCTCTCTTGAGTGTAAGAGTTGGGGCAGCAATAAGGCAAAGTACATGCATGGGTTAAGTGAATTAAAGTGTATTGGCGAAGTGTGATCTGCACGTATTATGACTTGACTCATAAGTCCAGAGCGTACGTATTAAATAAACAAAATTGTAATGTGAAATATAAAATTAAAAATCAATAGGAAAGCCTTATAGAATGTTATGTAATTCTAACAGGAAAATGAAGTCAGTCTAATTCTTAACAATTGCGTGTTGACAAACTGACATGCACCCCTGCTCCACTGTTTTAAGTTCTATTCTGATTCCAATAAGCAAACTGTTGTATTATAAATCAGAGGAAATATATGCTATAAATACTGGTTTTGAAACACCATCATACTGTATATATTGTATAGAAATGTACTCTTATTGGAATACAGATAATGCTAATAAGGAGCAGCATTGAATTAATAAAGGTAGAGTGGACTGTAGAAGTTATTTTGTAGTTGCTTATGGCATTCAAGCACTACATTTGTGTGGAATTGGATTCAGAATTTAGATCTGATCCCATTTTTTAAGTCATATATTTCTCTTCCTGATTTATTTTTAAGCTTTTAGGCATCTTTCTCTTCTATTTTGTCTCTTCTGGAAAAACAAATGATTTTTCACAGAAAAATGGCTTCCCTTTTAACATCAGAAAAATGTCTTGAGCATTTTAATTCCCATTTCTTCCTAGTTAATTTAGCCTAAATTCCCCACAAGAGAAAAACCCACACCGATTGTTTTCATTTGCAGATATGTGAATTTTCAAAGATAAAAAAAGGGTCTCAGCAGTACCCTGTGTTCCACTTACATAATAGGTACATTAGGCCATGTCTTCACTGAATGAAAGATTGGCACTGCAGCGATCAATCTTCTGGAGTTTGATTTAGTGAGTCTAGTTAAGACTCACTAAATCATATTCAGAGGGTGCCCCCATCGGCATCTGGTACTCCTGTTTCTGCAAAGAGTAAGGCAAGTCGACAGGAGTGTTTGCTCCTGTCGGGCTCCCACTTTGGGAATGGCAGGGAAACTGAAAACAAGGTATGTTGACTCCAGCTATGTAATTAATATAGCTAGAGTTGTGCATCTTGATTCAACGTTCCCTTTTAGTGTAGGCCTGACCTTCGCTAGATTCTCACATGGAAACTGAGGTCTTCTTTATATAACTTTTATCAAATATAAATCACTTTTTAATTCCTACTGTACATTGATATTTTTTTATCTGCTGATCTAACTTAGAACTCCTTGGAAATTATGGCAGTACACTATATTAAATGAAGGCAACTGAAAATATGATAGCAAACTATTGCATGTTCTTATTTGAACTGTTTGTCAGTGTTTAGAAATACTGTGTTGTATAGATGTATTTTTTAAGACAAAGAGATGACATTACCATGAAGTCTGACCTACTGAATAACACAGGAGACAGAGTTTCACCCAGTAATTCCTATATCATTGTTTATGGCTTAACTAGCCCATAACTTTTAGAAAGACATTGACTAGATTTAAAGTCTTCAAGTAATGGAGAATGCATCATCATCTTATTCCATTTGCCAATTACCTTATTTATTAATTTATAGCCTTATTTTCCATTTGAATCTGTTTTTCCTCAACTTCCAGCCTTATCACTTGTTATTTCTTTGTCTTCTGGAGCCCTCTAATATCAGGAATCTTCACCCAAAGTAGGTACTTTTGGACATGGTCAAGTCACCTGTTAACATTTTCTTTGAGTGGAAGATGTTAGAAACTGACACACTATTTCAGAAATGGTCTCTCATACTGCATATAGAGATAACATCATCCCAACTTCTGTTTGACATTGCACCTGTATGAAAGTCTCATGTTATCCTTTTAGTCACAGACCCATTGGGAGCACATGTTCACTTGATTGTCCATCATGACACCAAAGTCCTTTTTTACAGTCACTCTTTTCTAAAATACAGTACTCTGTCATGTAAATGTGACCTATATACTTTGTGCCTAGACAAATGATTTTGCTTTGGGCTATATGAAAATGGTTGATTGCACTCAGTTTACCAAGTGATCAAAATAATCTGAATAACTGACCTGTTCTTTTATTTATCAGTCTATCATTCTTCATGTTATCTGCAAAATTTACCTCCAATAATTTTATATTGTTCTCCAAATCAATCATAAAGATATTGCATAGCTTAAGATCAAGAACAGATCCCTACATGATACTATTAGAAATATCCTCAATGATAATGATTTACCACTAACAACTACATTTTGAAATCTGTTTTAATCCACTTAATTCTACTACGTTCATTTTATATAGTGATCGTTTTTAACCTGTGTGTTGCATGGTATCATGACTTAAAGAATATTTTATGTCAGTTACCTTTACAAACTTTAAAATCTCTTCAAAAAACAAGATTTTTTTTTTGTGACAAGGCCTATTTCCATAAAAACATATTGTCGGCATTCTACTATCATTCAATTCTGCTTTGATTGAATTACCGTATCAGCTATTCTAAGATTTCTTCTTGTAGGTTAGCCAGCCTACAGTACCCAAGTCATCCTCATGGGCTCATCTAGATGACGGGGAAGATTTGAAAGAGGATATGCACTTTGCTTTTGAAAGTGAGATTGGAAGATATGCAAATTCCAGTGGAATTTGCATATCTTCTTTCGAATCTTTCCCATAGTCTAGACATAGCCCATGATACAGAGCTCTCCTGGCAAAGGCTCCCCTACTCTTTGCAAACAACTTTCCCTCAGACCTGAGAAACTTGTCTTTCAGATATCATATATACGAAAGCCCAATGTCTGTGGTTCTGTCATGCTGTAATCCTTCTGTAATGCTGTAATGTTCTCTGTTGCCTCTGAGTGGCATCTACCTCTAACGCTGTAATGTTTTCCGTTGCCTCTGAGCAGTGCACGGCATTGATCAGTAGACAGAGCAGAGCACTGAGTACCGTGTGACGGGGAAGGATCGCCCCGCGGCGGTGAGGGTGATCCACCCCGCACTCAAGTAGAACCATCCTCCGTGCTGCATGGGGACTGCGAAGCCCAAACGGCCATTTGCGCTGCTTGCTCCTGCGTGGCAGCCCGGCTGAGTGGTGCAGAAGTCAGCCAAGTGCCCCAGCAGGAGGCGAAGGCTGGCGGGGCAGTGATGTATACGGCCAGTGGGCGGGCCTGGACAAGCGTGCATCTCTGACATCAGGAAAGGGCACCAGATTCAAAAGGAGGAGAGCGGAGGACACAGAGAGGAGACAGAGGAAAGTGGAGAACACAGAGAGGAGGCAGAGGAAAGCAGAGGAGACAGAGAGGAGACAGAGAGGAAAGCGGAGGAGACAGAGAGGAGGCGGAAGAGAGCAGAGGAGCCAGAGAGGAGACAGAGAGGAGAGCGGAGGAGACAGAGAGGAGGCAGAGGAGAGGGGAGGAGACAGAGGAGAATGGAGGCACCAGAGAGGAGAGCAGAGGAGCCAGAGAGGAGAGCGGAGGAGACACAGAGGAGACAGAGAGGAGAGCGGAGGAGAGTGGAGAGAGAGAGAGAGAAAGTGAGAGGTAGGAGGAGGGGGAGAAGAGAAAGAGAGAGACGGAGAGAGAGGCAGGAGGCAGAGGAGAGCTGAGAGAGAGAGAGGGGTATGCAGTAGGAGGAGGAGGAGAGAGAGAGAGAGACGGAGTGAGAGACCTGAGGCTCAGGAGAGAAGACCGAGGTAAAAAGGGAATAGGACGTGGAGGAGGGACTCGAGGGCAGGGCGAAGAGGTGGAGCAGGGATACACTCGATCCGCATCTACAGAAAGCTTGTAGCTACTCAAGAATCATAATCATTGTAAAATGACACGTGCAATATTTAAGAAATCCTGTATTTATATTAATCACCAAGGGATAATATTGAGAGTAATATGTCTGAATGCTGACCCTTTCAAGCAAGAAGAAGATGTCTCTCCTCCATAGTCAACCAGGTGAAGTGAATACAATTCTGTCTACTCTTGTCAACATTCAGACTGATAAATGAACAATCATCAAAAAAAAATTGCAAATGAGTGAAACCACTTGAGGTGAACAGGAACATTATAGCGGGCACAAGATCATCCTGGCTATGAATAAATAATTTTTTAAAAAGACTGTTTGAGTGAAGCAGGGCATAGGGAAAGGCACTCTGGATTATTCACTAAAGAAATCCATTAAGGAGCAAGAGAATAGTGGATTCTGCTTCTGTTGCAGCCAGACAGCTGTTCAGTGGACTGAACTTTGTGGTTGGATTTGTATATTTATATAGTCTTTAAGTACATAGACTATCTTTGCTATATATATTAGAAATGCGCATCTGTCTGTCTATCCATCTGTGAGTCCAAGCTAGGAGCACTTTGGCATTCAGCTTCCTCTTATCATAACTTAAAGCAAGGTCAGAGTTTGGTTGTGCCGGCACAATGATATTTGTGCCGGCACAATGATATTGTGCATAGACTGCAATTGTTTCATATCAAATGGAAAGGGAGGGGTGTGATAGCAAGGAAAATTATACTCATGCATGATGCAGGGGGCAGCATGCACAGGGATCAGTCATGCTTACAAATGACCACAGGGGGGAAGCAAGCATTCCAGTGAAAAGTTGCTGGCTTGCAGCACATCCCTGCACCATCTTGGCTTGTCTTGGGGAGCAGCTGCTGTGCAGCCCTGCTGCCCTGAGCTGGCTCCGGGGAGCAACAGTGGGCATGCATGTCCCCCACCATCCCCAGGTTGGCCCGAGGGAAAAGCCAGAGAGTCGTGTGCCTAGCTCTGCCCCAGGCTAGACCCAGACCTGGGCAATGTTGGGTAAGTCTTCTAGTATAATTATATAGGAAATATTACCAAATGCAAACAGGCCAAAGTTAGTATTTACAGTTTTGTTTTGCGGCATAACCAGTTGTTTCCATAATTTTCTCTCACTTTTAGTTAAGTTTTTATTCTTTCATAAAAAACCTACTTTTGTTTTATCGTACATGCTCACAAGTGCTCTGTGGTTTATAGGCGCAAGGATTTAAGGTAAAACTGGACTACACTGGACAATCTGGAATTTCCTTGAGTAGTCAGTGTCAGGAATTGTATCTCAAAGGAGAACAATCCTGCAAGGAGGGTTGAGATAGACAAGAAAAGAGTGCTTGAGAAACGGGTGGTGTTAATGAATTGACTCCCAGCCACCAAAAGAAAGGTTCCTTTTCAGTGGATGCAAGCATAATAAGATACCCCCCACCCAAATCCTATTTACCCTGAAGAGGCCATAATTCTCAGCACCTTGCAGTAAATTCCTCTGGTACTGCAGGACTGTTCTGTAAGGTATTCTGTTTTCAGTGTGTTTTTCTTCTCCAACTGTAAATGTCTCCAATAGTGAATTTCCACCAAAATTTTAACAATTATTCCATTGTCTAATATCTTGCTTTCTGAAAAAAAAATTCTTGAAATCCTACCTACATTTTATGTGTATCTTTATGTTGGAACATTTTGTAGCTGTCAATCTAAATCCTCTTGACACATCACTGGAAATTTAATTTTAAAGGACATTAATTTTCAGGGTTCAGCAGATTTTAAATCCCCTATATATTTAGTGAGGTCCAAGTATATTTGAACAAATTCTATCCCTCTTGTGCCAAATATTTTGTCACTTGCTAAATCTTGTGTATTAGCAAATATTGTACCAGGACTTGCTTCATTCATTTAAATTAGTGCATTCCATTTAGAGGAGCATTTATATAGAGGACTATATAAATTCTGATTAATCTGTAAATCTGAAGACCAGTTTATTCATAAAAATCCATTTGATTTTTAAAGACAGCAAGGTGGCAATTTTCTCTCTCTTTCAATAAGGGTTGCAACAGAGTTTCATAATTGCTACAATATTCAACACTTTTATTAACGGTAGCCAGATTGCCAGATATATCATTATTTCTTTCTGACTTACCTTTAAAAGTCTGTCTTTTGCTTAAACATTTAAATATTTCTGTTTTTTTATCTGGGAAAAAACTAGTATATATAATCATATCCTATCTGAATATGAAACTTTCTTGCAATACCAGACGTAATTTACATCTCTACCATCCCGATCTCTACTGAGATGTTCTTTGCATATCCTTTTTACTGCTGAGTTTTACCTCTCTTTGTCTGATGGAGAGATTTTTTGGGCATCCCCTTTTATTTGTTCCAAAAAACATGCTATGTCTGGTACTCATTTGCTGTCTCCTGAGTGCACTCTTTGTTCTGATTCAACTGGAAGCCCAGACCTATCAAAAGGAATCCTGTGATTACCACTCTCTAGCTAGGTCACTGTTTCTCACCAATGCTCATTCAACAGGATTAATTTGCCTGGGTTCCCTGTCAGTGTCTTCTGCCTTGAGGGGTTTGTAACTAGAAAGTGTATGTATGTTGACTGAAACATGCCCTAATTAGCCCAGTAGACTTAAGTCTTAGGATGGGAAAGCAAGTAACCTACAGTAACCAAAAATTATGTTAAACAGCAGTAATTTTAATTAGACCACTATAAATCAGCAGCTCTGGATAACTTATATTTAGGAATTCTAAAAGAGATGACTGAGGCACTCTTGTGACCCTCTATGTTGCTTTGAAAAGTTTTGAGACACTGGAGAAGTTCCAGAGAACTTAAAGAAAGTTATTGTTTTGCCAATGTATAATAAAGATAAACAGGATGACCTGAGAAATTATAGGCCTGTTAGATTGATTTCAATTTCAGAAAAAAATAATGGAATTGCAGATACAAAAAATTAAATAGATTATAATTTATGTACCTCGTTTTGAGGTTATGCAACATATATTTTATCACATTAACTTCACATCATATTTGGGTGAGACTACAAATGTTTATTAAAAATGATTAAAAATTCTGTAAAATATTTTTGTAATGGATTTTTGTTAGTGCACAGATTTTAATAAAGAAACTAGAATGATACAAAATCAGCACAATATGTATTGAATGAATTAAAAGCTGGCTAGCAGATAAGTCTCAAAATTTAATAATGAACAAGGAATCATGAAGCAGATATATTTGTGGTGAGGTCCTGAAAGGATGAGTTGTTGGCCCTATTTAACCTTTTTTATCTATAGTAATAAGAAAACATGAAATCACTGATAACGCTTGAAGCCGACACAAAGACTGAGGGAGTGCTCTATATTGAATAGGGCATTTCACTAATACAGAGAAATTTGAATTGCTTGGTCAACTTAGTGTAAGCAAATGGGTTTCAATAGAGCCAAAGTAAGCTTATAAACCTACAAACAAAGAATATAGTGTCATGACTGGGGCTACGTCTACACTGCAGGTTTTTTGCAGAAGAGGAAATGCAAATGGAGCATTCATTTGCATATCTCACGCTCTCATTTGCATATCATCTTCCGATCCTTTTTGCGGCAGAGGTTTTTGTGATAAAAAGCCCTGTGTAGATGGGGCCATTTGCTGGAAAAAACCTCCTTTTGCGCAAGATCCCTTATTCCTGAAAGAATGAGGTTTACAGGTTCTTGTGCAAAAGGGTTTTTTTAACAAATGGCCCCATCTACACAGGGCTTTTTATTGCAAAAACCTCTTCCACAAAAAGGATTGGAAGAAGCTATATAAATGAGTGTGAGATGTGCAAATGAATGCTCCATTTCCATTTCCTCTTCCGCAAAAAATCCACAGTGTAGACATGACCTGGGTTTGGATGGTCTAACTTACTGGTCAGAGCAGGAGTCAGTGTCAAGCTAAGGGTTGTATTTGGTATTTGAAACAAGGGCCAAAGCTGGAGAGGTCAGAGACCAGAGGCAGGGATGAACAGGTTAGGAAAGCAGGAACCACGGACACAGTGGGAAAACAGGGTTCAAAAAGGGGAGAGATTCTATTCTGTAAAGTAGTCACTCTGAAGAAGACTTGGACTCCATGGTGGATAATCAGTTGGCTAAGCGCTTCCAGTAAACTCTGTGGTTAAAAGGATTAATGGCATCTTTGGACGTATCAATAGGGATGTACTGAGTAGGAAGGTTATAATACTCATCTAATGGGAATTTGTGCACCTGGAATACCATGTCCAGGTTCTGGTGTCCACATTTCAAGGAGGGTGTGGAAAATTAGAGGGGGTTCAAAGATACTGAATGACTGAAGACCTGGGAAAATCTGTCTTACACACAGTGTGTCAAGAATCTTGGTCTATTAATTTTTCATCTGTTTTTTTAAAGGGTTGTTTAATGGTTGATTTAATCAATCTGTGTGGGGAACATAAATTTGGAAAGAGAAGATGCTTCAATCTAGCAGACAAAGCTCTTTAGCAAGAGTTATTGGCTTTAAGTTAAAGCTAGACAAATTCAAACTAGAAATAAGGTGCAAGTTTTTAGAAATGAGAGTAAATACTCTCAGAACAATTTGTCAAGGGTTTTGTTTAATATTTCCATCACTCGTAACTTTTCAATCAAAATTGGATGTTTTCCACCCATCCCCCTTAAAAGATATTCTCTAGTGCAACTACAGCTATTGGAGTTAAAGTAGGAATTAGCTGAGGGAAGAGCTCTGACCTGCGTTGTGGAGTACATCAGACTATATGGTTGCATAGATCCATATAATCTATAAATTAATCATTACAATATGTTACATTTACTCTACAAAGTGAAACACATAGCTATTGTTTTGTCAAACATGCAATAGATATACAGGCATTTCACTGATGTTTCTTGAAAGTATCTTTTTTAAATGGCTACATGAGTAGAAGTGTCCATGACTCCTTGTCTTACTGTAAAGTGTAATATTCCTAAAACGAGAGGGGAAATATTACATGTATGGAGAAGTGAACTTTGCAATAACTGCTTTTATGGCCCCTCCGTCATATTTGTCACTTACTCCTTTTTTGGGTGGTGTTTAAGTTTTGAGATTTTGACATTTATGTTGTGACTATGGCATCACTGTTGATAGAGCTTTAGATTGATACATGAAACTACACTAATAAGTAAAAATAACTGTGTATCACTACTCTTCCATAAAGATTCTCTGACTAGGTTATTACATATATAGTAAATATTAATACATAATTTATTCCCTATTGCAGATAGTGATTTAATTTGTCTATTCTTTCTGTGTACCAAACTGGAAAAGTACCAGTTTTTTATTGTAAGTGCATATGCATTTGGTATTGTTAAATATAGTAATTCAAAATGGCTATGTAGAACATAGGTAGGGAGATGGCATTACAATAACAAGTCAAATGTTAATACTTTATCTTCAACTGATTTATCTTAAACTTACAAGTCATAGCATCTAAATAATACACTACTGCACTTAAATTTTAGTTATGCTAAGTATTAAGAACAAACTTATACCAAGAAAAATTGAATTTCTATTGGCAAAAAGTAGGGTTGCCAGGTGCCCGGTTGGAACTGGACAGTCCAGTATTTGAGCTTTCTGTTTGGGAAACAAATTGAGAAAATATAAATGAGAAAATATAATAACATTTAACATTCCTGTGGTGGGAAGAACACCTCAGCAGCCCAACACTGTGTCATTTAATTTCAAAAATGGGAACTATGCAAAAATGAGGAGGTTATTTAAACAGAAATTAAAAGGTACAATGACTAAAGTAAAATCCCTGCAAGCTACATGAACACTTTTCAAAGACACCATAATAGAGGCCCAACTTAAATGTATACCCCAAATTAAAAAACATAGTAGAAGAACTAAAAAAGAGCCACCGTGGCTTAACAACCATGTAAAAGAAGCAGTGAAAGATAAAAAGACATATTTTAAAAAGTGGAAGTCAAATCCTAGTGAGGTAAATAGAAAGGAGCATAAACACTGCGAAATTAAGTGTAAAAATGTAATAAGAAAAGCCAAAAAGGAGTTTTAAGAACAGCTAGCCAAAAACTCAAAAGGTAATAACAAAATGTTTCTTAAGAACATCAGAAGCAGGAAGCCTGCTAAACAACCAGTGGGGCCCCTGGAAGATCAAGATACAAAAGGAGCACTTAAAGATGATAAAGTCATTGCAGAGAAACTAAATGAATTATTTGCTTCAGTCTTCACAGCTGAGGATGTTAAGGAGATTCCCAAACCTGACCCGTCCTTTGTGGGTGACAAATCTGAGGACTTGTCACAGATTGAAGTGTCTTTAGAGGAAGTTTTGGAATTAATTGATAAACTTAACAGTAACAAGTCACCAGGACCAGATGGCATTCACCCAAGAGTTCTGAAAGAATTCAAATGTGAAATTGAGGAACTATTAACTATGGTTTGTAACTTATCCTTTAAATCAGCTTCTGTACCCAGTGTCTGGAATATAGCTAATGTAACATCAATATTTAAAAAGGGCTCTAGAGGCAATCCCAGCAATTACAGACCGGTAAGTCTAACGTCAGTACCTGGCAAATTAGCTGAAACAATAGTAAAGAATAAAATTGTCAAACACATAGAAGAACAGAATTTGTTGGGTAAAAGTCAACATGGTTTCTGTAAAGGGAAATCATGTCTTATTAATCTATTAGAGTTCTTTGAAGGGGTCAACAAACATGTGGACAAGACGGCTCCAGTAGATATAGTGTACTTAGATTTCCAGAAAGCTTTCCCTCACCAAAGGCTCTTATGTAAATTAAGTTGTCATGGGATAAGAGGGAAGATCCTTTCATGGACTGAGAACTGATTAAAAGACAGGAAACAAAGGGTAGGAATAAATGGTAAATTTTCAGAATGGAGAGGGGTAACTAGTGGTGTTCCCCAAGGGTCAGTCCTAGGACCAATCCTATTCAACTTATTCATAAATGATCTGGAGAAAGGGGTAAACAGTGAGGTGGCAAAGTTTGCAGATAATACTAAACTGCTCAAGGTAGTTAAGACCAAAGCAGACTGTGAAGAACTTCAAAAAGATCTCACCAAACTAAGTGATTGGGCAACAAAATGGCAAATAAAATTTAATGTGGATAAATGTAAAATAATGCACATGGGAAAAAATAACCCCAACTATACATATAATATGATGGGGGCTAATTTTGCTACAACTAATCAGGAAAGAAATCTTGAAGTCATCGTGGATAGTTCTCTGAAGACCTCCACGCAGTATGCAGCGGCAGTCAAAAAAGCAAACAGAATGTTAGGAATCATTAAAAAAGGAATAGAGAATAAGACGGAGAATGTCTTATTGCCCTTGTATAAATCCATGGTACGCTCACATCTTGAATACTGCATACAGATGTGGTTTCCTCATCTCAAAAAAGATATACTGGGATTAGAAAAGGCTCAGAGAAGGGCAACTAAAATGATTAGGGGTTTGGAACAGGTCCCATACGAAGTGAGATTAAAGAGACTGGGACTTTTCAGCTTGGAAAAGAGGAGACTAAGGGGGGATATGATAGAGGTATAAAAAATCATGAGTGGTGTGGAGAAAGTGAATAAGGAAAAGGTATTTACTTGTTCCCATAATATAAAACTAGGGGCCACCAAATGAAACTAATGGGCAGCAGATTTAAAACAAATAAAGGAAGTTCTTCACACAGTGCATAGTCAATCTGTGTGGAACTCCTTGCCTGAGAAGATTGTGAAGGCTAGGACTATAACACGGTTTAAAAGAGAACTAGATAAATTCATGGAGTTTAAGTCCATTAATGGCTATTAGCTAGTATGGGTAAGGAATGGTGTCCCTAACCTCTCTTTGTCAGAGGGTGGAGATGGATGGCAGGAGAGAGATTGCTTGATCATTACCTGTTCAGTTCACTCCCACTGGGACACCTGGCATTGGCCGATGTTGGCAGACAGGGTACTGGGCTGGATGGACCTTTGGTCTGACCCAGTATAGCCATTCTTATGTTCTTATGTAAATATAAATGTCTGGTATTTTCTAAATAAGACGTAATATAGATTGTAATGTAATGTCAAGTGTGTCTGGTATTTTTGTTGAAACCATCTGGCAACCCTAGCAAAAAGTATTTATTGAAACTATCAACACTTCATTGTATTTGTATCTTTTTTTAACTCTTTGTAACAGTGAGAAGTCCTGGTCCTGCAAGAACTCACTCGTGTTTAACTGTAAGCATATGTGAGTAGTCCAATTGTCTTCACTGTGTGAAGTTGGATAAGAAAAAAACAATAGTTTCCTTTTAGCCACCACTATCAACTGAAGCCCTTTAGGGATGTATTATGTCCCTCAATATATCGTGGATTTTTCATGTATTTACCTAAGGAGCCTTAAGAATTAATTGAAGAAATGCAATTATGTACTCAGTTTCAGTGCCATTCGGGACCTCCAACAGACATACATTTTTACTGCATGCCCATTTTGCCATTGGCTCAATCTTAATACTGAATGCTTTGTATTCTTCAGTCATCTCTAGGAGTAATATGGTAAGTTTAACTATTTCCATTCCATGTTCTCTTTCAACCAGCACTGATACCTGATTCTTTATATTCATATATACTCACACATTAGCCTTGCCAGTTTTTTATCCACAGCTACCATAGGAATTTATAAAGAGGCATTTCTATTGCTTTTGACGGTAATTTGCCGGTGGCATTAGTGAAAAAATATTTTAAAAAACTGTTTATCAAAAAATGTTTCTAGATCTTGCTGAAAAAAGTCTGTTTCCTACTAGCTTTAATTACGAGACTTTATCCAGTTCAGGGTACATCTAAACTACATTCCTCTTTCGAAAGAGGGATGTAAATTAGATATATCAAAATTGCAAATGAATCCAGGATTTGAATTTCCTGTGCTTCATTTGCATAATCGCGTCATGGCGTTTTTTTGAAAAACCATATTTTGAAAGTGAAACTGTGTTCTAGACGTAGTTCTTTCAAAAAGAAAAGCTTTTTTATAAAGATCCTGTACTCCTCAAAAAATGAGGTTCACAGAGTTTTTCGAAAAAAGTCATGACGAGATTATGCAAATGAAGCGTAGGAAATTCAAAACCCAGCTTCATTTGCAATTTAGAAAGAGGGATGTAAATTAGACGTATCAAAAGAGGGATGTAGTCTAGACTTAGCCTCACAGAGCACTAAGGCTTGTAGGCATCTGAATCAGTGATACAAAATGGATCTGCCATCTTGAAGCTGTTCTGAAGATTTTTTAAAAAAAATCTTACACCAGTGGATATTTTTGTCTTTATTTATTCTTAGTTTGACTGTGGGCTCCACAAAGATCTTAAAGGAGGAAGTGAAAGCTCATCATAGTTCTGATCATGGCTGAAACACCAGAAAGGGGTGATGTTCTAATGATATTTTGATTGAAATTGTTGATCTATTTTTTTGTTCTTTTCATTGTCCTTTTTGGTTATGCAGCCCTTATAATGGTATCCAAAGTTTAAAAGGAGACTAGGGTCTCCCTTTAGAGCTTTCCTTATGAACAATCCCAGATGTTAAAATCAAAACAGACATTATAGAACTACAGAAATGTTCAGTTTGAACTCAGTTCTAAATATAGGTGAGGAATTAAGGAGAAGAGTCTTATATCTGAACCACATTGCTCTTTCTTGTCTTAATTCATCATAGCTTCTTCAGTGTTTCTGCAGAGAACTTATACTTCCTAAATCAGTTATAAATATTTGTTCGATCATTAAGTAGCCATGCTTTAATAAAAACTGTTAGTTAATTCTATCTTAATTATTTTTACTTGGATTCACATACTCTGTACAAAATCTGAAAATACAATTCTAACAAGCCCTTTCTCTTTCATTTCCCCCAAACATCAAACCTTTATGGCATGATAAAGTAAGCACCTTGGGAAAAGCAACCAATAATTCAGGCTGTAATTTTTATAAATAAATCTGGCATTTCATCAATGCCTTAAATGTACTCTATAAATCTGTGTTACAATGCTATAATGCTATTATTGTAAAACGGTGCAAGTTTAGTCCCACCATCCTAAAACTGAGTCGTAAATATACTGTAATTCATGCACTCTGAAGATCTTTAGTCCAGTTTAATATAATTGTGTATATATGCTAAGGAAACAGTTAAATTGTTTGCATTTTTAAGCCAATATATTAAGGTAGAATCTCTCATTAAATTTAATAAAAAGGTTATCAGTTGTGTGAAACATAAGGGGTTAACTAGCTCAGTAAATAAGGGAATGAGCACAGGGGATCACTCAAAATTTAGCACAGGATAGATTTCCTAAGAAGAAATGTGGTTTAGGACTGTGATGACATGGGCAAACACAGAGAAAAGGAGCGGAACAGGTCCAGATATCAGATTAGAAGCTTCGAGACAAAAATCTTACCTGTGTCATTTAAATCTTTTCCAAAAATAAAATTCTCCCCTGTAGGGTACCAGTAATTTTTTTAATGGTGTCCTCCCACATTCTTAAAATATGGCAGTGATAAAATAACATTTGTTTTAATAATGGACTCCCTCAAAACTTGTTTTAGCAACAGAATGTGATATTTACGTGGTAAAATGTCAATTCCCTTACTCTTCTCCTCTCACCTAAGCCTCTGCCCCAAATCATTCATCACTGTTCCCACAGGACATGCATCTATTTCTTGACATTCTGTGTTAGCAGTATGTGGTCATAAGAAACCACCCTGTGTATTTTAAAAGGGACTCAATTAAAAAAAAAGGCTTATTGCTTGTGTGAAACATGAAACGAGTTCAGCAAATAAGGGAATGAGCACAGGGAGTAGTTAATCAGAAGAGGAACTGGTCTCCTCTCATTAAGGGCTGCGTAGTTGATTGGGGAAGAGATTTTCTTTAGGGTACGTATACATTGCGGAGCTACTTTGGGATACTGCAAGTATCCTGAAATAGCTATTCTGTGTCTATTGAAGAAGCCATTATTTCAAAACAGATTTTGAAATAATGGGCAACTTATTATGACATCCCGATAACCCTCATTCTATGAAGGTTAAGGGCAACTTTGGAATGAGCTATTTCAAAATTTGGCACTTTACGATATGAGCTATTTTGAAATACACTCAAAATAAGCTACACAAATTGAGTAACTTATTTTGAGCTAAGAGTGCTGTGTAGACACTTTAGTGTTTGAAATAGGTGGCTCCTGTGTAGTAATGGGTTTCCCTGGGCTGTTGGAGGGATTGGGATTCCCCTGGGATGGATGTGGGAACAAGGTTCCATGTTCCTCCCTAATATGGATTGTTCAAATTCTGGGTTAGGGTAGGAAGGGTAAAAGATGGTCTGCAGCTGCTGAAGGACTTGCATTCAATAAAATAGCAGGTGCGTTCAGGCTCCTCTTCTCCTTCTGTGCAGAGACAGGTCTATCTATGCTATGGTGGGTGGTAGGGTATCCCAATGGTGCTAAAGGAGGGATGCAGGAGGGGGAGGGGATTTTCTTTAAAGCAGTAGACATTAGTATGTGAATGATGATCACACCTTTTGTCAGAACAGCTGTGTAAGCAAACAGCAGTCAGATTAGTCATTGAGAGAGCTAGCCAAGCAAAAAGTTTTGAGGGAGTCTGCAAAACCGTTTTTGTTGTCTTCCCTCCCAGCCATACATGATTCCTATCTGCTCTGACAGTAGCTTTCTCTGGAGACACCAGAGCACCAGCAGCTTCTCTTGACTAAAGCTGGACCTACGAGTGGCTAGAACATCTGAAAATCAGGCCCAAGGTTTCTCAAGTTATGCTTGCCTCAAAAGAATGAAGAATCCACTTCATTTTCAAAAGGCCCACTTTTGAAAACGTTGCCCTTACTTTTTTTTTCACAAAAGCCACATTTTTCATTCATGGTGTCCAGAAGCCTACCTCTGTTAAAAAAGGCCCTGCAAACTTTTTTGAGCTCAACATTGAATCATAGCTATCAAATTATCACAATAACAATCTGTTTAATATATTCTTAAACTAGTCGGTCTGTCTAATTTTAATAGTAAACTCTGCATGACAGGGTCCGTGCCTCCCTCTATGCATTCTTCAACCCAAACATCATTTTTTTTTATTATTTACTGTAAGAGATTAAAAAAGGCTGAATCTTTCTAAGAGAGTGACTTGTAGCTGACTGCTACTCTTTCAGATCTGTAGAGAAAGAATAGAATTGTCTGTTTTATTATTGCTGGGGAAAAAATCTCTGTAAGAGAAGTAAAGGGACTCTGGGATAGTGAGGAGCCAGACAAAAACATTCAGAGAGCAGTATGCCAGAAGTGACATTTAGGTGATCCTAATGAGAAAGCAAAGTTTTCATATCTAGGAATTGTTTTCTAAAGTGAGGACTTGCAAAGCACCACTGGGATATCCAACACACAGCAGAATAGACAGACAAAATGCCTCAAGGAAATGGAATTTTTTTTTCTGGAGTGCAAGGGGGAAATGGGGTTAGGGCTTTCCTCTGAGATAGGAGTGGAACTTGTTGATAGATATCGATAAATGCTGTCATGTATCATGGGGTTGCATCGTTATTTCTCTTAGGGCTCATCTAGACTACATTCCTCTTTCGAAAGAGGGATGTAAATGAAGCACTTCAAAAATGCAAATGAAGCCGGGATTTAAATATCCGACACTTCATTTGCATATTCACGCCTGAGTGCTTTTTCGAAAAAGGGTTTTTTGAAAGTGAAAGCGCAGTCTAAACAGGGTTCTTTCGAAAAAAACCCATTTTTCAAAAGAACCCATACTCATTTTTTCAGGAGTACAGGTTGTTTAGAAAAAGGAGGGGAGCTGATTCCCCACTTTCAAAAAACTAGACTGCTCTTCCACTTTCTAAAAACCCTTTTTTGAAAAATTGCTCGGGCATGAATATGCAAATGAAGCGTGGGATATTTAAATCCGCGCTTCATTTGCACTTTCAATTTGCCTCATTTACATTCCTCTTTCGAAAGAGGAATGTAGTCTAGACATAGCGGGAGTGTACAGGAAAAGACAGATCCTGTCTTTCCTATGAAAATGTTCCTTCTACATGTTCCAGTTGAATGTTCCACACTCAATTGCTGCAGGAAGGGTTGAATAAAGCACCTAATAGTGCTTTACAGACGTACTTTGGAATTTAGATTTCTGAGTGTCACAATCATAATATTTTTCAAGGTTATTTATATTTGATTTTTATCAAATAATAATGTAACTAGCCATGATAAGATGAGCTATTCTACTGAAACCTTACTATACTCAACATTATTTATCATAAGGTCTGATTCTACCACCCTTACTTTTGTTAACTAGAACTTTACTCTTTGAATGTTACTATTGGCATCATGTGGTACATAATTTAGCATTATTTAATATTGTTGTCTTAAAATTTAGTTAACATTGTTGAATCATCAGCATAGTCTTCATCTCAATATAATTTTGGTATCATCATTTTACACTATTAGATCTCCATAGAATAACATAATCAACAAAACTACATTGATGTTACAATGTATCCTCACTAGTTGAACTGGTGTCAATGTGAGACTGTTAATTAATGTCCAACTTAAATGAATGATCATTACACATTAGTACAAGAAAATATTAAAGACTAAAATGGATTGTGTTCTTTAAATGATTCACATAATCACATATTTTTAAGTCTGAAAGAGATCATTAGCTCTTTAGTATAATCCCGTAAAGCATGGACAATAGAATTTCACCCAGTTATCCCTCTATTGAATCAGTAACTTGCACTTTACAAAAGCATGTGCTCTAGAAAGGTATCCAGACTTGATCTGAAGACATCAAGAGGTAGAGAATCTACCAGCCCCTTGGTAGTTTGTTCCAATGTTTTTTGCATGCCTTTCTCCACTGGATGAAAGAGACTTTATTTTTCAATATTTACTCTTTATGTCATTGTCACCTCTTGATCTTTTGATAAACTGAACAAATTGAGCTCTTTGTGTCTCTCACTATATTGCATTCCCTCCAGCCCTTGAATCATTTTTGTGGCTATTCTGCCCCCCTCTTATTTTTCAAAATTATTTTCTTTCAAAAATATGGACACCAAAATTTACACAGTATTCTAGTATTAATCTCTCTAATGCTGTGTAAGGAGGCAAAATAAGCTCTCTACCTCTCCTCAGACAAATTCAGCAACAAACAAAAACATTTAGAATGTAGTATGACAGAAGTTACTTTTAGGTTTCTATTTCCAAGGATTTCATTAGCCCTTCTTGCTATTGCATTGCACTTGGAGCTCATGTATAGTCATTTGTTCACTATAGGCCATAAATCCTTTTCAGAAACATTGTTTCCTGGAGACCTTAATGTATTCTCTAGTTATGACCAGCATTTTTTATTCTGAGATGTATGACCAGGAATAAAAATGTATTTGCATTTAGCTATATTAAAATTCATTTTGTTTGAATCACCCATGTTACTAGCTAATCCAATGTTGTGTAAATATTGAAGTTAGTGGCTGTAGGATTAGGGTGAGCAGCAAAGGCCCCCATTCAGCAAAGTGTCTATGCACATGTGGAGGACATTTGGTGTGAACTAAGTCAGCTTTCCGGAAATATCATACAATGTCCTCGGAGTGATGAAACCAGTGTCAAAAAGGATAAGGGGGAGGCTTGGTGGTGAAATCCTCAAGTTTAAGATGCCACAGAAGAAATGGAAGAAAAGGGTAACCTTCAAGGGAATGGCAGCAGAGTGATTTGAGCATTGATAAGATGGCATGTGTGAAGGTAAAACAGCCAGAAGTATTGTGACAGCTAATAGTATACCATGTGATGAGCTATGTAATTGATATATAGCTGACTGTGAGGACATCAGGGACAGAAGGCCAACTATAAACTTGCTAAGGCAAGAGAGAAAATGACGAGGGATGTGAACAAGTTTGCTTACATTAGAAATGAATATTATTTTATAAGTGAACGGTGAATCAATCAACAAGGTTTGGAGTTATTATTTTGATAAAGTGACAATTGAGGATAACTCAAAGCTCAAACTGAGAACATGTAAGCCAAATTGGTGTATAATAGATTGTACACAGGTTGAAGAGTCTGCACAAGTACTTAGGAAAATGAAACAGAAGAAAGAACCCACCTGCATCAAGTTCTGGTGACTCTGATGAAGTTATTGGAAAGGGAAAGCACTAAATGCTTAAAAGTTTCTTCAATTATATTCTTAATAAAGGAAAAATGTCAGATTAATGGCATAAAACTTTGTGGTTCCTATCTTTAAATATAAAGGAGAAATAGAAAAATAAAAGATTAGGATTGAAAGAAAGCTCAGGAGGTCATCTAATCCAGGCCCTTGTTCAAAGTAGGACCAACCCCAGCTAAATCATACCAGTCAGGGTTTTGTCAAATCCTGGCTTCAGGATTTGGCTGTAAGTTTTTGACAGAAAAAATCATTTAAAGATAATTTGGGATTACACTTTCTGCAGTTCTACAACTTCAACAACATTAATGGAGTTAAGCCTTGTTTTTCATAAATAGAATTCAAACCAATACTCTGTATACTGCCTTTCAACCTAATACAATTTGAAATGGCTGAGATATTATAAGATTATTTGCTACATTTACATATTCTTGTATTTAATCAGCCTGGCTGAAGAATGACTTCCTTTGCTTCAGTTAACAGTAAAGCTTCTTTGTGGTTAAACTGTTAGAAGATACTCAGAGAGATTGTGGCTGACTTGCTTCTGATTGGTTAGGAGTGCAAACTTTGAGTTCTGCATCCCCCTAACCAGAAAACTTGGCACAATTGTTGAGCTAAAGTTAAGTCATGGACAGTTGGTGTCAAATCACTACATTAGCCTATTGTAAAGAAGTGCTGTCTTTTTTTTAAATCATATTATCCTCTGCCATCATATAATTTAAAGTAAGGACATTGGGAGGGAAAGCAAGAAGCTGATCATGTTTTATGAGAACTGATTAAAACAAAAGTTATAATACTGACTATACACCACGGTAAAGGTAAATTTCCAATGTACTAAAGAGTAGTTCCCCAACCACAAATTAAGGAATGGAAAAAGAGATAAGAAAGAAAAAGCCAGCCAAAAAAAAAAAAATGACCTCATCATAGAAACAAGGAGAGTCTGAAAGGAACCAATACAGGGATGGCACAGAAAAACAGATGTCTATGCTCTGAAAAAAAGAAAGTGTACATACTTAAGCAATTTCTCCTGCATTAAGATTTAATGTGATGTGTTCAGGAAAATAAGATTAAACACTAATGGCAATTAAAAACAGATATGCTAGATGAATAATATTTGCTATAACACTTAAGAACTTTAGAACAATTACAAATAATTTGTGGTTACCTCTAAAGTATTAGTGCCTTTGCTTTAAAAAATAAGAAGTTTCCTGCCTTTAACATAAACACTAAAAGAAAATAACCAAAAGCTTTAAATTAATTACCTATTTCACAGTAGGGAGATATCAGTCAATTGCCAGTACCTCTGTAGTCTATAGAGCTTTGCTTTCTAGTTCGTAGTGAAAAGTTAATTGATATGCAGCTATCATAACCTGATGTAATCTGGAATTTTCTAAGATTTAATACAAAATTACCATCTTAATTTTACTCTAGTTTCCTAAAGGTCACACAGTAGGCAATGTAATATTATCTTTCATCAAATCCGAAGTTAGAATGAGTGTATCCCTCAAATATTTAGTTGAGCACTTTACCAAAGGGCAGATACATTGATTAATATTCACACCACCCACTTCTGTTTTTCTTTGCAACACTATCTTATCTTGCTTTTTAAAAGAATGGTAAAAGCAGCATATAATTCATAGACAATTCCTCAGAACCTGGTTTCTAATCAACACCAGTGTGTATGGTAAAGTTCCATCAATTATTATGTCCTCAAGCAGCCTAAAAATTACCTGCATTATTGGTGTGTGAGAAAGATGACTTACAACAAAGCTGTCCATTTTCTAATTTTCCTTCTCTCAGATTTTTCTCCTTTCTCACCAAATTTTTGCAATGAGTAAGGAGTGTAAAGTTCATTTTTCTTGATAGGATCAGAATGTGCTTTAATATGGATTAAGAATAGAATGCAACACAAATTATATGTTAATTAAGCCCCTCCTCCAAAATTTTCAGAGGAGAATGGGATTTTATTCAAATTACTTCACATTAATGCAAAGGGGAGTGTAACTAAAATCCATTTGTGATATGTTTTAAAAATACACTGTTCTTTAGGAGAAATATACTTTTTAAATATTGTGTGAATACCAAGAGTTTTAGGAACTTACGGGCTGGAGGTAATTGGATATCTGTTAAATCAGTCCCCTTCCACACTGAATTATAATTGGTGTTTTGAAACCTCATTTCTCAAAATCCCTTCAGCTTTTTAACATGATACCCAAATCTGGGGAATGCCACTGGTTAATCTTCTGAAGATATTTACTGCACAAACACCCACTTTTTTTAGGCGGTTAGCATTATGCATTGTAAGAGTACAGCATATTTCCCTTCCTCTAGTACGTTATTTCTTTCCCAGGAATAATGTATAAAAAAATCCCCATACTGCTTATGTACAGACAGGTATTTCCATGCTGAAAATGTATATTTAGTGCTTGAGCAATTAAATATTAGGGCAACAACAAGCACTAATAGTAATAATTCAGCTCTTTCTGATCACGTTGTACAAAACAAATTCTGCTTCAGGGCTATAACCAAGCTGTTCCTGTTCTGTGAAAGAGATTTCCCAACTTCAACTAGGAAAGGTCAATTCAACTGGTTATAGAAATCCATGCAGTGATAGTGGTCATATTTTATATTTTTCCAAAGGAAAATATATTTTTCAGTCTACACCACTTAATCCTCATGTTAAAATCTGAAAAGAGGCTTAGTATGAGGGTTTTGTACTGATCATCTCAAATGAAGAGAATTCAGGGTGACCTGATAGCAAAGATGAAAAATCAGGATAAGGGTAGGGGGATAATACATGCCTATATAAGACAAAGTATATCAAGACTGTTCGTATAAAATCTGGACATCTGGTCTCCCAAAGTGAATTCCAGTTGCAGTGAAAAAGGAAGAGCTGCTTATGGTCTGTTGTTTGTTAGTCAGATTGCTCCTGTAGGCAGAACCATTGAGAACTGTACTGTAGTTTTCTGTAAAACTGCACTGGCTAAAGGTTTACTCATGCAGGGCCAGATTAACTCTTCTGGGGGCCCAGAGCTATTAGATTTTGTGGGGCCCCATAGGCTCCAGCATGGGGCCAAAATTAGGGGTTCAGTTTGCAGGAGGTTAGGATAGAGATTCGAGAGCTGAGTAGGAGTTAGGGTACAGGAGTGGGCTCAGGGTTGGGGTTCAAGGTCTAGGAGGGCGCAAGGGTACTAGAGTGGGGCTCTGAGTTTGAGTGAGGAGTCTGGGAGGGACTTAGTGTGCGGACTGGGGCATGGAGTAGGGTTTCGGTGTCTGGGTGGGAGTTAGGGTGCTGGAGTGGGCTCGGGGTTGGGGTTTGGGGTCTAGGAGAATAGAGACTTAGGGCATGAGAGGGGGCTCAAGGCTGGGGCATGGGGTGGGGATGCAGGGTCGGAGAGGGCGCTGGATGTAGGAGGGGACTCAAAGCTGAGGCAGGGGTTGGGGTGCAGGATGCTTACACCAAGTGGGAGCTGCCCTAGGTATGTGAGGAGGAAGGGTAGTTCTGTGCAGCCTGCTCTGCCCTGTGGTCCTCTACAGGCACCACCCTCCACAGCTCCCATTGACTGCAATTCCCAGCCAATGGGCACTGCGGGAATAGAGCCTCTAGGTGAAGGCACAATGTGGATAGAGCTTTCTGGTGCTCATGGCGATTCGGCTCCAGCACAAATGAAGGGAAAGGAACACAGAGCTACCTCACCTCCTCCCTCCCCCCTCCACCAGGTAGGATTGGCCCAGAACACATGGGCGTAGTGGTTGCAGCCAATGGCCCCAGGCTATGGAGGTCCCCTTTAGGCTGGTGCCCTGGGCTGCAGCCCCTTAATCTGGCCCTGTACCTTGGGTAAGTCTTTATGTATTAGTCATCATTTTCTTCCCTTCAGTACAATTAGCAGCTGTGAAACAGCATTTTGTTAAAAAGTATACCTTACCCATTAAAGATGGAACCCTGCAGCCTGGGGATTATCAAGGAGACACAGCTCTGAACCACTGAACCATGTAAAGAACAGGAGGTTGGGCAGGGAAGATGAATGAAATAATAGAAGCTAATAGATTGCAATGGGTGGCAACTGATCTCTCAGCCACCAAGAAGCAAGCATATCTCACAGATCTGGGTGTGGACTGTAAGTCTGAGAACCCTAATGAAGTGTTTGTGACAATAAGGTTTGGTCTGAGGTCTGAATAAAAAGAGGTCATGGTATTATGTTGACATATGTTGGTTTCTCCTTAACTTGGGAGTTTTAAACTGAATCCATTGTGATTCTACTTGGAGAAATTAAGTTGGAGCAAAATTGCAATAGCATACATGGCTGCCCAGAGACCCTTCCCCTGCCCCCATTTTTGCAGGGACCAATCCTATAAGGAAACATGAACCCAAAATTTGTACTGAAATTAAGTAGGGAAGTAGTAAGGAAGATTGCACTGCAGAATCAGGCCTTACAGTCAGCTTGAAGATTTTAGACTGATGAATATCATGCTGTCATTTGGTACAACTTTAAATAAGTCTATAAATCACATGATCTGAAGTTCTGAAAAATAAACAGGTTATTTTATAAGTTGTGGCAAATGCAAAGGTTGCAGAAATTGCCAGAGTAATAGTGCTTGCTTTCCTATGTGCATTTCTGTGTAGTGCAAAATATCCTCGCATGCTTTTCTGTATGCTAATAAGTTTGGGGATTTTTTTAAAGCAGTGACAAAGGCAAAATAGGAGTGATCAGGACAGTAGCCATCTTAGAGGAATACTTTTGAGCTGGTAGATCTAGATTTAAAATGAATAAACAGCAGGAGAGAGCTGTACAAACTGACTAGAAAGAGATGATTTACTGAAATGAGGTTCCTGGAATCTAAAGGTAAGATAAAAATAGAAGCTCCATGTCAGCTTCTTTCAACCACAACTGCTAATCGGGACAGATGGACTGATCTGTAACTGGTGGTGCTTAAATCCCTTTGGGTCTATTTGCAACCTGCTGCATATAGGTGTTTTTATATTGGGCAGCAGTTTTAAGTAAACATTTCTCACATGTCATCAATGATTTTGCAGGTGCAAGCTTACCAGCTAAGTGCTTGTAAAAGAGATTTCTTTCTCATTACTTCTTTCTTGAAAGAATTGTTAGTCAGGATAATGTAATTGGGTTTGTAGAAATCTACATGATTTATATACTATTACTGTGATATTAATACTCATTTTGTAGTGAGCTAATTTAACCAATAACAAAAACTTGTAACAGAAAAAAAAATCATGTGTTAGATTGTGCCTTTAGGCACATTCTTGATTAAGGATTGGTGCTTTATACCTGAAGGCATTATTACTCAGAAACACACCTTTATGTCATAATTCCTCCTTGCTGTGGTGCAGTAGTAATTTGTTGTGGACTCTAACAGCAGTACAGGAGGATTACTGTTATATTCCATACCCATCTGGGTGAGCCACCATGTCCACATTTTCCACTCTTCAGTGATTCAGCTCAATGAAACTTAAACACAAGTTACGTTTCACACCAGTTGTCCCTACTGGAGTTTAATTTATTATTAAACAAAATTCTTCACTCTGGACCTCCCTAATCCTTTTCTGAGGTTTTACAAGTTATATTGGTATCAAGGCTTCACCGCTTTGTCACCCAGGAAGAATTCCCATTAGTTGTGCTATTAAGTTTGTGTCCCAGCTCCCTCTATGCAGGCAATTATTCTGGACCCTTACTAAGTAAATGTTACCTTTCCATTCTCTGTGGTGAGGCCCACAGCATCTCTTTTTCCAATCTTCTGTCCATGTCTGAGCAGCAGACTCAGAATTTCTTCTTCGGACTTCTTCACTTTACATGTAATATGACCCCAAGGCTACAACCTTATCAATCACTACAGACCATCAGGATTTCTGGTGATATGGACCATGCTTGCACTTTCAGCACCACCACCCTGTTACAAACAGCTAATTTCAACACTCCTTCTGATGCTCTGCCCAGTGAATAGTAGGGCTGTAGCCCAAGCTTGGCTCTTTTCTACCTGCCTACCTCTCCATTTAGAGTTCTGAAGAGATAATGGCTGTATAGCCTGGCTTAGTATTGTGTGTCAGGATGGCTATGCAAGAGGGGGTCATGCCATAGATGCTTAGCGTATGCCACAATCTAGTCCTGTGTGTATAATCTGTACAAATCCAGGTTACCCTGTTATTGTATGACCCTTGTTGAGAGCTTCTGCTGAAAAGTGATCCATGAATTCTTTTTGTAAGAATGTGTCTGTCCATGACATTTGTGACTGAATTTTACTTTTCCCCCCAACTTCTTGTGGTTTTTGCTTTAGTTGTCTACCTGTCCTACTGCAGAGTTAGATATTTCTGAGGGTATATAGACCATAAAAATACAATATAAGCTCTAAATATATTGTTGTTCAAATACTTGGACATGTTGTCTTTTCTTAAATCATGGGGAAAATTATCTCAAATATTCTCCCATAAACATATTGTATTTTATAGCAAATCTTCCTTATGGTTCATTACAAAAAGTTGTTGGTAATGAAATTATGTTGTTAGTAATGCAATGCTATCACAGAAGGAATACAAAATTTAATGAGCACCAGACCCATATTTTGCATGATAACTACATTATATGATATGACTAATGATGAATTTTCATTATCAAAAATATGTTAATCAAGCAAGGAAGTTTGTATTCTCTCTTCCTTCCCAATTTTGTTAATTAGTAATTTATGTTAGCAAAATTTTAATCATTCATTCACATGCTAAGGATAACCTGCACTATCTTGGACTAATTAATATTTTGTGTTTGAATTTTATTGATTCAACCTTTCCATTTTTAGTACAACAAATATTTTTTAAAAATCTGTTTACCCTGGATAGAATTTGTGAAAGGCTTTTGGGATGAAGAAATGTTGCTTCTCTCATTCTTCTTGCCTTGACTCCAGAAGGCATATATGTAATACAGTGCTCATCTATGTGTAGTGGCAATGTATATTTTTCTAGGATGAGATTTTTAAATGTGTCTAAAGATTTTAGGAGCACAAGACTCATTGAAACTCAGTGGAACTTGTGCTCCTGCACTTTTGAAAATTTGCCCACTGTTGATCAACTTTGCTTGAGACAGCTATGCATGAATAACAAAACAAAACAGACGTCAGAATGTATAGATTTAAAAAGGCTCTGAATAAGATTCTACATTCCTTCTTCATATAATGTTCTGATGACTTTAGTTTAAATATATACCAAATCTGTCACTTTTCATATCTTTTTGAATACTGGCCTATTACTTTCTTTAGCCGCTACGTTAGGGTATGTCTAGACTGCATCCCTCTGTCGGCAGAGGGATGCAGATTAGGCAGGTCGACATTGCAAATGAGGCAGGGATTTAAATAGCCCACGCCTAATTTGCATAAAAATGGCCACCACGTTTTGCCGACTCAGCACTTTGTTGGCAAAAAGCGACAGTCTAGAGGGGGATCTGTCGAGAAAGAAAGCCTTTTTCGACAGATCCCTTATGCCTCCTGCAAGGAGGTTTACAGGATCTGTCGAAAAAGGCTTTCTTTCTCAATAGATCCTCCTCTAGACTGCCTCTTTTTGCTGACAAAGTGCTGAGTTGGCAAAACGTGGCGGCCATTTTTATGCAAATTAGGTGAGGGATATTTAAATCCCTGACTCATTTGCAATGTCAACCTGCCTAATCTGCATCCCTCTGCCGACAGAGGGATGCAGTCTAGACATACCCTTAGAGTTCTCTTCACCTCCTTGTCTGCTATTCTGTTTCTTTACTGTCACTGAGAAGTTAATGTCACTGAGAAGTTAAAGCTTCCTTGACAAATACAAATTTCAAACTACACCCATGCTGTTTACCCAGTCATAGCTGAACAATAATAATGTCAGAATTCTCTAAGAAAGATTGAGTGTATTTGTGTATTATGACTAAGATGATATAGCAGTTGCCATAAAGGAAGATTTTACTCCTGCAAGAGCATTTCAGTATATTTAAATCAGTTCCTTTTCATCCCCTGGTTTAAGATATACTGCAAGTAGCTTAGAACTCATGATGTGCTAGAGTTGCAATTTGTGTGGTCAGCCATCCATGATCTTTTCTAATTCACAAATAAAGTGGAAAAATTGACATTTTCACCACTTTCATCTACTGTGCTTTGAAAAGTTAAGATTGAATAGAGCCTGTCTAGCACAACAGACTACATTCTTTCCACTTCTGATGTATTCTACATCACCACATTTCTCTAGGCTAGGCTGACACAACATGATGCAACATAATATGATGCAATGCCATGCAACTCATCTCATAAAGTTGGCTAGAGCATATTGGATTGAAAACTTGGTACACTGTAGCAGATGAGAAACCCTTGGGAAGCTGGATAATTTGTGCTGGTTGCAAATTACCTGTGACAGTGGATACTGTTGTATGTTTTTAGTCACATAATCAGTTTTATTTATATTTGAATAGATCTCATTTCTGTGAATATAAAACCTCCAGAAAATGATTTGCTTTAAGGTTAAAGTGCAGTAGGAGAGATTAATGTTATAACATATGTAATAATATATAGAGTTACACTGACTTCTTTGTATATACAAGTGTCTGTTTTAATTACAGCACAACAGCAGTTGAATATTTACATGTAATGACTGCTAAAAAGATGTATTATTAGTTTGATGTATTATTTTCTTAAAGTGGAACTCCAAGAGCCAATTTAGGATCAGAGATCTATTGTGCTGTACAAACACAGAAAAAAAATAGAAATAATCTTCCAAAGTTAAAATAATAACTTGCTGACCTTACTGGTGCATATGGATCATGATAACTGTGGCTGCTGCTGGCTCCTGCCAAGCGATGGGAGAGGGAATTTTCTCTGTCTCTGAAGGTTGATTTTTAGCTCTCAACAGGGCTGTTCTTAGGAGACAAAGAATGCAACCTCAATATGGTTAAAATATAGATTTTTTAAAACACATTATTTACTTATTTCTAATCTACACCGGATTCATCACTAACCTGTGCTGTTTTTATTTGGTACACTTCACAATTTAACCTACAAAGTGATGGCACCCTAGTAGTATCCAGGATTTAGGTAGTGAGGAATGTGAATTTATGTACTTTCACTGAAAGCTGGCTTTCTCTACATTTTAGCTCTCTTTTTCCTGGTCAAAGGCATCAATATGCAGCAAATTCCCTCTAGCCAGAAGAAACAGAGAGGATTTATTCCATAGCTCATTAGCATTGCATCTAGTCTGATAACCCATGATTCTTTCTGGGTGAACATCACTTCTACAAGTTATGGTCTGGCAACTCAAACAGCCCTCACACTAGGATGCTAGGTGGCAGAAAGCCAAAGTTTACAAGGCTGCAGTCTATCATCAGTGAACTGAAATTGAGACTCAGGTTCTTGCCCAGGGCTGGTTGAAAATTTTCCAGTTGAATGCTTTTTCAGCTGAAAATTGGATTTTCACAAAATGAAAAATTTTGCAGATAACATCTCGTTTTCTGGAAAGTTTTCATTTTTAGCAGAAATGCAAAAAATGAAAACTCATTAGGTTTTTTTTTTTGCTGAAAACTTTAATTAAAACAGTTTTCTTCATCAACGTCTTTCCACATTTTCTAAACAATTTTATTCCTGCCCTTTCTCTGCAGAGAGAGGCTGCGAGCACCGCACAGATCATGCTGAATGAGCAGAAGCCCTTCATACTCCTGTATAGTAATCCCCTTCCCATGCCTTTCTAAATGTTTTTGGTCTGCAGAAAATTCATTTTAGTAAAATGATCACATTCTATTTTGCTTTTCTGCAAGGAGCCCTCTGATTTTACAGTCAATGCTGAAATTGGGTCTTCATAATCTAATTATAGTCTAAATTTTCCATTCTTTCAGATTAAGGCCTATAAAGTACAGTTATCAATATGTCTCAGAGGAGTAGTCATATTAGCCTGTAACTTTAAAAACAATGAGTGGTCCTGTGGCATCTTAGAGACTAACTAACAAATAAATAAATACATAGTATAATAAACTTTTGTTGGTAAAACCCACTCAGGCTCATCTGAGGAAGTGGGTTTTGCCCTTTTGCCCATGAAAGCTCATGGTATTTTTATATATATATATATGTGTGTGTGTGTGTGAATCTCCAAGGTGCCACAAGACTACTCATTGTTATCTATATGTTGACACAACTCTATAACATTATTCAATTCTGAACCTTTCTTTTAGAAGTGGGCATGCTTAACAGAGATTGCGCTCTTGGAATCTGATATAAATGCATAGAAGTTTGAGCTGAACCACCTCTCAATTCCACTGAATTACTGGTTGGACCTCTTTGGTCTTGAAGCCTCAGGACATGACTAGTCCTGAATTTGGGGTTTTGCCAGATTAGAGGAGGTTGTTTCTTGTCCTCCTGCCACAGCTTCCCCAATCCTGGCCTGGCTGCCTCCTTGCTTGTTACTAGCCCCCCTCCCAACCACACCCCCACTGTCCTGTCTTCCTAGGCAGCCCCGCCATCCCTGTGCACCAGACTTCTGCTGCCACCCCGAGCAGCCCCATCGCTTCTGCATGCCAGGCTCCCACTGCCCTACCTGGATGCCCCACTACTGTGTGCCAGGCTCCTGCTGCCCTGCTGGGAAGCCCTGCTGCCACAGGGCTCCCAAACCCCAGCCCTCCTCTAGGACTCTAGTCCTAGAACATCCCAATTTAGAGAGTTTCAACCTTTAGATCTAAATTTACCCTAGCGGAATGAGAGCAGATTGTATCCTTGATAGGGTAGAAGAAAGTGTAATTTACACAAATTTAGAGTCCTTTAAGCAAAATTATTATTTCATTTATACTGATCCCAAAGGAGTTTACAACAATATGCCTCTGTAATTTCCAATCCAACACATCTGATGACATGGGTTTTAGTCATGAAAGCTTACGCCCTAATAAAACTGTTAGTCTCCAACGTGCTACAGGACTCTTCATTGTTTTAACAATAAAACTAGTATAAGATTAGAACTAGACCCAAATATTTACCTTGAATTTGACTTACATGGTCTACTGAAAATGTCAGCAAATACCATCTCATTGTACAAGGAATCATTTAGCCATGCAATCTAAAACAGTTTAAGATCCAGTATATCAGTCTATTATCTTGCAATTAAGAGTTAAGTATATCTTCTAACTAGTTTATAATTGGGCTTTTTTGACACTGTGGCAAGAAGTGTGTTAAGGAAATGGGTCTGGATTCAGATGGCCCCACTCAGCCAGATGTGCAAAGCCTGCACAAGCTTGAGGCAGGGCTTTAAAAAGAGGAGCAGAACAGGTCAGCGGCAGGCAGTGAAAGGGAGGAAGAGGTTGCTCTGAGGAACAAATACCATGCAAAGGCTCATGGCCCTACTCCTGGCCATGGCTCAGCCCCTAGCTGTAGCTCTGGCCTTTGCCCCTGGCTATAGCTTAACACCCATCCATGGCCCCAGCTGCAGCACAGCTCTGGCTCCATACCTGGTCCTGGCCACAGCTCTACTTACGGCCATAGCACTTGCCTTACTCCCAGTCCCCTCCCTTCTCCCACACCTACCCCCAGCTGCAACTCCAGCTCTATTTCCTACAATGGCACCACTTATTGTCCTGTACTGAGAGGCAGGATATAAAAATTTGGGGACCACTGCTCTATATCAATGCAGCATGGACATAATCCTTGTTACCATTGAAATCATTAGCAAAACTTTCACTGGAGCAGTATCTAGCCCATAAGGAAAAACATACAAGGACTGATTTTTATCCAGCTGCCAGTAAGAGGTTATCTTATATAAAGAGAAAGTTTTAAAGTTCAAATAATAAATATGTTTGGCATCACATAGGTGAGAAAGCTTCACAGTGGCTTTAACAGTAGGTAAAAGTTTGTGTCTACAGTAGAATAATCAAATACTCTCTCAGTGCTGTGATAATTTTCTTCCCTACAGTTATGAGATACCCAGTAGCTTTTTAAATAAGTGTGTAGGAGCATAAAATTAGCTTCAGGCAGTGAAGTTTTGCCATTGCCAATAGGCAGAAGCTGGTGTTAAGTCACAGTGTACAGTCACTTGGCTTCTGTGAAAAAGGAATGTTTGAAGGGGATTCTGTTCTCTGGAATCTAGAGAAAAGCATATAGTGCTAGGAGAATCTATTTCTAATTCCCCTCCCTCTGCCATGTCATTTACATTTACATTGTTTGCAATGTTTAGCTTGTTTATGACTGATACAAATGAATTGTAAATGTATACCACAAAATATTAAGAATCTTAGAAATCCTTTAGATACAGTTTGGCAAATGTTACAGATAGTTTAGATAGAATAATGTAATTGGACATTAAGTGTAATCAGTCTGATTTATTTTTGTAGGGAAACACAAAATTTCCAGCGTAGTGGTTATATTTAGTCTCTCGTTATTAGTTGTATATAAATTTGCAACAAAACCAAAAGTATCATAGTTACTTTGCAAGTATTGTAAAATATTCATATGTTTCAGTAAAAATATATTCTTGATGAGGTATTTTGTGTTAACGTATTCTCAACACACTTTGATGGTATAATAATAAGTGATAGAGACCAAACGAAAAAAATGCTCCATGGTAAACAAATCAGAGACTGACTGTGACAGTCACTGCATATAAGAAACATGCTTGACATTTTGAGGTCAGATCCTTATTGGGTCATAGTTCCACTGAAGGCAATTTACACTTGAGCATATACCTTATTTTTAAACTCTGTTTCACTGTGAGTAAGTTTTCTTTATTATGTGCCTACTTTAGATGGAGTTATTAGGGTATATAGTGACTGTATGAAATTCTGTGTGTGTATTTATCAGGTATTTTCTTTGCATTATGTACATCTAAATTCTTATGTTACATGGACTTCAGCACTTCTAGAGAAACAACTTGTCAATCAGAAAGTAAAATATGCTTAAAATTAAATTAGAAGAATATGGTATGATATCACTTAATGCTTGAATAAGAAATAATACTTCCTTAGTTGCCAGGCAACCAACAAGATGTGTGCCAAATAGAGAGACAGATCAAAATGAATAAACAGAAGAGTTGTCTACATTAGCTTTTGTTTCAGATAAATGAGAGAGGGCCTTTTGGTAAGTTAAGTTCCAGGATTGCTTAGAGTTCTTTGTATCCTGATGCGGAATTCCACAACTTGCCTGACCCTTTTTTTTGTTCCTTATCAACGATTTATTATTAATTAAGTACAATTCAAACTATTTAGTAAGGATATTCCTAATGGAAAAAAGGGCTTTTAAATGCATGCTGCTTAACACCTGTGTTTCTATATTAATATGCCACCTTAAACTTCAAACTGATTTTTTTCACTGAGGATCTTTCTTTTTTATATAAGAACATAAAACATAAATGGGAAAATTCGTCAGAAAAATTTAAAAATCTCTATTCAAATCAAAGAAACAAACCATGAATTCACTTCTACTGAATTCACAGCTCTCTCCATTCATTCTTCACAAATATTTGTATGACAGATGTGTATTTATATGTAAAAATGTTAGTGGCAAGTGAACGCTACTTTGAATACATGGTTGCAGGAAGGTTGAGACTGGAAGTGCTTGTGAAGACCTCTTTAAATCTCTTTTGATTTCCTTCATCTTTGTTATAGATGTTTCTCTAATGAAATTGACAGACACAAACATTTAAAACTTGATTAAAGGAAATAGTTTTCTTGGTTCTAAAATAATGAATGGTCCAATCTACTCCCATACAAGATACGGAAAAGAGCTTTGCAGGATTAAATACAATTTGTAGATATGTATATGGACAATAGGAGAAGATTGTAAATATAGTGGGCTGTGAAATGACCATTACTGTCTCCCCAGCAGAAGACTGAGCTGCTGCAGTTTTTGGCTGATCACAGACTGATACTTAGATAGATAGCTGGGTCCCAATGCCACTAAAATGATTTTGGGGCTGGATTTCATGTCAGGAGATACTGTGGAAATCAAAAAGATAAAATAGTTTGTGTCTGGTGTCCACAAATACAGAGGATGCATTTATAACTCTCTGAGGAGAAGAAAGGAGACTCCAGAGATACAGCCTCAGGATAGTTATGTGTTGCTTCTGAGAGAGAGCTCTGTTCCTGGATGTATCCACCCATATTTGTCTGAGAGTTTACCTACAGCATTGTGATGTGGTTGTCACAGCTACCATCACTAACCAATTAATTTTCACCTCTGTGTACACAAGTTCAGGCCTGTTTGGATCCATGGGGAAATAGTACTTACGACATCTATAAAGACTATAAATTAACCAACTAATTACTTGGAATGATGAAAAAACATCCCTTGAGGGCAAATTATTGTATAATTGCCCATCCTGGGTTGTTTTGCACCTTTCAGAAGTTCATCAGGTATTGGCTACTGTCAGAGACATAATACTGGACTAGTGTGATCCCTACATTTCTGTTTTATCAGGGAGTAGAAACAATATTATCTGATATAGGAGATCAGCTCCATAATACAGAGAATGAATGGTAGTACTCAGGGCCGGCCCACAACATTTTGGCACCTGAGACAGGGAGCTCAAATGACTCCCCCATGCCACCTTTTCTCCTGCCTGACTGTTATGTCTCTTGTGTCCCCCTTCCTCCAGCCCAGCACCCCACCATCTCTGTGCGTCTAGAGCAGAGAGAATACATATGCACCAGCAGCAGACACAATTTTCTACACTCTGGGTCCTAGTGGCGCCCCCCTTCCCCACAGTCTGGCACCTGAGGTGGCCACCTCAGTTCACCTCATGGTAAAGCCAGCCCTGGTAGTACTAGAAGAAACAGTGGAGGTATATAATTGGAAGTGTATATAATTCACAGTCTGAAATATGTATAAAGCGTTTAACAGATAGTAGTTAATAACAAGAAGAATCAATAAAATTACAGTATATTCCTTTGCATACAGTACATCCAGATTTAAAGTCTTCTGAGTATGTCTACCTTAACTCACTTCCTCTGCTTACTTTTTTTTAAAAAGGATTTCAGCTCTCCTACATGTTTCTTTAGTCGATTGAGTTTTATAAACACACCAGCTGATGTTACTTAAACGGTTCAGTTCTCAGTGTGATAAACCTTTTTCTTGTTAATTTGCTAATATAACTAATACAGTTAATGACACATTTTTCCTTCTATTTTTTAATTCTAGCAAGAAAAGAGTCAAGAAAGTTCAAGAAATAAAGGTAAGTACTAGCCATGTTTTAAAATGTAGAACTAATTTTAGTGCCATTATCAAAAGCCTAATCCTCATGCACGTTTAAAAAATCTGCATATTATTGATTGAGTGTTTCACTGTGATGTAAAATCAAAGCAAAGGAATTTAATAGGACAAATCTACTTAGAAAAATATATGTGAAAGCTCCCTGTAGTTCACAATTACCTCATTTCCAATCCACTCATATAATTGATCTCAATTATATTTACAAATTAATCAAAGTCTCAATAAACCTCTTTAGGAAATGACAATATTCTGCATTTTAGGCAGGCAAGCACTGCTTTATATTCATTAATTGAAGTTTTGCTACATTTCAGTGATTATATGCTAGAAAAATATGTCAGAGTAAAACATCATGAGACATGGATATTGAAGGGCCTGAACCAAAAATTGGTCAGTTTGGCTGTGGAATGTGGATCAGAGCTAGCTGCATAACATGGTTTCCCTAACCCATCCACTCCATGGGACCTATGCATCCAGATCATTGTGAAGGGACAGAGAAGTAGCCATATTCCACCAGATTCTCCTGCCATTCAAATTCATGGAACAAGCTCAAGTGTTACTTCAGCAAGTGTCTAGCTTCTGCAGAGTAAGGGGCTCCAAGTGGATTCATCTTGCTTCTTAGAGGTCTCAGGATATCAGTGCACTTTTGGGATTTGAACCCCTTGCCATTTCCACATGAGGGAACAGACTCCACCCCTCTGGCACAAGAAGTATAAAGAAATTCTGTGTCTGAGAAACTTGAGTTTCCAAAACTTGTTTACAATATAGGCTATTTCCACATATTATATATACTGTAGTAATAAGATCTCCATTGAGCTAGGCACTGACCAAGAATATAACAATAAAAAAGTTCCTGCTTTGAACGGTTCACAGTACAAATATAAGACAAAAGACAAGTGGTGGATACCACACAGACATGGTGGTGCAAGTAGCAGTCAGATGTTTCAAAGTAGTGTGATATGCAGCGGTCATAGAACACCAGCTGCCTAATCATTATCAAGTTTTTTTAAGCCAATATAGCAGAATTGCTGTTTAAGGATGTATTTGAAGGAAGACCTATTTTTGAGGGGAACTGTTTCCAGGAATAAAGGATGTCAAGAGGAAGAACATAACAGTTCTTGTTGTAAGGCTTGCCACTTGGTTAATGCAGTCTGGCATCACTTAGAGAGGCAGGTATCAATGCAACAAGGGTCTGGCAATGATTCTATTTGCTATGTATTTGATTTTCTAAATAGTAATGTTTTCCACTATATTATCATAATATTTTTGTTGCAGTATCTGTATTGCCCTTACTATTACATTTTTTATCCCATTTGAGGAAATTTTGCTGTGGTACAAAGAAAAAGTATGAGACAGTGAATAGAAGGGGAAAACGCTAAGCAATCAATATAAGTTAAGGCTCAAGAGAATAAAATCATATTTATGTATTGTGTATGCAGTTTTTTATGACAAACCCAAATAACAAAAAGAGCTTTTAGTAGAAATTGCACACACATATATATACCCACTCTTTAAAATGGTCATCAGCTGCTCTTGCATTCAATTGTTCTCCAATGCCTTCTTGGCAAAGCAAAGTCTGATCTTCCTTCTAAATGACAGGTAGATATACTGCAGTTTGTATCTTGATTAATGTGAAATTGTATTTCTATTTTCTAATTGCACAGCTGAGACAGGGGCTATGTACTTATTCATTAATATCCTATTGAAGTGCTTAATTGTATAGTCTGCACTAGGTGTTAAAATGTACAATAAATAAAATGATAATTAGTATGTATATAAATATAAAAAGCACTTTTGCTAATCATGATTTGGGCCCCATTGCACTAGAGCAGTGGTCCAGGTCTAGTGTAAATTGTCATAGCTCTGTTAACAGTAATGGACCTATGACATTTTATACCAGTTAGGTAACTATCCACTAGTCTTTAGTCTGAAGCATTTACATTCTAAGACACTTCACTACTGCCCAGGTGTGTTTGTTTTCTCAGTATAATCTATAGCTGAACCCTTCAGAATTCTCATTGATATGCTATAATACATTGTTGAAAACATTGACTTACCTAATGACAGCTAGAATTTTTAGATGTAAATAGATTAGAAATTTGTTGATCATAAGTACATATACCTTGTATGCCCATGGGAGCTGTCTCAGCCCGCTTAGCCAAGTCTTACAGTATTAAATCACCTGGAAGGTATGTTATAGGCTATGCTGATGGGCAAGTTTGATTTTTATTTCTGGGTGTGTTACTTCCATACAGTGAAGAATATATTCAGATAGGCAACCTATTTCCTGCCAGTTGGTAGGGCTCACCATGTTCAGAATTGCATTAGGCCATCAGTTTAGCAGACTAAGTACAAAAATAATTGTCAGGGGCTTATAAAATGTTGCCCTCAACTACATCCATTGAAATATGCCAAGCACTAGTTTCAGGGACGAACCATGATCTCCAGCAGTCAGTTAAATTGGTGTTCAGCTGCAGACTCTTCATGGTTATGACTTTGACATCTTGAATGAAATTTTTAATCTATTGATTTTCTTTCACGTTGTGCATGTTTCCACTTAAGCTGACAATTCAGCTTTGAAGATTCCACTGATTTCAAAGAACTCAGAGTAGGGATGTAAAAATCACTTTTAATTGGCTAATTGGTCAAACGTATTGTTTAACCTAAAGCTGGGGCTGTTCCAGCTCAGCCAGAGCAGCCCCTGCCTGCAGCCCACCACCCCTTTGCTCCCCAAAGGCACCTCTGATACAGAGGCAACAAGGGAGGAGTGCATGTAGTCAATAGGATTAATTGATAAGCCCAGGCTTATTGGTTAATCGTGTAGTCAACTACACATTAACATCCCTAGTTTACATAGTGCTTAGTGGCTTTATCATGCTTTTCATTGTTACATTTTTCATTGTTTTTCTCCATGTCATTTGAAGTTTCAGAATATTATCCTTACTTTACATATAGAGGAAGGCATGTTACAATATCAGTGGTGTTTTTACAGTTTGGTCAACATTGTAATTAATGTAAGGCTACATTCAATTTTAGTTTATAGAAACTTCTTTCCTGGCAACAGGGAGTCACATTTTATCTGTCATTCACTTCCAAAATCAACTGTACTACACCTATTTTTATGATAAACTTTATGTTTCTAAAACAAAATTTAATTGTTTCCTACATCCAATGCACAGATATCTACTGTGTACACTATGGAATATTGTTTTGAGATAATGCCCTTCTAATTGCCTGGTACTAACAAGAAGTAAGACTCCATTAATATGAGTCTTTAATTAGGGGTGGACAAAACTAATAAATGTCTGAGGTTCTTGAAATGTTTTGAACCTTTCAGGACCTCTATCTTGTTATAACTTGGAGGGTAAATGAAGATCATGCCAAAAAGCTTTCCCAAAATAGAAATCAAAGTGTTTATTTTTTTTCCAAATTTTAATGATTTGCAGGACCTCATAACTCCTTGCTGCCAGTTATATTCCAATACCTTCTCCTTACTCTGCCATTCCCTTGAGTTTTTACTTTATAGGATACCTATCCAGTTAAGGTTTGATTTAGCTCCCTTGAAGTCAATAGGACTTCTTTTGTTGATGGTGGTGCGAGTAAGATATATTTCTTACCGCTAGTAAGGCAGCACCAGCTAAAGGGGGAGCATGTGACTTCCCCATATGACCCTCCACATGACTCTTCCTCTCTACCTCACTTAGTGGCCCCACATCAACAGGTCCTCCAATGTGACTATACCATCCCCAACCCTGCTCCCACCTTTCCACACAGCTGTGTCTGTCTGGGGTTGTGCAACACCAGCAAGAGAACAGGTCTTGGTGGGAGGGACAAGGCTGGAGGGCAGTATAACACTGCTAGAGGAGCCATTGGCATTTTGCAGCCATTGGCATTTCCGCTGAAGTTCCCAGGAGAGCCCTGAACCTCAGGCGCTGCTGGGTGGCTCCACACCGGTAGCTCGTCTTGTGTCTTCCCAGCTATAAATATCTTGCTGGTATGGCACACTGCGCTGTACTGCTGTTCTCCATGGCTGTCTGTTGATTTGATTCAGAGTAAGATTAAGCTTTTAGTATCTAATCGTGATTCTATAATTTTCAATTCTGTGATAAATTTGTAGTGATTCTTTGTGTTCCATCATTTACAAAGCCAGAGTTTTATATTTTGGTATGTTTTCTTCTTTGCTCCGCTGTCCCAGCTGTTAACTTCTGCTACCATACTCAAGTCACTCAGACCAAAACATTTTCTGTCTGCAATATTCTCTTCCTTATTCTATAATATATATCTTAAAACTTTATGGTACATAGTTTGTAAGAAGATCTGCTTTTGTTTACAAAGTTACAGCATTTTAAAATGTTTCAATCACAGCTTTAGAATGGGCTCTTATCCTTCACTGTGTTACCAGAATATTTTTGAGATGACTTTGATTACATCAACATCAAAGGGAATATGAATTGTGCATAAAGCAAATAAGAATATAAGAACATAAGAATGGCCATACTGGGTCAGACCAAAGTCCATCCAATCCAGTATCCTGTCTGCCAACAGTGGCCAATGTCAGATGTCCCAGAGGTAGTGAACTGAACAGGTAATGATCAAGCGATCTCTCTCTCTTGCCATCCATCTCTGTCCATCTCTGTGACAAACAGCAGAGGCTAGGGACACCATTCCTTACCCATACTGGCTAATAGCCATTAACAGACTTAATATCCATGAATTTATCTAGTTCTCTTTTAAACCCTGTTGTAGTACTAGCATTCACAACCTCCTCAGGCAAGGAGTTCCACAGGTAGATGACGCGCTGTGTGAAGAACTTCCTTTTATTTGTTTTAAACCTGCTGCCCATTAGTTTCATTTGGTGGCTGCTAGTTCTTATATTATTGGAACAAGTAAATACCTTTTCTTTATTCACTTTCTCCACACCACTCACGATGTTATATACCTTTATCATATCTCCCCTTAGTCTCCTCTTTTTCAAGCTGAAAAGTCCTAGTCTCTTTAATTCAGTGGTCCCCAACCTTTTGGAGCTGCTGGGCGCCCGGGGGCAGGGCTGCGCATGCGCTGCGTGCCCGGGGGCGGCACTGTGCATGTGCCGGGTGCCCGGACCACGCATGTGCTGCACGCCGAGGGCCTGGGGTGCAAGCGTGGCTCGGGCCAGCCCTGGTCACTAGGCGGGCACACATAAATGCCCCGGCGGGCGCCATGGCGCCCGCGGGCACCACACTGGGGACCACTGCTTTAATCTCTCCTCATATGGGACCCATTCCAAACCCCTAATCATTTTAGTTGACCTTCTCTGAACCTTTTCTAATGCCAGTATATCTCTTTTGAGATGAGGAGACCATATCTGTACGCAGCATTCAAGATGTGGGCGTACCATGGATTTATATAAGGGCAATAAGGTATTCTCTCTCTCTTTTTTAATGATTCCTAACATCCTGTTTGCTTTTTTGACTGCCGCTGCATACTGCATGGTCGTCTTCAGAGAACTATCCACGATGACTCCAAGATTTCTTTCCTGATTAGTTGTAGCTAATGAGGGAATATCCTACCTAACTCAAGCCTCTTATTTAACTGTGCACACATTTAAACATAGCATGTGATTGGTGGTAGAATATAGCCTTAAGGAACAAAGTAATGCATATAATCTTGGATAGGTCTCCTTTCTAACTTTTTTTCCTGTTACAAACTTAAATTAGAGTAATCATTTAAAAACACTACACTTGATCTGTTTGAATAGGTTTCCTCTAAATAAAAAGATAATTAAATTCTAGCTAGGATTCCTCAAATGTATATGCCAACACCACAACTTTGTCAATCCTTTGCAACCTGTAACTAAAATTCAATGCAATATTTACCACATCCAGACAAAATGAGCAGTCTTTTAACTCATCCATGTGGTGCTGAGAAATAGATGGGTTTTTTAAAATATTGATGGGTCTTTGAAATAACTGAGTTGATTTTGATTGGATAATAAAGTAGCTAGTATATGTGATGTAAAGTGTTGCAGATAGTTTTTCATGTAAGTCTGTTAAATTAGTTGATGGAATAAACTGACTTTATTTTAAAATGGAAACTGTTTTAATAGTAATTCCTATTAATGTTGGAAATTGTTTGAAATGAATCAGAAATTGGGTAGTAGCTACATGATGTAATTTTATTTACCAGTCCATCAAAATATTCCTTGATTAGCTGTCTCTGCAAATTTGTGGACAGTCAGATCAAAAAGTGGAGTTTGAAAAAAAAGTATCAAGGTACCATTTGTATAGGCACAAATAATCCAATAAACTACTGTGGTTCATGATCAAAAGTTGAACTCAAACCAAAGCTGTTTTGAAATGTTCCTACAGTTGAAGACAAATAATCATATTTTTATTATATCTATTAGGATTTCTTTTGTGTTGATAATGACTACAGTGCACCTTTAAGTGTGTGTGCATAATTTGTCTGGCTGATTTATTTAAGAGAACAGTACTTTATGGCTTGGGGGTTGGGAAAGAGAGGTATAATTGCTTCAAAAGGGGACAAAAGGCCAGCATGGCAAAACTGGAACTAGATGAGCAGAAGGGTTTAAAAGGCCAGTCCTATGTGTGAAATCCCTGTTTACATGGAGCAGGCTATGGACATTGTGCTAGCCCCCTTTCCTAGGGGAACTAACACAATGTCCATAGCCTGCTCCATGTAAACAGGGATTACACACATAGGACTGGCCTTTTCTAGGGGAACTAGGAAAGAATTTTTTCCATTACCACTAGATTGACCTAGGTGGAGTTGGGATTTTTTTCATTTTCCCCGAGTGAGTTCCTGAAGGGTAGTAATCTGTGTATTGAAACTCATTATATAAGTGTGGGGTGAATGTCCAGTGCGGGTATTCCATAGGAAAGGTATTGAGTGACCAGATAAATAGACTGGAAAAGGATTTAAAAAGGAAGTATTAATGAAAGGGATGGAATAGCGTGTGAGATTTGGGGTTACTATGACTGGTACTCCCCCTCCCTCTTCCTTATAGCAAACCTGAATCTTCCTATGAAGAGGGTAGAAGGTAAGATCCCAGCAATGGATTGGCTGAAGAACCTGGATGGAAAAAGTGGGGAAGCCCCTGGATAAATATCGAATGAATATGGGGGTCACCTGCACTGTTCATCTTTATCTCCCAGGTAGTCCCAGACATCTTATAACAAAATTGCAACCATATCAAATGTCCATTTCCTTCCTTTGATATAGTTGGACAATAGAAACTAATTTACAATAAATGACCAAGACCCCCTTTTGCCAATTATCAACAGAAAACAAGAGGGGGGAACCCTAAAATCTGAATGTGTAGCTTCCTGCAGTCACTGACTTAAAGTCATACTGGGCAGATCCTAATGTGAGTTTGCCTTTGTCATAATAACTTATGAGAGAGAAAATTAAAAATATAGAAAGAGGCCAAATGGATACTGGCAAAAGACAAGATTTTTCACACAGTTTGTAAGCAATGGCATATGTGCTTAGTTGATTTGAATGGTGTTAACATTTACAGAATAACTGTTTTTCATTTATTTAAATGGCATTTTTAGAAACTAACTAAATTTTTTGTGAGCTGTTATTGATCAGCTGAAGGTAGTGTCATCAACACATGCAACTAAAGACAAGAGTATTGATTGACATCTCTTTAATTACAGTGTTAGTTTCTCAAAATGTTCAACCCTTTGCATTTTATGCTTACCTTAACAATCTGAATGCAAAATGACTGTTGACTTACAGATCAATTTCAAAAATGTAATTCTCTATTATTATGAACATATTGCCATCCTTTTCTGATTTCATTAACAAACATCTGTCCCTTTTATCATACTTAGCTATCAGGAATAAAGAAGATACCATATGGGAGTCACTTGCATATCTTACTTGCATTTAGCACTTGGAAAAAGACAGCACACCTGCACAATACCAATGCTCAGTACAAATCCTGTTTGGAATGCCAAACTGGTACTGTAGCTGGTTTCATAAAATCATAAAGGCTTAAGCTTTTCTACACTCAAACAAAAGTAAAAGGGAGGAGGTGGGAGGAACTGGAGACCCCATTGAACATTAAAGTAATATATGAATGGAGTCCAACAGGGGCCTTTATCTAATTGCTAGAAAATCACCAGACTATCCTCAGATACTTTCAGGTGCTAGAGAGTGAGGAGTACTTGACAGAAAATATTTCAAACACCTTGTTGTAAGGCCATCATTTATAAGTCTTTAAATGAAGAAAGCAAACTATACTATAATTTAGGATATACTGTATCTAGTCCTTATATTACATCATATTAGAACACTGAATTATAGCCGCTGTATAATCATCTTTTGTTCCATGTTTGGCATATGTCATTTGATACTTGGCTGCAATTCTGCTCTCTGTTACACTGTTCTAAATTCAGATAACTCCATAAGTGTGCTCAGAATCAGGCCCAGAATATTTTGATATATTCGGATATGGACAGAAATGATTTATATTGCAAGTGATTGGAAAAAAATCTGTTTTAAGCTCATGACTTTTTAATCCAAAATGTCCTTCATGCTGGAATATAATCATAAACAGATTTGGTTGATTACATTTATCCTACGTTGAAATGGACAGTTTAACCATGAGTTTAAAAAAAAGTTAAAGATCTCTTTTGGTTTGAGTGTCCTTTTGTTGGTAATGCTCTAATTTGCCACAACTAACAGCCTCCAAAAGTCTGATGTGCTGATATACAGTTCCCATTGAACAAGACACTTCACTACATTCACTCCAACCTTTGGCAAATCCTGTCAGTATCATTGCTAAAGAGTTAGCTTGATGACACTTGAAAATTCCCCAGTGCAAGGACACCCCATAACCCAGCTGTGTTTTTCTAGTGTGATTCTCCATTCCTTTTACACCATAAAAGCAGTACAAGAGGGACAAAGGATGTGGGACCAGAGGTCAATTTAAGAGTAATTGCTGGTGACTTGACTACCTCAATCAGTCACAGATTTCAATCACCAATAGAATATTTTCATCTAATAGTTTGGAATGGTTTTAAAATGTTACATGTTGTTTAACTTTCTTCATTTTGTGAACCAGCACAGAATCAAATGATTATAACATGAAACTCTGAAACAAACTCAGAAGGGTCAAAGTTGTTTTCCATACACAAAGACTCTTCATTGAATATAATTCCGTTTGTAGAGCTAACTGATGTTGGTTGTGAAACCAGCTTTAGAGGAGAAAATAAAATATATGGGTTTGATTCACCAAGATGTCTTTCCTGTTTTGTGCCATTTTATTTCTATTGGCTTCACTAAAACTATATTAGCATAAATTGAGATGAAGAAATGATGAATTAAACCCTATCTTAAACATGAATTTTCAAATTATTCTGGCCTGTTTCTTTTCTTATCTAACTCAGTGTAAATCAGCAATAACACCAATGATCTTAAAGGAGTTACACAGGTATAAAACCAACGTAAGAGAAGAATAAATACTGTACTGTATAAAGAGAGAAACTTATTTCAATGTTATCTTTATATACAGTAACAATTGACCAATTAAAGAGAATTGACCAATTTAAAAGAATCTAGATTTTAGTTAAAAGTAAGTCAGCTCTTTCTTTGGTGTATTTGTGGTCTAGTGACAGTGGGACAAATTTATCATTGGTGTAAGCGTAATGAAGACTCTGAAGTTGAATCAAAGGATGCAGATTTGAGGCTTGCTAGTCTGGTTCAACTGAAATTACTTGTGAATGGAGAAAATAAAAATTCTTCATGGAGTAAAAAGGAAATAGTGGAAAAACTGTAAACAACCTTAAAAAAACAACAAATAGTCTTGCAGCACCTTAGAAACAAACAAAAAAAGTAGATGGTATCATGAATTTCTGTGGGCTCAACCTGCTTCTTCAGATGAATGGATTTAAGGGGTCCAGTTTTCAAATAAATAGCACAGAGAGCAGATGAGGGGAAGAGAATGAAAAAGAATGAAAAAAGGGGAAAGAAATTGTCAGTCTCTCCATGCTAAATGAAGCTGATAAGAATACTTAGCACCCACTTTGAGGACCCTTTTTTTGGATGTTTTTGTCATTAGAATGTGGAGTATAGTGGGCCACCCAGCCAACATCTTTGTTTAGACTTCTGTTGTAGGTATAAAAAGTTCTGTAGCTTTCCTGTTGAGCTGGGTTTTGAAATTGGTTTGAAATAATACGGTGGCTTTGAGATCCATTAATGCAAGTTAAAATGTTCCCCAACAGGTTTTTCACTGATCAGTGTGTGTTGTGAGACATCCTTTATCATCTTTATACCTGATGTAGCATACATCCTTCACTATGCTACAGCAGCTATATTGCCTTGGCTTTTCTCATGCTTTACGTCCAAACAATACCTGCTTGCTCACTTGGGTGAAGACAGAGAGTAAGGGCCTGCAGGTTTGAGTACATGGCACAGTCCTGAGCAAGCTGCTCCTGGCGGAGCTGCAGGTCCTCCTGCATCCGGCCTGGATGGTGCGGTGCAGGGCTCGCAGGGCCCCCAGGTGCTGGTCCCGGTACCCCTGCCACGTGTTGGTGGTCTTGCTGAGGCCGCGAGTGCGGGAGCATGTCCCAGGAGGGGTGGTGCGCCCTGCACAAGCAGCTGCTGCAGCTGTAGAAAAAGAAGAGAAGTGGTCAGTTCTCCCGGGGGACATAGTGAATGATGCCCAGCCTCTCCTGCGACGTGAGGGCGACCGTGCCCTGCACCGTCAGAGCCGCTGTGCTTGCACAGAGGCCATGGTCAAGATGTCTGGCTCTCCCCAGGACTGGGAGCTGCCCCAAGACCGCACCCATGCCCCTGTGCCGTGTATAGTGCGGCTGGGGCAAGGAGAAGATGTCCCCTGCCTCTGTGTAGAGGGTGTGTGTGAAGGGAGAGCATCCTGCTGGGTCCTGCCCCAGGGTTGGGAGTGTGTCAGGTCTCTTCACACATGCATGTGCCTATTGGGCCACAGCCCCTGGGTGTCACGCAGCTGGAGCCACCTGCCCAAGGGTGGCATGGCATGTGCTCGCACGTGCACAGGTGGCTGCGTGATCCGTGGGAGGCATGGCCCACGTGCGTGGTCCCTGGTCTCCCTCCCTGCCTCCCCCCTGGGTAGGGGACAGTGCTGGCACTTACCTGGTATGGCCTCCCCGGATGACCCTGCCGACTCTGGTGCCAGGACAGCTGGTGGTGGCCCCTCTGCTGCGCCCGGGTCAGGGCCCTCAGCTCCCGGCTCGCTGCCCCCTGGGCTGGCGCAGACCACCCCACCCCCCCAGGATTCGATCGAGGGCGGGGAAGTAGGGGCAGGTGTTAGCCCCTGCTGCAGCGCTGCCCCTGGTGGCCCTGGCATACGCCTGCCGCAGCTCCTTCACCTTCAGGCGCACCTGCTCCTGGGTGCGCCTGTGGCCTTTCCTGGCTATGGTGGCCGCTATGCGGCTGTAGACGGCCGCGTTCCTCCGCTTAGTGCGGAGATCATGGACGTTGGAGGGTCTCCCGCCAAACCTCAATGAGGTCCATGATCTCCACACTAGTCCATGAGGGTGTGTGCCATCTATGGCCCCTGGCTGGCCCCTGGGTGCTGGGGGACTGGGCGGGGGACAGCCGGCTGCTACTGGCTGCGGGTCTGTGGCTGCTGGCAGGCCTGGCTCTCGCATGTGCCCAGTGGCCAGAGTCTACCCCTTTAAGGGCCGCAGGGCTTGGGGAGAGGAGAGGAGTTTTCCTGGTTTGGCCCAGAGTGGCCACCAGGGGAAACTGGGAAGGGCTGGAGGCCCCTTAATTCGAAATAAGTGTCTACACAGCACTTATTTCGAAGTAGCTGTTTCGAATTTGGTGTTATTCCTCGTATAATGAGGTTTACCAAATTCGAAATAAGGGCTCCACTATTTCGAATTTATTTCGAAATAGCGGCTTGTATGTGTAGATGCTATTAAAGTTAATTCGAAATAACGGTTGTTATTTCAAATTAACTTTGTAGTGTAGACATACCCTACCTCACCATTCCCTCTCTATCTCTGATCTTAGAGAAACAAGAATGTTTAGGTTTTAGCCAAGTAAATTCTGTATCTCTTTTACTTGCATAGTTCAACTGATTTGTTACTATGAAATGTAAAACTAAATGTTCTGGTCATTTATCTTTCTTTGGATTAATTTTGTTTATATAATTTATTTAAAAGTATTGTTGCTTGATTCATGTCAAATTGCCTTTGACAGCAAAAATAACCACTAATACGATTTTCTGTACATAATAGTGATCCGTTTGCTCTCACTGGCAATGTGGCTTTTTTATGCTGTTTAATTAGTTGCTTAGAGTCATTTCAGCAGTCCTGTCTTTTCCTGAATAACTCATGTGACTGATGGAGGCATCCTGGGTTTTTCTAGGGTTAAGTACTATTTAGTTCAGTAAGGATTGCAGATTATGAGAGACAGAAAACATTTTCAAACTTATATATAATCCTTTTAAATAACACAAAATACACATCCAACGTTCAAGACTTGTCACTAGTGGCATTAAAATAATTTGCATGTTATTGTATAATGGGAAAATATATGTAGCTAAATTGTATTTCACACTGCAGTTTTACTCTGTTGCATTGTAAACAGAGTTCAGGTGGAATTTATGTAGAATACTTATCCCATGTTTCCATTGCATAAACAGCTTTAGACTTACACAAAAATGTCATTATTTATTTTCCTGCTTATAGTAGTTGCAAGCTAGATTGTCATTTAGATTGCTCTTTGCTCCACTGTGACCTCTCTGTCCTTCAAAAAGCTACAGAGCAAATGACCCAAATTACTCCCTTATTACAAAATTATCTAACTTTATTAGAACATGTAACAGTTGCTAATGTATGTGGTGACATTGTAGAAAGGCTGTAGAGCTAATACCGTAGACTTTTATTGCCGGCTTCTTTTTTTTTTCTGTAAGCATGTAGCCACAATTTTAAAAAGACTGTTATTCTGTTAAAACCTTGAAACAAAGATTATAAAATATACTGGAGAGAGCCTATTTCTATACAATATATTATTAATTTCCTGTCTCTTTAGTGGACATAACACTTCAAGTTGCACAGATACAAAGAATACAAAGTTCAATACCATGAAGGAGAAGAAGGGCTTACTGGGGCCAAATTCATCTCTGGTGTGACTCCGCTGACTTCAGTGAATTCACCCTAGGGATGAGTTTAGCCATTTTTGCTTTTAATAGATTGAACGTTAGTGATGTGTGAACCTCCAATTATTTAGAATTCAGGTGGATTTTGAATAATCCTCCGAATGTAAGTTCTGCAGCCTCAAAGGGGTGTGCGTAAAAACAAAAGGAAAAACTATGTCGCACTTTAAAGACTAACAAGATGGTTTAATAGGTGATGAGCTTTCGTGGGCCAGAAGGGAGGTTGTCTAGTCAGGCAGGAAGAAAGGAGTTGTTGCCCTCCTGAAGGTTGAATGAGGGTTAGAGGGCATCATCTGAGCTACAGATTGGCCAGAGGGGCTCAGGTAAACTATTGGCCTGTTGACACCAGGGAAAGGTATATAATGAAACATTGCCCTGACAGAGTCTCTCTCATTTCTGGGCTAGCAATCCTCACCCTCCCACCCATGGAAGCAGAGTAGCACTGGGTGTTATACAGGACTAGGGACTAAATAACTTCAATTTTCTGTAGACTATTATTATTTAGAAAGTTGTATCAGCCTGCAAACATGTTGTAGGGGAAAAATCCCTTTCAAAACCATCACTAAAGTAAGATTCAGGTTGTTCAAATATATTTTCATTCCACCAAACATTAAACACATATATCAATATTTATGTATCAGCTCAATAATGTTATGGTACTTAGGCACCCATACAATAGTACCTGTTCTAATGTACTCATTGTCAGTTTAATATTATCACCCTCAATACATACATCAAGAATTGAAAAATCATACCGAATGCACAGCTTTAGCTCCCTATTTCTAGTGATACATTCTGCAATATTTTAATGACAGTTTTAATCTTAAAGTTACAGTTTTAATCTTAAAATATTGGGTTTCGTTTGTATACCATATCACATATGCACAGCGGCCCTAAACCTGATGTGTCAGGCCTTGAGAGCAGACCTGGCTGAAATATGACAATTCCATTTTGAGGTTTTGACATTTGTTTTTGTTTCACAATTGAAATGAAAACACCATTAGATTGAAATGTTTCTTATCAGATAAAAATGTGAGTTTTATTTGTGTATGTCTGGCTATACTTGTGGATAGGGCAACTGACCCTTGATGGAGAAAACAGCGATTCAAGTATTTAGTCTGCCTAAGAGCAGAGTTTGTCTGGCACATCCTCACATCAGTGTCCTAGCCACCAGGCAATAGAGGGTGAGAGGTCTGTCTCTCTACCCCCTACTCCTCTCCTCAGTATGATTCTTCATGAAAACTCCATTAAAACATTGTAAGAGATATAAGAAAATAAGCGTGTCAGGTCTCTTCACACATGCACGTGCCTATTGGGCCACAGCCCCTGGGTGTCACGCAGCTGGAGCCATCTGCCCAAGGGTGGCATGGCATGTGCTCGCACGTGCACAGGTGGCTGCGTGATCCGTGGGAGGCATGGCCCACGCACGCGGTCCCTGGTCTCCCTTCCTGCCTCCCCCCTGGGTAGGGGACAGTGCTGGCACTTACCTGGTATGGCCTCCCCGGATGACCCTGCCGATTCTGGTGCCAGGACAGCTGGTGGTGGCCCCTCTGCTGCGCCCGGGTCAGGGCCCTCAGCTCCCGGCTCGCTGCCCCCCTGGCTGGCGCAGACCACCCCACCCCCCAGGATTCAGTCTGAAAGAGCTCCAGTGTCTTCACAAAATTTTTTGGCTTTGACAAAATTTCATTTAGTTAAAAATGTTCTGATCACCTCTAGTTGGGAGTATCTCATCTGCATAAAATTATGGTCATATTGCACAGGGGGTGAAGCGGGAGCTCCCCTGTGTCCTAGCAAACTGCAGCTGAAGTAGTGGCCAGTGGGATATTGGCAGCTAGAGGAAGTGGGACCAGTTAATGTGTGATGGCAGATTGAACCTGGACAAAGCCATCCTAAGATCAAGAAGGGCAAAGGACATCTTGAATGAAATTGACCAAAATATTTTTGCCAAAAAATGCAGGTTTGGGTCAAATGAAACAGTTTGCTGTCACTAGCAAAGAACATCTAGATAGCATAAGTGACCTCTTAAGACCACTTGTGTGCAGAAAATCCAGAGTTAATTTTGTTGCAGAGGGCATACAGAAGCAGTTTTCTTACTCATACCATCCAAGGCACATTAGTTTCCTATGTTCATTCTGAATTCTTTAGAGTGCTACTAATTATATATTGGGACCGTATTATTTTCTTATATCTCTTACAAGCAATTTAAAAGACAATCAAAACGTACGTAACCTTGAAATATGAATCCAATGAGTGTGCTTTTTTCTTCATGCATATTCTGTAATTGCAGCACTGTACATTATGAAGGTGCCTGTTGAAACAATTACTGTACTTGTTTTGTGCTCTAGTCTTTGCATACAAGGGTTGACACATTTCATTATCTATTAAGGTCATGTCCTAGTTTACTCCAAGAACACTCTTTTGCTACTGATCCAGACACTAGAATGCTATTAATAGTGTCAGATTCTGTTAACATTTACATCATAACTGGGAGCAGATATTAAAGTGAAGTTCAAATTAAAGACTGCTAAAATGCCTGCCACTAACAATTATGGTGGGGCAGTATTAAATTTCTCATTTATTTCCAAAGGTCAGATTAATAAAGCTGCATAGCACATTATCATAAAGGGTGGGCCTAGCTGTCTGTTTTGATTATGCTTAGAATCTAGTGTTTCTAGGGAGACTTTGCAAGGAATGAATGCATCCATTCTTAACTAGCAGTTTAAATGTGGGTAATTATTAGATCTTCTTTTTAGAAAGGATCCAACCCAGAGGCTGCTGTCAATCAAATGTCTTTCTGCTTTTCAGTTTAGAAGTACAAAAAACTCAGTTTCTTCTCTAAAAGAAAAGAAAATTCGTAATCCTCCTATTTAAATAGCTCCTTGAGTAGCTGAGGTCATCCAGTTGGATGTGTCAGCTGCAAACTAGTATTGCACAAACTATTAAAGAGAGGATGGTTTAAATCCATTCAGGCAAGAATCATGAGAAATTTATTGGGATTTTATTTCTTCCTCTTTGCTTTTGCTGAGGATGTCTGTCAGGGACCCAATTAACACACTTCTTGGGCTTCTTTCCCAAAACAGAAACACAGCAGCTCTGGCGGTAGTTTTCTGCCACAGTTTCTGCTTAACAGAAAGAAATATGAAATGCTGTTGTCTGCCAAGGGTCTTCAACTCTGAATAACTCAGGAGTAGTGCAACTCAAGTAAATGAACCTGATGTAATATCACAGCAGGTTCTATGTGCAATAATCAAACTAATTCATTTAGAAATGTTGGAAAGTGAAATCCTATGACTGGAGAGAGAGCAATGGATCTATTCTACTTCTCAAGATGTACACATCAGGCCTGATTCTGATTTTACACTAAGGTGCCTTCAGCTCACTCTGGCATGGTAAAATAACCTTAAAATGACTTTTAAATGTTTATGAATGAGAATCAATGTTATGAAGTATAATTATTCAAAATGGAAGCTCATACCAATTATAGTCAATGGGTCTTTGGCTTTCCATAGTAAGATGGCTCCCACCTCCCATTGTTCCAATGTGGCTAATGCCAGATTTCCCTTAGAGAAAATTATGTTCTTTCAGTCACTATATGGGGGCTCAGACAGACAGCAGGAAAATGTGGAGGGACCGAGTATGCAATTGCATGGGTAAGAGGAAGGGGGAATCTGGATATCTTCTTGAGTGTAGATATTATGGATTGCATAATATAGAGAGGAAATAGGGCAAGACTCTATAAGAAAACAGAAGAATGAGAGAAGTAAGGGTGTGTCTACACAGCATCGTAACTTGAAATAAACAACGCAAATTGCATATTTTACTTCGATGCTTTTTGATAGCTTATTTTCTCATTTGCTGCTGTCTACACAGTGCCAAATTTCAAAATAAAGCGCGTTTCCAAAATGTCCCTTACTCCTTGTAGAATGAGGTTTACAGAGATGTCGGAATAGTGAGCCTGAAATAATGGGCTTGCTGTGAAGACACGGGATAGCTATTTTGGGATACTTTGTTTCCTGAAATAGCATTGCAGTGTAGATGTACCCTAAAAGAAGATGGAGGGCTATTTTGGGAGCAAGAGACAGATTGAGGTGGATAGAGGTTGAGGGCAAAATGTAAACTGAGGGGGGATTCTGGGAAATGTGGAAAGCTGAGTACAGAATTAAGAGGGTTCAGGGAATGCCATATGTCAGAGAGAAAAGTATGCAATATTTAGGAGACTGAAGAGGAATGGAGAGAAATATGGATGAAAATGAATGTAGAGAAGAAGTTAGGGAGAGGATATTGTACAAGAGTTTGATAAGAGAAAGTGGGTGGGACACCGTTTCCTGTCTAATTAGAGATGGAAAGATTGGCAGAAATTATTTTTTAAATTTTTCTAAAATGTCATTGTTTTTAGGTCAACCATTGAATATTTTTGGATGTGACTCAGAATTTCTGCATGCTTGGATATTACTGCTGCACGGGCCAATAGTATTTTTGTTTTAAAAAAGTAAATGAGGTGGAAAGTGTTTGACAAAGGCAGCCTTACTCCATTACCTCACAAGGTGCTGAGCTTTAATTAGTATTTGTAATGAGTATTTAGAGCTACAGATATAAATATAAGTATACTATATTTATACAAATTATCACTACAAGTATCCTCATTCTTATTCATGCAGGATTTGTGGCATTCCACCAGATTTTTCTATATATGCAGGTTTCTGTATGGACATTCATCTTATTATGACTCCTCAGTATCCTTATCCCCTGCAAAATATTGAAATGTTAGGCCTTTGAAACACAGGAATTTTTCAGTCAATTTCTGTGTATTAAATTTTTTTAAAAAGGGCAGGTCTTATATTGGATATTCTGATTAGCTAAATGTAAACTGGGATACCAATGGTCCATTTTAATTGACTTTTTCAAACCTGAAATCTATGTAATAGATATTTATTTGTTCAGCTTTAAAAATGCAATTCATAATATCTACATACCACAAAGAAAAGTGGGAAAGAAATGCCTTATTGCCCCATCACTACATGGTGATATTTGTCAATTACTTCATTATATACTTCATTATACTTCATCTTTATTGATGTCCTTTGGGACATGCTACCTCTTCCAAGCATGGCAGAATCTGGAAATGAAGCACATTTGCACCCTACCTGAAGTAGGAAATATAACTGTATATGTATATGCAGTCCTGTATATATGGATATGGATATGCAGTCCTGTATATATGTATATATCCTATTCCTGTTACATGTTCCATGGAGGCACTTGTCTGCACATATACATCTAAAAATATTACACATGCAAAGTCAAGTGCTCAACAATTAGAAAATGTCAGAATTAAAGCATGTTTGTATGACCTTAATTCACACCTCTTGCGCATATATGTTTTGATACAATCTTTAATTACATGAGCACATAGTCATTTTTGTTACAGTCCATGCCTCTTTCAGTGCATAGGATGGATGGTGCTCACTGAATGACTAGCTATTCAGTGTTTTGTTTTCTCCCCATTGTTCACAGTGTGGCCTGGGCCTTATTTATTGCATACTATTCATATTCTTTTCTGAAGACAGAATTATTAATTTCCACACAGATTTTCCTATGGTTCTCATAACTATCATACATGAGTGCTTCAAAAACTTTCAATTAATTAATTTTCACAATGCTCTTGTGAGGTAATGGGGAGGTATCATCCCCATTTTCTAAAGGAGACCTCAGATGCAGAGCGATTAAGCACTGGTGGCAGGTGCCATATGTGGGCACAGACAGAGTAAGCACAGCAGCATCCATTAATTTTGGGTGTCCAATTTGTTCTAGTTTTTCACAGTATTAAACATTATATAAAGCACTTTCAGTGTTCAGAGCACAGCTCCCATTGACTTTAGCCGCAACTTTGGGTGTACCAGTTCTCACTGGAAAATTTTTGACAGAATATTTTTTCACTGAAGTTTGCAGATTTATCAGAATCTAAACATTTGCTGAAATGGTTCAGTTTCACAAAGCTTTGGAATCTAGGCAGGGTTCTGCTGTAAACCTGCCTGCCTCCTGCCAGATAGCTTATTACACTGCTTTTCAATGCTTACCTGGCATGGTGCTGCTGAGTCCCAGGTTCCTGTGCTCTGCAGTTCTAGGGCAGCCCTTCAGGTAGACCTCTTTGGAGCTGGAGACCCCACAATTTCTAGATTACTTGTGCAACTGGCTCCCCCAGGCCATATATATCCCAAGATTTAGGAAGCCCAGATCCAAGTGCTCAATGAGTCAGGGCACAGGCAAACTGACTTCCTGGCTCTTTGAGGTACGTTTGTACAGAAAATTAAAACACACATATGGCTCTTGCCTCCAACTCAGGCTCTTGGAGCTCAGACTGTGGCACTGTTTCATTGCTGCATAGACTTTTAGTCTGGAGCCTGTGCTCTCTACCATACCACCTCACAATTTCCTAGATTCTGGGCTCTAGCCCAAGCCTGGAAGTCTGCACACTAGTGAAACAACCCTGAAGCTTCTCTGTCATTCAGCCCACTGTCTGGAGTTCTCTCTGAGCATAGCATTGTATAACTGTGCTTCAGAGGTCCCTAGGCATTCATTGCTTACAGTTCATGTTAATTTGCTTCCAATTCAGAGCATATTAGAAGAAACCAGATATCACTTCAGTGATAACTGGCCAAATCCTGATCTCTTTACTCAGTTAAAACTCCTTCAAAATCAATGGGATGTTTGATTTAAGACTAAAGAAAATGCTTGATTTAAGACTAAAGAAAAACTGAATAATCACATCATTATTTATACCCAAAATAATATCTTAGAACTACAAAAAATATTTCTTACCTGTAGAACATTCAGCATAGAATTCTGAGGTGAAACACAGAATAAAGAATTTTAACAAATCAAAAAGACACACAAAAATCCTATTCCTGTTACATGCTCCATGGAGGCTCTAATTAGCACACACATTGATTCTCCCCTGTAAAATGTAAGAGTTGTGATCTCATAGCTGTAAGGATAATTGCCCACTAAAAATGTGCTACAAATGTAGAAAGCCCCTATAAAATATTATTCTGTTATCATAATTTCTATCCCTAGAGCACCATTTGTGCATCTTGCAATATGGTCTAATTAGTAAAAAGTTGACCCCCTCCTTGCCCCAGACACTAAGGAATCCTGTTACTGTTTATAAGGAAGTCATCAGACACTTCCAAATAGAAAGAGTTATGCAGAGTTACAAGAAAGTAAATAAAATTGGCATAGCTGGTAGAGCAGCACAAAAATCTGGAGGGAATATGTTTAAGTGTCTCAAATAAAATCCTTTTTTAAACACAGTCTCCAGAGTTCTTCAGTGCACATTTCCTCGACAAAAGGAATAAGACCACTAATAGATGTTTTTCACAGATTGAAAGGATAATAAATTGTCTTCATTGTTAGCATAGGTTCCCTTTCGTTCATGGCAAATAGTGGTACAGTTAGTATGCTTTATAAGATCCCAGTCAAAATGCAACTTATCTTTTCTTCATTATAACTAGAGGAATATTAAAAACTCTGATAACGTGTCGTAGATTATTTCTTCTGTTGTAGACTTACATTTAAGCTTCTGTTGTCTAAACATCTGGAGATCAAAGGTTGTCAACATAATAGTGCGCAATTTGTTTGGATACTGGAACACCAAGAAGGATGAAAGAAATTGCAGTTTTATGATGGAAAAATATACAAGACTTGATAATGAAGCTGAGTTCAAAAATTCAAACAGAACAGTTAGTACTACATTGCAGAGCAGCTGCATTGTGAGCTTGTACCTATTGGCCTACTTGTACAAGTACTTCTGTGTCCACCAGGCTTTGTGGCAGTAGAAACAGATTGGGAGATGGTTTAAGTTGCTTGGGGAAACAGTTTAAGTTTACCTGAAAAAGCTGAGGAATTTTTGACAGAACGCACAATTGAGTATGGGTGAGGCGGGGCAGTACAGACAGAAAACAAGGTTTGTTTGTTTTTTCCAGTAATACTTTGCAACGTCAGCCAGGCCTTTATTCTTTTTTCAGTGGTAACCTATGAAAGAGCTATTGTTACCTAATGTGTATAACTTTGTAGTTTGCACAAGAAAAATCCAGAATTTACACATGAGATTTATGAATATTAACAACTTACACTCAGTACCCTCTTATGAAAATTGTGGTATGCCAAAACCTTGCAGGTACTCCTGCATCCCCACAGAGCACCAATGATTGGTTTTGCAGAGATATGCAAGTTGCTTGAAAGACTGGGCACAACTTACAGGCTAAAGAGTCAAAAGAGAGTCTGACAAGGTACAAATTTTAAATTACTATCTATTTTAACTTACTATCTTCTTCTAGCTTCTCAGCTACATCCAGTTGGACCTCCTTTCAGATAAGTAGAATAGCTGTAAGTTAGCCTAAAGGAATCTCTGTGTAAGGAGGGTCTGATTTGCACAATCACTTATGAATTCAGTTTATAAATCACCATGATTCATAAGGATAAATTTCTTGAATGACTTTATAATATACTTCCTTTAATTGTTTTAGACCATTCATAATCATGTTATCAGAATTTTACACAAAATTTGAAATGGATGGGACAAATTGAGTCTCGTATTTCAATTAGAAAAACGTAACCAGAATTTTAACTTGGGTAGCAGTATTAATTTGAACATGTAGTCTGGGATTTTGCAAAGAGAAGTTACATACCTAACTTTACCTGAATGCTCATGGCAAATGGTATCTAACACCCTTATATCCCTTTAAAATCTCAGCCTTTAATTAAGAGTATAAACATTCTTTTTTTAAAAAAATTAATACAATTTTTCCATAGTATTGAAAATACATTTTATTTTGCCCAGGAAAATGGTCTGATTGCTTTACATCATCAGATACAAACAATAAGTTGTGATGTGTAACAATGATAAACTGTGTAAAGTATCAGGATTTTTGGACTAAATAATGGTTTTGCCACAATCCCTGTGTAGGGGAGAACAGATGGTTGTGCTACCCCAGGAAAGGCCAGGAACTAGATTATACTAGTTTTATAATGGAAAGTCATGCAAGACTTGAAAATGAAGCTTCAGTCCTTCTTCTTAGAGCTGGTTTCTCCTTGCGTAGGTGGGGAGCAGAGAATAGGATCTGCACTGCTGCAGAATATTTCCTCTGTTGTGTCTGTTCAGTAACCAATGCAATGCACATGAGGGGGTGGAGTGAAATCAAGTCTCTGTCTACTCCTGGCATCTACCTATGTTGGAGGGTTAGTGTGATTAGTTCAGAGGATATTCTCCTCCCTCCAGCAGAGCGACCCACAAAAATAGCAGCAATCACTTAAGGGGTAAGGCAGTTCTTTATGCCTGCTTACTCCCCTCTTTGGGTACGTCTAGACTACACCTCTCTGTTGACAGAGAGATGTAGCTTAGGCACGTCGAAATTGCTAATGAAGCAGGGATTTAAATATCTGGCACTTCATTAGCATAAACATGGCCTCCACTTTTTTCTGAAATGGAGCTTTTTTGAAAAAAATGGCAGTCTAGATGCGGATCTGTCGAAAAATAAACCCTTTTTCGAAAGATCCTGTATTCCTCAAAAAATGAGGAAAAATTAAAGTGTTAAAAGCTGTATTGGTAATTGGAAATCAATCATATGTTTGTGGTTGGCAAATTCAGAATATATGGTACAAGGGGAAAATAATCTGGTTTAGAGGAGGGGAAAGATCCAGCCTCCTTCTAATCCTTTCCCTTGTTTACAAAAATTAGGACTCTGCCTCTCTTCTGCTATCCAACACTCCCCATAACTTCTTATTACTATGTGTGAAATTGTGTGACTTGCATTGTCTATTGTCTGACAAGGCTCTCACTGTTGGACTGACTATTATGTTATGGGTGCTGGCAGAATCATATATTACATTCGGTTGCCTTTGGGGTGTCAAGTGTAGAGGATGAGGAGAAGTCCAGGTTTGGGAATCAGTAAGGGACACAGGGACATTGGTGTTGATTATTTGGCTGGAAATAAAGATAGGGCACAATGAAGATAAAAAGTGGCTTGAAACAAGATGTAGGATAGAAATAAAAAGACCTTGATGGTTTTGATAAGTTTTTGGGGATTTAAATTAATGAAAACTTTTAACCGTAATCTATTTTAGGGAGAGTTGGGCAAATAATAGGTTTTTTGTTTTACTGACAGTCCCTCCTCCCCCCACTCCCTGCAAAATAAAGAAGGGGACAGAGAATGACATTTCAGTATGTCAAAAAGTAAAAAAGAATTCACATTGGAACAAATTGAAAAATTTCAGTAGTGTCAAAACAAAATGCTTCATTTTGACCTCAGAAATGTTGGTTGTTGGTGTGGGTTTTTTTCAAGAATTTTAACAGAAGTGAAATGAAGGCTTCACAAAATGTTTGCAGGAAGAGGGGGTGGTGCCTATTAACTTTTGCCTACAGTTTATAGTGTTCACCTAGGAAGTGAAAGAGACAAACTCAATTTACCCTTTGTAATAGAGAGAAGAGATTTGAACTTGTTGCCCACATTGCAAAAGAGCAACCTAGATACTGCTGTGGGATATTCTATCGTGTCCTTTTCAGTCTTTCCCCTTAGAGATGTTCCATTTTTATAAATAAATGGTCACTGTGGCATGTATTTCAACTTGAGACTTTTACAACCTAGGTAAGTGACCCAATTACCCAGCTGTAGGGTTATTCTTGGGCTTCCTCTGATCTAATGACTATCCATTGTCCAACCACACTGGAAAAAAAGACACAGGAGGCAATTACTGTGATTTGATTAAGCTACAACTCTATTCATTTAAAATATGTGGAAGCACCCAGAAATTATTTGTACAGGGCAGGTCGTTTCCTTAATTCCTTACATGTAATCCCCATCCTGGCCTCACCCATCCCACTGCTGGCACCCTGCAACAGTGGGTAGGTCTCATGAGTGTTAAAGAGTTAGAGAGAGTCAGAAAAGGAGTGGTGGATTGGCTGCCCACTGTATATTACCTTGAAGCTGCAATTTTCCACCCCTTACTCAGCTCCCTGAAGGGATGCTTTTCTTCAAATCCTTGTCCAGTCCATTTTATCCAATAACCAAATCCCTTCTATCTCAAGTACCTACACTGGCTATCTTCCATAAGGAGATCCCTACAGTTATACTTGGCTTCCCCCCCCCCCCCCCGCATTCCTGCTGAGTTCCCAAATATTCAGTGATTCATGCCTTAATGTCAGACAAAATTATATCTTCTCCTCACTCAGAAAGGTGTACCCTATCCTTACTGAATAAACTCAGGTGCCTGTAAGATGTGGATAGGTAGCTACCAACCCCACTTTGTTTCATATGAATCCAGGTTCATTCTTGTTCATATACCTCCTTGACTTATCCACCCATGGTGGCCTCACTGCTTCTTGACACCCCCTGCACTGCAACATGCAAGTCCAAATAATCATCATTCTGGGAAAATATCCCAAATCTGCACCAGATCCCTTAGGGTACATCTACAGTGCATGGCTATCCCAAAATAGCTACCCCGTGTCTTAACAAGCCACCCATTTTTTCAAAATATTTTTTCAAATAATGGATGCACTATTTTGGCATCCCAGTAACCCTTGTTCCAAAATAGCCTGTTGTTTCAAAATTTGGCACTGTGTAAATGTGCCAAATTTTGAAAAGCTATTTTGAAATACAGTTGAAATAAGATGCATAAATTGTGTATCTTATTTCTAGTTTAGGGTGCTGTGTAGATGCACCCTTAAATCTGTTTATCAAGTTGACTCCCTTAACCCTTCCCTAATCATTTTCATTCATATGAACAATAATCATAGCCATTGTCTGCTCCTAGGCTGCCAGAGAGTGTACAAGGGGCATCAGCTGATCACAGAATATGCCCCTCCTTGACTTGTTCCTTCTAGAAAATGTTGTTCCACACATGCTGACTCAAAACTGCTGAGGCCAACCAGTGAACCTCTGGGCCAAATGTACAAGATTAAGCCCATGCATCCTGTCACTAGCACCTACATCCATTCACATGATCCTGAAGTAAGGAATAAACACAAAGGCTACGTCTACACTACAAGATTTTTGCGCAAAAACAGCTGTTTTTGTACAAAAACCTGGGGAGTGTTCACACCTCAAATGAGCTCTTGCACAATTAAATGGGCAGTTAAATGGCAGAACAGAGGGCTTTTTCCGCCGTAGGTAAACCTCCTTTCCTGAGGCATAACTGCTTTTAGCGCTACAGCTATTGCACAAGAAGGCAAGTGTGGATGCTCCAGAGGGGTTTTTCTGGAACAGGTGGCCTCCAGGGAAAAAAAATGGTGGCCGCTGGGCCACTCCGGCCAACTCAATCAGAACTCTATTGTTTCTGTCTGCTGGCACCCTTTAAAGCCACAGGCACCCTGCACAAGCATTGTGGCTGCAAGTTTGCAGGGAGCAAGTGCCTTCAGCACGCCGCTCTGTTGCAGCCACAAATGACCTCCCACCAAGCTCCCTGAGACCCCCCTAGCCCTTCCAGAGACCAGCCACAGGGGTCACAGGACCCCCCGAGGGGGACCAAGAGGCGTGCCCTCACCTGGAGCAGGCCAGAAATAAAAACCCTGCTGGAATTGTGGAGTGAAGAGGACTCTCTGCAGGACCCCGGGGCAAAGCTCCACAATGCGGTAATCTATTCTCACATAGCCGTATCCCTGATGGAGCGAGATCACCCTGCCCAGACCATTGAGTAAGTCTGGGCAAAGGTGAAGGAGCTCTGTCAGGGATACATGAAGGCTTGGGAGGGGAGAGGGTGCTCAGGGGCAAGACAGCGAAACCTGCCCATACTACCAGGAGCTCGACCACACCCTTGGGTGGGGGGAGAACCCTCTTCCCCCTCCATTGTGGTGGACTCTGGGCTAGAGCAGCCCATCCTCGAGTGCCTGGAGCCTGTCCCCGAGCCAGAGGAGATGGTGGGGCAGGTCCAGCCGCCAATGGAGGAGGAGGACGACAATGAGCAGGACAGTGGCACCATCACCATGTCCCAGGAGCCAGTCCCTGCCAGCCTGGATGTCTCTCAGGCCTCCGAAGAGGCTTGGGAGGGAACCTCAGGTATGTTGGCACACACAGGGTGGGGGAAGTGGGTGCACAGAGGGCGGGGGGTACACTGTCGTACCAGCTGCTAGGCCAGCACATGCTGCTGCAGTCTGGGCATGTGCAACCACGTTAAGCGGGAGGGTGTGGCATGCGGCCACAGCAGCCAGCCCCTCTACATGCCCGGATGCCTGCTGCCAGCCTCATGCCTAGCCACATGAGTCTTGCCCCCAGGGAGTCAGGGGGGAACACAGCCAGCTGCAAGCAGGCTACTCGCAAGGGCACAGGCATAATGCCCCCCCCACACACACACATGCCCTGGAGTGCAGCACCCAGCACCTGGTCGTGCCTGCACGTGAGAGGCAGCAGCCGCTCCCACCTAATAGCCCAGCCAGTCACAGGTGTGTGTATGGACCCCAGGGAGGGGCAGGCTGCTCACTGCTCCTCTGCCTTCTATGAGGGGATCCACTGTGGCCGTACACTGCCCTTGCCTGCCTGGTCTTGGTGTGTGTGTGGGGGAGGGGGGGTGGGCAGCATGGTCCTCTGGGTCCCCTGTGACACAGGGAGTCTTGTGCGTGCCACACATGGCCTTGCACCTGCCGCTCAAAAGGAGGGCACAGCCTCAGGGAATGTGTGTGCAGGGTGGACTGACCGCCCCTCTTTCTTGTATCTTCTCCACAGCCAGAGCAACTGGGACAGAGGGCCTAGCCACACCACCGCCACTGCCACCACCCAGAGTCTCGACAAGCTGCAGACGAGCCAGACCTGGGGAGGAGCTGATGCGCCAGCACATCGGGGTGATGTGCGACATCCACACTACCATGTCGTGCCACCTGGAGTGGTGGCAGCAGGTGTCGAGTGACCTGATGGTGCACTGCAACACCCTGCTGGACATCCTGTCCTACCCGGGGGGAAACAGGCGACTGCTACCGCTGCCCCCCCTCCTATCCCCATGGCCCACCCATCTTCCCACCACCCTGCCATGCCTCTCCTCACTCCCCATGACATGCCTCTGCTCCATCCCTTCCCCATGGCCATGGCTCCTCCCCCAGTCATGCCTATGGCTCCTCCTCCTGCCCCCCTGCCAACCCTGGCACATTGGGGCCTAACCCTGATGATGTACCCACACACAAGGGTGCTCAGCTATCCGCCCCAGTACTCCTCCCAGTCCTCATCCTCCCTCCCAGTGATGATCCCCCCTCCCATTTCACACAGCCCCCCCCCCCAACCACCCTCATTTTTGTTAATTAAAAAGATTAATTTTGACTGAAAACCGAACAGGTGTGTTTATTGGGAGGTCAGGGTAGGGGCAAGGGGAGGGAGTGAGAGGGGGAAGGGAGAAAGAAGGAAGGGTAGAGGCCCTGGGGAGCTTTACAGTGGTTACTGCAAGAACCTCTCCCTCAGGGCCTCCGGGATGCGCTCCCTGGCTTTATGGGCCTGGCGGTCGCAGCTGTCTGGGGCTGCTCAAAGCTGAGAGGAAGGCCTCCCCATTGTGCTCCACCAAGTTGTGGAGCACACAGCAGGCCGCCACCACCTCGGGGATATTCTGCTCCCCAACATCTAGGCGGGTGAGGAGGCAGTGAAACTGTCCTTTCAAACGCCCAAAGGTGCACTCTATCTGGAAGCGGGCTTTGTTCAGGAGGCCAGTGTAGGGACACATTAGCCACGGCATGATTGGGTATGCTGCGTCCCCCACTATGCACACTGGCATAGTCTGGTTGCCCACAGGGAACTCCCATTGGGGGAAAAAGGTGCCTGCTTCCAGCTGAGCATACAGGCTGGAGTTGCAGAAAACTCGGGCATCGCGAGCCCTGCCCGACCACCCCACATAAATGTTTGTGAAGTGGCCCCGGTGGTCCACCAAGGCCTGCAGGACTACGGAGAAGTAGCCCTTGAGGTTCACAAACTGTCCCACACGATGGCCTGGGGCCTGGATGGGGATGTGCGTGCTGTTGATTGCTCCAGCGCAGTTGGGGAATCCCAACACTGCAGAGTGGCCCATGGTGGCATCGAGGTCCTGGAGCTGGATGACTCCTCACAGCAGCAGGGAGTTGATGGCCCAGACAACCTGCAGAAGGAGAGACGGTAACCCATACAATAGAGATTGAGAGAGGAGCTGTATGCTCCCTGTGGGACGTGGCCATCCCCCCTTCTGGCCCCTCAACCCACAGAAGTCCCCCTGTTAGCCGGTGCCTGCCCCCCCAACCAGGCCAGTGTGAGGTGAGAAGGCACCAGCCCTCAGGGCCAAGGCTTTCCCCCCACCCCGTAAAGTGCTCAGTCCCCCCCCCATCCTGAGGGTCCCCCTTATGCAACATCCCCCTCCCCCCATGCAGAGGCTGCATCCTGTGATGTCCTTACCTGCATGAGGAAAGCCCTGACGGTGGACCTTCCCACCCCAAACTGGCGTGCCACTGAGTGGTAGCTGTCAGGGATGGCCAGCTTCCAGAGCGCGATGGTAACCCTCTTTTGGAGTGGGATGGTGGGCCGCAGGTGGGTGTTGCATCATTGGAGGGCAGGTGCCACCAGGTACAGAACTCCTGAAAGGTGGCCTTCTACACGTGGAAGTTCTGCACCCATTGCTGGCCATCCCACTGCTCCATGACCAGCTGGTCCCACCACTCTGAGCTGGTGTCCAGCCTCCAAATTCTTCTGTGTATGGTGGCTGGGGCACCTATAGTGGAGCACCCGCAGGCACACAGAGGTTAAGAAGGAAGATCTCAGGGTCCACCTCCATGAGGAAGAGGGCCCTTGCTTGAAGCAGGCACTGCAGGGAGTGCAGCATGGCCCTGGGGGTCCGTGGCATGCCTAGGGGCAGCTCCAGCTCCATAGCGCAGGGCAGACTGGTGGAAAGCTGTGTGGTCCCCTAAGAGCAAAGGGCAAAAACAGCAGGCACTGCTGAGGCTTTGCTATGCCAAATAGGCTAGCAAGCAGGCAGCAGAGACAGAGAAGCAGCTGTCCAGGGGGTCCCTTTAAACGCATGTCTCTGGAGGGCTCTGGCAACAGTACTCAACAACAACTAATGACCTCTAGCCCAGCTACAAGTGGTTCCGGGTGGCTTTTATATGCGGGAGAGCGTCCAATAATGTGGATGCTCTTTTGCACAAAAGAGCCTCGCAAAAGTGAGGTGCTTTGATGTGTGGACATGGTTTTGTGTAAGAAGCCTTCGCACCAAAAAACTAGCACTACAGACTCCTTGAGCAAGAACACTGTAGTGAAGACGTAGCCAAAGAGTTTAGCACATAAATTACTCTCCTTAACCCAGCTCCTGTTTGAAGTGTCACCTGCAGTAAGTCTATATCTCTTCATGAAATCTCAGCCTCCTCCTTCCTCTGGTAGTATTATGACTCTTCCTGTGCCCCATAATTGGTTTTTTGACATTCTGAAAGTCAGACTGCCAGGTCACTCCCACCTCCCTGAATTTCAAAGCCCAATCTTTCCTTGCTTAAGGTCTCCCTAACACTGATAAAGACTGTCACTACAACTGATCCCAGCCCTCTTCATGGACTTGTCTCATTACAACCTGCCTTGCCATCTCTTATCGGCTTCTTGACACTCAAAGTCGAGAAGTCAGGTCCCCAAATCCCTATCAATAAGTACTGGAACTGGGGGTGGTGCAGCACCCCCTTGCTTGAAGCAGTTTCCATTTAAATGCAGGATTTACAGTTTGGTTCAATGGGTCTCTGTGCCCTCACTATACACATTGTTCCAGCACTTCTGATCCTATTTAAATCCAACAGTTATTACATCTAATAACCAAGTGAAGTAAATTCTCCCTCACCCAGTGGTGGAAGTAAAAATTTCTTCTCAGTATGGGGTCTGGGGGGCACATGACCTCCCCATATACCTCTTTCCATGACTCCACCAAAGCCTGGGGCCCCCATGCTCTTCCTGGGGGAAGGGGCCACTAGAGGGGTAAAGCAGACAGAGAAACGGCCAATGTCCTGCTCCACTCTCCACTTCCACTCCCAGCTGCTGGACCAGAAGCTTCTTTCTGAGAGAGGCAGAGTAAGGAAAGGAGCTCCTCTGGCTGCCATACTGCTCCTAGTCCCACCCTCCTGCGGGGGCTGCTGCTGTATGGTGCTGGAGGAGATGAACTTTTTCATACTGTCCTGACCAGAACCAAGGAAAGTGGAAATAATGAAAGAAACAATTCTCACTGTAGTTCCAATCTAGCCAGAACATAAAGTACTGGAAATCCCAGAGGAAAGAATTCTCTTGTGTTTTCCAGACAAAGGAGGCTAAGGTAAACTTTTGCATGCTTTTTTTATGTGTACTTTTTGAAGTTACCCTCTCACCACTGTCAATACCTACTTCAACTGTAACAAAAATATTGGAAAACACTGAGACCCTTTCATTCCATTTCTTACCTTGCACTTTGTACAGAAATGCCAGATTAACCATTTGGAAAAGTATCTGGAAGTGTACATTAAATGCAATTTCTCATTAAAACCTAGTCCTGAATCTACTATGGAAAGCTACTATTATGGCATAGTTTGTCAAATGTAGGAGAGGAAATTGTCTGACTGGATCTTTGCTTGATCAATTACTGATCAAAATATTAAATATTGAATAGTTTTACATGTACAGGGTACTAATGTATTTCCTGGCAATACTGATTAGCGGCCACACTATTATCTGACCTTTTTATCATCACTTTTGCTGCTTATTCTGAAAGAAGACCCTTTTATGCACCTGACTTGTTTTTATAAGCAGTCTCTTGCAACCTGCAATTCTTACTTGCCTTGCATCTCTGGAGAAACATTATAAGACATGAAGTCTGTTTATTTTCCTTCAAACCTTTTTGTACTGACAGAGACTGCCCTTTTCCAGATGTCTATTTTATTCTTCCAACTGTGGCAAATGTTTAAAGGTTAGGAGAATCATAAATGCAAGTAGACTACATGCTAGCCATACAGGGCATGAAGGTCAGTACGCTTCTCACAATGGGATTGCAATTTCCCATCAGACACTTTAGAAATCTGATCTGGTTGCTATCAGAAAAGTCAATATTTGCATTCTGTTGAATATGCATGCCCACCACTGTTTGGAAAAGGACTGCTTGATATCTGCACTTGTATGATTATCTTGTTTGCATTCAGAAGATACTATCTACAAATCCTCAAATGATTCAAAGACGACAACATAAGGAGTTATATCATTATTAGAAGTAACTTTTTTTTTGCTATTCCAAATAAACCAGCTTAAGCATCTTATTTCTTAATATCAATTAGATCACTAAAAGAATAACTTGAATAGAAACACAAAATAGCATTGCATGAACAAACAATGTTAAGTTTATGTACAACAAGGTAGCAGCTATTATTGGTATATGTTATATTATTGGTTTAATGTTATGTCGGTATGTAACTTCATTGCGGCCTTTGAACCAGACTGACCACCCAGAAGCAGTAGGTTATAGATAATGCAGCAGTCCCAGAGGACTACTCATGTTTTTTAATTACTAACTATTTCTTTCAATTTTAAGCTTCTGTTTTGGTTGTGATTATTATTATTTATTGACATTTCTGTACCTCCAATGGTCTTTGACCAGGAACCCACTATGTGAGACACTGTATAAACACTGAACAAAAATTATGGCCCATGTCCCAGAGAGCTTACAAGCTGAATATAAACAAGAGACAAAGATGGATACAGAGAAAAAACAGAGGAATAAAAACAAAAGCGGGCAGCATGATTGGGAATGGTCTCAGCACATCAGCAGCTTAATCGATGTCAAGCTTTTGGCCTCACAGCAAAAAAGAGTTTTAAGGAGCATAATGAGGTAATTTTGTGGATTTTTATGAAGTGCAGGGGGCAGCACTGGAGATATCACAAAAGTGCTAGTTTGCAAATTTAACAGAGTGAGTAGTAGAGGCAAACATCTGGGGTTGATCAGAGATGGGAGTTGACTTTTTGATGCTGAATGAGAAATGATCGGTAGGATGAGAGAGATCATGAAGAGCCTTAAAAGTAACGAAAAGTAGCATATGCTTGCTACAATAGAGAAAAGGAGCTAGTGAAAGGATGCAAAGAAAGCGGTGACAAGATCAAAAGAATGGACTAGGGGACAATGATCTTTGCCGTAGCATTCTGAAAAGATGTAAATAAAGCAGAATTGCACTTGTCAAGGCAGAGAAAAGGATGTTGCCGTAATCAAGATGCGAGAGGATAAGATCAGCTTTGTAACATTTATCTCTTCCTAATCAGAACACTTTTTGCCAAAACTGATATAGCAAAATAATGAATATGTACTCTTGATATGCAGTAATGATTTTCAGAAAATAAAGCTGATCGGAGCCACATTTACTTCAGTGGGTGTCTACAAGGATGAGGATATCTGCCTACATAGATAAGGGCTTAACTCAAGAAAACTCAACCCAGATCACATCACCATTTGCAAAACTGAGTTTTCTGAGTAAGCTAAATTATCCTCTTTTATGGTAAATGGCCCTCATTACATCAGCTTTCATCCCAGAATCTTTTGACAGATCTGTCTAAAACAAAAAAGATCATCCTGCAATTATCATTTCACTTTTTCTAAAGAATTCATGAAAATTCAGAAGAAATAGAGTACATGCATTTGCCAAATAGTTCACATATAATTTGGACACTAATGAATGGGAATCAGTCATTTAAAAGCTTTTCAGTTTGCTTTTACTGCTTCAGCTCACAAATATACTGTTGCTTTCCAAATAACCTGATGCATCCAATCATATGACATTATGAAGCCACATGCCAACAATACATTTTTTGTTTGACAGTTTCTAAATCACTTACCAGGCTGAGGTTGAGAGTGTTCTCACAAGAACTATTAGATAATAACATCTTCATAAGGCAAAAGGAAATAGGAATCGTAGCACCCTGGCACTTCTCTAATTATTAAACAGGCTTTCATATGTTCTTCTCCAGGAAATTTTTACTTCACTTCAAAGTAATGATCAACATCTTTTTTTATTTTTTTGTAAACTGTAATTTTAAATAAATGAGGTCCAGTTTGTGGCTTACCAGCTCACTCTCAATAATGATGATGCAAAAGAATCATGAAGAACTCGGACTAAATGGGGTTCCAGGGAATGCTGAGGTTCTGCTGTTCTGTGAGAGGGTGCCCCAGCATTTCCCTTTTTCTCCAGCCACCACAATGGCAGTAAGGAAAGTCTTGGAATGATGTACCATCTTCATTGGCCTTTCTCTCTCCCTTTTTGTACAGGCTATAAACATCAGTGGCTCCAGCCATACATACTCCTGCGTTTCCCAGCCACATTGTAGCCAGGGATGTACGATTCCTTTCCTACATTATGTGTAGCAAAGACAGCTATAATTTGTCACTATATTGGAAAGCAGGAGAGAGCATTCTAAGAGAGCAGCTATATTACAAAGAGATTAAAAATAAGAGCTCAGTTCTCTTCCCATTTTGAAATTAAAAACCCTTCCATCAGTATGAAGAGAAGCAGGATTGGGCTCCAGATGCACTTAATGGACCAGACCCTGAGAGATTCTGAACGCCAACAACTCATGTAATTACCTGTATAATATTTTTTGATTGTTTTCTACAGAGAGAATGGATAGCTGATAAACATCTCCCTCAGCTCATTGAAACCATAAATCTAGTGCAACTCCAAATTATATAAAGCAATGTGAATTTAAATGTAAAATAAAAAATTGACCAAAATTGCCCACTTAAATTCTGAAGATGAATCTTAAAGGGCTTCGATTTCTCCATTTTGTGGTGTCAACCAGGTATTTCTTTCCATGTTGTTCCCCCTCCTACCTTTCCATGTTGTTCCCCCTCCTATCTCCTTAATTTTTGTGTGTATCCTTTTAGTGTAAAACAAATGGCCTGCATCTTGTGACCAGCAGACAATTAGAGATTACCAGTTCCCTAACTCCTAATAACAACAAAAGATGGGAAAAAATCCAAATCAACTATTTGCAATTTCACCTTTCAATTTAATGAGAAGCTGCAATACAGCAATTCTGCTGCCAAAGTGGAACAATATGAAACTATAAATTGGCACCACTGCCTTAATTCCCAGATGGCATCTCTCAATAGTGAGCAAGCATTGCTAGTTTCAACTGGACTTCAGAACATCTAGAGTAGCATTTCCTGAAAGTAAGATTGCCCATGTATCTCTATAATATCGATGACTAAAATAAGGGAGAAAATCAGTTTGAAATTATGCACCTAGCAGTTAGTCTCCTCAGTTTTTTCTTGGAATTTCACAGTATACTTTGGAGAAGAATTTTAGTATAATTAGAATGTGCTTCTGGTGTAACTGTTCACTGGCTGTAGCTTCAGACTGTTTCATTCTCAGTGTAGGATTGTTACTTGAAGGTGAGTGCAGAACTACTACCTGTCCAGCTTATTAAGTAGAGCCAGTCTCCAAAGCTTCATAGTGAGCACGAGGATTTCATTGATTTGCATGGAAGAGGGGAAACAGGACCAGGCTGCTGCCTCATCTAATATAAATATATTCAGAATTTGTGAATATATATAGGAATTAGGGAAATAGTGGATGGAGATTTCCCGTTAAAGAGCTAGAAGGGAAACCTTTGATGTGAAAGGCAATGATAGGGGAAAAAATCTAGTTTCTCAGAGGAGGCCGAATTAACATCACCATAGAATTCTTGGTCAAGAAGCAATAGCTAATACTTCACAACATATGCACTTGTGGCCCACGGTGGAAGGATCACTTCAATGTTTCACTCTATCCTGGGGTTGGGAGTCCTATAACATGAGGACCGGCTGCTGCTACAATTGGCCATCATTGTCTGAAACAGTTTTGAATACACTTGATCTTCCAATAGTCCCTGGGGAGAATACTCCAGTGGCAGGAAGTATTGCCCCAGAACCTATACTTTATTCCTTTTTCATGGCGTCTAGCTATGCACCCCCTGTAACATCATGTTTTACCCACTCAATAAAATGCTTCATACGTAATCTATCCTGAAACTCTTATTGTGTATGTTGCCATATTGTCTGAGTTCTTGATAATCAGTAATGGATTTTAGCTGAATAACACCTATGTGAGCAGGAAAGGATTGGCCTTCTTTTACAGATGGGGAACTGAGGCAGATTATATGAAATCTAAGACAAAGTAAAAGTTACACTGAAGACTTCTGAGACCCAGTCCGGTGCCTTCTCCACTTTACCATCTTTCCTACTTAAGCAGGTGTTGTTGGCAAGAGTAAGTCTCAGGTTCGACACTGGGTTCTCAAAGTACAAAGGACGCTACACAGGTATCTGTCAAACACAAGTAGTTTATTTCCTGACAGCTAACAGCTGCACCCCTTAACTATAAGGGCAACATAACAAAGAAGCGGCATATCTTATGTTCCTTCCTGCTAGCCGAGGATCCCGAGTCGGCTGCGGACAAAGTGGGAGGTTGTCTCAGCTTCCGAGGTGCCAGTACCCAAAGCCTATTGGTGAGGTCCAAATTGCTGTGCTTTGGTGCAGCCTTAAATACAGTTCTCTTGCCTTGTTTTGCAGTTTGGAAATTTCCTGGGGTTACTCATTATGTGCTGATGTAGGGCTTAGCTGTTAGTTATCGATCTGGTTCTGATCTAGTTCTGCTTGTTCTTTGGCCTTGTTTACATGATCAGTATGTTAGGGTAAATGAAATTGTTTATGCGTTCTTGCCCTTTACCCTTATCTTATACTTCTTCTTGCTATACTGGCAACAATGCTTATCTTAAATGGCATCTGTTACCAAAGACTTGCTTCTGGCTCATCAGATATAGGGAAAAGGGAAAGGGGGGAAAGAATGCAGGCCTCACCACCCCTAAACTTGCACGTACTAAGTTCTTCCGCAATTAACCCCTACAGCAAGCTCATCCTTATTATCCAGGTATTTGATCAAGTATCTGAACAAGTCAGTGTGCATTTAGGTGCCATGTCCCTGCTTGTCATACGTGTTTACATGGTCTTCTAATGCTTGGCAAAATAGTGCCGCAGGTGTGGGGGGGAAGGAGAGGGGAAGAGAGGAGAGATTGAGGCTCAATGACACTTTCTAAAAAGTAAAATTAGAACTATTTTACATGCATAGGGTTGTTTCTTTTACCCATTAAAACATATGTAGGGTAAACAAGCATTTTAGATGTTAGGTGTGATTCCTGTTTCCTGTCTTCAGCAGATCATGCTTTTCTCCTGTTGCTTCAATGTTTGATTTTTGGAGTTTTTTTAGTTTCCTGGTCTTTTACCTCACCTCCTGTTACATTTTGGTGTTAGTTCTTTGGAAATAAAGAAGCATGTCTGTGAGGCTTTTGGGCCCAAATGTTCAGCTAATGATAAGCAGCAAGTGATAAATAATGAAACCGTTCATGTTCCCCTCCTAAATAATGAAATCCATATAATGAAAAATTTCATTTTATGTTGTTTGAAAAATTGATAATGAACTAGTTTGTGGATTTTATATTAGTCAAATAAATGAAAATTCATATTAGTCAAATAAATGATCTCATCTTCTTTTCAACCATTACAACCCACTGTGATTATAAAGAATCAGCATCTTATCTCAGCTTTAACAACCAGAAGCATTTTTATACACAGTATATTCCATTTAAACCTATTACAAAATCTATAACTTAAAAAGAGAAAGTGGGTGAATGTAATTGCATCTGTCTTTTCTTTTTTTAAATAGGTTTTCTCACTTTTTCTTTTGTTTAATGAGTAAGAGTAAGAAAGGAAACTTGAAAAAGGTAGAATCATAGAATACTAGAACTGGAAGGATCCTCAAGAGGTCATCCAGTCTAGTCTCCTGCCCTCATAGCAGAACCAAGCACCATCTAAATCATCCCTGATAGAGGTCTGTCTAACCTGCTCTTAAATATCTCCAATGATGGAGATTCCAAAACCGCCCTAGGCAATTTATTCCAGTGTTTAACCACCTGGCAGTGGTTAGGCGATAAGTTTTTCCTAATGTCCAACCTAAACCTCCCTTGCTACACTTTAAGCGCATTGCTTCTTGTCCTATCATAGAGGTCAAGGAGAACAATTTTTCTCCCTCCTTCCTGTAACATCCTTTTAGATACTTGAGAGTGTATAGAGGTGAATGTGGTTCCTAATTAGCATCAGATGAGTTTTGTTTTCTTTTGCTACTTTCCTAAATACAAATCTTGGTTTTTTTCTTTGTTTTGTTTTATTTTTGTAAATATCTCTGGATAGTTCATAGATTAGAATTTTATATTTACAATTGTTGGGTTGATGTTGCCTAGGCATAGAGAGCCCCTACAGGGTCCTTGCACACCCATCCCAGAAAAGAAGCAGCAGAACTAAGTCCTCCAAGTAGCCAAGAAATATTGTGCCTGAGGCAATCAATCAGGGAAAGCTGCAGGTCTAGCCAATAAGAGAGGCTGCAGACAGGGCCGGCTTTAGGAAGTGCGGGGCCCAATTTGAACAATTTTGACAGGGCCCCACAACAATTTGGTTGAGCAAAAAAAAACCACACAAAAGTTTCAACGGGGGCCCAAAAAATCTCCAGCTACCTCCTCCCGCAAAGCCCCAGAGGTAGCTAACACCTTCCCCCCTCCCTCTTGTTTATGTTCAACTCACACCTCCTGCTGCCGCACTCCTCCTCCGGGGCCAACGCCCCCCACCCGCAGTGCATCCGGCACACTTCTGGGTTCAGGGCGCGGGGCCCCTTTAGGTGTGGGGCCCAATTCGTGGGAATCAGACGAATCAGCCTAAGGCTCGCCGTGGCTGCAGAAAGCAGCGAATGAAGGCCAAGGAGGCCCATATAAAAAAGGAGCTGCAGATCCAGAGTCAGTCAGTTCATTGCTGGTGTCAGAGGAGTTTAATTTGTTGTGCTGATATAGGGACTGGGGTAGCAAGAATGAGCTCTTGGCTGTTTTCTGGACCTGAACATAAATCAGTTTAACAGAACAGAATTTCAGAAGGACAAAAGAACAGCCATACTGAGGAGACCTCAGGTCTCTTTTGCCCAGTAGCCTATCTTCCAATAGAGGCCAATTCCATGTGCCCCAGAGTCAATGAACAGAACAGTGAACCATCCTCATACAGTTTTAGGTCCTTACCCTGCAAAGGTTAAAGGATTGTGTTCATTTTCATAGATTTGAATACTCAGATTGAAACCAATGCTATTTTTCTATGCATAAGTTTATGTGGGAATGGAACCAAAATTCTTGCTGCTACTAACAATATGCAGCTTGATTTTGAAAGGAGCTGGACGGGTAAAATCCAGTTAAGCCAGTGGAATATGCAAAGCTTACAACCTCATAAAATTAATCTTCTTGTGTCCTAATGCTGGCAATAAGATCTAGGAAGAAAATCCAGTTCTTAACACTTAGAGGCTAGTACAGTAGTTGGAAAACTTTAAAAACACATAACACCTACTTTTTGTTATGGGGGTTGCTCTAATTCTTCTCAATATCACCTCTTCTGATATTGTTTGATATTGGTAGATAATATTAAATGGGACACTGACCCCTACATTGACAGTTCTTCAACTGGAGAGGACTTGCATTATATATATTTTTCTTCCAATCCATACTTCTGTATAGATGTTAAAACCAAACTAGGAAAAAATGTGTACTGTGCAAGCATATTTGCTTACTATTATGCTTTTTAATTTACCTTAATTTTCCCTTTTTATTTAACAGTAAGGAATATATTTTAAGTTGTCATTCAAGTCATCTAATAATATAAATAAAAGGTAATGAGGGATTTCTTAAGCATTATACTAAAAGAAGGGTAATACTTTGATCTATCACTCTAGATGAAGTCTCTTAAATAGATTCTATTAATTACTCCCCAAAAAAGCCTCATAGTAGTGCGCATGCTTAGAAAAAAAATACTGTACTTTTATTGTTGTAACTCTTGTCCTTCCCTATTACTTTATACCCAGACATTGTCTACATAAAAATGAGATTGTAAATTCTTAGGGTGGGATCCATATAACTGTTTATCTTTTAAAGTGGTTAGCACACTCTTTTGGATCCTATTGTTAAAGATATACACTCCCACTCTCAACAGAATTTACTAGAGATGCTTCCCAAAGATGTGAATGTCATAACTTTTTGCATGGTAATAAATCCATACTTCCTTTTGTTCATTGTTAACAACAGATCTGCTGTGTATTGTTAATTTATAGAATAATATTGCCTTCATTTGCTGTAATAATTAATGACTATGAAATGAGTGTTACCTTGATTGCAGTATGCAAATATCACCAACAGAGTGACATGTGCTAAACACACAAATTCATATGGAGATGTCTTGAGGGGCTGTTAAATGTTAGAGGTTCTCTTTCTGGTAATTGTGTTCATAGAGTGTGCATTTTAATTGCTAACTTAAATATTGAAACTTCATTTAAGCTAATGCAATATGTTACCATACTAAGCAGCTTTGTCAAAAAAAACATGCAATACAGCCTTCATCAAGAAGACACATTAACAATATGTGGTTTTGTTCACACTTTGTAATTGTTTTATAGATTCCGAAGTCGGTATGTTGCCAAAATGGTTTAAAGCTGGACTAAGTTCTGGATAAACTTGTATACTAAAGGTTCTAATCCATTTATTATTTTGGCAGATTTGGGTTATCTTTTTTCTTATGAAGGAAATAATAAAATTAATATTGTAAAGCAAAAATGTAGGCAACATGAATATAAAATAGCGCACTGTCATGAAGCTCTTATCATATAGAAGGCATGATGATTTAGGAATACAGGGTTAATAACAATCTTTTTTTAGGAATTTTTTCTAAGTGTGCAAGACTATTAAAACTGTGGCTTCAGACCAACTGCACCTTTATTTCCCATCAATAGACCAGCAAGGACACAAGCCTCAGGCTTCCAGCTCCTCAGATTTTACTTCCCTTGGGTGGAGACCTGCGTCTCACTCCTTTTGTGATCAGGGTATATACACGCTTGCACAGTTGCCTGCATTCACTCTTTATTTTCTGACAAAGACAGTCTGCCTAAACAGACCTGCCTTCTTATCAGAAACTGAAAACAAAGTATTTGTTAAAGATTCAAGTTACCACATGGCACTAGCTATGTAAATCTTCTTTATTCTTGAAGTAAAAAGCATGTTGGGGAAAAAATAAAAAATAGAAAAGAACTTGCACATATGCTACCAAGTTTACTGGGCATCACTCCACTGCTAAAGATTAAATCCCTCATAAGATCAGCCTACCACTTGTAGACAGACAGACAAGTGAAGCAATTCAGTGGAACTCTGAAGGCTATGCTGAGGAAATTTATGTGGCCTATTCCTACAGTCTCTATGGTTTGCTGTGTGGAAAGTCCCTCAAGCCTCCAAAAATTTTTCATCATTTGAATTGCTGTATAGGAAACAGCCCAGTAAGATTTTAGATCTCCTCCAGGAAACATGGCAGAATCAGGAATCTAAGGTTATGGGTTTGGTTTCAGGAGAGGCTAAAATCACGAACTGGTTAAGAAAATTGAAATCTCACCAAAGCCCAGCAGTACTGGGAATGCACCTACAGCCCAGGAACCTGGTTACCAGTCTGAATCCAGTGATAGGGCACTGTTGTTACTCATGGGCTCTGAATCAAAACTTTTGGCCAGATGGCAAAAACTGCCTCTGTCACACAGTGTGATGGGCTCAATCCCAGCCCACTCTGGCTGCAGCTGGGCAGCCAACATGGGCTGCCCCAGGGATGGAGCTGGCTCCTGCATTAGGAAAGCAGGGTAAGGACCCTCTGAAAGTAGGGGGTGGGTGGGGTGGACTCTGGAGTGGCTTAGGGGAGAGGGCATTTGCCTGAGGGGCACACTGCTCAGTTTGAGTTCTGCCCCCCCCCCCGCCCCGCAGCAGCCCAAGCCCCATCCCCACTCCACCAATCAACAGATATGTCAATCAGGAAAACAAAAAGAGGCAGAGATACACCATCCAAACTCATATAAACTTCTGGAAAGATTAGGAGGGCCAGCTCATATCACCATATCTGCCTGCGCTGGAACTTGTGCTTCAAGCCCTGATATTTCCAGACCCAGTGCCAATGCAAATGGAGGAAGAGCTCTGACCTGAACAATGGTCACAAATGCTATGACTGGTCCAGGCATGGGATGTTATTAACCAACTCAAGAAAGATGCAGTTGATCTACCAAGACATTATTACTGAACTAGAGCAGAAAATCTTTTCAGGACACGAGCTGCTGTCTCCTAGAAAGGAGGAGGTGGGAAATGATTCACTAATGACTGCAGGCCATGCTAACCTTAGGAATCATTGAGGAGTTCCACATCAAATGGAGGAGTCCTATCACATTGGTGCCAAAAACATATGGGCTCATGTGATTCTGCATAGATTTTAGGAAAGGTTTTCAGATTTGAAGTGTACCTAGAGCCCCAGGTAGATGAACTGCTGCAGAGGCTGTTGGATGCTGAATATATCTCTACATTAGACCTTACAAAAAAATTACTGGAAGATCCCACTGATGTCAGAGTCATGAGAAAAAAATGGCCTTCACTACCACCTTTATCCTGTACCAGTTTGTAACCAAGCCACTTCACCTTGATAGAGTTGCAGCCATCTTTCAGCAGCTCATGGATGACGTGGTGCAAACATAACTATAATGTGTGTGGCAAGAAGAAAAGATAACAGCCAGATTCAAACATACAGAGAGGTCATGAAATCCATCTGGAATTCATAAGTTCCCTTAGACAAATTCAAAATATTTTTTCACAGACGTGTAACCATGAACAAAAAGTCAAAAGTTGGTCTTGAAAATATCTGCAGTGGATATAACTTAATCAAATAAGGCTGAATTATTGATCTAGCCATAACTTACATTTCCATGTGGTAGTGTAAAATGAATATCTATGGGGAAGATAAAATATTTGGCAAAATTCCTTCCAACTCTTTTTATGGGTCATTAAGCACTTAAGAGAATTATCAGAAAATGGCATTGCCTGGCATTTGCATGACAGACCAATAGACATTTGAGCAATTAAAAATACTTATAAACAATCCAATGCCTCCCCCAGAGAAGAGGCCAGGAACCCTGGCCCACCCCTTCTCACCAAGGAAAGACATCCCCTGCCACCTTGAGGAGACATCAGGGCCAGAAACAGCGGCCCATCTTTGGGCCACCTGCAGGCCAGAGGGTGGCAGCTGCAGACTGTGGCCAGCCCATGGAGCCTCCACCATGACCAAGCTGAAGTGAAGAGGGTGGCTGGAGACCAGGGCTAGTCTGCCCTCTCCCTGCCCTCCCCCCTCCACTGGGACAGCTGCATTGTGGTGGAGGTGGCTGGAGGCTATGACCAGCTCCAGAAGCCCTTCCCCAACCCTGGACCAGCTACATGTCCCTGCCCTCAGCCCCCCACCCTCAGTCCTGCACACCCACCCCTGGCCTGAGCCCTGCACCAAACCCTGTGCTCTGAGGCCCCTCTCCCTGCCCTCACTCCAGCACTGACACCCTCCCCAAGTCTCCCCACACTCAGTCCCCTTGCCTGAGCCCCCCACACTTCCCAGAGCCCTGCCCTGACTCCTACACACCCACCCCTGCCCTGAGCCTCTCATACAACCTATCCCGTGCCCTGACTCCCCCGCTCCCTTCCATGAGCCCCCCCCCCCCCCACCTACCCTGAATCCTGCACACCCTGCCTGGAGCCCCAACCCCTGTGTTGACTCCTGCACCTCCACTCCCTGCCCTAAGCTCCCCAACCAACCCCTTGTCCTGACTCCTATAGCCACCCACCCCTACCCTGAGCCCACGTATCCAACTCTCTGATCTAAGCAACCAGCTCCCTGCCCTATACAATCATTTAAACATTATTACAATTAAGGACCCAAGCAATGCCAGGCACATCTGCTAGTTTTAAGTAAGCCAGCTGGATTATCTGCAGATTCATGTTCCAGAGAACTAAGCTCATGCCATATGCAGGAAGTTCAGCCAGTTGTATTTGCATAAAGATCCCTAAACAAGCCAGGCAGAAAGTACAAATAGATTGTACAAGTGATGCTGATGTTTATTTAGTTCCCTCAAATTCCATCTGTAGAGACAGATCGCTTGGAATTTAGGAAAGCTTTGTATCTAGCTCTACTTAGAATTCAGCATGTTGGATATGAGGCTTCATGAAGGAAGCCTGATACCAGCCTCCCAGATCAAAGCTGTTCTAAAGCTGGTAATCCAGTCAGTGAAAGATTTCCCTACAGAGGGGCATCCACTGTTTCTGTAGAGCAGAGGTCGCCAATTCAGTGCTGCCACTCCTCCCTGCTCTGGAACAGAGAGCAAGGCTAAGACCATTTTTATGCATCCACTGCAGTTGGAAGGGAAATGGAATGAGTTTGGACAATAATTCATGGGCTTTGGAGCTGCTGTGGATAAGCTAGGGGTTCACTACATTCAAAGCAGAGAAACAAAAAAATTACTTCACAGATCTCGAGCCTAAATATATATCAGGGTTATGGCTACAACAAATATCTGTGCAGACAGATAACTAGAAAACCTGAAAATAGAATATATTTAAAGAATCAGAAATGTAGCACTGAAATGGGATCTTGATAGGTCAGGGCAGTCCCCTCAACTGAGGCAGAGCTTAGTGTTTTCTAGAAGACTATCCCTACCATGTGTTTGCCAAGCCTGTTCTTAAACTTCTATTAATGGAGATTCTATAGCCTCCTTATGTAATTTGTTCCAATGTTTAACTATCTTTAAAGGAAACCTTTCCTACTGTCTAACCTAAATGGACATTGCTACAATTTAAGCCCATTACTTCTTGCCTTGTCATCTTTGGATAAGGAGCACAGCTTATCCTCTTCTTTATAACAACCTATTACATACTTGCAAACCTATCATATCCCTCTCATTCTTCTCCAAACTGAACCCTCCCCCCCCAGTCTTTCCTTGTAGGTCATGTTTTCTAGAGCTTTAATTTCTGTTGCTCTCCTTTGGAATGTCTCCATCTGTCTATATCTTTCCCAAAATGTGATGCCCAGTATTGGACATGGTACTCCAGTTCATACCTTATAAGTTCTGAGTAGAACAGAAGAGTGTCTTCTTGTATCTTGCTTACAACGCTCCTGCTAATACATCCCAGAATGTTTGCTTTTTTTGAAACCATATTATGCTATTGAATCATATTAAGTTTGTGGTGCACTATAAATCTCAGATCCCTTTCTGCACTACTCCTTTCTAGGCAATCATTGCCCATTTTGTATTTGTGCAACTGATTAATTACTTCCTAAGTACAGTAATTTTAAATTATCCATATTGAATTTCATTCTGTTTATTTCAAATCACTTCTCCAGTTTGACAAGAAGATTTTGTATCTTAATCCTGTCCTTCAAAGTGCTTGGGACCCCTTTCAGATTGGTATTACACACAAATGTTACAGGTACATTTTCTATATCATTATCCAAAGCATGGATGAAGTTATTAAATAGAATTGGATTCAGAACACATTTCTTCGGGACCCCACCCAATATGCCCTTTCAGCTTGACTGTGAATTACTCTCAGAATACAGTTGTCCAACCAGTTGGGCACCCATAATCTATTAAATTTGTCTAGGGCGTAGGCCATATTTCCCTAGTTGTTTGAGAAGGTTTATATGAGACATATCAAAAGTTTTATTAAAGTCAAGATATTTCCTATCTACAAGGCTTGTTACCCTGCCAAAGAAGGATCGGAGGTTGGATTGTCATCCTTTATTTTTGACAAATGCATGTTGACTGTTACTTATCACATTATTTTAGGTGCTCACAAATTGATTATTTGATTATTTGCTCCATTATCTTTCCAGGTACCTATGACTGCTTTAATATACCCTGAGTTGTCTGTATTCCCCTTTTATTAGGAAAGTACTACATTTGCCCTTTTCCAGTCCTCTGGGATCTGTCCTGTTTTCACAAGCTTTCAAAGATAATTACTAATGTCTCAAAACTCTCCGACCGGTTCCTTAAATATTTTAGTATGTATTTCTTCAGGCCCTGCCAATATGAAGAGATCTAACATGTCTAAGTAATTTTCAAGTTATTCTTTCCCTATTTTAGAATCAGATCCTATCTCATTTAAACTGATGTTCATATACTTCATTATGAAAATTATCTGAGCACTGCTAACCTTTTTGGTGAAAACTAAAGCAAAGACATTTAACACTTTTTAACATATGAATTTCAAGGCAAAAATATATAAAGCCCTGTATGGATAAAATTTTCTGTGCATTTCTATGCATTGATGCAAATATCCATGGATAGAAATCGGTATCCACTGATCTGCAGAGCTCCTCTCCCTGGAGATGCAGAGGCCAAAGGAGAATATGGTGCTGCTGCTCCCAGAAGTCAGCACCGTGCTTCAGCTGCTCCTTCCAGTTATGTGGCTGTACTGCCCCCAGCCATGTCTCACAAGGGCCAGGACTGGGGTTGGTACTGCTGAATGGCCAGGAGGAGCCATGACTCCTGCGAATGATGGCACCACATTCTTCTTCTTTGGCTGCTGCATGTCCTGGGAGTAGAAACATGTGGATCAGCAAATACCAATTTCTGTTCACACGTATCTACATCTGCAGATAGAAATTTGTATCCATGCAGGGCTCTACCTATACATGAGGCCATATGGTCCCCCAAAATATAGTGTGTATCATTCTAAGATTTTAAACTGTTAATCAGAGCAGTTAAAAAGTAGATGATGTGAATATTATGCTTTCAAATAGAAGGAAAACTATAATGTCCAAATCCACAGATTAGACTTTTAAGTAAATAAAAATAACCTCTGCAACTGGACTAGTGTATGTGTGTCTCTGTGTAAAGTTTATAATAAGCTATTAACCTCATGTTACATGGGCTGGATGGATCATCTGTTAGAGTTGGAAAGACATTTTCCGCCACAGCATTTTGCAATTAGCTCTATTCTATTTCCCTCTCTGAAGTAATCAGCATTGTCCATGACTGAATGTATCTAGACCAGAATCCTAATTTCATTTTATTTTGGAATGGCTGTTACTATGTTTTTTATCAGGGCTTTCCTGCTTTTTAATTGAAATGTTGGTGAAAATCCAAGTGAGCTGTCTCAGGGAAATGTATACAGATATTCAAACTTAAATAGGATAAAAGCACAAAAAGCAGATGAGTTTGTATTTTTATGTTATCTTTATAGTGCAGAATAATTTGAACCTTGTATGAAATCCAGGGAAACTTGATAACTGAAGGTTGCCTCCAGCTCACATGGAATTTTTCTTTCTTGAAATGAGTTTAATTTCAGTGCTAGCCCAATGCTCCTGAAGTAGACATTTTTTTCCCCTGTGAAAGTGCTTCCCTAATCAAGAACTGTTGCATCTAATGTTTTGTGGTACAAAATTCAATGTCATATACAGTAGGGCCATTAAGTTATAACAATTATTGTTCTGGTAATCCTGAACAATAGTGCCACAGCTGTTAGCTGCAATGTAGTATAGATACTGTGTTGTGAAGCTGACACACTGTATGGTGCTATAAACTCTGTATCATTGAGCAGATTCCTGGTGGAAATGAAGATATTCTGTGCTTGGCAACTCCAGTACATCTAGGTACCTCCAAGTTCTTGTGGTCACACAGCATACAGTATGGAAGCTGCAAAAGGAAGAAATAAAAAAATAGAGAATACAGACTTAGCTGGGGATCATTCTTGTCATGCTGTCTGGGCTAAAGCATATGGCTGAAATTCCCATTTTCTGCTGCCTCCAGGGTGAATTGATTTTAAATGAAGGTGATTTAAATCAATAATTTAAATGACAATTTAAATCACCAAAAATCATTGAATTAAATCAAGTCATCAACAAAGCTTAGACTGACTATGCTTACAGTGCCTTTAATTTGGAGTAAGCCCCATTGAACTCACTGGCACTTTTGGTTTTTGAGTAAACAAGTATTGAATGGGGTTCCCTTGGAAAAGCTGAGTTATGCTGAAGTAAAAAAGGGAATAGACTTATGACATCATCATTGTGGTCTGTGTCCATAGTGTTCCAAAATAAGGGGCATGTGTTATGTAATATAAATTTAGAAAATAACACCATGGCAACTGGCAATTCTAGTTTTTTCTTACTGCCACTTTTTGTATTGTACACTTGAGTGACAGATTCTAAACCTACTTAACTAATTAAGCAAACTATAAGAATTAGATGAGCTAAACATTTTTTTCTAGCAATGTCCAACATAGAAAACAACTTAGGAATCTACTTGTTTAATCACACTTATACTAAAAGGCATAGAGAGTCTTAAAGAATGATGCATTGCAAAGTGCATTATTTAAGTTACTAAACAATTGATCCACATCAGCCATATCCACATCTTCATCCACATCATTTTCTCCCAATAAGCAGTTTTCCTTATGATGTTTCATTCTTGTGATTAGGCCCTGCATCTTCAGGACATTAAGAGTTTTCAAAAAAGAACTAGATAAGTTCATGGAGCTCAAGTCCATCAATGGCTATTAGCCAAGATGTGCAGGAATGTTGTTGCTAGCCTCCGTTTATCAGAAGCTGTGAATGGGTGACAGGGGATGGATCACTTAATGATTATCTGTTCTGTTCATTCCTTCTGGTGCACCTGGCACTGGCCACTGTTGGCAGACAGGATACTGGGCTAGATGATCCTTTAGTCTGACCCAGTATGGGCGTTCTTATGTTCTTCTTGCACTGCTTACACTTAACACATTTTCTTTTTTTATCCAGGGAATGAATTTCTTCAAAATATTCCCAGATATGGTGTCTCTTAAGCCCAGAAGCGCAGAAGTTTTTCTGTGGCAAAAGTTGGGGGAATATAGGAAGCTGTGTGTTTACTGAATAATGCCTTCCCTCTTTCTTTCCAGTCCACTTCACTGTTCCTTTCTGTGTTGCCTCTGTCTTTTCTGAACTGTTGTCTCTGCAGTTCTTGGCCAAGGTTCACCACCTCATAAGCACAGAACAAATACAAACCCGCCCAGCTTATGTCTGTCTTTGCACAAGTTAGTTTTTAGTCTTCTGAAAAACAGAAATTGAAAGCCCAGAATTTTCAAGAAGCAAGAGCTAATAGCTAGTCTGGACAGACTGGAGACATTAATTCATTTTTATGAGACTGTAAGTGTATGTTGTGGTGAGAATTAATTGTAATTGTTATTTTTAAATGAAAAATTTGGTATTTCATTGTTGATTTAAAAAATTAAAAAATCTGAATTCAATAAAAATGTTTGTATTTTTTAAAGTATTATTTTTATCCACCCTGGTTGTCTCTGATCCAGCAAGCATTAAGTGTCTCTGAACAGTGTGGATGGTGAGTGGATTCACATACGAAAGAGAAAGATTCTGAACTTATGGAATGGTTCTGAGCTGTAGAGAGTTTAAATGATAATTGGAAAAGATTCTTTGTGGAAGCAAATATGTGGCTGTGTGGCTAGATGGGGTTTATCTCAGCTATTGGACCTGGGGTAGAAGAGAGTTAAGGGTGCTTGGAATGGTTCTGGCAAGAAGGGGCAGGTTGGGTTGGGTTGGCTAGGCAGAGTTGAATGGAGTTAGCTGGTGAAAAGGGTTTTAGTGAATTGGTGGTGTGCATGGTGGGAAGAGAAAAAACAGTCTATGGAAATGGTAAAACCACTCCTTCTCCAAAGAATCAGTTGTAGTGAAGTGTTGACAGATATATAAGTGCTGTTTTCTCCTATGCTGCCCATCACTGAAAACTCTGTTATTCATTCTGAAAGGGCTATTCAGGAGAAAGAAGAGGTGCCCCTTTTTCTTCCCAGTGCCCCTCCAACCTTCTTTACCCCCCCAGGAAAATTTTTCCAAGTGATACCTTAACCTCTACCATACTATGTCATGTCACCTCACCTGTTATTTGGAGCAACAGCCACTACTTTTGAAGCCATTTTAATGATGAGCACCATAAATATTCTTTGCCTGCTGTACAAATTGTTTACTTTGATAAACAATAAAGATAGTTATTATGGTCTTAGTATCTGCAAGTGATTGGTCAGTTAGTTTAAGTGTAATTACAATATAATGGATCGTCCAATTTACCTACAGCTCAGTCTACGCCAGGGCTAAAACTGCTATCAAATAGGGCTGTTTTAAAATGTAGTTTAAAATTAAGATGGCTCCAGCACACAAACGATCAATTTGCACCTGTCTTGTTTAAGCTGGTCTAACATGGACAAGTCATAGTTGTTTTGAAATTGAAATTGTATTCTGGACACTTGAATTTAACTCTGTTGAAGCCAGAACTGAATTTACTATATGCAGTTTACCGATTGCAGACTTCTGAAATAAACAAATAAAAATACATTTCCAAATTGGTTATACCAATTAATTGTCAATTGGTTTTGTGCAGTGACCAAATAATCATGCTAATTATGTTTATTTTCATTGGTTTAAACCATTTCAGATGCTGTTTAAGATAGAGGTTTACTGTAATATTTTATAATAGGCACCACATCAATCTTATATGTACATGAATGGTCCTTTCATGATATTAAAGCAAATGTTATCATTGCTAGACACAGAGGCCATCTTTGATTCAAGAGCAAGCTACTGATAAGAGTGAATTTTCAAAGAATTGCATGTGATTGTAGATGAGACTCACATTATTTTTTAATGCGTCATGTGATAAAAGACCTTGCACAGATTTTTGAAAGTTTAAGAGCTGGTTTTTTAAATGAACGAGGGTCTAATTAAAAGACCAATCGAGGTGATAAATCTTTAAAGGCGGTTATTAGAAAACTTATCTTTTGGTGAGCATATCTAGCAATAATAAAATCAAACAAATTCTGTGATAGTTCTAAAAGAAACTGTTGAATTAACAGTCTGTCATCACACAAAGGTGACTGCCACTTGTGAGCACAGTGCGATCTTTTGCTGGTTTCAGGGATTTATTTTCATAAAGTGAGTGTTCCAAACCTAACACAGCCAAATGTGGGATCAGTATTTACCTGGACTTTCTGTGTTCAGTATATAATATTTATGAGATACTTTAACACCTCTAGTAAAGTTCAGGTAGCCTATCTCATAGAGAAATGTTAGTATTGTAGAAGACTATCTCTAAAAGCAAATTGGATATTTCCTAGCCAGTGCACTGTTAATTATATTCACAGAGATTATCATTTTTCCTCTCTTTTTCATTTATTTTTAATTTTTAATGGACAAAGCAGAATGAGAAGCTTTTCCTTAGAAAGGAAAATGATCTGAAATCATCGCAATTAGAGATGGAAAAATCCTGTTATAAATCATAAACTGCACTTTCCTGGAAGGGCAAAAAAGAGCCCCTAAAGAGAGGCATATCAGATATTAATTGATACTACAGTGAAAGTTTTGTTATCCGTTACTCATGGAGAATGGGGGTTGCTGGTTAATTCAATGTGCCAGATAACACAGCTTTCACTGTAGTATCAATTAATATCTGATATGCCTCTCTTTAGGGGCTGCCCTTATGCCCCCACTAGCTACCAACAGATTTGGCTCCCTCCAGCTCCACAAAGGCTGAGAAGGAAGGGTGCCTGTTTGATGACAATGCTGGCTGTCACAATCCCCACAATGGATGGCTGGACTGGCAGGAGTTATGTGCTCACGCCTGAAGATGCAGCAGTTTCGTGGTGGGGGCAATGCTGGTGAACAAAGTTTTCTGGTTAACAGAGTGCTGGATAACAAAGCCGTCACTGTATTCTGAATCTTAGCAAAAATGTTATGTGGATGTTCTAATCCTAGTTAAGAGATAACATACTTTTATAAAGCAAGATAAGTAGAATATAGCAAGGCATGTTAGCCGTATGAATGTATACAAAATCAGGACTGAATTTTTTGATCCTTAAAGATTATTCTGAGTCCTTTCCAGACAGCAGAGGATTTTTTTGTACACCATGTCCCTCCTGTCTCTCTATTCCCAGCTGCTCTCCAGATGACCAAATGGCCTATATAGATTATTGGCAATTGCAATAGAGTAGAGAAAACTGTTCTGCTTTACAACATGGACCTGGATGCTGCTCAGTGGCTGCAGAACTGGAGGAATGTAAAAGTGGCTTAAGGACACTTTTCCGCCTTGTCCCCATCACCTGACTAGTACCAAGTGCACTTCAGCTGGCCCAGAGAATTCAGTTCCCAAATCGTAATAAAATTCCTTTTTCCCAAGTCAAGTCCATGTAAAAATGTTACACTGGAAATAACTTGTTATTTTCATAACTGCATACTTAACCTGCTATTTACTGAAACATCCTAATACAATAGACAATCTGATGTGATTTTTATGAAGCAGTAGCTTGTTAAATGTGTTACTTCTTGTTTCTTAGAAATTCAATTTAGCTCCCTTCAATTTACTAAAACTCAACCAATACATATGGAAGTTCTTGTGTTTTCTTCTCTTCCAATGGAAAAGTTTTTTATAAAGCTTGGTCTGGATTGAATTGTACATGGCATTTAATAACCTACAATAATTTAAATGTGGAGGTATTTCACCATTATACTTTTATTTTCAAATGTCCTATCTAAATTGTCTGGCTGTACAGCAATGAGGCTTTACAGTAATATGCCAGACACAAGGGTCCTGCATAAGGATATAGAACTCCTACTTTGCATGTTTCAATCACGCATGTGGATACAGTATATAATTATTACTAAATGATATACTACTAAGTAGATTATATAGTTCTTAACTGGGATATGAAGGGGGATTGGGACCTCTTTTAAGAACAGAAGAAACTAGGACTTTTCCTGCAGGGAAAAAAACAGAGGTGCAGCCAAGCCCAGACAAATTTGTAGGCTGAAGTTTCTGTGGTGTTTTTGTTTTAGGTTAGCAAAAAAACCAAAATCCCAGGATGAGCATAAATCTTGGACTTTTTACAGTGTGCTCATACATTGTTCAGAGCAGAGTAATCACCTGCCTACAGCAATATACTTCAAATTTATTTTTCTTGTTTGGCCTTAATCACCACTGGTCTCTAACATTGTAGGAAATTCTAGGATGGTATTTTTAAATTACCCATTTCATATTTGCCAAACCCAGAATGACTGTGCATGGTCTGATTCCAACAGTATAGTACTGACATTAGGCTGAACTGAGATAACCAGGCTAACCTCTGTATGTTGTATATAGGAAGAGATACTGAGGAAAAATGGACAAATAAATAGAGCAGCAGGCTCACCCAGGGCCTCCTGAGTTCTATTGCTGGTTTGGCCACACTGTGTGACCTTGCCTCTACCCATACATAACACATGCTACACAATATGAAATTTGCTTTGTATCTACCAGTAGCTGTAAGGGTAGATGTAATATTTTTCATTTTCCAGATGGGAAAATTGAAGTTCTTAGAGGTTATTTGCTCAAGACCATGCAGCGAGTCCGAGCTAGATTGGAATTCAAGTCATAGTGGGGTGCAAGAGAACAAACTTCTAAAGATTTGTATAATCCTCTAGATTTCACTGGTCTACAATTTTTTAGAAGTCGTCTGCTTCAGAGATAAAATGTGCTATTTATTATGTATTTTGATGTGCTGAATTCAAATATGACAATTAAAACAACTGATTGGGTACTGTTTCCAAGATATTTAAGTTTTTACATTTTACGTCTCTGTATATTGTGTAGATAGTAGAGTTTTAATCATAAATTGTAAACCTAGGTCTTTTCATGTGTTTATGGTTGCTTTACATGATAATATTTCACCTGTCCTGTTTATGTAACACTTTAAAAATCAGCAAAAGGGTGATATAAATAAAATGTATTATGAAACAAAAGGCAAAAAACTATTATGTACATAGCTTAGTCCTATTCAGTGTCTACTCGGCGCTTCTTGGCTTGTCTCTTGTATTCATTAAATGGAGCATCTCTTGTCACTGTCCAGCAATAGTCTGCAAGCATTGATGGGCTCCATTTGCCCTGATAGCGTTTCTCCATTGTTGCAATGTCCTGGTGAAATCGCTCGCCGTGCTCATCGCTCACTGCTCCGCAGTTCGATGGAAAAAAATCTAGATGAGAGTGCAAAAAATGTATCTTTAGTGACATGTTGCAACCAAGGCTTTTGTATGCCTTAAGGAGGTTTTCCACCAACAACCTGTAGTTGTCTGCCTTGTTGTTTCCGAGAAAATGTATTGCCACTAACTGGAAGGCTTTCCGTGCCGTCTTTTCCTTGCCACGCAGTGCATGGTCAAATGCATCATCTCGAAGAAGTTCACGAATCTGAGGACCAACAAAGACACCTTCCTTTATCTTAGCTTCACTTAACCTTGGAAATTTTCCACGGAGGTACTTGAAAGCTGCTTGTGTTTTGTCCATGGCCTTGACAAAGTTCTTCATCAGACCCAGCTTGATGTGTAAGGGTGGTAACACAATCTTCCTTGATTTAACAAGTGGTGGATGCTGAACACTTTTCCTCCCAGGCTCCAATGACTGTCAGAGTGGCCAATCTATCTTGATGTAGTGGGAATCTCTTGCACGACTATCCCATTCACAGAGAAAACAGCAGTACTTTGTGTATCCAGTCTGCAGACCAGGCAAGAGAGCAACAACCTTCAAATCGCCACAAAGCTGCCACTGATGTTGGTCATAGTTTATGCACCTCAAAAGTTGTTTCATGTTGTCATAGATTTCCTTCATATGGACTGCATGATCAATTGGAATTGATGGCAAAACATTGCCATTATACAGCAAAACAGCTTTAAGACTCGTCTTCGATGAATCAATGAACAGTCTCCACTCATCTGGATCGTGAACGATGTTGAGGGCTGCCATCACACCATCGATGTTGTTGCAGGCTACAAGATCACCTTCCATGAAGAAGAATGGGACAAGATCCTTTTGACGGTCACGGAACATGGAAACCCTAACATCACCTGCCAGGAGATTCCATTGCTGTAGTCTGGAGCCCAACAGCTCTGCCTTACTCTTGGGTAGTTCCAAATCCCTGACAAGGTCATTCAGTTCACCTTGTGTTACGAGGTGTGGTTCAGAGGAGGATGATGGGAGAAAATGTGGGTCCTGTGACACTGATGGTTCAGGACCAGAAGTTTCATCCTCTTCCTCGTCCGACTCAAGTGAGAATGATTCTGGTTCATCAGGAACCGGCAGTCCTTCTCCGTGGGGTACTGGGCGTATAGCTGATGGAATGTTTGGATAATGCACAGTCCACTTTTTCTTCTTTGACACACCTTTCCCAGCTGGAGGCACCATGCAGAAATAACAATTGCTGGTATGATCTGTTGGCTCTCTCCAAATCATTGGTACTGCAAAAGGCATAGATTTCTTTTTCCTGTTCAACCACTGGCAAAGATTTGTTGCACAAGTGTTGCAGCATATGTGTGGGGCCCACCTCTTGCCCTGATCTCCAATTTTGCAGCCAAAATAAAGGCGATAGGCTTTCTTAACCATAGTGGTTATACTGCGCTTTTGTGATGCAAAAGTCACTTCACCACAAACATAGCAGAAGTTATCTGCACTGTTCACCCAAGTACGAGGCATCTCTGCTCACTTTGGCTAAACATAAATGTGTCCCTTTGCAAAATCAAACACTGACAAATAAGAGAGCACGACACTGTATGATTTCTAGAGCTGATATAGGACAATTTGTTCAGCAGAGTGATGTAAGCTTCGTTATGATTGCATCGTCCATGACTTCTAGGAATAACATGATGCAATTCATATCATGTATGACGCAATACCAGCTTCAGATTGCATCATTCATTGTTTTGCCTAAAAAGCAAGTACTGTCCAAACCCAGTCATAGATTTATTCATAGATCCAGTCAAAGATGTATTTTAGTCATTTCTGGTTTAAATTGAGATCCCTTCCCTTTATAACTCACTTATCGTCCGCCATTCCCAAGTCAAGGGTCGTATATACTGACCCAATAGCATATCTTGAAAACTAGAGCCAATCAACAATTTTAAGCATCATTTTCGTTCTCAGTGACCCAGAATTAGTAAAGTTTGACTACATTTATTTCAGAAGCATTTTGGCTGTAGAGCAGTGTTTTTATTAGGTGTCTCTGCATTTTGGAGGATAAAGAGAACAGCATTACACAGTGCAAAAGAATTACTGCTTCCTGCATGTCAATATTGCTCGATTCCACATTGTCCAGAACATACACAGACAATTGGTCTGGCTTGACAGAGGATGGCACTTGCAGAGATATGGCTGGGGATGTTGTTTATTTCACTTTTTGCCTGACTAAAAGCTGGTAAAGTATAGATCCTGATGTGACATTCGGGGCCTGGATCTGCTCTTTTGAAGGCTTAGGATATGTAGTGGTCTTATTCTCAACTCAATTCAACAGAGTAAATGTCATGCTTGACATATCCCCAGGTTGCCATCTTTGAAAGATGCAATGGAATAATGTTATGCAAGAACGATGTTTCTTTGCCAAACTCATTCAAACTTTATGGATTCTTGCTATTAGTTCACTCTTCTTAGCATCAAAATACATTCTACACACTTGTGTGACCCTGAAATGTGTTTAATAAGTAAAGTAGCTGAATTTGAGAAGGCTTTTATTGTACTCTGGTGAGTGTCTCAGGGATTTTATTACAGACTGACAACCATGTGATGTGAATTGAAAACCTAGAGTTAGAGTTCTTCTTTAGTAGAAAACAGTATCTGCACAAATTTGCTCACTGACATCCTTTATTCTTTTTATTCCTTAATTAATACATAATTTATCAGGCTTTCACTTTGATTTCAGACTGCAAAATATGCAAGACTGTAGCGATAACATTTCTCTAATAAAATATAGAGGGTTATGACAGTCCTTCTCTGAAGACATTTTCTAGCAGAATCATACATGAGGAAGATTTCTGTTGGATTTGTGCAATGCAAACTTACGGCTTTTTTTTCTGTATGTTTAATGTGCATCACATATCTTTTGAATCTAAGAATGTTTCTGGTTCCATAAAATAATGGTCTATATTTGATCTATATTAGAGCTGTCCAGTGTCATAACTAAAGTACGCCAGGATCACCTGTAGCAGAATAGAATATTATTGTATTTATATGAGGGTGCTTGTGTCTTAGATAATATTAAAGGCTAAATATTTTAAAGATCTAATTTACACTTTCTATCAAATCCTTTCTCAACTTTTAAGGTTAGGTTTCCCGTCTGCAGAAAGGCCACACTTAACATTAAGTACTTATTTTTCAAGCAGTCCTATTGAAATCAGTCTTTTTTGCACACCATAGGATAACTTGCAGAAGTGGCTGCTGATCGATATGAGTAAGTGGACAGGATCTATCAACATGAAAACAGTCTCTGCAGGTTTTACCTCCTTTAACCAGATGTTCCTGGACCACAGAGCCCAAGTATAAGGAGTCTGTGCCACGGGGGGGAGGGAGGGGAAGGGAGGGAGCAACTGAGCCAGGAGTCCCGTGTCCAGGGAAGGGCGGGTGGTGCAGCAGGGCATTCTGGCCCCTGCGGCCGGGTGGTAGTGGGAGCCAGCAGCGGCTGCAGAGCTATGGTCCCAGCTGCAGAGCTTGAGGGCTGACCATGGCAGCCATGGAGCTCTGGCCCCGGCTGGAGAACTCCAGTTCTGGCAGAGTGGCCTTGGAGCTCTGGTCCCGCAGCAGCAGCCGTGGAGCTCCGGCCTAGGGAATCTGAGGGCTGGGCTGGAGTCCTAGCCAGGGGCAGCACAGGCCATGTTAGGAGGGACCTCCCCTCATTTGGCAAATCCAGGACCAGTCAGGTCCTGAGAGTGCTGGATGAGGATGGTCCAACCTGCACTTAATTTATAACATTTATTTCATTCCAACCTCTAAATATTAGTATCTGTCTATGGCTCAGCATGCCAAGTAATAACAATTGGTGAAATAAAATACTTTTTTTTTCCTATTCTGTTTGAAACAATAGCATATCAGAACCTGACAAGTCAAGCATTTCCAAACACATACAGTGATCTGTAGTGGAAGGCAGACACTATTGTATGCAAAAAGGAATCAGTCTCTTTAAAATATCCAACAAAGTCCTTTTCAAATTGCATACTTGCAGCACCAATTTATAATTATTTAAGTATTAAACTGCTTGTTTGACTATTTCAAGGTTCACACTGATTTTAGAGTGTGGATTTAACTTGATTGAAAGGTTGCAGGAGTGCACTATTTACAGTAGAACCTCAGAGGTATGAACACCAGAGTGACAAACTGACTGGTCAACCACACACCTCATTTGGAATAGCAAGGATGCAATAAGGCCACAGAAGATTAAACCCCATTCCTCCTTTCTTCTCCCCCGCAGAAAAGAAAATACAGTACAGTACTATGTTATCTATAAACTACTAAAAAGATTGAAAGTTTTAAAAAGATTTGACAAGATAAGGAAACTTTCTGTGCTTGTTTCATTTAAATTAAGATCATAGTAAAGTTTCAAAGCTGCATTAAATCAATGTTCACTTGTAAACATTTTATAGAATAACCACAATGTTTTGTTCAGAATTACAAGCAACCTCCATTCCTAAGGCTTCTTAACTGAGTTTCTACCATACCAACAATCTCCTCGATACACCCATATAATGCTCATTGATGTTAGTGATAATGTATTGTAATGTTGTGGGGGCTGGAGTCTGTCAAGCAATGATAATGTAGCTGAGACTATCTCTTTATCCGAATCCAAAGTGCTGGGCTGGGAAGTAGTTGGTCTGGGACCAATATCAGGTAATGGTCTTCATTAATCAGGTCATGGTCTTCAGATTGTGGCATTCCTATTTTAATCCTGGATTCTTTTCATGATGAAGAGGTATTTTTGAGGAATACTGTCAATTGCCTTAGCCCCTTAGGCTAGATCTACACTAGTTCGAATTGAGATATGCAATTTCAGTTACATTTATTGTGTAGCTTGAGTCAAAGTATTTTAAATTCAATATTGGCACAGTCCACACTGTGGGAAGTTGAAGGGAGCATACTCTCCCTTCGACTTTCCTTACTCCTCATAGGAGCAAGACTACCAGTGTCAATGGAAGCACCCTCTCAGTTCGAATTAGCATGTTTTCACTAGACTCACTAACTCAAACCCTGGAAGATGGCAGCTTCCATCTTCTCTGTAGTGTAGACGTGGTCTTACTGACTTGGATTGGAATGTATGACCAAAAGTCACATCCTTTTACTGTTGTGTCAGACACTCAGTAGCTGGGAACATCACTGGACTGGGATAGTCACATGTGATATCCGAAAGAACTCTTATGCACTAAGCTTTTTACAGGTATTGTTTATTGTTTAAGCATTTAGACAAACTAGCAGCACACAATTAAACCAGGGCAAATGTATTCTGGGTATTATTTATATACAGAGTCCACATCAATCTGGACTTCTGAACATAGCTTATTTTAAAGTTTTGTATTATTCCCTTATGACCATATTAAAAATGCTCTTTAGAAAGACAGAAAAATATATTATGGGTTATAACATGACAATGTTAATGTAAAATGTTACAGTACAGTTTAAAAGCCAGTATTAGTATTACTTATCATAAGGCTTTTAAAGATGTTTCTGTCTTTTGTCAACACAAGAGAAAACAGCCTTCAAATAACTTTTACAAAGCTTTGATGTGCCTTTTCATTGTGTCCATGATTGTATCAGAATCCAGCTGTGCAAAAAAAAATGGCTATCTGCGCATAATGTTGAATCAATTTTGTTGGTATCCATTAGGGATTTATATGTTCTATACAAGAAACGTAATTAACACTGAAATTCCTGCTGTGTAAACCCAGTTCTCTAGTTTCAGAACAATTAGTATCTTACAGTTTTAGAGCTATAGCAGAAAAACTTCTGAAAGTTATTATGTGTGTCTTTATGCAGCATGACTGCTAAATTCTGAAAGAATTTAATCTATATTTAGGAAGCTTCAAGATATTGATTTGGAAATCAGTTTTTCTCAAGTGAGACCCAATGCAAATGTAAGTGCATGTTGCAGAGATTCCAAGTCCATATACAGTGAACTCAGTCTATGAATAAGCTGTTTCTATACATTACTTCAGAATCTATTTCTTGGATTTGACTTCAGATTGGTACAGAAATAGTTTCAAGTAAAAATATTTAACTTTTTTCCCCCTAAATCAAAGTAGATTGCTTTCCTTTTAATATGGTAATTCCAAACAGTTCATTAGCAAAATAGTATTTTTTTGCTAATCATTAGCTGTAGTCAGAAAGAGAGGAGGGGAGAGGGCAAACCATGGGCCAGAGCAGACAAACAATGGCATACAAAGGAATCCAATGCACCAGGGAAGGGCAGACAAATAAGCAGTGGCAAATTTTTAAAGTGCTTCTACACAAATGCTAGGAGTCTGACTAATAAGATGGGTGAACTAGAGTACCTAGTATTAAATGAGGAGATTGACATAATAGGCATCACTGAAACCTGGTGGAATGAGGAAAATCTGTAGGACACAATCATACCGGGATATAAAATATATCGAAAGGATAGAGCAGGCCGGGTGGGTGGCGGAGTGGCACTGTATGTGAAAGATAATGTAGAATCAAATGAAATAAAAATATTAAGTGAATCAACATGCTCAATAGAATCGCTATGGATAGTAATTACATGCTCCAATAATAAGAAATTAGCAGTAGGGATATATTACCGACCACCTGACCAGGACAGCGATACTGACATTGAAATGCTGAGGGAGATTAGAGAGGCTACCAAAATAAAGAACTCTATAATAATGGGGGATTTTAATTATCCCCATATTGACTGGGTACATGTCACCTCAGGAAGAGAAGCGGAGATAAAATTTCTCAATGGCTTAAATGACTGCTTCTTGGAGCAGCTGGTGCAGGAACCCACAAGGGGAGAGGCAATTCTCGATTTAGTCCTGAGTGGAGCTCAGGATCAGGTCCAGGAAATAACCGTTACAGGACCGCTGGGGAATAGTGACCATAATATAATAACATTCAACATTCCTGTGGTGGGTAGAACACCTCAGCAGTCCAGCACCCTTGCATTTAATTTCAAAAAGGGGAATTACACAAAAATGAGGAGGCTAGTTAAACAGAAATTAAAAGACAAGCTGCATGGAAACTTTTTAAAGACACCATAATAGAGGCCCAACTTAAATGTATACCCCAAATTAAAAAACATAGCAAGAGATCTAAAAAAGAGTCACTGTGGCTTAACCACCACGTAAAAGAAGCAGTGAGGGACAAAAAGGCATCTTTTAAGAAGTGGAAGTCCAATCCCAGTGAGATAAATAGAAAGGAACATAAACACTGTCAAATCAAGTGTAAAAATGTCATAAGAAAAGCAAAAAAAGATTTTGAGGAACAGCTAGCCAAAAACTCAAAAAGAAATAACAAAATGTTTTTTAAGTACATTAGAAGCAGGAAGACTGCTAAAAAACCTGTGGGTCCCCTAGACGATCGATCTATAAAAGGCACAATCAAGGATGATAAAGCCATTGTGGAGAAACTAAATGATTTCTTTGCTTCAGTCTTCACGGCTGAGGACGTTGGGGAGATTCCCAAATCTGCACCGTCCTTTGTGGGTGATGAATCTGAGGAACTGTCCCGGATTGAAGTGTCATTAGAGGAGGTTTTGGAACAAATAGAAAAACTTAATGTTAACAAATCTCCGGGACCGGATGGCATTCATCCAAGGGTTCTAAAAGAACTCAAATGGGAAATTGCTGAACTATTATCTGTGGTTTGTAACCTATCCTTTAAATCGGCTTCCATACCTAATGACTGGAAGGTAGCCAACGTGACACCAATATGTAAAAAGGGCTCTAGAGATGATCCGGGCAATTACAGACCGGTAAGTCTAACTTCAGTACCGGGCAAATTAGTTGAAACAATAGTAAAGAATAAAATTGTGAAGCATGTAGAAGAACATAATTTGTTGGACAAAAGTCAACATGTTTTCTGTAAAGGGAAATCCTGTCTTACTAATCTATTAGAGTTCTTTGAAGGGGTTAACAAACATGCGGACAAGGGGGATCCAGTAGATATAGTATACTTAGATTTTCAGAAAGCCTTTGACAAGGCCCCTCACCAAAGGCTCTTGTGTAAATTACATGGCCATGGGATAAGAGGGAAGGTCCTTTCTTGGATTGAGAACTGGTTAAAAGACAGGAAACAAAGGGTAGGAATAAATGGTAAATTTTCAGAATGGAGAGGGGTAACTACTGGTGTCCCCCAAGGGTCGGTCCTAGGACCAATCCTGTTCAACTTATTCATAAATGATCTGGAGAAAGGGGTAAGCAGTGAGGTGGTAAAGTTTGCAGATGATACCAAACTGTTTAGGATAGTCAAGACAGAAGCAGACTGTGAGGGACTCCAAGAAGATCTCACCAAACTGAGTGATTGGGCAACAAAATGGCAAATGAAATTTAATGTGGATAAGTGTAAAGTAATGCACATCGGGAAAAATAACCCCAACTATACGTACAGTATGATGGGGGCTAATTTGGCTACGACAAATCAGGAAAGAGATCTTGGAGTTATCGTGGACAGTTCTCTGAAAACTTCCACGCAGTGTGCAGCGGCAGTCAAAAAGGCAAATAGGATGCTAGGAATTATTAAGAAAGGGATAGAAAATAAGACCCAGAATAACTTACTGCCCCTGTATAAAACTATGATACGCCCACATCTTGAATACTGTGTACAGATCTGGTCTCCTCACCTCAAAAAAGATATTTTGGCCTTGGAAAGGGTTCAGAAAAGGGCAACTAAAATGATTAGGGGTTTGGAACGGGTCCCATATGAGAAGAGGTTAAAGCGACTGGGACTTTTCAGTTTAGAAAAGAGGAGACTGAGGGGGGATATGATAGAGGTATATAAAATCATGAGTGGTGCAGAGAGGGCCGATAAAGAAAAGTTATTTATTAGTTCCCTAAATAGAAGAACTAGAGGACACCAAATGAAATTAATGGGTAGCAGGTTTAAAACTAATAAAAGACAGTTCTTCTTCACACAGCGTGTAGTCAGCCTGTGGAACTCCTTGCCAGAGGAGGCTGTGAAGGCTAGGACTATAATAGAGTTTAAAGAGAAGCTAGATAATTTCATGGAGGTTAGGTCCATAAAAGGCTATTAGCCAGGGGATAAAATGATGTCCTTGGCCTCTGTTTGTCAGAGGCTGGAGAGGGATGGCAGGAGACAAATCACTTGATCATTGTCTTCGGTCCACCCTCTCTGGGGCACCTGGTGCTGGCCACTGTCGGCAGACAGGCTACTGGGCTGGATGGACCTTTGGTCTGACCCAGTACGGCCATTCTTTTGTTCTTATGTTCTTATATGGTTAAAAGCAGTTATATTGTTTTACATATAATATACTAATATAGGACATTTCCTGTTGCTGTGCCATTCAAGACTGATTATAGGTATGTAGTGTATGAAGGTTATCTAAAAACTGATGTGTATATTGTGCAGTATTCAGAGAATATCTAGTGGCAAAGGTATTTATAATTTTAGAAGTCTGCATTGCTCAAGACTGTCTAAATTTCAAGCAGAGGCTGGAATAGATCCAAATAGAATGGTGTTCTGACCAGTTATGGTGACTACCATCACAACTCTCAATATTGTCTGATGAGACATTACATAATTATATGGTGATGGGACGCAAGAAGAGGAGGAGAATAAAAACCAAAGAAGAAATGGAAATGGACATCTTTCACTGCACCGAGAAAGCGCACAGTAGCTAAATAAAATTGTGCACGTGTTTGTGGATTAGGTGGAAATCCAGGGGACAAAGTAGTATACTTTCTCCGTTTCTCTCCCTTGGAAGAGAAGAAGGGGAAGAGGAAAGAAATTTTTAGGGCTCAAGAAGTGAACAGCAAACTCCTGCCTGGAACATGTATATTCCACCATTCATTGCTGCTACTTTTGTTTTAATTCTCTTCCTAAGTATCGCCTCTTAGAATTACATGTTATTGTTTAAAAAAAAAATGATGTCACTAGTATACTCAGAACAAAGTGGTGCCCACAAATATAGTATAAAGTCAATTTTGCATACTAACTTGAAACTTATACTATTGTTTAAGAAATATAATATAAGAGGGTATTTTGTTATGTATACTGTGTGCCTTGTGTTCACACTCTTATTGCTAAACAAGTACTATGTATCTCAACTCAATTTAGCCTCAGATTATACAAAAGCTCGTTTAGAAGATTTCTATTTGCCCCCCAAAATCAAATGTTTGTTTTTAAATTTTTTGCCTTTGGTTAATTTTAGGAACCTCTCTTGAAATTACTTATCCTATGCATCATTTAGAGAGAAATAGTTTCAAGAATGCAGCTAATTTTTGCAGTAATTGTGAATTGTTATTAATAAACATTAAACAGGGGGTTTGTTTTTGGTAAAACATTCCACAACAGTACAACACATCTTAGAGTATGTAGATTATTTTTCCTATCAATTAGTTTTTCTTCTTTGATCCTGCATCTCCTTTGCATCAAAGGTAGTGTATTTTCTATTATGTCGTTTATAAAGCTAGCTCCACAGAGAAAGCATAAGACCAAAGACAAGACTTATTTAGATGAATGTTTATCTTCTAACCCTCTTCTGTTGTCTAAGAAGAATGCAGAAATGTTAAAGTTTTGGCTGACATTCTAGCCCTTGTCACTAGGCCTTTTAACAACTGCCATGCTGGAGAGAATTAATCTTGGTGACAACTTCATAATTTCAAGAACCAAATTCTGTTGCTTCCCATAGGTCTCTCAAGATTACTTTTTATACCTGGAGGAAACTTTAATTCCATGCAAAAGTTATCATCGAAATTTGAGAAAATAGATGCAAAAATGGATTCTCTGGTAAAATTTTGTAGAAGGTAGGACTGACTTGATAGAAACAGACATAAAGGAGATGACATAAAAGATTTATTTAGAGAAACAAGAAAGCAACTACATTTACCAGCAGATGGAGTGATTAATATTCTTAATGTTTTTAGGCCTCTAATATATAATACTAGATTGGCCACAGCTATGCAATGGTGATAAAGTTTTGCAGTTCTCTTTTTAATTTTTTTAATAATTCATGTGACAATTTTAATCTCTTTGGGAGGCAGTCCAAGTTACTTGGATTCAGAGGCTTTGAGTTTCTCTACATTGGTATTCTGGGTATCTTCTGATGGTCACATTGCTGGCCCCCTTCATATCGTCTCCCTGCTGCCTCAAGTGTTGTTGGCCCACATTTTCTGATTTTGTAAGTGATACATAACATAACCGTGGACCCATCATCAAGGCCTGTACAAATATTCTGCCATACTGAATTCCTTGTTCTCTGTCTGTTTCTGCCAACCCAACTCTGCAGTCCACTGCTGAAGCCAGGCTTTCCCTAATCCTGGCTCTGCTGCTACTCATTGGTTCTCCTGTCTTCTTTCAGTCCCCACCAGATGGCAATGTTCTTTTCTTTTCTGTCCTGCTTCAGGCCAGCTTCTTCCCCAATAATTCTATGCTTGATCTACATTTTTTGATCAGATCCTGCTGTCTGCTCTTCCAAACCAAGTTTGCCTTCAGTCTCATGCCCCCATCTTCCACTTTCCATCCCCCTTTGTCCTCATTTTCTGTTCTGGGTAACAAAAGAGTACTAGTACCCTGTACTAGTTAGATCGGGGTGGGGAACCTCAGGCCCGGGGGTTGTATGTGGCCTCCAGCTTGCCTGGATCTGGCCACCGAGGCTCAGAGCCCTCCTCCCAGCACTGGAGAGCCTATGCTGGCACTTCAGCTCCCCGCTGCCTTTCTGTGAGGCTGGAGCACACAAAATCTACTAGGCTGGGCCCCCTTATGCTCTGGTGTGCAAGGAGAATGTGGGGAGTGTCTTTCTCCTTCTCAGTTGGTGGCCACATCTGTGAGGGTGGGGATTTTTTTTCTTTTTGCTTCCCACTTGTGTGTGGCCCCTGACTGATTTTTCTGTGTGTCAGTGGCCTCTAATCCAAAAAAGGTTCCCCACCTCTAACCTGAGTTAGAGGATTATCTGGATTTCTCAGCCATCTACCCACCAGGGTGACCTGTGACCAAGTCCTTTCTCTCATGGTTTTGTCTAGCTTCAACTTCCAGCAACTGGATCAGATTATATCTTTCTTTGCTAGACTGAAGTATCTCTTATTAAATATTTGTACTCAATGGTAAGTAGTTTAAGACATTAATCAAGTCTCTCCTTAACTTTCTCTTTGTTAAACTAATTACACTGATCTCTTTCAGTCTGTATATCTGAGGAATGGATTCTAATGCTTTAATCATTCTCATGGCTTTTCTTTGAACCTTTCTCCAGTTTATCAATATTCTTCTGAAACAGTGGACAGCAGGAAGAGACACAGTATTGCATCAATGTTTACACTAGGCCTAATACAGAAGAAAAATAGCCTCTCTATGACCATTTGGTGTTCCCCTGTTTATGCTTCCAAGTCTCACCTGAGCTTTTTTGCCCACAGTAAACACTCTGACCACATGTTCAGCTGACTATCTACCATGGCTCCAAAACTTTTTCCCAGTAACTTCTTTTTCAGAAAAGAGTTCCCCATCCTGTAATTATTGTCTATGTTCTTTGCTCCTTGATGTGTATAACTACATTGAGTTGTATTCATATGCAAATTGTTTGCTTGTGTTCATCTTAGCAAGCAAGCAGATCACCAGCCCCACCAATGAGGTTGTGGGGGGGACACGAAGGGATCAATTGCCCAGGGGCCCAAGGGCCCTTTTAAATCACCTGGGCAGACTGCAGGGCTTCTAGATATGTCTGGGGTAGTATTGACGGTAGCAAAGGCAACCAGGCAGGCATGTGAAGCCCTAGTTGTCTAGTTGTGCAGGAAGAGTGTGACCAGCAGTCCACTGGCACAGCACCACCAACATATCAGGTGGAATAGTTCCATGTGCATGACATGGGGGCCCATTGACTGTTTTGTCTTGGTACCTGGAATTGCTTTGCATAGGCCTGCAGATCATTCTCTGTATCAATGACCTGTTCTCTTCAATATTTTTCATTATTTATCACTTCCCCAATCTTTCACTCACCTACAAACTTTCAGAGATGATTTTGCTTTCTTATAAATCATTGATAAAAATGTTAAATGCTATGGGCCAAGAACTAGATTTAGAATCCAGGTAGAAACATGTCTCTTCAGTTATGATTCCCCACTAAGAGACCTAGCCGATAGCCAATTTTTAATTGATTTAAAATATGCAATATTCATTTTAATATCATTCTGGTTTGGTTTTGTAATTAAATACCAAGACAATTGTCTTACAGGAGTATAAATAAATTGTATCAAACTATCATCTTTATCAACAACAACAACAACAAAAGTATCAAGTAAGTTTGAGAGGATCTATTTTCCATGAATAGATGGAACCACATGGCTTTGCCATTTCTGTGGCTGTGTCCTGAGCAGTTCTTGGAATGTGAACTTAGGTTCCTACTAGAATGCCATTTTTCACCTTTTATTCCTCTTTCTTGATATCCTTTTGTCTTCTCTGTAACAGAAGTCCAACTGAGACCATTCTAACTGTCCAGCACTTACTGTGATCAGCTTGTCAGCTAAAGTCAATTCTTAAGCAGCCTAACCTGAATGGAAGCTTTAACTTTCACAGAGTGTCAGAGGATGTCAGGAAAAGGTAGCCACAGGCCTTTTAAATCCAAAGGAGGGATCCAGAAATGGCTCAGTAGATCCTGTGCCATCTGAGCCTGAAGTCTTCCATTAACTGTTGCAAGCTACACATAGAAGAATATATCTCCCTATTTTCCCCATGTTTAGTTGCTCTTTTTACTTTACCCCCCTTTGTGTGTTTCTTGTTTTCGTATTAAGAAATGACTGAATCCATCAACTCTGTAAATAAGGATATTTAATGCTATCTGAGAGATGTCAAGTGTAACCCTTCTGCCGGATAGGGCCGACAGCAACCAGGGCCAGGTTCAATATCTAGGGGTCCATCTCACACAGAACCGGCTTGAGCCCCCAGCCAGGAACCATGGGAAATTCACACACCCCTGGGCGCCTCTGAGAGACAATGCTTCCCCACTAGCAAGCAGAGAGTCTGAGTGTAGAAAATAAACTTTTAATGAAAGAGAGAGAGAAGTGACATGGCATTAACTTGGGAAAATACCATGAACAGAGTTCATAACTCCCCATGAGTAACCGTCCCAGCTCAAATGGATTGAGCAATGTCTTTTGCCTCTCAGGCTCACTAGTCCAACAAGGTAAGGGTTCCATTCACTTACCCAAACTTTCCCCGTACCCCACTTCAAACACCCACTTACAGCTCTGTCCAGTCAGTGCAGACCCTGACACATCACCCTGATGACTTCTTTCATAGAGCCTGATGTGATGCCACCTGTGTGCTCCCCCTGCTGCCTGCTGGTCATTCCTGCCAGCTGCTCCACCGGTCATTCCCGCCAGCCGCTCCACTGGCTGCCTGCCTGCCTCCGCTCCTACTGGCCTCCCGCCGGTCGTTCCCACCAGCTGCAATGGGTCTGGTTCCAGGCCAAACCAGTGACTACAGCTCACACCTGGCAGGCATGATTCAAGCTGGCTCAAGCCCTTCCCCTCAATCTCAGTACACCCAGCTCTGGAAGAGGGAGGCTTGTTCATCTGAGACCTCTTACAATGATGGTGTCTCTCCTCCAAGCACTGGTGTCATATTTTACAGTTCCCATGTTTAAGGGTAGCATGATTTGTGACCCCCACAACAGCCCAAATTAGTTACAATACATCACATTCCATTTCAACACTGATCCTCCATCAGCCCTGGCTGAATTGGATTTACATAACCACACCTCGGATTCCTTCCCCATCATGGCATGAGCTGTATTTACATATCAACAGTTAACAGTTAAGTATCTTGCAGAGCTAAACAATGTGAGTGAGCACACCCACCTCCAGGGCAGCTCTCTCCTTTTAGCTGGCTGATAGCAAGCAGTAGTTTAGCCCCTGCTTACATCAACCATACGTGTTTCACTTATACAAAAGGTCCCCAACAAATGTAGAGTAGAGGAATAAGGCAATTTGTTAAAATGAAGATTTCATATTAAAATACCAAATACTTTTTAACAGGTTTTTTTACTTATGTAGGACAGAAGGGACAATGGCCTCAACTTGATTTTTTGACTAATTTAAAAATATATTTTTTTTTCAGATTCACTTAAATTAATTTTACACCAGCATAACTCTAAGGTCAGTGGAGTTGCTCCTAATTTACACCATATAAGAGAGATTAGAATTCAGGACTTCTGGAGGGGAAAGCCGAAGATATCTATTGTTGAATAACTGTTTCTCACTATCTCTCACTTAATTCTGCACTAAAAAGTGCCTTTGTGCGCTTTAGGTTAATTGACTTTGGAAGTACAGAATAACTATTGCACTTTGGTTTTGGAAGTAGATTAAGCTAAATCCTACAAAGTCACTTTAATGCAGAATAAGAATGTCTACACAAGGATTTAGTGAGAGCTTTTGCAATTTAGATTAACACCATAACTCTTTTGCACTAATTTCCCCATACATTTGGCATATAGACACACACTAATATAATATCAATTAGCCACATTTGCTTGACTTCAATAAACCAAATAAACCTAGAGGCTGCTCACAAAATGCACAGCTTGACTATTCATTTTAATACATATACAGTTAAGCAAACACACACCAAGTGATAAACAGTCCACCTACAAAAAACAACACTTTGAAGACCTGCATAATCTAATTATTACCACATGGTTTGCATTCTGTGTGGATCATGGAAGTCACACAGTATAACTACAACTTCAGATGGTTTCTTTAATAATCTGTTCAGTTACTTTGAGAGCTTTGGTCTCAACTTGTTTTTTTCCTCTGCTTTATGAATATTTTGATTAGCAATATATGCAAAATATTTTTCTTCTAGCTGGAGTTATTCCAAGGAAGCCTACCCTCTCAAACAAGCAGATCTGCAGATTTTTTTAAGTGTATCATGGGCATATACTAGTTTGGATATCACTGATAAGTTTAGGTTTATGCATTCAACAAGTAGGAAAGTATGTAGGTTTAATACGGCGGTTAAACAGTTAAAAATGTGCCAGAGTTTTCTGTCAAGTTCTTGTTGTCTTACTCCACTGTAACAACTGCCATTAAAAATCTATTAATTTCCCTAATTTATTGATTTCCTAACTCCTGTTATCTTTGGTAGTTGGAGTCATTTATAGGGGAAAATGTCTAATTGATTCTTGTTTTAAATGGTGTTAAAGATGGTAATAATTGTTCTTTTGAAGGCAAAAGAAAGTTAATTTAGATGGTGGGGTGTTGCTGAGTGTGATCTTCTAAAAACAAAATTAGATAAACTCATGCAAAGAGAGAGAGAGAGAGAGAGAGAGAAAAGAATGACATTGATAGAAAACACAGCTTCTGCCTTAGGGGCTGACTTTTACTTGCAACCAAGATTCTGGGGAAACACACTACTATGAGCTACTCTGAGATACCTAGCAAACTTTTAGCACTTTCAGGCTGTTCAGGACATTGGTTTTAGTTTGTCTCTTGTGTCACAGGCTTACCACAGAGTTGAAAAATGTGGAGTTGTCTTAATCAGATGTCAGACTCTCACTCTCTTGAGAGAAAAGGTAAAAAGAGATTGACAGAAAAGAGAAGATATAAGGCAGGGAAGGGGAAAATGACAAAAAGGACAGACTGACAGCAGGAACTGAAATCTCATATCTCAGGTGCTGTTCCCAATATAGCTGAAGCGAGTGAATGTGGCAATGTCATATGGTTTCCTCGCTCTGACCTGTCTGATCAGGATGGTTTTCAGGATCGGCACAAGACTCATAGATTCACAATCTGTTTCCCAGATCTAGGTTCTGATGGTTGGTATCATGGTCTGCCACAGGGATCAAGGATCCAGCTCTTATAATAAGAACCCCAAGGCCTCTGTTTCCCCTCTGCACAGAAGCATGATATGTTCATACACTCAACCACCCAAAGGATACACTGAGATAAGAATCTCCAGGGCAGACCAAAAAAAGCCATCCAGTAACAAAGCTTTAGTAATTAAATGAATATAGCTGTTGTCATTTCGTTTTATTTTCATGTGTACATAAAATAAGCTAAAATTACAGTATGAGAGAAATACATGCCTTCTGGAAAACACTAGCATACTGACATCTTGAAGATTGTTCCAGTAAATTGAATTAATAAGTCCATATATACAATTTGCTTCAGTTTACCAGATTATGAACTGTTGGAGAGAGAAGAAAGCTCCTCTGGTAGTAATTAAGCTTATAAAAAAATACTGTACATTATAATTTCATCCACTTAATTTTCACTTACAATTTTGTGTTAAAATTTCTATCTTTGTCAAAACAGATTAATAATGCATAGTTGGAATGTGAAAAACAGATTGGTAGAACTTCTAGAAACTTTCCTTTGGATGGGATTCATGTGAAATTTAGACACATTGCTTCATGTTGCGTAAATGGTTATTCAATGTAAAATGTATGAAGCAATTTTTTAAATTATATTTTTTTTCTTTTTAATAAAAATGTTTCATGGAAGTCAAGATATAAGATCTGTGTCCCTGGCCCAGTAATTTTTAAGGAAAGACATAGGATTATTTCTTTTGCATTAGTACCGTTTTTTCTTTACTTCCATAAACATTCAACTAGAATATAGAATGTCTAGATCCAGGGACTGGAACATGAATTATCCTTTCTATTGTCATCTAAAATACGTTTCCCTTGCATTTTCCATACAGAGCACTTTCTTAAAAGTGTTCATCTTTCAGCATGAAGGACATGGGACTTATTTTATTTGTGCTTTAAGCATCTTGGTTATATTGAACACAAGGATAAAGGGAATAGAAATAATTGTCTCTACAATGAAAGGTTTCTAACCAAGACTTTTGATCATTCTTATATACTTAAAACCTGTTAATGTGGTTTCACATCAAATGTATTCTGTAATTTTCTTCATCAAGTTTATATTTATGAAAGCATCGTTGTATTATCCGATGCAGTGTATTATCATTAGTAAATGGAAAACATAATCTTCAACAGTTCTGTTGTTTGGGTCATCTTGTTATGGTTAGCAGAGGATGTCATCCTTGGAAATAGTTTCTTACTTTTGCAATATTTTACAAGTAACATTTAAATTGCAGAAAATGTAGAGTTTTTTTGATAGACCTTTTATTATGTGAACTTCTTTAATGGCATTGGTTTATTTTTAAAAGCAGTGTCCTTGCAAATCAGCAGTCTCTACAATGCATAAAAATTAAATATTTCTATTATTTCACCTTGCATTATACATGCCATTTTAATTAGCCACTATTCACTCCAAATAGAGAGGAAAAATCTTTTTTTTTTTTGTTTACTTTCTCTCTATCTTAATGAAGTCTGTCACATCACAGTTATTAATGAATATAGAAGTTTGACAACAACTGAAACCATCAAAGGAAATTCTATGTTTTCAATGCTGAGTAAAGCAGTCCCTGTTGAAATTTGTAGACTATAGAGTGAAAACAGACACACGTTATGCATCTTATGGATTCTTAACTGTTTTGACAACTAATTTTGCAGTGCAAACTTACACAAAAGAACAGAATTGAGCCATGCAGATATCATTACCTGTTCCTATAAAAATGAGTGTCACATGGTCCATTATTTGCCCATAGGGGTAAAGGCAAAATACGTTATTGTGTAGTCATTTTTAGAAGCACCAGGGCTTTGAAAAATCTATCTTACTGCCTCTGAAACATCATCTTCAGAAATGCCATTGATTGTACCTTTAGAAATGACATTTAGGTTTAGAGGGTCTTTATCCAGAAATCCAAACACACATGAGCATGCTATTGGTGTCAAAGTTTGTTATTTGAGTTAGGTGTCTTTGGGGAGTATATGCTCTTGTTATGAAAAATTCAAAGTAGGTCAGTTCTGCTGAGTATATCTAAGCACATATCTTCTTTTTTCTTCCCATGAAGAGCCTGACTTTTAGAAACAAGATTTGATATTGAACAATAAACAATAAATCAATTTTTTATTATTTTAGCTGAGAGTTTGTGGAGCATTCTTTTTCTCCCAGAATTTAAAAGGAACAGACATATTTAAGTTCACTGAGCAGGAAAATCATACATTGTATGCACAGGATTGCAAATTCTGCAGCACTTTTCATAAATAACTAGTAATGCCAGGAAAAACGTCACATTGCTCTTTTACATTCACATTTACATGATGTGTGAGAAACGTTAATGGACTTCTGTAATAAAATGAATAATTCATGGCAGCATATACACAGGCACATAGTATGGATTTGTGCATGTACTGAACATGGTGTGGATTTCTGATACCCTGCACTTAACCTGTAGACATGAATGAGTGTCAGAGTACTTATTATCCACAGCCTTGGCTACCTGAAGCAAGATTCTTCACTATGCTTCATGCCACCTCCTGAGTACATGCTAGATGATGCGGGAAGCATGAAGAGTAACTAACTTTTGCCAGAGCTACTTCCAGCAGGTTTCCAACTTCTTATTTAAGCAAGTACTCTTCTACTAGTATCCGTATACCTCTCCAGGAATAATAATGTACTTCTGTTGATGATGATGATGCAGCCTGAATTTGTTGGAAAGGTCCTGCCCTACTCTCAGAAAGGAGGGAAGCGACCTATAAGCTCACAAAGGGTGTGTGTACATGTTGCTGCTCTTTCCAGATCATGTTACTGTAGGGCTCACTTCCTCTTTTTAATATTCACAAAAGAATATTAAAATATTTCAAACTTCTTGTGCAGTTCACTATATACTGTCCTTTCTGCTGACAGAGACTTGTGGGAACTTAGCTTGAAAGCTGCTGCAAACTTTCTTCTACTGGGGAGAACCTGAAACAATTTTAAAACATTTCCATTAAAAGATGAAAATCCCAATGATTCCATTCAAAAGCTTTGCCAAAGTTTAAACTATGATTTTAATTCTAATAATCTATTCATTATTTTATGTAGTGTATTTTGTACTATATAGGTAGCATTGCCTGGGTATAGAATTAATCCAGGCCTCTGAGATTTTCTTAAGCAATATTTCAAATGAATGTTGTTCACAGTACAACCTTTTTCAAAAGTATGATGATTGTGATGCATGTTTCCTTCTGTTACTTGGTTACACTAGGCAAAACAAAGTTGGCAGACTAAAGGCTTGTTTGCTGTGCTGTTAATGGAAAAACATTCAACCTATTTGAATTCTGGTCCCTGTATCTACACTGAGAGAAGTGTGTCCCTTCTAAAAACAAAATGAGAAATCCATTGCTTATCCCAAGTCTCACATAATTGAAAAATAAACATTTTAAAAGCTAACCTGCAGGAGAAGAAACACAATAAATGTTAGGGGCAACCAAGCATTTAATGATATTTAATAAATTATTGTCTTGAAACTGTTTGAAGGATATCGGTCTACATTTACATATGAGCACAGTGGTGCTCTTTTCTAAAGGTATGTCTACAGTACAGAGTTTTTTCAGCAAAATGGCCATTTTTCTGAAAAAACTTCTATTACGTCCACGCAGCAATTGTGTTCTTCCAAAAGAAAATCAAAAGAACAGAGGGGTTTTCCAACATTGGTAATCCTCATTCGAAGAAGAAGCCTTTTTCAGAAAGAACTCTTTTGGAAAAAGGAGTGTGTGGACAGGGAAGACGGAGTTTTTTCGAAAGAAGAGGAAAAAGCCCTGGTGGCCAGTCCATCCATAGTAATCACAGCTTACATGCGAGATAGTGTCCATTCAGTGTGGACGCTATCTTTTGGAAAAGTAGATCACTTTTTGAAGCACTTTTGCAGTGTGGACACTCTCTTTCAGAAGAAGTTTTTCCGGAAGATCTCTTCCGGAAAAGCTTTTTCCGAAAGAAGCCTGCAGTCTAGACATAGCCTTAGTCTTCTCATCTGGTTCTTTCTTTCCATTTCCACCTTTTAAAGCAGTTAGCTTGCCTACTTAGATGGTTTCGAGATGTCAATGGGCAAATGAAATGGAGAATTCCTACAGGTAGGCTGTGTCGTGGTGCAGAGGGTGTTGCTCTGACCAGTTAGAGGAATAGTTGTGGGCAGAAAAGGGTAGGAAATGATTGCCCCATCCTGTGAGTACTTTCGACATAAAAATGTATCCTTCCTGATTAGGATGAAATGTGAGACCAGCCCCACAATAGCAACTTTAATGCATTCATCTGGTCTAAGTGATACAAGTCCAATTCCCTTCTTCTCCCGATTCAGATGGACTTGAACCTGGATCTCCTACATATGGGGGTGTATGTCCTAACCACAGTATTCTAGGATCAATCCCTCTTAGTTTGAGCTAATGACTATGTAAGTATTTATACAAAGTTGAACAGCTTCTGAAGGAGACTGAAAGACACCCACCTCAGAATAGCCAGTAGCACGGTGGTTAGAGCAATCATTTAGGATGCAGGAAATCCAAGCTTCAGATTCCTCAGAATCAAGTTTTGTCAAAAATGGTATGTTCCCATAAAAAAGTTTCTGTTTTGATCAATCATTTTCCAATGAATGCAAAGTTTCCTCCCCAATTTTAGTTGTGAGCAGCTGGAGATCAGACCACGGTTGCCAATGCTCACGGTTCTATCATGGCTTACAATTCTGGGTTGACTTTTTTGTTTGTTTGGTTTTGCTCATGAAGAATGATGATAGTTCAAGAATTTTCCCTGGGCCTCTTGAAGTTCCCCCTTTGTCAATTAGATCACACCATTTGTGTAAAGGACTGGAGGGGTGGCTGCCTTTATGAGGGCTTACCTGTGGAGTAGAGCCTTGGAGCAAGCGCAGCTCCTTGGACCAGCTCCTTTTCCTTCTATCCAGCCTAGTGTGAGGCTGATAATGGACACAGGAGCTGAAGGAAAGCCTTTTCCCTACAGGCTGCAGGCCAGGGAGAAAAGCTGCTGAACCCTGCCATTGAGGGATTCTGGGAGCAGTGGGGAGAGTAGGGCAGTATAAGTGGCAGAGCCTGCAAATATCCCAGTGGGTAGCAGGTTCATCAGGGAATTGCAGAGGGCAAAGGAGAAGACAGGAGTGGAGGGATCAGAGGTCAGGTAGATGGAGAAGGCTGGGGCCGATAAGAGAGGGAGTGGGTGGTTTTGGGGAGAAGGCATATAAGGGAATCAGGAAGGGGATCTAGGGCATTGGAAAAGGGAGAATTGGTATCAGGTGCATGGGGGAAAGCAGGGAGTGGAGAGGTTGAGCACATTGTGGAAGGAGAGGGCATTAGCAAATAGATGCATAGGGAAACAGGAGGGCTCTGGGCAGTAGGAAGGGGGGTTGTGGTGATTTTCACCAGTTATTTTCTTTGCTGCAAGCTGGGACCAGTACTGTGGGGAGTGTGATAGCTTTCTTTTCCCTTTTCTTCCTCAAGCTAAAATTGACTCATATGATCTTCTTCCTGCCTACTTCATACCTTCAGTGAGTAATATATGATATTTTTCCCGTACTTCAAGTGCAGGGAGAAAATTCAGAAAAGCCTATTGGGGACAGCTGCAAAGAACTTAGTTGGCATGGAGTGAAGGGGGCTGAGATGGAGAGATAAAAGTAGCAGCTGATCAGATTATTTCTTAACAAAGCCATCAAAATGTTTAACTTACTGTAGAACCTTTTTTAGTAACTGGGGATGGAGGATAGAGGGCTTAAGACATCCACCCTTTACTAAACAACAAACCACACAGTCTTGTTAGATCACCTTCTTCTCTCTCTCTCTCTTCTCCTCCTCCTCCTTAGTCTGTCTATGGCCCCCTCGTGCTGGGTTTAGATTGTAAGGGACCATGTCTTTTTATATGATTTGTCAGTAACTAGCACCAATTGAGCTCTGAAAATGTCATAAAATACTACTGACAGAATAACACAGAGACTACTATAATCACTCCCTAATGATACCATATCAAATTTATCCTCTCTGCCTTTTCTCCTGTCCCCTATCTTGCCATTCTAAGCACTATCCCTGTTTCTGCCTAGTCATGCATATTTGACTTCTTTAGGTCTCATTTATATCCCAGAGTGCCATCTGTTTCTGCAGATGGCCCTTGTTGGCTCCCACTTGAATAAAGAAATGACAGAAGAAAATGGAAAGGTAGAAGGTGAAAGATATAGGAAATGATTTTCTGGGCTGTATGGAGTTCCAAATTTTTTCTTTATATAGGGCATGAATGCCTCCCAAAGTGGTGCAATAGTCAAAGATGAAGTTAGGTGAATTCATATATTCATGTGATTGATAAAACTCTAGTAGTAGCCATGCTTTTATTTAGCACAAAAGAAAATGGAAAAATGCATATTTGATGCAGAAGAATAGAAAAAACTGTTCAACAATGAATGATGCTAACAAAAAAATGGCTACTTGGCATCATTATATTGCCATTTTCCAGAGTCAGAAGAAATTCTGATAGCAAGCATAGTTGGGTATTTAGAACATATTCAGAGATCGCTGAAAACTCAGTAAACAGAACGAACAATCAGCTAGTAGCATGAAATAGAACTTTTACATTTTTCCTTACAAAATCTACACTTTTGAAAAGCATCTTTGGTTAACACTATTTGTGGAATAAAAGGCACATTGTACTCTCTAGTGATTGTGATATTTAAAGTAATGATTGTTCCAAGAAGTTCTTTTAGGTTAGTAATAGGTCCAAGTTTCAATGTTTGGTTGAGTAGCTGAACATCCTTTAAGCTTGAGGTTGAGGGGGATATAGGTGAAATTTTGTTTTGTTTTTTTTTAGTCTCATGACAGAAGCCTTCTGAATGTAAAGGGTGTAGTGGTATAAAATGATTTAATAAAGAAACTTTTCTATAATTTCTAAAGATACATATCAGTTGCAAAAAAAAATTAAAGTATTCATCCAGCATAAGTCAATGTTCTGCATCACTTTATCATTTGAAAAAAAACCCTATAGTACTTCCTGCTTACCTGTGTATTATTTACAACAGAAACATGTCCATCCAAAATTATTTTGAATCAATAGCCAAGAATACATCCACAAAGCAAATCTCCTCCTTTGGTCTGTTAAAACATTATTCAATGTATCGCTTCAGAAAAAATGCTGATTAAAAAAGAGAGCTACAACAAGATGCCCAGATGGTCACCAAACCCAGATTCAAGTTTAGAATCCAAATAGTCTAGCATGTAGAAGTTGAATTGAAACATGCTAAACAAAGCAGGCACACTTTTTTTAATCTAATCTGAGAAACTCAAAAGTTAATCAGAAAAAGTTCTGATTCACAACATGTTACTGCAGTTTATGTAGGTATAGCTATTGACATCAAAGGATTCATGCTGAGTAAAATATGAATAAGAGTGTCCTAGTAAACATAATGACAAAGAGAGAGTTTGAAAAAGCAATTTCATTTCTGACTACCTAAATTGTTGATAGCAATATAGGTAAATATTTTTTTTTATTCAGAATATAATACTTTTAGTTTGACAACATCCATTTAATTTTCAATTATTGTAAATATCTCAATTATTAGCTCACTTTTTCTTTAGTATTTTTCATACCACAAAAGCATTTTGTGAACAGCCAGATTACTTGATGCTTGTGGTAGCAGTTTTGCTTTGTTCACCCAGTATAATTATTCCTTTTAAGAAGTCTTTAGTTTCATTAATCTCTGAATTCTTATGTTTGGTTATTAAGATTATGAAAACTGCTGTTCTAGTAGTTGAACTTTTGCAATAAGATTTTCCAGAATGCCTACAAAAAAATGCTGTTTTGTAATTCATTTTTATGTGTACAAGTGGCGGGCAGATAAACTTTATCATAAATCTTTGCTTCAGAATATTTCCAGATGGGACCTGTGAGATCTCTATTAAGACAATAAATCATGTTTGGGACAAGGGGCCATCTTTCAATATGTTTATACAGCACCTAGCACCTCATTTGCATATTTTCTTGTGCAAGAGAGGGCAGTGTAGACGTAGCCAACTTCTGTTTACATTCTTACATAGCATAATGCCTCTTGTAATAGTCTGGAGAACTTTTCTGCTTCTTCAGGTGTTCCACTTCTTATTTCTCCTAAATAATGTCACCCCTCCATGATTTAGTGACATTAGATATATGCATTGAAGGCTTTTTCCGAAATTCTCCATTGTTGCAGCACTAGCAACATTGCCCTGATAGAATAACAGTGGTGGCTTCCTGAAAATTATGAGTATAGAGAAAGCCTTTTCGGAAATGGCCCACAATTCCATCTTTATCTTGGTTATTGATGGCTAGTCATATGCTAACAAAATGAGTCTGTGACTAGGTTTCTAAACAGAAGGAGCTACTATAGCTTTCCTAGAATTAAAAATAGTAGGGGAAAATCAAGGTAAATCATTCAGGTTGTAACACTTCCAGAGTCATACCACAAAGCAGTCAAAAGCCATGGTAAAGAGAGCTACTGGTCCTTCCATTTCAACTCTGTCTAAAGGAGGCAACTGGTCTGGGAATCTCAGTCCTTCCAAGATACTTGCAATTTTTCCATGAGAAAACTATAAGGATATGAGGTTGACCTATTGCATTTCAACCATTCTGTTCCTTCCTATTTGCTTGTGTTCTGTGAAAATAATATAAATCCTTTCTAACTTCTATGAGGAAGTTAAATTGAATTGCACTTGAACGGCTTGTTAAATAAAGACTATTATCAATATTATATCTGTTTCTGATGTCAGCTATTATGTATCTTAAAGTGTACTGTATTCATTTGATTTTATGGATCCATAGTCTTCTGGACACTGTTGGAAATTCATGTAATATATCTTATTTATAACTGACTTAGTTTAAAGGTCACATGAAAGCAGACAAAACTATTGACCAGATAGCTCTGGAGTCTCCTGTGGGTTGTTTAGTCCAGCAATGACATGAAATCTTGTGTTCATGAAACATGAACATTAGCTACACTTAGATAAGACGTTGATGTGTAAGGCTTTAACCTACCGCTCCTTATGAATGCTGCCTCTTCGGGGGGAAATTATAGCTTAGGTCCCTTAGATGTTTATAACTAACCCAACTTTACTTTTGAAACACACATGCTATGACGCATCTACCTATCTGAATTTAGAATGCAGTCAGCCCCTCAAATTCACATTTCATTCAGTGTTCAGCTTTCAGGTTCAAGTATTCACTCAGTTACAGCAATACACTCACTATAATTAGTGAGCAGAATTTAGCCTAAGGGACATTTGACTACTTTCCTATGACTAAATGTTGCAGGGAATCTTTTCAAATGGTGCATGATAGACATTAAAATCCCATTGTGCTGTTCTACATAGGTGAATTGGATTAATGATGAATGTAACTCCTCAATACTTTGTCTTTCTGGGTTTAAACTAGAATCTTACATAGTTTATAAATCTATGTATGGTAGGTGTGAGGAGATGATATTTCATCTAGCAGAAGTTAACAAAAATTCTTCAGTGTAAATAGATTAATTGCGTAGTTAAAAGTTGGCTAGTTGCTTGATTAACATGTATGTTTTTCCCCTCCCCTCCCCAAATATATTTCTTGGAGGCTTACTGTGATAGCAGGTTAAGAATATAGATTATATACATAGATAGATGGAAGGGTCATTGATCAACATACACATCTCTTTACCATCAATTTTGGGTCAGATATACTTGAAATTGTCTGTTCTTGATATCAAAATGTTGGTGTTTTCATCTGTAGCTAAAAGTGCCCCTTACTGAAGCAATTCAAAACATCTGGGCTCTTTTATATTTGTTTATTTGTGGCTTAGAGGTCTAATTCTTCCCTTTGCTGCACATGTCTGTCTCGCTGGATTCAATCAGAGAGACGTGAGCATGCATCTGGAAGAACAATTGTCACGGTAATTCTTTAAAACAGTGCTTCACACCATTTTTTCTTTCTCTTCTTGATGCATTATTCAGACACAGCACTTACTGATATACTGGTTTTCCCCTTTCTTTTGATCTTCTCAGAGAAAGAATGTTCTAAGAAGGTTTCGAGAGCCTTACACCTTTCATTGATTTGGGGTTTGATCCTGCACACAGTAAGTCTCCCATTGACTTCAGTGCTCAGGACCAAGTCTTTATTTTTATAGATGACCTTAACTCATTTTTATTTTACCACAATTCTTTTTAATTTTATATATCACAATTATTTTAAAATATTTTTTCTTTGTCTGATTATTTATTATTTCAGGTTTTGTACATATGTGACAGTATTCTTCCCCTCCTTCATTTCTGCAGTATTTTGCACTTTTTGCCAATGTGACTTTGTTAAGATTTAGAGTTGAATTATTTTGAGCCTCATATCACTTATCTGAAAAATATGGTTTTCTTTTCTTTCATTTTTTATCAGATATGACCAGTAAATGACCTTTGTCTAAAACCAAATCTGTAAAGTGTTATACTGTACTTCAAAATAACTACAGTAAAATACATAAGACTAAACTACCATGCACTGTTACTCCTTTTATGAATGTCATTAGAAAATACACTGTCATCTTCTAAATTCATATTAAAACCTACAAAAATATTTCCTGTACTCTTTTTGAATATTCTCAGGCCATTCAATAACGAATGAATTCCAGTTCAAGATGGTGGGTGAAATTCTGGCCCTATTGAAGTAAATGAGAGTATTATTCCATTGACTTCAGCAGGGCCAAGATTGTCTGTGCAATGGTGTGTGTGTGTGTGTGTGTGTGTGTGTGTGTGTGTAAAAAATATTAGAGTAATTCTAGCTAGTGGTATAAAGCAAAAAAGGTGGTAAAAGATCTTTCTAAGAAAATTAGTAAAACAGTTAGGAGAAAAAGCTTGTCTTTTTAACATTGGCTATGAATGCTACCTCTGGCATATAGAACATATCAGATATTCTCTGTATTATTTTCCTTTGTCCTGAAGAAGCTATTTAGTTGGCCTTTTGCTTTCAGGTATCAGAGTCAATTACAGTGCTAACATCAAATCCCAAGTGAAGTCTCACTTCAGTCTCTACTGGCACAGCAGTATGCAGCACTATACATCGTTAAGTCTCCACACATACTGCAATAATTCAGAACAGTTGTCAGTCTCTGATCTTTATCTTCTAATTCAGAAAGCAGAAATAATAATGATTTATAGACTTTGGCTTCAAACTACAACAATTCTATCCCTTCATGGGAGGGAGTCTCATAATTTTGTAATGTGTGTTCATGACCTAGTCCATAAAGTAGTCTCAGATCCTGAAAAATGTTACATAGTTTGAGGTTAGTGGTTAAATAAGGAATTTGGATTTGCATTAACTATATCAGTTACTGCCTAATGCCCATCTATAGAAATAACTTCTTGGCATATTGGGTAAAATTTTCATAAGCACCCAAGTGTTTTAGGAGCCTAAATCTAATGGCACCAAACTTTCAAAGTTCCTTAGGTGCTTTTGAAAATCATACTCATTAAACCCAGTTTGACTAGTCATTTTCTCCCATGTATTTTCAACACCAGTGGATTGTAGAGGTATATTAGATGTATTAAACATTAAAGACCACATACAAACTTCATTTTTATCCCTAAATTGATGCAATAATGCAGCAAAAAGAATGTCACACCAGTGCTAGTTTCCATGGTTGCATGCTTTCTATTGTACGTTTGGTCTCCAAAATGAAAATGCAGCTGCTTTCATTGATTTTACTTTAGATAACTGACTTCATATTATGTGAACCTTCTCCATTCACGGGAACAATTTTCCACTTTACAAATTCTCCTAGATTTGATGTCATACTACCATACGTCTTTAATGCTGCCCTGTTTTCTAATATTTTGGAGCATCTTTTGAAGTTCTTGTCTTTTTTTTTTAAAGAAAAGGATGCAACATTGTTCACAGTAGGGAAATGGAGGAACAATGTTTGGACAACAGAACTGAACAGCTAGTTGGAAGAAATATTTTGTGAAGCTCCATATGTAGAAAATAAATAAAGCTATAGAAAACACTACAAAAATTCTGCAGTGGGAAGCTGATGGAGTGTATTGTACTCTGACTGAGTTGTTCCAGTACAGAAAGGAGTTTTCTTCTGTTTAATATTATTAATATAATGGGGCAGAGATGGCCATATTGTATATTCTACATTATTCACATACCACAGAAGGAATTAGCATGACTGGCAATTAATTTTGTTTTTATTTTAGTGTCAATTTTATTTTCCTATCAGCCTTTTTTGATACAGTTGTTTGTGGGTTTTTAATATCTATATACCAAACCATTCTAGTGATATGAAGTATTTTAGCATATTTTTTTAAAAAGAAGGCTTGTAAGAGTTGATATGATATAGTGTGAAAACATATCTTTTACGATGAGTTAATTATGCAAAATTATCAGTTGGTGCTGATTGCAATTCATTTAATGTATAATGACAACTGAATGTATACCTAGTCATGATAATCATATTAAATTGATTTAATCTCAGGCTGAACTATGTTTTACATTAGTCATGGATAATTACAGTCAAAAAGGCCATGTTCTCACCATTCATTTACATAATACAAGCATCCTTTTGGATCTCATATGGATTAATTACATTTTGTTTAATTGTATTAAAGCGACTTTGAATCTGTATATTTGCATGTGGTGTAAAACAGGTCATTAACTCTGAGAAAATGGCTAATTTTCTAATGCAACAAGTTTATCTGAATTGCTAGTTTTAGGAATACCAGATTTGATGATGTAAATGCTCAGTATATCCACATTTTTTTTCACATCATCCATACTCATTTTGAAGCCTACTTGAAATATTAGGTTCCTACACTTCCCTTTTGTGGGATTCATAGATGCCATTGATCACGTTGCTTTCTGTGTGTGAGGAAAAGCATTAGCTCCTTCCACTGCTCTTTGCAGGGCTTGTAAAGAGTAAAGTGAGCTCTCATGCTCACTACTAGACATAAGTATCTAAACAGTCAGCATAAGCAATAGTGGAACAGAAAATAAAGGCCTTGTTCAAAGACAAAAGAGGAATACTATCGTTTCGTAACACCATTGCCCCAGAAATACCATAGTAAAATCTGCACCAAAATGTCCTTTTCTGCTCTATTTAGCACTTTTGGCCAGTTAGCCAACATATGAATACAGTTGTTTTGAGGGCCTGATTTTATAAATGCTTTGCATGGCTAATGGGGGCATTCACATCAATGGAGTATAGTTCCTCAAATAGGTAAGTATTTTCAAAGTTGAACATCATGCATGCACTCGAGAAGCAGATGGGAGAGAAGAGGCAGATGAAAGAATACAAGACAGTGGAGAATAAGGAAGGGAAAATCAGAACAGGGTCATTGGGGCAAAGCATGTGAGCAGTAAGGAAAGCAGACTGATTGGAGAGCAAAGGTGGGGCAAAAAGAGGAGCAAATGAAGTGGAGAGACAAGAGAAATGGGGTGGTCTGAGAACGAAGCAAAGAGTGAATACGGGAAAGCATATTGCTATCCTAGACTGGTGGCAGAGGTGGTTATTTTTTAATATAGGAAGATATGTGAGACAAGGAAAAGAACCAATGAGAATGGAATGCTTTGCTCTCTTACTTGAAATATTTAGATGTCAATATTTTTAAGAACAAACATTCCTGTTCATTCCCCAAGTTTTAAATACTTCCTTGGTTCATAGGTGTTATTCAAAATCAAGTTCCCACAAAAGTAAAGTGAGCTCCTCCAAAATTAAGCTGGGAGTTACAGTATTCAAATCTCCTACTGAGGCTCAGAGTTAAAAGAAGAAAGAGGGGACCCTCAATTATGGATGACTGAGGACTGGCTTAAATGTAGAATCTTTAAGTAAACTAAGTGCATACTGCATACAACCAATATTTCTTACAGGCCATGAGACAAATAAAGTGCTTTTAAGCTTCTTGAAATAACAGTGAGAACAGTAAATTATTGTAAACTGTTCTGGTGATTACAATTTAACAAATGAAATGCAGACTATTTGCAATATAATGTCATTGTGTCTTCTTATGCTATCATTGTTTCATCATCAGCCAGAATTTACATTTCCTAATTTTCTAAACACTGGTATTCCATCATCTCCCTCTTTCAGAAACTTTAAACATATTTGGCTGCAGGACAGGATTGGTATTCTCCCATTGCATTATAACTGGATTCTCACTCCTTACACAAAATATGCAAAAACTTAAAAAACAACAAATAGAATGGTAGCACTTTAAAGACTAACAAAACATGTAGATGGTATCATGAGCTTTTGTGTGCACAGCCCACTTCTTCAGATAACCGGAGTGTTGGAAGTCCAGAACCAAGAATAAATAAGGGAAGGAGGGGCGGGGAGGAAAAAAATTGGGGGGGGGCGGGGGAGGAAGAGGTCATTGGGTAGATAAGTTTCAAAGGGATAGTCGAGCCAGTCTGAAACAGGAAAACTTTAAAAACAACAAATAGTCTATTAGCACCTTAAAGACTAAACAGTTAAAAGAGGCTGATAAGAACCATTAGTTTGCACTAGGAAAGGAAGAGTACTAACACCAGATTCTACACATACATCAAGAACCATTGGCACTTTCACACAACCTTAAAAGATGCAGAGGATACTGACTTGCCTGATTTTAAATCAGGGGATTTGAAATAAAACAATGCCTCATTCATAGTAATACTTATAACTGGCTCTATAGATTGTAGAGCTATGCTTTCTCACAACACAATACTCATACATCACCAGGCAATTTTTGCTATGCAGTATGTAACAATATATATAAGATTCACATGGCTCCAATTTATGCTTTCAAAGATAACCTGCAGGCCAGATATTTTATATTATTTTGGTTGTCAGATGTTTACATGTAAATTTATAGCTTCTTTTCTTTTTTTCTATCTTCAGGGCATGTTGATCAGGATGGCCCCTTTGGATCTTGTGAAAATAAGTACTGTGGTCTAGGTAGGCACTGTGTTGTTAACAGAGAGATTGGCCAAGCTGAATGTGCATGCATGGAACACTGCAAATCTCACTACAAGCCTGTATGCGGTTCTGATGGAGAATTCTATAAAAACCATTGTGAAGTGCACAGGGCTGCCTGCTTGAAAAAGCAAAAGATTACCATCGTTCACAATGAAGACTGCTTCTTCAAAGGTAAGTGGTTGGACAAAGTCTGGAATACTTTCATCAGGTACATATGTTGAAGCAATTCAATTAAAGCACCAGTGAGATTACACTGGGTATATTGTGAAGAAGTGATGCAAAAAGTTGATTTGACAAGTATCTCCCTCTAGAGATTTCTTGCAGCTATTTTTTTCATTTTACTCAGCATCTCTGAAAACACTTTGTATAAACCTGGGGAAGTCAAAGTGTGGCTCTGGGACCAATATACGCAAAGAGGTATACAAAGGTAGCTGATGAACGTATTCATCTTAACGTGGGATGGTCGTCCCGACGTGTAATATAAATTCGTATCAGTAACACAAGTATATAATCAAAGAGTTCCATGGGGTTCCATGTGCTTTCAGGGTTCCCACTGTTTATTGCTTGTTGTAAATGCCACAGTAAACGCTGAGATAGCAGTTGGCACAAGCTACATTTATCATATTAAAGATGAGAGTAATCATAGCCTGCTCAATTTTATGCAACTGAAGTGTAGCTCTGAGGCTCCTAGAACACTGCCAGTACAGTCCTTGAATTAAACAATGTTTGTATGCACTGATGTAAATGATGGAATTATTTTCATGGTATTTTTCTGAATTATGCATTGTGCAGCTTTTTCTTGTTTAATGCGGAGAGAAGCAGATGGCTATTCTAGAAAAGCTAGTTTTTTCAAATGAGGCGCTCTTAATGACATGATTAGGTTGAATAACTTTCTGTTCTCTTTTGACAGATATTATCTTTTTAACATTTTTTGTGATAAGTTATGTCTATAAATACTTGCCCTGTATAAGCAAGTGTGAACTGCTCTGTGCTCCAACAGTATATATGAAAAACCACTAAAAACTCATATAAAACAATACAATTCAGCCCCATTTGTCAAATATAAATGAAATAATAATTGTGTCATAGAAATTAAGAGACTCAAAGATCATTAAGAGAATGTGAGTATGTATTTTAAATCAATACATTACTTTAATTGTGGTGTAAATTTATGTATATATTATGTGCTAAAATTTTCACACTTGAGTTTTAGAAGATGTATTTAGAGTTTCACTCTTTAAAGTTAAGAAAGATGAATCAAAGAATCGAAATTTGCCCTATAACTTTAGCTTGTTTGTAGTAATAGGCTTGTAATAGTGCAGTGTATCATCTATAATATAAAAAGCCATCATATTTGTTATCTACCTGAGAAAAAAATTTGGTTTCTAAATTTTTTTTTAAAGAAATTGTGATCTCTTGGAGATATGGATCAATTATCCATACTTTGTCCCCACCAGATGAATTATTTCTACACACCCTCCATGGGGTATCTTTGAAGATCACTTAGATATTTCACCTAGTTTAGAATGTGTCAACTAATCTAAGTCAATGCAGGTATGTCTCTCCCATGCAGAATGTGATACCAGCAATCGGAGTGCTAGACAAATGCTGTCAGGGAGAATACAGAATGCATAATTTCTGAAAGACTGAACTTATGGGGGCTAGATTCCAACCCACCCCTCACATGCTTCTGTGGAACAAGAGAGAGAAGGGGTTTCTTCTACCTCCCACACAAACTGAATGAAGTAGTTCTGCTTCTCCATCCATATAATCTTACAGAATTCCCAGTATGTGCTCAGTAGGGTTATGTCGTTGAGTCATTCCGGCAAAATCTTAAGAGCTAAGGAAGTTTTCTTGCATGGAAGGACAAGAACTAACAGTCAGAACCTGAATTGATGGTGTCTTTAGAGAATACTTCCATAACCATCAGCTGCCCTCATCGTAGGTGTGTGACAAGCCCTCTGCAATGGCAGAGCCTTCATCTTCATGCACAGAGGTTGTGGTCTTAATCTATCACTGATTGTAGCTCATTTTTAATGATTTTTAAACTAAAAGCAGATAACAGTTATGCACACTGCGTTACCACAGGCAGCATTTACTCATAGAGAATATTTTTTTTTAGTAGGAAATAACTTTTTTTAACTATTTCTATTCAAGATGCAATAAAGCACCATCTGTTATCGCCTGAATTATAAATGCATTTCAAATGATGCTTTAATATAAATATTTCAATTTCTGTGCCCTGCCTGGCCAGTCAGATTTCAGGCTAGGCAGGCATTTATTTAGTCATTTTTCCTATAACTTTTCAACTAATCTAATCCATACAGTTATTTCTAATAAGCACAATTTCTTCAACTCTTACACAGGATCAGTCTGTTAGAAAACTTAATTTACTTACACAAGATTTAAATTTAAAACTTCAGACAGAAACTGAATATGAATCCTAAGATAAAATAATTGAGAATTACCCCTTTAATAAGGAACATGGGAACATGGAAAACCACTTGCCATCCACAAACTAGAGAATGAAAATCACACAAGCAAATGCTCTGTGCGTATCTGAATAATTTTTAAATTGAACTTGAAGAACTTTAGAGCTTTGGCTTAGTGGTATGAAAATGCTTTTTGAATAGAGTGGTGCATTATATGTAAAGTTGAGGGAGTGACATTAAACAAACAAAAGCTGTTGATGTATGTTTGGAAACTTCCATTGACATTACAGAGAATTGCTTGTCTGGACTGAGGTCAATATGTGGCCTTATAGACAGAAGGAATACAACTTTATACTGATATCGGAAATACCTTTTGAAATATGCAGGTAGAGACCAGGAGCTTTTGAGGGCATGGAATCAGTACCCCTGCTTATGTTAGGATACCAAATAGATCTTCAGATATCTACATATTTCCTGTTTATAATATAAAGTATTTGTCTCTAAAATAGACAATTTTTTGCATTGGCCCCAGTGACAGTGGGTATGCTGAGTGAATTGACAGCAGTGAAAACAACAGATCAGTTTTTCTCCCCTTTCCAGTGTCTTTGTGTTCTCCTATGGAAAGACTCATTGGACCACTATCCTCTGCCATCTTCCTTTCCAAATGTAAACGAAGTCTTGTATGTCTACTGTACAGTGCACTACATCAAATAACAACCAAAGCCGAAGGGATAAATTTTTTTCTCTTCTTTCTCTACTGATTGAATTCTTAGACAAACAGCACACATTAATCAGATGTATCAACATAATAGAAATTATAATCCAAAAAGGGATTTTCTTTCCTTTTGCATAATATTTTTCTCATCAGTCTTTTATTGACATTTCTGTATAGTCATTGAACACACAACAACTATTCAACAGCATGGCACTACACTGAGGGTTATGACCTGTATGCCTTCTGAAGACAAATGTACTCTGCTGGGAAACTAACCTCTACCTGCAGTTCTCAGATTTATGACACAACTTGTTGCTGAAAATAGCAGCATAAATCAAAATGTCATAACTCAGAACCGCAATCCATTCCATTGTAGGACTGTGTGTCATAACGTCATAACCAATACTGTAAGTTGAATCAGGTTGTCAATTAAAAAACGTCATAAGTTCCATTTGTTCTAAGTTGAACATCGTAAAGTCAAAGCCAGCCTATATATGAATCACCAAGAAAGTAAGTTCATATATTCATTAGTATCTTCTGAGCCAGATTGATACTCCGCTTCAGAGTCAAGTGTTCCCAGTCAATGAATGCATTGTACAGCTACCTCTGTCAGAAATGGGATCAATTTTTACCATTTATGGACATTAAAACTGGCCGTTTATTATATCACACCTAAAATATGCTGAACAATTAGCAGAATGTTTGAAAGACCTGGCCTGCACCCCAAAGAGCTTACATTTTAAGAATGTACCAAGAAGTGATTACAGTCAGTAGGAAGGTAAAGAGATGGAGGATGAGGGTTATATAAATTAGATCATAGGCTTGATTTGATTATTTTTGCATACTTCATGGTGATTATATGTGATAACATTTTAGTTTGTAGTTTCTGAACAATTACATTACGTTTTTGGAGGAGTGGAAAAAGTAAGATGGAGCTGGGAAGAGGAGGAAGGAAAAGAGAGGTTGATGAGGGGCATAAAGAACTGGGTTAGATTAGGGAAGGACATATACTTGGTGAAATGAAGTGAAATTTAAAATAATAAGTTTCTGATGTCAGGTGAGCTTGTGAGCTCTGTTGTGCTCATGTTGGCTATTTGGCTGGTTGAAGGGAGTTCATGGGCGTAGAGAACACATAAAGGTGTTAACAGATTTGCTCATTACTCTGGGGTATGCTCCTTTATTAGGGTTACTCTTATGGGGCTGGAGGGAGGTTAATAATTCTATTCACGTGATGCTTGTGCTACTTGTGCTCTCATAAGGTACATCTAGACTACAAGCTCTTTTGAAAGAGCATCATTAGCTCTTCATTATCATCTGGAGCAGAGATTTCCCATCAGGCAGTGCTCCTCTGTTTTCGGTATCCCATAGTTCAGTGCGATTCCTGCTTTGGAAGAGCTGTTCTCCATTCTGTATGCTAATAGAGAGGTCTCTCTGTTCTATCTTCAATGCAGATGAGGCTGGGGTGTTTCCTTAATTCTATCACCCTTGTCTGGAGGAATTTAGGTGCGTCTTCCATGGCCTTTTCATTGCTTTGTCTGTGATTCAAGCAGAGGCCTGGGGTAGGGGGTTGTTTTCCATGAGTATCACTCCCTGGCTCCCCAAGAACACAGGGCTGACAGGTGGCCATGCTCTGGTTCCCCAAGAATCCATAACTGGTATGTAAAAAGGCCAACCTTGATGTTCCTAGTCTTGGGCCACATGCTTTGTGCTGCGGAACTGCTTTTGACTGGTGTAATGGGAGAACTGAGAAATGACTGGCTGACTCTGCCCTTGTTGAGGAAGGCAATAAATAACTCCCTGCTATCTGTTGGCAACCTACCATTAACAACTCACAGTGGGTGGTGATTGCAATTGATCAGAGCTTCTCTACTCCGTGCTTCTGCCAGCATCTTTGCTGCATGTATTCTCAGCTAGAGCTAATGGCTGTCTGGCAAGATTAGCAAAGCTAGAATTGTTCTTTCACTTGGGAATTGGACTTCTTTTATGCATGGGACAATGAACTGTGTGATTGAGCAATTACGTCATCAAATACTACAGACAATATGTAATGCACAGTAAATGGCAGGTGTCCAATACTGACATCAAAGAGACTTTAGTTAGAATTTTTCCTCTTTAGACACATGCATGCATTAGGTGTTGGCCTCACTAATTGCATGCCAATAACTTTATAAAGTTTTATTTAAATGATAGACTGAAACTCCCCTTTAACACTCAGGACTTCTTTTTGCACTTGTGCTACACCACATGCTGCAGTTCTCGTATAATATGGGTTTCAGTACAAAATGCCAGCTGTTATGTAAATCACTTTAGACAAAAAATCTGTTGGGCCAATATCTCTATAAACCCCCTTTGTCTACTCCAAATAAAGCTCTGTCTTCACTCCATTTAACATTCCCATAACTTCTGCACCCACCACCAATAAGATTTATCATCCACAATCCTACTCAGTTCACTCCCTCAGACAGAGACTGGAAAATAGGCCTTCCAACATACTCTGAAGGCAATACATCTGAACACTCTTGAATCACATACCAGAATTAAAAAAATTCTCTGCTACCAATTCTGTCTCATTTAAACCAGAGGGCAGTTGGCAGGAATTACTTCATGGGTAGTGGCAGCAGGGTGGTGCAGGTAGAGGACGTTCAGCTCTGCCCCTGTGCAAACTCACACAGGACTGGGTGGGTGATTGAAACGGGAGGGTGGAGATGAGAGTGGGATCGAGTGTGTTGAAGCTGCCACTGCAGGCTGTGGGATTAGGCCAGGGAGCAGGGGCTAGAACGGGCCTGGGAGCAGGTAGGAAACTCCAGGCCTCCACACCCCCACTAACTCTCACTACATTCTGTCACTCCCTTTTGTAATCCTCTACTCTGCCCCTGTTTACAGAGAACTTCCATCTCCTCTGAATTTACCAATGGCAACTGCTACACTATCACTAGAAAAGAGGCGGTCTCGAATATAGACCTGGCTCAAACCACTGAGAGCTTTGTAAGTCAACAATAATACCTTCACTCAGAAATAGACTGGAAGCCTGTGTGTGATAGTGAGTACATTATACATGTGCTCTGTATGTAAAATTCTCTTAATAAGTAGACATTTGCATTATGCCTTATTTTATGTTTTGGAACACTCCTAGCTGATGTAGAGCACATTGTAGCAACCCATTTGCAATCTGACAAAGCTATGGATAAATAAAGTTTACCTCCTCGTAAAATTATTTAGCAAGATTCATGAGCTGTATCACTTGTGGGCTTAATTGCCAGTGGTGATATTGTATCTGCATGAATAGTTCCATTAATGCTTAAAAACACCTACATACATGTCAAGTCAATACAGTAATTCTGTAAAATTAGTATAATTTGACTTCACTAACATTTTGTGAGCAAATGAGATTTTTGTTTGTAGCAAGAGATGCACTTCTTGTTCATGCTGTTCTAAAGATCATATAATATTTGCCATATATAACATTATATATAAATTGGTCTACAAGATACCAGATTTTTCATAAAGGGTGAAATTCTTCTTTCCCTGTTTTCTTTCCATCCCAAATACAACACGAGTATTCAAACCCCATCCAGAGAGTTCTGGGTGAGTTAGAATCCAACTTCCTTCCCTGCACCAGCACCAGTGATGCGTTTCAACTGATATGCAGCTCTACTCTGTTCCTTGTGAGGGGAAATTGGGACACAGCATTTATGATCGTGGAGATCCAGGAGACCAATCCTTAGCTCGCCATATATATTAGCCAATTCAGGGTCATTGTAGAGTTCCCTTTGACAGTATCAGAGCCTGCTGGGTAATAGCTCCTCCCACCTTTTGCAATCTACTTGGCAGGGCAGGGCTGATATAGTACATGGGGTTTTAACACCTGGGTAAACTTCATCTAAGACATGATTAAAAAGTAAAAACAAACACTTCATTTAATGTATTAAAATAAATATCAGCACTCTTTACTCTGGTGAAGTTTCTCCTAACACAGGAAAGAAAGCATAGAAACAATGATCAATAATGTATCAACATTCTGCCTACTCTGTCAGCTTCCACACTCTGTCAGGTATAACTCCTTGTACATGTTTTTATCAAAACTGTTACTTTTATTAGACACAATGTGAGATATTGGAAAGGGACAGTAGACAGTAAAGCTAATTGAAATTGAACTATCCAATAATAAATTTAAATGAAACAGAGGAAATGTATTCTTCATACAGACATTTACGTGAAATGTAGTTTTTAGAGCTCAGAATAAAAACAAAGCATGTAACTGATGTACATCAGCTAATACAATGCACACAACACCGTTTCTTTAGTTTTAATTAAATCTGTGTCAGAATTATCATTAAATGTGGGGAAATACGATTAATGTAACATATTTTTGGCCTTTTAAGGTCTTAACAGTTGGATACATTTCCACATTTACATGACATATTGGCATAATAGCTGTAACTCAAGAGATAGCTGGTAAATGACATAGCAGTAGATAAAGCAACAGCTTCTTTCATTAATAATAGAGTAAATAGACATATAAACACACACACACAATTTGTCAGTGCTGAGTAAGAGATACTTCAAATTTACTTTCCCAACAGTTTTTAATTGGTAGAGCCTTTAAGTTACAAACATGTCTTGTGATATTTTACATGGTCTTCCCATTCATAGGCTATCATGACAGCCCTAATTTGCTCACTACATCATGTGAGGCACATCCAGTTTAAGGTTTCAGGGCTGAGCAACATAGCCTTTTCCTTAGTTTTCTTGTTTTCCGTATTTGAAGGTTATTAGAAGATTTTTGATGAAAAATGGACCCTTGAAAAATGACCTCCTCTTCCTGCTTATTTATTCCCTCTCCCATCCTTAGACCCCACTTTTGAAGTTTAAAATGCCTGAGAAGACTGTATGGAATTGGCTCTGGAAGTTGGCACTGCTATTCAGAATACTGATTAGTTTGGGCTTTTCTCTCTTTCCTTTTTGCAGTTAGATTGTTTGCCCTGCCAAGGGTGGAAATGTTTTCTTGGGGTATTTTTTAGAGAAAATTCAGGGGAAAAAAAAGTAAGAGAGAAGAAAATTTCTGACTTTTTTTTTTCCAAATTAGAGAATAGTTTGATTTCAGGAGAGTAGTAATAGGACTTGGCAGGTGTGATATTATCAGTAGTAATTCAGTCTAATTACTATACAGTTGACAGTAATGAATATGCATACTGCAGTTTTATTGGTTAACATGCTGTAAGTTGAATGTGGTTTTACTCATGGTTTTTGGGAGCAACTAGAAAGCTCAAGAGTTTTAGTAATCTGATATAAAAGCCATGTATTTCTCATTTCAAATGGTTAACATCCATTCTCAATGTGCTGGCAATTCAGAGGTTAATTTGATACAAAGTTAGTGGACACATGCTGCCATCACACTTGAGGGTGGTAGTGGATTTCTCCCTTCCCAGCATAGTCCTCTCTGATTATGACACATTACTCATTTTTTTTCCCATTGCACAGCTATTGTTTACCCCTACTGCAGAGCCTGTTTTCCCTCTATCAGATAATTGGCACAGCAGCTTCTCAGAGATGAAAGGGAACTACCATGGTCTGTCTTGTAAGGTTGGCATCAATTCCACCATGTAAATTGGTCAGATGTAAGAATCTATAAGACTATTAAGACTTATGTTCTTTCCTGTTAGATAAACCGAGCAATTCAATGTATGTCTAGGTGCTAACAGATCTGCAAAAAACCTCTTTAAGATAGCTAAAGGCTCCTCAGGATATAGGTAAAGGCACAAGAGAGACCACAACAGGACAGTGGTACAGCTATTCTGCAATAATGACAAAGGTTCTGAGTGAGGCAAGGATGATGATAGAGAAAGTAGATCCAGGGAAGATATTCAAATGTAATACTTTAAAGAAAATCTACTTTATGAAACTGTCTCTCTTCATTTTGCTTTCCTTACTAGAATCTAGAATCCAAAGAAATTACACTACTGAAGGACTAAACTGCTATCTATACATGCTTTCTACTGAGTTGGCAACATGGGTCTGTTGACAGGAATTGTTTTTAAGAAATTCTTTCCAGAATCAACACTACACATTTGTTAGCCTCAATATTTAATTTAGTTCTTATTTGCTGAGATTTGAATCTGCTTCCATTGAAATCAATTTCAAAATGCCTCTTTACTTCAGTGGAAGCAGAACTAGGACACAAACAGAGAGAGAAGGAGATATTGATTTTCTTACTTTATAAAGAAACTCATTTTCCAGAAATGTGGTTATTTGAGATTGAAAAATTTCTATGGCCAATTGTCCTAGAAAATGTGCTTTCTTATACTTGAAGTGAATATTAAATGAAACTCAAAACAAATTGGGCAAACACAAACTAATTAGATTCACTGGTTTTCTGTCTGCCTGTAATGATAACACTGATGTAATCTGAAGCTGTTGAAAGCAAATAAAAGAAACAAATGAAAACATTTTACAACAAAAACAGGTTAAAATATCACCCACAACATAAACTAAAGAACAAACATACAAATACTTTCTTTCATAAGGGATAATGTTTGGAATTTTTGCATTTATCTTTATTTAGTTGTGTTACAATTAAGTTCTGAACTGTACACTGACAGAAAAGTTTTTCTCCCTGAGGCCTAGAGCAGATGGCTGAAATATTTAGAGACCAGGAGTGCTGAATCTGTAGGAGAAGAAAAAAAATGCATTCACTGTGAAAATCTGCTGATGTCAAACTAAAGCAATAGGGTTCTTAGCTGTGCTGTCTAAGGGATTATTGCTGAGGCTGCCAATAACCATATACTATACTGAAGGCTTTGGGTTTTTTGTTTTGTTTTGTTATGTTTTAATAGTAATTTTGTAGCCATTAAATAATGCTATTAATGTGTAGACTAAAAAAAGCAAAGGTACTGAATGTTTAGTATCTGTGAATAAGAAATTAAAGCATTTTCACTCTCCATGTTCGAGTAAATTCCATTGTGCAAGGAAGGCACAATGAACTTTGATAAGTTTAAAATGAAATTCTTTAAACACACAGAGAGCTCTAATTGCATTGCTGTTAAGAATCTGGAATTTGCTTCTGCTTATATAATAGTTCCTCAAGAAAAGCGAGACAAAAACATTCAGGGTTATACATGTAAAATGGCAAGTTTGATATATTGATAGCAATATTTGAAAGTGTGTAAATACCTTTTCAATATTAAATACAAATTAAGGTTAAGAAGTTTGTTTCATTAGCACTCCTAAATTTAAAATAACTGGGTCATTTCTTTGTTGTTTGCCCATTTCAGTTTCTATTTGATAAAGGTCCTTGCCATTCAAATGGAACATAAAGATTTTATTAGCCCCTAATGATGCAAACTACAGCTGTACAATCATCATTTCAAAAACTGAGCTTTGTGTGCTCTTAGATCTGCTGTCACTTTATCACAATTGTAGAAGCATCTTTAAGTGTATTTGCTTAAACAGATGGTGAATGGCCAAGCTGGGAATACATCCATCTTTTTTACTGTATGATGAAGTTTTAAAGCAGAAATTTTGGCTATGGAGTAGGAAAACACAGACTTGTATTATCTATCTACCAGCTAGCTACCTGGTGTAAGGCCCAAAAGCTTACTAAAAGAGTGCAGAAAATTGGTATAGATAAGGTAGTGAAGCACTGGAATGGGCTACCTAGGGAAGTGATAGAATCTCCATTCCTGGAGGTTTTTAAGTCCGGGCTTGACAAAGCCCTGGCTGGGATGATTGAGTCAGGTTGGTCCTGCTTTGGGAAGGGGGCTGGACTCAATAACTCCTGAGGTGTCTTCCAACCCTAGGATTCTAGGAGTCTATGATCTCACAAATCAGACTTTGTGACCTAATTTTTTTTCATTTACATTGTGGATTTAAGGAATCTAATGATTCTTCCTTAATATTTTGTTAACTATTTAAGAATACATCTTTGATTTTAAAAAAATCACACCCATGCATTCTTCCAGAATGTTAACTAAAACAACATAGATGATAAGGATTTATGGCAAAAAGCTTAGGGTGAGGAAAGAGCCAGGCAATGGCACCAGTTAGTGGAAAAGCCTGATTTTAGGTCTCATACTAATCCCAGTAAATTAATGAACTTTAGATTGGGCCCTTGAGGAGAAAAGCATAAGGAATGTCATGAGAATACAAAAGCAAGAGCTAGGAAAAAATCTGAAGATCATTACCTAAAAGGCTTTGAGGGGTGTGTGGATATGTGTATTGGTAAGGAAAGACTAGAGCTGGATGAACATTTTCTGTCAGACCCAAAAAGTTTCATGAAAATGTGCCAATATAATTAACTTTCTGATGAGAAGATTATTCCAGTGCAGGACAGAATCACAGGGAAAGCCAGGGCCATCCTTATGCTGCATCAGGAACCATTAACTTTGGGCCACCAGTGATGCTCCAAATTTAGTAATGCCCTATGTTGTATATATTTAGGGCTGGCACCCTGGGTGGCAGGTATTGTAGGCAAGGGAAGGCGTTGCCTTCCCAAAACTGCCTACACTGCACAGCAGCCCAGGTCCTTAGCAGGGTTTAGCTGCTGGGGGGGGAGGTTGTGAAGGGACCTGGTCTTGGGGGAAGGGCTGTGGCTTTGGATGGAAGGGGCAGGGCTTTGGCTGCTTTCCCCACCTGGGCCTTCACCTACCACCCAATACCATGAGCCCCAGGCAGCACTCCCAATGCCCCAGGACACCCCACCCCCTACCGTGCCTCTCATTCCATCTGCCCAAATCCTTCAGCCCTTGGCCCTCTGACTCCCAGTCTCCCCGCCCCCCAGTCCACCTACTGGTCCACAGCTCCAGCTGGCAGTGCTGCTTCCATCCTGCAGCTCTAGACATCTATGCCAATCAGTTTGCCTGCTTCCCCATGAGTCTCTTTATCCTCCTGTGCCCCACTCCTCCACAGTCCTGAGCACAGCCCTATCCCATGGAGTGCCCCTCTCTCACCCCTCTCCGCAGGAGATGGAGGTTACAGGTGCTTGGGCTGCGTGGAAAACCAAGAATCTTAAGGATGGCCCTGGAGAAAGAAAGCACAATGCCACCTTAAAATAGTTAATGGCCTGGTGGTGGGAGAGGCCCTGGTACGCCTGATTTGGGGTAAAGATTTGAGCTGAAGTCTGTTTCATGTTCGCATACTAACTCAGGTTTTGGAGTCAGTCTCTGCTTGGATCAATGGATTTTTAATGATTCATACAAAGGGGAACAGCTCTAATAAGAGGAACTGACCTTATAACCAGTTGCTATGGCATTAGTTTGAGTCATTGGGTTCAAGTCCCTTATCTGCCAGATTTGGACAAACCCCAGATCTTTTGAATATTTTGTGAAAACAGAGGGAGAACACTCACCAACACTTCTCTCTCACACAAGAGAGTGGCTGCTCTGAGGTGGAGAGACGTCTGTCTCTGTTTTCAAGAAACATTTCAAAAGGTTGCAGGTTCATTCCAAAAACAGATTCTGAAATGTTAAAATTCTACATGAAACAGAATTGTTGTTTACTGGACATCCTTGTGGAGAGAGGTAGTAGGAAGGCAGTAGCAAGTACTCCCCAAGATAAGTCCCATAAGTGTCAGCACTGATGATGCCTTGGAGTTAAGTCATGTAGCAATTTCTGTAACCAAATCTAGTTTTCTTTATGAAAGACAGACAGAGGCAGTGGCAACTGAAGATTTGACTATACTCCAGCTGATGGCTGTTTGTTCATTTTAGACAGTACCTCCAAATGGTACCCTTGTGAATCAGCTCTGATACTTTTTCAAATTAAAACTGGATCCATTTTTTGTAGGAATTTTCAAGAAACTATAGCCAGACAAATACCTGAGCAATTCTATTCACATACATTGATTAATCCAGATCTCACACTAACCCAGTGTGAGATCTGGATTAATGTTGTTATTTGTATTGCAACTGCACCTATATACCCCAACTGCTGTTGGGTTGCCATTGAGATAGGCACCGTATAGGCAGAGAGCAAAGAACAATCACTGCACCAAAGAGTTTAAAGTTTAAGCAGATAAGACATACAAAGAGTAGCAATGCAAGCAGACACAGAAATGTGGAGTTGCATGCCCAGGCATACCTAGTGGGTCAAAGTCACAACTGAGAATAGAACCCATAACTCTTTACTCCCAGTCTAGTGCCCTGTCATTAGACAATATTGTCTTCCAGATTAATATTGATAATATTAATATTGCCAAAAGAGGCATCCTGGAATGAAGACCATTAATTTTATCTCTGATATTTTAGATGTGCCTTTTGTGGTTGACAGTGATCACTATTGGAATTGGGTGAAAACAGCAAAATAACTTAATTTTAAAACATTAAAATTTAGAAAGAATTTTAAAAATTCTTACCACTAAATTTTGGATACCCGTTATTTGTACTCAGAGCCCTAGCTCCCTTTATTTGCTTTATTTCCTTTTTAACTATTCCAAAAAACATGTTTTTATTCCCAAGAATGGTCTTTGTAGCAATAAATAAATAAATTAAATAACTAGGGCCAACATTTTTTTTGTTCCCTCTCAAAGTGCTTCCAGGCTTATTCTGAAAAATATTTTTTATTGTATGCACAATGAATTCAATGGGGAGGGAAAACAGTGTTTGTAGAAAAACTGTGAAGAGGAAAATGAACTGTCTTTTGTTCATAAAGCTTAAAGAAATCAGTGAGGGGCTACATTCACTGCCATCTGACTGAGGTAGCCAATTATACAGCACAAATGATGAATACTAATAACCACTCTGCAAATAACTCAGAAGCAAAAAACTTGCTCACAAAAATTATTCATCTACAATAATGAATAAATTAATAAAAGTCCTTACTAGTTCCATGACAATTTGTAAATAGAATAAGAACCAAATGCTAGGAACCAATATGTCAGTTGTTCCTCTTAAATCAGAAATAAACAATCCATTGAGGAAGTGGTCTCAGTATACACCCTTGACTACATAATTCTAGGGGCGTTCTTGTGTCATCCTAAAAATATTAGTGTAAAATTATAGCCAAAAACAATAGGAAGCAGCAAATACAAGCTTCTGACTGCAGTTTTCTAGGTGACTCCTCTCTCTGGAAGATGCTTGTGTGTTGAATGGATACAAGAGCCTGATCCAAAGCCCATTAAGATTGGTGGAAAGACTCCAATTTACTTCAGTGGATCAAGTTCTTTTCTTGTATCTTTTTTACTAATGTTTCATTGTTTCTCACGTTTATGCATATGTGATATAGTAGTACACAAGTAAATTAGTAAAAAAAAACCCCACAAAATCTCTTCTATAGCTGTGAGTCAGTAGCTAGACAGTATATGCAAAGATAGATCTATTTAATATCAGGGGCAGCAGACAGTAAAGGCAATGCATCGTAAACTATCTTAACGCCTGAAATCACAGCAGTTCTTGAGGCCTCGGATACGATAAGTTTCACAGCACTAGAAGTGGATATGATAGGCTTGTAATAAACACTAGAAATTCTGATGGAATTTACTTTTAAACTATAAACAAACAGCACGAGTGGTTGCAACTAATATAGATGAAATGGATTAATAAATGTGGTAATTTCTAAAGATGATGTTTAGTGATATTTAGTTGAGTGGAAGTCACATCTATATTATTTTCCTAAACACTTCCCTCTACAACTCCTAGCTTTTACTTACTGATAACTTGGCCAAATGTTATCCATTAGTGCTGAAATATTCTATGTTTAGTCTGTGCAGCTATCTCAGCAGCTCACATGATTGTATCATGAGTCTTTACAATATTTGGTGTTTTTTTCCTAAAACCCAGTTCCTAATGTCATGTTTGTGGGAATCTTAATTATCATTAAAACCAAAATACGTTTCTAGCTATATAGTTTCAGAGACGAGGTTGGAAATTTACCCCCAGAATGCTCAAAGATAGGTAGGCAAATAAATACTTTTTAAAGTTTGAGCAAAGTGTCATTTTGGGGTACATCTACACTGCACACTTATTTTGAAATAAGCTATTCTGGAAGAAATATTCCAAAATAGCTTATTTCAAATTAGCACGTTTATACTATAGAATTAGTCCGAGGCAGGCTTCCCTAATGTGGATGTACTACCTCAATTTAGAGCCCCAGGAGGCACTGGGGAGTAACTAGTTTGAATGACCCTGGGGAAGAGCTATTTTGAACTAGCAGCAGTGGAGAATCCATACTACAGCCATTTCAAAATAGCTATTTCAGAATAAGCATTATTCCTCTTTAAAAATTCAGGTTAACTGATCTGCTAGAGATGGATAATTCCCATTTACACTTTTACTATGGAACACTGACCAAGTTGATTCTCCTCCAATTTTTGCTCATCAAAATAAGGTTTGTTCTAAGGGAGGGTGAACTGCACTGTAATCCAGGAAACTAAATTCTAGTCCCACCTCCTCTATTGATTGAAGTTAATAATTCTGTGTACATTGCAATCTCATTTTTGAGACAAATCTCATATGCCATCCCTAGGTAGTTGGAAAGTATCAGTTTTGTCTTTTCCATTTAACAGAATGAGTAACTGAGAGGTTGTAGAGGTTACTGTCAGTACAAATAGGTTTCTAATATGACAGACTCAAGTGTCATCCACTCTTTTCTATGCACTTGACTATACTACATAAATTGGACTACTTGACCCTATGTAACTTACTTGTCCAGTACATTACATGTCCTTTCTTGTAGTTAGTCTGTAGACCTGTACTCCTGCTGCCAATTAATGAAATTATTAGATAATTAAACTAATTTAGTAGAGGTCTCTACGGCAGTTGTGAAATTCAGAAGTTGCTGGTGAGTTATGCACAGGAATTATAAATGATGTAATTTCTTTTCTTGTTGGTTTTTTTTTCTGCTTAAGATTTATTTCCAAGAACTAAGAAAGTAAAAATAAAAAAGTCTTTATTAAGGTTTCATGAGAAACTTTAAGTATTCAATAATAATGGGGATTTCAACTATCCCTATATGTCATCTCAGAATGAGATGCAGAGATAATTTCTTGGCTCCTTAAATGAGTATTTCTTGGACCAGCCACTGATAGATCCCACAAGGGGAGATGCAATTCCTGATTTACTCCTCAGTGGAGCACAGGATTTGCTTGAATAGGTAAATATAGCTGGATTGCTCGGTAATGGTGACCATAATATAATTTAATTTAAAATCCTTATGGTAGGAAACACACTACAGCATCCCAACATTGTAGCATTTAATTTCAGAAATTGGGATTACAAAAAATGAGGAAGTTAGTTAAACTGAAATCAAAAGGCACAGTGCCAAAAGTGAAATCCCCTGAAAGTTGCATGGAAACATTTTAAAGACACCATAATAGGAGCCCTACTTAAATATATCCCCAAATTACAAAACCTAGCAAAAGAACCAAAAAAAACCCTCCAAAAAACCCCCATAATTTAAAAAGTGAAAGTTAAATCCTAGTGAGACAAAAACATAAACTCTGCAAATGAAGTGTTAAAATAAAATTAGGAAGACCAAAAAAATTGAAAAACAGCTAGCCAAAAACTCAAAGTAATAGCAATTTTTTAAAGTATATCAGAAGCAGGAAGTCAGTCAGGCCACTGGACGATTGGAGGATAGCTAATGTGATACTGGTGTTTTAAAAAGGGCTCCAGAGTTGTATCTGACAATTACAGGCCAATAATTCTAACTTCAATACCAGGCAAACTGGTTGAAACTATATTAAAGAACAATATTGTCAAACCCATTGAGGAACATAATTTGTTGGGGAAGAGTTAACGTGTTGTTTGTTAAGGGAAATCATGCCTCAGCAGTCTACTGCAACTCTTTGAGAGGGCCAACAAGCCTGTGGACAAGGGGGAGCCAGTGGATATAGTGTACTTAGATTTTCAGAAAACCATTGGCAAGGTCCCTCACCAAAGTATCTTAAAGTCTCAAAGTATGCCGTCATGGGATAAGAGGGAAGATCCTCTTATGGACTGGTAACAGTTTAAAATATACGAAACGAAGGGTAGGAATAAATGGATAGTTTTCAGAATGGAGATGAGTAAATAGCGTTGTCCCCCAAGAATCTGTTCTTTGACCAGTGCTGTCCAACATATTCATAAATGCTCTGGAGAAAGGACTAATCAGTGAGATGGCAAAATTCATAGAGTATACAAAACTGGTCAAGATAGGTAAGTCCTCTGAGACTGTGACTAGGATTCACAATACTGGGTGAATGGACAACAAAATGGCAGATGAAATTCAACTCTGATAAATGAAAAGTAAGGAATATTGGAAAACACAATCCCAACCATACATATAAAATGATGGGGTCTAAATTAGCTGTTAGGACTGAAGAGAGAAATTTTGGTTACATAATAAGACACAAATATATTCATGACTGTATAAATACATGGTACACACACATCTTGAGTACTTTGTGCAGATGTGGTCACCTCATCATAAAAAAAGATATTGGGATTGGGGAAAGGCTCAGAAAAGGGCAACAAAAATGATTAGGAGTATAGAACAGCTGCCATAGCAAGGGAGATGAATATGACTGGGATTTTTCAATTGAGAAATGAGACAACTAAGGGGTGATATGCTAGAGTTCTTTCTATAAAATCATGTCTGATGTAGAGAAAGTAAATAAGAAAAATTATTTGCCCCTTTCACGCAACACACAGTCAACATGTGGAACACCTCTCCAGAGGATGTTGTGAAGGCCTAGACTTGAATAGGGTTTAAAAACATTAGTTACATTTATGTAGGCTAGGTCCATCAATGCTTATTAAGCAGAATGGACTGGAATGGTGTCTGTTGCTCTGTTTATCAGGGCTGGGAATGGGTGATAGGTTGAATCACTGGATGATTTCCTGTTCTTTTCATTTCCGTCTGGGGCACCTGCCATTGTTGGAAGACAGGATACTAACTTTGGTCTGTTCCAGTATGGCTGTTTTTATGTTCTTCCTGATGCAATTGTATTATGATATAGCCTTTGGTTACACATGACTGCTTACAGATTTTCCCCAAACCCCACCCCAGAACCCTGCAGTTTGAATGCATAGTGCTTAGTAAATGATTTAGGATTCTACTATGAACAAAGTTGACTGTAGTTTCCCTACCTCATTTACTCTGAAATTGGAAGGTGTGCAATGGATCAGAGGTGTAATAGGGGTGGTGGAAGAGAGAGGATGGTCTTGTATTTAAGATACTTGTCTGTGACTGAAACTGGATTCTGTATCTGACTTTGCCATAACATTCCTGTGGGATGCCACCAATTATTTAAACTAAATTTTTTAGAGGTGGGTAAAAAAAAAAACATGTGGACAAGGGGGATCCAGTAGATATAGTATACTTAGACTTTCAGAAAGCCTTTGACAAGGTCCCTCACCAAAGGCTCTTGTGTAAATTACATTGTTATTGGATAAGAGGAAAGGTCCTTTCATGGATTGAGAACTGGTTAAAAGACAGGAAACAAAGAGTAGGAATAAATGGTAAATTTTCAGAATGGAGAGGGGTAACTAGTGGTGTCCCCCAAGGGTCAGTCCTAGGACCAATCCTGTTCAACTTATTCATAAATGATCTGGAGAAAGGGGTAAGCAGTGAGGTGGTAAAGTTTGCGGATGATACTAAACTGTTCAAGATAGTCAAGACAGAAGCAGACTGTGAAGAACTTCAAAAAGATCTCACCAAACTGAGTGATTGGGCAACAAAATGGCAAATGAAATTTAATGTGGATAAGTGTAAAGTAATGCACGTTGGAAAAAATAACCCCAACTATATGTACAATATGATGGGGGCTAATTTGGCTACGACAAATCAGGAAAGAGATCTTGGAGTTATCATGGACAGTTCTCTGAAAACGTCCACACAGTGTGCAGCGGTGGTCAAAAAGGCAAATAGGATGTTAGGAATTATTAATAAAGGGATAGAAAATAAGACCCAGAATATCTTACTGCCACTGTATAAAACTATGGTACGCCCACATCTTGAATACTGTGTACAGATCTGGTCTCCTCACCTCAAAAAAGATATTTTGGCCTTGGAAAGGGTTAAGAAAAGGGCAACTAAAATGATTAGGGGTTTGGAACGGGTCCCATATGAAGAGAGGTCAAAGCAACTGGGACTTTTCAGTTTAGAAAAGAGGAGACTAAGGGGGGATATGATAGAGGTATATAAAATCATGAGTGGTGTGGACAGGGTGAATAAAGAAAAGTTATTTATTAGTTCCCATAAATGTCCCACCCTAACCCAGAAGAGAAAGGAGATAGAAAAGATCCCAGGTACAAAAGGGTTATACTTTACAATTAAAGCACAGAAGGCAGCGATGGACGCCTGTGACCTTCTACCTCTTAGCTATTTGGAAGCCTCGAGGGAGGACAACAGGGAGATCCCTCGATGGTATGATGGTCTGGGTTCCGGAGCAATCTGGATTCTCGCCCTCCACGTGAGCTGATGCTTGAAGTTAGTGGACACCAGTCCTTGTCTGAATGTCCCTTGTGAGCAGGACCCGTGATAATAATCCAAAATCCCTAAGTGCTGGATAAAGGAGGAGGCTTCCCTCACACCTCAAGGTAACACCACTGGATCCGGATGGTCCCAATCAGGTCACGCAGGAATCGACGTGGTAGACGACGACGCACACAGACGGACGAAGGAGAACCAAGCAACCTGAACTTTCCTCAGAAAGGGGTTTATAAAGATGTTAAGGTGGGAAAATGGGTTAGTGTGTGGGGTACAAAGTAATTGGGCGGTGTGCAAAGGAAAAGAGGGTCGGGTGCATAACTGGGATGCGCATGCATGGTATTAGTGCGGGGTGGACAGGCCTGATGCCGTGTGCAGAGGCGAGAGGGAGGAGTGCAAAGCCTTCTTCAAGGTGGTTTTGGCAGGAAGAGGCACTGCTGAGGTAAAAAGGGATTAGCAGACTCCATTTTGAATTACAAACTCCATTTCAAAAACACCCGCCTGGGTAACACTGGCAATATTGAACTGTGCAGAAAAATAGCCTAGGATGGGGCACTAATAAGATTAAAGGGGATCTTTTCTTAACACCTGACTGATTCATAATTTCTTACTATAGGTTCTCAACATAATTTGTCTCCTCTTTCCTTTTTGGGCTGGTAGGAAGATTATTTCTTGTGTATATGGCTTCACATAGATGTCTAGATGGTAATCTCATCTGACCTTCCTATGTGTGTATCACTGGCTATTACTTCTGGTTGAATGAGAACATATCTTTAGAAGAAGCCTTAATTTAAAGGCTTCAAGTGATGGAAAATCAACCACATGGAACATGTCTCTTAGTACTCTCAGCGTTAAAATCTTGTGCTTTTTTTCTACTTTGAATTTGTCTAGTTCCAGCCATTGGATTTTGTTATTCCTTTTTCTATTAGTTTAAAGAGTCCTCTAGCATCAGAAGTCTTCTCCCCATGTAAGTACTTGTAGACTGTGATCTTGTTAACCTTTTCAATCTGTTTTAAGTCTTTCTCATCCAAGCATGGTCTCTGAAGATTAGAAAAAGGGATGTTAAAATTGTGTAATGGGGTCACTGTGTAACCGCTGAAAATCTCAGCAGTTACATGGTTATCCATGTTGCAGGCTCTGCAGTATAAAACTTAGCTTTATACTGCAGAGCCCATAGCAAAACCTCTGCAGAAGCAGGTCCACCATCCCCTGCCATCCTGGCTCCCAGGGAGGAGGCTTTGCTGCCGTAGCGAAGCAACCTCCTTGAAACAGAGTGGGAGTCCTTGCCCACCTGGCTCCTTAGTTAAGTGCACAGTGCATGTTCAGTGTAGGTACTCCACAAAAGAAGACATACAATAATGAATACATTTTTGGGGGGAGAGGACTTAATAAAGAGGTGCTCAGTAATTAAGCAAGTTGGGGATAGTTGGGGACTTCTGTGATTGGTACAGTATGCAGCCAACCCCTCATTATAGAACACCATAACTCTCCTTCTGGGGGTGATTCATAAGGTACCAGCAATGGAATTGCTGGATGGATCTGGATGGAATAGAGGGAAGATGGTTAAGAACTATTTTGAAGAGCTAGACAAACATCCATGGGTCCGGATTTAATGTATCCAAGGGTACTGAGGGAGTTGGCAAATGTCATTGCAGAGCCCTTGGCCATTATCTTTGAAAACTCATGGAGATCGGGAGAGATCCTGGATAACTGGAAAAAGGCAAATTTAGTTCCCATCTTTAAAATAGGGAAGAAGGACAATCCAGAGAACTACAGAACAGTCAGCCTTACCTCAGTCCCTGGAAAAATCATGGAGGGGATCCTCAAGGAATCCATTTTGAAGCACCTGGAAGAGGGGAAAGTGGTCAGGAATAGTCAACATGGATTCACCAAGGGCAAGTCATGTGTGACCAATCTGATTAGCTTCCATGATAAGGCAAGTCAGTGGATGTGATATACCTTGACTTTAGCAAAGCTTTTGATACGGTCTCCCACAATATTCTTGCCAGCAAGTTAAGGAAGTATGGATTGGATAAACGGACTGTAAGATGGATAAAAAGCTGGCTAGATTGTCAGGCCCAAAGGATAGTGATCAATGGCTCGATGTCAGGTTGGCGGTTGGTTTCTAGTGGAGTGCCCCAAGGATCAGTTCTAGGGCCGGTTTTGTTCAACATTTTTATTAATGACCTGGATGAAAGGATAGATTGCACCCTCAGCAAGTTTGCCGATGACAGTAAGCTACGGGGAAAGGTAGATATGTTAGAGGGCAGGGATAGGATCCAGAGTGACCTAGACAGATTAAAAGGTTGGGCCAAAAGAAATCTGATGAGGTTCAACAAGGACAAGTGTAGAGTCCTGCCCTTGGAACAGAAGTATCCCAAGCATTGTTACAGTCTGGGAACTGAATGGCTAAGTAGCAGTTCGGCAGAAAAGGACTTGGGGATTACAGTGGATGAGAAGCTGGATATAAGTCAACAGTGTGCCCTTGTAGCCAAGAACGAGATTGGAGTATTAGGTTTCATTAGGAGGAGCATTGCCAGCAGATCTAGAGAAGTTATTATTCCCCTTTATTAGGCACTTGTGAGGCCACATCTGGAGTATTGTGTCTAGTTCTGGACTCCCACTACAGAAAGGATGTGGATGCATTGGAGAGGGTCCAGTGGAGGGCAACCAAAATGATTAGGGGGCTGGAGCACATGACCTACGAGGAGAGGCTGAGGGATTTGGGCTTATTTAGTCTGCAGAAGAGAAGAATGGGGGAGGGGGAAATTTGATAGCAGCCTTCAACTTCCTGAAGGGGAGGTTCCAAAGAGGATGGAGAGAGGCTGTTCTCCGTAGTGACGGATGGCAGAACAAGGAGCAATGGTCTCAAGTTGCAGTGGGGGAAGTCTAGGTTGGATATTAGGAAAAACTATTTCACTAGGAAGGTGGTGAAGTACTGGAATGTGTTACCTAGGGAGGTGGTGGAATCTTCATCCCTAGAGGTTTTTAAGTCTCAGCTTGACAAAGCCCTGGTTGGGTTGATTTAGTTGGGATTGGTCCTGCTTTGGGCAGGGTGCTGGACTCGATGACCTCCTGAGGTCTCTTCCAGCCCTATGATTCTGTGATTCTATGATGGTTGAAGCCCTCCCTGTCCCTTAGGATGGTATGGAATTGACAATGGATGAATATGGGAGGGGGAACAAGTATAGGCACTCCCTTATAGCTAATTATGGAAGAAAACAAGGGAGGGTTCCGTGCACTGTACATGTTACCTGCTGGGTAGTCCCAGACATCTAATATTTCACCCTGATTAAACCCACATTGAATGTCTCCTCTCCTTCTTTTGACATAGCCAGATAATACTACTTTACTCACATATACTGCACCTATATTTTCCCTAATATAAGGGGTGGGGATATGAAATTCTGACTTGGAGATGTAACATCATCCAAGGAAATTTAATAGTTGTTTTTTTATCAGTTTCAGAAACAACTGGCTATAGAGTGTTCTCTTGACAATGAAGATTTTTGCATACTGAGAGGATAATATATACCCATAGGCAGTTTGCTTGTTTATGTCACTATATATTGAAGCTCAAATTTAAAATTATTTTATTAAAAACTTGAGTCAAACTATCAACATTTGGCTACTTACACAAACCTTACTGTTATTTTTTAGACTGAAACTCACTGACACAGATCTCTTAGTTGTACGCTATTCTGAAAATCCCACTGCAAGCAGGTTATTAAAGTAGCAAAACTGAACTATCTTCACATTAAAAAAATCAATATTTTCCCTCCTCTGTAGAAATCAAGTGTGTGATTTTGTCTTAATCCTTGTTGCACTGTTGTATATTCAAGGACATTCAGGAGCTCTGAACTAGTAATGTAAGAGTATTATATGATTTCTAATCCAGATATAACTTCCAGTAGGTCCCTTATGATCACAGAGAGTATAGTTTAAGGACTGGACTTGGACTGAGGAAATCCTGAGGAAAACCTGTAATCCATGGTTTTGTCTGGGCATTGATAATGACTTTACCTGTTGCAATGGACTATTTACTTTGTTTCTGGTTCAATTTGTATATCTCTGAAATGAGGATAATTCCTACCTTGTTTACCTAATGAGGGTTAATTAGTATTATTATCATCATTACCTTAATTAACCTGTAAACCAACCTAGAGTAAGTACTTAGTAATTTTGAAACATGGCAAGGTTGTGAGGAAGGAATCTCTATGTTAGCCTGATGGTAGTATTTTTGCTTAATTTGTAGTCGGTTTCTTGAGTCCATAAGCAAATTTCAGTGGAATCTAGAGAATATAAAAAATGATGTTTTTTCATTCAGTGATCAGGAATTATGACATTTGAGCACAGGCCACTTCAGTTAAATTCAGAAAGAAATATTTTCAAGCAATTTGATTAAGGCAATTAGTCTGAACTATAGAACCAACAATTACAAGCAAGCATTAACTTTGGCCTTCCTCTTGCCCTTGCTCCACTTGTTAGTTCACCAAAGAGGATTTCTTTGGGAAGGCGTTTATCACTCATTCTCTCACATGGCCAAGCCACCGGAGTCTTCTGTTGTTAAGGATCGCTATGAGAGTGGGTATGCCAGCGCTTGATAGGGCATCTACATTTGAAACTTTATCTTGCCACTTAATATTCATGATTCTGCGAAGGCAGCGAAGGTGGAAACAGCTCAATTTTTTTTTTTGGCATGAGTAGGTAGTCCAGGTCTCAGATCCATAAAGCAAGACACTTAATGCGCATGCTTGGTATATCAGTACGTTTGTTTTCAATGTCAGTTTGGGATTGTTCCATGCTCGTTTCATAAGTCTGCCAAATGTTGTGGCTGCCTTCCCAATTCTGATGCTCAGTTCTTCTTTGTCCATGGAGAGATGTGTGGTGACAGTAGACCCAAGGTAACATGTAGATATTTAAAAAATCATCTTATGATAGATACTGATTTTGTTAAGGCTGGTGTAAGATGAGTAACAAGATTAAAATATTATCAATCCTTGGCTTCTAATTTAAATCAGTATTCACTCACATTAATATTTCTGAAAGAGATTGTCACAGTTATCATGCAAGATGTGCTTTGTATCACCCTTTTAATCTCTCTCTTGAGTACATCCCTTGGATGACAGATCTGATCTCCCACACATCAGTATGGGTGGAAGCACATAGTCCAACAGCTCCTAGACTATGTATTATGTAGACCACAACCCTCAACCCCATCCACTTCTCAACCATTTAAATCAAGAGTCCTATGTTTGGTGCCTGTAGGAACTTTTCTCTGTGGACCTGTGACAGCAGCCTGATAAAAGTGATTCAAAAACAGCATCTTCAAATCAAATTGTCAGAAGGATCACAGCAAATAGAAAACGAGTTAACACAAAAAAGAGTCCAACATACATTTTCTTACCTAAGCTTTCATTCTCTATCCATAGCTCTGGTCAGCCCAGCTCATTCGCATCTCTGGCTTGGAGAAGCAGACATTCCTACTTACAGCATGTTCTCTGTCTCCATCTCCCTCTCCTTGTATAGCAGTCAGCACTCACTAGCTCCCCGAGGTAGCCTTTCTACTTCCTCAAACTAGCATCTTTAAGGTTAAGAATTTCCTTTGATACCAGTTGGTGGACCTTCAATTGTTTTCTTAACTCCTCTGAAGCTGTTTAATCCAGGATTTTTGTCTGTGCCTTTGTTTCATTTGTGTTTGATCCTGGTTTAGCTCTTTGCATTATGGAAGTTTAATATCAAGCATATAACTTGGGGAGACATGTAATATTTACAAAAAATACAACATAAAACTCTCTCATTCTTTACACAGGAACAAGATTTCTATCCATTTTAAGGTCTCAACCCATATGAACATGTCTGCCATCTTTCAGGCCACTCAAGCATAGTAATGTTGCAGCAGCTGTTTGTGTAGCAGGCCATGATATTGAAAGTTGCTATGGTAGGGTCCAGCCACACTCACCAACTTGAATTTCATAAGAGAATAAGAAGGGCCAGAGTGGGTCAGACCAAAGGTCCATCTAGCCTAGTACCCTGTCTTTCAACAGTGGCCAATGCCAGATGCCCCAGAGGGAATGAACAGAACAGATAATTATCAAGTTGCCCATTCCCCATTCTGACAATCAGAGGCTAGGGACACTGCCCCTGCCCATCCATTGATGAACCTATCCTCTGTTAATTTATCTAGTTTTTTTCTTAGCTCTGTTAAAGTCTTAGTCTTCACAACATCTTTTGGCAGAAAGTTCCTCAGCTTGACTGTGCATTGTGTGATGAAATACTTCCTTTGTTTTTAAAACCTGCCACCTATTAATTTCATTTGGTGACCCCTTATTCTTGTGTTATGGGAATGAGTAAATAATTCTTCCTTATCCATTTTTTTCTACATTAGTCATGATTTTGCAGACTTCTATTATGTCCCGTTAGTCATCACTTTTCTTAAAAGTTGTAGTCTTATTAATAATCTCTACTCTTATTGCAGCCATTCCATACTATTGATCATTTTTGTTGCCATTTTCTGAACCTTTTCCAATTTCAATATATATTCCTGCTCTCCAAAAATGCATCTCAAAGAAGTTGCAATGTGTTAATAAAACAGATATGTATGCCCCCAAGAAGTAGAAATGCACATATCCTGGTGTGCCTCTAACAAACCAACCAGCCCCAAAACAGTATTATCTTATGCACGTATTTATGAAATCATAAACTCAAGTGGTGGGTTATTTTCTTATTCCTAACTGTTGGAGAGAAATAAAAGCTTATAGGTAAATTTACTATGTATAATAACTGGGTATTCTCTGATTCAGGTTTCCTCAAACATAATATCAAATTGTGCAAGGTATGGGGAAGATTCCCTCTGCATATTGGGTTCCCTCCCCTTCCCCCCAGATTTTAACATAAGAGCTTTGTCAGCCACAGAGAAAGCTTTTTTGGACATACAGATACTGAAATTTGTCTGACTGATGGGTTGTGATCAAAGATGGGGGAAGACCATCTAGAAATGTACTCAGTATACATATGTACATAGAAAAAGAATCCTCACCACTATAGAATAGAAACAATAGTAAAAGGAAGTCACAGTATTTAGCTAATACTTAATATGATACAGTATGCCTATTGAAATAGATTAGAAGATAATTGGGAATGTAAAAGTATTAAACTGAGTCTAAAACTTGTTGCTAGAAGTCTAGGGAGTTCTATTCAGATTAGAAACCAGTCATAAATTGTATTTGTTAAAAAGAGACTTGGAGCCAAAAAGAGAAATTAATATCAAAAGATATTTGGATGTGCAAAAATGCAACTGAGGAGTGAGTGCTTAAATCAAGACTGAACAGAAGATAAGCTTTTTTTTTGTTTGTTTTACAGCATGAACTTTAAATGACCAGTCTAAACTTATGTATAAAGAAATGTTCCTTAATTACCTGGTCATCATCTTTTCTAAGAAAAAAACATTCTTCTGCAGGTAACACGCCTGAATCTTTGGGATATGTGAATTTTCCTGAGCATGCTGATAAGATGCATAAAGGCCCATCAAATAGCTTTGGGCTATGTTTCAAAGTACAAGCATTTAATAGTATTTTAAACTCAGTTTTCAGGCAATTGCACCATTTCCTTTTTTAATAGAGTAGAAACCTCTTAAAGGTAAAAAACCATCAATTGCACTGTTTTCAATTTCCTCAGCTGACATGCAGTATCATTTCTCAGATACATCCCAGCCTGTTATGACAGCTGAATCATGTCACAGCAATTGAGTCAGCCTAACAAATCCAAAGCCATCTCTTTAATTCAAAATTGGAAAACTATAACTTTAAACAATCCTACAAACATATTTTGTCACTAGTTTGTTTTTTTTTGTGTGTTTCAATTTTAAAACTATTGTTTCATCTGCAAACATTTAAACCTGTCACTTAGCACAAACATTTTAGATTAGGGTTTGTGATACTAAAATATTTTTCTTTCAGGTAGGATCATATATTAACAAAACTGAGGAGGAAGAGAATTAAGATCAGTTTGCCCAAAGTTTTAGGGTAATACTAACATGAAGGTCTGCGTGGGGTTTGGCCGAGGCTTACTATAAAAGTCAATAGGATTCTTTCTATGGACTGTAGAGGATATTGGATCAAGCAATCAGATGGCTTTTTTAAGGTCCTGAGATCTATAGTAATTGAAAATTATCACCCCTGATAGAAATATTTTGAAGCAAATTTAATGATCTTACTTTCAACTGAATAGGTGACTACATACAGAACAACACTACTGACCCAGTCTAATGGGAGAGGTAATAAAAGCAATCTGTGTAAAATAGTATTTAGGTATAGCATGAAGGTATGGGTGTTTCACTGGCCCCTTCTGCAGCTGGTCTGGAGTACAGTTATCACATGATAACTTTCACTTTCAGGATACATCATGTTGTAGTGTCTTAACTATTTTGAAGAATTAATTGCATTAAGAAACACACACTAAATTAAAAAAACGGTCATACTTACTCTATAGTTTCTTTTTTCCTGATTTAGTATATTGCTTACATCACTGTTTTAAAAGAAGACCCATAAAGGGAACTATCACAGATTACTGTGATACATTTCTCTTCCCCAGACCTTCAAAATCACCTTGAGAGGATAGGAAGGGGAAGCAACACCTTGCTTTAAACTTTGACATGTTGCTCTTTGAAAGTGTGTTTATCACATGGAATCTTTCAAGGATATATTTTTCAAAATTTGCATCCATTTCATGAGGGGGATCTTTACTAAGATGATTTTTATCTGTCATTTAACTTTTTTTTAAACTGCTACCAAGTTTTGTGCAGTTCCATGCATAACTTTTTATGCAAATTATTTAATTAGCTTATTTTCACATAACCATACACTTCATTTTAAAATAACAAAAAATGTGGCTTTATAGCTGGTGAAAGGTATTGGCTTGACAGCCCAGGGGAATGAAGCCCTCTATTTACCTCCAAGGCAGTAATATGGCAAGCTTCCCATTCACACTCTCTGCCGGCATCTCTCAACTTTCGTTTGAAGCAACTTGGAAGGATAATGTATGTAGTACAGTGGCCAATGCATTTCTTGGCTTGTTAGATGTCTCAGTTAATAAAAAAAGCATGGTGATGAGATTTTAATGTGGGAACCACTACTAAAAACCAACAAACTCATCTCGTGTAAGGGCCTCCAAACATGCAATGATTAGGAGCAAGTTTTGATTCTTTCTAAGATGTGCTAGCTACAAACTACTGAACTAGCTCATTAATAATTACGTAAGTGTCTAATCCCCAAAAATGTCCTATTGTTATACCCACTAGAATGAGATTTATATTATTGAATGTCTACTAAATCAAGTTGTGACCTTTTTAAAGCTTACTTCATCAGGATCTTCCATTCTCTGAATACATGGGCAAACACTGGCCACACGTTATTCTGTGTCTTGCAAACATACTTCACAATGAAACGTTCTATCTAGTTTTTCAAGGGTGAGCTCCATTAACCAAAAATTGAGCAATAAAATGCAATAGTAAAAAAAATACTACTGTAGCCATATTTGCTTCTAAATAAAGAGTATAAAATAATTATAACAATTGTAAAATACATCACAATTATCCCCAAATCCTCAAACTAATTTGAAAAGAGTCTATTTTCTCTCTTTCTCTGCCTCTGCTAAGATTGTTCAGGGTGCAAAATCAACTCTTAAAAGTTGGGACACACCAATATTCAACTTGTATTGCTATTCAGCAGAATTGAAACCAGACCCATTAGATACATAGGATATGCCACTTCCATATGGCCTGAAGTGGCAACTGGTACCTTTTCTTGCCTCTGTGGGGACCCACTTCAAAATGGAGACACTACATACATTGTGGCATGGGTTGTATGGCTTTTTGTGGCTCACAGTATGTTCGTTATAAGGATTTCTGGGGTTCTACTGCCAGCTTTGGGAGCAGATTTTTTGAGCTAGTGGTTTCAGACAGAATGACCCAAACACACAGATTTGTGTATTTTTGTCTGAAACTGTGTGGCTCACAGGATTAGAGCCAGGCCTGTAAGATTAGAGATGTAGGTTTTGTTCAAAGCTCTGCCTGAAGTGACATTGTACTCTCAAGGTTCTTCATTAACTTATTTCAGATAACAGAAAAAATGATGGTTGCTGCCACTTGCAACAGGTGTATACCATCAGTAGAAGAAGTGAGACCAGGACCTGTGCTAACCTGGCTTATGTAGCAGTGCACTTTCCTGTAGGCCATAGTGTATTTTGTGGTGATAGTTTCTGTCTGTCTGACTGTCTCTCTGGCTACATCTAGACTTCAGGCTTCTTCTGGAAGAAGCTTTTCTGGAAGAGATCTTCTGAAAAAATTTCATCCAAAAGAGAGTGCCCACACTGCTGAATAAATCAAAAAGCGATCTGCTTTTTTGAAAGATAGCGTCCACACTAATTGGATGCTATCTCGCATAAAAGGTCACCTGGAATACTTCAGCCAGGGCTTTAGGTCACCAGTTGCTTCTGAGTGCTAGTGCCAGACCCTTGTATACACTTAAAAGGACCCCCCCCCCCCGGACATCCATTTCTCTGCCTCTGCTGCGTGCTTGTGTACCTCTTTGAGGGACAGCAAAGCTCTTGCAGTGCGTTCTGTGGTTGCCCTGCTTTTTTGGATGCCACAGCTTTTTCCTTTGTGCCATGGAGCCGGAGCTGCCTCTGGGCATGCGATGGCCCTACGTGGCCTTGCTGCAGTTTCTGCAGCACTTTGTGCCAGCTGCCTTCCTGGTCCTGCACGAGCTCAACCCCGAGCTAATTTTTGGGACTCTCTCCCTAGGTGGGGAGCTACCCTCTTGGAACCGCACCCCACAGTGGAGAGGTGTTTTTGGAGGCTTGACACCAGTTCCGACTGCTGGGACTGGCTGGTCATGGAGCAATGGGATGACCAGCGGTGGCTCCAAAACTTCCTCTTGTGGAAGGCCAACCTTTTGGACCTATGTGCCTGGCTCATCCCTGCCCTCCGATGATGCAACACCCACCTGCGGCCCTCTGTCCCCCTGGAGAAGCAGGTCGCAATCGCCATCTGGAAGCTCACCACCCCTGACAGCTACCAGTCGGTAGGCAACCAGTTTGGCATGGGGAAATCCACCATCAGGACCCTGCTCATGGAGGTAAGGCACTCTTGGGCTGCAGTCCCTGCATGAGGGGTGGGGGAAGAGGAGTCATGGAAAAGGGGGTACCTTGGGAAAGGTGAGATACTTATTAGTAAAGATTACATTAAAATGTAACTTTTAATTCTTAATGTAATTCTTAGATTACATAAAAAAGCTGAGAGAAGGGCTTCAAGGTATTAGCTCAAATCATAGAATAGAATCAAAGAATCATAGAACTGGAAGGCATGTCAAAAGGTCATCCAGTCCCCTGCCCTCATGGCAGGACCAAGCATCATCTAGATCATCTTTGACAGGTGTCTGTCTAATCTGCTTTTAAATATCTCCAGTGATGGAGATTCCACAACCCCTCCAGGCAATTTATTCCAGTGTTTAACCACCCTGACTGTTCGGAATTTTTTCCTAATGTCCAACCTAAACCTCCCTTGCTGCAATCTAAGCCCATTGCTTCTTGTCCTATCCTCAGAGGCTGAGGAGAACAATTTTTCACCCTCCTCCTTGTAGCAGTTTTTTAGATACTTGAAAACTGCTATCATGTCCCCTCTCTGCCTTCTCTTTTCTAAACTAAACATGCCCAATTCTTTCAGTCTTGTCTCACAGGTCATGTTCTCTAGACCTTTAATCATTTTTGTTCTCTTCTCATGTTCTCTGGACCTTTAATCATTTTTGTTGCTCTTCTCTGGACCTTCTCCAATTTTTCTGCATCTTTCTTGAAATGTGATGCCCAGAACTGGACATACTCCCAACTAAGGTCTAATCAGTACTGAGTAGAGCAGAAGAATGACTTCTCATGTCTTGCTCATAACACTCCTGTTAATGAATCCCAGAATCATGTTTGCTTTTTTTGCAACAGTGTCACACTGTTGACTCATGTTTAACTTGGCATCCACTGTGACCCCAAAATCCCTTTCAGCAGTACTCCTTCCTCGACAATCATTCTGTATATGTGAAATTGGTTGTTCCTTCCTAAGTGGAGTACTTTGCATTTCTCCTTATTAAACTTCCCCCTGTTTACCTCAGACCATTTCTCTAGTTTGTCCTGATCATTTTAAATTTTGACCCTATCCTCCAAAGCACTTGCAACCCCTCTCAGCTTGGTATCATCTGCACACTTAATAATCATACTCTCTATGCCATCATCTAAATCATTGATGAAAATATTGAACAGAATCTGTCGCAAAACAGACCCCTGCATAACCCCACTTGTTATGCCCTCCCAGGATGATTGTGAACCATTGATAACTACTCTCTGAGAATGGTTGTCCAAAGATAAGAATCATCTGAAAATAAACACAACGCAACAAAATAAACAGAACACAACATAACCTCAAAGCATCTTGCCATTTTTCAGCATGAAAGATATTATTTTGACAGATTAGTTTAAATTGTTAGACTATGCAGAACTATGAACACTAGATAGCCTAAAACAAGCTGGAAGAATACCACTTAGAAACTCCTGATGTTTTTCACAGAAAGCATTTTGCAATGCTCATTGATGAAACTGCATGAAAATGTTAATCTCAGCATTATTTCAAACTGGAATTGCTTCCTAGAGTGTATTATTATTATTATTATTATTATTATTATTATTATTATATTATAGGCCTAATATTAAAAGTTACAACATAACTCCAACAGAAGGTTCTGGTCATATGCTATTATTAAATATTTATTGGAATAGGGACTTAAACCTGACTCTCCCACAACTTAGGGTATATGACATTGCATTCATCCTTTGAGAGAGGAATGCAAATGCAGATAAATGAAATTGCAATGAAGTGCAGATTTGAGTTTCCCGCGCTTCATTTGCATAATCACGTTATGGCGCTCTTTCGAAAAAGCGCTATTTCGAAAGTGAAACCGTGGTCTAGACGTGGTTATTTCAAAAACAGCAGGCTTTTTTGAAAGATTCTGTACTTGTTTTTTGAGGAGTACAGGATCTTTTGAAAAAGCCTGCTGTTTTCAAAATAACCGCGTCTAGACCACGGTTTCACTTTTGAAATAGCGCTTTTTCAAAAGAGCGCCATAACGTGATTATGCAAATGAAGCGCGGGAAATTCAAATCCGCACTTCATTTGCAATTTCATTTGTCTGCATTTGCATTCCTCTCTCGAAGGAGGAATGCAATGTAGATATACCCTTAGGGAATGCCCTCACTAACAGACTCTAGAATTAATCTCTCTTGCTGTCTCTCTCTATGGCCCAATATTTAGTTCTTTAACACAGAATGAATATTTAGTTCTTTAACACAAAGTGAAGGAAAACCTTAGCCTCAGGATACCAAATCGTTTGGTAGTTCTGCTCATATTCTAGGATATGGGAGAGCTCAGTTCAAGTCACTGCTCTAAATCAGAGGATTTACTCAGGGTTGCTTGGATCCTTAACTCAGTTAATTTTTTGTTTGTTTGGAAATAAAATGAAAAGGTACATACTTCATTTAAATCATTGCTCTGGGGTGTGGCTGGGGATGAGAGTTTCAGTATGCAGAATGCCCTGTGGAGAGAGGACTATACCAGCCCTTTCATTGTAGCAGCTTGGAGCTGGGTGAGAAGTGACTCCCATGGTTGCTGCAGCTCCAGCAGGCATAGCCAGGAGATGAGTGCATATCATCTACCCTCTGTGCTCCCCCACTAGAGTAAGGAATACAGCAAACTGTGCACTTTCCCCTCACTCCCTGATGAAGGTGAACAGCCAGCAATGTCCCCATACAAATTGAGGGGAGAGGGTGAAGGGAAGGATGCTGTCTCTTTTCTGCATGGTTTTATGAAAAACAATACTGCTCCAGGACCATCCCATTTTCCTGACATAACCAACCCCTGACTTTGCTTTATGTTATGATAAGAGGGAGATGTATACTGATTTTGGTAGTGCTAGTGCTTACTGTTTAGGAGGAGTCCTTGAACAAACAGACAAGCACACAGGCAGAGAGACAAACTCTCTCAAATATATAGAGTATATTGGTGCAGGAGGCTTCTCACTGTTTTTTGTGTAAAGGACTGGTCTGGCTTAAGGAATTAACTCTAGAAAAAGATGCACAACTATTAATCCCACGCAGCATGAAAAAAAGGCACCATTAACATAATTATGATGAAAAGACTTCCAAATATTTATTTCCTTCAACAAGCTATTTAATTCCATCCAAGATGATATTTCTGTCAATGTAACAATGTTCTGAATTTTGCAAGAGTTATTTTTGATCCAAAATTGACATGAAGTTGCTAAGCAAAATTATTTATTAATGTCTAGGACCACTTATCATCTTTGGAACCGACTGTGGCAGTTTGTGCAGCTATGTAAAGTGGTAATAAGGCTTAAGAGTCCCCTTTTCTACTTTGTAGTACAGTGTGTCTTAAACTTTTTAAGACCAAGGAACACCAACAATATTTTTTTATGAGGAATACCAAGGATTATTTGTTGAGCAAAAAAAGGGAGGGTGGGGAAAGTTATTGACCCCAAAAAAAGGGTCGGGGGGGGGGGGGGGTTATTGAGCAAAAAAAAATAAAAAAAATAAAAAAGGTCGCCTGCCCCTTTATGGGCAGCCATTTTGAACTCTGTTGTTCTCCATGGCACACCTCCGACTGCCTCACGGCACACCGGTGTACCGCAAAACACAGTTTAAGAAACACTGTTGTAGTAGGTATCAGTACTACCACATAGCAGAGAAAAAAATCAGACTCTCCAGAGCTGCTACATTCACATACAAGCAGATGTGTAGAACAGACATTCAATGGTGTCACAATATCAGGAATTTTTCTTTAATTTAAAGGACAAAGCCATGTCACATTTTATCTTCACTGAAAGTAATTGTACAAGAGGGTCATACTTTCACAGAAGAAAGAATTGCAAACCAGATTCATGTAAATAGTTGAGACACACTAAGTCAGCAATGAGCAATTAAGGCTAGTGAGTAGGCCCCATGAGTGGCCCTCCTTCATGTCAGTGGGACGCAATATTATTGTAACCAAGACAGTCTCCTGGGATAGGGTAGTTTTGCTAACTGCGCTTGTGTACCTAGAATTTGCAGGGAGTGCCAACTGAACTGCTGTGGATGCAGATGGAGCACACAGCTCTCACAGTCAGTGTTGTGTGCAGTCCGCATGCACTTCACTTCATGTGCCTTTGGCTTACTTGTGTGTCACTTTAATAAGACTAGTGATGGGGAGAAAAAAAAAAAACCATGAACATGGAAAACAAAGTGGAATGTGTCAGCCCTTCATATTGGCAAATATAAAGAAAATTTTTCGCAACCCATAGAACCCCAATGGAGCTCATGCGACACACAGACAAACACTGCACTCTAAGGGTATGTCTAGACTGCACCCCTCTGCCGGCAGAGGGATGCAGATTAGGCTGGGCGAAATCGCTAATGAAGCGGGGATTTAAATATCCCGTACTTCATTAGCATAAAAATGGCCACCATTTTTTTCCAGCATGGAGCTTTGTCGGAGAAAAGCGGCAGTCTAGAGGCTGATCTATCGCTAAAGAAAGCCTTTTCCGATAGATCCCTTATGCCTTGTGAAACTATATGTGACAGGCGAGGGGAAGACTATTGGATATGATATTGAAGAGGAAACAGTTTTCTGGAAAATTAACTGAAGAAATAAACATTTTCTATAAAATGTATCTGCATGGTTCATATGTCTGTCAATTTAAATATTTATTGTAAAACAGCCCAGTTTTTAAAGTAACATTATTTGGAACACATGATATAAAATATTAGCTATTTCTGAAAATGAGGAATATAACTAGATAAAGCTTGAAGAAAAATCTCTTGTTTTCCCATTGTAGCAATAATTGATTTCCTTAACTTATATGAGTTCAGAAATATTTTATGACTTTATCTAGGGTGAAAGCTCTATGTAGTACATAAATTGAGATACCTTGGTGAATGTTATTCAATTAAAGTGGTCAGATAGAGATGCCTGTTTGATTTGTTTGTTTGTTTTTATTATTTGGAAAATATAAAGTCATGTAAGTGAGAGACCAAGAACACTAGCCAAAAACCTGCGGGAACAGGTGATACTCAAGTTTGTAGCTCAGCTAATTTTATACATCACTTGCTTTTGCAGTCATTCCTACCTTCTGGTCAATCTTTTTATTTTAGAAACAGGCTTTAGGGACAGAGCTGAAATCAGCAAACTTGTTTCAAGTAGAGCCTTAATATGATGCAAATTGAAAGCCTTTAGTATAAAAAGAAAAGTCAGACTTTGTTACTCCACTCATCTTCTAACACTGAACATTTGGGCACAAGTTTTATTCTGTGCATAAGTGGTCAGAGATGGAAAGTACATATCAGAAATGATTCTCATTCTTTGCTATGAAATCTTTATAGCTCAGTAAATGTATACCACACTTTATAGAGTAAAACATATTATCTGCTGTTTTGCTCCAAGGAACTCAAACAGTTTAATTTAGACAAATTAAGGAAAGGTAGAATGTAATTAATTAATGGTAGGAAGTAGTAGCTGGAGAAGGATTCCTGGTAGCAGTGATTTTTAAGGAGGGATTTAAAAATGAGAGAAGGATGGGGTGCACCTAATGGACAAAAAGGAGGCTGCCTTGAAGACAACACATAAAACAAACTTGGGAGACAACAAGACCAGAGGAATGGAAGGAGAAGCATGTAAGCCTGTGCTTAAATCATCCCTATTCAGCAAAACATGTAAGCCCATGAAGTCAGTGAAATAGATAATTTAGCATGTACCTAAATGCTTTGTTGAAATTGGGGCCTGCAAGCACTGATATTAGCGGGGACTAGTATAATCAGACCCATGAAAGTGAGAACAGGAAGCTTGGATTTTATGTTGGATTTGATGATGTAAGTGTCAGAAAGTGAATCAAAGTAGTTGATATCTTAGGGTATGTCTACACAGCAAAGTTATTTTGAAATAACAGCCGTTATTTCAAAATAACTTTACCAGCGTCTACACAGCCAGACCACTATTTCAAAATTAAATCGAAATAGCAGAGGGGTTATTTTGAAATTGGTAAACCTCATTCCACGAGGAATAGTGCCAATTTCAAAACAGGGGGCCTCCAGCCCTTCCCAGGTGCCCTGGTGGCCACTCTGGGCACAACCAGGAAAACTCCTCTCCTCCCCACCCTCCCTGGAGCCCTTAAAGGGGTAGACTCTGGCCACAGTGCCTGTGCCAGCTCCAAGCCTGCCAGCCCAGAGCCAGCAGTCGCTGCACCTGACCCAGTGGCCCCAGCATGAGCCAGGCAGCCAGTGCCAGCCAGCCCTCCACCGCTCCCCAGGACCAGTCTGCCAGCTCCCATGAGCCTGCCAGGGGCCGGAAAAGGCAGGCGCCTGCCTGGTGTAGTGCAGAGATCAGGGACCTAATTCAGGTTTGGGGAGACGCCTCCAACGTCCATGATCTCCTCATTAAATGGAGGAACACAATCATCAACAGGCAGATGGCTGCCAGCCTGGCCACCAAAGGCCACATGCGAACTCAGGAGCAGGTTCACATGAAAATAAAGGAGCTGTGGCAGGTGTATGCCAGGGCCACAGGGGCAGTTCCCAACCAGGGGCAGACCCAGACCTCTGCCCCTATTTGATGCGGTGGATTGCATCCTGGGGGCCAGGATGGTCCGTGCCCCCCAGGTGGTCATTGACCCTGGGACAGAGCTTGCTGCCTCCTGCTGCTCCAGCCCCTGCTGCCTCCCCAGCTAATACTCCTCCTCCCACTCCTTCTTCCCCTCCCACTTCTTCCTTTCCACTCTCCCCACAGCCCCAGGGATGCTGAGGCCCCCGCACCTGCGGTGCTGGGAGACAGTTGGGCCGGCAAGACCCCCAACCCTGAGCCCTGAGCTTCTCCTCCCCCTTCCTCCCCTTGCCTCCCACTGCCAACTCCCTCCTCCCAGGTTTCCCCCTCCCCTCTCCCACCTTCTTTCCCCATCCCCAGTTTTGTTCAATAAAGAGGCTTTGTTGTAATGAACATGTGTCTTTTATTGTACAGCAGGAAGGAGGGTTGGGGGGGGGTAAGTGGAAGGACATGAGGGAGGGAGGAATGAGGCACAAGCCCCCAGTGGGGCATACTAGGGAGACTGTTACTGCCTGCAGAACGTGCTGCCAGGCTCGCAGCAACATGTCCAGGAGAAGCACCAGAGTGCCCAGGGGCAGCTCTGGCTCCATGCTGCAGAGTGCTGTGGTGTCTTCAGTGATGGCAACCAGAGCACACAGAGAAAAAAATGCTTTGTTGTCCCTCAGCGAGGTAGGCAAGCAAGCAGGGAAACTGGCTGTCGGGGGGGTCCCTTTAAGCACAGGTCTCAAATAGCCTCAGGCAGCAGCCACACAAGGTAGCTCCTGACCTGATGCCCTGCCAGAACTGGTTCCGGCCAGCCTTAAATGTGATTCAGTGTCCTATCAGTGTGGATGTGCTATTTCAAAATAGTAAAAAGCTATTTTGAAATGCATTTTGTGTCTAGACACATTATTTCAAAATAAGCTATTTTGAAATAACTATTTCGAAATAAGATATTTTGAAATAACGCTGTAGTGTAGACATACCCTTAGATAGACTAAATGTGGGGAAATGATTCAGAAAGGCCATAGAAGGTGTAATTGTTGAGATGATAAATTTCAAAAGCAAAAGAAAAGAAAGAGTGCAGCGAAAGGCATTTTGATCATAGAAAATATGCACAAATTAGTGTCACTCATATTGATTTTTTTACATTATGTTTTACTGGAAATTAAAATTTACCTAATAGTTCCACAGGCAGAATTATTAGCATACAAAACAAATTCAGTTCCTACAATATTTAATTCAAAGGGTCTTGTTTTGCAGGAGCTCAGTGTATTTTTGTTCAATTTAGCATTGCATGTACAGTCTAATCTGATGGCAAAACAGCTTCTAAATGAAGAATTGTCTCCATATTTAGAGGTATTTTAAATAAAATGGTAGGTCTTTTATGCTTTCAAATAGCTTTTTAAACAAGTGGAATAAAGTTGCCATAGTATTCAAGCTTATGCATCCTACTAAATAGTAGTTATTATATAGAGAAAATATTATTCAAATGAAAACAGAAAATGGCAGGTTTTCCTTACAAGCTGAATACCATGATCGTTATATATGAAAATCATCCGTAGTTATTGTTTGATCAGAAAATGGGTTTTAGAAGAACACATTTATGACAAATATTTCTTAGTAATAGCAATAAGATATGCAAAGTGTGTTTTGCCAAGATCTACTTCATGTTCCATGTTCATTTTGTAAGGTTAAACTGTATTAGCCTCTGGAGAATGTGATAATGAATACCATTATTTTTAAACTGTTTACAAGGTCCAGTATCTATAATGAATTGACTGAAGGTTTTGTATTGTAAATTGGACTGTAATTCATTAGTTGACTAAAACAATGATCATATATTTGGACCTCATTTACCTGGTGTTTCATAACCTGAAAAATATTCTGTTAATGATCTTTTCACAGAAGATGTACTTATTAGTCATAATTGATCTGTTGAAAAGGAAATACCCACTGAAAATTAACTACTTTATGAACTATTTCTCAAAGAAAACAAAAAATAATCATGAGTAACACAACCCCTCTGAGACTTTTAAAAAATAATCAGATCATTACTGATATCTTTATACTGTAATATTTGTATATGTATGTGCAATATTAACAACCATCACCTTAGTGCTAGAATTTACTGCTTGTGTTGAACAGAGAAAGCTTAGTATTTTTTATGGGAGGGTCATTTTTTTTCTTCCTTACAAAAAGTCCGTAATGTGAAAGTAGAAACCAGTAAAACACAAGCACACCTTGTAAATTTATTTGTGAGGCCTAATATTGTAGGATGGTTAAATTATTTCAGTTATGAGAGAAACTGTGCCGTATCCATTTTTTTTTGGCATATGGACTTAGAATTTTGCAGTAAGGTAGCACAGATATGAAAATAATTGCTTTTGGGGTTGTTGTTTTTTGTGTAAATTTACTTGTATTGGGTTTTGTATAATGCTCTGAAAATTCGTTGTTTGCACATGCCCAGTAGGGGTTTGATATAGGTTGGTAGGTTTTTTTAAAGAAGATAATTTTATCTGAATTGAATATGCGATGAGAGATACAAGGCTTGACTACTTGATACTAAGCAAGAATTGTGGTGTAATTGCCTTTCATGAAGTACCAGAACTAAGCAGAAATGCTGGCTTCCAGGCAGAATGAAAGAAGAAATGGAAGGAATCCTTATTAGAGTGAACAGTGGGGGAAGATACAGATGGGCTGAAGTAGTAAAAAACGGAATAGGAACAAGCTGGAGATTAAAGACACAGAGGCATGTGAGGGTAGTTGGGAAGTTAGGGTTTAAGAACAGATTTGGAATGATGAGTCAGCAGGAGGCGGCAGCAAGATGGTGGGTGACATTCTGGGGAACAGAAGAAGAAGGAAGTATGCTGGGAGAAGGCAAGGAAGAGGAAAGCAGACTTCAAATGCCAGGAAATAAATCAGGTGGGCACATGAGTGAGTGTTGTCTGTAGGAGCTTTGCTTCATTTGTTGAAATAGTGGGAAGGTATGTGGTGAATGAGAGAAAGTACAGTAATTCCTCATTTAACACGTGCCCGCTTAACACATTTTTGCGATAGCACGATTTTTTTTTAGGGAACTTTTTTGAATTACATGACCGTCCCCGGAATAACACGATTTCCCCAGCCGGCCCATTGCCAGTGGCTGCGCGGGGCTTCCCCCGCCTCCCTGCAAAGTGGCAAAGGGTTCGCCGCTCACTGAGCAATTCCCCGGCGACTCCCCCCCCGCCGGACGCAGTGCGGGTCCCGGCAGACCCGTCACAGGGGCATACTCCCAACCCAATCCCCCTCCCCTCTCCTCCCCTTCCTTTCCCCAGAGCCAAACACCTCCCCTCCCTGCTGTAACCCAGTCCCCTTTCTTCCCCAACCTTATGTCCTGGTCCCAACAGACACCACCGCTTGAAACGCAACCCCCACCTTTTCCATTATTTTCAATGGAAAAATTGACCCTGCATAACACGTTTTCACTTAACACAATCATTTTCTGAAACATATCTATAGTGTTAAATGAGGAATTACTGTACTGCCTCCTGGTTAAAGCAGTCAAATCCCTACTACAGAATTCCTATGTGGCACGAGGCAAGTCATGTAAACAAAACTTGTCACGGATAGAACTGATTTTGTATCTCCACTTTTGGGTACCTGACTTGGGGGTCATATTTGCAGATGCACTGAGTGATTGCAATTTCAGCTGAAGTCAATGGAAGGTAATCTTAAATATATAAAGCACTTCAGCAATACTAAGGACTTTGAAAGTCAGGTACTATATATCTTGAGTTGTCCACACAAAATGAATGGATTCCTTTGCAGTTTTGGCCTCAATATGTCTGTGCTTCATTCCCCCCATCTCCTAAATTGATATAGCAACATCTCCTCACCTCATCCATGGCTATAGTGAAGATAAATTCATAAATGTTTGCACAGTAGTCAGATACTACAGTTAGAAAAGCCATGGAAAAGCAGAAGAGAAAAGCAGTAATGCTTTATTCAGTTTAGAGTCTAGATGAATTGTGGTAAATATGTACTAAGGCAAAGACATTGAATAATGAAGATATAGAACCATAGACCTAAAAGGACTGCAAGACATCATCTAGTCCAGTTTCCCGTACTCATGATTAGACTAAGATTTGCCTATACCATCCATGGCAGGTGTTTGTCTAACCTGCTGTTAAAAATCTCCAATGATGGAGATTCCATATCCTTCCTAGGAAATGAATTCCAGGCCTTAACCACCCTTGACAGGAAAATTGTCCTAATGTCTCTCCTAAACCACTTTGTTGTAATATGAGCCCTTTTTTTCTCCTCAGAGGATAATGAGAATATTTGTTCTCCCTCCTTCTTGTAAAAATCTTTTACATACTTGAAAATTGTTATTTCTCAGTCTTCTTCTGCAGAGTATACAAACCCATTTTTAATCTTCTCTCGTAAGTCATGTTTTCTAGACCTTTAACCATTTCAGTTGCTCTTCTCTGAACTTTCTCCAACTTGTTCACATCTTTCCTGAAATGTGACACCCCACACTTGACACAATACTCTAGTCCATCTAGGCTGTACTTCCCTAAGTTTGTTTAAGAGAAACTGAAACAAAAAACTATTTAGTACTTTTGTCATTTCCACATTTTATGTTATTGTTCCTTTCGCACCACACCCACACTCACACCCATCCAGGGCCTACTCTGTCCTTATTCTTCCTCTTGCTTCTAATGTGTTCATAGAATGTTTTCTGGTTACTCTTGGTCTCTCACTAGTTTAATTTTGTTTTGTACCTTGGCCCTTCTAATTTTATCCCTACATAATTTTGTTATTTGGTTACATTCATCCTTTGCAATGTGACCTACTTTCCACTTTTTTGAGCTTCGGATCTTTGAAGATCTAGTTAAGGTCTGGTAGTCTCTTGCCATACTTCCCGTCTTTCTTAAACAGTGAGATAGTTTACTCTCGTGCCCTTCATACTTCGAAAATTAATTGAAAAATTGTGAACTCTCTTGAGTTGATTTTCCCTGTGATTTGCTTCTCATGGAATCTTGCCTGATTGTTCTCCCTTTGTTTGCTAAAATCTATTTCTTGAAACTCATTAGGATTATTTTGCTGTTCTCCCTCCTTTCCTTAGAATCATGAATACTTCTGTTTCATTGTCACAATGACTCACCTAAGCTGCCCTTCACTTTCAAATTCTCAATCCGTTCCTCCCTATTTGTCAAAATCAAATCTAGAACAACCTGTCCTCTAGTAATTTCCTCCACCTTTTGAAATAAATATTGTCTCCAATACATTCCAAGAATTTGCTGGATAATCTGTGCCCTTCCCTGGTATTTTCCCAATAGCTGTCTGGCTAGTTGAAGTCCCCATTACTACCAAGTCCTGTGCAGTCACTGATGGCAACTGGTGTCATAGCTGTGCTTATTACTTAGCATTTCAAGTTTGAAGAAAGATGGAACAGCTGCCCATTCAATGAACACTGTAAATAAACAAGCCAAGAAAAATAATGCATGGTAATGTAATTGCACAAGGGGATGAATTAAGATGAAACCTTAACTCTGGCATTTCTTAAAAGTTCAGTTCTTAACTTTGCAAAGACATATTTTTGTATATTCTAGTCACAATTAAAAATCATTTACCAAGAGTTACTAAATAGGACATCGTGGTTATTTTTACTATGTAACAATTGCTGGGCAAAACTCAATTTTAATAGCAACTGACTCTGAATGTGTAATATATTTATGTCTATGTCCTTTGGCAGTGAACTCATACAATTTTCTGCTGAGATGGACTTCATAGCAAAATGACATTTAATGTAGTTCAGAAATCTAATCAAAGTTCTATGTTTGAACAACTTAAACTCATTCAGAAACTTTATTCTGATTGTATTTTAGGATATAATCTTTAGTCATTTTATGTTCTACACTGTAAAATTTATAAGATGCAGACATTTATGTCATGAAGCAGCTATGTAAAGGTTAGGATTACCTGTGGGGAATCTGCCTTCTGGAGGTTTTCATTGCTTTAACTTCAAAAAGTAATATTTTATTGTAATATAAAATCAAACTTCATATTCCCTTGGTTGGGAATGGCATACTGCACACAAAAAAGTTCTTTTAAATTTCACTAGGATGGTGTAGCAGCAACACATGGAAATCCCAAGTTCTGGTGGGTCCTGATCTGTGGTATTTTGACCTGTTCTGCACAGTCTTGATGCTTCTTATTATATAAATGTTCTTGAGTGGTGAGAATTTTTCCATCTCTTTTATTAGGTCTTTCCCTCCCTACAGCACAGTCATTTCAAGTAGGATTTAATGGGACTTCTTGTGTGGGACTAGGAGTGAAATCCTGACTATATTAAAGTTAATTGGAGCTTTGTCATTGACTTCACTATGGCCAGAATTTCAACCGAGGGGACAAAAGCAATAAGGAGACAAAACATAGTACTATTCTAAAATATACATACATAGATCTAGATATATAACATAAACATTTGTTTGAATATATATTATATTATATTATATTATATTATATTATATTATATTCAAATGTCTGGCTAATATAATTTTGTAGTAGGCACACATATACTGTATTTTTTTGTAACTTCATTTTGTATTATAATAAAATAACTTTAACCTAAACTGTCAGGGGAAGTGCACTGCAAATTACTGATATATTTTTTGGAAGTAGTATTTATAAGTGGAGGTACAATGTGATAAGCCTGCTGTAGCCAAGTATGCCACAAATGGACAATAGAGAATCACTAACATATGGAGAGGTAATAAAGATGGACTCTTGGAATCTCAGTGATAAGTCCCCTAGTCCTTTGCTTCATGAAGTCATTGAATAGGAGCTAAGAAGTGACATGGTCCTTCTCAGCTGAGTATGGCCTGCCAACACACTATCCCACCTCCTAATTTCCTAGTGAACCTGTTCAATGGCTTAACTCACCACGGACTCAAATCAAAGAAGCAGCAGAATATGATTAGCAATAAGAATGGGCTGTGTGGATGGCTTGGGATTATTATTTCTGTTTCTTTGTTTGCTCTTGTGCTTTGTTTTAGTTTTGTTAAAACAGAAGAAACTGGAACTTCTGAATATTATCTGCTGATACAATCAATTTTTTTTTTCATGTACTTGCTCTTCTCTGGTCCCTTCTTTTTTCATCTCTGACAATTTTATTCCCTGCCATCTGTATTTTTTTCTTTACCTCCAACTGCAGTGAATGCTGCCTAAAGAGAAGATGGGAAGTGGTGAATGATTTCTGAGTGTTACGTCAGAGTAATAGAAGTCAGATTCAGACCCTATAGGGTATTCACATGTAAGTGAAAATCATCTGATTTTCTATTGCTTTAGAAGGTTGTTATATACATTGGGTTGATCAATTTAATTTTTAGTTTTTGTCTATTAGTCCTTAAAGTTAGCAAACTGTCTGATAGTTCTTAGCAGAAACACATTCCTTAAACTTTTTGGTGCTCATCTCTATAACTCCTTAACTTGTAAGGTGCTACCCATAGCAGTTTTCAGTTGCCCTTTGTTAAAAATCCATCCATAGAGGTTTTTAAGTCCCAGTTTGACAAAGCCCTAGCTAAGTTGCGATTGGTCCTGCTTTGGGTAGGGAGCTGGACTCGATGACCTCCTGAGGTCTCTTCCAGCCCTAGGATTCTATGATTCTATGAAAAATCTGCTCCTAGAATGAAGGGAGAAATATAGTGATTTCTGCTGCATAAAAAAAAGCCTCCTCCTGAGTTTACTTGATTTTACACATGCATTTTCTGAAAATACACTAACTGTAAGGTCTAAGGTTTTAAACTGCAACTCATTGTAATCTTTGTCAAACCTTGCAACTTGCTGTAATCTTTGTAACTCTCAGAAATTTACTGTAAGCTGCAACTTTGTAATCTTTGTAACTCTCAGCCACCTTGCTTGTAACTTGTTCTAAACTGCATTCTCCCTTGAGTGAATGGAGAGAGAATGTGAGTGTGTTTTTGAAGTTGCAGTACAAGGCTGGAGCACATGGTGACGAATCATCACAGACTTCTGCTTTGCTGGATAAAGGGAAGTCTGGGCTTGCTTCTTGATGAGGAGCTGAATGAGTCATAGGAGCCATTCAGACACTATATAAGGACAGGGAGCACATGTGAGACTCTCTCTCTCTCTTTCTTCCCCTGCTCCTGAGAAACTCCTCTCTACAGCCAGTCTCTCCTCTTGACCAGCTTCCCCAGCCATGATGAGCAGATGGACCCTCCAGTATCTACATGCCTTGGTTCTTTCTGCAACCCATATTCCTGTGTAAGTGTGTGAGTGCCTGAGGGCAGGAATAAATGTGTATGAATGAGTGAATGAATGGAGGTGTGTGTGTGCTTGTTTGTGTGTGTGTGTGTGAGAGAGAGAGAGAGAGAGAGAGAGAGAGCTCTGTATCTTCTTTAGTTTAAACCTTCAGTGGCAGCTCTATCTTCTTTGGTTTAACCTTGTTGTGCAAATAGTGGTGTATTAATTCCTCAAACAATAAACCCATGCTAGTGTAACCCTGGGTGGTCTCCAGTGAGAATATTTTTGGGGTAACAATTTCTATTACTTTGATCCTACTTCTGTATTTCACCATATCCTTTCTTAAAGAAATGGTTTCTCCTTACATTTATAAGTAAGTTCAGTAGTCCTTGTAACCTTTGGCATAGATATATGACCTACCAGTTATCCTTTTAGAGTAGACTTTGGGGAAGTAAATGTCTTCACTAAAATTCAGGAACATACCAGTAACCACAAGGTACTCCGCAAAAACATGGGAATAATGGTGGGCCAAAGATGTCAAGAATGAGCATTAATATGTATGGCATTAATATGTATGGATATGCTATTAATGCATTTTAATATGTGAACCTACAGAGTAAGGGTAACCTAAGGCTTATGCGGGTGAGAAAATGGACCTGGAAGACTGGGGACAGACATTAATATTGTTCCATGTATCTCAGATGGATCACGTTGGGAAATATTCATGATATTATACTATGTCTTGTGAGACCTAAACTATTAAATATTAACTGAAGATAAAGTAGATACTTCATCCCTAGACACAGCTCATCTTAGCCTCTCTGAGCTGCTTAGTCCTATATATTTCCTTTCCTTTTCCTTTCAATTTTACTGCTATTTAATTATTCAGAAAGTGGGGTAAGGAGGTAGCTTTCACAGCCCCTGTTTAAATCAGTCATTATGTCCCCCCACATGAATCCTCTTGTATCACTAAGCCCAAGCCAAAGTTCATCCTGAATTAGTCTACAAATATTGACCTTGCAGATTCATGGAATTGCGTATTTGAAAGCAAAGCTTCAGTACCAAACCAGCTGACTTGTTAACTTGAAGAAAATGTCAGAACTACCATTTGTTGAATTATGTTTAATATTATGAGCTTCTCAAATCAGTACTGAAATGAGAAGGAAGATGTGCTATGGCAAAAACATGCATCATCATTCCCTATGTGAAGGAGTCCTTCAAGTCCCCTGCGTGTTCAGTATACCATGCCCCAACATCACCAATTTACCGACAAAATGTCTTAACTTAAAAAAAGCATTCTTAATATTGGGGAAGGGCATAAGTAGAAAATATATTGACTATTTGTAATGAGGTTTACACACCCTATATTCAGAGTAGCCAGGGAAAGGAGATTCTTCCTTGCTTACCAGTGATCAGACCTCCCTCTCACACTGTGATGCTCTGACAAGCTGCAGTGCTCTCCCAGCCCTGCACTTACACAGCCATTCACAGGCAGAGACAGACCAGCTGAGTCACATGAAGGCTTCTCCTAGCCACTTATGAACTAAGTATAGAGAGGCTCCGGCCAGTTCTCTGAGTTCTTGAGCTTAGGGTCCCAGAGCTGTATCATCTCACCCTGAAGAAAAGCCTGACCAGTGTAAGTTTATTACACAGTTGGCTACTTCTGCAAAGGAAAATGAATGTGCATCACTGTCCAGCTGCCCCATTGTTGCACCTGAAAGGATGGTTGTGGGTGTTTCCAATTTCACAACATATTTCAGTAACACACACATAGCAAAACTTCATAACTTTACATACAATAATGGAACATATAATCCAGCAGAATATTAACGTTCAACAGATACAGAATTTAGAATGATGCCTAACAAGGCATACTTTGTACAAAATATATCATGGTAAATCTGGGGGAGCCAGGGTGTTGCTTTGGGGTATAGCGTGTTACACTCATCGCAATAGATCTTTCACAGAAGGAAACACGTAAGACTCTGAGTGGTAGTGAAGGGCAGTTTCTTAACATATGATAGTCAATATTAATGATCCCAGAATAGAATTAGAGGGAGGCAGACAGAATTACTTTCTGGTTTTGTAAAAACAACATAGATTCTTATGTCAGAAGAGAATCCCAGGTCGAGGTTGTTGCAGTTTTGTTTTGTTTGATTGTTGTTGCTAGGACCATCATCTAAAGTTGCAACTGTTGACAGTGATTATCAGTATTATTTAATCATGTGCTATAGGGAAGGGAAGGAATGTTCTGCTATGGAACAATTGATTTAACTTTAGAACAGCCTTTTCAGTTTCTGTTGGCCATGTTTTATTCCTGTGATTAACACTGTACATAGATTGCCATGCAGTATTATGTGCTGAAATTTGTAAAAATTACATTTTAAACTGTAGACACCCCAAGTTTTCTGCTGAATGTAGATCTCAGAGGATATTTATTTCCTATTAGTGTCAGAAGGGGTATTCTTCTTAAACATATATTTTTTTCCAGTATTTAGTGTGGATTTATTCCTGTTACATTAAACCATCTGCTTAAACATGAAAGCTGGATGATGTAACTGAAAATCTAGAAACATAAGCTCATCTCCTCATACTGACAGTTTGTAAACAGGATAGCTCTTGGGACTTTTTCCCACAGATATATTCTGACTGTTTTTAACTTTCATAAAATTATTCTCAGGAGAATTCAAGAAGCAAGGAGCCACTTCGCAAAATGTGCATTTAAATTAATATTTGGTAAATAGGATTTGTAACACTCAGCAAAAATAAACATGACATCTGAATTTTTGTCTCGGATCATTTTGCAATTAGATGTATTACCAAAATAAATTACTAGTTTCAGCAGCATAATCTTTAGAGTTTCTGAAGGCATGCATGTGCCACTATTGTCTAATGGATATACTTAGATTGTAAACTCTGTTGAGCAGGGACCATTTTCTGGTTCTGTGTTTCTACATTTAGTACAGTGGGGTCTGTGACTGGGGTTCCTCAGCAATCATAATGAAAATAATAGTTAATAATATATAACCCCGATTAGTCCCATTATATTTGGTTTTCATTCATGTATTTATTTTCTTTGAAGCAGAAAGTGCAAGTCACAGAATTGTAACACACTCCAAGGAAATAATAATAAATATACATTCAGATCAGGTAGAGGAGAGTTAAAAAGTTATCATAATAATTTAGAAGCCTCAGGGTAGCCGAGTTAGTCTGTACAGGATAAACATTAAAAACAGCAAATAGTCTGGTAGCACTTTAAAGACTAACAAAACATGCAGATGGTATCATGAGCTTTTGTCTGAAGAAGTGGGCTGTGCCCACGAAAGCCCATGATACCATAATAATTTAGGCAGTCCTCAAAAGAAACACATCTTCTCTTTGGCAAAATGAGCTTAGCTTCAAATTCAGCTAAACTATTGTGGTCTGCGTTGTGATATAGTTTGTTTGACTACGATGAACAAAGCAGATGAGACGTTCAATATGGGTTTAAAGAGGTTGCCACTTTGTCTGGGACTACCCCACAGAAAACATGTACAGTGCAGGGAACCCTCCCTTGTTTTCTCCCATAATTAACCAGCAGGGATTAGGGGAGTGCCTTTTTAAGCTCCCCCAGCTCCTTTTTCCATGTCCCTTCAGCAAATCCATTGCTGTGACTTTACAATCCTCCATCAAAGGGGGGAGGAGGGCTTGACACCCTCCACCCTCTATCCAGATCTCTCCCATTGCTGGGACCTTATCAAACCAGCCCCCTTATAGGTGAGGTAAGGTGAACTATAATGGGGAGTTGGTTCTATGTCGTATCAAACATAGAAGTCCCCAGATATCCCCAGCTCACTCAATTACTAAGTACCTCTCCATTAAAACCTTTCCCCAAGCCATTTATCCATTATTGTATGTCATCTTTTATGGAGTACCTGCACTGGACACGTGCTATACTCTTAAATAATGAGTTATGACATATGACCTACCACCTGTCGTGTTCTGCACAAACAGGTCCCATTTGAACCTGATACGAGGAAGGTGAAAAAAAAAAAACATTGCACATGGGCCATCCTTTTTTGGTCTCCCTCAGCCAGGCAGCTAGCATTATGCCTACAGCTGGTATAGCTAATGATTTGGTATAGTTACTACCAGAATAGGGAGAAAGTATGGGTACTGCCGATCCTGCTCCATGAATATGTGGGGAGGATCACGGTACAGGCTGACCTTTTAAAACCCCTCTTTTCTGGGTGATGAGTCAGCCACCGTGCTCTTCTTTTTTTCCTGCAGTTTTACATCTCCCCCCTCCCTACAAACACCTTCCCTCCAAGCCATCAAGTATCACTCTCTTCCAGCCAGCCTGACAAACAACCCCCTAGTTTAAGATGCAGGATGGTGACTTTTACAAATAAATATGAGCCTATATGGATATCCCAGGTATTTGGACATTATAAAAGGGACTTCTGAAAAGAGGTACACATGTGAAGCCTTGTTCTAGACTAAATAGATTCCTATTTCTCTTATCCATTGATATCACCCAATATAAATCTGCTATAATTCAAATAGCACCTCCACATAGACAATATTTTTCCATTCAGTTTGTGCTCATTGGATTTTTCCTTTCTGTCGAGCCCACTTTGCATTGTTTTGTATCTCATTTTACCAATTTAATGTCTTGTATAAAGACTCCACTGTAGTTTTATTCATCAACCAAAAGAAATTGGCAGCTCCCGTTCAATGTCATCTGTGAATTTGATGAGTGTGCTTTACATTCTATCCTACAAATGTTTAACTGTAACACTAAATATTCGCTACAAATCCCTATAGCATCTCACTCAATTCCTCCTCCCTACCTGATACTGAAACACTAACAAATTGATAGTGATTTCTGACAAATACAGATTACCATCTAATCACTTTATTTTCCTCTTGTTGCTTACAAAATGATTATTTTATTATAGTAACAATTTGCCTCTTGTTGAAATTATACTTGGTGCTCTGTATTTCCCTTTCCAAAAATACCTGTGATGTCTTCTGTATTAAAATTCACAGACTAACTAAATTCCACATATTGGAATTTATTTAACCAATAATGGCTAGGTTTAATTTAAGGAAAGGTTTCTAATGTATGATACAAATTAAAACATTCATTTAAACATTTTTAGAAGCTAGCTCTTTTTCCAGTCTGCTCTCAAACTGCTCTTCTGCAACACTTTTGCAGATTCAAAATACATGAACGCTAGAACATAGTTGCAAAAATGTATTTCTATCTGTCACCAGGCTCTGATAGTTAATGAGAGCATGACAACCAATTGTATACTAATTTAACCATATTCAATAAATTTAGTGATAATTATCAACTTGGTTGCTGGATTAACACCATATCTAGAAGTGTTAATTAATCCTTTAGAATAATTAGAATAATCCATTAGAATAATCGTTTGCCTATCCTTTTCAAATTCTCATATGATTGTCTTTGATTCTTACTCTTCTGTGAATTTCTTTAGTACACTGTTAGTATGAATTTCATTAGGCTGTGCTAATGTGAAGTCATTCATATTGACCATTTATTTCTAATATGTTACTTTCATATTCTCTCTTGACTTTCTCTTTCCTCTTACTATTATTTCATTAAACATCTTGTTCTATTCTATTACTTATGGATTGAATCATAAGATAGCAACTATATATTTCAGATTTTCCTTTTTTTATTTTAAAGGAATAAAATGATCCTTTTGCTACTTAGCCACTTTAAATCTTTTTTCTTTATTTCTTGTCCTCCTTTATAACTTTCCTAATAGTATTTCCATTTGTGTCTTTACTGTTCTGATTTTGCTCCCTATATGGCTTCAGTATCCCCAAATATTTCAGTCTTTTTTGTTCTTTGTCTGTTTGTGATTCTCTCCATTTTCCTTGAAAATGGTCTGTTTCCCCTCAAACATGTATTTTTTATTATTTCCATAAATATTTGGTCCTTTAGATGCTTGTCCCTATTTTGAACCTTTTCCTCTAAGTTAATTTCTTTATCCATGAAAATGTGCTTGATTTTTTTAATTAAGAGCCATTTAGGTAACTCTACTAATACAGAGCCAAATTCCACAGTTTTTAATGAATATGTCCATAACTCAAATTTTCATGCCAGTTTTGCCTGAATAAAGACAATACGAATATCTCTGTATTAAAATTCACAGAGCTATAATATTAAGGGATAATTATTTTAAAACCTATTATTTGGACTGCTTTTGTATAAAATTCTTTATCTGAACAATTAAGTTTCATTATATTGGTTACTAGGTATCTCTAGGAATCATGCAGATTCTTTAATGACAGCAGTCTGTTAGAGTATATATCGTTATCAACATACTTGAACAAATGCTCGAAAAAGAGAGGAACCCATCGCCTGTGGGGAATAAGTAGGCTGAATCATTATTATTTGTGTTTCTGAGTATCCATTAGCTTTTTGTTCTAATCTTTATAGATATATATACATATACACACATGCATACATATCATATTTGACCTATAAACCTATTGGATGCATGGGAAACTTTATTCAGATAACTGAAAGAATTTTCCTCCCCGCTGCCCAGATAATGTTAATAAATAGTGCTTGCTGTAGGAGATTGCAGTTTGGGCATGGAAACTCTCATCTCTCTATTATTACTACAGTACTATGTTCAAGTATTTCTAGGAACTAGTATCGCTTTCTGCCTACACACTCAGTACGCTTCAGAGAACATCAGAACAGGGTTGGGAAAGTGATCACATAGTGGGCACAAGTCAAGAGGTGAACATTTAATTTTTAATGGTTGCAGATAAAATAGAAATTGTAAGTATTTTTTTCATACTGGCTTTCGAAACCACATCTGCTAGAAACAAAGATGCACTCTTGCAAATGTCCTAAATTAGTGAACTTTCTAGTTCTGTTGCTGCTGTTCATCGAGTTTAGTAGTCACCAACCAGTAGATTGGGATCTACTGGTACATATTGGAGCCTCTGACAGGTGATCCTGACTGGTTTGGCCAAGATGCTATCAAGCAAAGCATTTCATCTGCCCCTTCTCCCACTGCTGCTCATATCCTGCCCTTTGCCTTGGAGCTGCCTCTCCCCCTGGGTAGCCTCCTGCTTTAAGTGCAGGACAGGGAAGGGAGAAGTAGGGTGCTGATGTCAAGGTGCCCCTCCCACTCTGTATCTTTTCTCCACAAAGCAGAGAGGGGGCACAACAGAATTTAGGATGGAATTCGCTAATTGCTTTAGGGAATGGTCCAGGACCAGGGCTGGGGTGAGCCTGCCTTATCTCCACTGCACCACCAACCAGGAGGAGGTACCTGAGGTAAGCAGTGCCCAGCTGGAGCCCACATCCCAAACTCCTACCCCAGTCATGAACCCCCTCCTGCACTCAAGCCCCTAGCACCTCTGCATCCAAATGCCATCCCAGAGCCTGCACCTAGAAGCCCCTCCTACATCCCAACTGCCTGCCCCAAGAGCAGCTCAGAGCCTCTTTCACATTCCAGATCCCTTAATCCAAGACCAGAGCCAGCACTCCAACCCTCTGCCCCAGCCTGTTGAAAGTGAGTGAGGATGGGTGAGAAAGGGAGGGGTGGGACCTCAGAGGAGGGGCGGGAAGGAGGCCGGGCAAGGGTATTTATATTTGAGGTAGATCTTGGATTGCACTTACATTCAAAAAGTGATCTCATGCTTAAAAAGGTTGGAGACCACTGATCTAGTTCAACACATAGCTAGAGGGAGGAAAAGACTCCTCCTAAGGCCACAAATCCCTCTGGGAAGCTTTAAAATTAATCCCCAGGGTTAAGGTATGCCTGGCAAACTTCAGATTTATGGTAAATGAAACTGCAGGAAAGAAATTACACTGTTTTTTTTTTTCTTCTGATCAAGTAAATGTTCAGTTTCCATCTATAATTCTTTTTCATTTTGTGAGAATGGGGCAAATAGTCTCCAGTCTGATCACAAAGGACTCCAAAAAGAACTACCTCTTGGAGTAATAGAATATCTGGCCTTTTTAAAAAGCTTTTTTACTAAAATAACTTAAAAGGTTCACAGGTCCAGTCCCCTGCATTCATGGCAGGACCGAGAATCATCTAGTCCATCCTTGATATGTGTTTGTCTAACCTGATCTTAAAAATCTCCAATGATGAAGATTCCACAGCCACCGTAGGCAATTTATTCCAGTGCTTAACAACCCTGACAGGAATTTTTTTGCTTGTTTCCAATCATTTCTTTTTTCTGTTTTGTTTTTCCCTAGTGTTTTTTGTCTAATTTGTTTCCAAATGTGTCATACCTCCCACCATTTCCATAGAGTGGTTGTTCCACAAGCTCATTGATCTTACAATTAGAAAGTTATTCTTGATATTGATCCTAAATGTTCCATTTATTAATTTCATACTGTTATTTCCATTTATGCTTCATCTGCTAATTAATTCCTCTCCAGTCTTGGTTTCTACTACCTCTTTCAAATTCTTGGAGACTTCTACCTTTCTTTTTAGTTCTCACTTAGGGAAGCTATTATATGTAGCTCATGTGAATCTTAGCTTGTAAGTTTGTCAATAATTTTCTGGCAAGGTGCCCAGAACAGAACACACTCTTCCAGATGCAGCTCTAAAAAGCAACATTTGAGCATTCTGACATTGCCTCGGTGTATGGTACTACCTTATATATAACCCAGCATTGCACTATTTTTTCCTGTGAATTCACACTGAAAACACATACACATTTGCTTTTAAGTATCACCTATCAATAACTGTGGGTTTGTCTATACAGTGAAGTAATGTGCACTAGAATGATATAACTTCTAAAGAGCATATATATACTGTGTACTGTCTATTCTGTATAGATTTTGCTGGTGGACACTAAAATAGTGATGATCAGGGAAACTCTGCAAGCTGCCCTCCCCCACTCCCAGGGCCAGTGTTGCATCTCTCATTGGTTAGTAATGGAGCCAAATGGGAGCTGCAGTGGGTGGCTCCTCGAAGCATGGGCAATGTCAAAAGCCCCATGGCTCTTCTGCCTAGGAGCTGGGTATGCAGGTTGCTTCTGAGCCAGAAGAGGTAGCGTGTCTGCCTTACCACAGACCAGGCACTACTTGAATTAAGTGCCATTTGGCTGGATCCTGTGCCTTGAATCCCCTCCTGAACCCCAACCCTCTGACCTAGCCCTGAGGCTCTTCCCAATGCCAGCATCCTGCATCCCAACCCCCTTGAAACTCTCCTAGAGCTATCACCCCACATTCCAACTCCTTCCCCTACCACAAGTCACCTCCTAGGATCTGCATCTCAAAATCCTCATCCCTGGACCCAGCCTGGAGCCCTCATACCCCATTGTACCTTACATCCCTGCCTCACCATATGAGCATAAGTGAGGGTGGGGCAGAGTGAGTGATGATGGGAGCGGGATTGGAGTAAGTGGGGGGTGCCTCAGACAAGGAGCAGTGCAGGGACAGAACCTACAGGAAGGGATGGGGTAAGAATGTTTGGTTTTGAACAATTAGAAAATTGGCAACCCTACATAAAAGTCAATGATAGAGACAAGAAACTAAAAGGTAAGAATGTAACTTAAATCTTAAACCTTATTACACTAAACAATATTTGGATCAAGTAATTTTTATCACCCCACGGGTTGTTGCAGATAGATTACAGGTCTCAAAATACAGGCTTCCTTTCTGAGCCTGCTTTCCTTGAACTCTCCTCAGTTCAAGTCTTTGTCTTTCCAGAGTTCTAGTTGCAATCAGCACAGTTGGGGGAAGAAAAAGGCAATTGTATAATGCTACTCAATGTGTCTGATTTTATACATTCTGTCTAAGTGCCTAGAAAATATAAGCCCAGACATGCTCTGCTAAGCCTTGCTGAGTTATAGAGTTGAATAACACTTGAGCAACTCTTACAGAATTGTAAGCCCCTTGTTTATAACACCCCCTGTAATTAATGGTTGTTTAATGCCTGCCTGGGTGTTAGTAACCTCCTTTGTTGCCGTGGGGTAATGCTCAAACTTGTAGCATATTTCAATAACAACCATACAGCAAAATCTCATAATTTCATACGAACTATCAATATGCATATTTTGACAGCACAATGGATTTCAGAAGATGATATCTGACTAGGCAAGCTTTGCATGAACTATCCAATCATATATGATTGGTGAATATATGTAGTCGGCAAGAGTAAGTCTCAGGTCCGACACTGGGCTCTCAAGGTACAAAAGACGCCACACAGGTATCTGTCAAACACAAATAGTTTATTTCCTGACAGCTAACAGCTGTGCCCCATAAATGGAAGAACAATATAACAAAGAAGCGGCATATCTTACGTCCCTTCCTGCAAGCCTGGAACCCCGGGTAGGCTGCGGACGAAGTGGGAGGTTGTCTCAGCTTCTGAGGTGCCGGTACCCAAAGCCCATTGGTGAGGTTCAATTTGCTAGGCTCTGAGGCAGCCTTAAATACAGTTTTCCTGCTTTGTTTGGCAGCTTGGACATTTCCAGGGGTTACTCATTACATGCTGATGTAGGTCTTAGCTGTTAGTTATCGATCTGGTTCTGATCTAGTTCTACTTGTTCTTTGGCCCTGTTTACGTGATCAGTACGTTAGGGTAAACAGAATTGTTTATGCGTTCTTGCCCTTCACCCTTATCTAATACTTGTTCTTGCTATACTGGCAACAATGCTTATCTTAAATGGCGTATGTTCCCAAAGACTTGCTTCTGGCTCATCAGTAGTAGGGAGGGGGGGGAAGGATGCAGGCCTCTCCATCCCTAAACTTGCTCGTACAAAGTTCTTCCGCAATTGACTCCTACAATATAGATGTTACAGAGTGCTACTTTGAGGTGCAGTGTGTGACAGAGCATTTACAAGTAACATCATGCCCTGGTTAAATTTCAGTACCCTGCTCCAAGAAAGCAGCGGAACTTCTCAATGACTCAGTTGTAAGAAAATGTACATGTTCGAAAATAATGTATTTCCTCTATTCTCTTCTTGGAAACAAGTGAACTTTTTTTGCTGAATCTTAAAAAAAATTTGTTTCGGAGTTAAATACCTTGCAAAGAAAATTACAGCCCACATGGTTAAATTTTGGCAGTGTTAAAAATAACTGAAAACTTCATAAAAAGTTAGACAACCATAACCATAGACATTTCTGGCATGTGTCATATCTGTTAGTTTAGTTTAAAAATTAAAATTGTACAAAGGAATAATTTAACAGTAGCTTTTGATGTGGAATAACAATATTTAGCTTTTATATAGCACTTTGTTTTTTAAAAGCACCATATAAACATTACTAGGAATTATGTAAGAAAAGGTAAATCTTTCCTATCTGTGCTCCTGTTACTGTATTCCCTTCTCATAGAAGTGAGTGAGGAATCCTTCACTAAAGGAAAATAGCTTAAGATAACTGCAGTCACAGATTGTTGTACTCCTGTAGAGGGAGTTGAGAATACTAACTGATCTCTCAGTGTGGATTCTTAATGTAAGAAAGAAGAGGGTCAAAAATGAAAGATGATAGAATGGGGGCAAGCTGACAAGTACAGAAGCCTCCTACCAGTATCTTTCTTTAATATTAACTAGAGGCTTTTGCAATACAGAATATTTGAAGCTCTATGCATGGCTCTCTGAGACTAAAGGTAATGTGAATTTCCATCTCCTTTGATAGCACAGAGCAGTTTATCTTGAAGATAATATAACTTATCTGTCTTCTGAAACCCATGATGGTCTCAAGTTCTATATAATTTTATATGGGTTGTGGTGGTTTGATTTTTGGTCACCAGCCTAACCTGGTCATATGACAGAAGAGCAGGGAAAGGCAGCATAGTCAGCTTCCTGTCTGACTTCCTTGAGAGAGACACGACGGAAGGGTCAGTATTTTTGCTCCTTATTTTTTAGTTATGAGCAACTAACAATAATTCTTTGTAAGCTTTCTATCTTCTGATCAAGGATTTTTTTTCACGTGCACACAGGGAACAAATGAGACTCGATGAAATGCAACAACAAAAGCATAAGCTTTTTAAAAGTTAAGTACAATAATGTCCATTCAGAGGATAGTCTACTATAGTATAGTATAGACTATTGCATAGTATGAATACACTTGTCAGAATATACATTGCAGAAGTAGGAAGTGTAACCTGTAACTACGTGGAAATAGAAATCATTAATAGGATGCTTCCCAACCTGCATTCAATTTTATTTTATTGAGCTAGTCTCAATATATAAAAAGCCAAGTCACCAGATGATGTAAAAGATCCATTGCAGTCAATAGAACCACATTGTTATTGAAGTCATGCTGATTAGTGCCTGGGAAGGGGGTTCTATCCTAAAGTATTTAGAATACATTTTCAATGGGAACTATTACATTACGGAAATATGTGCTCCTGTTTTAATGTGAAGAAAACTTTTAGAAATGTTCACACATGAAAAGGTTGAGATTCTTTTAATAATAGTGCAGAATTCAGAAGCTTATCTAAATTATTCAAGCATGATTTCAGTCACACATAAAATTCCAGCCAAATCAACAAAGTAGTGCTGGAAATTTTATGAAGATAAGTTCTTCCATAATTTCTTGATAACCTCTGCTTCTGGTAAAATCAAAATACTAGAACAGTTGGGAGTTTGTGGTCAAAACTGTTGTTTCAATCAGAAAATGCTCATTTGTTGAGACATAACCACAAAAGTTTTAGTATTCACATTCACATGGGCTTGGAAGAGAGGAATACCCATTCCCAATCATAGGACCAGGTTCAAACCCCTACTATGCCTGATGTGAGAAACCCAGGTTTGTCTCATCCCAGATGGATGCCTTGACTATTCTTGCATGAGCATCTCTCTTGTTTTTTCATGAAAATTTTTTAAAATCTTGTGTTTGTTCTGATGCAGAATGGGAAAAAAAAGTCAAAACCATGAAATGGTTTGGAAAAGAAAATTCTTGTTTTCTGGCCAGCTCTACAAAGTACACCTTCTTGCAGTACATTGGTACTTCCACATGGGAACAGAAGAAGACATTTTTAGCATGTGAACACTTATCTTTCCAAATCTCAAGAAAGGATTGGATTGAATTTTGGCACAGAGATTCCGTTTGGTTCTTTTTACCTATACTAGTAGACTTGAGGTTAGGCACATAGTTCCCAGCCTTTTGCTTTGATTTTTTCTAACCTTTCCTTTAAAAATTTGATCAGACCTTAATGTGAAAAACCAAAAAGCACTCTGGGCTCTCTATTTTCAAATTTTAATAACAAGTCAGTTTTGCCCAATGTGTAAAAAAACTACAACCGTTTTTTCCCCTAAAATAAATTGTGTGATTTCTGAAAGAAAAAAATGCCATGATTTTTGAATGGGGGGTGAAAAGTAAAAGACTCCTGTAAGGTGTATAAGCATGAACATGTGTAAATTATAGTTCTCTTTCCCTTCTAATGGCATGAAGCAATAAGATTGCCATCAACCACTTTTATGCATCTTCTAAATTTTAGCTTGTTCTCAAAAATAAAGACAATAAGGATCAGTTGGCTCACACCAGCAAATGGGAAATCTAATATTAAAATGTAAATGAAGCTAAAGTTAAAATACATAATTCCCAGGAAAGGGAAGCTCCGAGGTTTGATAAGGAATTTTCCAACTAATGACTTCCACAGTTTGCCTATGGATAAAACTTCATATCACAGTTCTGGGCAACTCCACCTATATTTTCTCTCAGTGGTCCTTCTAAGGCACCCATTCCCAAGCTTTCAGCTCCCCAGCTGTTACCTTTCTTGATGGAGACCAATGTTCCCTCTATTTTTTCCATCCATGTGCAGAATGAATTTTTATATGTGCTGAAGCATTTGTAGATGTGCACCACCAATAGATATATGTGCTGTCAGCTTAGCTGTGGTCATTCTGCTAATCAATTGAGTAGCATTTGAATCTCTCTTGAATGGCTGCTCAAGCACACACCCTCCATGGAACACTGGTGGAGACACACTTCTTTCTCTCTCTCTCTCTCTCTCTCTCTCTCTCTCCCTCCCTGTCCCTTCTGACCTGGGTAATTCCAGACTGCACAGCTCTCTGCCTTTATTGTCTTTATCCTCATCAGAGACAGGCTGCCTAAGTATACTTGCTTGTTTTCTCTTCGGGGACAGTTTACAAGTATAATTACTATGCCTGTTCTAAGATACCACATAGTTTTTTCTTGTACACCTTATTTGTTAAGATACAAATACTAAACAGAAAGCCTTTTATGAATAGTATAATACCCTATGCTCATTCCAGTAAATTTATCAGAAATCATACCATCTCTACCATGGATTTTGGCAAGAAAGTTCATTCAAACAACTTCCCCTCCCCCATCTCCAACCCAAAAGGTGTTTCTTGTGATTAGAAGTTCTTTACAGTTTCAGCTAAGAACACACACACTCGTATGTTTAATCCAGCCTCTTTACAGTTCATGGGTTTTTGATCTAGAGTTGCTGAGAGCAGATAATTAGACAATGGGCTTTCCTACCCAAAACTTAGCTTTAAGAGGGTGTTATTTGCATAATTTCTCAAGAAATCCCTTAAACAGATATTGTTCCAAAAAGGCCCTTGAAGTTCCTGTTATCTCCCAGAGATTACATTAATCAGTCACCTAGAGAGAGTACATACATACATTTATACAATAACATACATACACTTGCAATTTTAATATAATGGATTCCAAAGATGTTAAACTCAGTTCAATAAAATACATTCAGGATATTGTCATTCTGTCACAAATCCATCTTTCTTCATCTAAGAAGAACGGGTAGGTGACAAACAAGAGTTACTTCCACCTTTCCTGTGCAGCAGACCCTATTATTTCCTATATATTAATTAAGAATCAGGAGAGGAAAAACAAAACATAGGTTTAACTAGTTAGGAATAACTTGTTGTTAACCCCAAAACCTGAAATTTTGAGGTCAAACTTCATTATAAACTTCATCTCAACAGGAAAATTTGTATGTGTATGTTTGTTTGCCTGAACATGTCTATCTCTTTCCTTGTGGATAATCTGTTTTGCTCCTCCAGTGTAATGTCTCATATAGTAACTCTTGAGGGATGCGAAGTGAAAGATATTAGTCAAAAGAATGTATTGTGTCCATTGGTTTAGAAGTACTATAAGGGATATTGTATGTTTTCTTTCATTGTGACTGTTACATTAGGGAAGTGATAGTCATTGTGTAACTGTCACATTCTGGTGCAAAGTCCAGGCTAATGAAGGGACATAAGAATGGCCATGCTGGGTCAAACCAAAGGTCCAGCAAGCCCAGTATCCTGTCTTTTGACAGTGGCCGATACGAGATGCCCCAGAGGAGTGAACTGAACAGGGAATCTTCAAGCAATCCTGCTCCCATCACCCTGACAGAGGCTAGGGGCACTATTCCTACCCATCCTCGCTAATAGTCATTGATGGACCTTATCTCCATGAATTTATCCAGTTCTTTCTTAAACCCTGTTAAAGTCCTGATCTTCACAACATCCTCTGGCAAGGAGTTCCACAGGCTGACCATGTGCTATGTGAAGAAAAACTTTCTTTCATTTGTTTTAAACCTGCTAAATATTAATTTCATTTGGTGGCCCCTATTTTTTATGTTAATGGAACAAGTAAATAACTTTTCCTTGTTCACTTTTTCCATACCAGTCATGATTTTATAGACCTCTATCATAACTTCCCTTAGTCTTCTCTTTTCTAAGATGAAAAGTCCCAGTCTTTTTAATCTCTCTTCATATGGGACCTGTTCCAAACCCCTACTAATTTTTGTTGACATTTTCTGAACCTTTTCCAAAGCTAATATATCTTTTTTTAGATGAGGTGACCACACCTGTGAGCAGTATTCAAGATGTGGGCGTACCATGGTTTTATATAGAGGCAATAAGATATTTTCTGTCTTATTCTCTATCCCTTTTTTAAAGATTCCTAACATTCTGTTTGTATTTTTGACTTCCAGTGCACATTGAGTAGATGTTTTCAGAGAACTATCCACATTTGACTCCAAAATCTCTCTCTTGAGTAGTTATAGCTAAATTAGTCCCCATCTTATTGTACATATAGTTGGCATTATTTTACATTTATGAACATTAAATTTAATTTGCCATTTTGTTGCCCAATCACTTAGTATTGTGAAATCTATGTGAAACTCTTCACAGTCTGCTTTGGTCTTAACTACCTTGAGCAGTGTAGTGTCCTCTGCAGATGTTGCCACCTCACTGTTTACCCTTTTCACAAGATCATTTATAAATAGGTTGAATAGGATTGGTCCCAGTAAGGAATCTTGGGGGACACCACTAGTTACCTCTCTCCACTGCCTGCCCTATCACCCTAAATGTTGTAGCTACCTTGTTTGGATGCTTCTAGCCTGTGCACAAGTATGAAGAAGGTGTCAGTGGGTTAAGTACACTGACTCAGCCATTCTGATCTCAGGAACTTTCTTGTTACCCACATTGTCACATTCTAGGAATCTTGGTTACATCTGATAAGATGATCCCCCCCCATCCCAACTTTCTCCAAAACTATTTTTGTCCAGCCCTTTTTTGGACTACTCAGAAATGTTTAGATTTGTTGTTCCTTTTAAGGTGCAATATCCAGCAGTTTCCAACCTTAATAGTACTTAACATTCAGTTTAAATCAAACACAGTACTATGTTGGTTTAGATTAGAAGTAAAACAAAAGTTTATTGATAACACGGGAGAGGATTTTAACTGAGTTTAAGTATACAGGATAGTTCTAGAAATGGTTATATAATAAAATGGTTATATAAATAAAAGTGGGGGAAAAAGCTTTCTAGAGTTCTAGAGGCTGAGACTTCACACAACAAGTTATTGCCATTGTTCAAAGTAGATGCCTTACCAGTTTACTTTCCAGCAAAATAACTGACCAGCCCCCTTTCAGGTTCTCTCACAAAGTCCAAATAACTCACCTCCTTTGTCTTTTTAGAAGAAAGATAATTAGGGGTCCCTCTCTTATTTTCCTGCCAACCACTGACATGTATTTTTTTGGTGGTTACCCTCTCCCCCCTAAAAAAGTAAACTTTATTCAAGTGGTGAGGAAGGCAACATGAAGTCTCCCGGCAAAAGAAGTTCCATGTAGGTTTCTTCCCTCGCTGTGTCTGTTAAAATGCAAATTGATCTCTTTTCTGCAAACTCCTTCTCCTGCTGTAATGCTGGGTGGTTAACTCTTCCTCCTGTTGGTTTGGTGGTCTTGTTTACATTCTATGTAAATTGCACTCCTGATCTCTCTATAAATTGGGCATACCTTCAAGGTGGCAGAACCATATTTCTTTTCTTAGGATGGGGTAACTAAACCCCTACCCAACATTCCACTCAAAGATGGAATACAGGCTATCAGGAACACCATCCCCGATGACAGCACTGCACACCTGGTTACAGAACTTTGTGACTTTGTCCTCACCCACAACTACTTCCAGTTTGGAGGCAATTTATATCTTCTTATCAGCATGGCTCCACAATATGCCAACATCTATATGGTTGCCTTGAACAATGTTTCCTCACCTCTCACGCCCTAGCACTCTTATGCTACCTTGATGACATCTTCATCATATGGACCCACGGGAGAGACACCCTTGAAGAATTTCACAGGGATTTCAACAATTTCCACCACACCATCAACCTCAGCCTGGACCAGTCCACACAAGAGATCCACTTCCTTGACACTACAGTACAATTACACGATGGACACCACCTTATACCGGAAACCTACTGACCATTACACTTACTTACCTTCATGCCTCTAGCTTCCATCCAAGACACATTTCTTAATCTATTGTTTACAGCCAAGCCCTAAAATACAACTGGATTTGCTCCAATCCCACAGACAGAGACAAACACCTACAGGGTCTATATAGAACATTCTTAAAACTGAAATACCCACCCGCAGAAGTGAAAAAACAGATCAACAGAGGCAGAAGAGTACCCAGACACCAGCTACTTCAAGACAGGCCCAGAAAAGAAAATAACAGGATACCACTTGTCATCACCTACAGCCCACAACTTAAACCCCTCCAACATGTTATCTACAACCTACCCTGGAAAATTACCCCTCACTCTCACAGGTTTTGGAGGACAGGCCAATCCTTGCCTGCAGACAACCCCTAACCTCAAACAAAATTCTTTCCAGTAACCATGCAGCACGTCTCCATCATACTCATCCTGGAACCCACCTCTCAATCAACCCTGGTGCCAACTCTGTCTACACACTTATACATGCAATATCATCACAGGACCTAACCACATAAACCACCACATCAGAGGCTCATCTAATTGCACATCCACTAATGTGAACTATGCCATCAAATGCCAGCAATTCCCCTTTGCCATGTGTATTGGCCAAACTGGACAGTCTCTACAAGAAAGAATTAATGGAACAAATCAGATACCTGAAAAGGCAACACCCAGAAACCTGTTGGGGAACATTTGAACGTGCCTGCGCACTCATTAATGGATCTCAAAGTCACCATATTGTTTCAGGCCAATTTCACAAGCCAACTCCACAGGGAAGCCTTAGAACATAACAAGTTTGATTCCTATAACATAGGTATGAATAAAGATATTGGCTGGATGCCCACTACATTCCACACCCTAATGACATAAAAACAAAGAATAGGTACTTAAGAACAATTAGTGCCTTCTCTATCAGCTTCATACATTCTAATTGACCTATTTCTTTCCCCTTTTTTCTTTTTTTTCTTTTTTCCCTTCTTTTTAATTCTCTCCCTCCACCCCTATCCTCTATTCATTTAGAAATTGGTCCTTTAATAACTCCATTCATCTGAAGAAGTGGGCTGCGCTTGAAAAAGCACATGATACCATCTACATGTTTTGTTAGTCTTTAGGGTGCTGCAAGACTATTCATTGTTTTTAAGTTTTTTAAAGCCCTACTTGGCAGACTTTGTGAATATATGTTTGTATGTTAATTTTGAATTTGTCCTTCATATAAGCACCATCTACTAATATTATTGATCAATATATTCACTTTCTATTGATATCTTACCTGATACCTTTTAGAAAGACACAGTGGGCAAAGTAATATCTTTTTACTGGACCAACTTCTATTGATTGTGTAAGCTTGAAAGCTAGTCTCTGAGCTTTGCTTCACAGGGACTAGTTTATAGATACAGGTTATGATGTTAGTGAATCACGGGTATGTTCAACTTGTCAAGCCAGCTGAAACTCACTACTAGATACCTGTAAGCCCTTTACCCCTTTCACCTGGAACACTGTTAAGCTGTAAGCACAACAAGGGATGAGTTGATGTGGGGAAAGAAATGTTGAAAGTTATAAGCACTAGCCAAGATATAACTTTGGAAAACTACAAGAAATAGCTTTAAAAAAGTGATCCCAGTTGATAGTCAGGGCTATTACTGAAGTGCGTTACATAAAATAAATTAAACTCTCCGACTATAAAGCACACCGGAGAAATTTTATACATCAGCACCATCTATTTGATACCATGGAAGCAGCAGTGACACTAAGAGCTGAAAGCTGAGCCATTTGGCACATGATCTTATCAGAAGATGGAATAAGTTTTGGCATCAAGATCTATGAAACTGAGATCAGCATATGATCCCATATATTACTGGACCTCTGTGTGACCTCATCCAGGGTCACGGGACTAAGAACAGTTAGCTGAACCTCTGTGGACACTACCATTCCACCAAGGACATAGGACCAGCAAGAGTTGACTGAACCCATAAAGAAACTGCAGAATCTCAAGAGTGTCTTAGGAATTTGGAATGAGCCCTATATGAAGAGAGATTAAAAAGACTTGGATTTTCATCTTAGAAAAGAGGAGACTAGGGGGAATATGATAGAGGTCTATAAAACCATGACTGGTGTGGAAAAGTGAATAAGGAAAAGTTATTTATTTGTTATCATAAGAACTAAAGGTCACAAAATGAAATTAATAGGTAGTTGGTTTAAAACAAACAAAAGGAAGTTTTGTTTTTTTGGTCATGCAGCATACTGTCAACCTTTGGAACTCCTTGCCAGAGGATGTTGTGAAGACTAGGACTTTAACACGGTTGAAAAAAGAGCTAGATAAATTCATGGAGGTTAGGTCCATCAATGGCTATTAGCCAGGATGAGTAAGAATGGTGTCCTTAGCCTTTGTTTGTGTGGAAATGGATGACAGAAGAGGGATCAGGTGATGATTACCTGTTACGTTCACTCCAACTGGGGCATCTGACATTGGCCACTGTCAGCAGGCAGGATACTGGGCTAGATAGACACACTCTAGTGAGATTTTAAGTAACCATATTTAAGAAGTAACTATTGTTCAATATGTGCCTTCCCTTAATAATTCAAGTAAATTGACCCAACGTAATTGAACAATAACTTGAGGCAATTGTTTTTGATATGGTAAACTTGTCCTTTCAGTTTGAAACTTTTAAATAACAAGGACCTCAGTCTTAAAGTGCATCCTTACTTCTTGGAGAAATGCTGGGAGTGTGATAAATGTTGGGTACTAAAGAACCGATGATTTGCAATTTTCTTTAGTATAAATACTGAGCATCAAGTCTAGTATATGCAACTTGCTTTCATGACTGAATTGGTGAGTTCAATAAATGCCTATAGCAATGGTTGCATTTACACCTGCTTGAGGAACAGATGTGGTTCTGGATGATTTAATAGATAATTAGTTAAGAATAACAGATTTTCCTTATTGAGGAATACTGTGAAAGATGAAAGAAGATTTCACACAGTTATAACTATTGTTTAGTAAGCTAATGCTCCCTGGATCCAATAAAATGGGAGTAACACTTATTCAATTGGAAAATCTAGTTTTAGGTTTCGGCTTGAAATCTAACTGGCACCTCAGAAAATTCATGTAATTGACTTGCTTTTATGCTTAAATTCCTGTGTCACCCATGGTGCACAAACAGTTTTCATTATTCACTGAGAAGTAACAAGATAGTGTTTGTTTAAAAGGCTACGTCTACATTGGCAAGATTTTGTGCAAATACTTTTAATGCAAGAGTTTTTGTGTTAAGTATTTGGGCAAGAGAGCGTCTACACTGGCATGTGCTTTTGCGCAAGAAATGTGCTTTTGCACAAGAGCATCCATGCCAGTGTAGACGCTCTCTTGCGCAAGAAAGCTCCGATGGCCATTTTAACCATCGGGCTTTCTTGCGCAAGAAATTCATGTTGCCTGTCTACACTGGCCTCTTGCGCAAGAACAGTTGCTCAAGAGGGCTTATTCCTGAGTGGGAGTATCATAGTTCTTGTGCAAGAAGCACTGATTTCACACATTAGAACCTCAGTGTTCTTGCACAAGAACTCCCCGCCAGTGTAGACAGGCAGCATGTTTTTGCGCAAAAGCAGGCGCTTTTGCGCAAAATCATGCCAATGTAGACGCAGCCTCTATGTATTAAATATTAAGTTAATGTGAGGCTATTACAAACACCATGTATCTATAGTTACTACTTATGGTGAATTTCACAGGTTGTTGATTTTTGCTAGCAGGGGCTAAACCAGACATTGCTGATTTTACTGTTAGATTTTCCATTTTTAATTCTAAAATTTTCATTAACACTGAATCAATTAAAGAGGCACCTTGCATTGTGAGATAACAATTGTTCTTAGCAATTAAAATATTATTTTTAACCAGAGCTACTCAAAATATCCAGAATTGAACATTTAAATAAACATTTGCATATGGTTAAGAAAAAATATTTGAATAGGGTTTTTATTTACATCATGTTCAGTGAGGTTTGTTAACATAATTAGACATTCCAAATTAAATTATTCAGGTTGAAGCAAACACTACCTAATGCTTCCCAAGACATTTTGTTTCTTTCTTTAGGTATAAGGGAAATAAAGTTAAAATTTATAGCATCAAACTTTGCTTATAAAGTAGTGTCCCTGTCGGATTACAAACTATGGTAAAATCTAAGCAGTATAAAGAACAAAGGCCATTGAGTTGAAATAAGTCTCTCTTGATTCTGTATCACGTAAGACACCCTGAGTATTACTTTCACTTTGCTTGAAAAATTCTTTTTCCCACCACTAGTAGTAATCTATTAGCTTATTATGAATTTAATCAAGGACTGTGAATCTCTAATTTCTATTGTTTAAAACACAGAGGAAGCCATTGAGCCTTCAAAGGGTTGTGGTAACACACAGATGGTTATACACATGTGAAGTTATGCTAGTTCTAGTATAGTAATTTGAGTATTCTATTCCAGCTAATGTGTTGTGATGGAGGCAGGGCCATGGAAACAATTGAAAACAGAAGTTTAGGATACATCGCATGTGTGGGTATTTTGTGTAACTGAATCTCTTCACAGTGGTAGGGACCACTTACATTTCCTGCACTCAGGAACGTACAAAACTACAGATATTTCATGTTCTCTTAGCAGCTTTCTGTTACCAATAATCTGCACAAATCTAATGCAGTATTCCCTTTAAACCGTGTGCTTATGTGGCTGCTCAGGAAAATTCAAATGCCAGCCAGCTGATTAGCAGAGCACCCATAGCTAGGTTTTTGTTTCTACTGGTGTTGCACAGTCGCACATGCCTCGGTGCACATAAAAATTATTCTGTACCTGGATGGAAAAATCTGCACCCGGGTGGACAAAAATAGAGGGAAATTGATCTAGTGAAGAGAAACACCATACAAAATGATCAGTGTGATTTTACTAAACAAATAGAGTAAAGGAAACCTTAGGTGATCATATCGCTATTCACACTCTATGAATTATAAAGGGTGTGAACAGCCTGCCTGCAACAAACCAGTACACAGTATTCTTAGTAGTTTTTGGACACAAAGAGGAGCCTATAATATGTAGTTTTTCCCTGGCTAAATTGCCGCTGCCATTTCTAGATACTGGATAAAGTTTGTTCTTTTGTCCATGAAAGTCCCAATTGAGTGGAGAGAGATGAGCATTTGTTTTCTTGTATCTGTGGGCCCATGCCAGAGAAAGTAAAGATTTTCTGTTCTTCAGATAAGAGCTGCTCTTCCCCCTATATTTCCCAGGTTTTTACAACCGTCTTTTCCTTTTCCCAAGATGACCATGAAGTACACAAGGATATATTTTTAAATGGCTGAATTTGAATCTAGTACTGTGCTATCTGTCTTTCAAAACATTGTGGGGCACTGTTGCTTTCCTTCCCTCCCCACCTGCAAACTGAAGATCTATTTTTGTTTCTTGCTTGAGTAAATTCTCTTAAGCCCCTTTAGTATATCCTGATGCAACAGTCACTCTGAAATAGCCTTTCTCTGCATGATAAGTTAATGATCAGAGCTGATAAAATTGAAATGATGTTCTTGCAGCACACCTGCCAACATATAAGGACATTACTCATACTAGGCTCTGAGGTGCCAGCTATGTTTTGAGAATTCCTATGCTAGCTTAGTGGGAGAACATCAGGTTGACAGATTTATTCATGAACTTATTCTATAGCCTCTTGGTTTTGGTTTCTTTTAATGAAGTACAGTATATTAAAATATTAAAAGCAATTATGATTATCCTGTTGCTAAATATATAATACACATCTCAAACTCTTATTTGAAGACCTTAAAGAAGAGGTGAATGGAAACACTGCACAATATGCATGAATGTGGAAAACAAAATTGAATGAATAGGGCAATAGTGCTTTGTGGTATCTGATGGCAGCAGAGGGATGGGGGGAACCTTTGGCCTGCTTCTGGAGAAGCCAGAATGGCAATTGTACCTGAGAGCCACATTCTGTCTTGATTATCCCACAGTTTTGGGGAACTGTGCTACATCTATTACCTGTGCAATATATACTCTCTGAAACACCAGTAAAACTTTGCCATGTATCTGTAAAAGCTATGCCTATGCCGTCTTCCCTTACCTGCTTGTGTGGGTGGAAGGCATAGATTTGATCCCTAAGTGGGCTGTGAGATCCATCAACATCTAAGAAGAAATGTCATGTGATTTGCTGTTTGTGATTGATCTGGATTCCAGAGCTAATGTTATTTTAGTACAACTACAATTCATGGACGGGAGACTCTCCTTTTGCATTATGATCAATGGAAGTGGATTCAGAAGACCCATGATCTCTGGAGGAGCTGTTACTTTCCTGCTATCAATAAGAGGAGACCTGCTGCAGCCAGAAGGATGGGGCAATCAGATATCTGACAATCAGAGAAAGCATGCATGAGAGTAGGACAGATCAGCTAAGGATCGGCTGACCTTGGAGAACTCTGATGAGGATCCAGATTTTAGAGAGACAGCAGAAGGACTGGAGTGAGAGTCATGAGCTTGCAGTGGCACCCAGCTCATACAAGTGACCCTGCAACAGGTGAAAGTGAGTCAAAGGATAAGGAAACTCTTACAAGCTGACTGACACTATACTCAAAACTTATAAATATTGAGGTAATCACAGGGAAGGAACCATCCTGAGGACAAACCCACAGTGAGGAAGGAGACTCCACAGAGTGTATTTGTTAGACTTGGAAAGAGGGACAGAGAGATCTCTCCTAATGTGTTGTTGAGGACACCAAACTATCTCAAAGTCTATGTAACCAGCTGAGTCTGTGATAATGGGACACAGGGTGGGATTCTGGCAATCAATTATTTGTTTCTAACATATAATGTTTGTAAAAATAGGGAAAATGTTCCCTGGTGGAGCTGTTATTAATGGGATGCCAGTGGACCAGGGAACATGGGGAGTTAATTTGGAAGCAACTCAGTTTATATGGACAGAACAGTCTATAAGGTATAATAAAATTTTGCTTGTTCAACATAACTTCACACTTTGAAAATGAATCACCTTGTCCTCAGCTGAGATTTTAATATCCAAATTCTGGAGGACAGTCTGATACTGCCATAACGTCATTACATTCTCAAATCATTCCATAATGTATTGCCAACATATTGTGAAGAATTAATATTAAAAATATCTGTAAACTGGATTTCCCAAAGTAGTATATTGTATTATGATTTGCAGTGTTATTGCTTTGTATTGTGTTTGCTTATTCATGAGGGCCCCAATTCAGCAAAAGAGTTAAGCAAGTGTTTAAATTCATTCCTATTCAGCAGAGAACTTCAATGTTTTTAAGTTCAGCGGGCATTTTCAGGGCAAGGTTGTGAGCAGTGTCAGAGTCAGAATCCACAGTTATGAAATAATTCTTGGCTGGGTCAGGATACTAGCAGGTCAGAAGCAAGAGACAAACTGGAGATCAGAATCATGAGTCATATGCCAGAAATCCAGCTAGGGGAGCAGGAAACACAAGGCACGCAGTCAACAACAGGATGAAGGCCACTTGATCAGAAAATTTCCCATTCTTGCTGATGATTTCAGTAGAGCTAGTGGGCTCAATGGCTGCTCCCAGAACATCATGGGTGGAGCCTCAAATTAGAGCTTGGGGCCAGATAAGCAATTGTCAGCAGGCTGCCAGATGGCAGTTTGGAGCATGGCCACTCCTATGAACCGTGCCGTTCTGCGTTTAAGATTCAGGGACCATGATAAGAATTAAGCATGTGATTAAATGCTTTTCTGAATTGAGGACTGGCTTACAACATTGTGTATGTGATGGATGGGTTACAGTTGTCAATTAGCAAGGTTGTGGTATATGAATATTATATTGCAGTCTACTCTAGAGACTATGACAACAACTTCACATTTTGTGACTTGGAGAGTGAGGGTTTGTGCAAGTGCAGAGACATTGATTTAAGTGGTGGTATATGTGGCATTATGCAACATTCAGTAAAGTCAATGGAAACACTTCCATCCCCCAATCTATTAATTGAGCCATGTAATTAGCAAAATTTAAATAAAAGTTACAATTTTGAGAATTTTTTAACTGTATCGTATATAAGGCTGTACTTTCTGATAGTGTTACCAAGGGGAGAAAACACAATACCTTACGGAGACTTGTCTGATCTTATTAGTGAAACAGACAGAATGCTAGAGCAGAACTCTCAGTGTTTTGTGAAAGCTCAGCTTGGCATGAGGCCAAGCCAGTAGAATTCACAGAGGTGTGACCAAAGTGTCTCATTAATGCAGGCTGCATTGTTGTATATTGTTGAAGATGATGATGTCTGAGGGTGAGGGGGCTGTGACACTGAAAGAAAAAGAAAATAATTATTGAATAGCACACATAGGCAAGTGAACTCATTAGGAGTTCTTGTGTAAGTACTTAGTGAGAATATGGGTGGTAATTAATAAATGCAAATAAAATCATAGAATTTTTCAATGGCTTGTTTTCTAAAAGAGGATTAAACTGAATTTATTGTATTGTCCAGCTATGCTACAAGGAGAGGAGGCACTGGATATCGTTGTATTAGGCTAGAAATTTATTCCTAAATATCAGTGAAAACACAATAAATACAAGTGTACAGAACAGGTAATTCCTTAATCATTTAGGGTATGTCTAGATTACATGCCTCTGCCAACAGAGGCATGTAAAATAGGCTACCCGACATAGTCAATGAAGCGGGGATTTAAATATCCCCGGCTTCATTAAAATAAAAATGGCCACCATGCTGTGCCGGCTCAGCTGATCGTTGGCACAGCACGCCAGTCAAGACGCGGATCGGTTGACAGGGGAAGCCTTTGTCGACCGCTCCCTTATGCCTTGTGGAATGAGGTTTACAGGAGTGGTCGACAAAGGCTTCCCCTGTTGACCGATCTGCGTCTTGACTCGTGCGCTGTGCTGATGATCAGCTGAGCCGGCACAGCGCGGCGGCCATTTTTATTTTAATGATGCCAGGGATATTTAAATCCCCACTTCATTGACTATGTTGGGTAGCCTATTTTACATTCCTCTGTCGGCAGAGGCATGTAGTGTAGACATACCCTTACAGATACCTGGGAGATAAGGGAGGGGAGTCAGCTATCCTCTTTATCCATCCTGGTCCCCAGTCAACCTGCTGCTGGGACCTCACTATGAGTGTTGAGGGGTGTTTGACTCCCTACCGCAAGGTCATAGGAGCCCCAAACTTTCCTGTTTCTTGTCCATTCAAAAATACCTCATTTTAAATCCTGTCCCAGTTCACTTTATCTGATTGCTGTTGCTCTTCCCTATGAAGTACGTGCACTGAACATCTCCCCCATACTTACATAATGAGTAGTGACACCATAGTCTAACCACAGTTTCATGTTCACCTCAACTAAGCCTACAGACCACTACGGGGAAGGCAAAACAAACAAACAAACAAAAAACACCCCCAGCCCTTCTCTCACCTTGGCCATTTTGGTAGTGGGAGAGAAAGTTCCTTCTCAGTGACCACAAGAAAAGAGTGACTATTACAAAACTCACAATGGGTCATGGGGTGGGGGGGGGGAAAGGAGGGAGGAGACTGATATTTAGGGTACCTCTAAACTATATCCCTCTTTCAGAAGAGGGATGTAAATTAGACATATCAAAATTGAAAATGAAGCCGGGATTTGAATTTCCAGTGCTTCATTTGCATAATTGCGTCACGGCATTTTTTTGAAAAACACTATTTCGAAAGTGAAACCGCGGTCTAGACGCGGTTCTTTCTAAAAGAAAAGCCTTTTTTGAAAGTACCTGTAAACCTAATTTTTTGAGGAGTACAGGATCTTTCAAAAAAGACTTTTCTTTTCGTAAGAACCGCGTCTAGACTGCGGTTTCACTTTCAAAATATCATTTTTCGAAAAAATGCCGTGACGCGATTATGCAGATGAAGCCCAGGAAATTCAAATCCCGGCTTCATTTGCAATTTTGATATGTCTAATTTATATCCCTCTTTCAAAAGAGGGATGTAATCTAGACATAGCCTTAGATACTTCTTGGGTGGGTGGAAAGAAGGGTGGTGGTATGCTTGATTCAGGTAAGAGGACTTTTCCTGCATTGGAGTGAACCTAATCATAGTCTCTTCTTTCTTCTGGTCACCTGGGGTGTTGGATCAGCACCCCTACACTGATCTGGTTTGAAGCAGCCACAGCAAGTAATTCTCCAGCTATCTAGCCCCTAAAGGGACCCAATACCTTTTCCTACAAGCCATACAATAGCTTCCACTGCTTAAATGCACAATGAAGTCATTACTGCTTGAATCTAATCTTTTCACTGAGTTTGTATGTGGAGCACTAAATCATGGTTGTAAATGTTTTGATTTGTCAATTAGTGAAACCATTTGTTAATCTTCTTCTGATTTGATTTTTATATATGAATTTTGCAGTACACAAAGGAGAATTGCCGTAGGAGACATATGGCAAATTCTGTTCCGGTACGGTGATGGGACATCGTAGGGGTTGAGCATCTGTTCAGGAATATTGCTTAGTAATTTTACATTCAAGTGGATCATATATCTCAGTACATTTATTGACCTTTCTGGTAAAATGTTTTCAATAAACCCCTAAAACAGATGATAAAGAACAATCTGAAAAATAAGCTTGCTATTTGTAATGTTTGTAATTCATGAAAATGCTCAATGCTTTCCATAAACTGAGTAGGAAAGAAGCGAGGAAACGGAATAATTTCACTTTACTTCAAAATTTGGCATGTAGCTTAACCATGAACAATACAGAAAATGGTGCTGTTTTGAAATGGAAGATAGATAATAATAGAATTAATGTATTTACCTTAAATGTACAAAGTGAAAATGGAAAAATGAGATAAAAATGATGTAGGGAAATACCAGTACCTATAACTGAAAGGCACTATGTTGTTTCTCATAGCTGCAATGTCACCTTTCACTGGTACAATCATGCATACGTATGTAGGAAAGAGGGGAGGGGGAATCTTTGGAAAGATGGCCTTATATCGCACAACCATTGAGGCAGTCTGATAAATAAGGGTGTGATGTTGCAAACATATATGTGCCTCGTCTTGGGCACACAAATTGTCTCACTGAAATCAGTGAAACTAGTGACACACATAAAATTATGAATATATGTGAGGGCCCATGTATACTTACAAGAAATCGATGTTCTGGAGGTCAATCTTCTTGTATTAAATTTAACGGGTGTAGTATAGACATGTAAAATGAATGCTGAGGGAAGTCCCTGATAGCATCCAGAAGTCCTCCTTCTGTGAAGAATTAGGGAAGCCAAAGGGAGTGTTTGCTCCCATTGGCCTCCTGCTGTGTGGACACTGCCATGGCTTGGCTTAAGGTAAGCCAACTCCAGCTATGGATACGTGGAGTTACGTACCTTAAACCAACCTGCCTTGTCAAGAATAGACCAGGCCTAACTGTTTGTGCAGTTTGGGCCCAAGAAGAAGATATTGCTAATATTTTGTTTGTGTTCATCTATCACACCGTTAAGGGTTGATTCCATAAACGTAGGTTAATAAAGAGAGGAGTTATTTGTATAATGATTTTAAGCAAGCAAAAAATAACAAGTAGACATCTGAACATGATTTTTGATGGGTATGAGGTCATCAAGTTTTTTCATCAGAAGTGAGACTAGAAACTCAGATTTGTGTCCAAAAGCCCATGTTCAGACTATGTGAGCTAAAATAGAATCTCTTTTAGTAGTAGGCAGTATTGGGATTCTTGACACTTGAATAGGTCTGGCATTCCACTTTACACATTGCACTGGCCAGTGTGTTACAAACCTCAGTATTACATAAGTATCAAAACAAAAAATACCTTGCCCAACTCCTGAGGAGATCAGAAACACTATTATCCAGTGTGACTTTACACAAATACCCACAAATGACAAATACACTCACACTTAGAAAAGCACAAATACAACTAAATCTATATTACCAAAAAGTTTCCTAATGTATTATTGTCATATTCTTTTCATGTCAGGGTTACTGTCCCTCTATAACATTTAAGTTCAAAAGAGATAATGTTCCTTCCTTGGTTGACAGCCTCATCGCTGCAGAGGCAAATTGAAAATGTCAATAAATAAATTTGCTGTCATAAACAAACAGGCAGGATCCACTTGGCCAAACAGAATTTTTCAATTTAACATTGACAGATCTGTAGATACCAACTCAATCACACAACATTCAACCCATTCCATTAGTACCTTTTGATTGTTGACAGTGAGGAAACTCTTATGTTATATTAAAATATCAAGGCCAGTTCTCTGTTATGGTAACAGCATAGAGCAAAGTTATATATAATACTCTTTGTGGCAGTTTCCACTGTAACACTACATTATTTTTTTTTAAATCCAGAACCTTAACATGTAAGACAGAAAAGGAGAAAGCCAGAGAGCAGGCTGCTTCCTAAAGTAGATAGGAGCATCGTGTCCTATTTTGCTTTATGCTGGCTCATTGCAGGCTGGTTTCTGAAGATGCAGATTGCACACTTTCCTACAAATCTTATAATTATAAACACTGTTTTCTATATACCATAGCTTTATTCCCAGCAACTCCTACTCACTCATTGTAGAGACTCTATTGACTACCTCTTCGACTTCCCAGTGTGTCCATACTGTCTGGCAATAAGTATTGAGTGTGGTAACATACTGTATTGGAGTGTGCCAGTACACAGAATTGTATTTAAATCAATTACTGCATTCCAAAAAACCTATACACTTTCTCTCTTATTGATCATACATGCTCTTAACTGAGAATTATTTCCTCCATTTTTAAAAATATCTATTTTTTTCTTCAAAAATAAAAAAAACAGTTCCAGGGGTTTGGTTTGGTTTGGTTTGGTTTTATTTTAAAGAATAACAGTCAGGTCAGACAGAATCATTATTCTAAATGCTCTGTCCTTTAATCATATTACTAGAATGCCAACATTTATAGGAATTATTACATAAACATAAATAAACAACTAGCAACATATATAATGCACATAGCTTTCTGGCTCTTTTAGTGTCTTTCATTACTTAACACTTAGCAGTTTATCTTGAGCATGATAGAACATAATTTTAACTAATCAGAAACAATCATAGTTAACATGTTTTAGATTTCCTCAGGGTCAAGGCTGTTGGTTATCTCCTCCCCTAACTGAATGAGAATTTATTTGCTTTTTGTGCTCACAGATCTCTCTTGAATTCAATCAAATTAAATAGAGTATCCATAAAGTTTACAAAATTCACTTAGGAAAGTATTACTTTTGTTAGTTACATGAAATTTATTCCTGAATGAACAGAAGTAATATTTTAAAATACCAGATGTATTGCTGAAAGATATAATCCTGAGATTTAATTGTCTTGATAATGAAAAGATGCAGATGTGAGCACACTGTGCATATAATGTTTTCAAATCAACTTTTTCCAATATACAATGTAAGTAGTTTTAAAATATTTTTCACAACAGTTCTGATCAGACCTTGGCAAGTTTGGGTCCACAAATTGTGCAGAGCTGAACAACAAGACAGCCTCAGTTACTACTCCCAATATATTTTCAAGTTGTGAGCAGTCACACAAACATTCAGTATGGCATATAATAAAAGCAACAGATTACAGATTGGCCCTGAAAACTAATTTAAACTCTCATGTTGGGGTATGTGGTGTGGGTTTTGAGCAGGTGACAATGGAAGGCTGGAAGTGGTTTGAGAACTTCTGACTGGGAAGGAATTGTTTTAGTGGAGTTGGCAGGGTTGAGTGCTGCAGGCATGGAGTCAACTTGGTGGTGTGCTTGCATGTATGGAGGAAAGAGTCTTATAAAGTACCAGCAAAATTGTAGGGAAGAGGTGGAGCTTGGGACTGAGACTAAACAATGAAGGAGTAACTGAGTGATAACACACACTTCTTTTCCCATCTGCCTTTTGTTATGAAATATTCAATATTTTAATTTTGAAAGGGAAAGGAAGACAATCTTTCTTCCTATTTCCCCACCAAAAAGTTTCTCTGTAGGCTTCTCAGCCATAGTGTCCTAGGGTTCTCTCTTTGTTTTGGAGGGGGGTGTTTATTTATTTATTTATTTGTTTATTTAACTTAAGATATAATTAAGTTGCTGGCTGCAAAGATGGAGAAGGCTAAAAGTTGCCATCACCAGCCCCATCACTTTATTTGATCCCTACTCATTAATGTTATAGTCTGTATTTGAGGTTACAATTAATTTTTTAAACCTATTCATTTTAAAACCAGTTCACTTAACCTGGTTTATAAAAGTTCCAGACATTCTTTTATACTTGCTGCTTCAAGTAAGTATATCACGGAGATTGTTCTGGTATTACCTACGATTTTACTGCATAATTTGAACTGCAGAATGATTAGATGTAGACAGTGATTGTTGGCCTTGTCAAAGTCAATTTTTTCTGCCATTTGCTAAGCACTGATTATCCTGGGTTTTGTGTTATTGCAGTTGATGTTCTTGAGAATTTTGTGTTCTTTAAATAAACCTTTTTGGTGTGTTGGATGTCTCGATATAAACAGGTTCAAGAGAAGCTAGAAGAATGGAATTAAGTTTTTGTTGGCTTTTGTTGGCTTTTGTAGTTTGATTACACTGAGTATATTGCCATGCAAAAACAGGTGGCAAAATGTGAATCCAAGGCAATAACCATTATGTTCATTTACTTTACCATTTAGGAAGCACAGATGTTAACTATATAACAACAAGGTTGTTCGTATTGTAAGCACCTGCTGTTAGGTTCTTCTGCTGTCATAGTAGCTGGCTAGATTGTTGCTGTGGCACGTATAATACACTTGTTATTTGGTTATTAACACAACTGTGACACCTGTTTTTCATCAATAAGTTTGTATAACCTACTAATACATTCTGAAGAAAAGCAATGGCATTAGTCTTATGTATTCTCCAGATTTTTGTTTGTGTTTCCTTTTCTCCCTTGGTTGTCCCCAAATAACTCCTTCCCTGGCTGTCCTGAATGGTTGTACCCACCATATGTCTGGAGAAAGAGATAAAAATTATTTGTCAGTGTCTTATCCTTTATGTATCTTAATTAGCTATCAGGAGGATTTCTCAGAAGTGCAGCAGCTGCTCAAAAGGTCTAAGGTCACGTCTTCGCTCTGTGGAAGATTGACGCTGCCATGATCAGTCTTCTGGAGTTTCATTTAGTAAGTCTAGTTAAGACTTGCTAAATTAAACTCAGAGTGCATCCCATCTGGTTTCCAGTACTCCTGTTTTTACTGTCAAGCTTGACTCAAGGTAAGATGAGTCCAACTATGTATTCTCCATAGCTGGAGATGTATACCTTAAGCTGAGCTGCTGGGTCTAGTGTAGCAAGGGTGAGGGGGAAGTACTTGGATTCTATGATTTCCCTCTCTTCATCAGCCAGAAGTGAGAGGCATGCACAGAATCCAAGTATTTTCCCCTTTCTCCTTATGGTCAGGGGAATGGGAAGAAAAGCAAGCTGTTTCCAGGTGCACATGGCTGCTGCCTCCACTGCTCTCTCGAAACTCTGCCCTTGCAGTGAAGATCTGACCTAAGACCTTGTTCTTCTTATAACATACTTAGGTGTGAACTACTATATGTTCTCTTGACTAATGAATTCTGAACTGAACAAATGTACAAAACTGTCCAGTCAACAATGCATTTTTGAGCCCACAGCCTTAAATGGCAGAAGTATGTGGGAGGAAAGAACCCTGATTCTGCAAATCCTTCAGATGTGAATGCAATCATCCATTATCCCAGTGCCTAAGAGATCTCAGCCCCTGCATGATAAGCAGGTAGCTGAAGCTGAATTGTGCACAACATAGAAATCTTTTGTAGAGCTCTCCACTATGATACTGTGTCCATCCATCAAAAGTGTCCTCAAATCATTGTGATTTTGAGTGAGTACTCACTGATATTGGGCATCTATGTAGCCATGTCTATTTTTTAAGACCATTTTCCATCAACTATTGGACAGAAGATTGGGTATCTTGTTTATAGTTGAATGATTCAGGTTAAATTATTGCAAGCTGTACTTAATACTGAAAGCATCTGGAAAAAACTCCCATTTGGATTGTAACTGCCAGCTTCCTTAGCAACACTGGTACGAAGTGCACAATACCACTGTGTTCTGCTCACTTCATCAAATGAAAGTCAAAGTCTTAGATATACATTTCAAAACAATTCACAGGGTTTGCCTAAGTTATCTGAGAACATCTCCTCCCCACCCTTTCTCTCTCTTTCTCTGACCATGATTGCTCATCTCACAGATGAGCTTCTGAAGTACAGGTTCCTGGCCCACAACTATGGAATTCACTCTTTTGGGAAAGATTAGAAAGAATGTGAATTTAGGAAAAAATGCAAAACCTGTTGTTCTGACAGCTTTCTACAAAAATAAGTGAAGAAAAAAAGGGAAACATTTTCTGCTTGTAAGGCATCAAATACCATGTCGTTTCCGTGGTGTAAATACAGGAATACATTTAATTTTTAAAGGTTTTTTAAGTAATTTTCCCCCTCAATCTTGTTGTAGAAGTATTGGTATTCTCCATTTCCAATACAGAAGAAGGTGACAGTTTGTATCAGCTTTTCATATACCGATCCTTCCAAAAATTTGCAGTAGCCTGAGAACACTTTTTCCAAGTAACATTGTTATTGTTTATGCATATAAGCAAGTATAGTAAAGGTTAACAGAGTCAGGGAGGAGGTCTGTAAAGTAGCAGTTCTAAAACTCATAGTTATGTGTCTTGGGTAAATGACTTGTAGTCCCAGATAATGAGCTACCCACACTGTACGGACTCTTCTTGTCTTTGTTTCTAGCTGCTGAACTGCTTAAAAAAGGTAAAGGGACATTAAGTACTTTACATGGAAAATTAGATTTAAGAAGCAACCATAGTTGTCATGAGATTATTCCATATCAGCAAATTAGAGGGAAGATGGTCTTCATTAGTATGAGTGGGAAGTGAGATATTCCACAAGATAATATAGTAACATTAATTAGGCAGTCCACATTACTGTTCTGAAAAACATCTTCCCTTTGTGGTGCATTTACTGCATGCCCTGAGAAAGAGAAACCCACTGACCAAGAATGGATGGGACTAGCTGGTCTGTAAAATTTTCAATGTTCTCATCACAAAAGGGAGTACCGCAAAATGAAATCCTCCTTTGTCATCAGCCTGCATTCAGAGAGAAATGTTAGGGCAATGAAAAGGGTTAAAATATGCTGAGTAGAATATGATGGGTAATAAAAATTTTATGGAGTATAACACACTGCACTTTCCATCATGAACCTTGTTATTGTTGGAATTTGGTAAAAACAGATCAAAATAGAGTAAGGTCTTCTCTGAATTTATAGTAGGACTTCAGCTGCATGTTTAGTAGTGGCAATTTTGTTGAAGTGGGACAGTCAGATGTAATGATCTGAACGAAAATTAAAGTGTATCAGATTCAGCAACTACTGCTAAAATGGCTGTCTTATCAAAATGCAAATGATGCATTTTCTAAATGTATGATATATGAAAAACCACGATGTAGTGAAAGGTATACTAGAAGCAGAAGATTAATCCTATGAAATTGTAAACTCTGCTCATTTTGTTAGCAATAAAAAACTAAAATCCTGAAGTATTTTTAAGATTATTCACTGAGCTTGATCCTCCTATTTTTAGGCCATAAATTGCTAGTTATGTGCTGAGTAAGTTTTGTGACAAAAAAAAGTGAGAAACTCTTAACTGTTGCCTTGACATGTGCAAGGTACTGGACTACTCTTTTAGTTTTAAGAGAAAGAGACTGAAGAAGGTTTTATGACCATAATATTTGTAGTAGTCTGATGAACTATAGTTCTATATGCCACACTCAGCTGATAGGGGGATTATGTGGAAGTAAATGATGACAGTATTTTGGGTCAATAAGTTGGAAAGTAAATATATAGTTCTATCCTATTTGGTTTTGCACAAAAAAGGAAAAGTAATGGCTGCTATATAACTCTACTTTTAGAGAACAAGTCATTACATGAATAATGGGAAATACACGAGTCATTGTTTTATGTCATCTAGATAAAAAATCCAGCTGAAGATCAATTCAGTTCACCAGTGGCCTCTTCTATTGTGCATTTACCTCAGTGAGCATTGGGTCAGACTTTAAAACCTCCTAGTACTGACTAAATGCCAACAAAATTCTAGATAGAAGATTAAAATATCCAGAGCCAGTTTTTCCAAAGCTTCTATTGAAGTTGTCACAATTTGCTTGTTTGCTTATTACACACACACATTTTACGTTTGTTTATGCTAATTAGTGTTCATGGGTCAGATCATTCCCCTCTCTCAGGACCAAGTTCAAGCTGTAACATATATCATAGGTGTCCCAACATTTTTGTGGCTGCCACTTGATGGCCATTTAAAAAAAATTAATGTTCAGATGTAAATTTACAGACATTAGCTGAGAACAAACCATACAAGAGAGGTACAAAAGGAAAACAGGAGGACATTTGAGAAAGCCAAAGTGAGTAAGAAAAAGAAATAGCAATATACAGAATTGACATTAGCTCTCCCAAACCAAATACTGAAACTAAAACCATCTAAACTTTGAAGACATTAGGTTTTGAGATCTTTATCTTGATCCACTGGAACTTTTCTCCTGCCCTCTTGATCTTTTTGCTTAAGCCTTTTATTTAATTAGAAATAAATGAAATATAAAATACTTAATAAATGAATTTTGCAAATGGTACAATAAAATACTTAAATTTGATTTGTTACAACATAGATATACTGTCCACTGATAATGTTAAATAAGAGAATCACAAAACTTTTAAAAATTTAATAGTAAGCAGAAGAAAACCAAAGAAAAAAAGTATTGAAAGAGTAAGCAAAAAAAGAGTGAAGAGAATGGGAAAACAAACAAAAAAAAGGAAGTAGAAAATAAAGGTGGAGGAGGTGAGTGGTTTAAGAATATGGGTCAGAGAAATTCAGCAGTATATCAGTTGTCTACACTGTTAAACAACATTTATTCAATAATAATTTCTAGGAAGATGGCCAGCATTCTTTTGGTTATTATGATTTTTTTCTTATTTCTAATCATTTATGGTTAACATTTCTTGTTCAGAAGGTTTGTCTATACTTACAACACTGCACTCAGGTTATAATGCTAAATATATATATATATTTTTTGTGTATGTGAAACCCAGAACAGAAATCCAAACTGTGGGTGAACATCTGGTAGAAACTGACTTTAGCATACACACTATAAAGAAGACAGTGCTTTCAGGAATTTTTGCTATCACCTTGTATATTTGAAATTCTTAAACAGTGCTTATATTATAAACATCAATATTCTTGAAAGGAAGCCAAGATTCCATGAAAGAAATCCTAGTAAAGGAAATGTATTGTATGTACAATAATATTAACCTCCTACTGTAATAATTTAAACCACTTTACACACTATGTGATTCATTCATGAATGCACGTTTACTTATTTAGTCATCATTCCTGTGCAATATGGTTGCTATTGGTTCCAGCAGCAGTCATGATTTCTTATCTCTTTTCTGGCAGACTTGCTGAAAAATGAATAGGTGGAAAAGCCATCAGTTTCAGCCCATAGTCTGAAAGTGTAAGAACACAAGTCATTTAAATGACTGAGACTTAACACAGTAATATGTTTTTAATGTGTACTTAGTAATGTTTTGTAAATAACTTCCATTAATTCATACTCTCCACCACAGTTTCCTTCTTTCCTCTATACGTTAAATAGAGAGAATTACTGGGTTATCTAATAACATCCACAATCAATTTTTCTTGTCTGTATTCAGTTCCTTCTTGTACGTTATAGCTGCTATAATTATTTTTGGTCCCTCAACTCATTATTTTACACTGTTTTTCATTGAACTTCATGAGCCACTAAAAAGCTCACAAACCTAATCTGTTCAAAATAATTTAAATGTCTTTGCTATGTTCATTTATTTTTGCACCTTTTCTCAATTGTTTGTCAGACACAAGCTTATACATTTTCTGAAAGAGTTATTTCTATACACATGAAACAAAACTGACCCTTAAAATATGGATTGATTTGGTTCTTCAGATACATAGGCTCCGAAAGAAAGTACAATATTAGCAAAAACAGAGACTGACCGCTGTTCAGCAACAGAGTGCTTCTGGAAGTTAGTCTAATACATGTGCGCCTGGGGAGAAATATTGCTTTATGAAAAGAAGCAAAATTATATGAGGCAATAACATAGCAACATAAATTTAGTAAAAGACTTAATTTTTTTTGATAAAAACAAAAAACCCATTAATTATCTTTTTTATTATTTCTATGCAAGTATCTTATCTTAAAACACTAAAACTCACTTAAAAATTTAATAAAGGAACTCTCTCACGCTATATCTAGACTACATCCCTCTGTCAGCAGAGGGATGTAAATGAAGCACTTTGAAATTGCAAATGAAGCCGGGATTTAAATATCCCGCACTTCATTTGCATAATCACATAATGGCGCTCTTTCGAAAAAGAGCTATTTCAAAATTGAAACTGCAGTCTAGATGCGGTTCTTTCGAAAACTGGGCGCTTTTTTGAAAGATCCTGTAAACCTCATTTTTTTTAGGCTTGCAGGATCTTTTGAAAAAGCACCCCATTTTCGAAAGAATCGCATCTAGACTGCGGTTTTAATTTCGAAATAGCGCTTTTTCAAAAGAGCGCCATTACATGATTATGCAAATGAAGTGTGGGATATTTAAATCCCGGCTCCATTTACACTTTCAAAGTGCTTCATTTACATCCCTCTGCTGACAGAGGGATGTAGTCTAGACACACCCACAGATGCAACACGTTATGTAGATAGATTTTGTACTTATGTAATAGGGAGAATTTAGACCTTGATTTACTCAGGTACTTAGTTTAAAGCATGAGCAGTTTAGCTGAAGCCAACTTTAATCCAGTTAGCCCGGTCTACACTAGGGAGCTATTTTGAAATAACAAGCAGAGTGTCCACACTACTAAGCCATTATTTTGAAATAAGGGGCTGGTTATTTTGAAATAATAACTCTGGCTTTCCTTGAGGAATAAACTTATGTCAAAACAGTTATTTGGGGAATTATTATTTTGAAATAAGTTATGTCAAAATAATATCCAAGTGTAGACATGCCCTTACACATTTGAATCTTCGCCTTACTATCCATGTGCTATTTTTTAAAACATTGTGTTCCTTAATAAGGAAAAAACAGCTAATGCTGATTCATTTTAGTAGTTAATGAAATGTTGAAGTACAGTCTAGTATTTATTCAAACTTGTGTTATAAAATGGTGTACGACTCTATTTATTTAATACCCAGCATATGAATTAGAAAAAAATAATTATGTTACAGAAACCACAATTAGAATTTCTCTAATTACAGGTTTGTTTACAAATGCATTCAACAAATTGCTTTTCAATATTACATTAAATTTTTTCACGGAGTAGACTAAAAACAAAACATGGGATATGTTTTGTTTGAAAACTACCTGTGAAAAATGCATTACTGGAACAGATGGTACATTTTTAGATGCATTTATTGATTTTTTTCAACAACAGAAGCCATTAAGAGCAAAAAGTAATTCTGTTAACTGAATTTGCACTGGCTTTACTATGGAAATTTATAAAGAAGCTTTAAAAAGCATATACAAGTAGACTATTTTTAGCAAAGAGTCTCTGGGATTGTTCTGTATATTTTGTTTATATGTTTCATGAAACCAAGATTGAATCTTGTATTCTTTTCAAGAACTCTTTCAGAAATAATATTGTAGAAGCCCAGATAAGAGGCATTTTTATTCAGTAGAAATTCTGTGGCTTTTTGAAAAAAAATTGTTCTTAACCAATTGTGTGAAAAGTAGTTGTGCCATGTTGATCCCAGGATATTAGAAAGACGAGTGGGTAAGATAATGTCTTTGAATGGGCCAACTTGTGCTGGTAAAAGAGGAGAGCTGAGGAAGAATTCTATGTAAACTTTCAAGTTTACATAGACTACTTCTTCAGCTCTCCTTTTTCAACAACATGAGTTGGTCCATTAAAAGGTACTACCACCATATCCTTCTAATTTCTGTGAAAATATTTCTATGAAAAATCATAATGAGGCTGGATCTTTTTTTGGACTCCAGGGGAAAACACATTCTGATTCAAATTAGCTTACATTTATCACACTCTCTTCTGTGACAGCAATACCTTGGTGATCAGGATACACACGAGAATTTTTAAACCAAGCTGGCCACAATTTTACAATGGGAAATACTGTCCATCTCCCTTGAAATGTACAAAGCTGAGTTTGCCAAAAAGATGTTTTATTGTAGCAGATAGAAAGGGACGCTATACCATGGTGAGAAAATAGACGGTATTTTGTGCTATTTTTGAATTTTTTTTTCTATATTTTTACTTTTGGTAGGATTCTTTTTTTTTTTACTTTCTGGTATTTAATGAGCCCCAGTGGAAGCAGATTGGCCTCATATTTTTTCTATCTTACTTCACATCAGTAGTTGTACCTTTTATTATTGTTGTCTTGAGAAACTACCAGCTCTCCTGAACTCTTATCTCTTAGATTTTCTCTCCATTGAATCTTATCTACTAGTTCTTTGAGTTTAACATCTAGATGTTTTTAAGTTCATTGTTCTCATTCTTCTGTTTTCACTTCTTCCTTTCCTTTGAATCAAGAATTCTATTATCTCAAGGTCACTTTCACCAGAAATACCTTCTATTTCCAGCTTTGCCACCAGTTCTGCTGTGTTGTTCAGAATCAAGTCTAAAAAATGCTTCCATCACTTTCTGAAACAAAATACTGTCCCCACTACATTTTGGAAATTTTAGTTTTGCCATATTTCTTTTCCAACAGATGACTACCTCGTTAAAGTCCTATTATTACCAGGCCTTGTAGGGTGGATATTTCTCTTATTTGTTCTAGAAATGCTTCAACCTCCACCTTTCACTGATTAAGTGGTCAATAGTAGTTTCCTATCAGGTAGACATTCCTTCCCCCACCTTCACTTTTACTTAGAGCAGGGGTGGCCAACCCATTCCAGATGAAGAGCCAAGATCCAGCTGGACCCAGCACGAAGAGCTGGGGCAAAAAGCTGTAGAGAAAAAAAAAGCACTGGCCCTTTAAAAAGGCTTTTTGGCCTCAGCAGGCTCTCAGTGGTGGCTGCAGCCATCATATTAGATCCACCATTTTGATCCGGACGGTTCCCCTGCCCCAGTGAGCACAGGGGAGCTGGGAGGTGTGGGCCGTGTTCAGGGGGTGCAGAAGCGGCTTCGCGAGCTGCACTGATGGGGGGGCTGGCAAGCCACAGGGTGGCCACTCCTGACTTAGAGACTTTCATCTAGTCTCACTTCCTGAACCAATATCTTCTTAATGTATAAGGTAACATTTCCTCCCCATCTGTTCTTTCTGAATAAGCTATGCCCTCCTTATCAATATCCCAAAGATTTAATTGATAAGATTAAAACAGCACTGTTACTTTTGTAAAATCTATTGGCATCCTTCGATGGAAGATGCCATAGAAGTGCAAATAATTAGTACTATTCTGGAGTCTATTCTGCCACCATACTTCACCACACACATTGATATTGATACAATTGTTAACCAATTTCTAAATGTGTTGTTGAATTTCTCCATCCATTTTTAAATAAAGAAAAACCATGATGCATGTATTGCAGCTGAATCACAGTACTACATGTGCATCCATACAGTGGATTTACTGATGCTTGTTTCTGTGCTTCCCAGCTGGTTAGCAGTGAGCAATTTCTAATATTCAATTAACGGTAGAAGGGCATACCCCTGTTTTTAAATTACCTGTATTATTATCTAGTAAATAAAGAAATGCAATCTTAATGGGGGAGGGGGCGAGAGTTCAAAAAATTCATGACTTTTCATTCATAGACATCTGAAAGTTGATGGGGAACGAATTACATCCTAAGCATTCTGCAGAGACAATGTGCTATCCACTCCTGGCTTATCAATTAAATCTTTGTGTGACCTTGGCAGCTCTTCAGTCCCATAAAACATATGTGTGCATGTGTGTAATTAAATACCTTTGGCAGTTTTATAGTAGGGATAGCACCTGAAAAAAAAGGATAATTTAGGGATAGGTTGTGGAATTACATCAAGTAATGAGTAAGTAGCGGCACCAAAATACGCACTCCTAGGAGCACACTAGGTACCAGACTGTGTGTCAGTCACAATTCAGCCTCCACTTGCATTAGGTAAATGGCAAGCAGCTTCCTTCCTCTTTTTTTCCCACTCAGCCATACTGGCTAACAAGTTTGGAAAAGCGGAGAAAACAGCATCAAGACTTTGCCCAGTCCTCAGTCCTGAGCACACAAGTGGACAGGAGGGGGAGTAATAGCCTCAAGGGGACAGCTCAACCACATGCACTTTGAATAGTTGAAGCTTTCTGGAAGAGAGGGGTAAAGGGACGTCCTACTCCACCGTGTGGGAGCATGCCATATGTTGCGGTTTGTATTGTAGTAAACATAATAAATATACAGGTTTGTGTTGCTTCTCATGCTTTCATGATGGAAAATTACTATCTTAATTTGTGTTTTAAAAACACTGTGCTGCAGGGTGTGTGAGAAACATCTCAAATGGCTATGCACTTGTAATTTATAGACATATGTTACCTCTGCAAAGAACACTCCAGAGGATAATTTGATACTTTATGTGAGGGGTTCACAAGATATTCTGTGTCTTTGCTATTCTTGAAAGCTCAACATACAGTATTGAAATAAATGTATTACTGAATATGATTTCCAGTTACTACAAAAATTACAGAGAAAGAGAAATATTTTTATTTAACTATAATATCAGTGTATGGATTTAAGGATCTATGCACCAGTGATACAGTGAGATGAACTATATTTCCCAGGAAGGCATTCTGGCTTAAATTTCAATTAATGTAGTACTTTTCTGTTGGTACAGAGTGATGACAACAAATGCCTTGAAAAAACACGAAACAGCAGATTCGTGACCAGACTCTGACCTTGTTTACTAATCTTTTAGTACCCATAACTGAAGTACATAAACATTGTCCAGGCAAATTAGGTGTGTAAAGCAAGGTTCCTAGTGAACTTCATGAAATCTCCTACTTTTGCCCCTTCTTGAAAGAAAACTGTTTATTCCTGTGTGCATGCATATTATGTGAAATATAGTCATTTTGGTTATGATGAGAGAGATTAATCATGGAAAGGATATTTGCTATGTGAATTAAATATGGTCAGAATCTGAATTAGTTTGATCTCCTTCAGTAGCGGAAGCCCTTCAACAAAACATGCTTATCTCCTGCACTCATTGACTTTATCGTATACTGTCTGCCGGGTGCATTTTCCCAGAGAAGGTTAGGTGTCTTGACTAATCACACAAAGAGATGTAGTTGCTGATTCAGTTGCATCTGTTGTTGGCTTTAAGTATTACAAGCAGGGCCAAGAACTGAAAAATGAAGCACATTAAGATCTACTGAAGCTATGGAGGTGAGCAACTGTGTACTGCAGTTCTTAGTAATTTTAGTCACAGATACACTTAATTGCCATAATCTAGGCTGGAGATGACAATGCATGGATCAGGGTGGCCAGGAGCAAAGTTTTATCACAAGTAGATGTGACTCTTGTCATTAACGTTCCCTTCTCATGTAGGCCTAGTAATAAGTCATGAGCCATCTCAGTGTTTGAATAAATGTTATGGAAATAACCTTGATGGAAGAGGAAGCCAAGATCTGCTCTGTTTCCGTCTTCCAGCCAACATCACTGAAATCTTGCTTACCTATCATTGAGCCAGCTGCCCTTCATGCAGTGGTTGATTTCCTGTAGGCCAATAACAACTTTGTGATGGCTTAAGAGATTTAGAGTATGTTTACACTGTAATTGAAAGTCTGATTTCAGCTCATGGAAACATACCCATACTATCTTTGCAGTGAATACATAGTAGCATAGATCTTAGTTTAGGCTAGCGCTGTATCTATTCTATGTCTGAGGGCAGGGAGGCTTGCACTGTTGCCTGCACTCTTGATTCTTCACTGCTACATTTAGTTGCTCTATCTAGATTAAAGCTAGCTGAGGGAATACTATTGTAACTGCCACCAGACAAATTTGAACCTGGGATCTCTGGAGCTTAGTGTAGGAGCTGCTACAGCTTGAGCTATAAAGCCAGCTGGCTCTTGGTTTAGGCTGTAGAGTTCCCTTGTTCCCATCTCTTGCTCTAAGTCAGGGGTGGGCAATAATTTTTGATGGGGGGCCTCGGGTGGAAGGGGTGGAGCGGGACCAGGACGCTTCCGTGCTTCCCCACCCACAGACACTGATTGGTCTGGGGATGGGGGAGCAGCAAAGTCTTTGCCCCCCCCCAGAGAGAACTGCTAGCTGTTCTGAACAGCTGGTGATTCCCTCTAGATACCCGTGCCGCTGCTCCCCACTGCTGCCCCCAGGTCAATCAGGGACTGGGGAGGGGGAGCATGTGAATTCTTGTTCCTTGCCAGCACCCTGCAAGGAAGCACTGTGCTTAGAGTCAACTGCCAGCTGAGCAGCAGCTGGTGGTTGGCTTTAAGTGCTGAGCTCCTTTCAGGGTAGGAGAAGACTTCACACGCTCCCTCTGCCCCCAAACCCTGATTGACCTAGGGGTAGGGAGAATGCACATAGTCTCCTCCCATCCTCCCCCCAGTCTTGCAAGGAGTATGTGGTGTTTAGAAGTGCTACGCCTCTCGCTGGATGGGAGGAGACTTAGGATGCTCCCTTTTGCCCCCAGGCTAATCCTGGGGGGGGGGGGCGGGCGTCAGGGCCTCCGTGGGCTGGATCATCTTGCTTGCTGGGCTGGATCCAGCTTGTGGAGGCCTTTTTGGGTTACATTATCATTTCTGCAATTTCAGTGCAGACATTCCCTTCGTTGTGTTTGGATGAGTTTGGAAACCTAGTGTTTTTGCAGTCTGCTTTATTTTAAACAAAACCCTTGTTACAGCTTTATTTTTTGAATGGTTTGATGTGGTAGGTTGGTTTTGTGTGTATGTATGTGTGTTTGTGTGTGTGTGAGAGAGAGGATACATCTAAACTACGGGGGTTTTTTGACAAAGGATATGCACATTCCTCAGGAATGTGCATATCTTCTACCGATAGCTCTTTTGAAAGCGGGGCTTTCAAAAGTGAAAGTAGTCTGGATGTGGTTTTTCTGGAAAAATCCCCTTTTTCGAAAAACCACGTAAACCTCCTTTTTTAAGGAAGAGCGGTTTTTCGAAAAAGGGGTTTTTTTTTTTAAAAAAAAACCCTGCGTCCAGACTACTTTCACTTTTGAAATACCCACTTTTGAAAGAGCGATCGGAAGAAGATATGTATATCCTCTTTCGAAAAAAACCCGTAGTTTAGACGTACCCAGAGAGAGAGAGAGAGAGAGAGAGAACACTACTCTGTGAATTTGGCTTGTACTTTGTGTAGTGCAAATTCATTAGAAAGTAGGTTTTGGGTTTTTCCTTTATCAGGGCAACTGTGGACTGGGCACTTAACAAATGATGCAAAGGGGGAAAAAAATATGGTCTAAATGTTTGCAATATAATTACATAGAAAAAACTAAGTTAAAATAAAATGTAATTGAGAAGTCAATCACTTGAAATTTAGGAAATGCCAGATTTATGGTTGCTCATGAAATCTTAAATCTTTCCCCTTTGTGTGTCAAGCTGTGTGTTGAAAAAGTAGAAAAAATAGGTTATATATCTAATGTCTGTTTCTAATGCATATGCACAAAAAGGTCAAAATTATAGTTTGAGACAACTGTAAATCTGGTTTCCCTAATGTTTGAGTGCTTGCCTTCTTAATCTAAATAATGTTGTTGTCTAGTTTCTGTGTAATTTGCTATGAAAAGATAAAAACAAGCTCCATTATATTCAACTACACTAAACACTGACAGCCATAAGGAATGATCGGCATGGTTTGAACCACATGTAGAGAGCACTACAAGATACATAGCTAATCCTTGAGCTTCAGGACTAACAACTATTAGCCAGCAGCAGCAGGAAGCTTGATTTTCCTGTGTAAGTGAGGAAGTGTTGATTCCATAAATCGTCTAGAAGGAAGACCAACCTAACCTGGAGAGAGGGGTCTCTTCTCTGCCTTCACATTTAGGGCGGATCTCCTCCCAATGATGCAAAGGTTGCTATTGGTACCATTTGCTTCATCTCAGACATAATGGGTAGACCCCAGATTGGCCTATCACACCTTGCTCAGGAGCTATGGAAGGTCCTTCCTCATGGAGTGTTCCTGGTAAGCAGGAGGTATAGGGATATTGGGATCATAACTAACAATGGGGGTTATGGAAAAAACACAGAAATGCAAATAACCAAGCTTCAAGAACAGTAGTCAAAAAACAAATCAAAATTTCCTAGCAGTGCATCAGCTGTTCTGTCTGAAGGACACAATGGGCTTTGCCTAGAAGCAGTACAGCCACAAGGGGAATAGCCGCCAAAGCTCTTATCTCAGTTGCCTCCATATCTGGTATGTTCAGATCAACATGATAGTGCTATTTAGACTGCAGTACTCTGAAAACTCAGCCAGAAGTTTGACAGAGATTTATACCTTGTTGAAGGTAATGTGGAATTTAATTTTTCATCTGGTTTCCCCCACCTCCAGGATTCATTTCCCTATAAGCTTGCCAGTACTTGGCCATTTGGAGGCGTACAAACACTCCAATCTATGCCTCTGCCCCAGTCCACGCACTTGCATTTCAGTCCTACCAGACTCAGTGTTACTCACAAAACCAGAGCAAAGAATCCAGTGCTGATCAGGAGAATGTGTAAATGTTAGAGAACAACACACTTGATTGTGTGCTTGGGGTATGTTTCCAAAGCAAGGCAAATAGATCAATGGACTGGGATAGGAGAACAGAATGGAAGCTGAGGGAAGAAATGGGGAGAGGGTGTGGTTTGTGGGTCCAGAAGAGAAGTTCAAAATATAAAACATTCCTGCTCTAGTAAACTCCTTATGACAGGCCTGATCCCAGAGGCTGTGAAGTGTGAGAGTTGTGCAGTACTAACTCCCAAAAATCTAAATAGGCCTGCTGTTAGTTAAATATCATGATCAAGGGATTGCATGGATCTTACATACTGAAATCTGACAAGGTAGAACAAAACTGTTGTTTTCTTCTTAACATTTAATCAAGCAGAACATTCCTAATTTAATGCAGAACTAACCTTTTGTCCACAGCAAGAGGTTGAGTTTACTGTTGCTGTAGTTTACACGCAACGCACCTCCACAAAATCCTCCAGCCATCTGCCATCAGTCAATAAATCCTTTTTTAATTTCCATTAATTCTTATTAGAAAGATTAAGGAATATCCACCCATCTGCTTGATAGAAACATCTTTTCCATGGGGATAGCATGTCAAGACTTTTATCACCATTCTTTTCTCTTTGCAGGGGAAAGGAACAAGGATAAGGAACAACTTTAATCATGTATGAAAATAGTCAGCAGATATTAACAAGAATCTATATGTGTTATTTCATAGGTAGACTCAGGCAGAAGGCATTGATACTGTGATAGTTAAGCAACACAGTACTAATGGACTGGCATACAGGGCTTTCTTTTTAATATTACAGATTCCATTGGTGTCAAGGGACAAGTTGAGTTTATAAGTGCTCACCAGTGAATAAAGGGTTCAAAATCTGTGCCTAAAGGAATTCAGAAGACAGAGAAAGACACAGAATGAAAAAAAAATCCTCTCTAAAAATATTCTTTTTTTCTTCCACGCTTCTGTCTTTTAGAATGTAGTCCTTTCTCTGATGAGCACATCTCTATTTGAATTTTCTACAGCAGCAAGAACATCAGTTGTTTGTTCAGCAACAACCAATCTAAATAAAATAGGCCTGATTAACTTCAGATGACAAAAAAAAAAAAAAAAGAAAGCTAAACTCTTTCTTTAGAAACCTGCTACTTAGAATTCTGGAAACAACACAGGTCTTGTCATTGACTAAAAATTCTGTTTGACAAGTATCAAGATACAAAAATAAAGGCTGTATAGTGAAAGGCATAGAGGAGAAAGTGTAGCTCCACCCTTTGTGGCTGAGAAATACCCCTTGGCAGCAGAATCAATGTTATTCTGCAGTGCCACGGGGCCAGGATTTAAAAGAATAAACAGGAATTGTGCATGGTCTTGTGCGAGAGGTTATCAGTGTGGTACCATGTATCTGAAAGGGCTGGGGGCAAGCCACAGAATCCTCCAGTTCTTGCACCATTGGACACATTAGGGTTGCTTCAACATTTTGACTGATGAAGCTTCTACAGAGTAGAATTCCTTGCCCTTGCCTTCCTGCTAAAATACCCCTTGCACAATCATCTGCCTGAGTAGGACTCAGTTATTATCCCTGAGCTTGATTACTTGCAATAATATAAAGATTGTACTTAGTATGGACTTACATATTTCTTAATGAACATAAATAATTCTTATGAAACACCAAAATGTCACCTTTTGAATCTTGGGGATAAAACTTGCTTCCCCCTTCTATCACTAAACTTTTCTATATGTCTAATATTAAGGTATCTAGTGAGAAATCACTACACTTTTAGGAAGTAACCAGGTGAGTACTGATCTTTGATTTTAAAGATAATAATCAATTAAATAAAAAGGAACAAAGAAGTAACACTGTGGTATTGGGTGTCTTTGGACAATTTTGATTCAGCTGCTAGATTCAGTTTTGTTGTTTATGAAACACAGCAATTTTTGGTTGAAAGTACTTTTTTTTTCTTTTGCCCAGTGAGAGCAGAAAAAGCAGAACAGTGATTGAACTTCATGTTCAAAGCCCCAGTTGCCATGAAACTACTCCCTATACCGTATTTGGTAACCCAGTATAATATTTAATTTTCAACCACTGTGTCAATTGTATAACACATGGGCTGCAATTGACCTATGAAAAACTTTAATCTTTCTAAGCAAACCCACAGAGTATTTTAATCCAGCTCTTTCTCTAGAAGAAATGATAAAGGCTTCATAACTGCCTGTCTTCTGATATATGAATGAAGATGGCACCCCTGTCAATACATGAAAGTAAATGGAGCCTCTGGGATGGATGACTGAGTTGGGGCTGGTGACCCATCAATGACAGGAAGCCTTGAAAAGTTAAAAAAAAAACCCTGGAAAATATTTAGGAAAAGCCTCAGGGGATCACAAGCTCTTTCCACTTCTATGCTGAAAATGAAGAGGCAAAGTTAATTGAGGGAGGAACACTCCTATTTATTAGGACCATTCTTGACCATATAAATTCAGATGTCTCCTTATGAGGGGGTGGACTGAGCCCAAAGGCCCCTTGCTGGAGACCTCAGGACTCTGCCACACCCATCCCAGGAAGGCAGCAGTGGAGAGGTCTTCCAAGCAGGCTAGAGTGGCTGCATGGGAAACAGTCAATCAGGGCCCATGAGGGCCATATTAAAAGGAGTGGCAGAACAATGCTGGAGAGAGTTGACAAGAGTTGTTTGACTGAGCTGCTGCTAGGCACTGAAGAAGGATAACTGCATGCCCAGCTGCCTGAAGGAACTGTAGCACAACAAAAACTAAGTTGGAGGCAGGTACTGGGGGGGAGGCTCCTGGCTGACTTGCTCAGACTGAACTAAGGAAAATTTTCAAGTCGGGACTAGGGAGCATTGAAGGAGCTCCTGGCTGGCTGCAGGGATTGGGTGAGGACTGAGCCTGAAGAAGGCCCCAGGAGAATAATGTCTCCAAAGGGGAAGCCCCATATCAGGGCTGAGAGAGAACCTTAGATAGGACTGGAGAAACTGCCTGAGAACCAGAGGGCAAAGCATGCAGACTCCTGCAGCCAGTGGGGGGTATCTCAAATAGCTATTCCGCATCTAAAGAGCAAGCCTGTTATATTGAAATATAACAGGCTTGCTATTCTGACATCCCAGTAAACCTCATTACACCAGGGATAAGGGATTTTTCAGGAATAGCGCTTTATTTTGAACTTTGGTGCTGTGTAGACAGCGCCAAATTTCAAAATAAACTACTTTGAAATAAGATTGAATTGTGTAGCTTAATTTGAGGTAAGGTTGCTTTTAGACACACCCTCATAGTGCAGTGGGTTGCATTAGTCAGTATTATCAATCTGCTTTTGAATACATTCCTCTATTAGACTTAAGGCCATAAAATGAAAGTTGAGGCCAGTCATATAGTAGAACTAGAAAGCCTACAGATCAATAATACTAAATACCTGTTCCCTGTTCCTGCACATATTTTAAATATTTTACACAGTGAAATTCACCATTTTAACTGAATAATCGGTTCATAATTTTGGTAAGTGAGCAGCTTGGAACAAATATTTGAGACCTTTCATCACATAATGGTAAAATGTGATGCATAATTTATCTCACTTTCATGCATCCATATAATTTTTTCCATGGTATCTGTGGTACCTCTTAGAAAGAGGCACTCAAAGGGGTAGCTCAATGGTAAATTTCAGTGCCAACACTGAATTTGTTCTAAACTTACAGGCCTAGTAGACTGACAGACCAAATAATACATTAACTTCCAAAGTAATTTTTTGGGGGAGATTGGGGGTTAGATTCTTCTTTTTACTTAGGAGGTTGTTATTGAATAATTGGATAAAGGGTGACACTCCACAGATTCACCTGTAGAAGATATCTGTTTTAGTAATCAAGTTAATTATGTATTTTTGTTCCTCTGATACAGCATTACAAATTAGTAACCAGATTATTGTTCCAAATTGAATGGCTCATTGAATTTGGAAGTTATACCTTACCAATTTGCTTTAATGGTTTCTTCTGAGTAGCTCTTAATATTAAAATTAGAGTGCACTGAAAAACATCAGTGTACCAAAGCACCTTTCTATGCTAAAATATGGAGAATTAAGTCTACAATTCCTGTGAGGAGTGAATTATTGTAATACCCTGCTGTGACATATCTAGGGTACAATCTAGACCAACATGTATCTGAGTCACCTCTGCCATCTAACCGGGTATACACTTTGAAATGCTTTGCTGCTCTAGCTTCCAGCCTGGATTGCTCCCAGATTCCAGCAATCAACTCACTTTTGGTTATGTCTGCATGTTCTGTAGCCACCCAGCCACCCTTGATTGCTACCAGGTTTGGCTATACTACTGGGTGACCCCAATACGTTCTCAGTCTTCAATTTTTCCACAGAAATGAATGTCCTGTATTGCCCAACCCTCCTCTGGGCTATACAAGTTTTGGTTTATAGAGTCTACTAGTGCTTTAATAGAAATAATATGCACATAAACTACCACCCCAAATAGAGTTTCCCTAACACTTCAATTTAAATATGATGGACTAGATAAAACAATAAAACAAGTCTATTAACTACAGACGACACAGTTTAGGAAACACTGCTGTAGAGAATCTTTGGAGAAGGGGGAAAACATGACAACCTCATACATGGTATTAAGGATGGTAGTAATAACTGTCATTTTGGGAGAAACTAAAATAAATTAATTGTTGAGCTGGAACTCTTGTTAAGGTTTCATTCCATTTCCTAAAACACTCAACAATACGAACACACGTAAAAAGGTAAACAAAAGATCAGCAAAGAGAGAAAATGCTGCTTTTGTCTCTTGTATTGATTCTCACTTGCAACCTCATTGCTAGAAAAACACAGGCATGGCACACTGTCTTATCAGCCACTCTGAGACTAGGCAAACTAGTATCGGCATTGGGCTAGTTAGGGCTTTGCTTTGAGCTACTGCTTTTGGTTAACAGGCTACATTAGTGTTGCAAAATGCAGGTTGAACTTCTCTAGTCTGGCACTTTGGGACCTGATTGGTGCCAAACCAGAGAATTTGCAGAACCACAGAAGGTCAATATTGTCTTGCAGCATTAGCAACACTTTCACTGCTTACTGGGTTCTGGGAAGACATTTGGGGTAAAATAGAGATAACTAACATGACAGAACACTGAGAGCCAGGACTGGTGACCGTAAATAAGCTTTCAGGAACCACAGGAAATTTAATCATATCCATGATAAGTGGACATCCAGCTATCTAAAATCATGCCAGACCTACGGATGTTGTTAGACTGGAGATTGCCAGACTAGAGAGCTTCCACCTGTATGCAGTCTTGACCAGCTGAGCCAGATACTTATTAGACAAGAGGAGAGGGATAAAGAGGAGAGCAAAGAAGATGAAGAAGATGGACACAAAGGAGTGGGTCTAGTAATTATGTTATGTGACTTCTTCCCTGGAACAATGTAGTCAGGACATTTATTAGGATTTGGATAAAGAAGATCTGGGATCCAAGAAGATCATATTTGTATTATCCAGGATGATGATGCTTACTGCTTCCCTGTCTTTCAGTCAACTAGCATCCAGGCAGCCAGATTTTTCTCCTCAATTTTTTTTCCGAGGACTCCAAAAAGGCTAATGGGACAAACAGCCAATTTTCCACAAATTAGGCCTAATTTCCACAACAATTTCGGTTCATTAATTTCTGGGTCTGCTCCCTCTCTCTTTTTTTTAATGTGCATGGTGTAACTTCAGGACTTTTTGTTTGGACTAATTTACTCTGTCTAGCTTTTTTCATCTTTTCCCATCAACATTTGTTATGGCAGTTAATGGAGTCATTTTATAAACTTCTTCATGCTTTCCCCAGTTTAGATTCAAAACAACAGTAGGTCTACTATACCCCAATTATTACAGTAGAGTTGGTTCTATTCCCAGCTTGGCCACTGGTCTGCTTGTTGACTTTGGGCAACTCATGTCACTACTTTCTGCCTTAATTTCCCCATCTGTAAAATGGAGATAATGATGATTGCCTCCAATTTGTAATTCGCATTCGGATCTACTGATAAAAAGCTTAAGGTATTATTTTATTATGGGGAGAGTTTATAGGTATTTGTCTAATTTTATCATGTTTGCCTTTGATCCGAGTCCCTTTTTTAGTTAAAAATATTCCATTGTCTAATATTTCCAGAACTGTAAGGTAAAGAAAAAAATTCATTTGTCTTCAAGGATTTGTTTTGAAATCATATGTTTCAGTTCAGTGACTGAAAGGAAGAACACCAGCAGCAAGTCTCACCAGGTGGCCCTTTTTAACACAAATCATCTGGAATATGAACAACTTGATGAACACAATGTAGTACCTTTGTATAGTATACAGAAATATTTTATCTCAATGTGGTCTCAAAAGGAGATTGTTATTTGAGGCATCACACAGTCTGTAAATAAATATATTTTGTGAAAAGTGCAAATGAACAAAAAGATCACTTTTTTTTTTCAGGAGAAAAGAGTGCTAGTATTCACAGGTAATCTTGATATCTAGTGAAACCTAAGTTAGCCGAAGGATTCCAGAGATAACTGAAATCTTCAAATAGTGAGAGGAGCTGAACAGATGCCCATTCCTGAACACAAATTTCAGAGTCTGCTCAACAGATTATCCAGTTATATAAACTATTTTGAGAGAAACAATCCCCCATTTAAAGTAATATCAGTTCCTCTAATGGAACTCTAAGGATGAATAGAAGAATGGCTTTGGGCAAACAGGACAAACCTCTCCTCTCTCTCTCATAAGTTTCTAGGGCAGGGGTAGGCAATCATTTTTTGAAGTGTAAAAAAAATCAAATTACATTTACTTTGAAAAGCTGTAGTACTGCAATCTTTGGAGTAGGAACCTGTAATTTGGCAAGTATATAGTGTTTTTATCAGGGTTAGGCCTATGGCTGTCACTGTGAAAATCCACCTAAATTTGGCCAAGTTATAAGCCTTGAAAAAAATCACAGCTTGTGCATGCAGAGTTAGATACAGATTCACAGCTAAAATATTTCACTATTGCATCTGTTGATTCTGGGCTGCTGAGGGTCCTGGTGGGGCTGGATACAAAAAAATTGGAGCACAGGGGTATTTCTCCTGTGTTATCAATGGCTTCTGTGCTGTTGCCCAGACAGTGTGGAGGAGGAAACTGCCTGATATGAAGTGGGGAGAAGTGCTGGTCCTGGAGTGGAGTGACCTTTGCTTCTTCCAATTCACTGCTGTTGGGACAGGGTTTCTCAAAGAGTTTTGCTGTCTTAAACTAAAAAAAAAAATATAGTAAGGTTGCAACCATGTAACCAAATATCCAAATATTTATCTCTAGTCACCTGAGAGAGTGGAGCTAAACAAAGATCATGTCATACGTTTGTGTTGTTTTAATCATATCCTGTGCACACTGCAAATTGGGCTCTTTATAGGTAGGTTTGTATGCTAGAACAAATTGTTCTGTGGGCCTACTTTGGGAAAGCCACTAGCGGGCCCATGCCACTATGTTTACCTAAAGGCTCCCTTTGCCTGGAAATAGCAAACCTGAACCAGTGGGAGCCGTGAGGCTCTGTGGCTATGGAGACTTTATGTAAACAAAGTCACTGAAGGTTGAACCTCTCTTGTCTGGGACTCTCTGGTCCAGCAGCATCTATGGTCTGGCAGGATCATGGATATTGCTGGACCAGAGAGCCCCTGGACAAAACGTCTGGGTGGTCATGGGGTTGGCCACATCAGCTTTGGAATAGTAGAGCCACAGCAGCCTTCACAGCCCAGAGGAACGAAGCCCTGGTGTCTCTAAAGCAGCAGATCCATGGCAGCTCCAGTGGCCCCGGGGTAGTGAAGCTGCAGAAGCCCTAGTAGCCCCAAGGAGCAGAGCCCTGGTGGTTCTGGGGAGTGTAGCCACATCTGCTGTGACAGCCCTAATGTCCCAAGCTCTGGCAGTGCTGGAGCTGTGAAGCCACAGTGGTCTCGGGATAACGGAGTCCAGCAGCCCCGGGGAGGGGAGCCCTGTTAGCTCTAGAACCATAGCAGCCCTGACACCCCGGAGTTATGGCAGTGCTGGTGCTTGAGAGCCACGGCAGCCCAGCCACGGCAGCCCTGGGACAGTAGAGTCCTGCCAGTCCCTGGGCATTGGAGCTGTGGCAGCCCTAGCCTGATGGCCCTGGGGCAGCAGAGCTGCAGCGGTGGGGACTGACAGTGGAGCTGGGAGCAGGTGGCCTGGGGGCAAGGGAGCTCCACTAGGTCTGCTGATGAACCCTGGGAGAGCCCAGAATCCCATCAGTAGAGGGATGGAATTGACCTCCCCCGGTCTGGCAAACTCCCTCATATGGGACCAGTCAGCTCCCCAGGGTGCTGGACGAGGGAGGTCCAACCTGTAGTGGCTTTTCTGAAGTGGGCCTGCAGAACAGTTTCAGAACCACTGTGCTAGATAATGTCATATCTCTAAATTACTGAGACAGAAAAGTGTGTGTATTCAAAATAGGGTGATATAGATAGCAACATACCATATTCTTAGGTCAGGCCCTTACCTAATTATGCCATTTTCAGATTATGACTAATGGAAAAAAGAGAAGAAATTACATATCCAAACCGGTATTTGTGGAACTGAATTTAAATAAATGCTTTCCATTGTGACAGAAACCTTTCATCACGTGTTTGCACAGACTTTCAACATTTTCATATGTGTCTATGAAATAGAGGCAGAATCATATTAATAATATGGCTTAGAATAAAAACTACATACCTTTGTTCTTAAAAGGGCTTATATATGAATGAGGACTTTCTTCTGAAGGCCAAAAAGTGAAATAGAAACAAAAAGGAAAGTCAAGTTTCACTGTTGAAAGAAAAGTTATAGTATCTGTAGATTCAAATTCTTTTTAATCACACACTTCTGCATCAAACCACAAAGGAAGGATGATGATATGAAGACAGTCTGTAACACCTTAAACTTAGGTCAATAGCCTCTTTTGTAGTTATACAGAGATACCTAGAGCTGAAACATTTACTACTTACTAGGGAAGCTAGAATAAAATGATAACTTTTATGTCATCTTCTGCAAAAGGAAATCATGGTCTTATTCTAAATGCTACTTAGAAATGACTTATCACAACACACCTACATGTGCATTCAATAACTCATGAGGCAAATCATACATCAGAAAGTAAACTACTGTAAATATATCTGGCACTGACTTTTTTCAGTGGTTTATGCAGGAATGACTCCAGTGACTGGTGTGAGAGAAGAAGCAGACTTATTATATTTCATGCAGTGCAAAATATTAATGGTAATTAATAGTAGATTTTTATTTTTATCTACCAAATCAGAAATTAGATTTAAGACACTTTTAATTTTACCTTTTGTATCAATGGTAGATATGTTCATGTCTTCTATTACATGATCAAATAACATTAAAGAATGTGAAATATTTTGCTATGTATACTGTAGCTCTTTATTTAAAAAAAATCTATCATTGCAGTAATGGTTAACATTGCAGTTGTATTACATTACACCATTTGATGTAATAACTTAATTTTATTTTAGTTATTCTGAATTTGTTTTGTAGATACAATTCCTACCAACTGGTATCCGAGGCCAAATTATTGTACCATTTTGCTTGGTAGTGAATGCTACAACTAAGATTTTTTTTTTTTAACTTGGATAGTTTTCCAAAATATTTTCAATTTGGGTTAATGGCCTATTTGTTTGTAAAAGCCAACTATTTGGGGTTTTAAAATTTGGTTTTGAAGTCTGAAGAAAAAATACTAACCTATTTCTGAAAGCAAGGGCCATACTGGGTCATACTAATGCTTTATCTAGCTCAGTATCCTATTTCTGGTGCCACCTGCTTCACAGGGAATGAGCAGAACAGGTCAGTTTTGAGTGATCCATTCCCTGTTGTCCAGTCCAAGCTTCTGGTACTGAAAGGTTTAAGGACAGCCAGAGCATCAGATTGCACAGCCTGACCATTTTGCCTAATAGCCATGAACGGACCCATAGTTCATAATGTATATAATTTTTTTATCCAGTTATAATTTTGGCCTTCACAACATCCCATGGCAATAAATTTCACAGGTTGACTGCATTGTGTGAAGAACTTTTTTATGATTGTTTAAAACCTGCTACATATTAATTCCATTGCATAGCCCCTAGTTCATGTGTTATGTGATGAAATAAATAACACTTCCCTATTCACTTTATCTGTACCATTCATAATTTTATAGACCTCTATCATAGTCTAAACTGAACAGTTCCAGTCTTTTTAATCTCTGCTCATGTGAAAGTTGTTTTATATAGCTCATCATTTTTGCCTTGTGACTGTACCTTTTCCATTTCGTTCATATATTTTTTGAAATGGCATGACAGGAACAGTACACATTATTCAAGGAGTAGATGTAGGTTGGATTTCTATAGTCTCTGTATGATATTTACTATCTTATTGTCACTCCCTTTTCTAATGGTTCCTAACATTTTGTTAGCATTTTTTGTTTTTGTTTTTGGGGGGTTTTTTTTGGACTGACACTGCATATAGAGTGGATATTTCTAGAAAATTAACCACACTGATTTCTAGATATTTATTGGGTGGCAATAGCTAAATGAAATCTCATTTTATATGAATAGTTGGGATTATGATACTTTACACTTCCTGATATTTTACACTTCCTGATGTAAAATAAAATACACATATTTTCATGAACACAAACTCTCTTTATTTAACAAAACTGGGGGAGAGGGAATGAAACTCTGGTGAGACTGGGGAAAGGAGGTGGGAGAGGGGAAGAGAGAGGGTGGAAAAGGAGAGGGGGAAACCTGGGAGGAGGGAGCTGGAAGGGGGAAGCAAGGGGAAGAAGGGGGAGGGGAAGCTCAGGGCTCAGGGTAGGGGGTCTCACCGGACCAACGTGACTTTCATGGAAACCTGCTCCTGGGTTCGCATGTGGCCTTTGGTGGCCAGGCTGGCAGCTATCCTGCCATAGACAGCCTCGTTCCTCTGTCTAGTGCGGAGATCATGGACGTTGGGGGCATCCCCCTCAAACCTGAATAAGGTCCATGATCTCCACCCTGGACCAGGAAGGTCCCTGCCTTCTCCAGCCCTTGTCAGGCTCCTGGGAGCTGGCAGACTGCTCCTGGGGAGTGGTGGAGGGCTAGCTTCCAGTGGCTCGCTGGCTCATGTTTTGGGGCCACTGGATCAGGGGCCCTGGTGGCCACAGCTGTCTCTGGGCTGGCAGGCTTGGAGCTGGCACAGGCACTGTGGCCAGGGTCTACCCCTTTAATGGCTCCGGGGCTGGGGGAGAGGAGGGTAAGTTTTCCTGGTTGTGCCCAGAGTGGCCACCAGGGCTCCCTGGGAAGGGCTGGAGGCCCCCTATTTTGAATTAAGTGTCTACACAGCACTTAATTCGAAATAGCTATTTCGAATTTGGTGTTATTCCTCGTAGAATGAGGTTTACCAAATTCGAATTAAGGGCTCCACTATTTCGAATTAAATTCGAAATAGTGGTTTGCATGTATAGACGCTATTAAAGTTAATTTGAAATAACGGCTGTTATTTCGAATTAACTTTGCAGTGTAGACATACCCTCAGAAACATAGAACCATAGAGCTAGAAGGGACAGTAAAGGTAGTCTAGTCTAACCCCTTGCCAAGTGTCAGGATTTGTTTGTCCAAAGCATGTAAGACAAGTGGCTATACAGCTTCTTCCTGGAAACTTCAGGGAAGGAGCTTCCACAACATTCCCAGACTGTCAATTTCATTGTCCGACTCTTCTTACCATTAGAATGTTTTTCCTGAGATTTAATCTACATCTGCTGTGCTGTAGTTTGAAGCCATTGCCTCTTGTCTTGTTCGCCCCGAGACCTTTTCTCTAATCTTTGTTATGACCACCTTTCAAGTCCTAATGCTTTTTCCATCTATATTTGGGCTTTCTTATTCCCTTTAATATTTATTTTAACACATTAAAATGGAGCTATTTTGTGCCTTCATAGTATTATTCTGAATAAATATTGAAAGGCAAAACATTTCCAGGCCCTATGGAGAAGGTATGACAGCAACACTTGGGCTAAATTCACTAGAGAAGAAAATAAAGCTCCTTTTTCAACTCCTGTCTTGACTTTCACTTTCAATGTGTTCCTTTGGAACAGGGTACTTTTGTTTTTATTGCTCTTACTTTTTTCTTGATAAATTGAGTGAATGAAAAGTATAGAGAACTCCAGGGTTAAAATTTTGTTATATTTACATATAAAGGTGTTCGGTGTTGTTGAAGTTGCAAGTTCAAGGGGGCAAGTGGAAAAATAAAATAAATCTTGATGGTGAAGATAAAATTGCATTGAAAAACAATAAAAGGAATTGAATGGAGCATTTGATTAAGTATTTTCTTTAACAAAGTCGCACACAGATATATTATTTCCTGCAGCAATCTGTTTCTTCTTTTATAACTTAGCTTACCAATAATGATTGGGGACAATATTCTGCAAAGAATATTGAACAAATTAAAAAATGAGTAATAAATATCTTCAAAGGATCAAAAAGACTAGCCTAGTAGTAGTTGATTACAGTGAGTTAGTAAATAGTCAATGAAAACAAAGCTTCAAGACACTTGATCTGATTTAAAGGTTCAATTATGTAGATCTGTGGTATTTACTAAGTGGTATCTATTGAAATAATATAAATCTAAGATAATGCTAATGAAAAGGGGAAAGTATATAAAGTCTTTAAATGTAATACTTTTGCAGTAAGGAAAAAACACATATTAGACTCTATTAGTCATGCAGAGTCATCAGTAATTACTAAAATGAATATAATCAGTCTCAAGCTATTTCTTCCTTTGTGCAACTCTCTGTGATTATTATGTAACTGAGGTCAGAATTTAGCACATTCCATATTAAGACAAATTATGTAAAGTAACTTTTGACATACTACATAATTTAATTCCTCCTTTAATAGTGTTTGCCTTAACTAGGATATTATCTCTTGGATGAGATTGAATAATTTATCTGCATACTGTAAGTTATTTCTTAAGTACTGAAAATGTATCTGTGCCTGTAGACAAGACATGATACAAATATATGTCAGCTTGATCCTTTAATTAAGGAAAACAGTGTAGGATTTTCAAAAACTTGAGTTTTATACCAAGAATGTAATAAAATTTCAAATTCCAGATGGCATGTTTTCAAGTTCTACATTTGAAATCCTTTCATATTGACAGTCAGAAAACATAGCTGGCAAAGATGTCATTATCAGACATACAATTGACTTGAAACCTATTTTTACTTCAGTATCTTATGATTCAAATTTTGGAGATACCAGCATGATTGCTCTAACAGCTCTAAAAATAAGAAACACATTCTAGCCATAATTTCATAACTTGTATAAAAATGATGCAAGAGTAGAGTTGTTCAAAATTTAAATGGTGTGATTGAGATCAGAATATAATTTCAAGCCTGTTGTAGAGGCAAGATGATAATGAACTGAAAATGTTTGTAATGGTACCCAAATACCTGTAGGAGACAAAATCTTCATAAATTCATTGTGTGTGATGATACTGCTTATTACATATGGATATACTGTAGCAAGCGTCATGATAACTTACTGGATGTATCAGATATATTTTCGTGGATGTCATATATGCACTTAACATTTCACACTGATAAAGGAGATAAAATTCAGAACCTGCTCTCCTAAAATGCAAGAATCTATTACCTGGAGATAATTTTTATAGTTTTTAACAAATTGGTGAGTAATCCTGATGATATGCTCAGAGCAGTTACGATAGATGTGAGAATTTGCATTCATGTGCCCAAACATATACACCCTTACATCTTTCCATTGAAGTAAATACCTGAAAAGTGCTATAAATTCAAGTCAAAACTCCAGTTTTTGAATTAATATGGCTTGAAGTAATTCACCAGTTTTCACAAAGTTGTTTATTGATGTCAAAGATCCTACATGATACATGATCAGAGCTAGCACAAGATCTTTTAAAGTGCAACTTTTAGCCATCTAAAAACTCTAATTTGTTTCAGCAGAACACACAAGTTTGTTTGCTTTTTGGAAGCTTAACGTGAACTTCTACAATTGTCAATATTATGCCAAATACTTCCTGTGGCCTTAACACATCTGCTTTACATCTAAAAGCCTACAACTGGCCCATGCCAGCTGACTTGGGCTCATGAAGCTCAAGCTAATGGGCTGTTTAACTGGCAATGTAGATGTTAGGGCTCAGGCTGTAGTCTGGGCTCTAGGACCCTACAACAGGAGTTAAATAGTCCTTTCTTATTTTAACCACGAGAGCATGGTTTTAACCCAAAAAACCTGACATACATAATATTTTATAATTTGAGATGTTAAAAAACATTTCCTACAATACCCTTACTTAGATCAGAATTATTTCTTCACACAAAGTTGTAATGCTAGCATAGTATTTCCTTTCGCAGCCAACTTTTCATATGTATAATCTAATTAATTTTCAATATTTCTGCTCCCTTTACAAATTGAATATAGCTTAAATTGTCAAATATTTACTTTGCGATATGCATAGTAGGCAAACATCTATTCAAAACTCTGCCTGTGTGGACAATAGTACTTAGAAATTCTACTTTACAGCTGTTTCCTAGGTAACTAACACACAGCTAAAAGAATGAATTGCACAGAGGAGAAGGAAACAAATAGTCAAATCTTACCACTTTATACTAAATTTTAACTCATATGAACAATTCTCTACCCAAACCTATCAATGTTTCAAAAATTACAAAATATACACTAGGGGAGAGAGGAATGAAACTTTTTACTCCTGTTGGTTCACTTGTTTAATATTTAATTTTCTGCATTCATTTCACACAAAAAACACAGCTAAGCTACATTATCTAAAATCCAATATGAAGCCAATACAAAAAGAATGGAATAAATCATGTGTATTGGAGAAAAAATGCTGTGCATGCAAGAATGTAAAAACATCATAGCTGGAATACTTCCTCCCATTCAAGCAAATATTAGAGAGAAAAAAAGAAAACCACAGAACATAATTAGTACTTACCAACAGTCTTTCCTGTTAACCATTATAATCTTGAAATAAGCTTATGGGAAATATTTAAAGGCAAGATAATACCCAGCTCCTTTGTACACGTTGCAAAAAGGGAGATGAAAAAAAACCAGCCACAATGGCTTTGATCCAGCAAAACATGGAAGCATCAGTTTATTCTTAAGCACATGAGTAATCTTGTGAATTCTAGCTGTGACTTTAAGATCAGTGTGACTTCACCTGAGCTATTAATCTTTCCTACACCCTTTTCCTCTCCCTCCTTCCTTTGAGTATGTCTACACTTCAAGCTGCAGGTGTACATTCCAGTTTGAGGATATATATCCATGTTAGCTGTGACTGAGTTAGTGCACTAAAAACAGCTGAGGAGGTAGCCACTCTGAGGCTAAATTGCTAAATGTGTACTCAAGATGGCCAGCCCTTCACACTGTTTCAACTGCTGCCAGCTACCCCTTTATTTCTATCATGGTACATGATCAGAGCTAGCACAACTATGTCTCTTCAAGCTGGAATTTACACCTCCATTTCAAAGTATGGATATACCCTTAGACCCCATGAACAATGTTACCATCCTGTCTATAAACTCAAGTGGATAACCTGAGAGTCATCTTCAACTCTGATCTTTCCCTTTGTCCTCAGATCTCGGCTGTTTTAAATGTTGCTGGGACTTCCTTTGTAATATCTTAAGATTCAGGTTTTCTTCTCCATCCACACAGCTGAAACGCTTGTATCTTGGTTGCTGTAACATCTTCTCCACTCTTGACAAATTGATTAACTTGTAACTTTTCAAAATGCTGCTGCAGAGATTATTGTTGTGGCTCCTCACTTTCGCCATGTCACTCTCCCACTGGCTTCCCTACCTCCCCTATTTCTTCATGGCATTAAAGACTGATTACTTGTCTTCACTTTCCAAGCCTTCATATCCTATCTCCACTCTGCTTACCATCTGTCATATGCTATTGGGATGTCAACTTGTACCTCCGCTCTGCCAAAAATGCCAGCTTTCTTCATCTACTTCTTACATTTTCAAACAAGCATCTTTTTTTTCTTTTCCCTATGCCGTCTCTTACCCATAAATATGTATAAATCCACCTCATTGCTCTCTCTTTAAATCTCTCCACTTAAAACCCTTTGCCATGTGTCCAAAGAACAAACCTGAAGATAATATTCAATAGATTGCTCAGATTTTTGCCTAATATATTGCAGCACTATCTAATTTCTTGTGCTCTCTAGTTCCATTTGTTATAGCCACTTGTTGTATTGTGTGTAGATTGTAAGCTCATTGATTTTGTTATGTCTTAGTATAGTATTTAAGAAAATGAGGAGCTAGTCCATGACTTGGGCTCCCAGTAGCAATCAATCAATCAATACTTCCAAATAACAATTCCTTAAAATTCAGCAGGACTACCTGTGTACGTAGAGTTCAGCATGTGATGCCACCAGCTGTCCCGGCATGCACTAATTCATCTATTTCTAACATTCTGAACCTATGAGTAGTTTTGAAGAGATACTATTTTAAAAATCATATCTTTAAAATTACAAAAGGTTTTCTTTTCCTTTCCTTTGAAATGTGTGTCTTTTTTTGTTGAGGCCCAGGAATGGGAATAGTCAGTATTGAATCATGGCTGATAGTTTTTATGATCTGTTATTTGGCAGCACAGTTAGGAATAGGAGCTTTATGTTTTTGGAAAGGAAAGATTCATAGCTTCACATCTGGATACCTATCATTGCTTTCTAGCTCTTGACGTCTCAAAAAAATATTGAAGTCATGACACATTGAAATACAGAAAATACTTTCAATTCCTTTTACAGATTTGTAAAATTTTGATTGATTTTTCTTTCCCTATGATTCTTATACAATTGGAATCATGCTGACCAAAGCATTGAGCTCTATAGGGAGAAGCATGCAAAAAGTGGTCCACATTTTCAAAAGACTCTAAAACATGATTTTTCCATAGCATGTAGGGCCTGTTGAGCATATAGGCTAGTATAGAATATGTCTTTACTAGAGGATTTACTTGGCTTTGCTCAGGTCCTTAACTGAATTTTTTCCTTCATTTAAATCACTGTTCCGGGCTGGGGCTGGGAATGGTGGGGGGGGTTCAGTACTCAGGCTGCCCCAGGGAGAGAGAGAGGGGACAGCCCTAGCCCTCTGTCACTGCAGTAGCTTGGGGCCAGATGAGACACACCTGTCCATGACTGCTGCAGCGGGCACAGCTGGCAGGAGGGATGCATGTTCCCCAGCTTGTCATTTTAAAGTAATTTGGCCATGCTGATACAAGCTTTATACTATGCCACAAAATATTTTTTGTATTTATGTACCGTAGAAGGAATATAGGAATGTATTGGAAGAGAGGAAGTCAAGATAGCAGTTCTAAATTAAATTTCAAGGAGCTTAGAGGTGAAACGAAAGTAGATGGGATAGTAATTGGAGAGGCAGGTCAAATGCACAGAGAATAGTCTGTTATGCATATTTTACAAATAAGGAGAACTAAAACCAAATTATTTTAACTCAGTGTTCTAATATAAGCCTGGTATATCACAAATGTAGTAACCTGCAACTGTTGCTAAAGGTTAAACTGCTGCTAACATAAAAAAAATACTCTGCAGGAACACCTAGTAATGCTGAGAGTGGCACATTATACCAAAGTTTTCAGAATCTTCACAGCAACTTTGATACAAGATACCAAAGTTCAAGATAATCTAAATTTTGTCTGTCAAGTATAATGAAAAAGGAAGTATGCTAAGGAAAGTTAGACATAACCACCCTTTCTTTTAGAACTGTCACAGTTTGGGCAGGATTTCGATTCATTATTAGTCCTAAGGAATGTGAATAGTACTTTGTACTTTTCTATCCACCCTCATTTCTTTGACTTGTTATAATGCCAAGAGAAAATTGTGTGGAGGAAACAAAGGCTAAAGATTTTGAGCATGTGTTGAAAAGTAGTTATTTTTATTTATGTTTTGATTTAAAATATTTAAGCATGTACATCTATATAACCTCTAAGTGATATAACAATCAAAACTTAAAATGTATAGGGGTTTCATTCAGCAATATAATACAATAAAATAAGTTGGTGGACTAGCCAGTTACTACAGCAGTAAATGATGCATAATTCTTCCCCACCAAAACACCGTGGCTTCAGCCCTCCTCTGAAATATTGTCAAATTGATGGCTTTTGCAGCATGCCTAAAGGTCAACAAATTCAGGTTTGTTTTGCATCATTTACTTGTAGCTGTCCTGAATAATTGGAAAACAAACAAACAATAGTAACAGAAAACTTATTTCATGTGTTCTGCGTTATTATATTTTTATAATTTCTTAGGAGGAAGAGACTAACATAATAAGAATATTGGCAATATTTTCATATACTTTGTACACATTAACTGCAAAGTACTTCAGAATAATTGAATGTTCTTCCTGTGAGTTTGGGGAGTATTATCTTCATTCTGTAGATGGGAAATGAGGCACAGAGAAATTCAGTAGCTGGCCAAGGTCACAAACAACACAACTAACTGGGAAAGAACCTATACAACTAAAGCATTTACACTTATCACCCTATTTGATTTTTATTGTTTGTGAGAAGTACAATGGTATCTGTTTAAATCCTAATTGATTCAGACAAAGAAGGTTTTCCCAGTGCAATAAATTATGATTATTGTATGTTTTGAGGGAAAAAATGACTGTCTTTCAAGGAAGACAGTTAAATATTGACTTTTTTGTATCTCGCTCTTGGAGATAGAGATGATGGTGGATGGTAGCATGCTACTGTAGCTGGAATTGTAATTCAGAATCAGGTTGATCTGTGGAGTGAACAGGTACACAGTGCAAGGAAATTACAGCTATTATCTTACAGCAACAACACCATGGAAAGAATAGGCTTACATACAGAAGCCTGTCTAAAATGATGATCTGTAGGAGATGGGCTATAGACAGATAAAATTGCTTTGTGGATTATATTTACTTCATTTATTGCTGGCTTTCCATAGGCAAGACTTTATATTAATGTTTTAGAATCTAAACAATAATTAGTAACCCATTTTTGTCTCAAATTAACTACAAGAAATTTTTCCTAAATCTATTCTTATATTAGAATTGTTTATGTTAACAATTAGTAATGGTGTACAAGAACAATAATAATTTTATTTTTATAACCCAGCAAGTTGCAATAGTGGTTTTGATTTTTCCCTTAGATTTTTTTTTAATTTTGCAAGAGAAACTAGAGATATAGGGACCACAAATGGCTTTGAGTGTAGAAAATCCATGACAGACTTTTAGTTAAGGCTGATATTTTCTATTCCTACAGTAGTATTTTGTCCATGATGACTTGATTTATCTATGTGGTAAGTTGAAACCATTTTAACAAATGGTAGGGGGTAATTTAAGGTACTTAGTTGGTAGTGACACTATTATAGTATAATTAGTAGAGTGACTGCAGGCAAGAGTTTCATAATGCTTATAGATTAAAGGAGAGATGCAGTTAATCACCTAAAAGACAGTATCTAAATTATTGTGCCAATAGTAAATGCTCTCTATGTGCAGGCCTTTAAGTAGTCAGTTAATGCAGACCTGAAACAATAGTTTCCCTATCATTGTCAAATCTAGATGTAGATTATAATTATTTAGTCCATTTTGTGTAACTGAATATTTTAGTCAATTTGAGATAAGTAAACTATGTAAATAAAAATTGCAGAAAATATTCTGTATTCCTCCCCTGCCTGCGCATAGTAAGTGTAATTAGTTTAAGTAACTGACCTCTTATTCAAACTTGAGAATTGTAATGGTTTTCATTAAGGCATGAAAAAGTCTTCATTAGTAAGTGATTGAATTCTTTCAATTAAATTCACATGCATAATTATTACCTCAGTATAAGTGAAGTAAAAATATTGAAATTTTATAGTTTATGATTTTTCTCTCAAATTAATGTCAAAGTTTAAGGAATCTCGTGTCTACAAGAAAATGTGATGCTTTACAGCTTTAATACTTCTTTGTATTAGACATGTTATCTCAGCTGTACAAATGGGAAAGCATAGAGTCCTCTTGTAAAAAAAAAACATATTGACCTATATTTACACTAGGGGAAAGATTCTGGTTTCTTTAGTTAATGTTATTCTCTTTCCCAAAACTAAACCAGCCCTAAATGACTTGCCTAGGGTCACATAAGCTGTCTGTGTCAGAAATAAGAACTGAATTGAGATCTGCTGAGCCTCAGTACAGTGGTTTAACCAGTAGCAGTAAATGTAATGCATCTTGACTTTAATAAGGCTTTTGACACAGTCCCAGATGATATTCTTGTAAGCAAACTAGAAAAATACGATCTCAGTGAAATTACTATAAGGTGGATGCACAACTGGTTATCTTCTCTTTTAATATAGCCTATCAGCAGTTTTGCTGTCAAATTGGAAGGATGTATCAAATGGTTTCATGCGAAGGTCTGTCCTGGGTGTGCTACAAGTCAGTATTTTCATTACTGGGATAATGAAGTAGAAAGTACATTTATGAAATTTGCAGATGAGATGGGAGGGGTTGCCAGCACTTTGTGATAGGATTAGGATTCAAAATGACTTCACCATTGTAAGAGCTGCTCTGAATGAATAAGATATAAATCAATAAAGTACGAGGTACTATAAATAGGATGAAAATTCCAAATGCACAAATACAAAAAGGGGACATAGAACTGACTAGGCAGTACTGTGTCTAAAAAGGACAAGGGGATTATAGTGGATCACACCCTCCCGTCATGGCAGGGTATCTTGAATATTGCATGCAGATATGGTCACCCCATCTCAAAAAAGTACATATTGGAATTGGAAAATGTGCAGTAAAAGGCAGCAAAAATACTTTCAAATGCAAATTAATTAATAAGACTGGAACTTTTCAGCATGGAAAAGATTACTAAGGGGGGATATGATAGAGGTCTGTAAAATCACAAGTAGTGTAGAGACGGTAAATAAGGAAGTGTTTACTCTATCTCATAACACAAGAACTAGAGGATACCAAATAAAATTAATAGGCTTAAAAGAACAAAAGAAATTATTTCTTCTCACACCTGACAGTCGTCCTGTGGAACTCTTTGCCAGAAGATGTTTTGAAGACCAAGACTATAACAAGGTTCAAAAATAAACTATATACTTCTTGGAGGATAGATCCATCAGTGGCTATTAGCCAGGATGGGCAGGAATCATGTCCCTAGCCTTTGTTTGCTAGAATTTGGGAATAGAAAATGGGGTGGATCAGCTGATTGCCTGTTCTGTTCATTCCTGCTTGGGCATCTGGTATTAGACACTGTCAGAACAGAGGATATTGGACTTGATGGCCCTTTGGTCTGATCCAAGTTGGCTGTTCTTATGTGTGGTGATGTTGCAGACAGAGGCAAATGCGAAGTGTGTGGGAAGGAGCTATTAATAGGAGTGACATATGTCAGACCTAAGATAAAATTATTCTGACCTCCTCTCAACCAGTACTCCAGAGATGGAGTACAGTGTCCAGTTCTGGTCATTGTACTTTTAAGAAAGATGTGATTAAACCTGAAGAGAGACCAGAGGAGAGCAATAAAAAATGGTGAGAAGTTTAGAAAACGTGATCTATGAGGAAAGAGGAAGACTGAAAGGGATGTAACAGCCTTCAACTTTGTAAAAGTTTGTTATAAAGAGGACAGCAATCATTTGTTCTCCATGTCCATGGAGGGTAGGACAAGAATAAAATTGGCTTCGTTTGCAGAAAGGGATATTTAAGTTTAACTATTCTTACAGTTAGGAAGATTGATTTAGCATTGGAATAGGCTATATAGGGAGGTTGTAGATTCCCCTGCACTGGACGATTTTAAGAACAGGTTAGACTAAGCATTGCCTTAGCAGTGCTGTCACTGTACTGATCCCAGAATATGAGACACACAAAACAGGGGAGTGTAATGGGTCCACCTGCTGGTGAGCACCCCACTACTCACCAAGCCCAAGTGGCGCTGTACAGGGTCCTTGCCTGGTTGTCCAGTCACCCTCAAAGTCCTGGAACCAGGGCCTGACTAACCCTGTCCATGGTGCTTGTAAGTCTCTGCTTGTGGCTGGTCTTTGGCCACTGGGTCTGGGTCTTACCCAGATTTAGGTTCAGCTCGCACTGGGAGCTAGCCATAATGCTGATCTCCCAGTCAGGGTATAGACCTGGCTGGGTCAAGCTCCTGAAGGGAACTTCCAGGCCCTAGCCCTGCAGCTTCTTTTATACTCCTCTGCTGGGTCCTGATTGGCTGCCGCGGAGACAGTCACTCTGTAGTGCCTGGAGGATCTCTTCTCCACTCCTCCTGCTGGGATGGGGTGCGGCAAGGCTGCTAGCCTCCTATAGGGGGCGTTAGGGCCTAGTCCAGCCCATCACAGGGAGGTAATATCTTTGAGTGGACTAACAGAATCTGGTCCAATAAAAGATACAAACTCACCCACTTTGTCTCTCTACTAGATCTTACGTCATATATATTCTTATTCCCTCTCCCCCGCCCACCCCTATTAAATTTAAGTTTATATTTGAGGTGGATAAAGAGGTTGAGTTGGTTTATGAATACTCAAAACTGTAATTCCATTTTTAAGTGAAATCCTGTTATGAACTCTGTGCTTTTTTGTAATACATCATTTTACATCATGTTTACTGTTGTTACTACATATATTGCAGTGCAATACACTTTTTTTGTCATGTTCATACAACAAAGTATTTCCTTAAAATTTTATTCATCTTCAAAAAGTCTGGCTCTAAAATGACGTACAATGTGAAGGACAGCAGGATGTTGGACACTGTTTAAGTTTTTGGAAAATATTTGAATGGAAAGTCTTGCGAGACAGAAAACTGGGCCACCGCATAGGATTATAAAAGTGTTTCAGTCTGATTTGTCCTAATCCAAAGCATATGTAAGCAAATGGAAAGCCTCCAGCTGATTTGGAGTCAGCCCTTATAGAACAGATCTCTAGCTCAATAGATGTACAAATGAAAACAGCAATGCACCCACGTGCATGTGTCAACCCTGTTGGATAGCGTTAGTAGTAGAAGATATCACTGTCTTCTGTATTTGCATATTTTTATGCTTGTAAACAATTTAAAAAACTGTGTCAAAAATATCTTGCACATTTCCTTTCCAGGAGACAAGTGCAAATCCACTGAATACAGCAAAGTGAAAAATATGTTGTTGGATATACAAAAACAGAGATACATTGCACAAACAAAAGAAAACAGCACTGAAGATAAAATGGTTTTAAAGAAATGGCTGGTGGATCAAATGTTTAAATATTTTGATTCTGACAACAATGGATTTGTGGACAGTAACGAACTCTCTCAGGTAAGATCTGGATTTTACTTTTCATCAGCACAATATCTCTTCAATTTGCCTGTGGCCAAGTTTGCTAAATCTCTAGTGCTGTGTAGATATGTGGTGTCCTTTGATTGCACTCCTTTTCCTTTATTTGATACTTACATGGAGGCTTATTGGATGTGAGACTTTACTCAGGGATTTGAGGCTTCTTGAAGTGGATTATTATTATCCTGAGGCAATGTTAAGATTAAAATAACTCTGGAAATGCAAATTCTGTAAAAATGTTGACCACTGCTGTTGTGCACTACTTAACATTGTATCCCAATATAATCTTCATCTGATCCCATTGTGTATAACACCATATGGTGTACGTACCCCACATCAGTCCAGGAACCAAAGCTGGCCACCGCTTATTGGTAAGCTTCACAGAAGCTAAGAGGATAAAAAAGCTGGGAAGCTGAGGGCCAGGGTGGCTACCAGAAGAATGTATTGGCTGGAGGAGGAGGAAACTCCTGCAGCAAGCTGCTGAAGAGTTACTCAGGCATAATAACCCAGAAAGACAACCACCAAAATGCTGAAGAGCCTGCAGAAACCCTATAGAAGGTAGAAAGGAGCTCAGAGCCTTCAAATAAACTTAAGAGCAGAGAAGCTTTCTGGATTCATGAATACCAGGTGTAGACTATCAGCTCTAGAATGTTGCGTGAGCTCAGGTGCTATGCCCCAATTGTCTAGAAAGCGTGCTATTGTGCTGACACTCCAACTTCTCATTTTACAGGGGAAAACAGAAGTGTTAAAATATTGGTAATGTTTGTTTAGATGCAAAATACTGTTTTGAGGTATTCTGAAGGCAAGTTAGACATAGTTCTAGGAGAGATGTATGTGCACATGTGCAAGTGATTGGAATAAAAATTTATAAGCTCCAGATAGAAAGAATAAACATAATATTGACTCTTGAAACAGAAGGTGATATGAATTAATGGACTTGACTTGCACTAAGGGGATGCTGAATTTTAATCCTTCATTTCCTAACTGCAAATTAGCTTCATAGTTTCATTTGTTTATACTACAAATCAGTCATAAAATTTTGAATGACTGGCAGCCTTTACATGAGAAGACCAGACTAAATAGTATTGTTGAATGTCAGTATCAAGAAGCATTTATATAATGTATGGGTACACCTCCTCTTGCCTAAGTGAAAGTATTTTTGAATTGGCCTCTGCTCCTTCCATCCCCACCCAATACTTTCATAAACTGCTGCAAGATCCTCCCATCTGGCCAATTCATGGCTGTGAAATCTCATTAATTTGTTGTAATTATTGTCATATTTGTGTTTTTATGTAAGCCCAACTCCTGAAATAATCAAAATACATTATGATCTCAAATTCCATTAAACAAAAAATAAAGTTTCCAGTCCTCATCTGTGGAAGAAAAGCTTGAAAATATGACGTTAGTTCACCCAGTTGGCTCAAAAACCAGAAGGCAAATAAAAGATCCATAATTAATTATTTTTAAGACAATATCATGATTTAGGGGTGAGGCACTTGATTCCTAATATTTTGAATCCTGGGGGACTGGCAGTATTCCAACTATGAGAATATTAATTTACTATAACCCATTAAAGGAAAACTGGAGTGATTTTTTTCCCCTTCTCTACTTTAATAGCTAAATATTTCAGAGTTTCTGTGCAGCCTGTTTCCACAGATGTTCTAATTTGCAGCACGGAAGTACTGTAGCAACCAAAAAGTTTTGCTTCATTATTGAACAGCAGGATTTGGTGAACCAAAATACTCCATTCAGAAACCAGTCATGAAATTTCTTCTCTCAATGTGAGATGAAAATAAATTTCCAAACAAAGGGATTATAGCTTTTGCAGTGGTGAAAGTGTCTTCTTTTGTTGATTGTTTGTTTGTTTAAACTGATATTTTCAAGAGTGAGAACTTTTCCAGAAAGTTAGTTTGTGTCATTACAGTATCTCAAGTTGACCAGTGATTATTCTTTTCCCTTTTTCATTAGGATCACGGTTGTTCAGATGTGATTTGTCACTAACAAGTGATTATGTGATTTACTACAATTTATTACAGTATTATAGCTCAAGAATATTTTACCTCTTCTATCCAGTGTAAATGCATGACAAATTCTGGAGTCTTTACTTTTGATAGTGAATACTTAGGGTACGTCTAGACCACTGAGTTTTTTCGGGATACCAGACATCCTGGAAAAACTGTGCCGCATCCAGGGAACTCTTCTGCTCTTCCATTTTTTATGTGGAAGGGCAGATGTGCTCTTTCAGAAGCACAGTCTTCCTCATTCCATGAGGAGGAAGGGATATTCCGAAAGAGAGTTTTTTTCCAAAATTTGGCCCAGTGTAGATGGGCCAAATTTCAGAAAAGCTTCTTCCGAAAAAAAAGTGGAAAAAGGTACACAAAATGTGGAGTGCATTTTGTGTACCCTTTTCCGAAAAAAAGTTGTAGTCTAGACATAGCCAATTACTCATGCAACTATTTTCATGGTCAGTAATGGGACTACTCATGTGGGTTAGTGCTAAATCAGAATAGGTAAAGTTTGCACTAGATCGTATTGATTTAAGATATAATCTTCCCCCTTCTCTCAGAAATAACAATAATTCAAAATATCTAAATCTGTAACAACAGGAAAATACAGTAATGGCTGAAGGCATTTGATATCTTAAAGGATAAGTCATTAAGTTAATCAGAATAAAAGAAGATAATATGTTGGGCCTGTTCATGGTTAACCACGAATAAAATCAAGTTTATGTTATAGGTTTCGGGCAATAAACAAAAATTCATACAATCCCACTATCCGTTCATGACTTTTACTAAACATATGTGGGATAGAGGAGAGTTTTAGCATTTTGAGCACTGCCAGAGGCTCACGTTCAGCAGCTGCTCTAGTCATGCTTCTGCTCCTGCTGTGGAGGCTGACCGAATCTCAGCTGCTGCTGCAGCAGCCCTAAGGACTGCTTCTGTGGCCAGCTGTTCCAGCTACACTAAGGCTCCTGCCACAGAGGATGACCATCACTGTTCCAGCCCTAGGAGGGCCTCACCTAAGCCCTGCTGCAGTTCTGGGGCTGACAGCTGCTTCACTGCAGAAGTCATGGAGGCTTCAGAAAATCACAGGATCTGTGATGGAATCACATCCTTAGCTATGAATCTGATAAACTGGTTTTCTAGCTATCTGTTCTCTAATACATAAAAAACTCAAGCATTTAATATCTTTTATAAACTCTGCTTGTATCTGAGAAAGAGAGAGAAAAAAAACAAGGGGGATTTAGTTATTGTGGGGAGACATGGGAATAAAATTGTGCTTTTCCAGTAGAGAATGAAATAGTTCCCAAGTGGGATTGGCCTTTTACAAAAAGTAAACCTTTCTTATTTACTATCAGTGTTCACTGAAAGGTGTTTGGCCTCTTAAGATGCTTCATTCCATTCAACCAGACCTATTGTAGTGCATTTTTGCAGTAATGTAACAAAAAAGATGATGAAACAATGTTATACTTGATTAAGTCCCCAGAAGCTGTTTTGTTTTGCAGCTGTATTTGCTTATTATATTTGTGGGCCATCCAAAACAAGGTATATAGATGAAAAAAGGGAAATTCTCCTAAAATGAATTCATCCAAAATCAAATTATATACGTCAGATGGAATAATGATGAAGAATGAGGTCTGCTGCTTATTTATGATTTACTGCTTAGAGGAGGAGTAGGTTCACCAGGGTTAACCAACATTTTATTTATCTGCACATCTGCAGGTATGGCTACTTGGAGCCCTTGTTGGCCAGGGATCGCTATTCCTGACCAAAGGGAGCTGCAGGAAGCGGTGTCCCAATCCACAGCCAATGGGAGCTGCAAGTAGCAGTACCTGTTGATGCACATGTAAATAAAGCACTGGAAGCCTTCCAGGGGCTTACTCTGGCAAATCACCTCCAGCTTATTACTCCAAACCCAGGTTGGACATCAAAGGTCAAAATATATCTATATCTGCATTTGTTTTCTGTATTTACTATTTAAAAAGAGGAAAAATAAAAACAGTTGGTGAGATATTTTCTAATAATCAGATGAAGATTCTTACACTGCAAGCACAAGTGGGAGCATAGTGACCAATTTCTAATGAAGCACAGCAGTGTGAACAAGACTCAAGTCTTCCCTTCAGGAGCTGTGGCCAGGAGTGAATTTCATGATCTAAAGGAAGTATTATTTAAGATCAATAGTAAGGAACAAAAAGAAAAAAAAAGTTAAGGTCTATCCACATATGTAACACTTAGGTAGGCCTTAAGCATTGTGGATTGCATGTCTGCTCTCTAGCTGTTTCCTCTCTGACTCTCTCACACATACACCCTTCTGGTTTTTCAGAGGCCATTGCACTGCAAAGTTTGCTGTTCCATTTTCTTGCCTCACATTTTACATAAACACACAAACATTCCATGTTTTAGAATTCACGTGGTCCCTACATGGATAGTATATTCAATTCATTCTTTGTTCACAAATGAAATGAAAGGTAATGTCCATGAACAACATAGTTGTTGCATGTTAGTTCATTCAAAAAAGCTCTAACTTTAGTGTCATTTTATTTTATTATAGTATTAGCATTCGCTACTTCCAAAAGATACAGGCAAGAGGTAGATATTTTTATCAGATTTTCCAAGTAACTGATTTATCTTCAAGACTCCCATCAATCAACTTCCCTTATTCCTTGTGATAGCAAGAAGGCTTGTTGCCGATGAGGGTGCCCTCAGTATTCAAGCTAGACACACTAAATCAAAATCCAGAAGATCGATTGCTAATTGGAGATGTAGCTTCAGATATGAAAGTTTCCTGAGATCTAAAAGGAATGGCATTTTATGCTTTCTTTTATGGTAATACCAATATTTCTTCTTACTGCCTTCAGTATCTTCTATCTGTATTTACACAGCCAGGACTCCTATCTTTAATCACACCATTGCCCTCTCCATCCAAATAGCTTCCTGGAAGAATACTGCATTCAGGGTATAGCGCCTCACTTTCATTTTGAAATCCAGCATTGAGATGAAATCTAGTATTGCCACACTCCCTCTCATTTGTTATTACCCCCTCATCTTTGCCCTTACCTGTTTCTTCCATTAAGTTGAGTTTCCTTCCCAAACTTTGGTGCACTCTCAAGCCTGTGGCACAAGTTGGATCAGTCAATTGCTTGTTAGTTAATGCTGCACCTACTTGACTTTTTCTTGAGCCTTATTTACTAATAATAGTGTCCAAAATGTTTTACATGTTGTTCAGAAATATAAAAATGTATAGTGTCTGCCCCAAATATCTTATAATTAAAAATATAAGGAAAAGGGTGATTGGTGCTCCTCTTGGAATCAACCATGGTTGATTGGTTTGTCAATGTGAGACAAAACTTCTCTGATGTTTTATCTACCATAGGGAACACATTCAGTTATCTTTGATGGAACCAAATTAATTGTTTCCACTATTCAAGTCGCATCACAGGACCTGTTATGTCCTTCCTAATTATATATTAGTGAAGCCCTAATGTGCATGCTTTGCTTTAGAGAACAGATAAAAGAAGAAGTTGCTGCCCTGAAGAGTTTACTATCTAATTTAGACAAAACAACTGAGGCTAATAAACAATAGATGTAAGGGAAAAGAGGTTATAATAAGATCATGGTTATTCATCTCTTTTTTGTTTGTTTTGTAAATGTTCACATTTTATTAATTCCTTAACATACAAGGCAGGAGGATTTGGAACAGGAAATGTATCTCTCTCTGGAAGGAAAGAGTTGCAGACTGACTGGTTCACATTGTCAGTAGAAACTCAGGGCCCAAAAGAGCTATTTGCTTTGCTTGTGTCTAAGTCAAGCACCGGTTAATGCTTTTCTTGAGGGATTGTTTTGTTCTTTCTGTGTGCTAATTAAATCCTTGGCCTCTGACTTTTAAAAAAAGTCTTTTTTCGTGCTGGTTGTGGTGGTGGTATTTTGTGTGGCATATACCCTTCTTTTCGGACTTAAACAAGCTAACAAAGAACTCATTAGGTAGTAAACCTTTTTTGTGCCTTTAGCTAAAAGCCTGATTTATGAAAGTATTTAAGCATATGCTTAAATCCATTCCTAGAAAGGAAAGCACATGAGCATTTGAAGTCATCTAGGCTGATGAAGGAAACTATTTCACTGCTAGTCTAAACTCTCCAAATGCCGCAGGATTTAACTGTGAATGTCTTGTCTCCAATACAGTCAAAATCAAACATGCAGTTATTGATAATCTTAATTTATAATGAAAATGAATGTCAGTTTCACCAAGCCCTCCCCTCCTGTTTCCCTAGTATTTGAACTGATTGACTAAGTTCCTCAGAGGTCCTGAAGTAAAACAGTAGGATATTGCTGTGAGTTGAAGTAGTGCTGTAAAGCACAGTAAATCGCACATTCTTACTGTGGCTTACGTTTCAAATGGTGTCAGTCCTCGCTCCAAAAAAGTAAAAATGACTCAGTGACACACGATATGGCTTCTTAATGATTCTCTATTACATGTAAAAGTCAGAAAAGTCTCTGAATTTTCACCCCATGTGTCTATGTCTCTCACGTTCTCTTTCCTGTTGGAACCACATTCACATGGGCAGAGAGAAAGGGAGGTTATATCTGTGCTGTAGCTGGCAGATGTAATTACCAGTGCAGATGGAAATTCTCAGGCTAATCCAAATTGACACACACAAAGGTTTCATGAATTAAAATTCAAAGCAGGTGTGTGACCATGGGTCTGCTACAACTGAATTGCAGCAAGGGATGTTCAGGTTGGACATTAGGAAAAACTTCTTAACCGATAGGATGGTTAATAAATTGTCTAGGGACGCTGTGTAATCTTCATCATTGGAGATGTTTATGAGGTTAGGCAAACACCTATCAGATGTTCTAGATGATGCTTAGTCCTGTCCTTAGAGTGCAGCAGAGTGGAACTGATGACTTCTCAAAGTTCCTGCCTGTCCTATGATTCTGTCTCAGATGAGTGCCCTGACCATGAGCTGCAGCTAGTGCTCTGAAGTTAGCAGTGTGGGCACCAGTGTGGGCACCACTGGTCAGTGATGTGGGAGCCCCAGGACTGCCAGGGCTCTCCGCTGCCAGTGCCAGCCAGGACTGTACTCCTGACTGCTGACCCTGCTGCCTCTAACCCCAGCTGGGGCTGTGCTCCCCATTGCCAGCCCAACCTGGGCTGCGCTTCTGAACCTGGCCAGCCGGGGCTTTCTGGTCCAGCAATTGCTTTCTGTTGCTGGATCAGACAGTCCCAGATTTTAGAAGTTCAACCTGTAGTAAGTATCACATTGGAACTCTGTGGCAGAGGTAGGGATGAGAGACAGCTCTCCCAAGTAGTATTCAACTTCCTTAGCCATAAGATCATTCCTTCTCTTCCTTCAACCGCCTATCTCATTCAGTACACACCTTTCTGCATCTGCAACAAATGCAACAGAGGTTCTGACAGACAACAACTGCATTTACTATAAGATCCTAATTTAGGACTGGCCTACTTTAGGATTTTACTTCAGTCTAGCTATGTCTCTCAGTCGTATGGAAGAAATCCACACCCCTGAGAGACATAGCTATATTAATCTCACCTACAGTGACCAAATAGCAAGTGTGAAAAATTGAGACACTTTTTTTTATGAGACATCTGGTCATCCTACCCTAACCCCCAGTGTAGCTAGCACAAGATCAAAGGAAGAATACTTCTATTGACCTAGCTACTGCCTCTTAGGGACATGAGTTACCTATGCTGATAGGAGGAGCTCTTCCATAGGTTTAATTAAGTAGCATCTATGCTGAAGTGCTACAATAGCTGCACTACTGTAACACTGTAATGTAGACATGCCCTCATTCCCAGAGCACCACCCATTCTGTGCACTGAACAAAGTGGAATATATGAGAGTGGGTTTCATTTTTTTGTATTGGTGACCCCTTTCACACTACAGTTCTCTTATAAATTAAAAACACTACTATAAATGCTGGAGGTGAAGCAGAGCCTGGGTGTGGAGGCTGACAGCTCGTGACCCCTGAAAGGTCATTACCTCCAGTTAGCTCCTCATTTCAGTTCCATTCTTGCATTACTAGTGCCAGTCTCCACTCCTTACATTTTTCATCCCAGTCTCTCTTTACCCATTCATTCTTAGTTTCCCTACCCTCTGTCTCCTGGTTCCTTGTCCTTCCTCTTGCACCATGGCTCTTTCTTTGCCCACCTCACTCTGTTTTACAGTACCAGTATCCTTGCTGGAGCACCCACTGAGAAAAATGAGCAGGTTTTCTGCATTACTGGCAGTCAAGTTCCTTCTCTACCTCCCCTTCCCCAGTGCCTCCCACCACCAGCGGCTCCACTGACCAACTCCTCCTCCTCCCTCCCAGCTCCCCCTGCTACCATGAAACAGCTGTTTCATGGGGTTCAAAGGATCCTGGGGGCAGGGGAGAGGACATGGCACACAGAAGGGGTGAGAGAGTGGAAAGAGGTGGGTTGAGGCGGAGGTGGCTGGGGGCAAGGGAGGATGGCAAGGGGTGAGGGTGGGAAGAAGTTGGGTGGGGCCTGGAGCAGAGGTGATGGGGTCAAGCACCTCCTGGCTAGAGCAGAAGTCAGCGCCTATGCTCTCAACCAGTGACTCCCAGTCTCTCTCCTCTATTTCTCTGTGGCTTCTAGTCCCAATCCTCCTCCATTCCAACTCCCAGTTCCAGTCTAAATTCTCTTTTGTTTCCCCACCCTCTGCCCCCCCACTCCCATACTCCCGTTCTGGCCTTCCTCTTTCCAGGTTCTCATCCAAATATATTCCCTACCACACACATTCAACACCTGAACTTTTGTCCCAGTTGCATTTGAGTCAGATAAGGCCCAGCAATGATTAGGAGCACAGGAGAGATAGGCTCATTGCTGCCAGTACAGATGTCTGGTCCAGAGAAGTCATCATGGGAAAGAGTGGCTTTGCCCTTGTAGCCCTTGCCTAGACAGTGCAGGCTCTGTTGCTCTGAACGATTCCATGTACACAAAGTTGTGTTTTTATGATCCAACTGTGAAATATAACATCCACAAGCATCTTGAACTTAGAAGTTAATTAGCTGAAACTTGTAGGACTTCTGTAACAGTGAGACTTCCGAATGCTGTAAGCACAGTATTTAACTTGGAACATAAGGTATGTATGTTTGTTAATTATCCTTGGCAGCATTTCTGTCTTTTATCAGCCAGCTAAGGAGATGTTTGGGTGGCTAAGGACCTGTTTCATTTTATAGAGCCCATATAGCATCTCCCCCCCCCCCCCGCATTCTGGTGGCATTAAACAAGCTAGATAAATAATGCATAATAGAACTAATTTGCTTCAAATAACATCTTATTTAATAACTAAATGATGCACATGGTAGTTTTTATGGGTTTTGTGTTTGTACTTCATTATCATTTGAAAGTTACTAACAAGTTATTATACAATTTTTAGAGAAATTTGTACAGATGGATAAGAGTCATCCTGTTTGTTGGGGAAAAATAAGTTTTCACTTTCTATCTCTGTTTTATTGGTCCTTTTTGTTTTATGCTGTTGGTATGTTTGGAACTTTTTTGTATCTGCCATAAAGAGAGCTATGAAATCAGTTATCAGCATTGCTCTTTTTGGGTAGAGCAATTGGAATATCATAATTATGTATTTTGTGAAACTGTCTGGTTCCTTTGTTTTGATTATGGGGAAAGTTATAGTCTGTTTTTATATTGAATTAAACTGTGTTCATTGCAAATTGAGCTTCTTTCAGCATTTCAACAGTTGGCTGTGTTCTTCGATTTCTAAGGATGTATAATTGTCTCCTTTTTTAAGCATTTGTTGTTATAAAGGATCTTAGACACTTTTAAGACATGAAATGTGTCAGTGGGATTTGCAGACCAGCATTTGGCCATTCATTGTCTAGAGCAGGAATGGGCAATTATTTTTCATGTGGGGAGGGGTGCATTCTAAGAATTTAGTAAGTGAACAAGGATGGCATTCTTCCATGATATTAATGGAGGAGGTTTGGGATCTGGGGTTGAAGTTAGGTACAGAAGGGAGTTTGGGTGAAAAGGGGGAGTTGTGACCTAGGGCAGGGGATTGGGGTGTAGGGTCTGGGAGTGGTACAGGTGCAGAGGTTTGTGTTGTGTGACCTAGGTCAAGGGATCAGGGTACAAGGTCTGTGAGGGTTTACAGGTTCAGGAGTGGGGATGCAGAGGGCTGGGAGAAGGAGGGGCAAGAGTTCCAAAGGCAGGCTTAGGCCAGGGGGTACTTACCTTAAGTGGATCGCAGCCAGAAGCCCAGTGGGAACCCTCAGGCAGGCTCCTTGTCTACTGTGCCCCCACATGCTGCTCAAAGTGGCTGGCTGTGGGGGCCATGTGCATCCCTGTGTGCTGCATGTCCCTCGAGGGGATGGGCATTCTGCGCACTGCCTGTGATGCAAGCACGGCCAGTGAGAGCTACGAGGATTATGCTGGGGGTGAGGGGAAGCAGCCTTCCACTGCCACCAAGGTGTGCAGTGTGCAGAGACGCACAACCCCTATAGCTGGCTGCTTTGAGCAGCATGCAGGGGTGCGGCAGGCAGGGAGCATGCCTGATGCTTCCCCTAGGCCACAGGACAGTTTGGTGGGACAGATCTAGCCCACAGGCCATATTTTGCTCACCCCTGATCTAGAAACTGAACATAAACAATGTACAAATTATAAGAATGGTCATTCAGCAGAGGTTCATTAGTGTAAAAATCTAAAAACCACAAACTCCCCTGTGGAAACAATTATAACAAATTCTTAAGAACTATAATAGGTTTGTCAAATGTGTGTAAGAACTTGGTGCAGTTGCAGGTGTAATAAGAATTGAAACCTAGAAAAAAATCAAACATTCTGATTTGGGGTAGGGTATGGGAGGATAATAGGATAGATAGACTTGCTTCTAATCCATGTTATATACAGGGCAATATCTTTGTTGATACAGCTCATTTTTGTTAATGTCTTTATCACTGAATCTCAACACAGAGAAATCTTTCTTGGAAACCAAAATATTTATATTGTGCTGTTACATATTGTTCCATTCTATATATTCCAAATATTTCAGAAACTTTTGTATAAACTCATTGCGGCTGTTTAAAATGTATTAACTTTTTACATCATAATAAATAATTATAAAGCAAATGGAAATCCCCAACTTTGCACAGTTTCAGTTCCTTACCCCAAAGAAGCCTTACAATGATTTATTTCATGATTATTAGAAACAATTAATTATACCAAAAAATTCTGAGAGCTCAAATGTAATTTCATGGTTATAATTTTCTTGTCAGGTAATAAAACAGGATGAACTTGGCAAGGATTTGTCTGACTGTTCTCTGTTCGATCTACTGAAATATGATGATTATAACAGTGACAAGCACCTAGTTCTGGAAGAATTCTACAGAGCATTTGGTCAGTACAAGGTTTTTTTTCCCTTTCTATTTACACAATTTCCCTTTCTGTCTCACTTTCTTTTAAAAAATAAAATTCTCTAATTTGAAGTGCTATAAGACAGTGTTTTGACAGTGAGCTCAATTTGACTGTTATGCTGTAGAGGAACATGCTGAAGCAGGAATCAATAGGAGATGCATTTGTGTCCAGATTTCTCAAGACAATGATTTTGATAAAGGGACATTTGTAGAAGACATGCTTTTTCTGTCACAAACGAATGTACAGCTGCACCAGTGAAAAGCTACTCTGTTCAAGCTCAGGTTATAACCTGTAAAATTGGTCAAGCTGCATCACTTTTCTGTATTCAGATTCTCACATGCCTAACAGACACAAGTATTTTTTTTTTCATGCTGATCTTCATCTGCTGTGCTTTCCAACAAAATTTGTCAAAGATCGCTCTGTAGAAGATTCATGAAACCATGTGGATTTTCAGGTGGTTGTTTGACAATCTTCTCTAATGGATGTCCTAGATGTCTGGGAACCAATGTTTGTATGTTATTTTTGCATCTGCAGACACTGTTGTTCTCCCTGTTTCTGTTACAAGACTCCAATTTTTTGGTTACTACTTGAGTCAAAAGGGTTAACAATATTATACTAAAGTTTTCTGTTTATAGGTGGTTAGAGCAGACCATATTTAAAATTAGGAAGCTATTGGAAAACATATGCGAGGCAATGGATAATGGAAGTATTGCTTCACAACCTTTGTAGATTTTTCTGTTGGGAAAGGAAGAGTCCAGTTTACTTTATTGTTTTCCAACTGATGTAACTGCACTGATTTTAAGAGTCATATAATTTCCTTTTATATATGTGAAAGCAGAGTGGTCTGAGAATGTAAGGTGTATTTGGGTGTTAATTCTCACTGAGATGACAAGTGGAAATTAATTTGGTGTTTTCTTCCCAGTTGCTGTATACAGGGAAAAACTAAAAACATTTTATAATTTGTCATATTCTGACATACTCAGCAGTAAAACCCTGGAGTGTTGAAGGTCAGTCTTGAGGTTCAGTGACAGAGCCATGTGGAGAACATGCACAAATATTCTAACTCTGGTGCTTGTTATTAGTTGCTATTGGTCCTTCCCATACATGAGCAGCAAAATTCACCCTCTAAAAAAAAAAAAGGAAATAATTTAGCATATCCAGAAATACCGCAGTCCTGCTCTTTGAAATGTGCAAACATGGTGGTCATTTATAAATGATTCCATATGAATTATTCTGTATGGTTTTAAAAATTCTGAGGAAAGGCCCGCGGAGAAATGATTGTTCAGCTTACGTTGTGCATATTCAAGCTTTTGTGAAAACAATAAAAAGTGTAGTCTCTTTGTATATGCAAGGTCTGCTGGAGAGATCTTGTATGGCATAAGATATTCCTGCATAATACTTTTTATTATGAAAGATTAAAAATGAAAATGGATACAGTATTACATAGTCAATATCACATATTTTATGTATTGTGGCATTAAACTTTTGTCATCATAAGAACCTGGACATTTTTAAATAATAAATTGAATATGATTGTTGTAGTGGTCAATTGCGGAAGAACTTTGTATGTGCTAGTTTAGGGGTGGTGAGGCCTGCATTCTTTCCGCCCCTTTTCCATTCCCCCTTTTTCCTTTTCCCTATATCTGATGAACCAGAAGCAAGTCTTTGGGAACATACGCCACTTAAGATAAGCATTGTTGCCAGTATAGCAAGAACAAGTATTAGATAAGGTTAAAGGGCAAGAATACATAAACAATTCCATTTACCCTAACGTACTAATCATGTAAACAGGGCCAAAGAACAAGTAGAACTAGGTCAGAACCAGATCGATAACTAACAGCTAAGCCCTACATCAGCATGTAATGAGTAACCCCTGGAAATTTCCAAACTGCAAAACAAGGCAGGGAAAACTGTATTTAAGGCTGCCTCAGAGGCTAGCAAATTGAACCTCACCGATGGGCCTTGGGTACCGGCGCCTCGGAAGCTGAGACAACCTCCCACGTCGTCCACAGCCTACCCAGGGTTCCAGGCTTGCAGGAACGGACATAAGATATGCCGCTTCTTTGTTATATTGTTCTTCCAGTTATGGGGCACAGCTGTTAGCTGTCAGGAAATAAACTACTTGTGTTTGACAGATACCCATGTGGCGTATTTTGTACTTTGAGAACCCAGTGCCGGACTTGAGACTTACTCTTGCCGACTACAATTGTTAGGGAGTAAAAAGCATTTAAATAAAATGTGGCCGATTTAAACTATTTCTGGGGCAGATTTAAAAAAAAATGCTCTGATTGTGAAGGTTCAGTTCTGTTTATGCACTATTAGTACCACATTTAAGAAGTCTTACTACTTGAGTTATGGGTCAGATAGATACAATAAGTGAGAGAATCATTTATTGGACCGATTTTTGTTGGTGAGAGGGGGTAAGAATTTGAGCTTACACAAAGGTCTAGGGAAGATTATTTTTTTCAGGATGGGGTTCTCAATGAGTATGGGTTGTGGTTATTTGGTGACAGCGCATATGGGTCCTAGTTTTGAATGGTAGAGGTCAACTAGGCATATGCAGTTTTAGAAGGTTTTATTTCTGTATTGAATCAGGTTTGCTCAAGTATTTGGGTAGCCCGTTCCATGATGCAAGCTACTGCTGTGGTGGAGTGTTCTTATTTAGTGACAGCAGTTTTGAGTGTGTTAAGGTATACATCCCGGACTTTCTCCCTGGAACATACTCTATCGTATCTTACTAAGGTGTTTGGGTGTAGATAAGATTTCTTTATATGTTTTGGGGGTGGCTATTGGATCTATACAGGCAGGTGTGATGATCCCTGAGTATCTTATATATAGTTATCTGTAGGATTAAATACTGACACTAAGCATGGTATCCAGGACATTGATGCTGGTGTGGGGGTGTTCCAGAGAGAGTGTAATGGATAAGTGGTGTTGAAATCATGGTGGAAATGTTTGAGGGGGTTTGCTGAACAAGTCAGTTGTGTCCAGGAGGAAGCTGGCCCTTTGCATAGTGATTAGTTTGAGGATGGATTTTGAGTCTTGATACTCCTTCAGTGAAAGTGCAATGGCTAGATATGATGGGTCTGCCTGTGTCCCCTTGCTCATTTATCTTAAGTATGTAGAATGTCCCTGGGATAGGTTTGTGGGGATGATCTTATAGAGCAGGGATTGCGAACTTCAGGACTGGGGGCCTGGATCGGACCCCTATGGCTCAGGCACACACCCCCCCTGCAGCATTGGGGAGCCCACACTGATTTTCCAACCCCTCCGCCCACCCCCTGCTGCTGCCCTGGGGCTGGAGTGCATAAAATCTACTAGGCTAGGCCCACCTAAGGTCTGGTGTGGTGAGGGGAATGTGGGGAGTATCTTTCTTCTTCTCAGTCAGGGGCCAGGGTGAGGGTTTTTTTTTCCCTACTTCTCACTTGTGTGCAGCCCCCAATTGATTTTTCTGTGGGTCATAGACCTCCTGTCCAAAAAAGGTTCCCCACCCCCTGTTATAGAGTTTTCTCTTGGAGTTGTTTTGGAATTATTTGATATACATAAATTTTTGGGTAAATTTTTGCATGTTACTTACTGTGCTTCAAGAAATCCAAATTTAGATTGCTATCTTTTGTATCCATCAATTGGTGGTACATATGGCACAATATTAGATGCCTTTCTCAAAAAATGCCTTTCTGTTTTAATAGTTACACAATTTAGAAATTCTAGTGCTTAGGTACCACGTTGTCTCCCTGCCTCACGGTGGTCCCCATGCATAACTTCTCTCAACCCTTGTCCCACAATAGTTTTCATGTATGTTACCTATAATATGTGGTTACAGCACACACAAGTATCCATATGAGGAAGGACTTCAAGTTTGTAAACAAGTATGAGAAATGGCCTTTAGCACATTTTAATTAGCTGCTTGGGAGTAAAGAGAGAAGTCTAGTAACTAAGTATGAGATCATTGAGATCATTCTTATCCGTGACTTAGAATTATATTTGAACCCAAATCTTTGGGGTTGAAAACCTATTTTCCTAATCTTCTATACAATCTATGTCTCTTAAAGATATAAGCCAGTAGTTTTCAACCTTTTTTTGTTTCCTTTGTGGATCCCTGAAAATGTTGAATGGTGGTAAGGAACCCTTTGGAAAATGTAGACATAAGTCTGCAGACCCTCAGTCTGTGGACCCCAGGTTGAAAATCATTTTTCTATAGTAACAACAATCTTTTTCAGACCCCTTCTTGAAAACAACTGATTTAGGCAATTAAATTTCATTTTAATATATGGACAGGGACAGGACTGTGGTATGTTTCAACTAATTATCCCTTTTGTTTCATTAGCATCTCCTAATAGATTTTTTGGGGGTAATGTAGTTGATTATAGCCTTCACTGTCATATAAAGATTATAAATTCAGAATCAAATATGACCATAAATTACATTGTGAGTTTTATGATAAGTCTCCAGTCAGGCAATAGGAACTTTTATTTTTCTTCTGTTAATAAATTACCTTCAAGATGAAGAGATTTTCCATTTTTAAGTTTATAATACACACATTAGATCAAAACTGGTTTTCTTGATGATAATCTGGTAACTGCTTAGTGTAAAGGCGAATATATTATACTCACATCCACTTACTGAATTATTTAGAGAATCTCTCTTCATCTGATAAAATGCATTTGAGATAAATATAGTTTTTCATTTTTCCAATGCAAGTAAAATACGTATGTGTGAAATGAGCAAATATCACCAGTTCATTTAAATTTGCAGGTTTTTAATTAATTGACGGGAATATTCTCCTAGAACTTCAGAGGTCCTGTGAACCTCAGGCATCTTTAAACACTGTGCCTACACAGAGAGAGAACACAAGTGTAATTTATTAGCCATGTGAGCCTTAGGGTAAGTCTACTACACTACAGTTGCAACATGTCTGGTGAAAACACAATATGGCAACGGGAGAGCATTCTCCAATTGGCATAATTATTCCATGAGAAACAGAAGCTATGTCAGCGGTTGACATAGCACCAGTGTGGACAGAGCTAAATTTGCGTCAGTGGGAAGGGATTCTACACCATTGAGTTTGATTGAAACTCAATGTTTGATTGAAATGGTAGTGTAGGCCTACCCTTAATCTTGACAGAATGACTCACGGAAGAAGTAAACTCTCTTTCAAATAATGTTTTAATTTGATTTCCCTGAAAGGCTAATGGGTGGCTTGCATTCTATTGTGGTAATCCCTGAGCATTTGGAACTCTGATGCAATGATCTCCAACCTGTAGCTCTGTCTGGAAATCCCATGATCACATTGTCCCAAATTTGGATCACTGACCACATCCTGTGTCCCCACGAGGTACACCAGGATATCCAATTGACCATATGGATTTTAGAGTACTTTGAACAGTCTAACTTTAAACAGAAATGCTGGCATTAATCTTTAGCTATGGTATACTCTGTTTCTTATGGTACTGGGTAATTCTATATGAACTAGAAAACCATCTGTTTTCTTGGTCCTTACAATTTTTATTCAATTTCTGAAACAAATAATTGTATATTAGTAAGTTATGCTTTTTAATTTTTAAAATGAAAATTTCTGTAGCATACCACCTCAGGGGGCTTTCACAATGGTTCAGAAAATCTCATAGCTTTGCTACAAACAAGTAAAAAGTAGTAATATTCTGCTTGATCGTTTAGCAGATATGGATACATTTGTGGGCACTTCCATTTATGATAGTGTTAGAAAAAAATGATAGTAAGGTAAAATTTCTGAATAGAATGCACAGAATACAATGAATATTAATATCGAGTTTTATAATAAATAACTAAACAAAGTAATGTTCCAGTAGAAACTGGCATCCTCTGTGAAGTGGAGAAAAGTTATTACATTGCCTTCTGCAATGAGTTAACCTTGCTGCTGCAGAACTATTTCTAAGATAGTTCAAATTGTGCTGAGGAAAAGGGTATGGAAACAATTATTGAGGCATTTGAGATTTTTTTTAAATGTATGGAATATGCCAGGAGCAAAATCAATAATTAGCTGCACAAAACAGTATAGGGGCCACTTTTGATACTGTTATTCTCAGTGAATAATACTTTACTACTTGTGGTATAAAGCGCTGCTCATCAGGAAAAAGGATATCCTAATCCAGCCCATAGTGAATACCATATCCTGGTAATCTACATATTGCAGAACAGTATAATTCAGATAATGGAATGTGCTTTATTTTAAGATACAGATAGGGTTCAGGTCATAAAATTCAGATCTGACTTGAAAACATCCCAAAGTTTCAGGGTGCTGTCAGTGACAATACCATCTTTAAAATTTGAATTCTCCATCCCCAAAAAATATTTTTTTCAGACTCATGCCTTATTTTTACTTACATTTCATTTTAACTAATTTGATTTGGCTGCAAATTTATCAAACACTGATATTCCATGGAATTTTTGCAAAATCCTATTACCGTATTTCCTAGTGAGCAAGGGTATAGCCAGCGACAGAACCCACCAGTACTGATGGGAGGGAGACAGAAAATATGGGTTCTTTAAATATGATGTTTCCGTATGGCTGAAATTATTTCTCTCATTAATTGTCATTCATAATTAGTCACATTAGGATGCCGAGTGGTTCCCACATATGGGAGGATTCCATAGTATGTATGTAATTGCTGAGACTCAAGTCAAGCACTTCGTTACCTAAGAGAAAAAAGCTCTATGTATTGAAATATTGGCTATTTTACAAAAATCCCTTATATAGATGTGCATTAAGGCTTTTTTTTTATTTACACTAATTATTCTTGATTACTTCTATTTACTTTTGTGTGTTTTCAACACATTTGTGAAGCTCCAAACATTTCAGGAAGGCATTGGAAGCATGCAAACCTTATTCAACTTTACAATTTTTGCCTATCTGTAAGTACATTTCTTTTACTCTTCCACATCATGCCCACAGAGTCTGATGCAAAGCTCATGGACTTCAGGTGGCTTCAGATGAGTATTGTGGATGATTGGTTATGGCGTTGAACGTAACCTCAATGTGTAATATGCCCAGTTCTGCCTTCGTATTATGCAGTTACTGCTGTGGCTTACTTCAACTGGAATTGCAGAGATTTATATATGGTAAAATTGAGTCCTTTACACAAGATGTCAGATACAATAGTGTGTGGTAAAGTTACTATCAGGATTTAAAATGGTAGTTTTACTATTACAATAACAATTTTTTTCTTCTAATTTTGCTTTCTACTACAGATCTCCTTAAGCACATTTTTAAATCTAAAATGCTGACATTGTCATTAGCAAATTGTGTGTCTCTAGGTTTCTTCTTGGAGATATTATGACCACAGTATATTTTACCTAGTCAGATGAGCATAATAAACAATAAAACCGGTTTTGACCACACTTGTCATGGTTGATTTTTAATAAGGTCATTTTACTAAATATTTTTTCACTTTTAAAACTTTGAATAGTGTTCTATTCATATAGAAGAAGGCAGGATTAATATTTGTCCTGAGCTAGGTACAGTACAAACAGATGCTGTGTATGCCTCTCACACATCTGTGACAAGGAATCTTGATCTTAACAGGATGAAAAGCTACTACATCAGTCCTAGGCCACTCTTGCACAAAAAGTATTTGTGTCAAATAGCTGACTTGTGATGTGAACAAATAAGAGTGCAGCAATCACATTTTACTGTGACTAAGCCAATATTTGTTAAGCACAGGTGTCTTGATATAAAAGACTAGTGCACTTGTTCCTGGTTCTGCCTTGATGTTTAAATAAATATAAGGCAGGGTCTTATGAATTCTGCAGTTGCACAGAATTTTCCTGTAGAACTGAGCACGTGATGGGTTTTTTTTCTCTTTATAGTAATGGATAAATGATTAATACGAGCTCTCAGTAAGCTTCCTATAAACATCTAGAGAGCAAGTTTTGTAACCTCTTCAGCTATCAGATGATATGTTATGGGTCACGAGCTCTTGCTCATTCATAGGAGCGTTATGTGAGTGATAGCACTTTTCCATGGAGGCAGACAGTGGATAAGCTGTGGAAGCATGCAACTCACACTTAGGACCTGGATCTTCAGTCCATCTGTTTCACTCTATTTCTCCACTACCCACCCCCTTTCTTTCCAGATAGTGATGGGTTGTGACAGATCCACTTAGTTGATATTTGTTATTGGATAGGATTTTCAAAAATGTCTGACTGCTTAGAAATACAAGTCCAATTGCTTTTCAGTAGGACTGACTTATTTTGTCACATAAGGCTTTTAAAAATCCTACCCAGTGATGAAAAATATTCAGACACAAATGAACAGGGAGCAATTTTAATTATTTTGGCTATTTCATGGATTATGCAGTCTATTCTGAGAATATTCACTTCTTTGCAAGACAAAGTAACATACATTAAAAGACTTGAACTGATGTTCTGAGGGAAGCCTCTTCAAATTTCAGTCATACCATTTGTAAGGGTAATGCAAGAAACCGATTGCAAGCACCTTTGAAAATACATCCTCTGTCACAATGACCTTTGTTAGTATTTTAATTAAGCTGTTTTCCTTACCAATACCAGGAAGGAAAAAATATATACAGAATCTGAGGGTAAATAACTGCCATAAAAGCAACAATGCTTGTGCATGAAGTTGAACTAAGCATTCCAAAGCTGTGGTATGCCCCTTGAATATAAGCAGTTCTTCATTTAAAAGGATCTGCACAGCAATACATCACTGCAAAACTGTAACATTTTTTTTTGTTATGGTGGACAGCATGTCAGGCTAAAAATTGAATTGGACTTCCTGGCTGAAAATCCCCCGAAAAGCCAAATTGTGTGTGATTCTGCATAGAATTTAATCTAATATCCTTGTTGTTGCTAAAATCATAGATAATCCATCCACCCATAGTTAATTGAAGAAATCTAAATGCACAAAAGAAGGAAATTATAGTTTTTCAGAGTTGTTGTAGTTGCTTTGAAAGCTCAAGGAGAATTTTGTAGAAGTAGATGAGAAAAAGAATAAATGTTTGTAGATTGTAAAGAAGGATCCCAGTCTGTGAAAGAAATAAGATTGTTTGACCCTACAAAGATCATTTTCCTTCCACAAAGTAAGAAAAGCATTGAAATTCATATGCCGTCCACTGTTTGGTCTCTTCACAAATATCCTAGTGTCAAATGATGTGGCCGAAAATAAATAATCTGATAAACATTGCTGTATTGTGGAAAAAACACTTGTGACAATCTCAAATCTGACTGAGGCAGTGCAAATTTTCATGTTAACTCAGTCTTCAACTGCGCTAATGCAACAGTGGCATACCATCCGAGCTGTCTTGAGGTGTTATTAGTACAGCATATATGAGGCAACATTCTTTTGCTACAATGCAAAGAAATAGTTGTATCAGTTGCATTTTAAATGATGAATGAGATTTTTCAAAATGAGTGTCTGAAGCTAGGTTCTGAAATCCATGTTCAGGTGCCCAAACCATTGTCTTTAGAAAATTAAGTGCTGAACAGCAGTGAAGTCAGATGATATTTAGCCAACCATTTAAAATCTGTTTAATTAAAAATAAATCAGTATTGCTTGTTGCCAAAATAAGGAAGGGATTAGAAGAAAGCACCTAAGTAGCTGAGGAACATAAGCCCCTTTGAAAACCAATGGGACTTATGTTCCTAAGTCACCTAGCCTCTTTTCAACATACTTACCTACAAATTAAAATTAGGATGCTCTGCTAAAGAAATTGAGTTAATTGTGCTACAGAATACACGGGCACTTCCGAAATATAATTGCTGAAAGAATATTTGTCATTTTATATACTCATCATGATTAAAAAACAAATAATTATTTCCCCTCCAAAAATGAAATCGTTTTTTTCAGCAACAATCTTACAAATTAATTCAGTAAGTTACTTAGAATATACTGTTTTCCAGTTCAGTGTTAAACTCTCATGTACAAATCATCAACAAGATATAAAAATACTTGAGAAACTCCATGAGTCAATACAAAGAAGCTGGAGCTGAAGCCAAGTTCTGGACTCATTGTTCTTTGGGCATCCATCTGTAAATGGGCTAGTATGCAGGGCTTCTTTCAATTGGCCATTCTCTCAGAAGATAGATGAGAGCATCTGGTTTACTAAATTAGGTAAGGGAGAAAGGTGCCTTCCCCGTCAGAGCTCCCAGAATATGTAAATTTACCACAAAGGCTCATTCATCTGTTTTGGTTTATTTTTAGTTATTTTTTTACTCATTTGCTTCTTTCATTGCCTGTGAATGCTTTCCTTGGGCTGCCACCTCGATGTGATGAACAAGCTCGCGTGTACAGGTTGAACTTCTCTAGTCCGGCACCCTCAGGACCTGACTGGTGCCAGACCAGAGAATTTGCCACACCACAGGTGGTCAATATTGTCCAGCAGCATTACCAACACTTCCACTACTTACTGAGCTTTTAGAAGACATTTAGGGGTAAACTAGAGATAAATAATAGCACAGAACAGTGAGGGCCAGGTCTGGTGGCTGTAAACAAACTTTATGGGACCACGGAAAACTTGACCACCCCCGTGGTACGTGGACACCTGACTAACTAAAATCATTCTGGACCACGGATGTTTCTGAAAAAGAGAGTGCTGGACTAGAGAGGTTCAGCCTTTACTTAAGACCCTAAGAGCAATGCCATCTATGTCAGTAAGGTCAATCACAAGGTCCAGACAAAGTGTAGTCCAACGCAAGCCAATATAAGACCTCAGTAGTAAAACAGGTGGATGATGCAGGATCACCTCTCATCAGTTGCCAAGGCAGATGAAGGCTACAACAGAAAAGAAAACCCATTATCATCTTGGACCCCCTTGGCACCTGACATGCATGCCTATTCTGCCAAGATTTGTGTGGCTGCTGTTGTGCAACAGCTCCCTCACATTAAACTACTCACATGCAGGCTTCTTTCACAGGAAAAAAGTTTCTCTCACCCTATCCATAAAATCCTTTTGGTGCTGTCTACATAGCAGGAAGTCCAACGTAGAGCACTCTTCCTCCGACTTCTCTTACTCCTTATAAAATGAGGGTTACAGGAGTCAGGGTACGGCTAGACACTCTTTTAAAGGGCTCAATTATATTCGTTGGTTCCATGCTTGGATGGGACATCCAGACATGAATCATGGGCCCTTCCACATGGAAGAAGGGAGATCACCATTGTACACCTTCCACGGTGGCATTTCTATCTCCATCTTTCCCCACAGAGCTCAGTATTGCGGTGGGCTAGGTGAGAATATAGAGAATAGGGGAAGTGCATTCTCTTGTCTTTCCATGTTCCCCTCCTCACCTCTCATTATACGAGAGAGTTCCTAGTAATAACATCACAGCTGGACACGCAAGTCTGAAAGAAGCCTCTAACTCACTCACTGGTTACCAATTTATATCTGTTGTCTCTCTTATTGTAGTCCCCTTTGAAAAACTGTTATTTCAACACAATACCCTTTATAGAAGTTTTCAGGGTGCCCCACATTTTGTCCCCTCTTGACATTCCCTGATATATGTATACCATTCTTTTCTTTCCATTTTATATCTTCTGTCCTCCTGCCCTCCTTTTGGACTTATTTTCTAAAGCTTAGTGCAGTTCATTTTTGTTTTGTGACTTTCCCACTATACTCCCACCTTAAAAGAAAACTAAATGATGCTAGAGGTTGGGATTTCATGTTCTTGCAGGTGCTTGAATGCTATTGGAGAAGAGGACTTAGGATAGAGTTAGTTCAGTGAGCTGTTTCCTTAGCTTCCAGCAATGTGCATGTCCACTTCACCTGTAATTTCCATTAGTGATGTAAGAACAGTCATACTGGGTCAGACCAAAGGTCCATCTAGTCCACTGCTGACAGTGGTCAATGGCAGATGCTCCAGAGGGAATGAACACAACAGGTAAACATCAAATGATCCCTGCCCTGTCATCCATTTCCTTCCTCTGACAAACAGGGGCTAGGGACACCATTGCTATCCATTCTGGCTCATCAGTATTGATGGACCTAACCTCCATGAATGTATCTAGTTCTTTTTTGAACTCTATTAAAGTACTGGTCTTCACAACATCCTCTGGTAAGGAGTTCCACAGGTTGATTGTGTGCTGTGTGAAGAAAAAAGGTTGTTTGTTTTAAACCTGCTACCTATTAATTTCATTTGGTACCCCCTAGTTCTTATGTTATGGGAACAAGTAAATAACTTTTCCTTACTCACTTTCTCCATACCTGTGATGATTTTATAGGCGTCTACCCCCCTTTAGACTCTTCTTTTCTAAACTAAAAATCCCACTCTTTTTAATCTCTCTTCATATGGGACCTGTTCCAAACCCCTAATCATTTTTGTTGCTGTTTACTGTACCTTTTCCAATGCCAATATATCTTTTTTGAGATAAAGCGGGTTTGTACTCAGTATTCAAGATGTTGGCATACCAGGGATTTATATAGAAGCAATAAGATATTCTCTATCTTATTCTCTATCCCTTTTTAAATGATTCCTAACATTTTAATTATTACTATTTTTAAAAAAAGGTGGTTTTTCAAGAGGATATGTTACATGCAGTTACACAAATTTAGTTTCACTGCAGAACAGATCCAATGAATCTACCCATATATTGTTCCCTTCTCTATATCCCCAAATTAGCTAGGCCCTGGTTCCTACACTAAACAGCAAGAAGCTTAAAAAATTTAACTTCTTTTGGAAAATTTTAAAGTGACAAAATACTGATGGCTTCAGTATTTCTGGTTTTAAATACACTAAATTAGTGGGAAAACTGCATTACACAGTGGTTTGTGGTAGCTCAATCCAACTTTACAAAAAAAGTGAAAAAAACCCCCAAAACAAACAATAAAAAATTATGGTAGCTCGTTCATATAACCAGATGGACATGACCTCTCCCCTCCATTGGCGTCTAGCTGGATGAACATACCCATTTGCTTTTTTCCCTTCCCTTGGCCCTAGCTTTCTTAGTTACGATTTATGTAAAGCTTATGAACATGTATGTAATCTATGGAATGAGTGTGGAAGTATGAATGAGGAATAACCAGTCAAAGGCACTTTAGGATCTGTAACCTTTTAAGGCAAATGAGGACCCTGCAAAGTGTATAAATCAACTGATGAGTGGCCAGGAAAATCTCTCTCAGACAAGATGTAGCAGCACAGCAGAAACCTGTGGTATGCTTTTGTGCCCGCCTGAGGTTTGGGGTGGGGCCAGCCTCCTCCTGGTGTATGTGTGGGGCTTTAGCCCCTTCCCTTTTCCATGAGGTCCTGCCCCCTGCTCCTCCTCTCCCTTCTGAGGTCCTACCCCTTGACCAGGCCAGAAGCCAGAGCCAGACAGTAGTAAGAGCCACGCAGGGAGCCTGGGCTGCTGTGGGAAACCCCAGACCATCCACCTGTCCTGGGCACCATGACATTGGGGGTGAGAACGTGGGCCTGCTCTCAGGTACCCTGGCATCCTCCTCCAATACAGGTGGAGAACCCAAGGCTCCCCAGGTAGTTTTTATCATGGCCTGGCTGGGTTCCAATTTAGCCGGCTAAGGGGTCTCAGCACAAAGAGGAGGGAAAGATGTGGAGGTCTGGAGGAGGAGGAGGAGCAGAAGGTGGAGTCATAAAGGGGGCATAGCTCTTGCATGTATCCCGCTTTTTGCCTTTTGAACTGTAGATCATAATACACACTGCACTACCACTTATCCAAAATCCTTTTTATTCAGAGATGTTTTGTATTAATACCAAAGCCCTTCCAAAAACTGGAACTAAAAACAAACTTGTCAGTGGATTCTAGCGCCTGTACCCAAAATCCTGTGTAACTAAGTTATGTAGCCTGGGAAAGAACTCTAATAAAATTTAGATGGGTTTGGCTCACTAATCTGACCAGAAATTCTAAGTTTGTCCCCTCTGTCCCAAATTACAATGGGGTAGAACCATAAGATTCCCACTCATGAAGGTCCACCGGCGATCGACGACAAGTATACTTTAATTCAGGAAATGGAAGAGAAAACAATTTTATTGCCAAAGGGAAAACAATGATAACAACCACAGTGAATATGGCAGTCAGGACACAGATTTTGTTAATCCCCAGATGGCATTAACCAAATCAAACTAAAACTTGTCTAGGTATACAGAAATTAATCATTTAGCAATATCTCATACCCACAGGATCTGCCACAAATTGTAGGTGTTTTTAAATATGGATGTATTACTGTGGACTGAAAAGTTTATTTCAGAGCTAATGTGTACTACTAGTATTTTAACAAGGAGTGTGACAAATAGTTCTCTCACTCCCTGATCCACACTTAAGACTGCCATTGAATTATTCATTTGCTCAAATGTTTGCTGGGATTGGGGCCAAAGCAACAAGCAGAATCCAGCTCTTGGACTGTGATTTTGCAAACACATATAAATATGCTTGAATTTAAACACATGAATAGTCACATTTATTTAAGTAGGTATTAACAGGATCAGGGATTTATTCTGTGATAGTGGTACTGAGTTGGAATCCTCTTCAGTTTCAGAGAGGTACAGTGAAATGACTTCCCGTCTTCAGAAAATGTCTCTACCTCTACTCCAGGGATGGGGAACCCAAATTAAAATCAGTTGGGTGTCGCACACAAGTAAGAAGCAAAAAAGGAAAAACAAACCCTCACTAGCATGGCCCCCAACTGAGAAGGAGGAAGACAATTCCCACATTTCCCTTGCACACCAGAGCCTAGGGGGCCCAGGCTAGTAGATTTTGTATGTTCCAGGCCCATGGTGGGATGGCAGGGGGGTGCTGGAGTGCCAGTGCAGGCTCCCCAATGCTGGACAGGAGCCCCAAGCCTTAGCAGATGGATCTAGGCAACCCGGGAACTGCATCCAACTCCACCGGCCTTAGGTTCCCCATCCCTCTTCTAACCAGTGAGCAGTAGCAAAAGAGAAGAAATGGTTCACTTTTGAAATGTTTTATCTTCTTCTAAATACGCCACCTTTCTAAAGAGTGGGTTGAGGCAGATCTCTGACCTAGAATATTTGTAACAATAAAGCCCTTACATTTTGTAGATTTTTTAAATCTATTTCTTTTCCTGGTGAAGAGAAAGGGGGTTTGTAGAAGAAGAAGTTATTGATTGTGAACCCACAAAACTTGTTCATATTAGTACGATAGTGCTACTGGACTAAGGATGTTAAATTGCGGTTATCTGACTATTTGTGTACTCGATACAATTTGTGCCAGCTCTGGGAGCCACCCACGCTGTGTATCTGCATTTTAAATGTAGTAAGAGCCACCGGGCTCTTAACACATTTAAAAATGCAGTGGCACAGCTGCCCAGAACAGCATGATCTGGGACTGTTTAGTCCCCGCTTGCACTGAGTCCAGCAGCCCCTGTTCGCGGCAGCCAGTTCTGCACATGGCCAGCCCAGGCCACCATGAACAGGGGCTGCTTGGTAGCAGCAGCTCCTGTCCATTAGGGAGGCAGCTCCCTGCTGAGACCTCCACAGACAACGGCTGCTGCCAGAGCTTTGCAGCTGCCTCTTCTGTCCTCCCCACCCCACTGCCTCTGATAGAGGCAGCGGTGGGGAGCAGGTGGCACTGCGGAGATGGTGCTGGGGGGGAACTGGCTTTTAAGCCAGCTCTCCCCAGCACCAGCTCCTGTCCTTCCCCCTCAGAGAGGCAGCAAGAGGGGAGGGAAGTGAGTAATTAATACTCCACTCAGCTACCCGATAAGCTTATGCTTATTCGGTAGTTGACTGCTCACAAACATCTCTATACTGGACTGTTACAGACACACATTTGGCTTTATCTTTGACATATAGAAAACATAAAACACTGAAGATGGATGTCTACTGATATGTCTAATATGCAACTACTACTAGAGTGTTTTCATCTTTAGTTGTTGAAAACAAGAAATGGAATTAAATGTGCATGATGCGGTTCATAAACTTAGTCTAACATCTAATGAAAGCTATACTACAAAAACCTTTCTGTTTATGACATTGGCTACCTTCAATAACACCTATAAATTCAATAAACTCTTGGTATTAAGACTATTTTCCAGGCAGCTAATCTTTAATTTAAGAAGTTCACAACCAAAAATGGAAACTGTCCTTGTTGGTTTTGGTTTTTTTCTGTTCAAGGTTACTTATTTTGCATCCATATGTAGCCTGAGTCTGCTCTTGTTAATATCACTTACATTAGTTGCATCTTACACATAAACCATAAGGACAGGATCCTAATGGGCAATGATCTCAAAACTGTAATGAACTGTTTATCTCATATTCTGTTTATAGCACAATAACTAGGCTAATGTTATAAAAGTAAAATTTTATTTAGTGAGCTTTTAAGAAGAAAGAGGGGTGCTTTCAATGTTTCTTTTTTCTGTGCTTATAGTTTAACATTTTATTTTAGAAACTTTTACATATTTATTTGTTATGGGCAAACTTGAGACTGTACAATAGTCTTGCAACTCTGTCCTGCAATTGGATCCAATAATATAAGTATTCCTAACCCCCTGTTCAAGACAGGTTCTACATGGGTGTACGGCATGCTAATGGATCAAATTTCAGGCGCAGGGCCAAAATTTGGATTCTTCTTTGAATTCTCAGAACATTTTAAGCCTGCAAAACTGGATTGATTTTTTTTACAAGAATGGGCTCATTTATAAGTTTTCTAGTATCCAATTAGACTAAAAATATCACAAGAACAACCTTTTTTTGCACTCTTTCAGGATTCTGTTTCAGGTTCATTCTGGCATTCAACACTATAAAGGTATATGAAAATTAAATGTATATTTAGAAGTTATCCAGTCTTTCACAAATAAAAATAAAGTTCTCTCCACATTAAGTTGGGTGGATCACTGTGTTGATTTTTATGTTATCTGAATCATCTGACTTGTAAAGAGTTACTACAGTTTGGACCTCCCTGGTCTAGCACACTCAGGACAAGACCATCCCGAAAAGAAAGAATTTCCCACACCAGAGGAGGCTCCCTGTCACTGGCCCCCAAGGTCAACACCTGCTGCCAGCTGACTACCACTCTAGCAGGCACCCTGCCTCTGCCATTCCCTCCCCATGGCTAGCCCAGCTGAGCTGCTCCCCCAGCTGCCACAGACTCCCCGGCCTTGCTGGGCTGCTACAGGTTCTGGCTCCTGCCCCGCTCTGCCAAATGCTGTCGTGGGCTCCAGCTCCAGCCCTGCTGGTCTAGGAGCATCTGTGGTCCTCTCAAACCAAGGATGTTGCCAGACAATAATGTGTCGGTTTTAGGAAGTGTAACCTGCATATGTGAAATGTCAAATCATGAAGTAAGATATTTTGCCTCAACTCAGGTCTCTAGCTGGAGTAGTGTAAAACAGAACAGAAAAAAACAGCAAGGCTGCCTTCCAAAGACCCATCATACCCCATCTTCTGGGGGGTGGTGGTTAGGCTGTGAAGGGAAGGAAAAAATTCATATTGTTTCCTCAAAACTTTTTGTAGATTTTTGTCAATTTTGCCCAATTGGTTTGGTTTAACAAAAAAGCCCACAAAATGAAATAAAATTCTATGTTAAAAAAAATACTTTCAAGATTTTCTAATGGAAATTTGTTGATTTTTTTAAAAAATAGAAACGACCTTTCATGTAAAAATGGTTAAAATACTTAATTTTGAAATTAAACATTTTGGTTTGCTTAACACAACTTTGTATTCAATACAAAACAAGTTTTGGTTTAATTTTCAGCAAAAGGAAAAGTAAAAAAAAAAATAATTTCTGTTCAACCTGAAACATTTGCTTTCTAGAATTGCCAGTAACCAAAAGTCTGTTACTTGCTACAGTATATTACTGAGCCTCTCTGGGTATTAACACCACAGTAATAGGTCAGATTGCAACCTGGTTGGTAAGGTTACCATGATTCTGATGGCAGAGAATTGAACACCCTTGCCATGCCCCTGCCCAGCAACTTCTCTGAGGCCCTACCACCGCTCATTTCATCTCCCTCCCTCCTTTGTTCACTTTCCCCCACCCTCATTCACTTTCTCATATTCACCCATCTGGGGCAGGAGGGTTAGGTTTGGAAGAGGGTGCGGATGCTAGGGCAGAACTGGGGATGATAGGGTTGGGTCACAGAAAAGGGCACTAGGCTGGGAGGTTGGGGTGGGAAGGCACTCTGGGCTGGTCAGGGCATGGGAGGGGGTGAAGGCTACAGCTGGGGATGTGAGCTGTGGGTTGGAGCCAGAAATGAAGGGATTCAGAGTCTAGGAGGGAGCTCCAGGCTGAGACAAGGTGTGACGGGGCAGAGGCGCCCCGCACTCCAGTTCCGCCAGCGGCCGCTTATCTGGCGGCTCTCGGGGCAGGGGGCGGAGTAGCAGCGCCGCCGGCTGTGGGCCGAGCGGCACAGAGGCCAGTCTACCGGCTGTGCGATGGCTGTTCCCGGGTGGTCTGTTGTTGTTGGTGTTGCCGTTGACTTTCCATCAACCACTCTAGCACCTTTGCGGGATCCATCTCTGGGCCTTTGGATCTTAAGAGTGGGAGGGGGAACAAAGGGGACCAAACAGATACACTCGACCCCTCCCCCAAACACCGAGGGCCTCGCGTGCCGGGGGGGGTTGTGGTTTTTTTTTTTCCCCTCTCCTCGTTCGGAGTCTCAGGATACCCACATTCTCCACCACTTGTAAACGGGTCCAACCGGGTGCCCCGTTTGTGCCTAACAACACCCCACCCCCTGTCCCTGTGTTTCCTTCACCCTTTCGGGCACCCTTCGGCGTCCAAGGCTGTCTTAATCAGGACTTGCCAGGCCTTCCCTCATTCGGGGGTTTTACTGGCCCCTAAACCAGAGCCGGTCTCATGCCAACCGCGGGGAGAGGGGGGTCCGGACCTGCCCCCTCTCACAGACCCCAGCCCAGGGCCCTAAGGACGTGGACGCTTCTGCCATCCAGTCCGGCTGGTGGGGCGTCTGCCGTAACTCGCCAGCTCCCTTTGCCTGTCCTGGGCTACTTCCTCTCTCCGTGGTCAAATCCCTCCGTGTCTCCAGGCTCACCTCCTTGCCTTGGGTCCCATCCGCCGCTCGTCCTCCGTGAGAGGCCTCTCCCTTGGACCTCCCCCTGCCCCTGGCATCTCCTGGTGTTTAAATCCCCGCGCCCACTCCCGGCCCATGGCGTCCCGCCCCTTCCGGCATGGCCACGCTCCTGGGCCGGCAGCGGGGCTGTGCCCTGATGTTACTCCGCCCCCGCCAGCACCCAGCCTCCAGGCCGTACCTGCGCGTCCTGCCGGAGCAGCCGCCCAGGAACAGCCACCGCACAGCCGGTAGACCGGCCTCTGTGCCACTCGGTCCATGGTCGGTGGCGCGCCTGGTGCCGCTACTCCACCTCCTGCCCCGAGAGCCGCCAGATAAGTGGCCGCCAGTGGGACCGGAGTGCGGGGTGCCTCCGCCCCATCACACAAGGGGTTACATTGCAGGGGTAAGGGCTCTAGTTTCGGGTGCAGGCTATGGGAGTGGAGACAGGAATGAGAGGCTTGGAGAGAGGAGGAGGCTCTGAGCGAGTGTTGTGGGATATGCAGTGCAAGTTGAGGTACGGGCTATGGGAAGGAGTCTGGGTACAAGAGCATGCTCAGTGTTGATGTATGGGGCTAGGGTGCAGGAAAGGGAGCAGAGTGTGGGCTCCAGGAGGGCGTTTGGATTCAGGATGGTGTTCAGGGATGCAGCAGGACATTGGAGTGTGGGAGGGGATGCAATGTGCAGGCTGGGGAGCAGCTTTTCCTGCTCCCTAGGAGCTGGAGAGGGAAAAGGCCCCTGCTTCTGGGAGCCATGCAGAGACAGGGCATGAAAAGAGTTTGCCTTAACTGTGCTGCACTGTCAACTGGACTTTGTTGACCAGAGCCACCAGGATCCCTTTTTGACCAGGCTTTGAGAGAGAAAATCTGGCTTCTTGATGAAGCTCAAACATTTTATGGAAATTAATATTTGTGGGATAGAGAAACTACCACCAATCAGGGGCCAAAATGAATGGCATCTGAATAGCTGGATTGTAGCCAATGCCTTCCCTCTCCATCCTGTACTCTTTCCCTTTCTCCATGCCTGTGAATAATTGTCCAGTTCACAGAACAATTTTGCCGAGTCACTTGATACACCACTGCCACTTCAGCCTTGCCCTATTTCAACATTTCAGACTCCTGTGGAGAGCTTTTGTACAGCTCCACTCTTTAGTACACAGAGAACTCTACAGTTCTTACATAGCCTCTTGCCTTCTGATCCAGCAGAACTGCTGCACTTGTTATGTTTCAGGATGTTTGAAATCCTTCTTCAGTTAGAGCAATAAATCTAATACAGTCATCAAGATTAAATCTTCCTATCACTTTGCTGATAGAACTAGAAATAAAGACAGTAGTTATAAAAGTCTGATTATTGTGACATTGTAGATCATTTCAAAGATTGTAAATATTTAGTCCTTCTGCTATGGTTCTGAAAAAGCAATATTGGAATTCAAAATATAAATCAAGCTATACATTTACCCATTTTATTTAGTGTATTTTTTTTTTTTTAAATAAGCCTTCATATATATCCCCATCAGTTATTGGGGATGTCAACTCTTCTCTTAAAATTCCCAGTTTGTTATTGATTAGTCCCAGAAATTAATTGCTTCATTCTAAATGTTTAATCTGAAATAACTGCAAGTACTTCAGCGTCTATATTTGCAATAAACATAAGAAATATTAAATTGGGATCTTTAACAGTAAAATTGATTGAAAATATTTGCTAAACTTTTAACATCTAAGTAAAATATATTTGCTTGAGCTAATCATGTGAAAACACAACAGATGTTGACTGAAACTGATTTTTCAATAAATTCAGTTTTCCAGTTAGACAAATTCACCAAGCTATTCTACATATATTAAGTCAAAGATTACCTTTGGGGGGTGGGGAGCTAATTATATCACTATCACCATAGTGAACTGGTAGCTGTATTTGGTATAAGGACTAAACTGTATTTGTATAAAACTGTTTTATATAAAATATGTTTTCAGAAAAAAAGGTAAATGGACTTATTAAAAACAATGAAGATGTCAGTGTTATCATTTGTGTATGTTTGTACTTACTGGCCATTGTTGGTCAAAATCTGTCCTCATTTATAGGCATAAACCCCACTCACTGTAATAGCTCTATGGAAGTGTAGCTATCAGCATAATTTGATTCTCTCTTGACATAATTGAATTCAGTATTTCTTTCCATCAGCAAGAAGAAAATAAGTGGCCCAGATTTGCCAGGTTACCTTGCACAAATATAATTTTGAAAGTAATTAATTTATCAATTCATTTATAGTGAACAACTGGAAAACTCTGAAAAACATAACATTAATGACTCAGTTTTCTCTTATGTGCTTCACACTATTTCTTAGTGACTCGAATGTTCAATCAAATTTTATCCCTGAGGAAGCCCATTCTATTTCACATCACTATATTGATTACAAATTATACTGTATTTCAACTTTTAGTATTGCACGATGGGTTTTATTGGCTAGCATTTTGAAATCATACCCCACAGACATTACAGAAAAGAGAATCAGTATCTCATTTGAAGTTGTAAATGAAACACTGGAATAATCCTTTCATTGTTGCAGAAAGAATTTAACAAATTTATTTTGAGACCCATGAGCATTTTTTTCTCCAGTCTGCCACCCAATCAAGTGCTTAGGATGTTGTTCTGTTTTAAAAAGCGTTGAGTAAAGTAAATTCAGCTGAAGTTTAATAACCTCCTTAGTACATCTGAACCAAGTTCCTATTTTGTCCCTCGGGCTATTGGTTTTAGATGCAATGTGTAGAGATACACGTTACTTATGAAAACAACAATTCATATTCTGCTTGAGAACTTATTCGTTGTGCTTCCTAATGGTTTGATGGACACTGAAGAAAATTCCAGTGCAACTATATATATAAAATGAGGGGTTTAAATTAGTTGTTACCTTTCAAGAAAGAGATAATTGTGAGTAGTTCTCTGAAAACATCCACAAAAAGGAGAAGAGAGTGTTGGGAATCATTAAGAAAGGATTAGATGATAGGACAGAAAATACCACATTGCCTCTACATAAATCTATGGTTCACCCACATCTTGAGTACATAAATCTATGATTTGCCACATCTTGAGTATTGTGTCAAGATGTGGTTGGCCCATCTCAAAAAAGATATATTAGATAAGGTGCAGAAAAATGTGTGTGGGGGGGAAATGATAAGACGTATGGAATAGCTTCCATGACTGCATCTACACAGCGCCCGAAACTCAAAATAAGATACACAATTTGTGCTACACAGCACCAAATTTTGAAATACAGTGCTATTACAAGCCATCCCTTACTCTTTGTACAATGAGGTTTACAGGGATGGTGAAATAGCATGTCTGCTATATTTTGAAATAGCGGACATATTCAAAAGCCACCGGGTAGCTATTTCGGGATGCCTCTGGGGGAGGAGAGATTACTAAGACTGGGACTTTTCAGCTTGGAAAGGAGATAACTAAGGGAAAATATGATTGAGGCCTATAAAACCATGAATGGTGCAGAGCAAGTAGATAAAGAAGTGTCATTACTCCTCATAATACACAAGAACTAGGGGTCACCAAAGGAAATTAATAGACATCAGGTTTAAAACAATAACGGGAAGTATTTCTTCATGCTATAGACAGTAAACCTGTGAAATTCCTTGCCACTGGATGTTGTGAAGGCCAAGACTATAACAGGTTCAAAAAAAGAACTAGATAAATTCTTGGAGGATAGGTCCATCAACGGCTATGAGCAAGGAGAGGCAGGGATAGTGTTCCTAGTCCCTTGCCAGAAGCTCGCAATTGATCACTTGATAATTATTTATTCTCTGGGGCATCTGGCACTGGTCACTGTTAGAGACAGGATACTGAGCTAGATGGACCTTTGACCATAAGTAGAATGGCCATTCTTATGGTTGTGAACCACCTACTTAATGTGGAGGATAAAAAAATGTTGAATGGGGATGAGATCTTATGAAAAGCTAGCATGTGTTTGATTATATAAACTTTGTGTATCTCTGTGTTTTTGAGCAGGATAAAAGTCTCCGGGAAGGAGAACTTCAAACTGGAACAGAAGGAAAAAATCCCGTAGTCGGGATCCAACTTCCAGATGTCATGATATCCTCTTGAGGCTGCCTCTCTAGAGGAGGGAACTTGAGGTATATTAGGAAGAGACAGGAAATAGTAATGAGGTATTTGATCATTAGAACTAAAAAAAGCTGGGTTTGTGATGATCAGGAGAACTGCATGGTAACTTACCTGCTTTGTGCAAATATTACAGATATCTCAACACACATAGACAGACTAATGTGTAGTGCTGGGGAAAAGTACATTTGGTATCAATGATATAGAGAAGATAAGAGAGAAGTCATGGAGAACAAATTTATACTGCTAGGTAAAAGACTGAAGCCAAGATCTTCATGGCACATTCTCTGCTCTGTGCTTCTAATTCCATACAGAGGGACATTTAAATCTGCAGAACTGCATGACCTAAATGTGTGGATGAGATGACAGTGAAGAAATAAGTTATTAGGAATTGGGGAACCTTTTAGGAAATTGGGAGCCTGTACAGGAAGAATGGTCTCCACCTAAACCAAAATAGAACTGGATTACTGACACTTAAACTTAAAAATGTTGTGGAACAGTTTATAAACAAAGGACTGAGGGAAGACTAACAGACATGGAAGAGCATGTGGTTCAGATAAAAATACTCCTAAGGAGGGGATCTATTAATGGAGATTCTCTATATCCTAGTAAGGAAAGATGATAGAATGCAAGTAGGATCTGATTAGAAACAGTCAAATGAAAAGAGTCCCATTCAATTATATCACACAATGGCCGAGCTAAAAAGGGATTATTTTAAGTTTTATATACAAATGTCAGTTGTCTAAATAGGAAGATAGGTGAACCTGAGTGCCTCATATTAAACAAGAATATTGATACAAGGGGCATTACAAAAACTTGGTGGAATGAGGATAGAGTAGTACAGGTTGTGCCTCCCTTAACTGGGACCATCTGGTCTGGCCAGACCACAGATGTTCCTGGACCACAGAGCTCAGGTAAAAGGAGGTAGGACCACAGGGCATGAGTGAGCGAGTGGGGGGAGGAGAAGCAACTCAGCCAGGAGCCCAGTGTTGAAGGAAGGACAAGTGGCACTGCAGGGAGTTCTGGCCCCTGTGGCCGGGCAGTAGCAGGGGCTGGCAGTAGCCGCAGAGCTCAAGGGCTGGCTGTGGCAACCACAGAGCCCCAGCTGCGGTAGCTGTGGAGCTCTGGCCCCAGCTGTGGAGCTCTGTTCCTGGCAGCAGCAGCTGCGCAGCTCTAGCCCCGGTGCTCTGGCTCCAGCGGCAGTGGCTGCAGAGCTCCAGCCTGGGGAGCCACAGCTACGTAGGCAGCAGCGGGGCTGGGCTAGAGTCCTAGCCAGGAGCAGCACAGGCTATTTTGGGAAGAACCTCCCCTCATTTGGCACATCCCCTTGTTTGGCACAAGTCAGGTCCCTAGGGTGCAAGACAAGGGAGGTCCAACCTGTACCAGGGTACTAAATATATCAGAAGGACAGAATGTCTTGGTGGTAGAGGAGTAGCATTACATGTGAAACAAATGTGGACTCATATTTTAAAAATCTTAAATGAACCCACCTATATCATAGAATCTTTATGGATCATAATTCCATGGTTGAAGAATAGAGCATTAGGAATATACAACTGATCTCCTGGCCAGGATGGCGATAGTGACTGTAAAATGCTCAGGAAGATTAAGCAAGCTATAAAAACAACAACAACTCAATAATAATGGGAGATTTCCACCATTCTCACATTGTGTATGTTTAGTTCTCCTCATGATGGGACGCAAGACAAAGTTTGTTGATATCCCAAATTGAAAAAAAACCCCATAAGGGGACCCCAAAAGTGCCACAATGGCTAAACAACACAGTAAAAGAGGTAGTTAGAAAAAAGGCACCCTTTAAAATGGAAGTAAATTTCTACTGAGGAAAATGAAAAGGAGCATACATTTCAGTATGTCAAGAGAAGAAGTATAATTAAGCAGGCAGAAAAAAATAATTTAAAGAGCACCTAGAAAGAGACACAAAAACTATTAGTATTTTTAAAATACATCAGAAGGAAGAAGCTTAACAAATACTCAGTGAGGTTACTGGGTGATTAAGATGCTAAAGGAATACTCAAGGACATTAATGCCATTACAGAGAAACTAAATTAATTGTTTGCATCATTCTTCACAGCTGAGGAAGTGAGGGAGATTTCCATACCTGAGCCATTTATTTAGATGACAAATCTGTGGAACTGTCCCAAATTGTGGTGTCAATAGAGAAAGTTTTGGAACACAATGATAAATTAAACAGTAATAAGTCACCAGGACCAAATGGTATTCATCCAAGAATTCTGAAGTAACTCAAATGTGAAATTGCAGAACTGCTAACTGTGGTATATAATCTATTTAAATCAGCCTCTCTACCAGATGACTGGAGATTAGCTAGTGTGATGCCAATTTTTAAAAGGGCTCCAGAAGTGATCCCAGCAATTAGAGGTTAGAAATCCTAACTTCAGTACCCGAGAAATTGGTTGAAACAATAATAAAGAACAGATTGTCAGACACATAGAAAACCATGATTTGTTGGGGAGGAATCAAAATGTTTTGAGGGAAAGTACTCTCAAGGATCAGTAACTGGTTAAAAGATGGGAAACAAAGAGTAGAAATAAATGGTTTTAAGAATGGAGAGAAGTAAATAGTGGTGCTTCCTAGGGGTCTGTACTTTGACCAGTAAAGTTCAGTATATTCACAGATGATGATGAAAAGAGGGTAAACAATGAAGTAGCAAAATTTGTAGTTGACACAAAACTACTCAAGATAAACCCGAACCACAGTGAAAAGGGATCTCACCAAACTGGGTGAGAAAATGGCAGGTGAAATTCAATTATGAAAAATGAAAAGTAATATACATTGGAAAACGTATTCCCAACTATCCAAACAAAGCAAAAGGAGGGAATAGGGAGAGAGGACAAAAGGGAAAAAGTGATAGGAATATACTTGTCTGTGTGGAAAACTTTTCTAATGTTTGTGTTTGTCTCTCTGTCCATGAACTCCTAATCTTCCACTTGCATTGTTTTTATAAACAATTACAGAACTTTATCAATGATCTCCTCATAACTAAAAGCTATATTTTGATTTTGCCATCATTCACAATGTATATAATTTGACATAATTTATTTAAAGCACCAAAAATTATCATTCAGTTCTTGCTCCTCATCTCCCATCAATCATACATGTTGTAACTTTTCAGCTTGATGGCATTCAGTTTTCTGTAAAGATCTATTGTATGCCAACCTTTTGTATATTATGGAAGTTGGGAAGTTCTAGTTCATATATTGTTGAAAAGTAGCCAGGAGAGATACAGTTCGGAGATGAACCAGGAGGAGAGAACTGGGACTGGCTGGGCTAGAAGACAGGGGACAAGGACTGGAACAAAAGGGAGAGAGCTAGGATGCAATGGGCAAGGAGAATGGGACTGAGACAAAGACACAGGAGTGTGAAAGAGAGAGGATTCAGACAGGTAGAGGGGCAGATGAGGTCATGCTTAGGGAAAGAGAGAAGAATCTGTGACTACTCAAGCACACTCCTTTCCACAGCCTGTAATGGAACCCAGAATTCCTGAGCTTTCTCATTCCTCTGTTTGGCAAGGTTTGTGCTTCATCCCCATTTTGTTTGAACTGAGCATGGAAGATGTTGCAATGAGTACTACCTTGTATATAGTGCATTTGCATTCAAGATGTAAGAGGTCAGGTTACTGGAGTTGCCTGATAAGTTGCCTTAGTCTTCACATAGCAAACTCATTTATTTATTGTTGAACAGAAGAGCGCTAATTAATTTGGACATTTTATAGTCAGGATCCCCCTGCCACTGTGCCCCTTAACACATATTAACAATGCAGCAGATCTTGTAATAGAAGATCATAGGAAGCGGTTAAATTAATTATTTGAGCTGTGAGGTGGATGGAAGATCAATTTCTCAAAGACTTTTAATATTCTGAAATTTATATTAGTTATAAATTGGAACAAAATCTGAAAACTTCAATATTTTTCATGAAAGAAAATTGTGAAAAACATTTTTCAGATTAGTCAATATTTTGTTTCTATGGAGACTTAAAAAATTTATATGACATAATGAAACATTAAAAGAACTGGGAAAAATCAATTTTTTTATAACTCCAGACATCTCAAAACTTTCTATTTCTGTATCACCAGAATTTCTTCCTGTTTTCTTTTTAAATTGCAGTCCAATAAAATCAGACTTTGCAAAGAATTTTTATAAAAAAATATCTTCTGACAGAATATGATTCTGTTGAAGTTCCTCTAGCTAAGTAGAATGAATTATCCCAGTATTATTTCACAGTCAGGACCATGCAATCCTTTTTGTTTGTTTGTTTGTTTGTTTGTTTTTATGTCAGTCCTATTTTCCATTCCAGCTATTTGTAAATGGAGTATCAACTTTTAATTGGATGAGTGGCTTGATATGCCCTAAGGTTTTTCTCTTGATAACTTACTCATTTCATCATTGGAATGAATCAGTTGTTTCCGTACAAAGGCCTGTTTTTTTTTTTTTTCTGACGGTGTAGAATTTCCTGTTATATAGAGCTGTGTTGTTATAAACTCTCTGGACTTTGTGATTTACTTTTGGGTCATGATTTGCTATAGGAAGAGTCCATCAAGGAGAATATTTGAGTGTTTGGGGGAGGAATGTTAGTGTGTGTGTGTGGGGGGGGGGAAAGGGTCTTAGATTTAGCTAAACATTGATAAAGTACACAAAGGTGACTTCAAGATTTTTTCCCTCCATTAACTAACTAAAAAAAAGTAACATACCTTTGCTATATTAAAATTTTAAAAGCATCTTCTTATACACATGCAGGAACAGGGGCTTAACTTTATTTTGACTTCAGGGAGGAATTAAACCTCCTCCCTCTTCCAGAAGAAAGAATTCTAATGTGTTAAGGCAGTAGGGTGAAAAATTTATTTCTGAGTATCAGCCACAGTCCAATTAGCCTCAGCACTTTTTCTCTGCTCCCTTCCCCTCCCCCCGTTTAACTCCCTCTTTTCTGTTACCCCATGAACCACTATTATAATGTTTCTTGGGATTCCTTTTGTGTGCATTCTTCCCTTCCATGTTTGTTTTCTGTAAGATATGAAAAAATGTAGGATCCTCATATTTCATTCAGTGAGAGTTATTTCTATTCTGTGCTTGGAGAATAGGGTTCAAAGATGTTAAACTATGCTTGTTTAGTGTATAAGTATGACATTTGCCTTAAAGGACAGCATCAATAGAGGTACTCTATTCTATCAAGTATTTGGATGTACAAACAGAAACAAGATAGGCCATTCCTGTGTCACTAGAAATATTATATCCTATTGTAGCAAGAATCTGTGGCTTTAAAACTGAAGAATTGTATATATCTTTCTCAGATAAAGAGTTATACTTGATCCTTGTATATACATTTACTTGATATTGTGAAATTGAATTCCAGTGCACTAGTTCCCCATAAGAGACAGTTTCAAGTGTAACAGTCTAACTCTGTGTGTGTGTGTGCATGTGTGCATGCACATATCTAAAAGGAAGTGCTATGACTTTGTTTCAGCAAAAGGATTTGTTAGCAGGAGTGCAAGCTAATCCTTGTCGTCTTATCCATAGAACTATGTGGAATCTTCATAAGAAAAACTAACCTGTATACATTTTGAAGTTAAGGGTTGATACACAAATAGTGTATTTTGAGCACTGTTAAGAGTGCATATGTGGACTCCCTGGGCAGAAAAGTGGGGAGGTTTAGGGGTAAAGATAAAAAAGTAGTAGGATAGAAGAAATGAGATTGAATTAGGGGACAGCATAACACAGGGAAAGAAAGAAGAGTGGAACAATAGCTATGATGAAATCACAGATCACTAGAAGCAATGGAGAAAAGAACAATAAAGTTTACTATGGGAAAAAGTGAAGACTTTTAAAAAATCTGCAATAGATCGTCAGAATGTTACTACTAAATACACAAATACTGTTGTAGATTCTATAAATGTGACGTGAGCATTCTTTGAACTGAATATAGGATTGCAAGGGGTCCTTGACCTTGGTGCATTTCATCCTCATTTCTTAATACCTTTAAATCATCCTCGTCATGCATGGGTTTTTCTTAAGAGATATCCTTTGAAGATGCTTTTGAAGAACAATGCTTTTGTCCTTTGAATAGTTTGCATCAATTACAGGTAATTTTCAAAATATCCCCCTGGGGAGAATGCTCCTAGCTTTTTACAAAGATTTTGTTCCTTCTGTCTAATGATGTCTTGGATGAGCTGTTAGAAGATGTTTCTTGGGCTGCTCATAGCAGCTAGTTGAGTTCTGCTCTAAGAGTTTGTTCCCCTTTCAATCTACAAACTGCCTCTGTCACTATAGTGTGAGGCTTTAATAGCCTTTGACAGCTTTTTTTCCTACTTGCTTTATTGAGGAAATTGGAAAAATACACTAACAGATTCTGTTGCAACAGAGATGTCGTTCTTCAGATCCCTTCTTACATGTCAGCTTTTTGTCTGAATCCTTCCTCTTTGAAACTAGCACATAGGCAATTAAGCTTATTATTATCAGTTTGTGGGTTAATAAATACAGCAACCTTTCTTCTTTTTCTTTCCCTTATTTCACTAAGTTTTACTCAAGGGAGTAACCTGACAAGTAGAAAAGCTATATAGTGGTTGACCAGCGTCAGAAAAGTAAGCAAAAAAACCAAGGTCATTTACTCACGTAAGCAACTCCTTCTAGCTAATTTGTAAAATTAGCCAACTTTTAAGAAGAGAATGGCAACTATGTAAGCATATCCTTTTCCATGATTACATCCCCTTATTTCCAGAGGCACCATCAGAAAGAATGCTCCCCCGATTCTCCTATAGTGGCTTCTCTCTGAGGAATAATCTGGGTTGTATAGTAATCCTATAACCTGTGAATATTTTAAGTGTTTTGTTGGGAATTCTCTATAAAGCTCCAATATCCTTTTAGCCCTCAAGCTACATACATTTGCTGTTTTTACACTTTATCTATAGATGTTATATAATATGTTATCGTGTGTTTGTTTATAACACTGGGTACCAGAACATCAGCTCTTGAAAATCATAATGGCCCCATCCAGGTTGGTAAAGCAACATCATCTATATTGTTATCAAGTACTATAAGCATGAATAGATTCCAGGAAAACTGATTACAAGACACTTAGTTTTACTCACTTTTGCTGATCATGGTAAGCTACAAACTGTGTGTATCTGTACACCACTGGAATTCGCCCCTGAGGCACCTCTGAGGATTTCAGTTTTAACTTCTGGTTGGGCTCTAAGGGAGCCCCATCAGCAAAGATTACCTGGGAGATGTACTGAAAAGTACACCCTAGTCCTCCCTGGATGGTGTCACCCATTTTTGGGGAAGCTATGGCTGATGGGAGCCCATTGGCACAATACCTGTTTTTACCTGGTACTTTCTGTCACTTCAACTCCATCCAAAAGACAGGACTATGCAGCACTTTAAAGACTAACAAGATAGGTTATTAGGTGATGAGCTTTTGTGGGCCAGACCCACTTCCTCAGATCAAATAGTGGAAGAAAATTGGCATGACCATATATACCAAAGGATACAATCAAAAAAATGAACACACATGAAAAGGACAAATCAAATTTCAGAACAGAGGGGGGATGAGGGGGAAGGTAAATGTCTGTGAGCTAATGATATTAGAAGTGATAATTGGGGAAGCGATCTTTGTAATGGGTAAGATAATTAGCGTCTTTGTTGAGACCTAGGTGTAAAGTGTCAAATTTAAGCATGAATGACAGTTCAGAGGATTCTCTTTCAAGTCTGGTGTTAAAATGTCTTTGAAGCAGGATGCAGGTAGTTAAGTCCTTGAGACAGTGCCCTTTCTGGTTGAAATGGCAAGAAACTGTTTTTTCTTTGTGATCCTGTCTAATATCTGTTTTGTGAGCATTGATTCTTTGGAAAAGTGTCTGAGACGTTTGTCCAATGTACATAGCAGACAGACGCTGTCGGCACATGATAGCATAAATTATATTTCTGGATGAGCAGGAATATGTGTTCTTGATCTTATAACTGAATTGGTTAGGTCCAATAATGGTATCAGCAGAGTGAATATGTGGACAAAGCTGGCAACAGGGTTTGTTGCAAGGGAAAGTTCCAGGGTTGGTATTAGTGTGGTATGTCCTGTGGTTGTTGGTAAGAATCATCTTGAGGTTAGGTGGTTGTCTAAAGGAGACTATGGGTCTGTCTCCCAGAGCCTCTCGGAGTTTAGTATCCTGTTCCAGTATAGGTTGTAGTTTATTGATAATGTGTTGGACGGGTTTAAGTTGGGGGCTATAGGTGATGACAAGTGGTGTTCTATTGTTGGTTTTCTTGGGTCTGTCTTGAAGTAGATGGTTTCTGGGTATTCGTCTGGCTCTTTCACTCTGTTTTGTTTATTTCTCCGGGTGGGTAGTTGAGATTTATAAATGCTTGATAGAGATCCTGAATTTCTGGTCTCTGTCAGTGGGATTAGAGCAGATGCGGTTGTATCTGAGGAAATGTTGTTCTAAGTCAGCCATAAAGATGTTAGCATACTGTGGGGCCATGCATGTACCCATGGTTGTGCCACTGATCTGGAGGTATAAGTTGTCCTCAAACTGGAAATAATTGTGGGTGAGAACAAAGTTACATAGGTCTGCTGTCAGATTGGCAGTGGTGTCCTCTGGGATAGTGTTTTTAATTGCTTGTAATCCGTCTTCATGTGGGATGTTGGTGTATAGAGCTTTTACATCCATGGTAGCAAGGATGGTGTTATCGGGGAGGTTATCGATGTTTTGTAGTTTTCTTAGGAAGTCAGTAGTATCTCGGAGATAGCTGGGAGTGTTGGTTGCGTAGGGTTTGAGAAGAACAACGTTTCCTCAGATCCTGTCCCCTCATACCCCTTCTCTACTTACGCTACATCGATGACATCTTTATGATCTGGACCCATGGCCAAGAAACACTGGAGACATTCCACAGAGATTTTAACAACCTACACCCCACCATCAATCTCAGCCTGGACCATTCTACACGAGAGGTCCATTTCCTGGATACCACAGTACAAATCACCAATGGTAAATTAGACACCACTCTCTACAGAAAACTCACCAACTCATACAGTTACCTACATGCCTCCAGCTCCCATCCAGAACACACCATACGATCCATTGTCTATAGCCAAGCCCCTCGATACAACCGCATCTGCTCTGGGAGACAGCCCCTTAGTCTCCTTTAGACAACCACTTAACCTCAAGATGATTCTTACCAACAACCACAGGACATACCACACTAATACCAACCCTGGAATTTTCCCTTGCAATAAACCCCGTTGCCAGCTTTGTCCACATATTCACTCCATGTCCATTCATATTCACATATTACCATTATTGGACCTAACCAATTCAGTTATAAGATCAAGAGCACATATTCCTGCTCATCCAGAAATATAATTTATGCTATCATGTGCCGACAGCGTCTGTCTGCTATGTACATTGGACAAACGTCTCAGACACTTTTCCAAAGAATCAATGCTCACAAAACAGATATTAGACAGGATGACAAAGAAAAAACAGTTTCTTGCCATTTCAACCAGAAAGGGCACTGTCTCAAGGACTTAACTACCTGCATCCTGCTTCAAAGACATTTTAACACCAGACTTGAAAGAGAATCCTCTGAACTGTCATTCATGCTTAAATTTGACACTTTACACCTAGGTCTCAACAAAGACGCTAATTATCTTACCCATTACAAAGATCGCTTCCCCAATTATCACCTTTAATATCATTAGCTCACAGACATTTACCTTCCCCCTCATCCCCCCTCTGTTCTGAAATCTGATTTGTCCTTTTCATATGTGTTCATTTTTTTTATTGTATCCTTTGGTATATATGGTCATGCCAATTTTCTTCCACTATTTGATCTGAGGAAGTGGGTCTGGCCCATGAAAGCTCATCACCTAATAAACCATCTTGTTAGTCTTTAAAGTGCTACATAGTCCTGTTTTTTGTTTCAGTTAGACCAGACTAACACAGCTACATTTCTATTACAACTCCATCCAGGTTGACCTTCTTCCATGAAAGTCAGCATGACCCATTTAGGAATTTCCTTTGAAAGCTTTCTGTTCAGACAGACCAGTGACTGATCGCCAGCTGCTAAATTGCAGAAGTTTTTTCCCTCATAATTTAGACAAGGACAGAGATAAAGGGATCAGTTTGGCGAGAGAATATGAATATGGGATGAGGTAATATTCTTGAAGTGACAGAAAAATGCAAATATAATATAGAATTCTAGATTCTTCTTTCTCAGATTTGTGTCTGTTCTTAACTAATCTAATATTTAGCCAAAATATATGTAGGTGGGAATGATTCTTTTAGGCTTAGGCCACAGCTAATTTCTGAAGTACTTTTTATTGTAATAAGAGGGTTCTTCCTGTACTACCTTGATCTTTTATTTTCTTGTATTTTCCCATCCTTTTTTCCATCCTGGTTGGTCCTTTTCTGCTCCATCCCATCTTCTTAGTTCGTCCTCTCCACCTTTTCCTTTCTGTCCTTTTCTGTGCTCTTACTCCCTTATGTTTCTTTTCTTCTCCCTGTTTTGCTCAGGTGTATTTCTCTTTTCTTAATATAATTGTGCTTTCCTTCAGGTCCTTTCCTCTTAATTACTATTCCTCATCACCATAATTATTAAAAAAAATTAAAACTTTGGTTGCACATACTAATTTGCCCCAAACTAAAGAGAGAATTCATCAAAAGGCACTGAGGCTGAATTTATAATGACTATTATTTTTTATTGCTTTTGGTTTGGGAGGTGAGGGTGGAACACCAACCACCTGCTGCTGCTATTCTTTACCTGCTAAATGCCCACAATGACATATTGACATGACAGTTAAAAAGAAATGTTCCTGTATTTATTAGCATAAACCTAAATGAAGTCTAGCATGCCCAGTGATCTCCTTCATTAACAAAAGAAGAAGTATTCGTGTAGTAAGATCTATTGCCCTAAACATTTATCGAACATATTCTTTGTTGAACATTAAAAATAATACAGAAATATGATGTATTAAATGCCACAGGGAATTCAAATCTAAGTTATCCCAAATGCACCTTACCTTTTAGATATGTATGCTAATTAGTCCAATACATTGCTACATTCCCACCTTTCCCCTCTTTGTTTCACAAAAGTGAACTTAGGAAAGGCCACATTGAACTCAGTTTTATTTTCCCTGCAGCTCTTAAATTCTTGAGATTGTATTTTTTGTAATTACATTTTTTGAGCAACTATCACCACTGTAGTGGCAATTTTTAAGTTATCACCAGATAATAACTACAAGAATGCACTCAGATCAATGAATTGTATATGAGTGGGTGAATAAGGGTAACTGGGTGGGACAGAAATTCTTGCTGCTGTTGCTGTCATCATATATAACAGGCAAAGACATTGAAGATCATTACACAGCCTCATTGAAGTGGCTTTTCCCCCGTACAATGATGTAGCCCTGAGGTGTAAGGACTAAACTTTTTTTCAGACAGTTGTGTGTTTGGTTCCTCCACAGAGTATGTTCAGTGTGAAATTATTTTAACAGTTCCCCACTGACATTAAATGAAAAATTTGGTAAAATATGGGCAAGGGAAAATATTACAGATGACTAGAAACTTTAAATCTGTTATTCTTTTTTGAGATCAAATTCTAACTATGCTTTAATGTTAACATGTATTATAAATTTATTCCTACAAAAATTCTATTAGTTGTAGAATTTTAGAATACAGTATTTATTCTATGAAAATTTGCAAACTCTGCATGCCTTTAACAAATTTGCAAACCATACATTGAGAATATAGATTCCATCATTTATAAAGACGTTCTTTGATCCAATGCATCATGCTAAGAGACAAGGGATAGAATGATGGCAGGTCTTGATGTATCCTGATGCTATATTCAATTTGAAATCTTTACTAAACACAAAATCAGTTATGGAACAAATCAAGGGGAAAAGAGAAGCTTTTCATCCTGAGTTGCTTTTATATTGTTTCAGGAATAAATATTTTAATCCTAGTCAGAGACAAAAATACAAGAATTTCATTGCAGTAACCATCCTTAAAATCTTACTAATTTCCTTAGGTGCCATCAGCAATGGTGAATTCCATGGGATTATTTGGGTCCTTAAAGTTAAGAATATTTGAAAATCTTGGTAGGATCAGGGTCCATATGTCCTACTTGACAACTGAATGAAAACCAATAGATAACACAATTGCAAACCTATATAAAAATTAAATAATTTTGCAGCAATATAGAGATTAAAAATGGTATAGAGCTAGGGAAGAGGGGAGGCAGAGAAAGGCATCATTGATTCATTCTTATCAACCAACATCAGCTTCGTATTCCAAAATTTCCTTCTCTCCATACAAACCAATTTTATTTTAAAAATGCCATCCGCGAATTTCATTCTGAAACCCAAACACATACTTGCCATTTTTTGAACCTTACTCCCCTACATCTTTATCAGCCTAGGTGTTGCAGGATAGGGAATCTCCTCAGCATCCCTTCCCAGACCCTTAAAGGCGGACTGGCTTGGAGGATCTTTCACTTTGGTTCTCTAGTTGTGGAGAAAATGGGAAATAGCCTTGTCTTCTCCAAGGTTTGTGCTAGGCTCACTACTGGAAGTCATACTCGGGCTGCAGGAGCTGCACACCAGCCAGTAGCAGCATACAGAAGCATGCCCAACTTCTTTCAGTGAAGGCAAAAGGAGCATTAGCTGCTGCACCCAGTGAGTTGGTCCTTCATCATGTACAGGTACTCAGGAAATGGGAAAGGACATGACAGACAATAAAGTGGGGATTTCCCCATAGGCTAGAATTTCTCCTGCAATACGAGGGTGTGAAACCCTCCCAGAGTTGGCAAGTCTGAAACATTTCCACTGAACCTACAAGGAACTTCAGCAAGTCAGATCCATGAGTGGCAGGAAGCCCTACTGACTTCAGAAGAGGATGCCGCACTGTCAGTTGCAGTGCTGAAGCTTATGTTTAAAGTATTCTAAGTATTCCTCTAGTAAGCATTAGTAAGTGTAAATGATACTGAAAATACTCATCTCAAGCATTTGTTGTATCTGAGCAACAGTTAGCAGTTTTTAATGTTTTCACTTTAGTTGCCTCTTCAATTATTTTGACTTATTACATTGTAAATACAGATGGTAGGTGATTTTAGATCATAGTTTTTAAATAGTTGCTATGTTGTCCTTATTAATCTTTTTAATTTCCTCAGTGCAGTGAATTGGCAAAATTCACTGACAAAAATCTCAATTTGTCCAGTGAAATACACAATGGGCCACTGTTAAAATGGACATATATTGGCACACCAGTGTGAAATTCAGATTTCACCTAATGTGTTGACAAATAGAGAAGAAGGAATCCAATAGAATGCTTATTTTCCACAAACCTCTACAAATAACATACAGTGAGTTATTTTCACCATTCAATGATTATTTAAACTGCAAGCACATGCCATAATTATAATAATTTAAAAGGTTTGATCCTACAAGATGCTCAATACTTTCAGCCTCCATTGGCTTCAGTGGGTGATGAGGGAGAGCAAGACCTTTCAGGACTGGCTCTTTGTTTTGTCTGTTGTCTGCATTTGAACAGCATCTGGAATTTCTTACTTCACAAGGTTAGAGGATTAAAGTATTAATGTCTCAGTTACGACCCCTCCCCTCCTTTAACCTTGCTTTTTCTATTAACCTGTTAATCCTGGAAAATATCAGTCCTGGTGAAGCTGTAAGAACATAAGAATGGCCATATTCGGTCAGACCAAAGGTTTATTTAGCCTAGTATCCTGTCTGCTGATAGTGGCCAATGCCAGATGCCCCAGAGGGAGTGAACAGAACAGGGAATCATCAAGCAATCCCTCTCCCATCACCCATTCCCAGCCTCTGACAGAGGCTAGGGACACCATTTTTACCCTTCCCTACACAGTTACCCTGAAGCCCCATCTCAAGCACCTTGAATTGTAAGGCCAAATCTGAAATGAATGAAAAAGAAAATAATACTCTGAATTTCCTATTTGATGATGTAGTTATAGTCATTCTCTCTTTTTCACCTTCTGCAGCATATCTAGCCTACATAAAAAATGCAGTTAAGTAGGCCATGTGATGGGGTGAGACTGCAATGTCTCCTGTTTGTTCCAGGTATTAGCTCTGCTAGCCTCAGTCACAAGTGAAGAGATTGGACCGCTCACCCACTATTCCAGGTCCTGGCCCAGGGATCCTGTAGATGGCTGTCAGTCCTCTCTGACTCTTTGGTCCATTTCACTGAGCCACTTCCCTGCAGTTCTAGCACCCTTTTTGCCCTTGCCTCAGGGCCTCAGCTTGCAGATCGCTGCAGCTCACCAGGAGCTACCTTTACCTCACAGGGTCTCTGACTGCAGCACTGCTCAGGCAGTCCAGAGTAGTTAGTGCATTCAGTTTGCAAGGCAGCCAGCCTTTCTCCCTCTTGAAGCTCCAGGAAGTGACTGAAGCTGCTCTGTTCTTCAGTCCTTACCATATGGGCCAGCCTTGTCCTGACTGACTGTTCCTTGCAGCCCTTCTAATTAACTGCCTCCTATGCAGCCTCCATAGGGGCTCTATTAATCCTTTATATGCCCAGTGTGGGAGGCAGGCACTCCATTGCAGGTAAGAAAAAATGTCTTTAGCCATTTGAGTCTTCCATTCTCAGTAAACCAAACAAGTAAATTTTGAAACACTAAGCAACAGACAACCAAAGATATTTTCACAGAGAGAGAGAGATAATAAAAGGCAAAATAAAGGCAATATAAAGTAGTTTCTTTTTTAAGGCAACATTTAGTTAATCATTTAGGATAAGGTGTCAGACTCTCTCAGGAAACCATTACTGTGTGCTAAGTTAATATTAGTAACTTAGCACATAGGGCCAGATTTTTTTGGAGGACATAGAATTTTCTTCTTTCACTCTAAGATTTAAAAATGTAACACTGTAATAAAAAATGTTAATTTTGAAGCTTGTTAACTGACAGTTGTGCCTTCCAACATACATGATTACTTTTATTAGTACATTTATATCAGAAAACATAGCAATATAATGTTAACCTATTTTGTCTAATAGGACAACTTTTGGAAAAAGATTAATATCTTTAAGAAATCAGTTCATAGAAATGATTAAAAATCAAAAGACTACAAAACAAACTTACCCCAAAGCTATGAATAAACTCCCTCCCCCAACCCCCGACTATGAAGAAACTGTTTCACTCTATAAGTCCATGGAACATTCCACTTTGTTTATCAGGTTTAAGTGGGTCTTTCTGATCAATTGAGCCAGTTGATTCATTTCTGTTCCTAGATATAAGGCAGATGAGAACAGCTATCTGGAAGAGTGAATATCTAGGTTGTGGGTTAGACAGTCATGAGGAAGAATATTAGGAATAATTAAACCTGAAAACAATCCCTGGAACATATTTAAGACTTTCACAAAATCTTCAGAACCCAGAAGAAAGTAGTTATGATGTTCTATTAAATATTGATATGACTGAATGGTGTTTGTGTGTGTATGCTTGTTACATTTTATAAAGTAGTAATTTTCTTACGTCTTCAGATTTTTGAGTATCATATCAGTCTGTGAACAGTTGCAAAATCCCCTAGTTCATAATAATTTTTTGGTAAATGTTCATGAATCAGATAATTGCATTGACCTCTATCAGCTATAGGAATTTGCATTACCGTACCTATAGAGAATCTATAGGGTAATTCCTTTGCTTAAGGCATACAATTTTAGAAGTTATTTTCCTATGCACGTTTTTTATTAGTGAAGGCAATTATTCCTTCATGGGGCTGCTTCTTGGAGACGTTTTTTACAAACCAACTCATTTCATTCCAAAGTGGAATATATGGAAATGAGCTAAGGATTATCACTAATCTTCCTGTGCTGATTATGTTTCTGTCTGACTTTTTTAACATGGTTGCATTTCAAGTCTTCTAACCAGAAGCACTGGTAGTTTTAAATACAAAAATATTATAATATTAATGCTTTTAAATATTTCCATGTATTCAGTGTCTTAATTTGTTTTCTAAGTATTCTAGAGATATGTTAGGAAAGGCATATGCATAATTATGTATTACTTTATATGAATCATCCCCATCACTGTAGCAACAGAGGACCCATTCATAAATGGAGTCCCACTGTGGTATACTCTGAGCAAACAGAAAATAAGGGATGTACCTTGAAAAAAAATTGTTTCTAATCTAATTTAAATCAAAACATGAGTGAGTGTAACAAATGAATGCTATAGGGTAATGATGAGAAATCGCATAAGAATTTAGTGTACAATCAACTGGCTATGGGTAATAGTGGGATTTTTGAGCTTTCAAAATAGAAGGAAATGATAATTATTAATGGCACTAATAACCCCTACTGGTATCATTTTTTAAAAAAATTTCCATCCTAAAGCTAATGTATTTTGAAGCTTGTTTGCCCTTTCAAATGTAGTCTAGTTAAGAGCAATTTAAAATATATCAGATATTATATTATTTAAATAATCCATGATAATATAGTTGAAGTACAGAAGATAGACCACTGTATCTTTATATCTATCATTATATCTAAATTGCTCTATTATCATAATGCTTGAAAAAGTAATACAAAATATTTGCCCTATTTGCCCTACTGGAGTCAGTGAAGTTGTACTAAAGGTGGCTTTATTCCCAGACACTAAATCTCTGGGAGGAGAAACTACAAACTAGGTTTACTAGATGAGTGCCATAAATGAATATGAGTGTCTTTGCTTTTATTTTCTAGGATGGGACAGAGTGAGCCATATAAAACCACTATAAATCAGCAAGGTATTGAGTTCAGTGAAAATACATTGTTTTACACCAACTGAAGGTCTGGCTCATTTTTACGTTAGGTGGTGTCAAATTTCCCAACCCTCTTTCAAGTGCAAAATAGAACAAATAAAAATATTACAACTCCTAACCCATGTACCATGTTAGGTGAAGCAATCTCTTACTAGTATTTTTGTGAGACATATTAGTTACATTTTTGAATTAATAAAGCATTAAGTCTCACTTTTACAGTCTGAGAACTAAGATACAAATCTCACCATATGTATACTGTGAGTCTGAAATTAAAGTTTTTCATTTGCACTGGTTTTCATTTAGCCAGCAGGAGCCATTTTGTTTTAATATTGTTGCTCACTGGTTGATTTGTATAGTTTTGGCAAACCTGCACCAGTGAGTTCAGTTTATCAGACTTTGTTTTTTTGGGACTCACAAGATCTGACCTTGAAAACCCATTTTCCCCTAAAGACTTTGTGGTTCTTAAACTAGCTTACCCCCTTCCTTTACTGCATTTGAAGTCTGAGAACTGGGTTGTTTCCCCAGACATCCTTGAGATAATCTTATAGCACTCAGGAACCAAGTTCAGCACTTATGATATGGACTGGACTTTCCAAGAGATGAAAACTTTTCAGTCGGGGAAGGGTTTATTCATGTGGAAGCAGCAAACAATTCACTAACGATCATGAACCTCCACAATGGATGTCATGCAGCTTCCCTGGGCTCCCTATCAATGTGATTCCAGCATTCAGTCTGTCTTGTAAATCTGAGAGAGAGTATCAAGTGGGAGAGTTTTCTGCAAGACAATTATTTCCCAAAGAAAGTATGTTAAAAACCAATAATTCATGGAATCCAGCTACCTGCTTCCTCCCTCCCCTCTCCAACACTCCTTGAAAATGCCTCTATAAAATAAAAATACACATCACAAAGGTTTCCACCACGGCACTTATATCAATTCACAAAGCCCTTACTGTAAACCATTCCTGTACATGTGTTCAAGTTATTCAATAAAGTTTTACTCCCACTGACTCCTTTGCATCTCTGACAGAACCTGGAGATGATGTCCCAACTTTAACCCCCTTCCGGTTTTGCTGAAAGCCCTGAAGGATTAGCATCATCCTTTTATCTGAAGATGACTGTCTAGACAGGTCTGCCTTAAAAGCCCATCTGTTGCTCCATGATCAGTCAGAGGTCACTGTTAAATGACAGGAGGCCATTATTCCCCTCCCATCAAGGGCATACTGTCTTTGTGATGTTTCCAGCTCCCATACTGTCTCTCTGATGTTTCCAGCTCCTGTCAGCCCAAGAAACAAGAACCCTGGGTCTGGTAACTAATCATGACAGTCTTGAATAACATACTAGAGAATATCACAACATGTAGCCAGGCTGTTGCTATTTTGCCAACAAAGCAGTTTGCTTATAATTCCCTTAATGTTATTAAAATGCTAAGGAAGAAATCAAAATAAAATCAAATCCTTTCATTTACTCTGTAAAGTACTTAGGGATGCATCACCATCCAGAGCTTATCAGACTGAATATTTCCAGCCCTGTCATTCTGCATAGGGATTAGCTTTCTTCATGCTGTAGAATTAACCTCTTTGCTATTTATTTTAACTATTGTTCTTCATTTCAAGATTAAAATGTGAATAATAAAGCTAGCTTTAGTAAGACAAATGTGTACTATTTTGTTATTACTATGGGAGTTGGGCTGCTTAGGGAGTTTATTAATTGTTATATTATTATTCTCTTTCTTGCCATCCGTCCTTAATCTACAACTCCCCTCTCAAAAAATGCCTGTGATAGAAGCCTGGTGTTCCAGAGCCAGTTTAGAGGTATAAGGCTTCTGTGGTTTTGATTTTTTGCTTCTAGCATATCATCTGGCTAAATCTGTGGATTTGGGGAATGGAATCTCCTGCCCAAACTCCCTCCTCCCAAGGAAACAATCATTAGTAAACTACTTGAGGGTCATTACATGAAGGACTTGTTAACAGGAGAATGATGAACTGGAGTAGGGAGTCTTAGTATGTCCTCTGTGAGATGAATACTGTGCATAATTCTGGTGTCTAAATTTTTAAAGGCTATTGAAATATTGTAAATAGTTCAGAAAAAATCTAGAAACATTATTTTGAGGGCTGGAGAAATACCTTACATCTCTAATTGCAAGGTATAGCTTCAATTCAATTAATCACATGTGGCAGATCCCTGGAAACTGGACGGTGTAGACTTTTGAGCTCGGGCTAGAGCCCAAGCTCTGGGTTCTATGAATCAAAGACATTTTCTTCCTTTCCCATTTTTTATTGTAGCTGAAGTCTGTCTTATCCACAATGCATCTCATATGTGGTGGAATGATGTACAAGGCAGACAAAGTGTTACTCGTTTGTTTTTTTTAATAAGGTCATATACAGAATCAGGTTAGAGACACTCTAATGGAATCGCTACTCCTCTTTGCAACTGTATTAGCCATGGCCACTCACACAAGAACAATTTGTTGATATGTTGGGAGCCACATACCCACAGCCACTCCTCTTTGGGGAACCTGAGCCTCCTTTGTGCCCTCAAGAGGGCATGCTATAGCCAATAATGAGGTGACAGCAACAAATAGTCCCTCGCCTTCTGCTGAGGTAGTGTCTGGAGCATCTCCAGAGAAGTGAGCTGGAGAATTAACAACTTGTTATGGTGAGTGGGATGTTTCAGGCTTTCTGCAGACTCAGAAAGATGTCACTGTATGGATTTTACTCAATGTTTTCATCACTGCCATGAGGGCTGGAAATAGATTTTGTTCCCCCCCGCCCAGTAAATATTAAAAACAATGAAAATTAAGATTCAGGTGTCATCTTCCAATTCCAGAAGCTGGGACAATGTGCACTTGCTTATTAACTATAAATATCATTTACTCTGGGGAGAAGAGGCAAGCTTTAACTCAGATAGAAAGCTGCAAAAGGACTGACACAAACATTTAAATAAGCCAGGAAGTCTCTTTATATTGTTGTGCCCACATTAGGAAATACTGACAGATTTTACCAAGCACAATTACTGTTGAAAAGCTAAATGTAAAATTAACCTTCACTCTAAATCCCTCAGTGTTATTAGCTATGAAATTAAGTACACTTATATTCAAGTTATTGGTAAATATAAGATGTTTAATAAGAGGTTGGCATTACAGAAACTATTGTCTCCTTGCCTACCTGCATCTAGTTCATTTATTTATTTCAATGTTGATATGTCTCATTTGGACATCTGCTTCTATTTAATATCTTGACCCTAACCTAATCAGAAGATGAAAAATATTTCATCAGTTCCAGTTAATGTAAGTATCAAATAGTGATATGACTAAATCAGGATGTTAATAGAGGTATTTCACCTTATCAGACATGCTCATTTTAAAAGTTGAAGCATTGTTTTGATTTTCCAAACAACAAGATAAAAATGTATTCTGTGTGTATTAAAAATGCATGTATTTTAGCTCTGCTGCATATTTTCCTTCCATCTTGAAGTAAATGTTAACTAATATGACCTATAAGTAACCATTTATTAGTACCCATTGCTCCAGCATAAAAATGTTTCGATTTTTTTTTTTTGAGTTTGAATTGATTTTCTTTATGGAATCAGCTTGTGCAAGGTATCTCATAAACCTAAGATGTTCCAGTATTTGATTTACATGCCAACAGAGAAGTGACTTTCAATTCATTTGGTAACAGAGTAGAAATGTTTCAATTACAGCAGTATTTTTTATTTATTAGGACTTTTTGGTTTTGGATGACATGTTACTGTGTTAACTAGTGTTCTGTTGGGCTGATTATAAGGCTGGAAACCAAATAAATGCCAAAGAAGTTCAGCACAATATTATGTAACTTCCAGGAAGGGTAACCACACAAAAATAAGGAAGCTAAACAAACAAAAATTACAAGGAAGAGTCCCAAGGGTGAAATAACTGCAAGCTGCATGGAAACATTTTTAAAAACACCATAGTAAAAGCTTCAATTAAATTACATACCAAATAAAAATATAGTAAGAGGACAAAAATGCCATAATTGCTGAATAACAGAGAATAAGACATAGCTAGGGGGAAAGGATGCTTTAAAAATTAGAAGTCAAATGCTACTGAGGAAAATAGGAAGAAGCATAAACTCTGGCAAGTCAAGAATGAAGATATAATTAGGCAGGCAAGAAAAGAATTTGAAGAATAACTAGCAAAAGACAAAAACTAACAGCAATTTTTTTTGAGTACATGAGAAGCAGGAAGTCTGCCAAACTATCAGTTGGGCCACAGGAGGAACAAGATGCTAAAGAAGTACGCAAGGAAGATGAGACCATTCCAATGAAGCTAAATGAATTCTTTACATCAGTCTTCACTGAAGAGGGCATGAGGGAAATTCTCACACCTGAGCCATATTTAGATGACAAATCTGAGGAATTGTCCCAAAATGAGGTGGCAACAGAGGAGATTGCGGGGAGAAAAGTGGTAAGTCACAGTTATGTCATCAGGAGAAGGAATTTGCAGAACTACTGTCATATATAACCAATATCTTAAATCAGCTTCTGCACCAAATGACTAGGAGCAGCTAATATTGTGCTAATTTTTAAAAGGGCTCAAGAGGTTATACTGGGAATTACAGGACAATAAGCTAAATTTCAACGCCAGGCAAATAGGTTGACTACCTCCACTATAGTCAAGAAGAGTATTGTGAGACACATAAATGATTAGGATTTGTTGGGGAAGACTCAATAGGGCTTTCGCAAAGGGAAACACCTCACCAATCTATTAGAATTCATTGAGGTAGTCAACAAAAATGTGGACAAAGGTAATCCAGTACACACAGTGTATTTAAATTTTTCAGAAAGCATTTGACAAGATCCTTCACCAAAGACTCATGAACAAACTAAGCAGTCACAGGGAATGTCCTCTCATGGGCCAGTAAGTGGTTAAAAGACAGGGAATAGAAGGTAGGCATAAATGGTCAGTTTTCAGAGTGGAGACAGTTAAATAGTGGTGTCACCTGAAGATCAGTATTGGAACTAGAATGGTTCAACATATTCATCAAAGAAGTAAGTGGTAAAGTGTCAGTTTGCAGGTGATACAAAATTATTCAAAATAATTAAATCCAAAGCAGACCACAAAGAATTCCAAAGTGATCTTACAAAACAGGGTAACTGGACAAGAAAATGGCAGATGAAATTAAATGTTGTTAAAATCTAAAGTAATAGAATTGGGAAACATAATCCTAACTATACATACAGAATGATAGAGTCTAAATGAGAGGTTACCACTCAAAAAAGAGATCCTGGAGTTATCATTGATGGTTCTCTGAAAACATCCACTCATGTAGCAGCAGCCAAAAAAAAGAAAAAAAGACCCAAATAGATGTAAGGAACAATTAGAAAAGAGACAATATGACAATAAATATAATAACGTCACTGTATTAATCATGACACGCCTCAAATACTGCATGAAGTTGAAAAAATACAGAGAAGTTCAACAAAAATGATTAGGTGTATGGAACAGCTTCCATATGAGGAGAAATTAAAAAAGACTGGGACTGTTCATCTTTGATGTCTAGAAAATAATGATGGAAAAAAGTGTGGGAAAGTAAATAAGGAAATGTTGTTTTGTCCCTTCTTATTACACAAGAATTAGGGCAGTCCCTAAATGAAATTAATAGGCAGCAGGTTTAAAACAAACAAAAGGAAGTATTATTCATATAATGCATGTGCACTGAACCTGTGGAACTTGTTGTCAGGGGCTTTAGTGAAGGCCAAATTTATAATTGCATTAAAACTGAATTAGATACATTCATAAAAGATAGGTCCATCAATGGCCATTAGCCAAGATGGTCAGGGACACACTCTTCTGGGTCTCCCTATGTCTGAGTGACAGGTGCTGTGACTGGATGACAGGGAGCATCATATAGTAATTGCCCTATTCTGTTTGTTCCTTCCAAAGCACCTGGAATTGGTTACTGTTGGGAGACAGGATAGTGAGCTATATGGACCATGGATCTAATACAGTATGACTGTCCTTATAGTCTTCTTATTAAATCAGGGACTCCAGAATTCTAAACCCAGCTCTGACACTGACACACTATGTGACAGTAAGAAAGTTGCTTAAACATACTCTGTCTGTTAAATGGGGATCACAAAAATGCAAATCTTTCTCACATACGAGTTGTGAAGGTTAGTTGCTATATTACAATGTTTTTACATTTAGGGTGCATATACACTGCACCCGTAGCTTGAAATAAGCTATGCAATTTGAGCTACGCAAACTTGAAGTGCATTTCGAAACAGCTTATTTTGAAATTAAATTTCAAAATAAACCGCTATTCTGAAACGTCCCTTAATCCTCGCAGAACGAGGTTTACAGGGACATCGGAAAAGCTATTTCGAAATAATGGGCTTGTTTAAAAGATGTGAAATAGTGCTGCTCTCTAGACACACCCTCAGAAAGTGCTTGACTATTGTCTATATTTCTATCCTGTTTTTTAAGCCATTTAGCATCACTCCCGCTGCAATGAAGGAAACAGCTCCACTATCTAGCTTCACAATTAATGCTAGTACTTCTTTTTTCAGACAGCTAGTGTGGTGCTGCCTACTGAGTTTAACTTTTAAAAAGTCTAATTGTTGGCACAATGCCTAAATAACAACAACCACTCAAAAAACAGGTCTCATGCAGAGAGATTCCATTGAGTGTGGGAATAATTTGTTTACGACAGAATCAAGAGCAAAAGAAAGCACATCTGCTGCCTTGGTTTTCTTCATAAGCAGATTGTTTCCTATTTTTTCTGTCTCCTATAATATTTTATTTTGGGTAACTACCTGCATATCCTGTACCTTCAGACCTGACTCAGGTCTAGTGAGTACTGTAGACGTTCAGCAAATACTGACTTGGTTTTCCCAATGATAACAAAATTAAGTATTTTGTTATTTTTATATTTATTAACAAATTAATATTGATGTATTTAGATTAGCTTCATGTTGCAAAAATACTTCTCAATGATTACATTAACTACTACATTCTGCCATCAGCTTTGTTGGTGTTGATCTTCAGTAAGAAGGTATAAACTTGTGCTGCTTAAATAGCAATTCTTGGTGATAATATTCCAAATAGCATTTTATGCTGCCTCTGTACCGCCTTGCTATGGTGAATGGAATCACAATAAATGTTTATGATTTGAAAATAAAGGTGCATATTTTAGCAGAATAATTACCGCTAATTTGATTTGTCTATCCCATCCAGTGGCTTAAATTAAGTCCAATTCAGATGTAAAAGTGACTGACTATTTATTCCTTGTGATAGAGTAGCTGTCTACATTTGCAATTGATCGACAAAACTTTTGTCATTCACAGGTGCTTAACCTTCCCCCACTGAATGACAATAGCTTTGCTGCTGCAACTGCTAATGTGAATGCTGCTTAGTTGGCGCTATCCTGCCAACAAAGCAAAAGGTGCTTGTAAGGGCTAGATGTATTTTCTCAACACAATCTTGTTCCTAAAATTGCATAGTGTAGATATGTTCATAGCAGCTGTTGAGATATAGGGTTACAAATTAGATATCTTTCTAGTACTTCGACTCCTATATCTGCTTAATCTGAAAGTTCCGATACAAACATTAACACTCCAGACCAGAGATACTGACTCAGGTATATTTTAGTTTTGTAGAATAAAATCCACATGAGAGAGATTTTCTATTCCTGGTTAGGATGATAAATTTGCATATTAAATATTGGGAAGAGCTAGAGGGCTTTCTTTATTGGTAGCAGAAACTGAATGTAGGTCTACATTGAAGTGGAACACTAGCAGCAAGCAGGGATTGGGCTAGAGAATTGAGTCTGGGGCCATTGGCCCTTGCAGGGCCCCAGAGCTGGGGCTCCAGTCTGTGTCCGAACATCAACAATAAAATGTTATAATCCCACAGCCGGAGACGTGAGAATCAAAATGCATTGACCTGGATCAGCCAATGCAGACACATTCACAGACATATTATGAAATCCCTCTTTAGGAGTGAGGCAAGTAGTGACTGAAAATTCATCCTGTGACTCTGCAAACCCCTCTCAAACTGTATTGCAAACAAGGAAGGCTTTATATTGACTTCTAGCACTCCACATACCAGCATAGAGATGCAGGTCATGCATTGCCATTCTCCCCAGCAGAAATATTTAAACTTGTATTGTGTCACCAAAGGAAATTACTCTAAATTCTAGATGGATGAAGCAGTCCATGAAAAAAAGCATTCTAATGATCAGGAATACTGCACTAATTGGCATTTTCACAATTCTATCATTCATTGGTTTCATGTTTAGATAGTTTGATACACAGCAGAATAACATCAAGTATTTTTTAACAAGTGTGGTGTATAACATTTTGAAGATTGAATACGTTTCATTTAATTATCATTTTGATGTACATTTCTATTTAACTCATCAATTCAAACTGTTTAAAAGTAGCTAAGATTGGAAGGAAACCAGGCTTTGTTTTAAACATTAGAGAATTTTTTAAATGAGCTGAAAACACAGCTAATATTTTGTACCCTGGTGAGGAAACCGTAAAAGAAAGTATCTTATGCAATAGCACTAAACTTAAAAAAAAAACACTAAAACTATACAAAAATGAAATGCAGAAGCTATGCTATTACCACACCCATTTTGATGTTTTAATTTTAGATTTCATACATTACATAAACTTGAAGCGCATTATAGTTTGAAATACTCTGTAGACTATAGACAAAAGGCTTCTTTGTATGGCTTAAAAAAAGATGTTTGCTCTTAAATTAAATTCTAAATAGGCAAACAAAGTGAATATGGGCTTAATGCAGTTTTATTCATGATAGTGAGCATCAGCCTGCATAATGTTCATTAGTTTAGATTCCAAGGGATGTTTTGTGGCTGCCGTAAATAAATAAAACTAACATAAGTAAATGAGAAGGCTCAAATTATACAATTGTTAATGGAATATATAATTGCAGCCTATTTTGGCTAATTAAATGGTTTCTTGCCATAATATTTAGCAATTAAAATGTGGTATATAAAGTTTGGAATATAACATTTTCAAAAGTTCCATTTCCAGCTTTCCATATTCACATTCTGGGCTTAATTATGGCTTTTTGACCCTGGTCTCTGGGCTGGGTTTGGCAACCCATCCCAGAAGAAGCTCCCTTATCCTTTCCCCTACTCAGGTGTGGCTTGTTGTTCCCCGGAGGTATTAGCAGTATCTGTGTTTGTGTCCAGCCCTTGAAAACTGCCTCTGCCTCCTGAAAATCGGTGTAAAAGTAGACGAAGGTGTGATTTCCCTGTGGTACGGAAGGACTTTCTGCTTGATTTATGCCACATCTCTTTTTTACAATCCTAAAAGCATAAGGAGTTGTGTGACAAGAGAACTTTATTCCCCAGTCAATGTAATACCTCTTGTGAATCTTCTCAGCAAAGTTTAAGTTAGAACATCCCAAAGGCTACTCTAATATATGATGGGGACCACAACAGCCACTAACTATCTCAGGAATTAGGGAAGTGCAAAGGATATTTAAATGGAAGCTCAGTAATACCTGAATATTATTGGCCCCTGTCTCAAATAATTTCTTACTACAGGTTGAACCTCTCAAATTCAGAACTCTCTCATCCAGAAATATCCGTTGTCCATAATGATTTTAGTTAGCTGGATGTCCACTTTTTATGGGGGTGGCCACGTTTCCCGTAGTCCCATAAAGTTTGTTTACAGCCACCAGTCTTAGCTCTCAGTGTTCTGTACTGTTATTTAGCTCTAATTTACCCCTAAATGTCCTCTAACAGCACAGTAAGCATTGGAAGTGTTGGTAATGCTGCTAGATAATATTGATCTCCCATGGTCCAGAAAATTCTCTCGTTCGGAACCGGTCACGTCCTGAGGGTTCCAGATGAGAGAGATTTTAACCTGTATATTTTTAAAAGTATCAGAGGTGTAGCCACGTTAGTCTGTAACTTGGGGTATGTCTACACTGCACACTTATTTCAGAATAAGCTATTCCAGAAATACTCTGAAATAGTGCATCTACACTACAGGGAAGCCTCAAAATTAGTCCAAGGCAGGCCCCCCGAATGTGGACATGCTACCTCAATTTAGAGCCCCAGGAAGCACTAGGGAGTAATTACTTTGAATAGCTCTGGGGAGGAGCTATTTTGTTGTCAGATGCTTTAGTGAAGGCCGAATTTATAATTGCATTAAAAATGAATTAGATACATTCATAGAAGATAGGTCTAGCTACGGCTATTTCGAAATAGCTATTATTACTTGTGGAATGAGGTTTACAGATGTTGGAATAAGACATCCATTACTTCAATTTTATTTTGAATTGCTGTGTAAATGCTCATATTGTTATTTTGCCCTAAGCGTGCATCTACACAGCTGGGCTTAACTCAAAATAAGCTATGAAAATTGAGCTATGTCAATTGCATAGCTTATTTCAAAATAGCTTATTTCGAAATAGGGAGCATATACACAATACTTATTTTGAAATAGAGCACTCTTCTTCTGGCTTCCGTTACTCCTTGTACAATGAGGGTTACAGGAATGGAAGTAAGAAGTCCTCCAGCTTGACAGTATTTCAGCATTATTTCGAAATAAATGCCTGCTGTGTAGACGCGGACTAAATAATTTGCTGTGTAGATGTACCCTTATAGAGACTAACAAAAATCTATAGTATCATGGACTTTCATGGGCAAAACCCACATCAGATGAGTATGGTATTGTTGCAATTACCAGCCAACTTGTAATGTAATTATGACAGCTAGTGAGGCTAAGAGAGATGAGTGGTATGAAGTTTGCTTCCTTACTTGAAGGAAGATGCTATCTTGTCTAACAACATTTACTCTTTTTTTTGTGTGTGTACCCTGGATACCTATCTGGTAAATTGAGAGGTTTCCTGTTACATACCTATTAATTGATTCCTTTTTCAACCGTTTGGCATTTGTGTCTACTTCCCCAGAAATCTCAGCTGATCTATTTTCCTTTGCTTTGGCTCCAGAAACCTTAAACCTGCCTAGTGTGATTCCAGTTGTGTCCAGTGCAATGAACTCCAGCCATAAATGGAGAAGTAATGCGGGAGCCAACTCCATCCCTGGAGCAGCCTGTGTTGGCTGTCCCGCCGCTTCCAGTGTGGGCAGGACTTGAACCCATACCCTGCGCCTAATATCAGTAGCAGGAGTTCACAGTTTTTTTAAGCTCTGCCATATCACTAATAAATAAGCACACAATGATAGAAGTGTAGAGTTTGAAGGAACCTCAAGAGGTCATCTTGTCCAACCTCGCCACCCCCATTCCTAAGGTGAGGAAGGAATAATAATAATAATAATAATAATAATAATAATAATAAATAACTATTATTATTATTAAATAATAATGGTTCATAATAAATAATTAATTAACATTTGCCCACACAGAACAGGGAAGTCAAAAGTAAGAGGGATGGAAATTACCTCCTGGGTCTTGCTTATGTTACATGTTTGGATGGCTGCTGTTAATCATTTATAAAATGGAAGGATTTTTAAACATGTAATTGGCTCGTGGAAGAGCTATTGTCTATTGCAATTTGGTTTTAAATCTGTTCTGTCTATTGTGCAAGAAATTGCTGTTTTGTATTTACTTTGAAATTTTCTCCTCATTGTTCAAATATTTACCCAGTGTCAGTCATTAATTTTTTGGATTTCCATTTTTACTTCTTTTCAAGTTTCTGATAACTTTGCCCTCAATGAGCTGTTTAAAATTCTGACTAGTCATTTTTTTATCAATCCTCATGCTTTGGTTTACAGTGAGGAAGGAAGAAATGTGTAAGGATGAAATAGACCTCAACTGCGAAACAATATTGTGGTGTGTATTTATAGTGCATATTATTTTATACCTTCCAATGTGGAATCTGACAGTGATTATTGCTGAAGTTGGAAACAGAACATCAGACCATTTGTCTGTTTCAATGTACCTACTTCTTAAAACTTACTAAAGTACAAAAACACATATAAAAGTGTGTATATTCATGAGTCTTTTGTGAATTTAATTCAGCCAAAAAAATTGCTTTTTCTGTTTGTTTAAGTTTTTAATGGTATAATGGGTTAAATTCTACGAAATGGGGTAAAATTGTGATTTTTTTTAAAAAGTACAATATGAATTTTGGGCAAATACAGATTTTTCACTGTTGAAATGTAGCTTTTTATGGAAAATGAGTATACAATATATGTTTTGACTCTTTTGCAGAATATCAGAAAAAAGTGAGATTAGTTTAATTTCAGCAAGATATTTTTGCACAAAATTAGCTGTAAAATATATATCAGTTATTTTTCATTGCACACGTAACACACATATGGTGTTTTGCAAAAACATATAGATACATAAAGGGCTTGCAAATAGACTTTGCACTGCTTGTTTTCTTATTTAACCCAGATAAATATTTATTTACAAGTTGAGTACATTGACTAGTTCTAACCTGGCATGACTCAGTTTATATCTTAAAAATATTATATGCTAGCATTTATAATTCCAGGGTTAGCCCTTAATCACAGTTCATAAATACATATGAATGACTTGAGTATTATTAAAATAATTGTAAATAATTCTATCAATATCAGTACTATATTTTACTTTGATTTGCAGCTCTTTATTATTTTCTTTTTCATTAATAGTGCACAGGGTTATCCTGAGCAGTAGATAGCAGAGTAGTAGAAAGATATGTCTTGCACATGGATTATTTATCATCTCAATCAAGCAACAGAGCTAGAATCTCTCTTTAATTGGTCATCCAATCTTGGGTAAAGTGGTAAAAGTTGCCTTTTCTGCTAGTGAAAAAGTATACTTTTCTCAAAATATACAAAATCTGACAAACATTTCTGCTATATGAAACATGACTCATTGTCTTTGTACATCTCTATATATAATTATTTAGAGTAGTTCATTAAAAATAATATTCATAATACATTTTACAATCTCCTTGTCAGGTGGCAAGCCATATATGAAAATCTACCCTTGGTCCTTTTTGGCAGTTTTAAATTTCTGAAATGCATACAGAAAATAGGTTGCGTCTGGCACAGTTCAGTTCAATGAAGAGACAATAGCAAATTCCTATTGTTTCAAGGATATCCACCATTACATAATAATGGATTGGACAAAGCAGTAATATTTCTGTATAGATAGAGATTAGTCTTCAAACCAATTTAAACACAGTGAAAACCAGAATGTTCATAAAATCCATTGGGTGAGAACTTTACAAGTGAAGATAGGTCTCTGAAATATATGGAGAAACTGAAAATATGAAAGCTGTGATATTATGGCTCTTCTCCTAATGTCTACCTCTTACATTATATCATGATTATAGCTACTTGGATTACTCAGAGCAAGATTGCTCACAAACTATTTGCGACAACAATTTCCCCATTGTTTCTCATTTGTTCTTCATATGTCATGACAGGCCATTTACATTTCATGGTATATGTTGTGTTCACAGATTAAATGGCTAATTAGGAAGACGATGTGGAAAAGTAACTTGTGGCTCAAATAGAAATGAGAATACACATTCTTGCAAGTGCTATTGGTATGATTATTGTGCAAATAATCATATGTTCTTCCTTCTGCGTCTATCACAAGGATTCAGAAAAACTGTCCTACAAATATGCATGTGACGTTCATAAAAAGTATTGCAAGTACCACCAATCAATTCCCATTGATTTCATAATTTTAAAACATGTTAAACTTTGCACAATTTGACACTGTGATTTCAATGAAAATTTTGATCTTATGTGAATGTGTGAAATGTAAGAATATGTTGACTCTGCTGTTATATCTCACTGAGCTCCTCCCCACCTTCCCCCCATATAAATTGTTCACTGCAGTTAGAAAACTATTATTTGGTATGCTTATTTGTTCCCTTGTGTCTTGTACAGAGAACTCCCAGTGACATAAACATTCTGGATATGAGAGGGAGTGAGAATACACAGGCTGTAAAAGAAAGGGATGGAGAATATACTTCAATTTGAGAAGGGTTTCTGACCACTCGTAACACTAGCCTCATAGTGATGTTCACAGGGATGTAAAATAAGAGCATTTGTAAATAGAGTTTTCTTACTTTGTTTTCTCATAGCCCCTAGAGAAACACAAACTAGGCCTGTAGTTTATGTGTAAGTAGTGCAGCAGTTATCGTAATGCCTAACACTAAAAGCTCATTTGCCATTAGCCTAGGTTGTTGCATTATGTATATCATTGTGCATGCTGTCAGTGGCTATTCTGAAAAATCAAGGAATCCAAACTTCTATCCTTTTTTGTAGTTTCTTGGAATCAGTGAATATCCATAGGGCCATAATTCAGCAGGCCATCCCTATTAAACAAAGCATTTAAGCACATTGTTAAATCCCACATACTCTTCAAATTAAGTATTTTGCTGAATAGATATGAATGTCAATATGTAAAACTATTTGTTGAACTAGGGCCAGACTAAAGTACTATTGAATATTATTAAATATGGAAGAAGCAGGGCCCAGCTTTTAGTGCAATTTTCAAGACAGAGCTAGATTTATTAAAGATAAAGATATTAACAAAGTTTGTTGGTGACCTAGGGCAAGAAGAAACATAATCTTTCTCACCGTGAGCTAGTATGAAAGGCAGGCTTCCTTAGTAGCTAAATAAAATAAGAAGATAAACATAAGGTTGATGTTTTCCACCCTTGGAGATACCATGGCTAGAAAGGTTCTATCAAAATATTTCTGCTAATCCCTGCTCCACTGAACACTTCAATTTGTAATGTTTCTAGTTCTTCAAGGAGTTGTAAAAAAAAAAACTAAAATATTAAAACAAGTGAGACTTTTATTTTTTAAAGTTAACACTATGTAAATAAACTTGTCATTGTTGCATGGTCTAGAGATTAAGGCACAGGGCTGGGAGTTCTGAAGACTAGCCCCAACTGTGGCTTCCTGTGTAACCTTGCATAATTCAGTTAATCCCTTTATTCCTTTATTTCCCCATAATTAGGATTAATAGAGTCAAGGTCAGAAGGAACAGCAAGGTCTTCTAGTTTGATCTCCTTCATACTGTAGGTCGCTAACACCATCAATAACAATTTGTGAAATCCTTTGAGATCATTAGATGAAAAGCACTGTAATTGAACAAAGTATGTCTTTGCCTCTTAAAAGTAATTATCTGTTTTGTATCTGTGAGTGGCTAGACAAATAGTTTCAGGAAGTCCATCCCATACGTATTGCTAATAATGTGGCAGGGGAAGTGATTGAAACATTCAAGATGGATATGTCTGACTTTAGAAACTTAAGTACATGACCACAGATATTCTACTTGATCCTCACAAAGTTTCTATCTTTAAAAAAAAAAAAAAGATTTTCTAGCTAGTGACATTCATAACTGCATGTCACATGATGAATCCTGTAAAACCAGGTGGAAATGATATTCACATGTCTCTGCTGGGCAATATATTAAGCTCTGACTTATGGAGCTTGCCTTTTAGACAAGAACAAATTGATGTAATTTTTCTTCATGTCTAAATAGATGATTAATATTTATACTCAAGAGAAAACTGAAATATTGAGTTTATGATTTAATGATGAAATAACAAAGCTTTGCTTCCAAAAGCTATTGAAATACTTCTTTGATGCCTACTACTTGAAACACATTAGACAAAATATACTATCCTTTTAATTATGCTAGTGTTAATTACCAAGTGTTGCTTTTGTGGTTAAAAAAGAGCCAGTTAAGGATCTCAGCATGTGCATAGGTTGCTATTGTGCTATAATCTAGAGATTAATGTCTGTTTTATATTAACATAATTTGCTAATTAAAGAAGAATGGAGAAAAGTGAAGCCTTTAGGAGTCACTCCAGTAATTTGAATACTGAAATATAAAATAACTGAAGGTCTAGCACTTGGCAGCAAAATGGTCAGCCTTGGATGAACTCTGAAAGGTAGTCAAGTGTAGTGGTCAGTTGCCGAAGAACTTTGTACGTGCTAGTTTAGGGGTGGTGAGGCCTGCATTCTTTCCCCCCTTTCTCTTTTCCCTATATCTGATGAGCCAGAAGCAAGTCTTTGGGAACATACGCCATTGTAGCAAGAACGAATTGTAGATAAGGGCGAGAATACATAAACAATTCTGTTTACCCTAACGTACTGATCACGTAAACAGGGCCTAAGAACAAGTAGATCCAGAACAGAAGCAGATCAATAACTAACAGCTAAGCCCTACGTCAGCACGTAATGAGTAAACCCTGGAAATTTCCAAACTGCCAAACAAGGCAGGAAAACTGTATTTAAGGCTGCCTCAGAGCCTAGCAAATTGAACCTCACCAATGGGCTTTGGGTACCGGCACCTCAGAAGCTGAGACAACCTCCCACTTCGTCCACAGCCTACCCAGGGTTCCAGGTTTGCAGGAAGGGATGTAAGATATGCCGCGTCTTTGTTATGTTGTTCTTCCATTTATGGGGCACAGCTGTTAGCTGTCAGGAAATAAACTACTTGTGTTTGACAGATACCTGTGTGGCGTATTTTGTACTTTGGGAACCCAGTGTCGGACCTTAGACTTACTCTGGCCGGCTACATCAAGATTCAGTAAAATGTATGAAAGGTAACACACTAAACTTATTCAGACTATCCAAACATTTCTCCCCTTTATTTCCTGAGAGGATGAAACCCTTATAAAGTTAAGATTTTCACATTTCAGATTTCAGCAGTTATATGTCTAAGATGTGAAAAGGAGATTAAGAATGTATTGTAAACTGAGTTTCATTTGACTCTATGAAAATTTCTGAATGACTGAAGTAATTCTACTGACAATAGAAGAGTGAATTACACAATTTCCACAACAAAGAAACCAAGACATCTTCCTAAGAGCAAGATGTGCACTGTAGAAGAAAGCATAATGTGGCAAGAAAGCCTTCAAATAACTTCCAGGCAGTCCACAGTTTGCTCCATTTCAACTCTAAATCCTATGTACAGTATTTGCTTATTCTTCTAGCTAAATTCTTTTCATGCTTTTTGCCTTTTTGAGTAGTCAACCTGGCTGTTGGTAGGAGAGAACAGATTAAGGGTATGTCTAGACTACACGCTTCTTTCAAAAGAGATCATCTAGTCAGCCACAACTTTTTTTGTAAAAGCGATCAGCTTTTTCGAAAGAGAGCACCCAAGCAATCTGGATAGTCTCTTTCGAAAAAGCCCTGTTTGCGTTCAAGAACGCCTTTTTTCAAAAGAGTTCTTTTGAAAAAAGGTGTTCTTCCTCGTAAAATGAGGTTTACCACTGTCAAAAAAACTGCCACATTCTTTCTATTTAATTTCAAAAGAACACAGGGACAGTCTGGATGCAGGTGAAGTTTTTTCTAAAAAAGGCCACTTTTTCCAAAAAAACCCTGTAGTCTAGACATAGCCTAAAAGAAAAGGTCATGCTGTCATTGTTGTCATGAAAATCTGTCCAGTGGATACTTCTGGTGGAAACAGCAGGAATTCCTCCTCAGCACCTCCCTCCTGAACCCTTCAAATTCCATAAATGTTTCTAAATATGCTGCTGCTTTTAATTATGCCACTTTTAGATTATTTTGGTTTAGATTAATCCAGTAGCCAGAACTTTCAACATTCCAGTTCTCAGAGCACCCATTTCCTTTCCTTAAAATGAGAAGCTATAGACAACACTTAAGTGAAAATGTTTTAACAAAAACAAAAAGGAGTCCTGTGGCACCTTAGAGACAAAGGGTATGTCTACACTAGCCACCCTAGTTAAAACTAGGGTGGCTAATGTAGTCATTCGAACTTGCAAATGAAGCCCAGGATTAAAATATCCCGGGCTTTATTTGCATGTTCCCGGGCGCCGCCATTTTTAAATGCCCGGTAGTTCGAACTCCCTGCCCGCGGCTACCCGCGGCACGGGCTAGGTAGTTCGAACTAAAGCCCCTAATTCGGACTACCGTTACTCCTCCTGCAATGAGGAGTAATGGTAGTCCGAATTAGGGGCTTTAGTTCGAACTACCTAGCCCGTGCCACGGGTAGCCGCGGGCAGGGAGTTCGAACTACCGGGCATTTAAAAATGGCGGCGCCCGGGAACATGCAAATAAAGCCCGGGATATTTTAATCCTGGGCTTCATTTGCAAGTTCGAATGACTACATTAGCCACCCTAGTTTGAACTAGGGTGGCAGTGTAGACATACCCAAACAGATTTAATAGGGAATAAGCCTTGTGGAGAAAACCCACTTCATCAGATGAATTGGAATGGAAGTTACAGAATCAGGAGTATATATATATAAGTAAGAAATTGTGTTAATGAAGCTAATCAAGTCAGGATGGAAGTGGGTCATTCACAGCATTTGATATGGGGATGTGAATATCTAGAGTGGGGAAATTGCCTTTGTAATGTGTTAACCAGTTGAGATTCTTATTCAGTCCTAAATTGATAGTGTTCAATTTGCAAATTAATTCCAGTTCAGCTATCTCCCTTTGTAACTGGGTTTTGAAATTCTTTTGTAGAAAGATGGCTACTTTCAAATCCATTGCTGAATGTCCAGAGAGGTTACAGTGTTCCCCTGCAGCTTTATGTGCATTATTATTCCTGCTTTGCCTGCTGTGTGCCTACTTGTTGGAGTTTGTGGTTGGCTTCTCTCTGAAGACCACATGGCAGAAGGCAGGCTGGACAGGAAGGGAGGCATCGCCTGGATCCTCATGCCTCCAGTATGTTGCCTAGTGTCCTGAGAATAGCCTATGATTAAGGCTTACCAATTTCACTTCCATGAAAAATATGTCATCTCATGGACCATGAAATATAATCTCCCCATGCTGCTGCTCCACCCATGGGCTCCTAACTTTGAGTCCCAGCAGGCCTGGGGAGGGACAAGGCTTGTCCTTCTCCTGCACAATTGCTCTCAGGGGGAGATCAGATCTTCCTCTGGGTGCTTCGCCCTGCTGCAGGAAATTTTAGGGCTGTGCAACAGCCTTAAAGGTTCCTGAAGCTGGTGGAGGCTTCCAAAGGTGAAGGTGCCTCAATCAGGGACTCCTAGCGATGAGTCCTGGCCAGGCTGGGAATGGATAAGATTTGTCCTTTACTTAAATGGCTACTCTTGGGAGGGAAGAAGATAAGACTTACTTTTGAGTGCCTCCTGCTAAAACAGGGAACTCTGGAGTAGGTCTGTTCTCTCTCTGCTCCTGGCAGTGCTCCTAGTTGTGCATCCTGGCCAGCATGGAGAGGGACAGGACTTTTTTGGGGGGAGGTAGGGAGGATAATCAGACCCACCTCCAGGTACACCATGTACTTTTTGGACTGGGACACCTACAGTTAAAACACTATGAAATTTCCCATGAAAATATTTGAAAACATGAAATTGGCCAACATCTCTGGCCATGAAATTGATCAAAATGGAGTGTAAATTTGGTAGAGCCATGCCTGTGATGTACCAGTTCCCTGATAATTGTATATCTTGGATGATGGGACTCAGTTTGTTTGCAGGGGAAAATCTACTGAGATTTGTAATTAGATGAAATATTGACAGAAGGTAGAAACCCATTCTAATTCAGGGTACATCTACACTGCAATGCTATTTTGGGATACCAGAGTATCCTGAAATAGCTATCCCGCGTCTTCACAGCAAGCCTGTTATTTCAGGCTTGCTGTTCCTATGTCCCTGTAAACATCATTCTACAAGGAGTAAGAGATGTTTCAGAATAGCACTTTATTTTCAAATTTAGTGCTATGTAGACAGTGCCAAATGACAAAATAAGCTATTTTGAAATAGGATTGAAAATAAGATACGCAATTTGCATAGCTCAAATTGCATATCTTATTTCAACTTACGGTGACGTGTAGATGCACCTAGGGTTAGCTGTGTTTGTGTGTTTAAAATGCAGTCTGGAGAAAGTTAGGATTGTTGCTGCTTTTTTTAAAAAAAATCTTCTGTTAGCGAGTGTAACAGGAGCTCTTCCTTTCTTCTTCCAATTATCTGTGTGTACAGGGAAGGCTAGTGTGTTTATATATGCACCATTAAAAAAGGAAATAGGTTGAAAAATAGCATTGTTTTCTGTCAGTCCCCACTACATTATACAGATTTAGGTTTATTGGCTCTGGTTCTGGCAGAGAAAATCCTCCTGGCTCTGTGTGATGTGATGCAGTTATTAAAAAGCATGCTTTTCCAACATAAGAAGCATTTAGTGGGTCACACATCAAGTGTGTTGTTTACAGCAAACTGGCCTGTTTAAATTGCCAAGACTGCCCTTAGCTAAATGGCAAGCTCCAAAATATAGTACAACAGAAATACAGCTGAATAAGACTATTTTATCCATGTTTGGTTCAAGGATTCTTAAATGTTGTTTGTCTAAACTTGTATTTATTTAGAATAAAAAAGGGGGCATTTCAAGCTTTAGGCACTTTACATTAAAGATAAATGAATACACAGATACAATATACAAACACTGTTAGTATTTGTTAGTAAACCAGATAAGAACCAGCTCTTATAATTCCAATAACAAAATGTAATACATGTAATTCTCTTCCCCCACTGTAAATACAGTAGTCACATTTTAGAACTTCTAATTTTTTCTTAGATTACTAAATACCATTGTAATCTGGAATATCCTCTAGGTTTTCTCCATGCTAAGTATAAAGAAGACAATGAAAAATGCGGAGACAGAATCAGTCTATTTTAAGTACACCGCCTCTGTTGAATGTTTGTATTTATATGATTCTGTTGCAGTGCAACATTTTGTGGTTTTAGTAAGAACAGTTGCATATAATGTTGTTTGTTTAGCACCAACGTGGTGCTTCATTTTTCTTAGGTGTTGAACATGAGCAGCTCTCATAAATTTCAACAGGACTTTTGTATGATCAGCACTTCGGAAAACCAGATGCATATAAAACAGAAAACCTTGGAAAATCCAGATGTGGTGATAATTTAGTTGGGTACTTGCTTTTTAAATATTGCACACTTGCATCTTGTAAACACAATAAGAGAGTGAAATTCTTGGAGGCTGGCAAACTGAGGAACCATTTCATTTACTACAGTAATCCAAGAGAAATTAACTTACTTCTGGGTTTTAAAGGAAAAAAATTGAAATCCTATTATACCCAATGGATAATAAAGTTAGCTTTCAAAACTAGAAAGCAGGAACATTCCCACCTTCATTAGCGGTGCCAGCCTGATCAATAAACAATGATTTTATTGACAGAAAGAAGGAAAGCAGAAGCACAATAGAGAAACTGCAACAAATTCCTTCCTCTCATTTTCTAAACATGGAAACTCATCAGGTGTGCAAATAAATATTCTAATGAAAGGGTGAATGGGCCAGATTTAAGTCAGAAGTGTCATGTTTTATTGGGTCTCTGAGGTCAGGGTGGATTAATTCAAATCAAAGCAAATTAAACCAGCTATTTCAATCATTATTTAAATCAGCAAGCAGGAAATGATTTAAATAATTTATTTTAATCTTGTTTTGCATTTGCACTTTTTAATTATATTGCTAAAGACAGGTTGATTCTCATTGGTTGGTAACTATTAAAACATGTTGATTTGAACTAAACATAGACTTTACGCTAAATTTGTTTTTTCTTCTTTCAAACCAAGAGTCAATGCTGTATCTACACACCCAATTAAGTACTGTAATGACATATCTTAGCACACATTCCAATTCTTAAAGTATATATTTTATATATGTTATTAAATGTTGAATGATGCATTTCTTATTTACTAGATGATTTATTTATACTTTCTGGCAAATTCTATTTGGATAGGAATTGGAATTCTATTTAAATGAACAAAAAACAGAGTTTGTACGTGTATGTGTGTGCTGTTAGTAGTATGTAAATTAAGTTGATTTTTTTTCTGGTTATCTTGTCTTTTGAAACAATAGAACTTGTAAATTTTAGAAATTTCTAAGGTTTTTTTATTCTTGCATTAATAGAAGAAAACAAGTTTTCCTGCTTTTTTCATCTCCCAATCAGCTTCTTAACTTTAGATGAACTAGTCATTGAATTGAATTGGTTGTGAAAATTGAAAAAATATTCTCTATGGCTGCAGAAGAGGCTATTGCTGTCAAAAGCTAGTTTAAAATTCCAGTAAAATGGTTTCAGGTGTATAGCTAGTGGCTTCCATTGGTACAGTGATTTGACTTTCTTTACAACTTCAGTGGCAAACATGCACTGCCTAATCTTATTTTCCATTACCTTAACATATAGTAAATTTAAGCTTTAACACAGGTTGCCATAATTTCTATTTTAATTTTGAATAGTTTTATGTTTAAAAGAAAATGTATGTAATTCAAATTAAAAGTCCATTTTAAACTTAAATATCTGATTTTGTCCACTTTGTCTGCCACATGTCCCAGTAAATTAAGCGTTTGCAAATGGGATCTGAGCAGTGGGTTTTTTTTTCATATAGTCATCAAAATATATTTTTTCTTTTATATGTATGCAAAATATTTATACAAATGTTTTTGCCCTCAACAATAAATCCATTTAAATCAGCTTTATCAATTGACTGCTGTAACCTTATTTGCTTGTGTTAAACTGGCTCTAAGCAAAGGTATAATATATTGATGAATAAATTGATCTGTTTTGGTGCAATTGCAGATGCTGGCTTTGCAATTACATAAATTTGTATGTCTACCTTTAGATCCTGTCTGCCATATTTATTATAACCTTACCTCTGAAATTTATTTCATGTTAAACGCTTCTGTTCTAAATGATGCTTGTCAGTCAATTTAATTGAAATGTCATGCTGACCTTTTATTTGGAACAGTTTAAACTTCTAAGAGTTCTTTGAAAGTTCCTTTTCCTTTGATTCAATTTAGACTCCTTAAATTACCAGGGTGCGGAAATTGCATGCCAATTAACCTTATGAAACGGCATGCTAATTAACTTTCCAAACAATATATCTTTTACAGAGATTGTTCAGCTGAGTCTGCCAGATGATCAGAAAATAAGTGTCACTACAGCAACAGTAGGACAAAGTGCTGTCCTAAGTTGTACCATTCAGGGAGCTCTGAGACCTCCTATCATCTGGAAGAGAAACAATGTCATTCTGAATAACTTAGATTTGGAAGACATCAATGTAAGTAATAAAGGGCTACAAAATGATTTAATGGCCTCATTGTAAAATCTTTGCCATACAAAATTAGCAGAGTGTTATCTGAGAAGCTGAGAACTGCCTCTGATGGTATATTACTCAAAATGTTATAACAGGTATTTGCTAATAACATAGAAAAGAGGAAATTAAAAGTGAATATACATATTTTTATTTTATTGGTTATATTAATTTTTTTACAGCATAAACCAAATGAAAATTGAATTGTTTTCAGATCTTTACTGATCTATTGTTTTGAAATGATTATGCATTGTTATAATATGACCACATAACCAAGTCTGTGAAGCATATGCAATCTGATATAAAGTATTTGTCTGCTTACTTTCATGATCTGAGTTTAGCACATCTTTGCAGTAAAATATAGATCTATATAAGATTTAGATTTGTATATAATATTTGTTCAGAAAATGAAGCTACTAAAAAAATACCATTACATGTAACACTTTAATATCTGGTCTTTTAGTGCCAATGTATATCAGTTTGTCCATGGTTACTTGTTTATCAGCAACTTTGTTTGTTATAGATTTTATGATGGCCAATAGTGACTGCAATGTCTAGTTGTGCTCCCATTGAAGTCAATGTTAAAACTCCCACTGCAATATAGGATTCAATAGCAAGAATCACACGCAGAGAAAATAAAATGTACCTGGTCACTGTTTCAGAGAAGGGATACAGTAATGTAAGAACAGTGAGTCAAGATCACCTGTTAAAATATAATCTGTGTAGTAACATATCACACCAAATTCTTGTCCATGAAAATGAATCATGGTGCAAATAGATCATAATTAGAAGAATAAATACTGACTTTGTTCTTTAAAAAGGGAAACTATTGCAATCAGGGACTTGCTGTCCTTTAATAAAGGGGCTTTATTGTATGTTGTATATCTTAATGTAATCATAAATATCACTAAACCAATTTTTTTAGGATTATATTTTTTGCCACACATAGACACAGACACAGAAATACCACTAGATGAAACTTGCCATAAAAATGTATCAATAAATATTTATATCACTGCACAAATACCAATCAAAGAAAAATGTTTACCTCAATAATATTTGAAATTTAGAGATAAGCAAAGTAAAAAAAAATCCTGCTCGAGAATTTGTGTTTAAGACTATTTTCTTTCTGACACATGGTGTTGATCATTTGTGTTAATGCTTATAAGGCTTTAATTTGAATCTCAACATCTACTGCCATTAAATAATTACAAACTAGCCCTCATATGACCAGGGGCAGCCCTAGACTAGCTGCCAGCAACTGGCGCCCTAGGCGAACCATGCAATCGGCACCTCCTCCACCCCACCCCCAACCCCAAGGGCAGATATAGGCTGAGGTTTTTGGTAAACTGGGAAACATTTTGCCCCTATTTTCTATTTAATGTTTTTTAAGCATATTTATTTAAACAGGCATAATGATTCGGTTTGTCCGTCCGTCCAACCAATGTTTCTGAGATCAGACTAAAATAGAGACAGGAAATTTTCAGAATAGATTTGTACACGACAGCTAGATGATATTTCAGTACGATTTAAAATAAAAATGCATTACAAATGTTAATTATAATTTTTATTATTACAAATCCAAAATAGTTCATTACGCTATCCTGCTTTAACTGCCATTACCACCACATCACTGGGGAGAGGGAGGCTGGGGATAGAGTTCTGTGGCTGGGGCTGGGGGGCTGGGGATGGAGTTCTGTGGATGAGGACAGGGGGCTGGGGACAGAGTTCTGTGGCTGGGGACAGGGGAGTGGGGAGAGGGGAGAGGGAACAGGGTGCCAGTGGGGGGAGAGAGTTCCCCTGCACCCGCCTCCTCCCAGGATTCCACCCCAGAGGGAAGCCGGCATGTGCCTCTCCCGGGGCGACCCCCTCCCCCTGCTGCAGGGAACCCTCACGCATGCCTCTCCCAGGGCCTACCCCCTCTCCTGCGGCGCAGGGGAAGCCAGCGCATGCCTCCCCCAGGGCTGACCCCTCCCCTCCCATGGTGCGGGGAACCCTCACGTGCGCCTCTCCCGGGGCTGACCGTCCTCCCCCACAGCGCAGGGGAAGCTGGCATGTGCCTCCCCCGGGCCAACTCGCTCCTCCTGTGACGCAGGGAAATCCCCGTGCACACACCCCCCCCCCCGCGGTGCAGGGAACCCTCACGTGCCGCCTCCCCTGAGGCCAACTCCCTGTGCTCCTCCTCCAGGGCCAACTCACTCCTCCTGTGGCACAGGGAAGCTGCCACGCTCCTCCTCCGGGGCCGACGCCAGGCGTTACGGGAAGGGGAAGTGGCAGGGAATTTGGCACCCCATTTAACTTGGTGACCTAGGCGGCTGCCGAGTTTGCCTATAGGCATGGGCCGCCCCTGCATATGACCCTTCTATAATTTCCCACAACTGTAAAAACTTAAATCACTAAAAATGGGGTGGCGCTTAACATCCATAATTTTGCACATAAACATTTACATAAATAAAAATTGAATAAATACTTAAAAATAAACAATCATACTGTCTCTCAAAATTGTATTAAAATAATCAAATTCTGCCAAGGCTATTCATAGGCACTGTGAGTTTACATAGAACTTTATGGTAAACTGGAAACGTCCTACCCCATAAAGTTTGCGATTTGATTTAGTCATGGAACAGTATGACATTACAAACAGAAGCAGATCACTGTTGTTGGAATAGTAAACTATTAACAACACAATTTGTATTAAATGAAACATACATGCTACCATGCACGTAAGAATAGGTCAAGATTTGTTTCCCTTTGCAGTTCTGTCTTCCATTTTCAGGCTTAGATAAACAGAGGTGTATGAATTAGCAAGCATTCTAATTTTCAGTTGTTGTACTGGTGTGCCCACCATCATCTAATATTTCTGATTTGCACTTTATTCTGTAGCCTCTTCGCTCATCCTACAACTAGTTAATCAAGTTTAATTTACTTCTGAAGCTAACTCATCACAAGCATAGATGGCATAAATGAATTAACTTCAAGGGAGTTATAGCAAATTACTCCAGCATTGAATCTGATACTCCTTAAGTTCTTGCTAGTCCATGAGAATTATTTTCCACTATGAGCTATTTTACATTATACTGATCTACATTTTTGTTTTAATTTTCCAGTTTTCCTCATGGATTTTGGAAAGTTTCTTTGGTTAACCCATCCCACCCCCCATGTCATTTGATAGTCTCCATCTATTTAGTTATTTCCAGACTCATGTTCACTTTTAGTTGTGATGCAGTCATCACATGATATCCGTTTTGGCAAAGTAGCAAAAACAAAAACCTGGGAGAAAGAAGAATAATAGTTGAATAGCTCCACAGAGAACAGCTGCATTTTAAATCCTTTGCATAAAGTAAATGTAGCACTCAGTCACATGGATCTTAAAACAAAAACATAAAACGAGATCAATAAGGTGTTACTGTCTAAGTCACACTTTAATTGGCAACTCATTTGTTGTACTTGTTGGCAATTTTAAGATTCAAAGCACTTTTATAATTTCAAGTATCTCCCAAGAGGGTGTGTGTTTTGTACTCATTAGTAGCACTCTTGGTGAAATGACGGGCAACAGATTCTGTTCTGGAAAAACTGCTGAATACTTTCTGTTAGCAAAATTCCCCAGAGATCAGCTTCACTGGTAATTCTGCATCAGTCTAAGCAGCATGACTGAAAGCATGAAGATAACTTGTGCATTTTGGCAAATGCACCTGAACACACTTGGGATGTAGAAATGGCAGCCTTCTTCCTATATGCAGCTTTTCACACAACAGTCTTCAGTGAAATCCTGGACACACTGTGTCAGGGAGTTTCTGAATGGGATCAGGATTGCATTCCATGTACCTAAATCTCCCACTATAAATTCCAGTTTGGGGCCATAATACATAAATGGAAAAGTGGAATCAGAAATAGGCTAGGGCCTCCTTACATCCATTCTTGAAGGTTTAGTCTAGGTATTGAATATAAGTTAGCCCCACTTCTGGAATCTACAGGATATATACGTGAGGCAGCCAATGGTGAAAGATACTGCTATATGATCAGGTGTCCATTGGTGTTATTTTCTTTAAATTCTGAGGACATAAAATATAGAAAAATGTTGTCTATCAAAAATGATCATTTGAATTTGTGTAAGTACTAATTTTCTGTTTTCCCAGAATGCAGTTTAAACAGGTAAATCTGTATTCCAGGTATATTCACATGGTGAATATTAAATAGTTTTATTGGTTGCAAAAAAGTAGCCATTCTGAGACAGCTTACTACTCTTTAGATTTTCTTATGGTTCAGATGATTACTTTTGGTGCAAATAATCCATTTTGCTCTGATATTTCTCCCATTTTAAGCTAATATTGCTTGTGGATAATCAGCACTTGTCGGAATGTGACTTTAAAAATTAATTACATCTGTACAGACTCAACATGACTCATAACATAATATATTTGTGCCATGACCCATTTTAGAATTGATGTGTCTGGGCATTTTATCTATGTGTTAATACACATTCGAATGTCTTAATGCTTTTACCCTAAATTTTACTAAATTCTGATTTGTCTGTTTACCTATAATATTTCTTGTTTTCCTTGACAGCAAATTATTTTCCGATAGTGGGACTGTATCTCCAATCTATCATACTAGTATCAAAATAGTACTGTACTTTGTCAAGGGAACACAGAAAATGTGGAAAGATATTTTAATTTTAATATATAATATTGTAATATTTCATTTTAATTGGCTGTGCTGATTTTTTCCCTCCTATTTTTTTATTTGTTCCTTTCACCTTTTTCACTGATTTTTCTCCTGTCTCCTTCTGCTGATTTCCACCCTCTCATCTCTTTACCCACTCCCTACCAGCAACAGCGCTCTCCTTTCATTACAACACATCTGGCCACTTTTCTAATATTATTATATTTATACTATGACTAGTCAGATAATTAGTCCACTACAAAACTTTAAGCTTTGCTGACATAGCTAAATTGGTTGTTCTTTAAATGAACTCAGTTGAGCATCTAGGGTTGAACTAAAGGTATCTCATCTATTTCTGAAGTACCTGGAAGGGAGGAGAAATGTGGTATTCCATTTTAGAAATGTGAATTCAGTGGTCTAATTTGGAAGGAGAAAACAATTTCTCTTTTCAACAACATCTTTGCAGAGGTTTTGGCTTATATATCTGAGGTGTAATCATCCTACTGTGTCCTGCACTGTGAGGGAAAGGACTGTGCCCGGAGACAATTCTCTTTTCCATAATGTGAAATTCTGTTTCACTGAAGGTTCCAAATACCCAAGCACATTGTCTAATCATCATGAAGGAAGCTTATGAGGAGGAGGAGGGTGGCACAAGAAGCACTGAAGAAGAACTGGGCTTCCACGGAGATGGCCTCCTTGAGGTATCTTAGGACTCATGGACTATGGGAGCAGAGTCTCCTGTAAGAGTAACAAAGGAGAAACCTGCCCTTACACCACTGAATGATTTGGAGAAAGCTCTTAAGAGGAGCTTATGGAGTGCTCCTTGTCCTTGAACCTCTCTCATAGGAAGAAGTAACTAGGCTCTTGTTTTATCATATTGTCTGTATGGGCATGTCTGAACTACATCCCTCTTTCAAAAGAGGGATGTCAATTAGGCAGATCGAAAGTGCAAATGAAGCGGGGATTTAAATATCCTGTGCTTCATTTGCATAATCACGTCACAGCATTCTTTCGAAAAAGGGTATTTCGAAAGTGAAACGGCCATCTAGATGTGGTTCTTTTGGAAAAAAAAACTTTTTCGAAAGAGAAGTACAGGATCCTTCGAAAAAGGGGATTTTTCCCCTCATTTTTTGAGGAGTAACGTTAGTTCGAACCAAGGGGTTTGATTCGAACTCACGTGGCCCAGAGCGCGCTTCCTGGTTCGAATCAGCTGGTGATCAGAATAGAGCATGGGCAAGATTATGCTAATGAAGCGTGGGCTATTTAAATCCCACTTCATTAGCAATTTCGGCTGGCTACATTTGCATCCCTATCTCGAGATAGGGAGCAAGTGTAGACGTATCCTAACTGGAAAGAAGTGGGTTGTGCCCATGAAAGCTTCTGATGCCATCTACATTTTTTGTTAGTCTCTATGGTGCTGCAAGACCATTCGTTGTTTTTTAAGTTTTTCTAGATGAAATACAGTATTGTTTCAAAGGTAAACTGGCTTTTGGCTAGCTACTTTTAAAATAAATTCTTTACTTTTTTCCTCAGTAAATAATGGTCAGTCAATGAACAATTTATACACAAATTCTTCTTGGTGTATAAACTTCAGTATTTGTTCCCAACAGGTTATATGATGTTCATTTTAACAAACTAGCTGTCACTTTTTCTCATACATTTCTTTTATTGGTAAACTCAAACTTATCTCTTGCCTAGCTCCTATATTTTTTATCGATTATATTTTCTGGAGTAGGCAGATTTGATTAATAATAGTTCATCAAAGCTGGCAGATTACTATTTTTATATCTCCTTTATCTCTTAGGCATTATTTTTCTAAGTCTTGAGTATTATTTGGGGATTTTGTTCTTTGCTGGATCAAATAATAATACCGTTGGCTCTGTTAGGCTTTTATAATTAAACATTTGTTTTAAATTCTCACTGATAAAATTGCCTATTATTGCCTATGCAAGATATTTTATATTTTTCTTTGTTTAAATTGTTATGTGAAATGTATTTTGTTTTGACCACAGTCGTCCCTTTATTTACTAGTTCTTTTTCACAATCACTTTTCCCCATTTCTTTTTGGGACACTTATTTACAACCAGCAGTATTTAAAGAAAAAGTGATAATATTTAAATGATCCATTGGTATTCAAGGAGTGAGATTTGTAGGATCAGAGTCTTTTTATATTTCTTCACCTCATTTTCTTTAATCCCTTTGAACATTACGTGGATTATGTACATTTATATTTTATTATACTTTAATATTTCTCATTATGTTCTTCAATGCTGTAGAGTGGTTGTTCTGTGCCTAGGTACTCTCCTGCTCAGAGATCTGCTCAGCAGAGCAGAGAAAGGGGAAGAGGATGCACTAGGGTACAAGTTACAGGTCACCAGTTATTTGGGGTGTTTGGATCTGGCATGTGTCAGAGCTCTAGGCTGCTCTGATTTTAGCTAAGAGGGAACAGTGTCACAGAAGCTTATGCCAGCTATAGTCTGAATTCTGGCCACATCCAATATGCTAAAGGCTAGATTAGGGGGTTTTGAATGGGTCCCATATGAGGATAGGCTAAAGAGACTGGGACTTTTCAGTTTGGAAAAGAGGAGACTGAGGGGAGATATGATAGAGGTATATAAAATCATTAGTGGTGTGGAGAGAGTGAATAAAGAAAAGTTATTTACTTTTTCCCATAATATAAGAACTAGAGGACACCAAATGAAATTAATGGGTAGCAGGTTTAAAACTAATAAAAGAAAGTTCTTCACACAGTGCACAGTCAACCTGTGGAACTCCTTGCCAGAGGAGGCTGTGAAGGCTAGGACTATAACAGAGTTTAAAATAGAGCTAGATAAATTCATGGATGTTAGGTCCATAAAAGGCTATTAGCCAGGGGGTAAGGAATGGTGACCCTGGCCTCTGTTTGTCAAAGGCTGGAGATGGATGGCAGGAGACAAATTGCATGATCATTGTCTTCGGTCCACCCCCTCTGGGGTACCTGGCACTGGCCACTAGAGGCAGACAGGATGCTGGGCTGGATGGACCTTTGGTCTGACCCAGTATGGCCGTTCTTATGTTAGTTATATTAGCTATATGTCAACTGGGAGTTCTGCCATGCTGGAAGAATTCCATGCTGGGGAGATACATATGAGCAGCCTTCCAACATTTTCCATCCTTGGGCGGGTTGGGTTGAAATTTCTTATGTGCAACACCCATATGGAGGTAGTGTGTAGATGTGCACCCAGTAGTACAAACAGAAATTGTAGATATGAATATATATTTTAAATAGTCCATTAACGTAGAATATATTTTAAAAAAAAGATAATTAACAAGGGGCAATCCTTGTCATGTTTATTTAATACTGGAATTATCTGACGCATTGTGATGGTAGATATACACTCGGGTTGGCCTGGTGTTGTGCTTAAAAGAAGCACCCAGGATCTTTTTCAGGGGGATAAGGCAGCATGCCACATTTATTGAATATACATAGATCAATCAATACTTTATCATATGCATATGATCATTATGCTCATGCACTCATACACACACACACACACAAGCACACTCCGTCTTGTTGTTACCAATAGTTGCTCCCCCTAACTACACTGGCCAGGTGAGTTAGATGGGGGAGGGGTGGTGCCGGGCTTCTGCCGATCTAGATCGATGCTCCGATGTTGACAAGACGAAAACCCAGGGTCCCTTGCAAGATGCCTCATATTTATCCCTCTCATGCAGCCACTTAGTCATCACCTCCCCTTTTTTAATGCTGCTTCAGAGAGAGTTCTTTCAAGGGCAGGCACTTGCTGCTTCACTCCCAAGGCCGTCTGTATGTCCAATCTTCTTTTCAATGAGCTTGTCTTGGATCTGGCTCCCAGCCCCTCTCCACCCTTGCAACTGCTGCTGGAGGTGCTCACCTTTCATTCTCCATTCACACCTCATTCATTTCAACAGGGCAATCAAGGAAAGGGGAGAGATCTATTCTACTCCTAGCAAAAGACATTTTTCTTTACCTTAACTATTGCTAAGACCTATAACATAAAGAGCTTGATACAAACTTTCTATGGAAAAGACTGGATACAAGGTTTCTCTTAATACAAGGTATTCTATAAGAAGGCTTAACATAAAGATATATCTAAAAGGACAATATATCTAGATCTAGATCTAGATCTAGATCTAGATCTAGATAAAAGGACCACTTTGGCCACTTTCCAAATTCTTGGAGCGGCCCCCCCACCAAAATTATTTTCCACCCCTGATCTAGATCATCCCTGATAGATGTGTCTCCAACATGCTCTTAAATATCTCCAGTGATGGATATTCCACAACCTCACTAGTTAATTTATTCCTCCAGTGTTTAATCATCCTGTTAGCCAAACGGGATTGTTTCTCCCTGGAGCCACTCAATTACCCCAAGGAGGCACGGAAAGCAAGAGGACAGATACCAAGTTCTTTATTTATCGATCAGCTGAGCGGGTGCTCCCCTCGACTCATGCCAGAGGAAGAGGCACCCCGAATGTTCATAACAAGCAATCTTTATACAGTGGTGTAAACGTTTCGTCTTGCAGAACCCGCCTCCTCACTTACTGATCTATGGCTCCCTGACAAACAGGAATGTGCAAGCCAGACCATATTTTTATCTTATCATACAGCTGTGGGGGAAATAAAGGGGGCGGGGTAGGACTATAAGCCATCCAGGGGCCGAAAGGAAGTTTAACTTTTCCATACCTCTCCTGCCTTGGCCTCCTTCTGGGCCCGCCATTGTCCTAAAAATCTCGATCACCTTTTTTTCTGTAATAATTCCTGATTGCCCTGAAGGTATCTTGGAAAATAATCTGAAGCAGTACATGTTAAATTTGCTGAAAGAAGATGCACTGCTAATAAAATTAGAAAATTATTTTGTACAACACTGAGCATTTTAAACATTTTCTTACCCTTACATATGTTTTGTTAATTGCTAACAAATATCAAAGGGATATTGTTAACTTGACATTTTAAAACTAATTTTTAAAATCACTCTTCTATCATGACAGTCCTAAGCATGTTTTATCTACATGCTTTTAATGCCTAAATTAGTCTAACCTTAAGTCTAGCCCTGTATGTAATGCATGGAAAGAGAGAGGCACCTAAGAATGCAATCTACAAAGCCAGTCAACTAGGCAGAAAGACACTCTTGCTAGCCAATGGAATATGCTGACAAGAGGGGTGTGTCTTAAGCTCCACCCCATTCACAGGCAGCGAAGTGATGCCCTACATGTGTTTGTAATCCACAGCTGGATAACCTTCTCCTGAAGTGAGGCAGATAGGGGTCTCAAATACCTCTTACAAGAATGAATGAGGTGCCTGCTTTAACTTCACACAAAATGGCCAGGGAGAAGTCCTCCTTTTTAACTTTTAGCCTAGTGGTTGGAATACTTACTTGAGGTGTGAGCGACTCAGATTTAATCCCCACCTCTGCTTGATGAGTTGAAGGGATTTGACAAGTTTCTCCACCTCTCCTGTGAGTGCCCTAGTTTCTTGATCATGACCTATTCTGATGTGGGTTTCCCTCTGTCTCTTCTGTTGAAGCTCTTTAATAAATAATTCAATATTAATTGCCCCCCTCCCCAAAAAAATGATAAGCACTCTATAGTGAGGTAGCTAAGTGAGATAATGCCTGTTCAAATCTCTTCTCCCCATTAGGAGAGAGGAGAATTGAAGTGAAATATTTCTCATCCAAGGTTATAAGGGATAGAATCTTTCTCCTTCTTCCCATCTTTTGCTTTGGGTGGACTTAGATGGCCTCTGGCCATATCTATTACATTAAGCCCTGTAAGCAAGGTGTGGCTCCTCCACCTATCTTCTCCTGGTTTGTGGATCACAGTAGCACTTAGGCAGGAGATAGGCATCCAGGCGGGTAGAGTGAGGTAGCGGTGAGAGGGCCCAGAAACTTAGGCATCACTGGTCTTTTAAAGCAGATATGTGGGTACTGAATAAGTTTAAGCACCTACTGTGTTAGGTGGCAGCTGAGTAGGGGTTTTATGGTTCACTATAGAGCTTAAACTTCAGGTTCGTGTACCTAAGTGCTTTCATGGATACAGACCCTTGTGCTCCCCTACTCTGACTACTTTTGTGTATTAACTTGTATAGTAAGATTGTGAAGGAATGGATCTCATTTTTGTTGTATAAAATGCCTAGCCCTGTGGGGGAGTCTAGACTACAAGGTTTTTTCAAAAAAAGTGGCCTTTTTTCGAAAAAACTGTACCTGCGTGTAGACTACCGCCACGTTCTGTCAACAGTAAATTGAAAGAACGCGGCAGTTTTGTTGATGGCGGTAAACCTCATTCTACGAGGAATAATGCCTTTTTTCGAAAGTCATCTTTCGAAAAAAGGCACTATTGCATGAATACAGGGCTTTTTTGAAAGAGAGCGTCTAGACTCTCTTTCGAAAAAATGAGTTGCTTTTTTAAAAAATTATGTTGTTGTCTAGATGCTCTTTTTTGAAAAAGAGGCTTGCAGTCTTGACATAGCTTGGGATTCTGATGTGATTCAGGCCTCTAGGCAGAACTGCAATATAAATAAATGTTAGATGAAACTGGCCTATACAAAGTGCTATGCAATGCCCATAATAAACAGAAACAGAAAGATCTTTCCCTTCCCAGTCTCTTTGAATTTTATTAATCCAAGAATTTTTGTGGCAATAACAGGTACGAGGTTTCAAAACAAATGTATGATTTTCAATGTTATGTCCCTTGAAAAAATAATATTTTAAAAGCATTTATTTTCTAATTATACTTTGCACCTTCACAATCTGAAATATTTTAGCAGTATTAATTAGGAAAATTTGACACTTTCATTTTGTCATTTGTATACAATCAGCCCCATACATTCTAACCTCATGCATCATTGCCTCCTACTTAATGCATTATATACTAATTCTAGTATTTTAACAAAATACCCATATTATAATGTATTGTTAACAGTTTTCTACTCGAAATTGCTGAATCTCTTAGCTTAGGGATTTGTCTCAAGTGCTCTGTGGTTCATAACTTTTTAAAATGGATGTCTAACAATCAGTGCAATACATATACATACATACAACCATTGGGTCAAGCTAATTTACCTGTTTCAATTTGCCTCTACATCTAAGGGGATGCAAAACTTAACTAGTAGAGGTTTAAAACTTCTTTCAGAAAGAGAGAATTATAAAGAATTATATAGTTGGCTTAAAAATGTTCCTTCCACACCATTCATATCTCCAACATGAATTATAATGAAGCCAAACACTATCAAAACTGTCGATAATATAGATTACAAAAATACACCAAAATACAGTGTCTTCTGTATTGTAGATATTTAACACTGTTATTCTGTTTCTAAGAAATACTAAGCCCTGCATTTCCCATTGAACAAACTGAGTGCTGTTTTCCTAACTTTGATTCATCTTCATCTACTGGTTATAGTGACGTGATTAATTCTCACAATATTTATGTTATCACTTTGTTGTATAACTTGGTAGATGACATTTAACCTAGAAGTTTCATGTGTCATTTGAAACTTAGTTTGGATATAAATAGAATACATTGGTTTTAGGTGCACTGTATTATCTCTGAACTTAAACACGGTGGATAAAGATCCAGGGCCCAGTCATCTTGGCTTTAGAACTTTTCTGTAGTAAAAATCTAAATGCCTCTAGTGCCCTGGCAAGACTTCGGCATGTGCAAACTCTGAGGTTGTGGCTAGGGCAAGATGGAGTGTAGCCAGTTAGGCCTACATCCCATTGTTACTGTGCCTATAAGAGCTATTGCAAAAAGGGTATGGTTTAGGTCTTCCCTTCATCATCTCCTGAATAATGGAGGCACCTTATCCCTACACTGACACAGGTGTGAATCTGCTCCTATGCTTGTGTTTCTGTGGCTTGGTCTGTTAAAGTAGGTTGTTTTGCACATGCTGTATGATTTGCTTCAGTGTTTTCAATGTTTAATTTGTTGCGTCTATGATAGCAATATCCTATCAGAAATGTAAAGTGCTACACTGTATTTTCTGTTGTGTGTTTTTTTTAAGACTGTGACAGCACTGTGATCAAATTAGGAAGAATGTGGTTTTGTAATTGGAGTAGAGATCATGGAGTCAGTTATGACACTGATATTGTGTGACAACTTCTTTGTTAATCTGCTTCACCTCTAAGTATCTCATTTTAACCCTGAGCAAACTGTTCATGATGATATTTATTTATCTTTCAGGGATGTAGTGAAGCTTAATTTTTTTGTTGCAAAAGTGTTATGACTATCGAATAAAAGCAATCAAACCAATATCTTCACCTGGTAATGTGAAATACTAAATAAAGATGGCAGATCAAATAAAATAGATGATTACTGGGGGGAGGTAGCTAAAATATTTTCTATGTATTTGCACTGCTTAATTAGTAATTCCGCTAAACATACCAATTTAGGTTTCATTGCACTTTCAAGGCACAGCTCTCTACATGGAGCCTGTTATGAAGTTGCTCTCTTGTTGCACTGAGAAGAGCTTGCTATCTGATTTAGACAGAGAGTATGAAGATAGTATACCAAGGAAAAGGCAGGGAATAGAGGAATAAGGTTTTAAACAAACAAAAACAATGTCAATCAACAATTGAGTGTAAAGGAAGGGTTTGAAGAATGAGAGCAAGGACATTTAGCACATAGAAAGAAGGAATGTTGTCTTGGGGTGGGTTTACACTGCGGGGCTCAACTCGAAATAAGCTACGCAAATTCAGCTACGTCAATTGCGTATCTTATTTTGAAATAGCTTATTTTGAAATAGGGAGCATCTACCCAGCAGTTTTTTCAAAATAAAGCACTCTTCCTCCGACTTCCCTTACTCCTTGTACAAAGGGGGTTTACAGGAGTCAGAGTAAGAAGTCCTCCAGCTTGACAGTATTTTGACACTATTTCAAAATAACTGCCTGCTGTGTAGACACGGACTAAGTTATTTTGAAATAGTGTTGCAGAGTAGACATACCCTTAAGTCATATGGAACAGTGCTGGAAAACATATAAAGTTGACAATGAAAGGAGACAAGTCTGGGCTACAGTCACTACACTGCAAGGCACCTTGGAGTAAATTGTCCAAAAGTGATGTTGATTGACATTGGATATCACGTATGGGTTCATTAGTAAGACTCATTCCTCTTTTGTAACCATATGTTTCTCTGTGCTCCTTGAACCTTTCTCCCGGCTCCAGCATGCTCATCATGCTTTCCTACAATTCAGTCTGTCTACCAGATCACTCATTGCTAGCAAAACATGGCAGCAGTGATTTGTCTCTGAGAGCATCTAAAGTGAAGCCATGTGCTCTCCAGAACATAACCTGAAGCCACAAGAAACCATGTATTTTGCAGAGAAGGATCTAGCCAAGGTTTGGATTGGCCTGAATCAGAAATTATAGGAGGAAGGAGGAAAGTTTAGAAGGAAAGCTTTTATTTTATTTCATTATGGAACAGGGCAGATAAGTGGGTGCTGGACTGAATCTCACAACTTTCTCAACTTGATCACTTGTTTGGGGCCCTCTAAGGACTTATTGCTCTCCAAAGTACAATTAAACTTTGGAGTAGTACAAGTTTTCACAAAATACAAAGGGGCTATGCCAACACTGCAATTTAAGTCTAGGGTTGAACTCAGGCTCAAGTCTAACCTCTCTTCTGTCTACACACATATTGTGCTGACTCAGTCTCCCAGCACCTCATAGAGTGGGAGGGGAAGGGGAAAAGGAGGCAAGCTGAACATGGTTCAAACCCTATTTATATGCAGTGTAGATGTAGTATCGCTGGACTCATTCTCTGGGTATTCACCAAAAGCATTCCACAATCCCATGGGTCAACTTTATTTGTGCTCTGAACAGTCACATTTTCTCACACAATATCACAAAGAGCTAGAGAGGCCACTTTCTGGGATGGTGCTAGGAAGGCAGGGATATGGGTGGTTGGATTTAGGTCCACAAAATACAACGTAGAAGCAGAAGCACCAGATTGAGCTCTTGGGTTCAACAATTCCTAACCGAGGTTTACAAATAAGTGTTGATGCTCAAGCTCTGTTTATAAACCCAGGGTCTTGAGTTCTGCTACTGCTGGGCTTACATTACAGCATAGACATACCTGAAGTGAAAACGTTATGAACATGAAGGGCATGTTGAGTTCAAAGACTTGCGGATGAATATCAACATAATTGTATGTAATAATATTGGTGCAGAGTCACCCAATTAGATAAAACTGAACATTATGGCCTCATGCAAAGTGATCCTCAGAGTTGTTTTTAGACTTTACTCGAAGTCAGAGTAGGCGCTTTTAAGATACTGAACAATGAGAGCACAATACAGCCAGTAGGAAAATGAATCTCGGATTAACAAACCAGAAAAAAATATCATTTGAAATTTGTGGTAATAGATAAATACTGTCAGAGATTCCAGATTATGAGACCAGGGATCAGATCAGGTACAGCATAGTCTCTGATGGACTGTGGAGATGTTTTGAAAGAATTAGTGATGGCTGTCTGGACAGAGAGCTGTGGCTGGAATCAGAGACTCGATGAGCCATCAGAGGGGACAATGCAATTGGAACTGTATGATAGTGTCTGAAAAGAGCTTGATAATCTGCAGGGGAGGGATATCATTGCTGTGTTAGATTTTAATGACCTCTGGATAAGCAGCATGATGTATGTAAAGAAGCAAAAATACAGATCTCTTTCGTAGAATTTGGCCTGTCCACTGAAATACTTGATTCCAGAACGAATAAAAAGTGCTGATTTAAAAACAGACTTTTTAAAAAAAATAGCTTTTAAAAATAATTTAAATGCAGGATTTTAAAAAAAATAAACCCATTTAAAAATTAATTTGAAATTGACAACATTTGTTAAGGTCTAAACTTACTATAATAAATTATTTACATGGAAGACAAAACTAATATAAGCAGTGCATGTTTCTGCCATGTTTAGAGAAAGTCAAATCACTGAACTGGTGCATGTCACTGATCAAGGAAGCAGTTTGTTGAAGTGCCAAACCAGCACTTGATTGCAGTAGTATTCTTCCTTGCTAGTGCAGAGAGAATATCTTCTCTATTTCTATTAATTCAACTAATTCAATTCAATGACAAGTTTAGTCTATGTTAAAAAAAAACAGTTGGAAGTTAAAAAAGCAGGAAAGCTTGTTTTCCTCTGCTAATAGATAAATAATAACTAGGTATGAGAGGTTATCTACTTGTTCTAAAGCTTTAAGGAACATGATGACCAAAAATAATCAATTCAGTTTTTTAATTACAGATAATAAATCTGTTTTAAATGCAAAATACGTTTAACATATGTATTTTTTCACTTATCAAAAACATGTAAGGTAGGTTTTTTAATAATAAAAAATTAAATGCTGTTTTTGTTCATTTTCAATTTGAAATTCCATCCAAATACAGCTTGTCACAAATCACAAGAGAAAAATCTAGTAAATAAGAGATGCATCATTTATCATCATATACCATAATAAAAACATAAAATATAAGCCTCTGAATAAATGGTAAGTAGAGAAATAAAATTGTTTAAATAAATATGTATAAATGCAATATAAATATTGTGTATCCTCATGGCTAGCAAACAGAAGCACCACCTTTAATGTAAAGGCATTATTTAGAGGAAAATCAATTTATGTTAATGATTACCAACCAATAAGAATTAATATTTCTTTAGGAAAATAATGGAAAAAGTGCAAATGTAAAACATGGTTTAAATTAATCCACTCTGCTGCTTGTAATAAAACAGCCTTAAATAATAGCTTTTTCAGAAAGTCTTAAGAACCCACATTCTAAAAATCAGACCCGGTTAAGTATCTCAAATTGGGCACCCAGAAAGTGAGGCATCCAAAATCACTAGTCTCTTTTGAAAATCTTGACTTGAACATTCAGCATAAGTAAACAGCAATCTATCATTCATGAGAACATCCTGGAGAGACAAAGAAAACACATAAAAGCTTAAGACATCATCTTTAAGCCTTTTCTAGTCACATGGACCTACATGTGACTTGTCCGTCACTTTCTTATGCATCATTTAATGGAGTTTTCCACTAACACACACTTTATCTTTCAAAGAAGGAATCTTCCACTACATTCTCCCTATAGTCAGCATTTTGATCAGACACGAATGTAACTCTTCTGCCAGGTAGCACCAGCAGCAGCCAGGACTTGGTTCAATATCTAGGGGTTCCTCTCTATTCATCCAACACAGAACTGGCTCAAGCCCCCACCTAGGGTATGTCTAGACTACACCTCTCTGTCGACAGAGAGCTGTAGATTAGGCACGTCGAAATTGATAATGAAGCAGGGATTTAAATATCCTGTGCTTCATTAGCATAAACATGGCCGCCACTTTTTTCGAAAAAACCCCCGGCAGTCTAGACGTGGATCTGTTGAAAATAAACGCTTTTTTGACAGATCCTGTAAACCTCATTTTTTGAGGAATACAGGATGTGTTCAGCTCTTATGATTTCAGCTCTTGGCCCAAAGCACAGTCTAGCCACCAGAGATTCCATACAAAATGGACTCCTCATGGAGCTTTTCTTTAACTCTATCATTGAAACAGTGGGGAGAAACAGGCTGAGACAGTCTTTCTGCTCACGCCTGGAGGGTGTGCAGCCTGCTGACTCACCTCCCTCCCCAGGTCAATCCATAGGTCTCTGAAAAAGCAGCTCTGTCCATTGAAGTGTATTTACACTGACAGGGTCTCTTCTTTTAACTGAAGTAAACACAGTCTGACTTTTCTGCATTGTGCATTACCACAATAACTGCAAGCATTGAAGGTCGTATCTCATAATTCCTGCATTTAATTTTAACAGTTTGTGACACCCACAACAGCCAAATTAGTTACAATGGGCAAAGCACCTTCTAACAGTTGAACATCTAAGCAGGCCTGAGCAACTTGCTTGAAGTGGATTTACATAACCACAGCCAGCATTCCTTTCCCATTCCAGCTGGCTGCAATGGAAGCATTGATTCAGACCCTGCTTATACATAGATTTTCTAAATTTAAACTAACATTAATTTCTAGTTATTTAAAGCCTTTATCTCAAAACTAATTACCATTTTATGAAAACTAAAGTGTCCTGATATGGTCACTACCCTTTTTATGTCCAATTAAGAGAAAAGTAATTTTCCAAAATATAAACCCCTTCTGATGTTATTCTGGAAGCTTCTATCAGGGTACTGCTGGGTATCCCCAATGTCTCGCTATACTATAGAACACAAAATATTACATTGCTCAGATTTTACACACACTAAAAACAAATGAAAAAGGACATATGCATATTTGCTATCTTACATATTAAATGAATGTCCAGTTTGTATAAGATATTTATAAGGTTTTTTATGAGAGTATCCTCATTTATTTGTAAACATTCTTTTTATTGTTTTCCACTGATGCAGGGTTTTTTTATTTAAAAAAGTTTCTTCTACTATAGGAATTACAGAGCTAATTTTATCTTGTGAAAGAAAGCAAAAATGTCTCTTCTAATTTGTACCATTGTTGTTAGTATTCTCCTCCACGTTTGTGCCTTGCTATGATATCTGTTCTACTTTTAAGTTGTATGAAGTGAATATCAATTAGCTGTTCATTATTCTTTAGAAATGTGGGACACTTCAAGAAAAAAAGGGTGAGGAACCCCTTCCAGACTTGTTTCTTCCCTTTAGCAGGTGGTCTTTATATTCAGTATTACATTTCTCTGAATTTATGTTTTCAAAAACTATTCTTTATTTCTATGACTACAGTAGCTTATAATATTTTTCCAAGAGATGCCATCTAATTTAGCATCAGTCCTGACTTTAAGTTCATGCCTCATCTTTCTTGCATTTGACTGTTGCACAGAAAACACTTCTTAACATCTCAACTCACCTCAGAATTTTTTATTTTAGTATGGTTTCCTTTTCATATGCTCTAAGATTTTGGTTTTTTAGGTCTAGTATCTCTAACCTTTTCTCTGCAACTCTGATTCTGTGTATCATTGTTGTCTCTGATTCTGTTTCTAAAAAAATATAGATGGAGTGGTTCTCAATCTTTTTTTTCACATTGTGGTCTCAGACTCCTGGTATCTTAATTCCAAAAATATAGTTCTTGTTTAAATATTTTTTTAAATGCTAAATCCATATTTAAATGATTAATGTGAACATACTCATGTTGTACAGTTATTTATTTATGGTCCTCACCATTTTGTGTGTGTGCTGTTGGTCAATGCAGAAAGAAAGACAGAGGCTGTGTTATTATGGAAGAAGCAACTCTGTGGACCATCAGTGGTTTGTGACCCTAGATTTAGAATGACTGTTATACTATATTTAATGGGAGTCTATTCACTACTAAAATGCTTCTATCTTGGATCAGCTGTTTAACTGAGTACAAGAGTGGTTTAGGCATCTGAGGAAAGAGAATTTAGATACGCAGAATGGAGTTGTCCTGCCTGGAATTTGACTGGTGCTCACATCCATAATGTGCTCCAAAATGCCATGCAATCCTACTACAACAAGAGGACAGAACAACAAGTGTTTCATCACAGAGCTGTGGCATTGATTCAGTACTAACTCAAAAAACAAATTGCCACCCACCTATAAAATCACCAGCATCATTCTCGGCAGAACTGAGATGCAGCAAATTGCTTATCCAGATTACCCCTACTTAATATGTGAGCTCCGACAGGATTACAACATAAGTGTCTGACATACTTCCCAAGTGATGGCATTTAACATTTCTCTAAATTAAACTGCTCGGTGATCTATCTAGCCATGTTCCTAGTACCTTGCATCCATTTACTTCTACATTTTATTGATGAGCTACTTTACTACTGACTGAAGTATCTTTTCATGTTACAAGTTCTATGCCATGTTTACACCTTATCACCTTCCAGTGTATTCCTTGTTTTTTATACTAAGTTAAAACCCATTTAGATTGTGTAACAATGATTTTTCACACCTTTTCACCTTTTCATCTGCAACCTTTTCACACCTTTTCATCTGTTTCCATTTTCCAGATGTATGTAAGTAGCCTTTGTTTTCATTGTAAGGATTTTATATGTACAAACAGCCCTGCCTTTATTGAGTATTATATTTTTTTTTCCACATTTCTACTGTGAAATATTGAACAACACGATACAAAAGCAAAGTGTTCTTAAGCTCATGACAATGAATTCCCCATATAAAACTTGAAATACTTCCTACATATTTTACTTGATTTGTCTGTCATAATTTCTCTCTTTTGAACCCATGTCTATCATGCTAAATTGTGAAGTTTTGAAAGCATCATATGTCATAAATTATTTTTAATTTAATTTTTCAAATGGTTTATTACTTCTGAAAGTCTTGAGCCACAAAACAAGCTCAGTAAATCAAAGACATTTTTTTCCTCTACCCTTTCCTGGTTTTGTGCCTTAACAGTGACTTAGAAGGGTCACCCCAAGGAGGCAGATGATATTGCAGTCTCCATGGTCATTCCTGTCTTGGCATTCCTCTCCCAACAAAGCCTATTAATTAGATCTTGCTTTTATTTGACACCATTCTATTGGGCATGAGAGAGATGCTACTTAGCTTGACTACCAAATCTGTTTAGTATCTTCATCAATAATTTAGATAATGGCATAGAGACTACACTTGTAAAGTTTGCAGATGACTCCAGCCTGGGAGAGGTTACAAGTGGTTTGGTGGATAGAATTATAATTCAAAATTACCTTGACAAACGGTCTGTGGTAAATAGGGTGAAATTCAACAAGAACTATCAGTTGCACACATACAACTGATTATCTAGAAAGGAGAACTGTGAAAGGGGATCTAGAAATTATAGTCATCACAAGCTAAATATGAGTCAACAGTGTGACATTATTGGGAAAAAAAGCAAACATCATTCTGGGATATATTAACAAGAATATTGTAAGCAAGACACAGCAAGTAATTCTTCCACTGTCCTCTGTGCTTATTAAGCCTCAACTGGAGTATTGTGTCCAGTTCTGGGCTCCACACTTCAGGAAGGATGTGGACAAATTGGAAAAGGTCCAGAGAAGAGCAACAAAAATGATTAAAGATCTAAAAAACATGAGCTATGAGGCAAGATTGAAAGAATTGTGATTGTTTAGTCTGGTAAAGAGAAGACTGAGGGGGGAACATAACAGCTTTCAAGTATACAAAAGGTGGTTACAAGAAGGAGGAAGAAAAATTATCCTCCTTAACCTCTGATGATAGGACAAGAAGCAATGGCCCTAAATTGCAGCAAGGGAGGTTTATTTTGGACATTAGGAAAAACTTCCGAACTGTTACGGGGGGTTGAGCACTGGAATAAATTGCCTGGGGAGGTTGCGGAATGTCCATCATCAAAGATTTTTAAGAGCAGATTGGACACACACACCTGTCAGGAATGTTCTCTTCTCCTACCCTCAAAGTGCTTGGTCATGCAATGAGGGCAAGGGACTGGATCTGATGACCTCTTAAGGTTCTGTTATTCTATGATTATATGACCTGAACAGGTAATCTGATGGTGAAAGGCTGTATTTCCTATACTTTGTTCCCTGAAACTTTCAGATTCTTCTTCATATTGAAAACTGATAGCACTTGAATTCAGAAGCACAATTATTCATGGTGCTATTGGAGAGCCAGTTGCTGGGACTTCTCTTTGTCTTTACAGGACTCATTCAACGTATTTCTTAATGCTATGTGCTATTTAACAGAAAATGAATAGAAACATCATAAACTTCCCTGAATGATAGTGCCACTTCTGGTACACAGATATTTCCTCTTGCTGATTTAATTTCTGATTCCTGTTAGCTGATAACATGTTTTTTGGAAAATTAATGATCTTTACATTGCTATCCAGTAATCATCATCCTTTGTAAGTCTGTTTGATTCTCCTTTTTGTTTTAGTTGTGCTACTTCTGCTTACATGTTGTATTGCTTCTGTCTATTTGATTCTGAGTGTGGTAAGGCCCAGGAGTATATATCTGCTTTAGTGATTTCTCTTTTCAGTTATAGGAAGACTTGTGTTGATTCTAGAAAAACCTGCACTTTAGTTTGATAGCAATCTCATACAATAGAGGATACAGCTAGTGGACATCCAGATTCTGCCTTCCTCTCTTGTTAACTTCTTTTGAAAGCTCAATTTTGCACTCCCTGTGCATATAAAACTCCTTAAAATATGAAATTCCTGAATTTTTATTCTTATATATTGAGTAATATAGTTGCCTGCAGTTGAGATTCCCAGTGCTGTTGCTTACTCATCCTGTTTCTTTTGGTGCTGCCATGGATGTCCTTTCTCTTGTTTCTTGTCTCTTGTCCTTTCCTCTTGCACTACTTGGTTAATGAAGCATGCTCTTTAGTCTCATGTGTTCCATTTTCCCTTTGTAACTATATTTCTTGAAAGTCTGTGTAACGTTGTCCTACTCTCCTAACATAAAGTCTATCCTGTCAACCCTGGTCTATTCCCATCGTCTGCTTTGACATCTCTCAATATCTGTGCAAAAGGCTGACTGGCCCACCTACACTTCAGAAGCAGAATCTCAGATCCTATGGCTTGAACCAACAGCTAGAAATTTCATTGTTTTACAAACATCCTAAAATCAACTGGTAAGAAGTACATCTCATGTAGTTACTGCAAGGCATTCACCCATTGTTGGACAAAAGAAACTGAATGTTTCCTGAGGGAATATGAAAAAATAGGTATCCCAGATGGTAAAGCTGCTTAAGTCCTTGAATTCAACACACCTGGAAAGGTGGAAAGAGACCGCTGAAAGTCTCAATTTCACCCATTTGAGCCATAAGGAATGGCCTTTTTTGAGGCAATTTGAAAGATCCAAGCCAGTAATGCAGTGCTCAGCAAAGGTGAGAGGAAATTCTGTTTCCTCTCTCTCTCTTTTTTTTCTAATAGCAAGGTGCTGACAGACAAGAGAAGTCCAGTGGGAACTCTTCAGAAACCTTCAGCAAAGCCTGGAGCTAACCCTGTACCCTTCCCCATATTCAGTCAAGGAGCTCCATGTTGTTCTGTTCGAAACCAAAGCCAGAGAGCTGCAGGAGTTGGTGACAGGAATCTGGGAAGACAGGGACAGGAATGGCTAGCAGCACTTTTTACTTCCATGCATAACACATGATATTGCAATAGCTGTTCAGCATAAAAGCCTTCAGACAATCAGTTGCACCCTGACTTGAGATTTTAGCAAAATGGCTGATTATTTCTAATGCTGGAAATTAGGCCTAATCCAAGAAAATCAATGATAACTGCTTTCCTTCTGAACAATAACACGGTTAATACCAAACCTCATGTGCAGTTCTGCAGTGAGAGCATTAATCATGAAACTAATCCAAAGTATCTCGGCATGGCACTGGTTTGGAGTTTAACTTTTTGACAAAATTTGCGGAATGCCCATGTCAGGGCTTGTGTTTCCCTTATCACATAATTGGACAGAACATCATGGGGCTGCAGTCCATGGACCACAATTCCCTTGATATATTCTGCAGCTGCATATTGCACAGCTGAGTGGATCCACAGCAGTCACACTAACATTCAGCTCAACAATATTAAACACATAATGTTAGGGATGCTCAAATCTATTCCAGTTGACTGGCACCCAGTTTTATAGCACATCCAGCATTCACAGATTAGAAGAGTCACTCAGACATATCACTTTCTCAATAATATGACTGCAAGTACAAGGATCCCACTGCACCATGACCTGAAGAACTTGCCAAAGGTGACATTAAAATCTCACAACCCTCTAGGGAACCAGATCAAGATCCTCACACCCAACTTTGATGCTGAAGCTGAATGGAGATTTACATGGAACACTTTGCCTGCTCAAAACAAACAAACAATCATTAATCCTGTTGAGGGAACACTGGGTTTTGTTGAAAAGACTGATGTATACTGAATGACATCAGACATCTCATGGGAAATGTGGACGGACACTGATTAAATGGAAAAGAAAACAAACATGTCTAGGTGACTGTTGTCCCCAGGCACAAATGATAGAGCACATCATATCTGAACATTCCCTTTGTTCTTTTGCTGGGGGGCTGAAAAATATTCACCATGAACTCAACCAGGAATGTGCTGGTTATCAAACTTAGATAGGGTATGTCTACACTACAGCGTTATTTCGAAATATCTTATTTTGAAATAGTTAATTCGAAATAAGTTATTTCGAAATAGCGCGTCTACATACAGAATGCATTTCGAAATAGCTTTTTGCTATTTTGTAATAGCGCATCCACACTGAGTGGACTCTGAATCGCATTTAAGGCTGGCCAGAACCAGTTCCGGCAGGGCACCAGGTCAGGATTTACTGTGTGGGGCTGCTGCCTGAGGCTAACTGAGGTTTGTGCTTAATGGGCCTCCCCCCAGCCTGGGACAGCCAGTTCTCAGGTTTCCCTGCTTGCTTGTCTACCTTGATGAGGGACAACAAAGCATTTTTGTCTCAGCGTGCTCTGGTTCCCCTCACTCGGGACATCATGGCACTCTGAAACATGGAGCCAGAGCTGTCCCTGGGTGCTCTGGTGCTTCTCTTGGATGTGTTGCTGCAAGCCTGGCTGCAGGCTGCCACCGGGAGGTCCATCGGGGGGCTACCAGTATCCAGGAGCCCCTGCGGGAGAGCTTCCACCCTGAGGAGCACTAACAGTCTCCCTGGTGTGCCCCACTGGGGGCTTGTGCCTCATTCCTCCCTCACATCCTTCCACTTACCCCTCCCAACCCCCTTCCTGGTGTAAAATAAAGTACACATATTTTCCTAAATATTTTCATCTCTTTCATAAATATTTTCAACTCTTTATTTAACAAAATGGGGGGTGGGGAATGAAACTCTGGTGAGAGTGGGGAAAGGAGGTGGGAGAAGGGAGAGAGAGGGTGGGACAGGGGAGGGGGAAACCTGGGAGGAGGGAGCTGGAAGGGGGAAGCAAGAAGAAGAAGGGGGAGGGGAAGCTCAGGGCTCACGGTTGGGGGGTCTTGCCGGGCCAACTGTCTCGGATGCGGGGAGGGGATGGAGGGTGTGGAGGAGGTGGAGGGATAAGCGGGAGGAAGAGAAGGATTGGAAGGAGGAGAGGTAGCTGGGGAGGCAGCAGGCGCTGGAGTAGCAGGAGGCAGCACGCTCTGCACCAGGGTCTGCAGGTGCTGGCAAATGGCACAGCCCTGGGCAAGCTGCTCCCACTGGAGCTGCAGGTCTTGCACCCAGTGTGGGAGGGTGCGGTGCAGGGCTCGCAGTGCCCCCAGGTGCTGCTGTTGGTATCCTTCCACTGCACGGGTGGGCCTGCAGAGCCCTCGGGTGCGGGAGCATGTCCCGGGTGGGGTGGTGTGCCCTGCACGTGCAGCTGGTGCAGCTGTGGAGAAACAAGAGAATTGGTCAGTTAACCCTGGGGACACAGTGGGTGAAGCCCAGCCCCCTACTGCAAGGTGAGGATGTCCGTTCTCTGCACCATCAGAGCCAATGTGCTTGCACACAGTCCATGTTCGGAATGTCCTGCTATCCCCGGGAGTGGGAGCTGCCTCAAGACCACACCCGTGCCCCTGTGGTGTATATAGTGTGGGTGGGGGAGGGGGAGATGTCCCCTGCCTCTGTGTAGAGTGGACTTGTGGAGGGAGGGCGTCCTGCTGTGTCCCACCCCAGAGTCAGGAGAATGTCTTGCCTCCTCACACACACGTGTGGCTAACAGGGTAAGGCCCCTGTGTGGCAGCCAGCTGGGGCCACATGCCCGGGGTGGCATGGCACATACTCACACATGCACAGGTTGCTGCATGATCCATGGACAGCAAAGCCCACACACGCAGTCCCTAGTTTCCATCCCCCCCGGCCGCATAAGGGGACAGTGATGGCACTCACCTGTTGTTGCCTCTCTGGCCTGAGATGACACCGGCAACAGGTCCGCTGGGGCAGCTCGGGGGTCCTGGCTCATTGGGGTGGTGATGATGGCCTTCTCTGGCTCCTGGCTCTCCTCCTCCTCCTCCTCGATGCCCTCATCAGAGCCCTCTGCCCCAGGGTTGATGACCACCTGGGGGGCACAGACCATGCCGCCCCCCAGGATACAGTCCATGGTGTTGAAATGGGGGCAGGTGTGTGGGTCTGCCCTTGGTTGGGAGCTGCCCCCTGTGCCGCTGGCATAGGCCTGCCGCAGCTCTTTGATTTTCATGCGCACCTGCTCCTGCATGCGCATGTGGCCTTTGGTGGCCAGGCTGTCAGCCATCCTCCTGTAGATGGCCGCATTCCTGTGTCTAGTGCGGAGATCATGGACTTTGGAGGCCTCCCCCCAAACCTCAATCAGGTCCATGATCTCTGCATTAGACCAGGAAGGCGCCCACTTTTGCGGCCCCTGGCAGGCCCCTGGGAGCTGGGGGACTGGTCCTGGGGAGCGGTGGAGGGCTGGGTGCTGGTGGCTTGCTGGCTCATGTTGTGGGGACACTGGGTCAGGGGCAGTGACTACTGGCTCTGGGCTGGCAGGCCTGGAGCTGACACAGGCACTGTGGCCAAACTCTAACACTTTAAGGACTCTGGGGAGGGGAGGAGGGAGAGGAATTTTCCTGGTTGTGCCCAAAGTGGCCACCAGGGCACCCTGGGAAGGGCTGGAGACCCCCTATTTCAAAATAAGCATTTACACAGCGCTTATTTCAATTTAGCTATTTTGAATTTGGCATTATTCCTCGTGGAATGAGGTTTACCAAATTCAAAATAAGTGCTCCGCTATTTCGAATTAATTTTGAAACAGTGGTTTGGCTGTGTAGACACTAGGAAAGTTATTTCGAAATAACTTTGCTGTGTAGACATATCCATATACATTTGTGGTTGTTGCTACCTATTCAAGCCACATGAAAGAAGTTGACTTGCTGTACCTTGTTTCAAATTTGATTGCCATTTCTTTAAGTCAAAGATTATATCTTCCTGTCCATACAAACCTTAGCTCTATTTATCAGTTCTATGAAACAATTTTTATCAGTGAGGAAATGTAAATGCTTTGCCTTGTGTGCATATTTTGGACACAGAACACACATTATTCTTAATTTTAAAAAATCATGATTGAAAGCAGTGCAGATATAATTTAAAAACTAACATTTTAAATTGAAGTAAAAAGATACATATCCTTTGTTGGCTTTTGTCCCCATGTATGATTTCATTTTACTGAAGATCTTTTTTTTCCCCTAGAATGAGTAACATAACCTGTCAGCAATTGTTGATGATAGGGTAATAAATAGAGTAAAATATAATTGAAACTAGGGGTTAGCAAATGGCATCAGCAATTGAAAGCGACCTTCTGTGCATTTCAGCCTACTAGGCTCAGCCTGAACTGTGAATATCAAAAATTATTTTACTGCTGTATTGGTAACCAAATTACATATATTGACATTAACATTCATGCTTTACAATAATAGTGCCTCTGCATTGTCTAGAATGGAAATGTACGACAAAGCAGCAAAAAGCAACTATTTTCTAGGTATGTGGTTTCATGGTACAAAAAGCAATGTGCTATCTAAATGAAGTTCTGAATGATGCTTAATTTAGAAAACTATGCGAGTAAACTAAAACAGACTAAACAAACACAATAAAATCCACTAGCTGTTTTGATTATTTTTATTTTTAAGGAAAGTGCATTACATTTCTAACAATAGTTTGCTAAAGTCAAAGTACCTCAAAAGTTGCCTTGTATTTCTGATTATGTATTACTGTGAGTTAAATAAAAATTGGCTGAAAAATCAAAATGTTCTTCAAGTAATGTCCTTATGGGTGTTCCACTGTAGATGCAGCAGTACCCTGTGCAGTTGGGATTCGAGATCTCCAGTAGCAGTGCCCATTGGACCATACATGCTCACCTCCCCATTTCATGCCATGAGTGGCATTTATATATAGCTGTAATCAGGAAGACAAGAAATATGTCTGGCTTATGACATGGAGTTCCTTTTTTTTCCCCCATCCCACTCCAAATTCCCTAGTTGTCAGTGCCATGCAAGAAAAGGGGCTCCAATACCACCCAAGCTGCACCCATTTTGACAGGGATTGAAAGCAAATGGACCCCTTCCATCTTAAGATTTATTACAAAGCTCTCAAAGAACAATCTCAACTATTCCAAGATACAGGAATTCTGCCATGGCCTTCCTGACCACAAAAAGTAGCAGCTTCAGGCACTCAGGAGCACCCATAAGGACATCTCTTGGCCTCCTTGGATTCTGTAACAGAGCTGTCTGTTGCATTGTGACAGCCATAGTCATGATATGTGCATCATGGCAACACCTCTTCAATCTCCCTAAGGAGGTACAAACCACTGTTGAGGATCTACCCTTTGAAGGCCCCAAATTAAAAAAACAAACAAACTGATAAGTCTCTGCACTCTCTCAAGGACTCATGAGTGATTCTGCATTCCCTCAGCATTTATATGCCACCCCTGAAGAGACTGCCTGGGAAATACCAACTTCCCCAAAGATCCAGACCTCTATCTTTCACTCCTCATTGGTCATATGCCAAAAACAGAAACTGCATTCGAAGCACATGCACTCAGCTCCTCCACGGGTTACCTCTCCTATGCCATCAGACAAACAACTTTGCCTCTGAGAAGCTTCCTCTTGACAGATCTCACTAGTTTCCCAAGCATTCAGCCCCTTTCTATTCATCATGGTGGCTAACTACCTTGGACAAGTAGGCCCTAGAGGTCTTCAAAGGAGGATACTTCATCCCAGTCCTATGTATCCCACCAACCCACCCTTCCTCTCTCTCTCTCTCTGTTTTCAGGTATCCTTCTCTTCAACACATATTATGAGAAGAAATAAACTAACTTCTGTAGTAGATCTCTTCACCACACTGGAGAATGCCCATTGTTTTCAATTTTGCTTTGGAGTGGGCCTAAGCCACAGATCCTTAGAAAACACTTTCCTCTTCACATGGGATGCCCTGATAGTGTACTTCCTTCCTTTTCCCTCCTATTCATAGTACCCCAGAAAATCTGAGGGGACCTTGTAGCTCCATTATGGCCATGGCAGATCTGATATCCTTATCTTATACCACAAATGCAGCTCAAATACTCCATCCCAATGCGCAGCCACTCCATCTGAAGTTGTGGCTCCTTCATGATTTTGTGGTTCAGAGATGACCAGTTCAGAGGCAGTAAAATAGATGATCTTGAATCGGAGATACGATGCAACTGGACACCACTTACTTCCAAATATGGACAAGATTCCAATCCTGGTGCGCCACCAATTGTGTCAACGCAATGAACATTACCACTCATCACAGATTGTGTTTTACATTTTAAAGAATCAGGATTATCCACCAGCCCCATTTATATATATACCATTGCTGCGTTCCACCCTGGCAGGGAGAGTCACTCCATTTTTACCCATGAAAAGATTCTAAAAATGCCTCCAAAATCTTTACCCACATATATAGGATCACACTCCAGCTTGGGAATGTGGCCTAGTGCTCCATTCCCTTACTTGATCACTGTTCAAACCAATGGCAACATGCTTTTATATTTATTAATATTCACTTTTCCATCAAAATAGTATTTCCTTTTGTTTCCACCTGTGCCTGTCATGTGTAAGAAATTGGCATGCTCATGGCATGCTACCCATACATCATAATTCATTAGATAAGGTTACCTTATGCCCAAAGTTTCCTCTAATTTTTTCCATCCATGTGTGGAATAACTTTTATGTGCACCAAGACATGTGCAAACGTGCATCTCCAAAAGAATAGAAACAAAGCCTAGCTGTGGGCGCTCTGCTAATCAAGTGGGCAGCATTTGAATCTTTCCTGAACAATTGCTTACAGGGAACATTGCTTATATCCACATCAAGTTCTATTATCCTCTTTTCATTTAAATCAGTAAATCCGTTTTCCCAGCCTTTTACTTGGACAGAACTAGATGCAGTCTTACTCCTATCAGTGGTGAAAAGGTTGAAAGGCATGGCCATTTATAAACAATGTCTTTTCACGTGGATCTACCTGTTCTACCTACTACACAATCAACAACATCCTCCAGAAACTTGAGTACATTCCCCCTGCCGTTTCAATGTCAGGTGACTTCCCAACAATGTCCCAACTGCTGACATTTGCAATATGGCCACGTGGGCATATCCAGACATGTTTAGCTGTTCTATTATCCACATTAAATGCCATTCCGAAGCCCATCCTTCCAACTATGGGAACTGCTTTATCATGACTTACAATGAAGCAGCATGGAGAGTTCACTTGAAGAAAAGAAGGTTTCTTGCCCTGTGCAGTAACTGAGGTCCTTTGAGATGTGTCCCGCTGTGGGTGCTCCATTACCAGCTCTCTTCCCCCCTACTTTGGAAAGTTTCTTCTGTGGTAGAGAAGGGACTAGGAGCAGTTAGACCAGATGGTTCTATATCTAAATGTTACTCATGGTGCAAGATGGGGAGTGTCACATATATGGTCCAGTGGGCACTGCTACTGGGGATCTCTGATCCCAGGTGTAGGTAGGAGGGTGGCTGCACCTATGCTGGAGCACTCATAAGGGGACACATCTCAAAGAACCTCCGTTTCCACCCAGAGTGAGCAACCTTCCCTTTCTCAAGATATAGAAATCTGAGAGTAAGAAATTAGTTAATAGCATGTACAATCAAAAAGAATCAAAGAGTTGAATTGTCACTGCTATAAAATTGCAATATTTAATTTCTCACAAAAGATATAGGTAATTTGGGCCCTAATCCTGCAAAACATACAAGCATGTGCTTGACTCCAATGTAACTCCTTATGCTTAAATTTAAATTGTACTTACATATTTTGCTGGATCAGGGCCTTAGAGTTTAATTTTTCTGTTGTGTGAGTAACACACTGAAACTAAGTGGTATTTTTCTTAATGCTACTATGCCTGGAAAGAAAATACAAGTACTTTGCATTATGTTGTGCAGTTTACTCTGTAGCAGTCTATAGTTATCCAAACATTTTCCAGGAGTGATTCAGTAAAAGTCTAAGTTACTCAATATCTGCAGGATTTTTCTAACAGTAGCCAGGAAGTGTGATACACTAGCACATGGGTAATTTTCCTACAGATTTCCATCACAGTATAGGATCAGGCAAAATAAAAGGCAGTGTGAGAGAGAAGGAACAGAAATATTTTATTGGCCATAAGATGTAGAGACGACCAGGTCTTTGTTACTTCAGGGTCACACTACTACAATTAGATATTTCATAAGGCTACACCTGAAGTCTATTTGGAAGCTATACCTGATGTGCAATGAAGCTCCTATCATTTTTATGTACCTTCATGGGATTCTTCCTGGCAGTACCTGGCAGCAGATTTCTCTGATCATCTGGATAAGTTGCCTTCTGGGTAAAGAATAAGGTAATGATGTTAACAGATTAGCTTTAAATGTACTAGGACCTTCCTATTTGAGAGAGAGTCTGCATTCCCCACTCCCTGTGCAATGTTGTCATAAAATAGCTGAGGTGCTTGAGCTGGTGATCACTGGTGATGAGTAAAACTGTCAGCATGTCATTTCCTGGGATTTTGGAATTCACCTTTCCTTTGTTCCAAACTGGTCAAAATCTGTTGTGTTGTGCCCTGAAGATTTTTTTAGGCAGGAGGATGGTTAACTTTGTGCTTTTGCAGAAGTTGGGAATATAAATGCAACTGGGAAAGGTGAAATAATTATTGGTAGACTTATTTAATTTCTTGATAACATCTTGGATTTATATCATTTGTAAAGGAAAAGATGTCACTAGTTTAGAAGAATACTGATGCAGCTGGAACCAATAACTTCTGTGAATGGCATGTAGTTGCTCAATCCTTTTGGTGAAGACAAATTGTCCAACATAGTAACCAACAGTGTCCCTCCCCCCGCCCCACTAGCTCTGCCCTCATTTAATAGCCTATGCCTTGCCTGTTCAGAACACAATATCAAAGTGAAATACAAAAGCCATTTTAAGGAGGCCACCTTTTTGACCCTTTCTGGTAGAAGAAAAATTTGAGTCATTCCTACGTAATTGGTTTCAATACTTACAATAGAAGTGTTGAAGTTGCTGCCAATGGAACTGAAAGGTCTTTTCTTCCACTTGGGTAATAGAAGTGATCTTGCACAGGAACAGGGTTTTTTCCCCCCTTGTGCTATAAAATTAATCTGACAAGAATGTTACATTGTGCTAGAGATCTGTGAAAGGCAATATCTAGGCATGCTGTTTGCACCTAAAAGACATTCAACATATATGCTTAGCTTCTTTAAACTTCCAGTTTTTAATTAGTGTAATTTATCATTTTCTATGTATTTGTTTACAAATTCATTCTACTTGCTGTTCTCTGGCTAATACTAAATTCTTCTTTCAGATTCACTGGTGTTAAACTGTTTTCACAAATAAGTCATTTAACAAAAAAGATACAATGGGTGTAAAGTATGTTAAAATGGGATAAAGCTAAGCCCTTGCTAAAATTAAGCAACTAGAACAAATGTGCTATCTTTCACCACTTTGCTTTCTTCATCAGTTGGGAACTAAGGAAGATAATGGGAGTAATATGGCACCTCTCTCTCTCTCTCTTTCTCTCTCTCGCTCTTTCTCCTGTGTGTGTGTATATATATATTAGGCTATATTCTTTCCCTAACCTTCATATAGGATCTTTCCCAAAAGCAAGTGGCCTTCAAATCTTCTTATACATGTTTGTGTCATTTTGTTCTTTCTGTAACATACTGTATAATGAACTGCCAAAAATGGCAGGCTGTTATTAATCCCGATGAAAAATACAACAGTTACTGATAGCAATATGCTGTTGTTAGGGGATTATGTGTGGACTATTGCATATGAATATAAGAGTTAGGAATAGACAAATATGTTCAAATAAGAGTTTTCGTTTTTCAGTGTTTCCCAAAATTAAAAAGCTGAATCATTTTGATTTAAGGCTAATACTGTAATTATTTGTTTTTCAAATCTTTATTTTCCCTTTGGGACATTAAGTAAAAGACGTGGACTACAATAGGAGAAGCTGTTTTTTCTGAGATTTCCTTGTCTAATTCTATTGACCTGCAAGTTGCATAGTATCCCATCTTGTATCCAAATTACCTGGTAATTCACAATTCTTTTTTGCTATTTTCTAAGCATCAGATATTTTCTTATTGTCAAACCCTCAACTATTTTGAGAGGGAAGGTGGGCAATGACTAAATGAATGACAGATACATCTTCTGTGGTTTAGTTCAGATGAGTACCCAAAAGTATGTAAGCAGCTTATTTAATTTTCCTGAATACAAAACTAGGTGAGGTCATCCTTCAAGTGACTCATCTAAAAGCACCGCAATAATTTCTGTGTGTCTGTTTACTTCTCTGTCTGTCTTTTCTCCATCTGCACTCAGACAGAACCACTCAGGGCACACTGGTCAGCAGCCTCCCTTTCCCTAGTCCTTTCATATATGTCATTTATAAGAACATAAGAACGGCTATACTGGGTAAGACCTAAGGTCCATCTAGCCCAGTGTCCTGTCTGCCAACAGTGGCCAATACCAGATGCCTCAAAGAGAATGCACAGAACAGGGAATCCTCAAGTGATCCCTCTCCTGTTACCCATTCCCAGCCTCTGACAGAGGCTAGGGACACGATTTCTACCAGTCCTGGCTAACAGCATTTGATGGACCTAACCTCTATGAATGTATCTAGTTTTTTCTTGAACCCTTTTAAAATCTTGGTCTTCAAAACATTCTCTGGCAAGGAGTTCCACAGGCTGACTGTGTGCTGTGTAAGGAAAAACTTCTTCTTGTTTGTTTTAAACCTGGTGCCTATTAATTTCCTTTGGTGACCCCTCATTCTTATATTGTGGGAATAAGTAAATAACTTTTCCTTATTCACTTTTTCCACTCCAGTCATGATTTTATGGATCAAATCATATCCCCCCCTTAGTCCTATTTTCTAAGTTGAAAAGTCCAAGTCTTTTTAATCTCTCTTCATATGGGACCCATTCCAAACCCCTCATCATTTTTGTTGCCCTTTTCTGAACCTTTTCCAATGCCAATATATCTTTTTTTTAAGATTATGCAATTACTTCTGTACACAGTATTCATGATGTGGGCGTACCATGGTTTTATATAGAGGCAACAAGATATTCTCGGTCTTATTTTCTATCCCTTTTTTAATGATTCCTAACATTCTGGTTTTGGGGGGTTTTTTGACCTCTGCTGCACACTGAGTGGATGTTTTCAGAGAACTATCCACAATGACTCCAAGGTCTCTCTCTTGAGTAATTGTAGCTAAATTAGTATGTATAGTTGGGATTATTTTTTTCCAATGTGCATTACTTTACATTTATCAGCATTAAATTTCATTTTCTATTTTGTTGCCAGTCACTTAGTTTGGTGAGATCTTTTTGAAGCTCTTCACAGTCTGCTTTGGTCTTAACTATCTTGAGCAGTTTGGTATCATCTGCATATTTTGTCACCTCACTGTTTAGCCCTTTCTCTAGGTCATTTATAAATATGTTGAATAGGATTGGTCCCAGGACAGACACTTAGGGGATCCCACTAGTTACCTCCCTCCACTTGGAAAACTTACCATTTATTCCTACCCTTTGTTTCCTGTCTCTTAACCAGTTGTCAATCCATGAAAAGACCTTCCCTCTTATCTTATTTAAATTTGCTAATTCTGTTGTGGTGAAACCAAAGTTCCCCTCTAGAATTTTTAGGACTATTGTAGACTTTGAATTCAAGTAAAACAGATATGGAAACACAGTGCTGATTTTGACCCACTGTAACACATGAAATTCTATTTTAACAAAGGGCAAAGGAATCATCAGAATTTCTGAAACTTTCCAATGTATAAATACAATATTGTTTAAAAAAAGAAACCGAACAAAGAAAGAATGGCCATTCTTAAGAATTTTAGATGCAAGCAGAATTATATAGCAAGGCAAAGATTTGAGGTGGCTCTCAAATATCTGCATTGATTGTAACATACTTGAAGAAAAGATATATGTTTGGCAAGTATTTTATCCTTTTGGTCTTTATAATATCAGTGCAAGATAGTGTTGTTCTCCAGTTGTAAAATGCAGATTTAGCTCTCAGAGCTTTTTTTTGCCTGTGTATAACTCAAAGATGCATATCTGTGTATACAAATATTGTTTCTGACAGTTTTGGAAATGTGGGTGGATGAAGATTTCGATAACATATAGGTTATGAGACTCATTTTTGTATTCTAGGTTGAATTTTATAGGCTTCTAAATATGCAAGCAGAGAAATTTGGTATAATAAAAAAAGAAAAAAAAAAGAAAGATAGCTGTTACCTACAGTATTTTAAAGGAATAAAAATATACTTTCAACTCTTTGCTCTAACATTGTAAATTACATCTATCATAAGTCAAAGGGTTTGCATAGATGGAATTCAATCTGATCACAAATAATGTTTCCTATAATATTCAGAAGAAATATACTTAAACAGCTATAACAAGCTCTCTAAGAGAATGCAGCTCTTGGAACAAAGTGGTTGGAATTGAAGTAATATTAAAGTCACCCCAATAGATGACAACAAACTACTTGTAATGCAACAATATTAAAGATATTAGTAGTAGAATAGCAGCATACATGCAACAAAGCTAAAGGAAAAAAGAATGCTTTTAAAGATTTATTTGCAACATCAATGGAAGGTGAATTCATTCTCATCAAGACAATTTGAACTTCTACAGTTGTGAGTTTTAGTACACAGTCATATGTTATTGAGTATGAAAAGTTAGGATACTAAAGTTATAGCTATTGGATCAGATTATGCAGTGTATGCGTATTCTTTGTGCCATGCTGCTTACAGTGTCTGGTTTTAAATATGTGATTGAAGGGAAATTACTTCAAAAATTGGACTTTTATACCATTCACTCTCCTTGTCCTGTTACTGTAGTAGCAAGCAGGGAAAGGATGTGACTGAAGGATAGAGGACAGTGTCATAATGCCCATGTGCCATGCCAGGGTTTCTGCATAAGTTATATCAGTTCACAGATATTACATTATTATGCAGAGATATAAAATACTAATTAGATATAGTCTGTGTACAAACTATTGATTAGTATGCCTCCAAAATAGCTCATTATTTACAAATGAAAATTGATAGAACACTTTCGGTGAAGCTCAGATCTGGAAGCAACCCCAGGGTACAGACTGTTTTATTTAGAAATTTGTGGAATTAAATAGTTAACTGAAAATGGAAGAATGAACTCCAATAGCAAAATAGTCTCAGCTACACCTACGTCAAAAAAAACCAACAATGTAATGTGGTTGGCTAATGAAACGGTAAATTGGCAGCATTATGTGCCCAGAAGAGAGATCAATTGACATATAATGTTTTTTAAGATATGGTCTCACTGAAGTTAATTAAGTTCACTGAAGGCCATATTCTGCTGTGTTTACCTCCAATGAGTAGTGCTATTTTCATAAGAAGTCTCCGGGATTCTGTTCAATTAGAACAGAAAGATCACTTTCTGAGAGTAATGGTTGACATATTCAGAAGGAAGAAAGTGTCACTTGTTTCAGGCTTAATTGGCTTTAAAGTACCATGCTAGTTAGTTTTGGCTTCTAGCTTGTTGTTTGTTTTGGTTTATTGCATCTTTTTTTATTAGGTCCCAAAAAGGAGGGGAAAGGAAGCTAGGGGAAGATAATTCAGGGTTGCACAGCAGGCCCACCACAGTCCCAGACCCAGATTGCATGTTGAGGAGATGTAGTCACAGGCATTGTTGGGGTTCTTTTAGAGACTGGCTAATTTTGAAATGGGATTAGCTTGATTTCTGGTTTATTGTGAAATTCGGGTGCTTATTTATAGCATGTGAAAGTTGTTAACCTTCAAATGATATAAATTGGTATAGTTTCATTGATTTGAATACAGCAATATTGATTTTCTTCAGCTGAGGATTAAGTCCCAAATGTTCTTCTAAACAGTTTCAGTTAAACAGAATTTGATAGCCACTCCTGAAACCTTTTCTGTGGGGGTGAGGGAGTAGAGGGGGGCAGCTGTTTGGGTTTTTTGTTTTTTGAGGTTGTCTTTTTTTTTGAGAAAGCAAACATTGAGCCATGGCTACAAGACAAAATGCCTTGAGCCTACTGCAATAGTTAGCTTGCTGAGGATGAAAATGATGGGACAGTTCGTTCAGGATTTCACTCAGAGTTATATTTTTTTTCCAGAATTTATATGGAACATGGAGTGTTAAATTCATTCTGGCTTAACTTATCTTTTATGATTATGAAAATGGAGTAATTATTACAGAGGAATGTCATAACAGTGCATGAAAAGTTGTTAAATCTTTCTAATGGGAATAACATGCTCAAAGTATATTGGGGAAATGCTAGATAGCTTTATCTAAATAAACAGAAATATATAACAACATTAAAACAATGCTAAAATAATGCTGCTCACAGTTGTCTTTGTTATGTCTTTGATTTTAGTAGTACTACTTACATTCATATTAGGGGAATGTTGTTTTGCAAAATACTTTTTTCATTGTTTTTGAAAAATGAAATACAGTGTAGGTTGAATTTTTACTAAATATTGCAAGACAACATTCCCTAATATGAATGTAAGTAGTACCAGGGAAATCAAAGACACAACCAGAATAAACAAAACAAGGGGAAAAAACAAGATAGGAAAAACAAACAAACCCTTCAATGGAAAAGAAAAGTCCACCAGTAGGTGGAAAAGTGGACTACGCAGATGTCACATTAGTTTTTAATTCATGAAACTTGATCAATGCACAAGAACATTATATAAATATTTGTAAGCTATCAGACTATGGACAGGATTTTCAAAAGCTCCTAAGTGATTCTGTTTAAAGTTAATATATTTTGTGCTCCTAAAAGTCTGAGGAACTTTTGAAAATCCCACCAGTAGTAAACCATCTCAAACGGAGCCCCTCTGTCAGAACACTCAAACGTTTCAGTAAAAAGAAGCCATTTCTGGTCATAAAATGGAGAGTTGATTGTCCTCAAAACATTATTTTGTCTCCCTTCACGATGGAGCAAGCCAATACACATTCCAGTAGATGGCCTTCAAGAATTCTAAATTGGGATTCAAATTTCATAACCATGTCACCCAATATATACTATCCAGCTATTATCTTCGTGTCTGCTTTCATCATTGATTCAGAAGGCATTGACCTTAGCACACTTCAGCAAGAAGTGTAACAAGAAAGAGAGTCACTTTCTCTGTTAATGAGAAGGGGCTGACTATTCTACTGTTTTTTTTTTCACTTCTGGTGATATGCTACAAGATCTACTAGATTCATCATTACTTTCTTAGAGGGGGATAGATAGTTACCTCCAACTCTTCATTCCTGAACAAGTGACACTTTCCTCTAGCCAATCACAGCCAGAAAGCAGCCCTCACTCTGGCTGCAGAGTTTGGAGAGCACAGGGTTGGTGGATATTTACAGCATAAAAAGTCAGCAGATAATAGCTGCTGCTGTTTATTTATCACTTGTGTAAAACTTCAATCTTTATTGTATACTCAGAATTATGGAGAGGGAGGCAGGCGTTAAGGCCAAGTCATCTGCTGGTATAAACAGACTTCAGAGCAATCAATTTAAATGGATTTCAATCATTTAGAGTAACAGAAAGTTTGCCTGCCAAATCTCAGACTTGCTGAACCTTTTCAGATCCCATTGATTTCAGCTGGAGTTATATATGTTCAGAAAGTGCTCTTTGAGAGAGAGCTGCTCCCTAGCTTTTTATAGTTAGGTTTGTTTTCTTGTAGGTTTAGGCCAAGATTTGTAAAGGTATTTAGGCATTACTTTGCTATGCTTCATTGCTTTAGAAGCATACGTTTCATTTTTAAATGTAATTTAGATTCCTAGGTTCCTAAATCCCAGAATCATGAAAATGAGACTTGAACATTACACACTCAGTGTGGAAATGTCAAAACATTTTTAAGAATTTGAACCTTAGTATGGATTTATGATATTTTTTTCTTGTTGTGGCTGTAAAATCCCAGACTAGACAAAAGCTAGGTAAAAAATTGAATATGTAGGAAACTTTTTTTTATTTCCATCTCCTTTCTGTACTTTAAAGAAAAGGTTAAAGAATCCTGGATTAGCACTCAGTGTACCTTTTCCCAGATTTTGTATAGAAATTCAATACCTTTCTGACATGTAGTAGTAAGCCTAATAATTATACTACACTGCTGGTGCGAACAACAGAGAAACTGATTATTACCAAAATATATAAATTGTGAAATTGACATTAACACTAAATATGTGAGCAGTATTTATCTGACAAGCTAAGAATACATCAAAGAATATTTGTAAATTCTGACAGTTAAATCTCATAAGGTTGTCTTCTCTTGGTTTCCTCTAAGACTTAGATTACTGTTATTCAAATAAAAATACACAGTATGCAAAGAAAATAATGACTTATTTCTGAAATATACAGGTGTCAAAATCAGATGTAAACAGCATATTGAAAGATCAGTTTAAACACACACGCTCTCTTTTGCAAGCAAACAAAGGCAAATCATCATTGCAGCAGTGACTGATGCAGGTTTTCCCATAATATAAATTAGAAAGTAAATCCTTCTCATCTTGAATTTATTGAGTTTGTGTTTTTTCCATTTTCTTTAATGAGACGAGGATTTTACCATAAAGAAGGGGTGGAAAATACCTCACAACTTGTTGTTCCAATATGCCAGAGGTCTTACTGGGTTGTGTTTTGGCTGCACTTTGTTTGGTACCTCACCTTTGACCTTACCATCATATGTGACCCTTTCAGGAGTACAGGATTTCAGATGGCATTGCTCTTATAGTCTTAAGTATATGCAAGGTTTTCCACCACATCAAGGTGTCAGCACAAGGAGAAGACCATCTATTATCGTGTCATTGTGTACTGAGTGATGTATTGCAGTAAGAAAGACAATTTCTATATAGCATGGCATCACTACAGAAATAATTTGTTTTGTGTTTTTTTCTGCTAGTAACTCATTATAATCAACTTACAATTTCTGTTTCAAAATAAAGTCAGAATCTGTGTCCTATGAGCCATCTTTTTTTTGTCTCACAAGAAAAAGAGTTGCTCTTTGAAAAGATATGAAAGGAGATGAGGAGATTTTCAGGTCTTAATCCATCAGATTGAGAGAAATAAAGTGCCAAACCAAGAATACTCCAAAATATTGCACCAAGTCAGGCCTTCAACAGACCATATGTTAAGTCCTGCTTTTCTGAAATCCTTTACGACTGCAGGAGATTATTTCCAAAACAGTGAGGTGTGCCACCTTTGCAAAAATTCTAGAATATTGTGTATTGTGTGAGGAAATATCGGAAAACATTTTGTGTGTGTTGCATGCATTATTTTTGCAGGGAGAGATGTGGCAGGATGGGAAAATTTTTTCTTTTTTTTGTTTTTAAAGTAGGTGGTATTTTGTAACTGAAGAAATGGATCAGAGTTTTTTAAGTCAAATAAGAATATATAGAAACCAAAAAAAAAACCCTTTCAGAAAGTTATATTAGTTTGATAAAATAATGAAATGTGTATATATAAATTTACACATAGATTGGAGTTAAATTACTTTCTTTTCATGCACTTCCTCTTTCTTGTATAAGGTGAAAGCTTCTGGAGTCACACATAATCAAGAATTAGAAAGTGTTCTCAAATGCTTTCCATTTGCATAGGGATTAGCACATGAAAACAAATTGAAATTCTAAGGAAGATAAAACAACCAATTTAAGATAAAACAGCCAATTTTAAAATTCGTTAGGTTTCTATTGTCAATAACAACAAAGTGAAAATTGATTGTAAACATATTTTTAGTTTAACAGGGTCTCTTTAATTGATACTCATCACACACATGCTTAAATTCCAAGTCCTTTAGCAGTATACAAGGTCTTTTAAGAATCATTTCCAAAATAATAGTTTAATTTCATAGTATACCTGTATGATGAAAATAATGAGAGACTATACATTAAATGTTAGAAATTGTAATAGTGTGTATTTCAGAAGTAGTTGCCATACACTTTATGCTTAAAATGGCCATATATTCAAATTCAAAAACTGGGAAACTTTTTTTCAGGTCACAGCCTTAAAATCATTTTAGAAGATAACAGAATGTCCCCTACTCCCCAACACCCATGGGTGATAAGGTTACTTCACTCAACAACAATTTCTCTTTGTTTTCTGAGAGCCAATAATATGTTTTCCGGTAACACAGGGAAAGTCCTGTTTGGTGTAATAATATGCCATTAACATTTATTCTGTACTTGTAAAAAACACCAACCATTTTGATTGATGAAATGAAAAAATAAAAAACACTGGAATATTTCATATATCCCATAAGAAGGTCTTGGGATAGCATGTGGAAAAACAGCACAGTCCCAGTAAGACCAAGTCATGTGATTGATTTATTCATAGTGTAATTGCGGTAAAAAAGAGCAGCCTGTTTACTATTCCTCTCCCTCTGTTATGGCTTTTTTGAAGAGAGCAATGCTACTGCCTCCAGTTAGCTAAACAGACACCCCTTGAAAATATGTAGCAAGCTAGTGAGGAGAAAATATCAAAGGGGTTTATTACTTCACTGAGCCATGCAAGAGATAAAGAATGTCAGTATCTAACCTCAAAGTTTGGAGAGATTTTCTGCTGACAAGCCAAGTTTTAACTTCTTGAGTAATCCATCTGAATGTTAAATTCTGAAATGTAGCTTCTTCGTAAACAAAATGTTATCCCTCATAAAATAGTAGTAAAAAAGCCTACTAACTGAGTCACATACTGAAGAAATAAGGCAATGTGTACAATTAAAACTAATCAGTGATCATTACATAAAGCTGTGTCTTTTCTCCAGTGTTGTTTTGTACTACTTCTTGAATATACTCTCTGGCTGCATCTAGACTGGCAAGATTTTGCGCAAAAGCGGTGCTTTTGCGCAAAAACTTGCCGCCTGTCTACACTGGCCGCTTGAATTTGTTCAAGAGCACTGATGTTCTACTGTAAGAAATCAGTGCTTCTTGCGCAAATATTTTGACGCTCCCACAAGAGGGCCAGTGTAGACAGGCACCTTAATTTCTTGCGCAAGAAAGCCCAATGGCTAAAATGGCCATCGGAGCTTTCTTGCGCAAAAGCGCGACTATACTGGCACGGATGCTTTTGTGCAAAAGATGTCTTTTGCGCAAATGCATCCGTGCCAGTCTAGACGCTCTTTTGCACAAATACTTTTAACGGAAAAACTTTTCCGTTAAAAGTATTTGTGCAAAATCATGCCAGTCTAGACGCAGCCTCTTACTCACTATGAAATATTATATACATACATACAGAATATGACAAATGAGAGTAGAATTTTTTGTCATCTCCATGTGTAAAATAGAAGTCCTATTTTTATGGAACCATGGGGATAAGAGTGGGAGATGTGATACATGTGAACTTCCTGACATTGCTTCAAGTAATTAAAATACACTGAAGGGTAGAGTTTAAATGATCAGCATAGCAGGCACATTTTTGAGGAGTTCCATTATTTGAGTTTAATATAGGAATTTTCTTCCTTTGGAAACAGATATCATGTTAGTAAAAATCATTCTAAGTTCTACAAAAGTTATAGTGGCCAATTAAACAGTAGCTTAAGGCAACTGCTAACCAGAGAATATAGAATTGCTTACACTATATGTTCTTGCTCGAACTCATGCAGGTGCTCTAGCCTATTTTGGATGGCAGCAGCCCGAGTCATATTATTGTAATGTACAAATTCCACTCCAGTGATCTCTCTCTATAATCTGCTTTAGAGCTAGAGACTCTAGTCCAGTGAACTGCATAATACATTGCAGAATTTCACAAGCAACTAGACTTGATCAAAATTTTTCAGTTTTTTTCCTATTTAAATCTACCATATTGTTGAAACTGAAATGTTTCACAGATATGCATTGGTTTCAATGAAATGTTTATTAGGATGATTTCTCAAATATAGGATGAAATTTTGAGTGAGAAACATATCACAGAATAGCCAGGTGCTTAGCCTTTGCAACACTAGGTTCAAGTCCTTGTTTTGCCTGATACCTCAGGTGAATGCTCTGCTCTAGGCCAGTGGTTCCCAAACTTTTCAGCATCACGCCCCCCCTTCTTGATTTTTGAAAAAACCCTCACGCCCCCTCTGCCAAAAGAAAGCAGCAAAACTTGTTGAGAAAAAAAAAGGAACTGAGCGGGGCAGCAAAACTTGATGGGGGGGGAGGCTGGGTCGCCTCATGCCCCCCCTGGAATTTCTTCATGCCCCCCCTAGGGGGGCACACCCCCCAGTTTAAGAACCCATGCTCTAGACCATAGAGGTATTGGTTGTTCTGGGTCATTCTCTTGTGAGTTTTTTCCCCATGTATTTTTGAATGGTCCTGCTTTCATTTTGTATTGGAATGAAAACAAATTTCAAAACTGCAGGATTCTTGTTTTCCTGAGAGCCCTACTAGCAACCTTTGACTGTGAATGTGCAGAGAATTTACTGTATTTAATGAAGAAATGAGCTCTTATGGAAAGGTCTTGCTCAAAGGATATGTTGCAGATTTAAATACTTCTAGTGTTCTTTTCTTTTATTCACGACAGAAACAAACAAACAAACAAAAACCAAACCATATTTAGAAACAAGGATCAGATGACTCTAAATAACTGTGTGCTAAATTTCTGTGCGTGAAATTGCTAATGCATCAAAACCAAACACAGAACTCTCAGTTCTAAGTGAACCTCTGAAGCACTACTTAACTCAAAGGACCAGGATTGTGACAGATGATGCAAAAAGATGGCCTATACTTTAACAGAAAGCTGCAGTCCCTGAAACTGAAATGAAAAAAAAAAATTAGACAGAACAGCAATTGAAGTAAAGTGCACAACACAGCAAAATATGTAGGAAATTTTAAAAAAGCCAAATGTTATTAATCAGATAAAAGAACAGAGTTGAGAGCACAGGAAGCAGATACCTTTAAAGTTTGTTTCTACTCTAGAAAAAAAAGTACTCTAATACAGTCAAAACTAATTTCATGTTTGTGTATCATTACATATGTACAGTTTACCCACACATAAAAAATATTTTCCCCTAATTATCAGCTCTACAAACTCACCTGGGCACTGAAAGGCATACTGGGCTCTGAAAGGCATCTTTCCTTCTCATGGATTATCCTTAAAACCAAAGATTCTACAGGTCATATGATATATGCTTATTCATATTTGCCAATTGTGTCTTCATCAAACCCATCTGGAATTTCGAAAGTGTAACTGCGGGCATACTTTATGACTGTGTGGAGATTATTCATGAGAAGCAAACATCCCATATTTATGTGCAGAACCAAAATGGAGTTTGTTGTACCAGTTGAACCCTTCTAGTCCAACATACTCTGGTCCAGCAACATCCGTGGTCCAGCATGATTTTCGTTTGCCAGGTGTCCACTTATGATGGGTGTGGCCAAGTTTCCCATGGTCTCATAAAGTTTGCTTACAGCCACCAGACTTGGCTGCTACTGTTCTGTGCTGTTACTTAGCTCTAATATACCCATAAATTTCTTCTAAGAGCCCAGTGAGCTATGGAAGAGTTGGTAATGCTGCTAGACAATATTGATTTCCTGTGGTGCGGCAAATTCTCTGGTTCGGTATTGGTCAGGTCCCACGGGTGCTGGTCTAGAGAAGTTCAGACTGCATTATTACTGAGGGTAAATGCCAATCATTCTGATTTCCCCCTTTCTTCCTGTTTCTGTGGGGCTAGAATTCAGAGTTTGAGGTGAGGTTAGGAAGTGAGGGGCTCTGCACCTAAGCAGATGTTTTCTGACTGTGAAGGTGAAAGGTTTCTGAGCTTGGGGTAGGAGTATGTGAAAACTAGGGGTTTCTGAGCTGTAAGAAGTAATGCAGGGTTTATGCTGAGATTTGGGCAGCTGGGTAGAAAGTGTGGGTGTGGATGTGAGTTCTGAGCTGTGGGAAAGGAGAGAAATTCTGAGCTTCCTGGAAGGAAGTTCTGAGCAGTGGAAAGAAGCCAAGAAGAAATGGATGGGTTGGTGTCAAGTGGTTCTATAGGTATAGGTATGTGTGGATGAAGACAGTCAGGAGAGAAAGGAGGATAACTGCAAGATTAGAGTGAAGAACGGAGATGACAGTAATAGTGGAAAACAGTCAAGTGAAAACTTCACTTCTGACCCTAGCTGGTCTCTTCAGGTGCATCTCCTCTCTTCTATTGAGCCTCAAGCTTCTTCCACCTGTCTTTTAGGAAGGAGTCACATGGTTCTCTTATTATTGGACCAGACCCTGGGCTGCAGTGCCCTGTTTATCAGTTGTGATTACCTCTGCAGGCCTGTCATAGGTACATGGCCTGCAGATCTCCTTCTTTTAGTGGCACCCAGTGACCTGAAAAGCATTTAAAACAAAGTATTATTTAATTGGAACCAAAGCAGTTCAAAGATAAAGACCTGTTAAAACAATATCTATCTCACTGATGTCTGTGTATCTACCATGTGGGAATCTTGGTATGTCTGGTGGTGCAGCTGCCTTTTTATATTCTCCGCCATGTGGCTTGAATATCCTTTGTCCCAGACGCAACAGGTTGAACCTCCCTGGTCCAGCCACCTTGTGACCTGAGTGGTCCCAAACCAGGACCAGATTTTAGAGTTTCAACCCGTACAGCTCTTTGTCCTTGACGTGCCATTGATCAGGTTAGATAGTGCTGATGCCAGTCTGTCGGGGGGTGTCATCCAGATGCACAGCACAAGTAATATTAATATTAATTAAATATTAATATACCACACATGTTTATAACTCATGATTCAATGATGATATATATATATATAATTAAGCTTGTTATATTTAGCAAATTATGGTGATATTTTACATGGTGTATATTATATTAGATTAATTGCAATTTTGTAATATTGGTATCAATAATATTATAAATGGTCACCCCTATACCATATAGTTTGCCCCATTGTCATAACCTCCACCTGGAAATCAACAAGCAGCCAATGCAGATTACTGTATACTGATGTCATGTACTCATAGCAAGATACATTAAGTGACAAGTGAGACACTATCTTCTACACCAATTTCAGTTTTAAAATTGAAGTAAATTATAGCCTTCTACAGAATATCAAGCAATAATCTAATCTTCAAATACAAAGACATAAATGATAATGTGGGTCACATCCAAGAAAAATAATTGCATGTCATGACTAGCTGCAGTTTAGAAAAATCATCCCGGTCTTTGGACCTATATGATAGACTCACGGGTCTTGCTAGATAAATAAAACCCCAAGAGAGAATTCAAAGTGTTAATATTTCTCATAATTACTGTAATAGATGCTTCTGATAATGGGTAATTTGGACTCTCATTGTACTCTACATACAATGACTGATAGTGCCTAGCTTTCCATTACATAATTGTTCATCTTTGATCAGCTGCTTGTACTAGTCAATAATTGTCACAGGTTGATTATACTAGAACTTGCTCTTGTTCTGATATTATTTGATTTTGATTTCTCTTGGGGGTTGCACATAGCGTATTTGTATTTTAATTGCATTTTTATGTCCTGTCTCTAATGTCCTGTCATCTGAACTGAATTTTTGAGAGATCATGGAGTCAGTATTTACCCATCATTAATGAGGATGAAAATTCAGTCTCATTCAGCAATAAACAAAATAGTTGTTCTGATACTCAGTAAACTATTCTTCTCCATCTCTCTTAAAATGTTACCTGTCCCCTTACATACACACACAATGCCAAAAATCCAGTAAAAAAGATGAGCTAGAGATTCTCTCTAGCACTGAAATACACTTAGCACGAACAGAGATGAAGATCCATCAGGTTACTGCTTCCTCCTTCCCAAGGGTCTTACCCAGCCCTGATGTAAGTGTGTCCTGTGCCAACTGAGTATTGGAAGAGTACAATGGAAAATCATACTTTTCCTATGCTAGTAAGTGGGGGACAACTGATACTGAGTTCACCCTAACTGGATTTATTTAAGTGAGAATTACCCAGCATCATTAGCCTGTTGCAGCCCAAATATGTCTGCATTGCACCCACTGAAGTGATGCACAGTATAGAGAAATAATATAGCCCAATAACTCTTCCTGGTTTGAAAATCAATGTTTACAAATGTATTGCTTTTGTGACAGTCCTTGACCTTAATAAGGCATACAAGTTCATTTGTCACAGGCTGGTTGGTGTTAGTACAGCTGTAGTCCTTCAAAGGCCTATTGCATACGTGGTTTTCTATATATGTACAGGCAACCTTTTCAACTGTTGATTGCTTTAGGAAAGACTGCTATAGTCCCACTGACCTGTATTCTCTTCTGTTCTTGCTTGTTTGAAATTCTTTGTTGTATTTGGGAAAGTGGAAGGAATACAAAATTTTCAGAATGTTCTTTACTCTTTAATTTCATTCCATTTTTTGGTGCTCAGTTAAATATCGGACAATAGAAGCTATCTTGGAGAATAATACCATTATAAAACAACCCACATATGCTACTAAGTAAATAGTAGTTATTTAAGCGTGTTTAATATGTATTTTTAGTTCAAATTAACTTCATGTATTTTATGACAATACACTTTCTCTAAATACACAAAAAGGAACATAATTACTTTAAAAGCTATGCAGCCCCAAAATATACACTGCAAAAACAAAGTTAAAAAGAAAGTTTAAAAAAATATTTTTGCCAAAATAAGTCATGTTAATGAATCAGGTAGAAGAATACAGATTAAGCTAGGTTTGTATACAGTGCCTTAAAATGCATAAGACATATGAAGAACATGGAGAGGAATATGAATTTTATGTTAAAGTTACCAGATTGCAATCTTTGAAGACATAAAATAAAACAAGGAAACACTGAATAAGTTTCAACATTTACATTTCTATAAATCTGCCAAATAATTGTCATAACTGTTAAACTTTTGCTGTAAATTTGAAGTTGTATCTTGTTACTAAAGATAATGCTTTAAACTTGGTTCTTTCATTCCAAACATTTCACATCCTTTTACAGTGCAGTGAACATTGTTTTCACCATTTTGCAGATGGGAAAACTACAGAATAGAAAGTATTGACTCATATATGGTGAATAGGTAGAGACTAAACTAAACTAAAATTTTCCCCATAGCTACCATAATTAAATAAATAAAAATATTAGATGCAGTAATAAGTACTAATACCAACTGAGGTTTAATGAGTTTCAAAAAATCCCTGGTATTTCCTTTTAATTAAGATAAGCAGAGGGGTAGGAAGGCGCGCGCACGCGCGCACACACACACACACACACACACACAGACCAAAACAAACCTATCTATAAAATGTGAAGACAAAAGTCTGTTCTAATGTATGCCAGTGCATATCTGGAGTTACTCCATTCTCTTCAGAATATTTTGGTTTGAAATGTAGATGTCTGATAGTTGCATCACAGCTCTGTTGCCAAGGTGAAGAACAAAATTACTGTAGTGTTGCTGAAATTATTTTGATCACCTTGTTTTTAATCTTTCTCTGTAGGATTTTGGAGATGATGGGTCCTTGTACATTACTAAGATTACCACAACTCACATGGGAAATTACAGCTGCAATGCTGATGGCTATGACAATCTCTATCAGACTCATATCGTCCAAATAAATGGTAAGGAAAGATGTCCTAATTGTCTAGTCATAGGACTGTCTCTGGATTTTATTCACTAGATTTTTTTCAGTTATTTAACATTATATTACAGCTGAATACAATAGTAGATATAGGCAATATGTTTTGATTCATAGCTTTCCTTCTGCATATATTGTTGCAGGAAAACAAAGTCTAATCACAGTATTTAATGATCCTATATAAATAATACTTATTAAATATAATAATACAGAACCAAACAGTTTTTCTCTGTTTCTCTATTCCCAAGGCCTTAATATTGTTACTGCACATTATTACATGCTATTGTACAATAAATATTTATAAAAATAATTTTGAACAGCAACTTGATCATTGAAAGAGTGTTTGCAGTTCTATTACCTTGCAAAAAAAAATTATGTAGAATACAAATTTTAAAAAAACCATAATTGTTTTAAAAAATAGAAGCCTAAAGTGTTGAGCTCCAATGAGAGTCATTGGCTGCTCTACTTTTTTAAAACTCAAACCATTTTTTTAGGTATTTTGGAGTCCAAATTTGGGATCCTGCTTTTGACAATCTATGCTAAAATGTTCACAGTCCTTGTCACTATATAAAATGTCAATCCTCTATTCCTTACTTAAGCAAAACCTCAACTGACAGCAGTATTAGTATCCTCAAAATCTGCCCTTCTCTTGGCTTCCAAGACACTGACCTTTCCTGTTTCTCCTCCCTCCTCTCAGATTGTTCTTTCAAGTTATTTTTTCAGTGGTCATCCTCCATCCCTGTTAAGACTGTTCATGGGGGGACTCACAGGCCTCAGCCCTTGCCTTCTTCCCCCTTTCCGTTTTACCATTTCTTTGAAAGACTTCATCTGAGCTCTTGGCTTCAATTTCCATGTTTATGATTAAGTTTACCTTTCCACTCCCAATTTCAACATTTTTCATCCAATCCAATATATTTGGTTAGGATTAAAGATTTTAAAGTCTGTTTCTCTGTAAACTGCTCAAGCCTACTCCATTCTCCCAGACTTTTTTTTACTGTGGATACCACTGCTGTTCTCCTTATCAGCTAGGCTCAAATTCTTGTCAGTTTGGACAGTTCAGATCAATTAAACATGTGTCCACTCCCTGCCACTTCTTCTATCCACTCTATAGTACGTCTTTTTGCTTTGTCCAGACATCACTTAATCTCATCCACACTGATTATTTCCTCCTTTGATAACTAAAATCTTCTCACTAGCTTCCCTGATATTCGCATCTGTCCATTCTATCCATACAAAAGGTACCATTTCCTAGTCCTTCCATCTGACTACATCTTCCATTTCCACCTTTGAATTTTCCTGGTAACTGCACATTCTCCATCACATGAAATTCAGGACTCTTGTTATTGCCTTCACTTTGTCCCTTCATCATCATTCACTATCACATTGTGTTCCTATTCCCTCTGTTCTTTCAGCCTTGAATGTCTGTTTGTCCATATCTTCAGCAAGTGTCTCTGCATTTTCTTCCATATTGCCTGTTGTCAGTTGAATGCCCTTGCAGAAGAAATGCATAAAACCACTAACCTTCCTTCTTCAAGTATCTCCTCAAGACTTGAAACCAACAAGAAGGCAGCCAATTAATTATGACTAAACCAATGAGAAAATTGAGCCAGAAGATATTAATTTAAAGACAAATATTAAACATAAAATGTAATCACAATAGCAAGGCTATATAACATTATGGACATATTAGTATTACCTTTATCATCATCTTCTTCTCCCACCACTTCTTATGTCTTGTTTCTGCTTCTGTTATAAACTTAGTAGGACAGGAACTATGTCTTCCTATGTATTTGCATAATGCTTAGCACAATCGGGACCCAATCCTGATGAGAGGCTTTGGGAGTTACTATAGCACAAATAATGTTCACCAGTTCTTAATGTATGGCAACAGGACCTTATTCAACATTCCTTATTCAGGCAAAACTGCTTTGGAAGCTTTGCCTGGGAAAGCAATGCTATATTGCTCCTAAAAACTATACATCAATGATTATCAAACCACTGAGCACTGCTTTGTTGCTACTGCTATCGTTGTTTATTATTTGAATTACTGTAGTGCCTAGAAGCCATAGTCTCATTGTGCCAGACACCGTACATGCAGATAACAAAGAGAGGGTCCCTGCCCTGAAGGGCTAAGACAACAACAGATAGTCAGACAGGCAGACAGTGCACAAGGAAATGAGACAGTACCTTCAACTCCCTTGACTTTAGTATGATTTGTTGGTGCTCAACATTTAAATAAGAGTTGCAGGACCCTGATGGTGGAAACCATTTCACACATTTCTTATCTGTCTTGAGAAAAACACTTTTCTTTCAGAATAGGTGCTTGTATAATAAAACATCCACAGTTGAAATATCGATTTTTGTACAGATTCTTGCAGTTGCAGGATACATCCATCAGCACACCGTTACTGTTTGTTAGTCATCCATCTAAATGGTAATGTTTCCAGAGATAGACAAGATGGGCAGGCACAGGGTCAGCTAAACTTTGCCCCCAATATGCCTACTGTAGCTGTTTTGGGGTCAGAGTGTGGGTGGGCCCATGCCTGGCAGTTTGGAAAGGCAATGCCTTCCCCCACCTATGATACCTGCCATCCCTGCTCCCTTGGTCCAGCAAACTCCCTTCTTCAAGACCGGTTAGGTCCCGAGGATGAGTGCCAGACCAGGGTAGGAGTTTCCCCTAGTAGTTGTAGTTTAATTATAGTTAGTAGAGTTGTCATTGTCTAGGATGAGACTCAGTCTAGGGATGGGGCATGCCTTTATCCAGGCTTCAAGCCTTGTGAAATGCATAGGCATCCTATGTCTGTTAGGGACCCATGCAACAGTTGTCTGAGGTGTCTTGGCAAGGGGAACATTAGTATTAAGTGCCAAATTCACAAATCGTTTAAGCCCTAGACTAAAACCAAAAGGGACATTCCCTTGCAGGCTCTTCTGATGGAGTCAGTGCTGACTTGGGCACTGGAACAAAGGTCGGCCTCAGCCTTAAGTGTCATTACAGATTGCTCTGTTAGTGTCATTCTCCAGCTGGCACTGTTCACCCTTGCCAGTTCCCATTAAGAAAGTGAAGGTGTCAACAAGGGGATATTCTCCTGCACCCTGAAAAAGAAAGGAGAAGTTGGGAGAGGACCAAGACACATGGTGGGCAGCTTGTCACCTCCATTGGGCAGTCACACTACAGCTCACTTCCCACTTCAACATGTCTGTACCGGGGAGCAACATCAGCCTCCAGCATGTGGAGGTGCCATCAACCCTGGAGGGACTGCAGGTGATATAGGATATTCTGAAATTGCCAGTGCTGGCAACATCAGTGTCCATAGTGCCTCAATCCTTGGACAAGCCCACATTGGGCACCTTTTGGGCATCTCCCCAGTGGTCCCACTGTCCATTTAAGGGTGCAGCCTACCACTGCTCTCCTACTCTGGGAGACAAGCATTGTGGACACCCCTTTAAGTCTCCTGATTTAGGGCACTAAAGACAAGATCCAGAGTGACATTCACCAGTATGGTAAGCAGGGGTGGCCCGTGCATATAGGCAGACTTGGCAGTCGCCAGGGGTGCCACGCTAAACGAGGCACCCAATGATGACGCACCGCCGTTGAGGGCTTTGGATGCGGGGGCGCCAATCACGCATTTCACCTAGGGCTCCAGTTGCCGGCTGCTCATCTCAGAGGCGGGGGTGCTGATTGCGCATTCCGCCTGGGGCGCCAGTTGCCAGCAGCTCGTCTCGGGCCGCCCCTGATGGTAAGTACAAATCCCTTGAGACACATGCCCTCTAGCATGGTCACAGAAGCAAGCCCTCTGCATCCCTGAGGCTTCAGTACCACTCCTGGGACCATTCCATATCATCGGCTTCATGACAGTCCTTGTCATCTTGACCTTCATCAGACTGCCAGTCTCACCTGAACTCTTATTCCTGCCAGATAATGGGAGGCATAGATTGCCAGGTTCCCATCGCTGATGCCCTTTTCCCAAACAAACTTTGGGATACCTAAACAGACACACTTCCCTCTCAGATCCTTGCAAGCCAACAATGCTGTCAGCCACGTGGGAGGCAGGCATGGGTCCATGCATTCTGATCATCCCTGAAGCTGGCACAGAGCATGATTCCCTGCCATCGGGCCAGGCACCAATTCCCATAGTGCCACCCCTGCCTTCAGCACCACACATTCCTGCATGGCTGCAGGGATGATGGCTGTGTGCCCTGATACCTCTGGAACCTATGGGGGTTCACCCAACTGTCCATGCTTGCCTGGTCAGTTTCAGTGGTGTCTGAGAGACCTTCAGGCTCAGTGTCCCAGCCCACCAAGCAAGTACAGACTCCAGGGGAAAGAAACCTGATTCCAGGAGCTTCTAATGGGTCAACCAGTGGCATTACAAGAAGGGGAAATAGAGCCCCCTGGCACAGGCATCCTCTTCATCTTGTCTGGATGAGGCTGTCATGTGGCACCCTCATCCAGGGCCACAAGACGATGCAAAGGTGCACCAGAAACTCCTCAAGATGGTGGCTTATAACCTAGGGCTACAAGTGCAAGAGCTTGAGGAGTCCAATGGGGACTGACCAGGGACCCTTTCTCTTGTCATGCTTTGAGGGTCTACTGTATGCGTTCTCAACTTTCCCTCTCATCAGCTGGGTTCCAGTTTGAATAAAATGGTACAAAACACAAGTTATCATGATTGCCCCAGTGTGGCCTCACTAGCATTGGTTTAGCATGCTCTTGCATATGGTGCTGTTCCCTCCCTGTCCCTCGCAACCACCTACACCTGTTGCCACAGGACCATGGTACTCCTGCATCCCAACCTTTCATCTCTATAACGCTTGTCATGGGTGTTCTGTGGTTGAACACCAAAGAGCTAGCTGCTCGGAGGAGGTCCAGCAAGCCCTACTAGAAATAGAAAGCCATCTACCAGGCTGACCCACCAAGCAATATAGACAAGGTTTTCCTCCCTGGTGTCAGAGTGAGGTATCTATCCCCAGCATGCTCCAGTGCAGTCCATTCTAGACTACTTGCTGCAACTCAGGAACCATGGTCTGGTGCATTATTATTCATCATGGGAACATTTTTTGCTGGCCATTGAAACCCTGTTTACTAGTGGAGAGCTCATGTAGATTATGTCCCATAATTCTGAATATGTCAAAAAACTGGAATGGGCTATTCTTAATTCCTTTATGAAATATCTATTTTAAAAGCTTTAAATGTTATCAACAAATTTCCCCTAAAAATTCTGTGATTTGATGCTGATGAAATTGAAGGATAACTGTAGCTATAGAATATGGACCAGATGATTGAGAAGAAGAATATTTGCATTTTTTTCAAGATATGACATATTTTCATTGTAACCTTGCTTTAATCACAAAAGAAAACAGTGTGTATACAACACTACCAATGCAGTGATGAGTTTTACAAGTATTTTGAAGACATTTGTGTTTGGTGCCTAAAGCCCCATTTCTAATCCATTTTACAGAAGCTGTATGAGTAAACAATGGAAGAATAGTGGCAGGATTCTTCAAAACAATAGAAAATAATGGCAGTAGCAAGAAACTTTAAAAAAAAACCTAACTTTTTGATTGGTTTACTTGTGTGTGACCTTAGGATTCACCTGCAATTCATTCCTGTTTTTTCCTGGAATAAAACAATTGCAGTGGCCCAGCTATTCATCCCAAATATCCTCAGCACACTGCTCTCAAAGTACCTACATCATTCAGTTTTCCTACTTGAATCACAAGAGTTCAGTTAGTTCTGAAAATAACAGATCATATTTTGACGTTAAAGGGAAAAAGGATAGATTGTGTCATAAAAGAGTTACTTTACTTCCTTTCTTTGGGATGTTATGCTTCATTTTTACTGACTGTTTTTTTTAAGGACCAGTGAGAAAAAATATTTCAATCTTCTTGTTGTTGTTGTTCTTTGGGATTATGTTAGTGTGATATGATTAGAACAATTTACAGTAACCTGAGGTTTCAAATGATGACTCTACTTGAGCTGGCACAGGCAAGCTTGCAAAAGTGCCCTGGGAAAAGCATAATGTAGATACAGTAGAAGTAATTGCATTTGGATTCTCTTTTCTCATTACCTGAATATTTATCATGTCATCTGAGCATATGATGTTGTTCTTATGGATCTATTATTTCCATGCACATGGATGTTAGTCTTATTAATTCTACTTGGAGTTATGTGCACAATACCTAGGTGAGAATAGATTCTTATTTACATTCAGTTGTTCTTGCCTGTAACTGAAGTGACCATAAGTATTTTTGCATGGCTTTTAAAAAGGATAATTTCCAGGACTTGATAAAAAAAAGTCAAAGATTTTATCTGTTTATTCAGGCATATTAAAAAAAAACCTGGACTATAAACAGTTTGAATCCCAATGCATATTTTTCAAAATACCTAAATATGTAATAACATACCGTGGTCTCGTTATCCTTGCTTGTTACCATTGATTTTTCCCCCAAAAAAGGCCCTACTGACCTCTGTGATGAATAATTGTATGTGTTCTCCCCAGAACATGTTTGGGTTGGGTGTAAGCTATGGAGATTTATAGCGGCTATGGAACTGGCCCATTGTCTTCAAGTCCCTTTTAACCTGAAAAACATTTTGCCTCCAAGACAGATATTTCTTCTTAATTCTCAGAGAAGAGATGATTCTTTAGAGCATTTGTAGTGTCTGGATCATTAGGGATTTTTTTTCTTTTTTGCTAAGTGGATTTCATCTAATTTATAGTGGTTATTTTTCTTTTGGTGTATAAGGATCTACAGTTCTTGACTCAGACATTCCTAGAAAAATCATGCTACTATAAGATTTATTAGCTGGATATAGAATTCCTCCTGCATAATATTCAAATCAAGTAATTTCATGTACAGGTTCGACTTCCCTGCTCCAACACCCTTGGGACCTGGCTGGTCCCGGATGAGGGATTTTGTCAGACCAGGGGAGATCGTTTCTAGCCTCCCTGCTGCTGGCCCACCCTCTGCCATGCCACCCCACTGGCTCCCCTGTGCAGCCCAGCTGGGCCGCACACTGGCATGCAGCCCAGCTGAGCTGCCTGCCAGCTCCTGCTCTCCCCCAGCCCATTTGAGCTGTGCACTGGCTCCCAACCCCCCACAACCAGCTGAACTTCACCCTGTCTACTGGCTCTCCTCACTCCCAGCCCAGCTAAGCCATGTGCTGGGTTTCTGAGCTTAACCCTTGCCCCCCACAGTGTGGCAGCTTCTCCGCTCCCAGCCCCCCAAGTAGCCCAGCTGGGCCACATGACATGTTCCTGCTCCACACCCCCCGCCTGCACAATTCCAAGCTTCCTGCCACCCCTGCATTGCATCAGGCTTCCAGCACTGCCATCCACTGCAGCACACTGCACTCTCACTCCCCACAGCACACCGAGACTCTGATCCTGGACCATCCATGGTTCTGTTATACCACAGATGTTGCCAGACTAAAGAGTCCCAGTTTATAGAGGTGTAACATGTAGTTTGTTGATCTTGGTTGCAAATAGTGTAGGTCAGAACCTTCTTTGATTCATTTAATTGGGCGTGGCTCTGAGGAGGAGACCTAAGAACCCCATACCCACTATTTGGTCATAAGATTCTCTGTCCATTATACAATATATTTCTTTGGGTGCAATTATTCAAGCATTTGCATTTTAAATATACCAGCAATGAGTACTTTAGCATGCATGTTTAACATTTTCTTTCCATGAGCATTCAGGCAAGTGGAACTCAGTTGTGCAAAAGTTCAGATGGAGAACACAAAGGGGACACAACCATAACTGCACCAAATTAGCTTTAAAATTTGAGCAAGTATTTTTAGTGTGAAGCACATTAGTGAGTCTTCCTTTACCACCTGAACCCTTCCCATTAGGACTGGATCTTATTCTGGCAGATGAGAGTGGTAGATAGCACCAGGAGCGGCAAGAAGCCCGTACGGGGGCCCTTTTCCTGCAGGGCTTGGCTTGGGCGGGGGCCCCGAATAGGGCGAGAGCAAATAGGTGGTCGGGTAGAAGTCCCAAGTAGGGTCTTGGGCCCCGTGACCCCCTAACAATCACTCACTAAAGGAAGCTGTATAATTAATGGAAGTAGTGCATTACATATACACTAGTAATCCCATTTTACAGACAGTGAAGCTAAGTATATATATATCTGGCAGTTACTACCCAAGACGCAGAATGGATAAGATTTAGATTCTCACCTAGTGTAACCTCTCTGTGGGGTATGAAGCTTGTTCAGTAATAAATTTTGAAAGAATCACAGAATTATTAATCATTTACCAAAAGTGGTAAACTTAGAATTCATGATCTCCTGGTTCCTTGCACCATGCAGCTTTCCTAAGCTAAAGTGTATTTTAAGAAGATGGAGGAGGAAAAGGTTCAACTCTGTCCAGTGCTGGGAATACTCTCAGATTAAACAGTGATTTTTAGCAGCAGGCCTGAAACAAGCACTACTAATCTTAGTGAAAACAACAAATGGCAATTTTTGATAACTTAAAAGTCAGCTGACTCTGAATGGTGTTTCATGAGGAAGAGTAAAGGACTCTCCCTATTGTTAGGCTGGCTCCTTTCCAGATTTAAAGATTTACAGGGAAACAGTGTTGTTTAGTGATCAGAGCACTGAACTGATATTCAGATGTCCTGGGTTCTATTCCTGGCTGTATTGCTGACCTTGGGCAATACTCTTCACCTCCGTCTGCCTTAGTTTCCTCATGTATAAAATAGGGATAATGAAAACTAAACTCATTTGTAAAGCACTTGAGACAGCTGGATGGAAAAAAGCTGGATAGAAAAGCACTGTATAAGGGCTAGATATTATTTTCAAGTCCTACTGAAAGCCATTAAAGCATTAGTTTTTTAAAAAATCAAGAACATTTATTTTGAGAAGCACTGGGAAATTATGTACACATCACTGCCAGTTTCATATATAGATTACAGGCAGGGCAGCTAGGAATGCCCATGGTTGAGATTGTAGGACTCAGGAAAGTGCTTTTGTCACAACCCCACATCTATTTTCTCAAGTTTGGTCAAGTTCTAAACTTCTGTAAAATCTTACTTTATACCGATTTGGTAGAGACTTATTACAAAAGGCTGCTAACTTCTCTGAAAATGCCCTCCTACCCCAGAGCAAATGAATATGTTCTGTCCCAGGTTGGAACAATAGCGTTTCTTGCTGGGATCTTCTGTGATGCCAGACATCAGGATTTACAACAAGGAGACTCCCTCTCCTGCACTGTCAATACTGCCCCTGTTTATGTCCAGGCAGCATAAAGATAAGAAGCCTCTGGGGAGTCTGGCATAGATTAGGACTGTCAATTGGGGGTGACACACAAACTGGGCATGGGAGATTGGGTGGGTGGGGATAGGAGAAACAGCAATGTGAGAAAATGGTGGTGAGGGGCAGACTGGAAGCCAGTGGCTGGGGGAACACTGATATTTGAAAAGAAGCATGTGAGGGAAGTCTGAGAATGTAACCCAGAGTTATCTCAAAATCAGATTAGTCAACTGGAAGCCGGGACTGGGATTGGGTGGGTGAGAAAACGGAGAGAAAAAGCCAGTGTGGGGAACTGGGAAGAGTGGCATTAAGATCAAATACAGAGACCAGGGTAAAATAGTCGGGCCTTCTGAGGCAAGAAGCAGGAATAGGGAAATTAGAATAAGAAGCACAGCGAGGCAAACTGGCAGCTGTGTTTCAGAAAAAAATCAGAGTTGGATATGGAGCCTCAAGAGGGAGACTATCACTTGCATAAGAAAAGAGAGTGGGGGTAGGATGAGGAGCCTGCAGTGGAGACTGGGTTTGGGTTTGGCATGAGGAGCTGTAGTGGGGAGAAAGGACTGGGACAGGTTGGGGCACAAGGAGTCAGTAATGTCAGGAACAGCAATAGAAGGATCTGTGATCACTAGAAAACATTCTTCTACAGAAACTGGAATGGAAGCCAAGATTCCTGAACTTCACCATTCCTATGTTATCCACAAATAGCTGTGGAACCTCTAGGCAAATTTAATTCTGGCATTAACTTCCTTCACATAGTTGTGTGTGTGTGATACATATATATTTTTTAATTGTAGTAATTACTAAAACTTACTCTTACTAGTAACATTGCAGTTACTTTATCGACTGCAGTGGTTTCAGGGCAAAATAGAGTCTGTCTACTCTGCCATTCCCATGGACTAAGCCCACATTATCTGACCAGCCACAGGAGCTTTCAGTGTAGAAATACCCATAATAATGAGAACTGGGAGGGCACAAGACAAAAATAAATTGAGTAACATTAATTTATTATATTATCTGGTTATTACTCAGCTAGGTATAAAAATAGTTGAATGATGGAAGAAGTAGTTCACTAATTTTTTGGTAGAGTGATGTCATCTTGCAGCTTATTCACAAGTGATAGGATTGGCCCTAATCTGGTTATGACATAAAGAGCTCCAGTGTCAACCTGCCTGGCAGAAAATCCCCACGCCCCACCTCCATTGACTGCTTTCCTCACTTGTGTGACCTCCTGAGGAAGAGCAACTAGTCAAGGCTTCTATACAAAGCCAGCAGAATTCTTTTCCTCACTTCAGGAGTTGGCAGTATTTTTGTAAAATGGGAGGGCCCAGGTATTCCCTCACCCTTCTGTGAGCAATGGGATGGCTTCTCTACTCCATCCCTGCCCCTCTCTGTCTCGAAAACATCTAGCTGTAGAAGATGACCCTGGTCTTCACTCTCCAGGCCTAGGAGATGAGTGAAGAACCCCCCCACACACACACACCCACACCCACACCCCCACCCCCACACACCCCAAGATGCATCACAACTGAGGGGAAGCTGGAGGGAAAAAACTGATGTGGGGACAGAAATCTTTCAAATTCCTTGCCCCAGAATGTGATCTTCTTTACTCTGATGTAGTTCCTCAAAAAAATGAGGAGTACAGGAGCTGCCGAAAAAGCTCCCTGCTGTTGGTAGAGCCGCGGCTAAACTTTACTTTCACTTTCAACACTGAGCCTGTTCGGCACAGCGTCAGAACGTGAGTATGCAAATGAAGCCCGGGATATTTAAATCCCGGGCTCATTTGCACTTCCGAAGTGCTTGATTTGCATCCCTCTCTCGGCAGAGGGATGCAGTCTAGACACAGCCTATAGGTGTTCCAAGACACGTGAAGGCAGTAACAGATATAGATTCTAAATATATTGAGAAAAGTGTGTTTTAGTATTCCATCTCTAAATGTTTAGAAGCCTTTTATCTGTAATTCTACATGTTTAGAACATTCTTACTACCTCTAATTTTACACATTCTTTCTGAGGTACAATACCTAAACATTTATGTACTGCTTAGTAGAAAGAAAGCTGAGGCATATATTTATTAACAGGACCCAAATGGAACAACATACTGGAGCATTTCTTGTAAAGAGTTGAATAAAACTTGAAAATATTTAACTATGTTGGAATGGGATCTTTTTTTTTTTTATTTAGTTATTTTACTTCATTTTCTCTCCGACTGGGGTTTGTGTTACCAGTTAAGTACTCCAAATTCTATTTAATTACAGGAAATAAAACATTGGGGAATGGAAGGTATGTTTCTTTAACCTTCTTTACAACACATTTCTCTTTAACAAAGAGCTCAAAGTTCCTGCTATTTGGTGTAGAAAGATAAGATCACCAATTAGTTTTGCTTAAAAATTTTCATTAGCAGACTTTACAAATCTTACTTAATCACTGGTATTTAATAGGAAAATGTCTACTGTGATATCACATCCTTTTCCTGCCAAAAGTGATGTGTTACATATCAGATTTTTCACTGATAAGCATGTATTATAGTGTATTTACAAAACCTAGATAAGTGCTTTTGGACTGTTATTATATTTTGCTAAGGAAAGTGTTAGAACAACAGAGTAATGTGTTGAGTACTGCTGGAGCTTATTTAAATAGGTGGTTTGGGTCTGGGATTTAAGTACAATTATTTTGATAGCCTAAGGTCAATTATTTTGAAATAATCTATAATAGAACACACACACACACAGTCATATATAAAGCACATACTGTAACCGACAATGTAAACCTGTAGAATAGCTAGCTATGCTTTATTTATATGTTTGGCTGCTAATTCATATAAATATATTCTACTTCTCATTTAGTTCAACTGCCTAAGGTTAAGTAATGCCATATCAGGTAAGATGTACAGTAATATAAATTTAACTATAATGAGGTTGTATTAGGGTGGACATTTAATGAGCTTCCCTTCATGGCCAGAGATCACTCTGCAGTGACCTGCTACCACATTCTCCTTGGTCAGGGCTCCTTAGGAGTTCAACAATCAGCAGGTAATTAAAGTATTTCTCTGCTGGGACCCCATTTATTAACACCTTTCTGACTGGGCCTCCAGACCCCAACCCTAGTTCATTCACTCTCTTCTGTTAATTAGGGGTTGGGGACTCCCTTCTTCCCAAAGCTAGGTCCCAATACAAGCTAGATCACAGGGTATGTCTACACTGCAAAAAGAGACCTGCAGCATGGACATGGCTCGCCTACGTCATATGACTTAAGTTTGCATGAGGGTGTCTCTCAGAGTCTCTGCTCCAAACATCTACACTACAGTTTTTAGCCCTAAGCTGTTCAAGCCCAAGTCAACTGACCCAGGTTCCAAGAGTTAGTGCCAGTATTTTAGTGTAACATCAGGTTGTACCTGGCTTCTGAGGCCTTTGGCTTCCAGATCACCAGACTGTTCACCCTATCAGGGTCTCTAGCATGAGCTGGGCTGAAAACTCCCAGGCTTTATCTGGCAAAGCTCAGCTTTCCTCAGCCTTTTAGTTCTGGCTTGCAGGCCCAAACCCTTTTCTCAGTCAGGATCTTCCTGCATGGGTCATTGACACTTTTTATGATTTCCCAAGCTTTTGGGTATCTCCTGCTCTTTATAGGGCAAGCACCTTATCTCTACAAGGTGGGGCTCATTCTGTAATCAGCCTTGGCTAGCTCCAGCCCTTAAGAGGAACTACTATGCAGCCTATTGGGCTAGCCTGTTTGCTTGCCTATACATCTTTTCTCATAGGTTTATGATAAGTTTGATTATTTGGTTTAGTAGAATACTTTTATTTTAAAGTATTTTGGCTGTAACAACGTAAGGAACCTATTGGCCACATCCTGTATGTTGACCGAAGGCAAATTTATCAAATGGATGTCTGAGACCTTTCTCCCAGGTAGAAAAGTTAGCATGCGTATGTATCATAGAATCATACAACATTAGAACTGGAAGGGACCTTGAGAGGTCATCAAGTCCAGTCCCCTGCCCTCACGGCAGGACCTTTCACCTAGATAGACAGTGAAGCGTTAAAGCATGAGGTCCATATATAGCTACAACCTTTAACAGATATAAAGGATGTGTTGAATGAGGTTAGCATAGGGACTTCCTAAATTCATACCCTCTGTAACGTTAGTGAGTATATTATAAGGAAAGAGCTGAAATAACTGGGAGGACAAAAATAACAAAGGTGTATGTATATTTCATCAATACATACAAATATAGCAGCCTATAGATTAGGTATACCCCATCATTTTGGTGGGAAACTAAGTTCAGACATAGAGGGAAGGCTCAAGTACCCATGCCCTATAAAAAGGGTGCTCTCCTGGCCAAGAACGTTTATTTTACAAGCTCTAAACTTCTTTGTTCTTAGTTCTTTGTTTTACAAATCTATTACTCTGTCAGTTCTTAATTTTAAATTTTAAATCAGTTAATTAAGTAAAATATAATGAGATTAATTAACGTTAAAAAGTGCAAGCATTTTGCCTCGAAAGCTCATTAAACGTGAACTCTGATGGGCCTTTGGTGTGAGCCAATTCTACAGGTGCTCTGAACAACTGCAGTTGTGTTAGGCATGCAAAAAGACACATTAAAAATGATACCTACACTGTGAATTGTGTTGGTAAAGGGAAGAACACAAGACGCACACAAATCTAGTCCTTACCAATATAGAATACTTCCATTTTATCCAGCTTGAGCATCTGCCATTATTCTGTTATCCATTTCACTACCTCCATCATTCACTCAAACCCTTAATTCGGCAACCTGGGGAAAAGATTAAAGATTTTGCTGGGCCAGGGAGGGCGCTGTGGGGCCTGGGCATGAATGGGATGAGAGTGGGGTGCTTACCTCAGAAACACACGTGGTTCCACATCCCGCACTATTCCCAGGCACCACTCTCTGCTTCTCCCATAGCTGTGGGGAAAGCTGAAGTGGAAGTCTGTTGCTATGCTGCTGTTCTCCCAGGTGTGAGGCCAAGGGGAGTACAGAGATACAAGTGTAATAAATATAAGCACATGATTCAGTTTTTATATGGTTTTATCTTGTAAGTTCAGTTTTTTATAGCTCTATATTGTAAATTGTATATGTAGTTCAGAAGAGCTGATTGGAATTATTTTTTCTCATGTGGGAAAACGCAGATTTGTTGAAATTGAAACTTTTTGTGCAAACAGTTATTTTGATGATGCTTTCGTTGGGAAGATGTCTTGGGTCCGGGAAGGAGGACAGAAAGTAAAAGAAAGCAAAGAGCTTCTGCTAATATCCTAATGATTTGCATGCATACCACTGGTGTAGAAGACCTGTCTTCAAGTCCTTACTCTGAATCAAAAAGCAGGGAGTTGAAACTGAATTTGACTCTCTTCCCTTGTTTTTTTCAGTAAACATTTCCAAAGATCTCTGTATTCTTCCAACACACAATAGAAACAGAAATTGAAACCTGAAAGTTATTCACAAAACTAAATTCTTTTTATCCAGCAAGCCCTGTTTGCCAATTAAAATAATTAGAACTGTGGGAATTTTTGTACTGGATCAGACCCAAGTTCCATCTCACCCAATATCCTATGTTTGACACTGGCCAGCACTACATGCTTCAGAGATCAGGAAACCCTGCACTAGGCAGATGTGGGCCAATCTTCCCCTCTTGAAGGTCTCTTTCTAATTCCTAAGAATTCAATATTGACTTAAGCCCTGTATCATGAATTTTCCAATCATTAAAATATTGTTAGCAAAAACTGTTATAAGTATAGATATTTTTATTCATATAAAATGGATTATTCCTTGTTGCTTGGAAAAAATATTCTCTAAGGTGATAGGGTAAATGCAGAGAAAGGGAGATGCATGGGTGTACAGCAAAAAAGGTAGAAGAATAAACCAACCAAAAATCTCAATTCTCAACTGTGAAGTGTAGCTAAAATATTATCTGAACATTATATATAAAACCTGAAAGATGCTGATAGATTGTAAATGATTCATACAAGCCCCTGTTCTTCAAATATAGATAATAATCAAACCCTAAGAACAATTGAATTAAAATTCAGAGTTGATGATGGAAAGAGGGATTTCTCAGAAGAACATTCCTTCTCTTTCATAAATTTAATTGTGATAGAGTTCAATGCCAGATGCTGTTAAATATGCGGGTAATACCACATTATTTCATTATATGTGGCTTCAGGATTATGAGCATCAGTTGCCTGGAGACCTGGGGTTTTTTTAATGTGATATTTTTGCTTTTAATTTGACTGATGATTGTTTTTTGTATTCAGTTCCACCAGTCATTCGAGTCTATCCAGAGAGCCAGGCGAGGGAACCTGGTGTGACAGCCAGCCTCCGATGCCACGCTGAAGGTATCCCCAACCCACAGCTTGGTTGGTTGAAGAATGGAATTGACATTACTCCAAAGTTATCCAAACAGTTAACTCTTCAAGGTAATGAGTTATACGTTCCACTGCCAAGGGCATAGATATGATTTTTTTTAAAAGGACTGAGGAGTCTCTGCAGTGGAATCTGACCTTTTATGCTGCTTTCATTGATCTGTTTAGAGAAAGATTATGCCTCTAAATACAGTGTTGCTAATCCTCCGGGATTGACCTGAAGTGTCCTGGAATTGTCATCAATCTCCTGAATCATTAATTTTTCTCCTGATGATTTTGAAAGCAATCATGGGGATTTTAATAGGGCATTTAAAGAAAAATTCATTATGCCATGTTGGGGGGAAAAAATCTCTCAGTCGTGAACCAAGGAGGGAAGTGTGAACTGCACCACCTCAGGAGACACTGCACGGTAGAGCTGTGTTTCTTAAAGTTGGCAAACCACAGCCAGTGGGAGCTGTGATGCTCCATGGCTGTGAAGACAGTAAGTAAACAAATCAGAGCAGCCCATTAGCAGCTTTCTCAGAGTAGGCCCGTGCCCCACTTTCAGAAACACTGCTTTAAAGATACTTTCTGAGGCACAGATGATTCCTTGCTTCCCATTTGCTTGAGCTAGGGAATAAGGAGAGGAACTGATTTTGGCCTGTACCAGCAACAAATTTAAACACCTGCACCTGCCCTCACTCCAGCACTAGAGTTTATCTGTGCAGACCAGTGTACTGAAGGAGGTGATCTAAGACTTCTCCCACATCTTGCCAAACTGTGGGAGATGGAAAAGTGATCTTAAACCCAAGTTCCATGTAAATGAATGGTGATAATTCTTACTCTCCCTTCTTCCCCAACTCAGCTGCGTGTGACACAAGGCACAGTTGAGATGATAGGTTTATTGCAATACAACATTAATGCTTTTGATTTGGGACTACTGAAATGTATGCTTTTTTATCATTTACATAATTTAGGAGCAAATGATATATTTAAAAAATAGACCCAAAAATCGAACTCATTGTTTTTATTTGTTTCACTGGTATAAATCCAAACTTACCCTATTGATTTTAATGGAGTTTTTCCAGATTTACTCCATTATATATCAGAGCAGAACTTTGGCTCAATGTGCCAAATTCATTTTTTCCCATTGAAAAACAAAAGCATTTACTTTAGGGATGGATTAGGATTTAAGTGAATTTTGTAAATTTTGCAGTTTCTGTTGAAACCAGCAAAATCTGTGAACTGAGATAAGAACGACTAGACTAGAGCATTAATCAATTATTAGAAGTTATAATGAAACATATATAAAGTCATTAGTAAAGGTGTCTCATACCATTTTGTGGCACATGAGGTAAATAAAATAGAACCAAGGAGCCAAAAGCCAGGGTGAAAACGTAGTCTTTTAGTCTTGGGTACATCTGCACTGCACGGCTATTTTGGGATACCTCAAGTATCCCGAAATAGCTACCACCAAAAGCCTCCTGCTTTTTGAAATATTTTTCGAAATAACAGGTGCACTATTTTGCCATCCCAGTAAACCTTGTTGCACAAGGAATAAGGGATGGCTCGAAATAGCGCGTTATTTTGAAATTTGGCTCTGTATAGACACACCAAATTTCAAAATAAGCTATTTCAAAATAATTTCAAACTAAGATACGCAATTTGCATAGCACAAATTGTGTATCTTATTTTGAGTTTAGGGTGCTGTGTAGACACACCCTCAGATTTAAAAATCACCCTTGCCTGTTGGACAGGAATTGGCAATATCGGAAGGACTAATAGAATTTTCCAGCAATAGTAGCAGTTTCCTTTGTAGGCTGAGTAGAAGCCATTAGTGTGCATGGGGAGGCATGCTAGCACATGCTTCAACACTGCTATTTTCTGTGCATAGGCTTAAGCAGATCTATTTACCCACACTGCGAAGACAGCTCCCAGCTGCAAAGTACCCTTGCCTTGAGTAAGTGGAGAAAATCCTCCCCTCTGAGAAGTATATAGATGTGAGATAGCAACAACTGTACATCACTTTTTAAAATGTGTACTTTATCCTTTTTATAGAAGTATTTCATGACAAAGTGTGTCATGGTTTTTATTTTGAGAACATGGGTCACTGCTACATTCTGGCACCCTTATACAGGATGAATATTATTAATGTGAGTAGTTCTACTAATACTACTGAGTCTGTTTAAGAAGTAAGTTACAACTCAGTAACAAGTAAGGCTGTCCGAATATAGAGAAAACCCTCAAAGTTGATTTTAGACAGCACTGACAATGTGGATGTCACTTTTGTGTGGAAATTGGACAGAAGGCAGGCTCCTTCATGAGATTTCTAAATGTAATGAATCTGGTCAGAAATATCACAAGCATAGCCTTTTGCTGATTTTCAGTGCTTCCTGTCGCAGCCAAAGTTGAGCAAAAATGAAAGAAAAAGAAAACTAATCAACTATTTCAAACTCCTAACAAAATTAGCTTCTGGTTCATTTCAAGTTTGGATAATCAGTCAAGTGAGTTCTTACATGTATTGAAACTGCCTCCATGCTCCCATATGTCAGGATAGCTTTTTGGAATGCAGTCTCACATAATGCTATGCATCTTTATTTTGTGTGGGACTTCCCATACATATGTCATCCCCAAATATTTTAAAAAGTTGAATAATGGATTAAAAAAGAGAAGGATATTAGCTCCCACTTGTTATCTTTAAAAAAAATTAATACAGACTTTGGAAACAATGGCAATCTAGTTCTCTGATATGAGAGAAGAATCCCAAGCCACTAAGTCTAGTTCTGGATCTAAATGTTTTCCCGAAGTTTGGAGTGGGATCTAATCTTAGGAGTCAGTTTTGTCCTTAACTCTAAAACACATAGGAAAGAGTACCTCAATGCTGAGAGTTACTATGTTGTCAGCAAAGAGCGACACTTAAATGCAGTGCTGCCCTGAGCTTTGTTCAAGTGTTGGTATGTGGGGAGGAAAACTTGAATCTCTAATAAGGAACCTGGTAGCAGACGGCGCCAGAGAAGCACCCAAAAGATTCACAGTGGGTGGGGATGCCACAAGGGTTCTCTAAACGGGATGTGTGGGGAGCACTCCTGCAAACAAAAGTATCTAAAGGAATGTGCTTTTGTGAAATAATAATGGGAAGACAAAGGGGAGTGGTCCTGTGAATCTCAGGTGTGTCTGAATGCCAGGGACGACCAAATGCAGAGCTACTTGCTGTCCTTCACCTCCATCCTACTCTTGGATTATCTGTCACTGTTGATGTCATTCTCCCTCCACAATTCCATTATTTTCAACAACAAAGATAGGGCATGGGGAAGTGATTCTTCTAGACAGAAGGGTGTCTGGAGAAGGAGACAGTGTTGAGTAACTCCCAACAATATACCAGAATACATCAGGGAAAATAGCATGAATGGGTGGGTAGCAGATAAGTGCAATTCTGTCTGCATGGAGCTACCATTATAGGTGATAAAAATACTGAGTTTCCAGATAATACTCTCCTAACGACTCCTGCTCCCCCACTTTCCCCTTCAAGGAGCACTTCATACCATGGGACTATTCCCTTCTGCATGACTGCTGTCCACGGGAAAGTGTTCTCTGGACTCTGACAGCTGCCTGTGCTTTCTGGAGGGTTCTGTGGAAAGGTTCTCTTTTGGTCTTAAGACTGGATGTCTAAAGATGAATAAAAATGAAAAGAATTATCTTTGTTAAAGGAAAATATATTCCATGCCCTCTTGCTTACTACACTTTTTAAAAAATTAAATTATGGATAATCTCAATACATTTTTCCTATAATTTCCTATCTTTACTGCTTAAGTCAGCAGTAAAAAAAAAAAAAAAAATTTAAAGGTTGGAACAAAGGAAAAGTGCTCCATGACCAGCAATAAGCCACATCCTTGGGTCACATTTTGTCCATATACATTTTCAAAAACCAGAGTCTAAAACACAGATTCTGAAGTTGAACAGGCATATTTTGCACTTACAGCAACGTAGCACTTCTATTACAAAAAGGCATTTGTATATGAAAATCAGATCATTGTACCTATTTACCCAAGTCCACATACAGGGAAATTCTATATGGACAAATACAGGGTTCTCATGTAAAAGCTTCTGCACAAAACTCTATTTGTGTGTACAGGTTGAACCTCTCTCAACCAGGACTCCAACAGGACTACAGATGTTGCTGGACCAGAGAGACATGGGGAAGGGCAGAGGCAGGAGCCCTGTGGGGGCTGGGAACCCAGCCAGGCTGGATGCAGGGTGACCAGCAGCTGAGATCCCTGCTGTGGGAATCCAGCTGAGCCGGTGGCAGGGCAGCTAGAATATTAACAGGCTTCAGTGGGGCAGCAGTCTTCTGTGGTGGGGCCAGGAGACCCAGCAGCAGGGCTGGTGCTATCCCAGTAGGGCTGGCAGGATTGGGAACCCTGGCAGCTGAGCAGCAGTCTGCCATGGAATGGGGGGGCAGGAGTCCTGGCAGCAGGATTGTGGGCTGGCACAGCCAGTTCTGCCCTGGCAGGGCTGGTAGCAAACAGTGGCATCATGGCAGTGGTTTGCCACGTCAAAGCTGAGAGCCCCAGTGGTGGGATTGTGGGCTGCCGTGGCAGGGCAGCAGGGCTGCTCACACATGGGGAGCCCACCAGGAGGCTAGGCCAGGGGCAGAACTGGGCTGGGGGGCTGGTGGCAGGGGGTCAGAAATGAGCTTCACTGGTCCAGCAAAATCCCTCCTTCAGGACCACTCAGGTTCTGAGGGTGCCAGACTAGGGAGGTCCAACCTATACTATTTTAGATGCATATTTATTATATAGCTCTGAAATTGATACAGAGGCAGGTTTCCACAGAATCCTACTATAAAATCCTGTATTAATTTATCAGCTACTCTTCTGTATTCAGTTTCAGCTGTAGTAATTGCTATGCTGCTTTTTTTAAAGTAGAATTATCAATTGAAACGTGTATTAGAGCAACACTTCATATTTGTGACATGTTTCAGAAAGGTGGATTTGCTTAGAGTGATATTTCAAAGGTCCTTCTTCCTAGCCTCTGTGAGTAGCATTGCATAACCTAGGAGCTATCTTTATATTTCAGCATGTGGTGCAGTAGTTCTTTTGAATGCATTCATTAGACTTTTCTGACTGAAAGGACATGGGAGTGAATTTTAATGGGCTAAAGAAATCCATGTGTCCATGCTTTTTACATATAAATTGTCACCTGAGTGTGAAGTGGCACTCTGATTAATTTGTGAGCAGGAATATACACATGAAAAAGAGGCTGGGTTATGCAAATGTGACCATTCATTTTTCTAACTCAATTATACTACATTATAAAGAAGTTCAATTAATGTAGCATCCTATACACTAGGAGCTATATCTCATTCAACATGAATTGTTGCTGAAAATTTACTACATTACATTCTCTGTAAGCTATGTTATTTTGTGTTAAATCAGCAATACAAGATACTAGAATGTCCAATCATTTTATATAGAGTTAGTACAACTGCAGCTAAAGTCTATAGAAAAAAGTATGTCAACACTCAAGCAGATATATCATCTGAGACTGACATCCAGATCCAAGCAGCATGTAGAAGTGATATTCCTACTCTCTGTGAAATGGATGATAGCACAGATCACTAACCAACTGAATACTTTTGGAGTTTGGCCTTGTGCCAGTACATGAGCTCAGGAAGGGAAGCAGTTTAATTAGAGTGAACTGAGAAAACTGACTGAGTATATAATCTGAAAACACTGTAGCAAAACTGAAATTGTGGTTAACATAGTGTGTTTTCCCTCTGTTTTCAGCAAATGGCAGTGAGGTTCACATTAGCAATGTGCGCTATGAAGATACAGGAGCATATACTTGTATTGCAAAGAATGAAGCAGGAGTGGATGAAGACATTTCTTCTCTCTTTGTGGAAGATTCTGCTCGAAAGACCCGTATGTATTGAGAAAAAAATCTATTACTTATGTTAGTCCTCAGCTATATGTTAAGAAAATTGATATTGAAAAGCACTGTGAAGTACCAAATAAATTACAGTTTCTAGGTCTAGATAGTTAGAAACTTAAAAAAACTTTGTAACAATAATTATAGCCATTGCAAAGTGTAATTTTAAATATTAAATTTAAGCAGATGTAATGTGAAATGTCTGATTAATTCTGTGAATTGACACCTCCCTGCACCAGCATTATTATTCAGATAGTTCCCTGAGGATCGTTTTATCAGATGGTTATGGCTTCCTAGGTTTGTCTAGGATGTATTTCCCTAGGTATGCCAGAGCAGCACAGCGGAGGGAGACAAAATGTAGGTGACTTTCTGCCACCTTTTTGTTCCTCTGACATTGGAGTCTTTTGTTCCTCTGACATTGGAGGGTGAAATATGGCCCTAGTTCACATTGGAGTAGCAACAGGACAGCTTTAATTGCCCTAGGATATTACAGAGTCCAGTGAGTCTAATGAACTCTAGTCTTGTTCTTCATACTTGTATTCTTGTAATTTTCCCTGCATACCCCAATCCTCCTCTAAGCACCTGGTTTCCTGAGGCAATGTGAAACAGAGAGTGATGCTAGTCCTATGCCAGCACAGGATTCCACTATGCTAGAAAAATCATTAGCTGTTACCTTAAGGCAGTTTTAACTGCCCTTTGCAGAACTAGAGTTGATACTGAGGAAATTTAGATGCCAAGGATTGGTCTTTATATCAACTGAAAGAGAGATACCCTGCAAAGAATCCCCACCTGGTTCTATACTGAGCTTTGTCAGTGGTGGAATCAATCTTCAAGATATATTTAATATTATGCAGATGCCCAATTATTGCAAATACACCCAGTAAACTAATAGCAGAATAAGAAGTCTCATTGTATTAATTCAGGGAATCCCTAGGTGATTATATATACCAGAAGATTTATTCGGCATTAGTCTGGTTCATCTGCCCTTGTGTCCCCCCCTCCCGCCCCCAGCCAGAGTGAGGAATGCATCAAACTGTGCATTTTCCTCTTGCTTCAACCTCTCCCTTCCCCCAACTGTCCTAAAGGGCACCTTGGGGTAAGAGGCTCAGGGATGGGTAGTCCCAGATCTGGGGGTGTCCCCTCCAGCTCTTTTCCTTGGTGATTCTGTCTCTTTTCTGTATGGTTTTATGAGAAGCAATCCCTTTCCAGCCACATCCCATTTTACTTGCACAACCAGACCCTTACCTTGCTTTACATTATGATAAGAGGGAACTGTATACCAGATTTGGTGTTCCTTGCTCTTATCATTTAGGAGTTGATCTTTAACAGACAGACATACAGACTCATAGACAGACAACTCTTATATGTAGTAGATATTTAATTGTATTACTAGTAAGGTTGCCTGACGCTTCTCATTATAAGACATTGTTCCCAGTTGCATATCATTTTACTAAACTTCAAGCATTTGGCTGAAATTATGCATGCTGGGTGTCTACCAGGGATTTTGTAGAGGTTTTGTTTTTGTTGGTTTTGGTTTTTAAACTTCAACCAAAAGGGTTAATCCATTTCTGAGACTGAGTCTCAGGAAAAATATTTGTATGTATGTATTAAAACATTCTGGTCACCTTTACTTTTAGATGCTCTAATTCTCCATAGTTGAGTAGGGACTTGAAATTTGGCACTAGCTGGCTTTTATGTAAAAAAAAAATGTCTTTTGGTGTTCTCATGCAAATTCACCCAAGTTCGATTATGTTATAAGCCTTTGAAAAATTATAGTTTGCATATTTTGTGACAAGACTTACTAGTGCTTAATCATCAAAATCTCTGAAGAGTCTGTCTGTATTGTGCCTGTTCCAGGAGGTGCAAAGCAATTGCTACCTCTTGTCCATGCTAGTACCAAGGTACCAAAACTGGTACCAAAACTGAGGCAGGGAAGCCTGTGTCTCCTGTGCTCAACCTGCTGGGACCATGCATTGTGGAGGAGGAAGCTCCATGAATCAAATGCAGAGGGGATGGACGCTGAGTGGGGGTTGTGAGTGAATAATTGGGGGGAAGAGACTGCAGATGAAATCTGTGCCCACTATAGCACACTTCCCTCTGGAATATGGAATGGAGCACAAGATTATGAAGTCTGACAGCAAATATCTGACAAAACGTCTTATCCCTCTAGTAGCGTGTCCTCACTTCCAGAATGCTGCCTTGTCTCTGGTCACCATATTTCATAGGGTCCTTGTTTCTGGAATCCCCCTACTGGGCTCTCCTTGGACCTGGCAATATTCCTTCTCGGTTTGCATATTCTTCTGCTATTTCTATCAGTTGCTCCTTTCGCTCAAGTGGCATGAATCTAAATGTTTCAAAGCTAATAATGACACAATGTATGTCATTATGATGCCATGTGATAGACTTTCTATTTTTGCAGGTTTTTTATTTTTAAATCTGGGAAGTTGTACACAAAGAACTAAATTGAAAGAACATTATTAGGATTGCAAAGTCTAGCACTTAGAAGTTAGGAAATGAAGAAAAAGTAATCTTAATTGTGCTAACTTTATCCAAAACCCCATATGCGCCTGTATGCTGATGCAAGTTTTAATTACGTAATCACATACTATTTTTTCGCAGAATTTCTGCTTCATTCAGTACACAGATACTAAATGAATGAAACTAAATTAGCATGCAACTTTCAATACAGTTGTATCTTCATTATTCAATGGGTAGCCCTAAATTTTATTTACTGTACATTATTCAAATCCTGATCTTTGGACAGAATTAGTAATTTCCTCAGCAGCATCATTGTAGTTAGCCACTGTCCATGGGTGTGGCCAAGTTTCCCGAGGTCCTATAAAGTTTGTTTACAGCAATAAGTCCTAGCTCTCAATGTTCTCTGCTGTTATTTAGCTCTAACTTACCCCTAAATGTCCTCTAACAGCCCAGAAAGCAGAGGAAATGAGGCAATGTTGCTAGATAATATTCACTTTCTATGGTCCAGGAAATTCTCTGGTTCGGAATCAGTCAGGTCCTGAAGGTGCTAGACTAGAAAGGATCAACCTGTAGTATCTGTGTACATCACAAACATTAATTGAGATATTGGGATGTTAGAAATCATGTATTAGGGTAATTGTGTAACCGCTGAAAATCTCAGCACTTACATGGTTACCCACACTGTGGGCTCTGCAGTATAAAGCTTAGCTTAGCTTTATGCTGCAGAACTTTCAGCGATGCCTTCCGGAGAGTGGGACCACCAGCCCCTGCCACCCCGACTCAGCACCTGGGGAGGAGACTTTGTTGTGGCAGCGAGGCCACTCCCTGGAAGCAGAGCCGATAGCCCTTGTCCACCCAGGTCCCAGGGAAGCGGCTTCAATGAGTATAACCAACACCATTAACCGATAAGCATCTGCTTAGTGGTGCTAGTGAGATGAGGGAATATAAAATAAAATCTTCATGACATTAGAAATGGGCCAAAGATTATAAAAAACAATTTAACACTCACTTGAACATCTATAATCATTAAGGAATCTTGCACATAAGTTTTGCTGTTCTAGGATTACAAAACAGGTACTGTCATTTTCAGTTTGATAAACGGTTCGATTTTTCAGGATCAGGAGGTCACATTTTAAAGTGATATATGCGTTTGAAGTAGCATTTTGGGAATTCAATTTTGATAACTTTTTTAGTTTTTTTAACTTAATATCTAGGTTTTTTATTTTTGATACCTTTATTGAAAGCAAATAATTAATAATAGTATTTTATGCCTAGCCATGTTTATTCTTAATTTATAAAACTAATAACTAATGTAAGGCAGAGAAAATTCATTCCACATTGTGATTTTTATGAAGTCAAAACTCAGAAAAGATTCCTTTAACAAATTTAAAATACTGTTTTCATGAATTATAAAATGATGCCAAGACTTCACAGCAGCTAACTTTATAGGACTTACAAAATCATATAATAGGCAGTAAATAATGCATGTTGTGAATGCATTCAGGTCTGGTAGCAATATGTCTGGTGCATTTAGGGTAGACATTTGGGTTTAAATGAAATTTGTAAGAGGAGAAAAACAGAATATAAACCTAAATGTTTCTACGAGACTTCACCCAAGCAAACCAGACTGCTTTCTTTGAGTGTCCTAGTCACACTGTATACGTTCGGGAGAGGGAGTGTAATTGATCTATTCTTAAGAATCTCTGAACATGTTTCCCTACAAACCTGTGACCCTAGATCTGGACTTGTCCTCAGTATTTCATGATGCCACTAGACTTTGAGTTGCCATGCTTAAATAAGGGTGTAACAGGAGCTTCTGCAAGACGCATATACATTCAAAACAGATATTTACATATGCAGATCAGACATGGGCATATACATTCAAATAGGTAGTTACTATCAGTATCCAATTATTGTTTTTATCAGTACAAATGTAAGCCTGCCTGTACAAGTGATGATCTTTCTAGACACCAGGACTCACACTTTTTTTGCTATCGCTTCTCCTGTGTTCTTATTGAAAAAGATGCTGTTTACAGAATACTTAATTAATGATATTTCAAGTTAGAGGAAGAGGGCTTTGTCATTAACCTTAGTCTGCTTTTATTCAGACCTTTCCAAACATTGCATTTTGGAAAAAAATTGCTTTACCCTTAACAAGGAGGAGACTGATATAGCTAGAACCATCTGGTTAGTTATTTATTACTTAAATACAAAGTTATTTTTTTCAACTATAATCTAATTCCTGCTCTTGAAGCTACAGCTTCTGATCTAAGACTGTCCTCTGGTGAGTGGTGTAAATGTGATTTTGTATGATCCCACATACACTGTAGCCCTTATATATCACATTCATTATAAATGATTTCACTTTTATTCTCCATTAAGGGAATAAAAGCGGACATGTTTGTATTTTAAATCTAGGCTCTTTTTTCTTTCTCACTGAAGCAAAAAAAAAAACCCTCCCTGTTGGGAATGTTATAATGGAATGCTGCACAAAGAGGGGTCTGCCTAAAAGCAGAAGCAACATAGCTCCTCTCCAGCTCATCAGCTAGCCTGAACTCCCCAGCTTTCTGAGTATAATAGTATATCAGAATTTTGGGGAATTCAGAATGCTGATTGGCTGTTGAGGTGGTAATGATTTATAATGAGACATTCCAGTGGAATATAAAGAATTTATAATTGCATTGCATTGCACTTAACTGTACTAACATAATTCATCTAACCAAAAAACCCCAAAACCTACATGGGATGAGGGCCCTGCTGGTGTAAGCATTTTACTTCCTGGGTATGATGGGTTGCTTTTCTTCACTGATTCCACCTACTATTTTTGTATGCATATAATACCTTTGGTCAATAGATATAGAATCAGTGTTGCATCATAATATATTTGGCTATTTATCTCTGGGATGTCATTTTCAGCCCAACCAAAATGAGTTGCTCAATTTGTGTATTAAAGAGTGTATATATGGACTGAACATAAATAGAAGTGCTATCTATTCTCCAGAGCCTTAGAATTATGTGATGTAGATAATGAACCTCTTGTTGTCCTACAAAAGCTCCTGGAAAGAACTAGATCTTACAGACTATGATAAAAAGTTTTACATTTTCCCATGCCTCTGACTTAATATCACTTCTTAAATTTTGTTAATTAAACTTATATGCTGAAATTTGCTTTTCTGAAAAAAAAAGCATTGTTTCCTTTATTGATATATTTTAAATTTGAGATTAGGCTGCTCAGATTTAATAGTTTTTGGCAGAGGTTCTCCAGTAAGCTTTGGGATGCCTCAGGGGGTCACGAGGTTACTAATAGGAGATCGCAAGCTGTCAGGTCCCCTCCCCCACCAGTGCTGCTTTGCATATAGCATTGATAATGGTGTTAAAGATCTAAAGTGTTTTAATTTATAAGGTGGGAGGGAGGGTTGCACTCATAGGCTTGCTATATGAAAGGGGTCACTAGCACAAAGTTTGAGAACCAATGCTTTATGGTGCGGTATGTTATAGATGAATAGTCTGTAGTTTATAACAGAAAGATAGATAGAGTGATGGATAGAACCTGTAGTGGATTGTGTGGTGCCTGATGCTAGAAGCAAGAATAAAAGGAAATAAATAGCATGAGGTATCACTTAGGTAGATCAGTAAGGAAGTTATTTATTTTAAAGTTCCTAGCAGGTGGCACAGATATTTGACACATTCCCAGGAGAAGTCAGTATGCCTAGATGGTAATGATTCATCATGAAGATGGAAATTCAGGATTAAAGTAAATGAAAAAAATTGTGAAAGTGCTTTGTCATCTAGAGCTGCTAAATTTATGCTCACATTAAACAATGAGCTGATGTTATGTTATATGTTGGTAAGAGTTTAACAAATGATAGTAATCTCAAGAAAAGTCCAGCCTCTGGTTAGCCCTTATGCATTATACAGCATGTGTTTTTTAAAATAAAACAAATAACAAACTTTTAAATATATGTTTTCATGTTTGGATTGTCCCAGAAGCATAATAGTAGAAGGTGCAAGATCATTTTCTTTCAAATGATGAACTTTCAGGGGATTACTATGTCAGCATAAAACTCCCTTTTCAATTGAAACTTGATATATTTTATATCTGAGCCCAAGAATTCATACCTTTTTCTCAACAGACCTGAAAAAAAGCTATGGACAATTTTAAAGTTACAGACTATTCCCCAAAATATTTATATTGTATGCAGAAGTTGCCTGATACTTCTCATGATTAGACACTATTTTCAGTTCCTGAACCTTAATTATTTAGACTGAAACTTTCCATTATCATTTGTCTCTCATGTTTTTTGTTTGTTTGCTCTTACCAATAGTGTGACATTCTATATCTTGGAGAGTGTCTGTTATCGCCTTATTTCTTATTTGTATATAATTATACTATTGCATATAGAGCATGATATGTGAGGTATTGTGGGAAAAGTTATGATTTGCTGAAACTCACTGTGCCATATACATATGTATATCATTAATGCATATAAAATTATAAGAATTGTGTTGCATAATTTTAACTAACATTTGTGCTACAAGAATAAGGGAGCTAACCAATGACTGGGTGGATATCAAACAACCATTAACAGCCATATTCCAGCAAGGGAGCTACCATTCAATGACTCACCTGCATAAGGCCACACCAAAGGAATTGCTCAACCTTGCCTGGGGAATCAGAAATGTCCACCAGACATGTCTGGATTTGTGTTCTTCAAGCATATGGGATTAAGAGTATAAAAGAGGACTCAGTAGCCACATGATTGGCCTTTCTCCCTCCCCCACCTATTGTGCAAGCAACAAGGACGTTCAGAACACGGAAGATTCCAACAGAGGGGACTGGCCAAAGTTTCAAGGGTGAAATGCGTTCTATGAACTGCAATATCAAATGGGGTGAGAAAAACTGCTTAATCAAGATGTTGCCTCATCCAATAGGTTTGAGAATTTAGACTGTTTTTATGTTTTATTTTCTTTTGGTAACTTACTGACTTTTTGCCTATCACTTATAATCACTTACAATCTGTCTTTTGTAGTCCATAAATTAACTGTTTGCTGGAAGAGTTTGGTAAATCTGCCCAAGTTTACAAAGGCTGAAGTATGTCCACTTTCCATTGATGAAGTAGTGAACCAATAAATATATATGCATTGTTTATCTTGAGCAGCATAAGATGGTATATTCCTGAGGTACAGACCTGGAAGCTGGTGCCTTTCTGTTTGATTCATGAATAGCTCTGGGAGTATATGTGCATTCTAGCTGAGTGTGGAGAGCCTCATATGGTTGTGCTGAGTAAGAAGAGAGCCTGGAGGGTTTTGATACTTATCACTAGCAAAGCTTTGTGAGAGACAGCTCAGGCTGGAGAGTTAAGGTAGCACTGCAGTCCTATAGTCTGAGGCTGAGAGACTCACAAATAGGTTCAACCATTTCTGAGAAAAAAAATGAGGGGAGAATACATTGTTTTTGTTTATGATTAAAAATTAGTTTTGTTGAGAAACTTTATAATATCCACACTTTGGAACTTGGACTGGAATTTGTTTTGGGGGGATGATAGTGGCATTGGCTTGCAACTTTTGTCTTCCCAATTAGAATCTGACCAAATGTATCCACATTGTAAGCTTTCAAATAATCAAAGACTTATTTAGTAGACTTATTAAAGTTTGGCAGCTAAGTTCTCTTCAGATTTTGTCTGTATTGGACATGGTTCATTCCTGGGGCTACAGGAGCAGAGCAGGACTTTCTGGGTGATTGATCTCCTTGCTGCTGGAGACCACTATGGAACTGATAAAGAAACTGAAAGCATAGTGTCTTTTCTTCCTGAACTGAGTGCTCCCCTGCAGGCACCTAGACTGTGTGGCAGAGAAGAAGACAGTACATTGATTGGAGAGCAGAGGGAAGAGGAATCCTTCCTATTTTGTTTGGCATTTCACATTCAAATTAACTCAGTACTCAAAGTGAAACTGCAACCACTTACATAGTTTAAGAGTAGAAGGGGTCATTAGATCTGGTCTCATCTGCTTTACATCACAGGGTTCAGGATGGCAAATAAATACAAGACTACCTGGATGCACCCTAGATCGAAACAATGGCACATGATAGATTGTCATTGTTCATCAGCGTGATATTCGGGATGTCCTTATCACCAGAGCCATGCAAGGAGCAGAGTGCTGGACTGACCATAGGCTTGTCCGCACTATTTTCAAAATACACATTGCTCAGCATTACCCAAAGCACCAAAGCTCATTCGAACAGCCTTTAACATTGCCAGACTCCAGCAGCCTTCTCATCTGCACAAGTTCCAGTCAAGCCTTGATGAAAAGTCAACTGCCAACAGACCATTGATTGGAGCTCCAATTCAGAAGTGGAGCCAGTTTAGAGAAATGGTGATGGAGACAGCAAAGTCAGTGCTTGGTCCCAAGAAACGCAATCATCAAGACTGGTTTGATGAGAATAACAGTGCTATTGAGGATCTGCTTGCCAAGAAGAACAAGGCATTTATGGAGTGGCAGAATGACCCAGGCTCCATCTCTAAGAAAGACAGGTTTAAGTTCCTCCAGGCCCAGGCTCAGCGAGAAATCCGCAAAATGCACGATCAGTGGTGGGAGAAGAAAGCTGAAAAGGTGCAACACTATGCTGACTTAAATAACTCAAGGGAGTTCTTCAGCTCCACCAAGTCAGTCTTTGGTCCTTCCAAGTCTGGTTTTGCCCCCTTGTTGTCTGCAGACGGAACCATGTTGATTAGGGATAAGGCTGGCATTAATAACCGATGGAAAGAGTATTTCAGTCAGCTCCTGAATCGTCCATCATCAGTTGATCAGTCAGCACTGGAACAGATTCCTCAGAAGCCAACCCTTGAAGACCTGGGAGATCCTCTATTTATTGACGAAGTTAGAAAGGCCATCAGGAAGATGAGTTGCGGCAAGGCATCCGGCAAGGATGGAATTCCCGCAGAACCGTACAAGGCATTTAATGAGGAGTCACTTAAGGTTTTTCATAATGTCTTGACCAGTATTTGGGAAGAGGAAGAAATGCCATCTGACCTCCGTGATGCCGTGATAGTTGCTCTGTACAAGAATAAGGGTGCAAGAACCGACTGTGGGAACTATAGAGGTATCTCGCTGCTCTCCGTTGCTGGGAAAATCTTTTCCTGCATCATCCTGAACAGGCTGATTTCGACAGTTTCAGAAGTGAGTCTCCCCGAGTCACAATGTGGCTTCTGCCCTAATTGCAGTACTGTTGATATGATCTTTGTAATGAGACAGGTGCAAGAGAAGTGCCTTGAGCAGAATATGAACCTCTACTCTGTCTTCATTGATCTGATGAAGGCATTCGACACGGTTAACAGAGATGCATTGTGGATCATCCTCAGGAAGCTGGGTTGCCCACCGAAGTTCCTCTCACTCATCAAGCTGTTTCACAACGACATGACAGGAGAGGTACTCTCGGATGGTGTACCATCTGAGAAATTCAACATCTCCAATGGCGTGAAGCAGGGCTGCGTACTCGCCCCGGTGCTTTTCAACCTGTTCTTCGCTCAAGTCCTCATGCATGCTGTCAGAGACTTAGATCTTGGTATTTACATCAGATACCATTTGGATGGTTCACTGTTTGATTTGAGATGCCTTACTGCAAAGACCAAGACACTAGAGAGGCTTATCACCGAAGCGCTGTTTGCTGATGACTGCGCCCTTATGTCACACCAAGAGAACCACCTGCAGACCATCACTGACAGATTCTCTGAAGCATCTAAACTGTTCGGTCTCATAAGAACATAAGAATGGCCGTACTGGGTCAGACCAAAGGTCCATCTAGCCCAGTATCCTGTCTGCTGACAGTGGCCAGCACCAGGTGCCCCAGAGAGGGTGGACCGAAAACAATGATCAAGCGATTTGTCTCCTGCCATCCCTCTCCAGCCTCTGACAAACAGAGGCCAAGGACACCATTTTATCCCCTGGCTAATAGCCTTTTATGGACCTAACCTCCATGAAATTATCTAGCTTCTCTTTAAACTCTATTATAGTCCTAGCCTTCACAGCCTCCTCTGGCAAGGAGTTCCACAGGCTGACTACACGCTGTGTGAAGAAGAACTTTCTTTTATTAGTTTTAAACCTGCTACCCATTAATTTCATTTGGTGTCCTCTAGTTCTTCTATTTAGGGAACTAATAAATAACTTTTCTTTATCGGCCCTCTCCACACCACTCATGATTTTATATACCTCTATCATATCCCCCCTCAGTCTCCTCTTTTCTAAACTGAAAAGTCCCAGTCGCTTTAACCTCTCCTCATATGGGACCCGTTCCAAACCCCTAATCATTTTAGTTGCCCTTTTCTGAACCCTTTCCAAGGCCAAAATATCTTTTTTGAGGTGAGGAGACCACATCTGTACACAGTATTCAAGATGTGGGCGTACCATAGTTTTATACAGGGGCAGTAAGATATTCTGGGTCTTATTTTCTATCCCTTTCTTAATAATTCCTAGCATCCTATTGGCCTTTTTGACTGCCGCTGCATACTGCGTGGAAGTTTTCAGAGAACTGTCCACGATAACTCCAAGATCTCTTTCCTGATTTGTTGTAGCCAAATTAGCCCCAATCATACTGTACGTATAGTTGGGGTTATTTTTCCCGATGTGCATTACTTTACACTTATCCACATTAAATTTCATTTGCCATTTTGTTGCCCAATCACTCAGTTTGGTGAGATCTTCTTGGAGTCCCTCACAGTCTGCTTCTGTCTTGACTATCCTAAACAGTTTGGTATCATCTGCAAACTTTACCACCTCACTGCTTACCCCTTTCTCCAGATCATTTATGAATAAGTTGAACAGGATTGGTCCTAGGACTGACCCTTGGGAGACACCACTAGTTACCCCTCTCCATTCTGAAAATTTACCATTTATTCCTACCCTTTGTTTCCTGTCTTTTAACCAGTTCTCAAGGTCCTCAAGAAAGGACCTTCCCTCTTATCCCATGGCAATGTAATTTACACAAGAGCCTTTGGTGAGGGACCTTGTCAAAGGCTTTCTGAAAATCTAAGTATACTATATCTACTGGATCCCCCTTGTCCGCATGTTTGTTAACCCCTTCAAAGAACTCACAATTAGGCTTGGAAAGACAGAAGTCCTCTTCCAGCCTGCACCAAACAGTGCTTCTCCACAGCCGTGTATCACTATTGATGGTACACAACTGAAGGTAGTGGACAGCTTTAAGTACCTGGGCAGCACAATATCAAGTGATGGATCCCTTGACAAAGAGATTACAGCGAGGATCCAGAAAGCCAGTCAGGCACTTGGGAGATTGTGTATTAAAGTTCTCCAGCACAAAGATATTCGCCTGTCAGCTAAACTCAAGGTATATAATGCCGTGGTCCTCACCTCTCTCCTGTAGGGCTGTGAAACATGGACCCTGTACTGTAGGCACGTCAAGCAGATGGAGCAGTTCCACATGCGCTCCCTACGATCAATCATGTGAGTATGCTGGCAGGACCGAATTACTAACCAAGAAGTGCTTGATAGAGTTAGTTCCACAAGCATCAAAGCCAAGATCCTCCAGATCCAGCTTCGATGGTCTGGCCATGTTCTCCACATGGACGAAAGCAGGATCCCGAGGCAGCTGTTCTATGGGGAGCTGGTATGTGGTAGTTGCAAACAGGGACTCCCGAGGAAGAAGTATAAGGATAACCTGAAGACCAACTTGCAGTGGACAGGCCTTCAACCTCAACAATTTGAACTAGCTGCTGCAGACAGGACTAATTGGCGTTCCCTTACGAGGAAAGCAGTGACAAAGTTTGAGGATAACCTCCACCAATGCCTCACAGCTGCACGTGAAAGACGACATAGAGCTGTGTTCTCTCCTGTCTTGACAACCGGCATCCCATGCCCTATTTGTAGCCGCATGTGTGCTTCGACCTTTGGGCTCCGGAGCCACATGCGTTTTCACAAATGAAATGTACAATATGTCTTCCTTGGCTCCCAAGAGACAACCAACAACAGCAACATCTCCTTTACATCACAGGCAATCAAATTTCATGCAGTCATGACTATATTGAGCCCAATAATTTCTGTTTAGCTAAAGTGCATCCTTTAGAATGTCTTCAGGTCTTGATTTGAAGATATCAATAGATGGAGAATCTGCTACTTCCCTTAGTATGTGTTCCAATGATTAACCAACTTGGATGTTAAAAAACAAAAATGCCTGTTTTCTCATTTAAATTTCTCTGGCTTTATAGTCTGTCTATTTGTACTTGCTATGCCTTTCTCTACTAGTTCAAAAAGACTTTTAGCTACTGGCATTTTCTCCCCAATGTACTCAAGTCATCTCTTTTCTGTGATAAGCTATGTGAATAAAATTCTGCAAGTCTTTCACAGTAGGGCATTTTTTCTAGCCCTCAAATGTTTGTTCTGGATTTTTCTGTACCTTCTCCAGTTTTTCAACATCTTTTCTAAACTGTGGACACCAATAAGGTACACGGTATTTCAGGATAAATCTCTAATGCAGAATACAGAGGTAAAATCACTTTATTATCCCTACTCATTGCTCCCTTATTTATGATGCCCAGGATCACATTAGCCATTTTTGCTACAGCATCACATTGGGAGCTGATATTGGGTTGCTTGACTGTTGCGACCTCTTAAATCCTGTTCAGAATTATTGCTTTCCAGGATACAGTTCCCTCTTCTTCATTATACATTTCTAGATGTATAATTTTGCATTTGTCTACATTAGAACATTTTTTTTTAAATGTGCACAGTTTACCAAGCAATCAAGATTTGTGCAGTGTGACTGCTTTGTTTTTACCATTATTTATCACTTCACCAATTTTTGTCACCTGCACATTTTATCAGCAGCAATTTAATATTGAATTCCATATTATTGATGAAAATGTTGACTAGCATTAGGCTTACAACCAGTCTCTAGAGAACACCCCTAGAAACGCTTCCATTTGATGATGATTTCCTGTCATCAAGTACTTTACTACTTTCTGAGATCTGTCTGTTTTCTAGTGCATATTCCATTTAACTTGTGCTTTTTAATATATTGTATAATGGTAATATTTTAATCAGAATTTTGTGCAATATTAAGTCAATGTGTTATAACATTGTAGTTGCCTTTACCAGCCAAGCTCACAATCTCCTTGAAGAATGAAATAAGGTTCCTTCGATTAAAACCATTTTGCCTTAAAATCTATATTGACTGGCATGAATTACAGTGCTATTCTTTATCAATTGGATAGCCTACCAGTTTTTACATTATTTTGCCTAGAATTATATCAGGCTGACTGAAATATTGTTACTTAGGTCATCTCTCTTGCTCTTTTTTCAATATTGACACAAAATTACAACTTTTTCAGTATTATGGAATTTCCCTGGTGTTTCAAGGTTTAAAAATTAACATAATGAGCTATAGATTTTTCTTAGTTAACTCTTTTGAGACTCTTCAATGAAAAATATCATCTGGTAAATATGTATGATCCTACTTATTTCTAAATAAGGAACAGAACTACTGTATTTATTTAACAATGAAACATCCACTATAAAGTTTGCCAACATCTATGTAAACCAAACCAAACCTGCCAGGTTTTTAGTAGCTCTAAAAGGGAATGTTTTTCCTTCTTCTCTTACAGCTTTTTCACATGATTTAGTGTTTGGATTAATAATCTTTGTAAGGCATCGTCTGGCCATAATTTTTTCTCCTCAATAACACGTCTTTGATCGAATCATTGAAATATAGAGTCCTGGCCTAACACACTGAGGTAGGACCAAGTATACCTAGACCATCACTTGCAGGCCAGACTGTCTACTCTATCCTTTTCTTTCAAGCCTTCAATAATGGGGATTCTGCATCCTTCCTTCATAACTTATTCCAGTATTTTACTATCATCTAATTCGAAACTTTTTCCTAAATGCCCCTTGAAGCAGATTAATTCAATTATTTCTTCTCCTAACTTCATGGGACAGGGAGAAGAACTGATCAAGGATGTCTCTCTATAACATCCCTTACAATAGTTGAAGACTATTATTAGGTCCCCTTTACAAAACTATTATTAGGTCTCCTTTTCATAAAACTAAATATGTCTTTTAAAAAATTCCTTGCATGCCATGTGTTCTAAACCTCTTATCAATTTTGTTGCTCTCCAGTATGTCCACGTTGTTTTTGAAAGCATGGTACCAATCTCTGGGCATAATATTCATCCTGAGGCTTCACCAGTGTTGGGTAGAGTGGAACAACTACCTCCCATGTTTTACATATGACAATCTTGTTAATACAATCTAGAATTATGTTTGCTTTTTTGTTTCTGCATCACACTATTCTCATATCTGACACATTGCTGTAATGTTGCCACATTATGGTCTTGTTGCTAAAGGGTGAAGAGGAGAATTAAATGTCATCGAATGAATATCAAGCTAGAAATAATTCCTTCAGTTTAAAAGAAAGGTATCAAGTGTAGCTGAAGTTACATCTCCTTCTAAGAGAAACATGAACATGATTCTCATTTCAGTAGTCCATCATCTCCAGCAACAGCTGATAAGACAGCTGTTTCTTTTCATAAATCTGCAGTACATGCAGCTGCATTTCAAGAAGCTCTCCACTCTCTCATTAAAGTCATTGACATGAGCAGCTTCTCCCTCCATCATAACGAGTGTATCATTGATTAGATTATGTGAATGCCAGCCTGCAGCAGGCCCTGTGCTGACTCAATTTAACATAGGTGTTCTTGCCAGCAGAATTACAGTCTGGTCAGCTGGGGCTCTAAAAGCCACAAGGTAAAGCCAGGGGCTCTGGCTGAGGCACCGGGATTCATTAAATATTAATGAATGTTAGTTAACTGGTGCTGACAACATGCAAGTGACAATGCAGAGAATGATCAGTTTAGTACGGTTTTCATTCACTACGACAAAATGAAACACTAATCATGGACTGAGGAGGCAGAGGTGGTGTTGTCTTAAAAAAATTACTTTTATTAACATTAAATAAAATTCTTCCATGTAGTAACAGTGTTGGTAGTATATATCTCAAGCTTTAATCAACCTACATGGATTTGAATAAGAGCAACAGTGAATTTTGCATTCTGAGAGAACTAAATGTTGGGAAGCATAGTGAAATCTGTCTTATGTGGAACCTCAAATCAGGTTAGAAAGATAAAGGAAAGCTATGGAACTAAACTAATATTTATCACATGTTTAAGAGTATGGAATAGATTAGATAGGCAGAGAGTTATATGGTAGGGGAAAAGATAACCAGAAAGAAAACTATAGAAAGAGGAAAAGAATGATCATGAAAAAGAGAAGAAAATGTATGCAAAAGGGAAACTTTCAGTACTAATTGCTATGCAAAAAAACAAACAAACAAAAAAAACCCTAGCTTGATAATAAATTATTAACAATATTTTAAATAAAACTTGTTAATTATTTTTTTTACTTTTTTCTAATTTTTGCTGTTCATTCAGTTTTGACAGTGCAACTACATTCATTTTATTTGTTTATGGTCAGTTTCACTGTTGAGTCATTTCATACTCATTGAATATTACAGTATTGGGATGGGAAATGAAAATACATGTGCTCAAAAAATCAACTGGTACAGCTGATTTTTTTTGTTTTTGTTTGTAAATGGTGGCAACATTTCTATTGCTTTTCAGAAGCTTGTTTTACAAAATAAATGTCATGCCTAAATTGAAAAGTGTGTGTCTTACTTTTTTTAACTAATTTACTGCCGAGACCTAAATGTTCAGGTTAGAGGTGTATCCGATTACTAAGTGAAATAGAAATTTGTCACATAATGTCATTATGGTATTTTTGGAGCAGTTTAACAATATTTGATGACCTTTTGAAATTTTATCAAGCATTTTTTATTCTTTAACCTCAATTACAGCTTCCCATGTATTCACTGTCGCCACTGTGACACTGTCACATTCCATGACTTTTTCTATAAATCCTTTTATCTGTTCACCCAGAGCAAGCTGCAAATTATCTGCCACATGCATTCTGTGTCTTGGGGCTGTATTTAAAAAATAATATGCCTTTTCCATGCCATTAAATACACTATTTCTAACACAGTGTCTTTTTGGAAGTAATGTCATAGTCTTATCACCTAACAAGAGGTTGTGTGATTTGAATACTACTGACTTGACAGGTTTATGGCCATCATAAGCAACTGGGTATCTCCACTGCCTACACTTTGGAATAAGACTAAAAGCTTTTTGACTATGATCTATTGCCTAAAGTTTCCCTGAAAGACTTTATTCACCTTTAATGGAATCTTCCTGTCGCATCTCATACTCAGTGACACCTATTTACCTAATTTCTATGGAGATAATTTATGCTGGAATTTCATTTTATGGTTAGGTATTCAGTGCTTAGAAGACTAAGCTTTCAGATTATATTTGTGTACATTATTTTTCGTTAATGTGCTACAGGAAAGGAATTCAGGATGGATCACTACCAGAACTTATAGAAAATAAATAAGAGAGCAGCTCACTAACATTCATGATGAACTCCAGAATGATCATACCTATGAAAAGTTAGTTTCACTGAAAAGTGTGAATATTTAATCTTTCATAACAAAATTATTGATATAATATGCACACCTTTCACTGAGATGTTGTCTTTGCTACGCTTTGTTACACTATCTCAAGATATAATTATGAAAAATTAAAATCAAACAACCTTCTGCTCTGAGAAATATCATCAGAGGAAGTAATGTGGAAGTTGTGACATTTTAACTGATAAGTAAAAACTTAATAATTAGTCAGGACAATAGATGTTAGATAATTGGTTTTAATATACCTCAAGATGAGATCAAATCATGTAGCACATGCAGGCAGAGCAGCCTATTTTTTTTTTCTTAACTCTGAGATGATGCTCAGAGAACAAAAGCATCAGGCTTACTTTGTTAGATATATTCCATCATATGAATACCAGCTGAAATAAGCTGTGGGGTTTTTTAAGCGCATTATTTTATTCTAGTACCAAGAAGTAGAAATGACACAACATTGTCCCTATCACTTAGGAGTATAATTTTTATGCTTTAGAACAGGCATGTCAAACTCAAAGCCTACTGAGGGCCGCACAAATGAAAACTGATAGCTTTCAGGGTCCCCAAAGAAAATGTACTTCTATTGGAAAGTTGTAATTATTTATTATAGATTATGTTTTAGGTATATTTTATAATTTTTTTCAGATTTTGTTTTAATATAATACAATAATTTGATGCGTAAAATGGTTGTTTGCTCATATATAATAATTTTAATTTAAATATAAATATAAGGTACTTTTAAATTATTTTTTATATGATACATATTTTGTTGAAATAAAAACAAGCATAGACAGTGGTTAATCAAATAGAACAGCTTCTCTGAAAATTTGAGATACTTTGTAAGTTTGAGATTTTGCATAAACATATAATTATTTGTGCAACTGAGTGAAATCCAAGTATTGTAATGCCATTACAAAGATCAATGGTGTGCCCTCACCTAGCTTCATTGAATATCTTTTTACATTTACTTAAATGACAACAAATAAAAATTGATAAAAGGAAACTTTTTTTTTATCCAATTCATTTGTGGAACTCTCTGCCATTAAATAGCAGTGAGGTCAAAAGTTTGTACGATTTTTTAAAAGATGAAGGCTTATCGATAATAAAAACATCTAAAATACCATAGGCAGGATAAAAAACAGATTAAAACCCACTCATGTTTCAAGTCACAAGCCAGCTACAAACTGATGGGAGTGAAGAAGAAACATTCCCTATCCAGGAATAACTGTCCACTATAGTTTCTTGTGGACATATATGCACACACTGTTAAACCCCCCTTCTCCCCCCGCTCTAACCTAATGCCCGGGTCCCGGAGCCACCGCTGCCACACGCTTCTCTGTCCAGGCACTGGGACGCCATGCTCACAGCAGGTGTTGGGGCACATGTACAGAGTGGCTGGTGGGCCGCATTTAGATCCTTTATAAAAATGTAGTCGCGGGCCGCAAAAAAAACGATTGGGCCGCATGCGTCCTGCGGGCCGCATATTTGACATGACTGCTTTAAAAGTACAAGAACAAACAATACCATTAGGAATATAATCTCATCTTGATGCATGCATTTGTATGTACAGCTGTTGACTATGAGATTTATCACCATATAAATCAAGCAAAGACTATATCTCCCAAAAAGTGAAATAATTTCTCAATAATTACAATCATACTAATAATAGCAGTAAAAGTGGATTGCAACTTTCTTCCCACAATTCACTAATGCTGTCTGCACTCATTTACACAATACTATGGAGACAGGCCTGACACTTACCTAGAAATGAATTTTTTGAACTGTACATTGCTCTGAGTCCATACATGAATATTTCATTCATGTTATTAAGAGTTTCGCCATGGATGAAGAATTGTATTTGACCATGACATTGGTAGATAATGAGCCTGATAAAATCTAAATTAGGATCTGATATCATTAAATGTACTCAAAATTCTAATAAAGGGAAACTAAATGGTAATGAAGAAATTCTGAAACACGTAATTTAAGAAAGTATTATGGGAAACGTGTATCGCAGAATAAGAAACTTACCTAGTCTCCCACAGAAAGTCTGTGACAGAATTATGAACAGAAACCAGCATTCCTGATTCATGACATAAGGAGAGCTCATCTTCTGTTAAAGTGAGTTTTGCCCACAAAAGCTTATGATATTACATATTTTTGTTAGTCTCTAAGGGTATGTCTAGACTACATGCCTCTGCCGACAGAGGCATGAAAATTACACTACCCGACATAGTCAAGGAAGCAGGGGATTTAAATATCCCCTGCTTCATTAAAATAAAAATGGCCACCGTACTGTGCCGGCTCAGCTGATCGTCGGCACAGCGCTGCAGTCAAGATGCAGATCGGTCAACAGGGAACACCTTTTTCGACTGCACCCTTATGCCTTGTGAAACTAGGTTTACAGGAGCGGCCAACAAAGGCGTTCCCTGTCAACTGATCCGCGTCTTGACTGCTGCGCTGTGCCGATGATCAGCTGAGCCGGCACAGCACCGTGGCCATTTTTCTCTTAATGAAGTGGGGGATATTTAAATCCCCGCTTCATTGACTATATCGGGTAGTCTAATTTACATGCCTCTGTCGGCAGAGGCATGTAGTCTAGACATACCCTAAGGTGCCACAGGACTACTCATTGACATAAGGAGAGCTATTCGTATTTTTCAGAAGAAAAGAGTCAGAAAAGGCAAGTCTTAGCCACAGTGTCTGCAGTCATTACTGTTTTAGTGTTGCATTGCAGTGACTAAGGCTCTTAACAAAATTATAAATATTCTATTTAATGTGTTATAACCCCATAAATTACAAGCCATGTGGAGCAACTAATAGCACTATATAGAAAGTAAAAGAGAGCAGTGTATAGCTGACTAATATCAATGATGAGCACCAGACCTACTCTGCTTCTGAAAAGCCAGGTTCACTAAAAGGAGTGAAATATTTAATCTCTTGACAGCAAGATCATGTGTCATAATATGCATTGAAATGATATCTTTGTTATATTTGGTTACACTAGCTAAAGATAACACACACAACCCATCCTCCCCAAAAACATGCAAAAATTTTTCCTTGGTTTCTGGTTTCATGACGAAGCAAAAACTCAGATTGGGTTCATTTAGAAACATTGAAAATTCTGTGGGTTTGAATGGTGAGCAGAAAACCAAATGAAACCTGATGGTTTTCAATGCAACATTTAAATTAAAATTCATGTGGTATGAAGTAATGATGATCACAATTAATGAAAACATTTGGAAAGTTACTTTAAGGAATCAGAGATCCAGAAATCAGAGTTTGAGTTGAATATCATAAGGTGTTAGGAGAGATCATCATTTTTTCTCTACTTGCCAGGTGTCCATTGTGAAATTATGTAAATTTAATATAATAAATTGCAATGTTGAGACAATTACTTTCTTTCAAGATATGTATAGAAACTGAGAAGAGAATTTGGCATCTTTATGATTAAGGTTTTCTTTTTTCCTTCTATGGGTTTTTTAAATCAAAGTGTTCAGCCAGTATAGTGGTTCTGCAAACTTTTCTAAAGTTAAGCTTTCAGTTGATTTTCACGTAGACTACATTCAAATCAGAGCAACATAAATGGCTTTGAAAATGTTTTGTTTAGCCTGCAAGTTGAAATACAAAAAGGGGGGGAGGGGTGCTTATTTAAGTATAAGCTGTATACTATAGGTACAGAAAAATGATAATATTTTAGTGAGGATAATAGATCTTAAAAGTCATCAGTCATTTTAAGATGATAGCCATTGAAGAATGTGAATCAAGAGGTAAAACTGTTCTATGGAAAAAATGAAATAACATTTTTTAATACAAAACAAGTGACTTTTCAGATTCTGAGTGGCCTCATCTTGTGTTTTAACTGGAAATATAGTATTGATTATTGATTTTGGGCAATATGAAGATCCAGTTATATTGCCAAAAGAAAATTGTTAATTTAACTGCAGAACTATTGAATTTCAAGTAACATGAAAACCAACAAGGAGTATCCCACACTTTATTTCTGTCCTCTATGAATTCAATATAAATTAATATAATCTCATGTGATGAGTCAAAAAATTCTCAACTGGTAGTGAGAGATTTAAGGAAGCTGGCAAGGTCTCCACTGTTTATTTAAAGCATTGGGAAAAACCTGAGAATCCATTGCCATGTCTACACTACAAATAAGATCAAAGCAGCTGCAGTCGATCTTCTAAGGTTCGAATTAGTAGGTCTAGTGAAGACACACTAATCGAACTGAGAGGGTGCTCCCATCAGTGCCAGTCGTCCTCCTTCTACAAGGAATAAGGGAAGTGAAAGGAAGAGCGTGCTCCCTTCGACTTCCCACAGTGTGGATGTTGCCAAAATTTGAGTTAAGATACCTCGACTTAAGCTACGCAATTAACGTAGTTGTGTATCTTAATTTGAACTAACCCCCATATGACCTGTAGCCAATCTTAAATGTGAAAAAAGCAGAGCAGAGGTGAACTAGCCTAAGTCACTGTTGATGAAGAAGGAGGATAAGGCCTGTCTAAATAGGAGATAAGCCTGGGTGCAGTCTTGAAAGAGAGTTTACTTGGCAGGCAGATCTGCTCTCCTTAGAAGGGTCAACCAGATCCAATGGAGTGATGGAAGGAAGGGGCAAGGGAATTGGCAGAACAGACAGTTTGAGAGACTAGTCCTAAACGGAAAGATGGGACCCACCAATGGTATGTCGGATGACCCTGTTTTGAACTGAGTGCGTTTTCCTGATTCCCTACATAGTTGTAGGACTGAGGGGTACCTTGGCCAGCAAGCCACTGCACCACTACTCTGGATTGTATCAAGATAGAAACCTACCAGCACAGTAGGGGTGACTTGTATGGAGGGACCACTAGAGGGTGCCACTTTGAGAATGTGGCACATCATTTGAAGATTGTGTTTTGGTTGTTTTAAGAAGCTTTTATGGCAGTTAGAGTGAAAATAATGGCAATAGCTTGGTGCTAGCACAATATAGCAGGAAACTTCATCTTGGGAACAATGTTCTAGCACCTTCTCCCAGGAGTAAGCAGCATTTTGTTTCTCTTGTACAAAGGGTAAAAGCAGCTGCATTGTATAAGAAGATTCATCTTGGACAATCTGCAAGATGTTAATGATCTATATATAGCTATACAGCTGCCTTCCAGAGAGAGAGAGGGAGAGAGAGAAGTGACCACTAAAGATGGAAGATTAATAAAAGGCTGAATTATTGAAAAACAGGTTTTTAAAATGCATTGTAGAAATATATTGCCGGAACATGTGTCGGGAAAATGGTGCTCACGACAAAAGCACAGAAATAAATTTATAATTTATAGTTGCATCATATTTTATTTCTTATAAGTCATCTTTTGTAAAAGCTGATTGTGTAAGTTTTGCTAGTCATTCAGAGTTTCTCTGCCTGCATATAAACATCTATGGAAACACTGCAAACAGATTTACACTGCATTCTGATTATGTTAAGAACACTTCTTATCCAAGATTCTCGATGTTGATCAGTATTATTATTTATGTAACTGTACACCACACACCTTCTGGGTGTGGTGTACTGTACCATCTACTGGCACTGAGACCACATACTGAGAGAATAAGGAATCTGCTCTAAAGCCTTATCTAAGCCTTATCTTACCTCAAGTGATAGAGGTCATGCTCTAAGTTCCGGCTATCCCAGATCTGATTTTGCCTGCAGGTGACTGGGGTTTGTTGGTGTTACATAACTATTTAATAAGTCATTTTAATGCATTAAACACTGCATTTCTTGTCACAAAAAATACATGCCTGGAACACAGAAACTTCCATTTTAACATGTGGGAAGAATTTTCATCCATGAATATTTATGATAATCATGCAGTGTGCTATCTTGAGCCCAATAAAAATGCAAGAGTTGTGTTTTGGGGTCTGGCTGAATGATTAGTTTTTATTAAAAATAGAATCTGAAGAGCATGTTCCTTGTAGTGTCTTCCATCTGTAGTGCAGATGTGGAGGATCCTCCATAACTGGAATCCTCATATCAGGAATATCTTAAAAATATGCTATAGCTCAGATATAAGTTGTGGATTTAATGCATAAATTATTGGGTCAGATTCTTTGTCCTGTGCTATCCAAGAGGTCAGATTAGATGGTGATAATGATCTGCTCTTAAAATGTATGAAATCTGCATTTCATATCCACGCTGCACCTTTAAAAAAGCAATGTTAAATCTTCTGCCCACTACAATTTATCAGGCTTAAAGTTATTTTCAAACTAGCAAATCAGTTTTTCTAAAGCTGAGATATTTTTCCTTTATTCATTTTTGTCCTGTTTTAACAAATCTAGAGACCATGTGTGTCAGTTTGCATTAACCAGATTCTTTATATTCTGTACTGAATGTCTTAGATGCTATGCATTTGTTAATGTCATGTCCTTACCAGTAGTAGAAATCATTGGGGGAATGGTTTTAATTTTCCCTCCCCCACGTCGAGCTTCCCTAAAATTTATTGTTCAAATGCAGGAGTTACAGCTCAGCGCAGAAGGCCTTGAATACATTTGAGTCACATGCTGTCCTTCCTTAAGAACATCTTTGGAGAGGAAAACTAATTTAAAAAAAATCCTCCAATTTGCTCTAGGGAGACAGTTTTTCAGTCTTGCAGAGAAACCCTGCATAACATAACATAGACAAATTGAGCCCGCAAATGTTGCAGATTCTGAATGTTCATGCATAATAATCTCCACCCATAAAATCCTGGTGTATCTTCAAGAAAACCCTGCTCATCAGTGTTGCTCTCTGGAACCCTTTTTGTGCCCTACTCCCCTTCAAATGTACAAAGGGGTTGTTAAATGCTTGGGTGTTAACTAACATGTATTTTTTTTCTTGGAAAGATTGAGTTACTGGGGTAAATGAAATGTAGAGGCTATGTCTACATTGTGCTTTCTTGCCCAAGAACATATGCAAATGAGGCATGGCGATGCATACTTAATGAGCTGCCATTTTGCGCAGTGTAGACTGCTCCTTCTTGCGCAAAAGCCCCTTGCGCAAAATGGCAGATCATTAAGAATGCAAATGAGGTGTGGTGATTCATGAGCAATGGAATTCATTGCTGCACCTCATTTGCGTATGTTCTTGTGCAAGAAAGCACAATGTAGATGTAGCCAGAGCGTTTTTCCTTATTTTGGCTCTTCTGCCTGCCCACCTTCATGCTTGCATCTCCTTCACCTGATGAAGCTCCATTGTAGGTTGTTAGAGAAGAGGAGCTTCTAAGGAGTTAAGAGCAGGACAATACTTTATTGATTGTATGGGTCAAACCTCCCTTGTCTGGCACCCTTGGGACCTGAGTGGTCCCGAACTATGGAGTTTGCTGGACAAGGGGAGTTCCAGGCTCCATACCCGTATGTAGGCTCTGCTCCCGGCTGGGACTGCGCTTCTTGCCGCTGCCTCCAGCTCCGTACCATGCCAGTCCTGCTCGGGGCTGCAAGCCACACCACGCCAGCACCACTGACTCCAGCCCTGGCTAGGAATGTGCTCTCTGCCACCAGTGCTAGCCAGGATTGCACTCCTGACTGCCAACCGTGCTGTGTCCACCCCACCCACTCCCATCTCATTAGCCTTGACCAAGGCTGTGTTTCCCACAGTACCAGCCTCAGGTGGGGCTGCGCTCCTCACCTCAACAACCTCAGCCGCAGCTGTGCCCCTGACTGCTGGCCCCGCTGCCTCCAACCCTGGCTGGGGATGCACTCCCCACTGCTAGCCCAACCTGGGATGCACTTCTGAACCTGACCAACCAGGGCTCTCTGGTCTGGCAATATCCATGGTCCTGCCAGACCATGGATATTTCTGGATCAGAGAGTCCAGAATTTTAGAGGTTCAACCTGTACTCCTTCTCTTTAGGGATGTACACCAACCCTCACTTTCCTGGGCAGCAGAACTATGTTTATCTCACTGAAAATGTTCTTTAAGTAGAAAAAAATATCCCCAAACCAACCTTTTTCTCTGCATTATCTGCAGTAATACAATTTTAAAAATATATTTTATACTCTCACCAATTTTTTTTCTATTTGCTCTCATGGTGTCAAGTTGGTTTCTTATTTCACAAAGAGAATCAGTCAATAAGACATCAAGCTAATATTCCCTCCTTACATGAATGCAGCTTTATAGCAAAAGGACTAGATCTGCAGCAAACTGTTAAACTGTTTTATACAAGGACAAAGAAATATCATTTAGCAGAACAGCCAAATAGCTTACACATGAGTAGCCAAGTAAAAAATATTGTACCTTATTCTAACAGAGGCACATTAACTACTGTGTTCATGGTTGCCAATGTAATATCACACTGCAAGCCAAGCTCATTTTGAGCTGTAAACATAGAGCCTGGTTCTGCCCTCCTCCCAGTTGCTCGATAGTAATTCACTCTGCACATAGTCCCACTGAAAGCAGCAGGATATGTGGGAACAGATCATGAGCTGGTGTAAATTGTCGTATCTCCCCTGAATTCAATCTCTTTTTGAAATAAACAGCTAACCTGGGATCAAAAGAACAAATATAAAAAATAATTATTGAGGGAATATGCAGGTAAATTTATAATTGTGTTGACTCTACTTTGCCTTGATTTATAGTTTACACCAACGAAGAGGATCTGCCCCCTTCTATAGAAAGGTCATAGTGCGAATAAAAGGTGGAAGAATCAGGACCATAATTAGTATTTGGAGTGTATAGCACATTAACAGGTCACATCTTGAAGATAATACAGTGTTCACAGTTTGAAGTTACTGTGCACTCCAGGGGCAATTAACAGACAGAAAAATTAAACACATTTAAACCTAGTAAAGTTTATATACATACATACAGTGATATGTTAATAATATATATATCTCCAATGTGCTCATATAGAAGTGGGAAGCTTTGATTCCAAAATTCAATAAGGCTACACTGCAATATTGCTCGCAGTAATTCACACTTACATAAAAAACTTCATCCATACACCTGAAAGTGCTGAATTAGGACAAATGTTATTCTCCAGTGAGGATGGGGAAATGGAGTGTTTAAGTACTATGTCTAAGGTCAAACCACAAGTCATTACTACTAAGCGAGGCAGTTTGTGAAATAAAATGAGGAGACAATAACATAATATGGAAAACCCAATAGCTGTATTTCCTGGAGCCTCTGAATGGTGAACTTAGAAGTCTAATGGCATTTTCCACAAGCTTACAAACCCTTTTGCTTTCTGATTTTTCTGTCCCATTTTTTTGAAATTTGTATTTATTTGTGAGGACAAGTATTTTTCAAGGCTTTTGTATGTGTTTGATCAGTTTCTTCCACTGAAGGCTGTGCTTTAACTATTTAGAATGTATACAATTATGTTAGGTATATTCTGTTCCACCAGGAGGAAGGGGTACCAGTGTTTGTATAATTAATAATATGGATCCATCCCACATGTGTAAAATCCAAACACTTAAAGGAAGAATTTCAAATATGGCTAATGATGCCATGTAAATGTAACTCTCAATTCGTGAGTGTTTTCCCCATAAAGTTATTGTCTCTTTGTCCTGGTCTACACTATGGAGTTATTTCAAAATTACAAGTGGAATATCCACATTGCCAAGCTCATTATTTCGAAATAATGGGCCAATTATTTCAAAATAATAACTGCTTTCCACAAGGGAATACTGCTTATTTCAAAATACAGTAAAACTCCAATTGTCCGGCATCCAGTGGTCCGGCACTCCCGATAGTCCAGCACCAACTGGAACCCCGAAGTGCTCCAGCCAGCCGGACAATTGGAGCTGCTGTGAGCTGGGAAAGGGAAGAGGAGAAGAGGGGAAGGGGATTATACCCCTGTGACGGGTCTGCCTGGACCTGCACTGTGACCGGCCGGGGGGTGGGGGATGGGCGGGGAACGGCATGGCGAGGGGCAAACCCTCTGCTGTTTTGCAGGAAGGGGGGGGGGAAACCCTGCACCACCGCCAAGAGTTTCCGGGAGGAGAGCAGGCTCCCCACGCCCCAGACTGCAGTAGTTATTGCCGAGCAGGGGGGTGAGGGGCGGTGCTGCGGGACCAACCTGGCAGCACCGCAGCAGCTTCCCCAAGTCCGCCACTCATCAGTTTCAGCAGCAGCAGTGGTGGACTTGGGGCAGTGGTGTGGAGCAGAGCAGCTGGGGTGCTGCCAGGTTGGTCCTGCAGAGCCGCCCCTCACCCCTGTGCTCGGCGATAACTAATGCAGTCTGGGGGGTGGGGAGCCCACTCCCCTCCCCTCCCGGAAACTCTTGGCGGCGGCACGGGGCTTCCCCTGCCTTCCTGCAAAACAGCGGAGGGTTTGCCCCTCTCTGCGCCGTTTCCCACCCACCCCCCGGATGCAGTGCGGGTCCGGCAGACTATTTCAAAATAGTTATTTCATGAGTTATTATTTTGAAATAAGTTATTTCAAAATAATTTCCTAATGTAGACATGCCCTTTCTTACTTCTTTTGACATCAATGGCAAACATACCATTCATTTTGCAGAATCAGGATTCATATTTTGACAGTATAAAAATAAGGATGATTTTAAGTGCCTCTTATAAATATGTTATTAAGTGTGTATCAGCACTTTTTTCTCAAATAATTAGTTCTTCAAAATTCACTATTTGCACTATAAACATTGGCTTCAAATTGGCTTCAGCTATAATCGTATTAATATTTCTAAGAACACAAACTTGAGATTTGTTGTTAGTAATGGAATATTAAACACACGCTGTATTAAAAAAGACTAGAAACATTAATTGTGAAAAACATCTTATAACATCAACAAAAACTTGTATACATCATAGCTTTTCCCATTTTGAAGTACAATAGTGGCATTTGAATCTTTTGTTCAATTCACTGTATTTTATATATACATAAGTTCTTTAGTTTATGCCCCAGAAAATGTAGCATCTTAATTATTTCAGGGACTGATTTACCATTTCATGGTTTTTTTGTTGTTCATTTGTCTCTTCTGTTCTTTCTTCTTACATGCTGCAGTTGCAAACATATTGTGGCGAGAGGAAGGTACTAATACATTATTTTTTCTGTACTATGATATTTTTTCATTTGTGCTTATTCCATTTCTTGTTGGCAGTTCTTTTCATTTTGGGGACTTTTTTTGTAAAATATCATGGTATTTTAATCCCTTAATATAAGCATGTCATTGTCAACTGTTTTTCATTATTTGGGTCAAATTAATTATTTACAACAACTTATTTTTTATTGTTTGTATTTAACTTACATTTGTGTAATGCTAAGGCTTAAATGTGTAGGAATAAGGAAACTCAGAGTTAAAACTGAAAATCCAAGTTGTTGCTTTGCCCTTAAATTGTCCTGTTGATGTTATAAATCTTTCAGCCATTCAGACTGTCTGTAGTTAGAATTTTGGCCACATGGTGTGACTCATTTGTCAAGAGTGTCATCTTGTGTAGTTCCCAGAATAATAGAGAATTCTGTTTGGTTAATTAGTTAATGAAACAAAGCAGCTTCTTGCTATAACATTGTGACTCTGGGGTGAAATTTCATGACCTATTGGAACCTACTCTGAGGGATACATATTATAGTATAAAAATATAAAGTATTTACTTTAGAACATTTTTGTCTTCTGAAGTTTACTTTTAAGTATTTTGCAGGTTCTCAGTACACTGCTTTGATATGACAAACAGTAACAATATCTAGGCACAAGGGAAAATGTTGATGCTGAAGTGTTAGTTTGAACCTTTATTCTTAACCCTGAGTAGCCATATATTCAATTAAAGTTACAGGGAAATTTTCAAATATTTTCATAAATGTAAAGGGTTTTTTTTAGTTACTTTCTATGAAAGATTTGTGATAGCTGAGATTCTCACACAGTTTGCTCTGTGCTACCATGCTCTTTTGCCACCGTAGATGTTGAAGGGTGGCTCTCAAAAACATTTTTGTGATTACATTTTCTATTCCATAGAAACCAAAGTTCAAAATATAATATTTGTTTTGGAAATGGCCTAATTACAAAAGAGTTCTTAGTACATAATTCTTTATATTGCCAAAGTGCTTTAAAGATATTAACTAGTTCTTTCAACACCCTTATTTTATGGGGTCTAGTGTAAACTCAGTCTATCCATTGATCTATGTGGAGCCAATGCATACCAATTGGGAATCTAGCACCAAGAGTTCAAGTGACTTTTCCAAGACCATAATAAGAGTCATAATAATAAGAGTGCTATTAGGGTTCTTGGTTCAGTTGGCTGGGACTAATGTGTATCCCCTCTCAGCATTCTTTGCAACTTTAGCAAAGAAGTTCTCTCATTTCTTATCTTCTACAGAATTGAGCATATTGCTGTCCCTCTTTGACTGCTGAGTATAAGCTTAGTGTAAGTTTAGTGAAGGAGTTGGGTCTTTAGTGAAGGAGTTGGGTCTGTTTAGTCTGCAGAAGTGAAGAGTGAGGGGGGATTTGATAGCAACCTTCAACTTCCTGAAGGGAGGCTCCAAAGAGGATGGAGGAAGGCTGTTCTCAGTCGTGACAGATGGCAGAGCAAGGAGCAATGGTCTCAAGTTGTGCTGGGAGAGATCCAGGTTGGATATTAGGAAAAACTATTTCACTAGGAGAGTGGTGAAGCACTGAAATGGGTTACCTAGGGAAGTAGTGGAGTCTCCATCCCTAGAGGTGTTTAAGTCTTGGCTTGACAAAGCCCTGGCTGGGTTGATTTAGTTGGGATTGGTCCTGCCTAGAGTAGGGGGCTGGACTTGATGACCTTCTGAAGTCTCTTCCAGCTCTATGGTTCTATGATTCTATGGTTCTAGGGGGTCTACGTGGCACTGGTGAAGCCTGAACTGGAGTCGTGTGTCCAGTTCTGAGTGCCAAACTTTAGAAAAGATGTAGAGAAATTGGAGAGAGTTTAGAGTATGGAGCAGAATGAAAAAAAAAAGGCTTAGAAGAAGGTAAAAATGATCACAGTTAGCCTTGAGGAAAGAAGACTAGAGGAGAGACTTAATAAAACAGCCTTCTTATATATTTATAAAGATTGGGATGATGAGTTGTTTTCCATTTCACTGAAGGTCAAACAAAAAGTAATAGTATTAATCTGCATCAGGGCACATTTAGGTCAGATATCAAGAAAAACTTACTATCTGTAAAAATAATTAAGCACTAGAATAAGCTTTCAAGGAAGATTGCTGAATCCCTGTTATTGGAGATTTTTAAGAACAAGTTAGACGTACGTTTGCCAGGAATAGTCCTGTCCTGTACCTGGTCTTGCCTCAGAACAGAGTGCTGGACTGGAAGACTTCTCATGGTGCCACCCAGGCCTACCTTAAATTAGCATTGAAGTGGGACCCCTCTTCTTCCACCATGACTTTCCAATAAAATATAACAGAGGTTATCTTCTTTAGAGTACTGAAAGAATTGTGGTATATAATAATGAATTACTAAAAGTCAGGAAGTTTCATTAATGTATTATAGAAATTATTTAACATTCCTCAGAAAAGGAAAAGTGAGAAAATGAATGGAATGTATTTTCATTTGAACCAATGCAAAAAAACCCACGTGATCATTTTAATTAATGAAGATGTCAATATGGTATATATTTCCAGGTCTTTGTTAATTAAGTCGACTGCAGGGAAAAATATGAAATCCTGAATAATATCACAGCTTTTTCATTTGTTTGTTTTAACTAACCAATTGAAGATGTATAGGATTAGCTTTATTAACTTCATGCATATGAATAAACTGATCTCACATCAGTGATATTGTATAGTGAAATGGTGAGGGCGGAATTGAGGAGGAATTCAATTTCTAATGGTCTAATTTTTTCATTTGGATGTGTTTGTGTTCCTAAGGTCTGGGAATTGGCAATATGTTCTATGTTTTTTATGAAGATGGAATCAAAGTGATACAACCTGTAGAATGTGAATTTCAGAGACATATTAAGCCCAGTGAAAAACTTCTTGGGTTTCAGGCAAGTAATTTATAAATTTATTTATAGCATTTTTTTCCCTCACTGATTCTTTTCTTTTAAAAGAGAAATGTCAATTTAATGCTGGTCAGGGTGCCACCATGATGACCATGGAAAGTGAAGTCTTCTATATGTTCCTTGATCAGTTAATTGCTACAAACTAATGTACCTCAATGCTGAAGTGATCATTGTTATTGGGGGGGACTAATCCTTCTGCTGTGTCTAATTCAAACTTCTCACCTTATCCTTTCTTTCAGATCTTCTGTTCCAGTTCTGCATTTTCACCTTTTCTTTCTGGAACCTTCTTCTCTCTCCTCCCACTCCTTTCATCTATCCACTCCCTCTGTCTTCTTCTACTTTCAACCTCATATCTTTCTTCATGCCATCCTTTGTTATTGTCAGGAGCCTTATGCAGCTTTGTCAAGCAACCTCCCTATCTTCCTTCTTTAAGACTACTTTCTAGAAATTTTTTGCAACGTTAATCTTCAAGTATGTAATGTCCCTTCTGCATATTTTGTTTCTATTGTTCTCCATTTTATTTATCTCAATTAGATTTTTAACTGTGTAGATCCGAGACTTCTGCTGGTGTAAATTTTCATAGCTCCTGGAAGTTGAATGACATGGTTAACACCAGAAGATCTCTCACTGTAGATCGCAATTAGTTGACATCACTAGACAGCAATTATCTTTGCAAATAATTGAGTTCCCAGTTTCATCCATTTTTCTGTGTTTGTTTTTTGTGTATGTTTGTAAAGCATTGTGTGCATGTGGCACTATGTAAACAGTAGTCTAGTCTCCACATCCACTCATTCACTGAGGAGATGAACACTTTTGGTAGGAACCCTTGTGTGCTTGTATCTAAATTAACTCTTTTTATATAGTACTTTATGGAGGCTTCAAATGGTAATAACTCTCACTACAGATCTGGATTTGACTGATGACCTGTAGATGAAAAATTCAGTCTAACAATCCTTGAGCAATCCTATGCAACATTTTCCAATTAGCAAAAGTACATTCAAGTAAAAACAAAACAGTCTCTATGGAATGTGCCTCTTCAGCTGTCATTACAGAAGTCAAAATATGCAATATGCAACAGCAAGCTATATATTTTACTGTGAATAATTATACTTTCAGCCGCTAATCATGCCTTGATTTGTGCTGCTTAAGTTTAAATTAGGTTAACACCGCCAAAAATAAGCCAAAGACCTTTCTTCATGGATGGTTAATTCAAAGGCTGATTATTTAAGAAGTCTTGGAAAATGTTATTGAGTTAAAGTGAAAATGAGAATAGCATATTTTAAATGTATTGCATGTTTTGTTTAAGAATTTAATGATTTTCAGAATGGTTAATGTTATAGATAAGTAAGTTTAATGAAAGAAAATCTTATTTCTTTTTGTATCTTTCCATTTCCAAAATAACATTCTAATTAAGCCAAGAAAGTGTTAGAATGACTTTTCTTTAAATAGCAACCAACTTGATCTCTCTGTAGAATGTATCTTGATTAGGTATACAATTATGAGGTACTGCATGCATATATCATTTAAAAAGTGGGGACCGTAGATTTTGCCCTTAAATGTGTGGGTCAGCTCCATTAACTTCAATGATAGCGCTACATGTTCATCGGAAGCTTGACTTTTCTTTCCTTGAATAGGCAGGTTAATGGGGACTTTTTGTTGCAGAAGGAAACATGGGAGTATTCAAACAATCTTCCTATGGTTTTTTTTTTTCAAATACTTGTAAAACCAGTTTTTACTTCCCTGTCTTAAAAAAAGTTTGTTTTTCAATGAAAGAGTCTGCAGTGAAATAGGAGAAATAAAAGTCCATTGAGAATATTTTCTTCCAATAAAAAGAATTGAAGCGTGGATTTAACAGAATTCCCTTAATATCAAGACAGCAGCTGTGTCCTACTCAAAATAACTTATTGAGCAGGAACTTTAGATAACAACTGACTCTTTTGCAGAGTATATCTTTCCCATGCCTCTTTAGAAAAAGCTCTGAGTTTGCTCTAAATAAAAATTCAATTTTGGTTCAGTGTCAGATTTCATCAACTTTCAGCTTGTGCTCATTGCCTGGTGAGAATTCATGTGATGCATTCTCAGTTATTCTTTCTTCCTGTTTCCTTTGTCTGAGAGCTTTCCTGGGTAGAATTTTAGTTATATCTACTCGCTCTAGTTATATGTATGCATATATTTTCTCCCATTACTTAATATATCTACCATGGCTAAAATATTTCCATTATTTAATTCTCTGATATGTCTACAAAAACATGCTGTGATTTTTACTTAGCTTTCTAAATATGAGCCTTTCAGAGGAAGAAAAAGAAGAAAGCAAAGTGTATTCACATTTCTTTCAGTTACTTTTTAAATACCTTTCTAATGTAATTTTCCATATATTCCTTAAATTTATGTTTAGGGCTATTTGGTAGCTATGAGTATATTCTGTTCAGTAAATTAGATGTCTACATTTTGTTGGTGGGGAAATGTAGTTTTCTACCACGGATAAACTAAGATTTTATAGGCACTCATTCTGCTGAGCCTAAATCGAGCAAAGCATTTACACAGGTGCTTAACATTTAAATTTTTCCCATTCAGAATTAAATATGTGTTGGAGTACTTTGCTGGATTGAAGCTTGGTTTGTTTGCATGTATCCATATTTGGTTCAATGGCATCCCAAATATGATCAGGGTTTTTTTTTCCCCAGAAAAAATAAAAGCCTTCATTCTCTAAAGAAGTTTCTGAGGGTGTGTCTACACTGCACCATTATTCCACGGCTGTTATTCCAGAAAAACAATCCACAAAGCAATTGTGTTATTTTGAAAGAAAATCAAAATAACGGAGGGCATTTTCCAATGTTGGTAAACCTAATTCCATGAGGAATAATGCCTCTTCTGAAAAAGCTCTTTTGATGAGGGTGTGTGTGGATGAGCCACTGCTGCTGTGTCAAAATAGGTCCTCACCAGGACCACTCTAAGTTATTCCTCCCCAGTGCCTCCTGGGGCTCCAAATCAAGATAGCGCATCCACAATAGGGAGCCTGCCTCAGACTAATTTTGTGGCTTCCCTGTAGTGTGGACGCTCTATTTCAAAATAAACTATTCAGGAAGATATCTTCCAGAAGAACTTTTTCCGAAATAAGTTTGCAGTGTAGACATACCCTGAATGTACTGATTCCTTTCATTACATTTCTGCAGGCAAAAAGTGGACCTCTCTTTAAAATAAAGAAATACTTTAAAATATTTCAGATCGGTTTTATTGACCTTGAAAAGTTCATGCTGGTTATGTAGTTTGTTGGCTGTGATATAGTCCTGAAGCCCTAAAATTCCATCTGTCATACAGGGGATTTTCTGTCTGGAAGAGTGATTTCTAATGAAAATTGTTGAGTTACAAAAAAAATCAAAATCCACTCCCTTCCCCTGAGGCTGATGAAAATCGAAGCTCACTGAAGTCAATAAGGGTTTATCTACACTAGGAAATTATTCCAAAATAACTTATTTCAAAATAATAACTCCCAAAATAACTATTTTGAAATAGCATATCTACACTACAAGGAAGCCTAGAAATTAGTCTGAGGTAGACTCCCCAATGTGGATGTGATATCTTGACTTACAGCCCCAGGAAGCATAAGAACGGCCATTCTGGGTCAGACCAAAGGTCCATGTACCCCAGTATTCTGTCTTCTGCAAGTAGCCAATGCCAGATGCCCCAGAGAGAGTGCACAGAACAGGGAATCCTCAAGTGATCCTTCTCCTGTCACCCATTCCCAGCCTCTGACAGGTGCTAGGGACACCATTCCTATCAATCCTGGCTAACGGCCATTGATGGACCTAACCTCCATGAATGTATCTAGTTCTTTCTTGAACCTTGTTAAAATCCTTGTCTTCACACCCTCCTCTGGCAAGGAGTTCCATAAGCTGACCGTGCTCTGTGTGAAGAAAAAACTTCCTTTTTTTGTTTTAAACCTGCTGCCTATTAATTTTGTTTTGTGACCCTTAGTTCTTATGTTACACTGGTCTACAATTTTTTAGAAGTCGTCTGCTTCAGAGATAAAATGTGCAATTTATTATGTATTTTGATGTGCTGAATTCAAATATGACAATTAAAAAAACTGATTGGCTACTGTTTCCAAGATATTTAAGTTTTTACATTTTAGGTCTATGTATATTGTGTAGATAGTAGAGTTTTAATCATAAATTGTAAACCTAGGTCTTTTCATGTGTTTATGGTTGCTTTACATGATAATATTTCACCTGTCCTGTTTCTGTAACACTTTAAAAATCAGCAAAAGGGTTATATAAATAAAATTTATTATGAAACAAAACGCAAAAAACTATTATGTACATAGTTTAGTCCTATTCACTGTCTACTCGGCGCTTCTTGGCTTGTCTCTTGTATTCATTAAATGGAGCATCTCTTGTCACTGTCCAGCAATAGTCTGCAAGCATTGATGGACTCCATTTGCCCTGATAGCGTTTCTCCATTGTTGCAATGTCCTGGTGAAATCGCTCGCCGTGCTCGTCGCTCACTGCTCGGCAGTTTGGTGGAAAAAAATCTAGATGAGAGTGCAAAAAATGTATCTTTAGTGACATGTTGCAACCAAGGCTTTTGTATGCCTTGAGGAGGTTTTCCACCAACAACCTGTAGTTGTCTGCCTTGTTGTTTCCAAGAAAATGTATTGCCACTAACTGGAAGGCTTTCCGTGCCGTCTATTCCTTGCCACGCAGTGCATGGTCAAATGCATCATCTCGAAGAAGTTCACGAATCTGAGGACCAACAAAGACACCTTCCTTTATCTTAGCTTCACTTAACCTTGGAAATTTTCCACGGAGGTACTTGAAAGCTGCTTGTGTTTTGTCCATGGCCTTGACAAAGTTCTTCATCAGACCCAGCTTGATGTGTAAGGGTGGTAACAAAATCTTCCTTGATTCAACAAGTGGTGGATGCTGAACACTTTTCCTCCCAGGCTCCAATGACTGTCGGAGTGGCCAATCTATCTTGATGGAGTGGGAATCTCTTGCACGACTATCCCATTCGCAGAGAAAACAGCAGTACTTTGTGTATCCAGTCTGCAGACCAAGCAAGAGAGCAACAACCTTCAAATCGCCACAAAGCTGCCACTGATGTTGGTCATAGTTTATGCACCTCAAAAGTTGTTTTATGTTGTCATAGGTTTCCTTCATATGGACTGCATGACCAACTGGAATTGATGGCAAAACATTGCCATTATGCAGCAAAACAGCTTTAAGACTCGTCTTCGATGAATCAATGAACAGTCTCCACTCATCTGGCTCGTGAACGATGTTGAGGGCTGCCATCACACCATCGATGTTGTTGCAGGCTACAAGTTCACCTTCCATGAAGAAGAATGGGACAAGATCCTTTTGACGGTCACGGAACATGGAAACCCTATCATCACCAGCCAGGAGATTCCATTGCTGTAGTCTGGAGCCCAACAGCTCTGCCTTACTCTTGGGTAGTTCCAAATCCCTGACAAGGTCATTCAGTTCACCTTGTGTTACGAGGTGTGGTTCAGAGCAGGAGGATGGGAGAAAATGTGGGTCCTGTGACATTGATGGTTCAGGACCAGAAGTTTCATCCTCTTCCTCTTCCTCGTCCGACTCAAGTGAGAATGATTCTGGTGCATCAGGAACCGGCAGTCCTTCTCCGTGGGGTACTGGGCGTATAGCTGATGGAATGTTTGGATAATGCACAGTCCACTTTTTCTTCTTTGACACACCTTTCCCAACTGGAGGCACCATGCAGAAGTAACAATTGCTGGTATGATCTGTTAGCTCTCTCCAAATCATTGGCACTGCAAAAGGCATAGATTTCCTTTTCCTGTTCAACCGCTGGCGAAGATTTGTTGCACAAGTGTTGCAGCATATGTGTGGGGCCCACCTCTTGTCCTGATCTCCAATTTTGCAGCCAAAATAAAGGTGATAGACTTTCTTAACCATAGTGGTTATACTGCGCTTTTGTGATGCAAAAGTCACTTCACCACAAACATAGCAGAAGTTATCTGCACTGTTCACCCAAGTACGAGGCATCTCTGCTCACTTTGGCTCAACAGAAATGTGTCCCTTTGCAAAATCAAACACTGACAAATAAGAGAGCATGACACTGTATGATTTCTAGAGCTGATATAGGGCAATTTGTTCAGCAGAGTGATGTAAGCTTCGTTATGATTGCATCATCCATGACTTCTAGGAATAACATGATGCAATTCATATCATGTATGACGCAATACCAGCTTCAGATTGCATCATTCATTGTTTTGCCTAAAAAGCAAGTACTGTCCAAACCCAGTCATAGATCCAGTCAAAGATGTATTTTAGTCATTTCTGGTTTAAATTGAGATCCTTTCCCTTTATAACGCACTTATCGTCTGCCATTCCCAAGTCAAGGGTCGTATATACTGATCCAATAGCATATCTTGAAAACTAGAGCCAATCAACTATTTTAAGCATCTTTTTCATTCTCAGTGACCCAGAATTAGTAAAGTTTGACTACATTTATTTCAGAAGCATTTTGGCTGTAGAGCAGTGTTATGGGAACAAATGAATAACTTTTCCTTACTCACTTTTCCACACCAGTCATGATTTTATAGACCATATCAGATCCCCCTCCCCTTAGTCTCATCTTTTCTAAACTGAAAAGTCCCAGTCTTTTTAATTTCTCTTCATATGGGATCCATTCCAAACCCCTAATCATTTTTGATGCCCTTTTCTGAACCTTTTCTAACGCCAATATATCTTTTTTGAGATGATGCAACTACAAATGTACATAGTATTCAAGATGTGGACGTACCATGGTTTTATATAGATGCAATAAGATATTCTCCGTCTTATTCTCTATCCTTTTTTTAATGATTCCTAACATTCTGTTTGCTTTTTTGACTGCTGCTGCACACTGAGTGGATGTTTTCAGAGAACTATCCACAATGACAAGATCTCTCTCTTGAGTACTTATAGCCAAATTAATCTCCATCATATTTTATGTATAGTTGGGATTATTTTTTCCTATGTGCATTACTTTATATTTATCAACATTAAATTTCACTTGCTGTTTTCTCAAAAGCGACGAGGAGTCCTGTGGCACCTTATAGATTAACAGATTGATTGGAGAATAAGCTTTTGTGGGCAGAGACCCACTTCGTCAGATGCATCAAGTTAGTCTGTAACACGAAAAACTTAAAAACCAACAAATAGTCTGGTAGCACTTTAAAGACTAACAAAACATGTAGATGGTATCATGAGCTTTCGTGGGCACAGCCCATTTTGTCATCTGAAGAAGTGGGTCTTTGCCCACAAAAGCTTATGCTCCGGTAAATCTGTTAGTCTATAAGGTGCCACAGGACTCCTCATCACTTTTGCAGATTCAGACTAACACGGCTACCCCTCTGATACTTAGTTTTGTCACATCTTTTTGAAGTTCTTCACAGTCTGCTTTGATCTTAACTATCTTGAGCAGTTTAGTATCATCTGCAAATTTTTCCTTCTCACTGTTTACCCCTTTTTCCAGATTATTCATAAATAGGTTGAATAGGCTTGGTCCTATTATGGACCCTTGGGGGACACCAGTAGTTACCCCTCTCCATCTGAAAACTTACCCTTTGTTTTCTGAAAAACTTGAAAACCAACAAATAATCTGGTAGCACTTTAAAGACTAACAAAACATGTAGATGGTATCATGAGCTTTTGTGGGCACAGCCCACTTCTTCAGATGACAAAATGGGCTGTACCCACGAAATGATACCATCTACATGTTTTGTTAATCTTTAAAGTGCTACCAGACTATTTGTTGGTTTTTAAGTTTTTTGTGTTACAGACTAACTTGGCTACCCCTCTGATACCTTTGTTTTCTGTCTTTTAACAAGTTATCAATCTATGAGAGGACCTTTCCCCTGATCCCGTGAGAACTTACTTAAGAGCCTTTGGTGAGAGAACTTGTCAAAGGCTTTCTGGAAATCTAAGTACACTATATCTACTGGATCCTCTTCATCCACATGTTTGTGTGACCCCCTCAAAGAACTATAGTAGATTAGTAAGGCATGATTTCCCTTTACAGAAAACATGTTGACTTTTCACCAACAAATTATGTTAATCTATGTGCCTGACAATTTTATTCTTAATATAGTTTCAGCTAATTTGCCTGGTACTGACATTAGATTTAACGGTCTGTAATTGCCAGGATCACATAAGAAAATAAGAACATAAGAATGGCCTTACTGGGTCAGACCAAAGGTCCATCTAGCCCAGTATCCTGTCTGCCGACAGTGGCCAGCACCAGGTGTCCCAGAGAGGGTGGACCGAAGACAGTGATCAAGCGATTTGTCTCCTGCCATCCCTCTCCAGCCTCTGACAAACAGAGGCCAAGGACACCATTTTATCCCCTGGCTAATAGCCTTTTATGGACCTAACCTCCATGAAATTATCTAGCTTCTCTTTAAACTCTATTATAGTCCTAGCCTTCACAGCCTCCTCTGGCAAGGAGTTCCACAGGCTGACTACACGCTGTGTGAAGAAGAACTTTCTTTTATTAGTTTTAAACCTGCTACTCATTAATTTCATTTGGTGTCCTCTAGTTCTTCTATTTAGGGAATTAATAAATAACTTTTCTTTATCGGCCCTCTCCACACCACTCATGATTTTATATACCTCTATCATATCCCCCCTCAGTCTCCTCTTTTCTAAACTGAAAAGTCCCAGTCGCTTTAACCTCTCCTCATATGGGACCCGTTCCAAACCCCTAATCATTTTACTTGCCCTTTTCGGAACCCTTTCCAAGGCCAAAATATCTTTTCTGAGGTGAGGAGACCACATCTGTACACAGTATTCAAGATGTGGGCGTACCATAGTTTTATACAGGGGCAGTAAGATATTCTGGGTCTTATTTTCTATCCCTTTCTTAATAATTCCTAGCATCCTATTGGCCTTTTTGACTGCCGCTGCACACTGCGTGGAAGTTTTCAGAGAACTGTCCACGATAACTCCAAGATCTCTTTCCTGATTTGTTGTAGCCAAATTAGCCCCCATCATACTGTACGTATAGTTGGGGTTATTTTTCCCGATGTGCATTACTTTACACTTATCCACATTAAATTTCATTTGCCATTTTGTTGCCCAATCACTCAGTTTGGTGAGATCTTCTTGGAGTCCCTCACAGTCTGCTTCTGTCTTGACTATCCTAAACAGTTTGGTATCATCTGCAAACTTTACCACCTCACTGCTTACCCCTTTCTCCAGATCATTTATGAATAAGTTGAACAGGATTGGTCCTAGGACCGACCCTTGGGGGACAGCACTAATTACCCCTCTCCATTCTGAAAATTTACCATTTATTCCTACCCTTTGTTTCCTGTCTTTTAACCAGTTCTCAATCCAAGAAAGGACCTTCCCTCTTATCCCATGGCCATGTAATTTACACAAGAGCCTTTGGTGAGGGACCTTGTCAAAGGCTTTTCAGAAAATCTAAGTATACTATATCTACTGGATCCCCCTTGTCCGCAAGTTTGTTAACCCCTTCAAAGAACTCTAATAGATTAGTAAGACAGGATTTCCCTTTACAGAAAACATGTTGACTTTTGTCCAACAAATTATGTTCTTCTACATGCTTCACAATTTTATTCTTTACTATTGTTTCAACTAATTTGCCCGGTACTGAAGTTAGACTTACCGGTCTGTAATTGCCCAGATCGCCTCTAGAGCCCTTTTTAAATATTGGTGTCACGTTGGCTACCTTCCAGTCATTAGGTACGGAAGCCGATTTAAGGGATAGGTTACAAACCACAGATAATAGTTCAGCAATTTCCCATTTGAGTTCTTTTAGAACCCTTGGATGAATGCCATCCGGTCCCGGAGATTTGTTAACATTAAGTTTTTTATTTGTTCCAAAACCTCCTCTAATGACACTTCAATCCGGGACAGTTCCTCAGATTCATCACCCACAAAGGACGGTGCAGATTTGGGAATCTCCCCAACGTCCTCAGCCGTGAAGACTGAAGCAAAGAAATCATTTAGTTTCTCCGCAATGGCTTTATCGTCCTTGATTGCGCCTTTTATAGTTCGATCGTCTAGGGGACCCACAGGTTTTTTAGCAGGCTTCCTGCTTCTAATGTACTTAAAAAACATTTTGTTATTTCTTTTTGAGTTTTTGGCTAGCTGTTCCTCAAAATCTTTTTTTGCTTTTCTTATTACATTTTTACACTTGATTTGACAGTGTTTATGTTCCTTTCTATTTATCTCACTAGGATTGGACTTCCACTTCTTAAAAGATGCCTTTTTGTCCCTCACTGCTTCTTTTACATGGTGGTTAAGCCACGGTGACACTTTTTTAGGTCTCTTGCTATTTTTTTTAATTTGGGGTATACATTTAAGTTGGGCCTCTATTATGGTGTCTTTAAAAAGTTTCCATGCAGCTTGCAGGGATTTGGCTCTCGTCACTGTGCCTTTTAATTTCTGTTTAACTAGCCTCCTCATTTTTGTGTAATTCCCCTTTTTGAAATTAAATGCAAGGGTGCTGGACTGCAGAGGTGTTCTACCCACCACAGGAATGTTGAATGTTATTATATTATGGTCACTATTCCCAAGCGGTCCTGTAACGGTTATTTCCTGGACCTGATCCCGTGCTCCACTCAGGACTAAATCGAGAATTGCCTCTCCCCTTGTGGGTTCCTGCACCAGCTGCTCCAAGAAGCAGTCATTTAGGCCATTGAGAAATTTTATCTCTGCTTCTCTTCCTGAGGTGACATGTACCCAGTCAATATGGGGATAATTAAAATCCCCCATTATTATAGAGTTCTTTATTTTGGTAGCCTCTCTAATCTCCCTCAGCATTTCAATGTCAGTATCGCTGTCCTGGTCAGGTGGTCAGTAATATATCCATACTACTAATTTCTTTTTATTGGAGCATGTAATTACTATCCATAGCGATTCTATTGAACATGTTGATTCACTTAATATTTTTATTTCATTTGATTCTACATTATCTTTCACAGACAGTGCCACTCCACCACCCACCCGGCCCGCTCTATCCTTTCGATATATTTTATATCCCGGTATGATTGTGTCCCACAGATTTTCCTCATTCCACCAGGTTTCAGTGATGCCTATTATGTCAATCTCCTCATTTAATACTAGGTACTCTAGTTCACCCATCTTATTAGTCAGACTTCTAGCATTTGTGTAGAAGCACTTTAAAAAATTGCCACTGCTTATTTGTCTGCCCTTTCCTGGTGCATTGGATTCCTTTGTATGTGGTTGTTTGTCTGCTCTGGCCCATGGTTTGCCCTCTCCCCTCCTCTCTTTCTGACTACAGCTTAGAGAATCTCTATCAATGGATTCTCCTCTAAGAGAAGTCTCCCTCTGATTTACGTGCATCTCCGCACCAATCGGCTTTCCCCCATCTCTTAGTTTAAAAACTGCTCTACAGCCTTTTCAATGTTTAGTGCCAGCAGTCTGGTTCCACCCTGGTTTAGGTGGAGCCCATCCTTCCTGCATAGGCTCCCCTTCTCCCAAAAGTATCCCCAGTTCGTAATAAATCCAAACCCCTCTTCCCTACATTTAGAGATTTTTAAAGATTGACGTCGCATTAGCAATCTTCCAGTCATTTGGTACAGAAGCTGGTTTAAAGGATAGGTTACAATTTCATATATGAGTTCTTTCAGAACTCTTGGGTGAATTCCATCTGGTCCCGGTGACTTGTTACTGTTAAGTTTCGCAATTTGTTCCAAAACCTCCTCTAATATCACCTCAATTTGGAACAATTCCTCAGAGTTGTCATTTAAAAAGAATGGCTCAGGTTTGGGAATCTCCCTAACATCCTCAGTAGTGAAGACCAAAGCAAAGAATTCCTTCTCCACAATGACTTTATAATCTTTGAGTGCTCCTTTGGTATCTTGATTGTCCAGGGGCCCCAGTCCTGAAGTACTTTTTAGCAGGTATGCTACACCTGAAGTACTTATAAAACATTTTGCTATTACTTTTTGATTTTTTGTCTGGCTGTTCTTCAAACTCTTTTTTGTCTTTTCTTATCGTATTTTTACACTTAATTTGACAGAGTTTATGTTCCTTTCTATTTTCTTCACTAGGATTTAACTTCCGCTTCCGCTTTTTAAATAATTCTGTTTTATCTCTCACTGCTTCTTTTACTTGGTTGATAAGCCACAATGGCACTTTTTGGGTTCTCTTACTGTGTTTTTTAAATGTGGGGTATACATTTAAGTTGGGCATCTATTATGGTATTGTTGAAAAGTTTCCATACAGCTTGCAGGGATTTTACTTTTGTACCTGTACCTTTTAATTTCTGTTTAACTAACTGCCTTATTTTTGTGCAGTTCCCCTTTCTGAAATTAAATGCCATGGTGTTGGGCTCCTGAGGTGTTTTTCTCCCCATAGGGAAGTTAAATTTTATTACATTCTGGTCACTATTTCCAAGTGGTCCACTTATATTTAGCCCTTGGACCAGCTCCTGCTCTCCACTTAGGACTAAATCAAGAACTGCCTCTCCCCTCGTGGATTCTAGAACCAAGCACTGGAGAGTAATTACTTTGAATGACTTTGGGGAATAGTTATTTCAAAATAGCAACAAAGGAGCGTTCACATTTCTGCTGTTTCAAAATAATTATTTTGAAATAAGCATTATTCCTTGTGGAAAGCAGGAGTTATTATTTCGAAATAACCGGCCCATTATTTTGAAATAACGTGCTTGGTAGGGTGGATGCTACGATTGTTATCATATATATAGTAGCCCAATGTCTGTGAGTCTGTAACGCTGATGTACACGGCCCCGCCCCCTGGCCATGTACATCAGCACCCCACCCCCTTCTCCTCCCCTGCGGCGGCCCGGCTGAGCGAGCAACACTCAGCTGAGCCGCCACGGAGGGAGGGGATGGGGGTGGGGCGGTGATGTATATGGCCAGGGGGCGGGGCCGTGTACGTCACCACCACTCCCTTCCCCTCCCACTGTGGCACTCAGTGGAGTGCTGAGCCCCTCAGCCAGGCCGCCGCGGGGGAGCCAGTGGCACAAGGGGCCATTTGGGCTCCCCCGCGGCGGGAGGGGAAGGGGGGAGGGGCGGTGATGTACACGGCCCCTCCCTCTGGCCGTGTACGTCACCGCCCCGCCCCCTCCCTCGCAGTGGCCTGGCTAAGGAGGCAGCACTCAGTCGAGCGCCACGGTGGGAGGGGAAAGGGAAGGGGAAGGGGAAGGGGAAGGGGAGAGACGGAGGGGAGAGAGGGGCAGGAGGAGGAGGAGAAGAGAAAGGGAGAGTGAGAGGCAGGAGAGGGAGAAGAGAAAGAAAAGGATGGAGAGAGAGGCAGAAGGCGCAGGAGGTGGAGGAGAGCTGAGAGAGAGAGGGGGAGGCAGTAGGAGGAGAGAGAGAGAGAGACGGAGTGAGAGACCGGAGGCTCAGGAGAGAAGACCAAGGTGGAGGAGAGACCTGAAAATCCCATCTTATGACGGGCTAATTGGCTAGTTTCAAAATAAGAGCTGGTTGTTTCAAAATAACCAGTGTAGCCCAGGGCTACCAAACCTCCCCTTTCCTTCAGAACAGCCAAGATTTCAACCATGGTTTACCCATTACACAATTATACTAGTTCAGGACAGCACATAAAGTTAAGATGGGGCCAAAGTATTAAATACTACTTTTTATCCTGAAATTGTGTAACTGTAATTGGATAAGCAAGTGGGGAACTGCTTTGTAAATTGAAGAATATTGTAATTGTAAATTACAATTTTTACATTTCAGACCATGATTCTGTCCTTCTATAATGAATGCATATAATAGCATATTCAGTATCTTGTAACTAGTGGAAACCTTACTTGTAGAAAGAGGTTTTCTAATTATTTGTTGGGGCTAAAATTACGGAATAAGAGTTCATCAGATTTTCAAATCAGTGTTTAAAGTGCTTGATTCAAAGTCTATTATATACAATTGACTGTATTTTTAAGTGTGTGTGGCGGGGAGGGAAGGGCTTCCTGGGAGAGAGGGAAGGGCTTCCTGGGAGAGAGGGAATAGTGCTTTACAGGTTGGGAGGGAGGAAAAGGGGCTCAAAAGTTTTGCTAAAGGAAGAGTGAGTAATTGTGGTAACTCTGACTCCTCTCCAGAGACAGGAAGGCCTGAGGAATTAGAAAGGGGCAAAGCAAACTGGAGAAGTCCCTTTTTCCTCAGATCAGCAAGCAGGCTCCCTGAAAATACAAGTTTGTCAGAACCTGCTGAGGAGAAATCCCTTTCTAGGGCTACGGGGAAGGAATTTTCCCCTTCGGATCAGATTGGCTATGGTAGAGTGGATTTTTGTCAGCTTCTCTGCAGTAAGTTCAGAAGGGTATGTCTACACTACAAAGTTAATTTGAACTAACAGCCGTTAGTTCGAATTAACTTTAATAGCGGCTATACATACAAACCACTAGTTCGAATTTAATTCGAACTAGCGGAGTGCTTAATTTGAACGAGGTAAACCTCATTCTACGAGGACTAACGCCTAGTTCGAATTAAGTAGTTCGAATTAAGGGCTGTGTAGCCACTTAATTCGAACTAGTTGGAGGCTAGCCCTTCCCAGGTTGCCCTGGTGGCCACTCTGGGCCAAACCAGGGAAACTTTTCTGCCCCCCTCCCGGCCCCAGAGCCCTTAAAGGGGCACGGTCTGGCGACAGTGCTCGTGCCAGTTGCAAGCCTGCCAGCACCCAACCAGCAGACCTTGCACCTGTCACGGCATGAGCCACCCACCCGCTGCCACCCAGCCCTCTGCCTCTTCCCAGGACCAGGCTCACGGCTCCCAGGAACCTGCCCGGGGCCGCAAGAGGTGGGCGCCCGCCTGGTCTAGTGTGGAGATTGTGGACCTCATCGAGGTTTGGGGGGAGGCCTCCAACGTCCACGACCTCCGCACTAGGCACAGGAATGCGGCCGTCTAGGGCAGGATAGCTGCCAGCCTGGCCACCAAAGGCCACATGCGAACCCAGGAGCAGGTTTGCATGAAAATCAAGTTGGTCCAGTGAGACCCCCGACCCTGAGCTTAGAACATAAGAACATAAGAACGGCCGTACTGGGTCAGACCAAATGTCCATCTAGCCCAGTAGCCTGTCTGCCAACAGCGGCTAGCCCCAGGTACCCCGGAGGGGATGGACCGAAGACAATGACCAAGCGATTTGTCTCATGCCATCCATCTCCAGCCTTCCACAAACAGAGGCCAGGGACACCGTTCCTACCCCCTGGCTAATAGCACTCCATGGACCCAACCTCCACGAATTTATCTAACTTCTCTTTAAACTCTGTTATAGTTCTAGCCTTCACAGCGTCCTGTGGCAAGGAGTTCCACAGGTTGACTATGTGCTGTGTGAAGAAGAACTTTTGCTTATTAGTTTTAAACCTGCTGTCCATTCATTTCATTTGGTGTCCTCTAGTCCTTCTATTATGGGAACTAATGAAGAACTTTTCTTTATTCACCCTCTCCACACCACTCATGCTTTTATAGACCTCTATCATATCCCCCCTCAGTCTCCTCTTTTCTAAGCTGAAAAGTCCCAGTCTCTTTAACCTCTCTTCATATGGGACCTGTTCCAAACCCCTAATCATTGTAGTTGCCCTTTTCTGAACCCTTTCCAAGGCCAAAATATTTTTTTGCGGTGAGGAGACCACATCTGTACACAGTACTGAAGATATGGTGTACCATAGTTTTATACTTCCCCTCCTCCTTCTTCCCCTGGCTTCCCCCTTCCAGCTCCCTCCTCCCAGGTTTCCCCCTCCCTTCTCCCACTCTCTCTCTTCCCCTCTCCCACCTCCTTTTCCCAGTCTCCCCAGAGGTTAATCCCCCCCCCCCAGTTTTGTTAAATAAAGAGAGTTTCTATTTTTGAACACACGTGTCCTTTATTTTTTACATCAGGAAGGGGGGCTAGGAAGGGGTAAGTGGAAGGAGGTGAGGGAGGAATGGGGCACGAGCCCCCGATGGGGAGGACTGGGGTGGCTCTACGGGCTCCTCGGGGTGGAAGCTGTCCTGCAGGGCCTCCTGGATCCTGACAGCCCCCCGATTGACTCCCCCCCCCCCGGATGGCAGCCTGCGGCAAGTGCAGCCAGGCTGATGGCCGAGTGCTGTGATGTGCCGAGTGAGGGCACTCAGGGCACTCCAAGTCAGGACTGCTTTGCTGTCCCTCCTCGAGTTAGACAAGCAAGCGGGAACCCTGAGAACTGTCTGTCCGGGGTGGGGGTCGGGTCCCTTTAAGCACAGCCCTTGGCTAGCCTGAGGCAGCAGCTCCACACTCTAAGTCCTAGCCTGATGCCCTGCCAGAACTGGTTCCAGCCAGCTGTATCTTTGGTTCAGGGTCCACTCAATGTGGACATGCTATTTCAAATTAGCAAAATGCTAATTCGAATTAGTTTTTAGGTCTAGATGCACTAATTCGAATTAGCTTATTTCGAATTAACTAATTCGAATTAAGTTAGTTCGAATTAGTGCTGTAGTGTAGACATAAGAACATAAGAACATAAGAACGGCCGTACCGGGTCAGACCAAAGGTCCATCTAGCCCAGTATCCTGTCTGCCGACAGTGGCCAGCACCAGGTGCCCCAGAGGGGGTGGACCGAAGACAATGATCAAGCGCTTTGTCTCCTGCCATCCCTCTCCAGCCTCTGTCAAACAGAGGCCAAGGACACCATTTTATCCCCTGGCTAATAGCCTTTTATGGACCTAACCTCCATGAAATTATCTCGCTTCTCTTTAAACTCTGTTATAGTCCTACAGCCCTTATACCCGAAGGGATGTTGTTATGGTGTGTAGGGAAAGCAATTAGGCTACAATGTTGCAACTCATGATGAAAGTATGGGGAAGATATTTGGTGCAGGTTCTCCATAGGGAAGTGCTACAGTGATCAGATATATGGCTTGGTAAATTTTAAAGGGGATAGTTTGGGACTCCTACGTTCATCAAGGAGCTGTCCCTCTTTTCTATATTCTACCTTAATCCTTATTTGATGAGGGGTATGGTAATGTTCCAGCCATGGGTTGGCTGGAGAATCTGAATGGAAAAAGAAGGGGAGGGTGAAAACCCCCCTAGATAGATATTGAACGAACATAGCATTACCTACCCTGTACACTTTTAGTAATACAATTGAAGCAATTAAATTGTATCCAATATCTCCTATCCTACTTCCAGTATAATAGAATGGACAATGTATTGACTGTAGTGGCTTTGTATGAAAGTAAAATTTGTTCACAAAAATATTCTCTTTAGGATATATTGTTGACCATGCCTTTCACAAACTTTATTTGCAATATTCCCAAGGATTTATTTTCCTCTGTCCCTTGATTTCATTTAGAATGAGTCATTTTCTTATTAAGGAAGTGTGGTGAAAAGAATTAAAATAAATTAACTTTTTCCATTGCCATTTTATCAGATGTTTGCTTGTCTTGTACAAAACTAAATTAGAAAAAGGTAAATTGCTTGCTTCTTAATTAAAAAGAGAAAATAATGCACTTGTACCTATATTTTAAGGGAAATTTTTTTTATCCAATTACCCAATCACTAGAGAAATTAATAGGGAATCTTAATTGTAGAGAATATAGTTTAAAAGAGAACTCCAGCTCAGCCTCCTCAGATAATTTTTTATCTATTCAGAAAGCAAGGTTTTAGTTCCATTTATCAAAAAAATATTTCTTGGACCTCTAGAAGTGTCACATAACGTGTGTTTGTATAAATGGGGAAGCAAGTGAGGAAATGATTCATATGGGAAAACAAATCCATATTTTAGATAAGAGAGTTCTATACTATTGATTTGAAATTTTCTATATAACTTTGTGAAAGATGTTTTAGGCATTGCAAGGGCCAGCTTCTGTATTGTGGAATTCTAACAAAAACATCATAAAGCCACTATTGGGGCTCCATAATGGCATTTGCATTAGAAGTTTAATTATAAACTTTAGTTTGACCACCTTTTAATGTATGATCTGAAGCATGCAGATTAGGAAAGAAATAACTGAATATTCCCTATGTTCAGGTTAGTTTCACATATTGCTAATTTTAAAAAAAGAATATTTGAAATTTGTCTGATGGGTCTCATAGTTTTTTGCTTCATTTTCCCATGGACATACATTCTTAAATTTCTCAATGCACTCACACATCGGATACTCTATGAAGTCATAGAGAAAAAAATCAGACCATTTGGGAACCAATATTCAAACCACATAACTGAAATCACCAGTATGTAGATCGAGGTGGGCAATAATTTTTGACTGAGGGCCACTTCAGAAATTTTTGAAGTGGCACCAGGGCAGAAGGGGCAAGACCAGGATACTTCCGTGCCTCCCTGCCCACAGACCCTCATTGGTCTGTGAGTAAGGGAGCACCTGAAGTCTGTGCTCACCTCCAGAGAGGTTCTCTCTAGATGCCCACGCCCCTGGTGGTGGGAGGAGACTTCACGTGCTCCCCCCAACCCTCAGGTCAATCATGGCCTGGAGGTTGAGGGAAGCACATGAAGTCTGCCCCCATTCTGCAAGGGAGGACTGCACTTAGAGTCACCTGACAGCTGAACAGCAGCTGGTGGTTCTCTTGCTCCCTGCCCTTTGGTACATGGCCAGAGTTGACTCTAAGCACCATGTGTGCCCCCGTCCCTAAGCCCTGATTGACCTTGGGGCGGGGGGAGCAGCAGGACCTCCAAGAAACCACTTGGTGGGCTGGATACAGCCCACGAAGGCCCTTTTGCCCACTCCTGGTGTAAATAGATATTCAAATGAATATTCTAGGCTCCAGTTAAGAAAAGTTGCTTAAGTTTAAGCATGTGCAAACTGTATCCGCAATAGGACTGCTTTTCTGACTCTGTTCCATAGCTTGCTTCATTCCATGTGATTCCTGCCTCCCCCACCCTCCCACCACCTCTTCCTACCAGCTCCTCCCTGATTTGCTCCATTCAGTCTCCAAATCCCTTTCTCCTTCATAAAAACTTCACAAGACAGCTCTGGACAACCCTATTCCATCAATTTACAGACACTTTTGCTAGTAAACACAAGTTTTTACATAGAACAATGAGAACTCTTTTAAGGTCCCATTTCAGAAAATCTGTTATGTTCAGGATAGCACTTAAGCATATGCCAACTAGAGAGACTAACTTGGGAAGCTGTGATATCAGTGGATTCACTTAAGCATATTCCTAAGAGATTTCTTGAATCAGGGCCTACATTGTTATTTTAGTATTATTTTCCAATATGTCCATATGAATAAATTTTAAATTAAAAAATCCTTTGCATTTTGTGAAAATTGTAAAAATAATAACAGTAATAATATGATAATAAAATAAACAGGTATCAAACTCTGGTGAGAAACTTGTAATGCCATAGTACTGAGAGAGGCTTTTGACTGTGGTGGATATTAGAAAAGACACAAGCTGAAAATGCCAAATGGCAGCCAAAAAGCTAATATTGTTCTAGGCTTAATGTACAGAAATACATGAGGAAGATAATAGTCACTCTATACCTTCAACACTTCTGAGACCTTGGCTGTAATACCACATACAGCTGTAGGATTTTCAGTGCCAAAAACATGCTGAAAACTTGGAGTGATTTTGTAGAAGAGTATGGTTGATTTAGATGGAAATGTGAAGGAAAGAAGAAAGCTGTTTAGGGTGATTCAAGAGGTTATATGTTTGGTTAATTACATAAAATTGGGAAGATGAAAATTAGGCTGAGGATCAGAAATAATTTCCCTGCTGAGAAACCTGGATCCTACAAGAGGACTTCACAGGTGTAAGAGGCCATCAGCATTGAACCTTCTAAAGGATTGAAGCCAGGTGATCTACAGGATAACATTTCAGAGGACATGATAGAAACCCCAACACTTGGAAATCTGGCAATCATATACCATATTACATTTTGCTTGATCAAACTAGAAACCTTATATGTATGCTCTCTTCGCAACAAAGAGCTTTCATGAAGAATATTTTAATAATTATGTAAGATTTTCCCTCATATATGTTCATGCTACAATTTTGAAATGTAGCATGTTCCTTGAACTAGTACAATTTTATAGACTGCGCCAGGTGAATCTTATTCTACCTTCATGTTCCTCTAAAGAACATGCTTTTATGTACTCTCATGGTACTGAATGCAGGCCCTGTGCCTTATCAACATGATTTCTTAGGATCCCACTCCAATTCAGATTTAAGAACCATAGAGTAACCATTGGTTGTTAGTTTCTATACAAGTAGGTCTGTCTCTTGAGATTGGAAATTCGTTAATTTTTCACTTTGACCTGTTAAGGTCTAGTCTGTGTCTACCAGAGGGACAATTATTCAAAATGTTGATACTATAGAAAAGTTAGCTTTAAAGCATATCTCATATCATGATAAACATATTGTTTAGTACCAGTTATATTGGTATGGCATCATATTGCTTTTTCCCTTTATTCTTTTCAAAGGAGTCCTATGTTTGGAAACAAAATTTTTGTTTAAGAGCTCATTGATTATTATTGCTCATTTCCCTCTTGAAATAATCCTCTTCTGACACATTATAATCATTTCTCAGCAACTAGTTATCATATATACAACAGAGAACTGTAGATTAGAAATGAGTAAGCAGCACATGAATGCTAAGCAAACAAAAATGTTACTTTGCTGAAACTGTCCATGATAGTATAAAGATGGGAAATTTAAAAAATAACTTGATATATACCAGACATTCCTAAACAGAATATTTTTCATTTTTTTCCTGATGCTTTAAATTCAGTGGAAACTTTTGCTATCAACTTTAAGGTTTCAGGATTTCACCCATGAGATTTTGAAAAAATAATCTGACAAACATGTTTGTCCACACTAAGATGATAAATTCCTAGAATAGTCTAAACCCTAACCTTTTTTCTATCCCATTGATGAAATGCAATATCCCTTATATTTGATCTCGGAAGAAACATGGTTAGAAAAAAAGTAATCATAACTAATTCTTTGCATTGCTTGAGTTTATTGGTTTGATTTTAAATTTTCTTTCCTGTTTGTTCCTCTTGCATAATAGGATGAAGTTTGTCCCAAAGCTGAAAGAGATACTCTTCAGAGGTGTGTGTGGGCATCTGCTGTTAATATCAAAGACAAGTTCATTTACGTAACCCAGCCTACTTTGGATAGAGTGCTAATTGTTGATGTACAATCCCAAAAAGTTGTGCAGGTACTTATTTCTCATTTTAAAATTAATGACAATCTGGTTGCAGCATTTTTAGCTCTGCATCTCTACCTGCATTCAACCTGACAATTACATCTTGTGTCTGAAAACAATTTAACATATTATCACAATTCACACCAAACTTTATTTACTTCAAAAGAAATTAATGAACGCTTTACCTCTTTAAGTCACGTTTCTGTTCTCTCAGTCTGGGCTGCTATGGAGATAGGGAAGCCTCAAACATGGCTTTAAGAACCCTGACAGGCTTCTTAAGTTATGTGAACCTGTCCTCTCCATTTGGATCTGAAGCCCTTCAGGCTGTTCTATGATGCCAGAGAAATGTTCTAACAGAGGTGAGCATCCCTCCCAATTGCTCAGTGGTGTTCAGTTTTGATTTGTTAACAAGGTGGCGTAAAATCTAGCAATAGGCTCACTTGTGGTGACATTACTCACGTGCACTGTCATACTGATGTCAATAACTCAATAATCCTTACTCATGTGAATCCTCCCATTCAAGTCAATCTAGAGAAGGATTCATTTCAGTAAGGACTAAAGGACTCAAAACTGAGCAATGTGGACCGCATTTGAACTTTGGTTGATTTAGAATCTTGCCCCCATTTGAACTCAGTGGAAACTTTGTCATTAATGTTAATGGCATCAGGATCCGTCCCTTTATTACCAGCTACATGGGATGCTCAAATATAAAAATATGCTTGGAGAATAACAGAATAAGCTTTAAAATGTTTAAAATATATTGCCAAAATACGAAGAGGGTACTTAAGTTATAAACTCTCATGTGTTTACAGTTTATCACAATACAGATAAAATTTACAAAAGGCACAATTGTAATAGAACTCTTTTTACTGTTCAGTCTGTCTAATACCCCTACAAAGGTATTGTACTCAGTTTTTCATTTTTATATTATATGATGCTATACAGTGGAATATTGTACATACAATTTTTAGTCTTTCTGACTGTTGGCATCTGACCAAGAAAACTAGCTTTGCTTTTTTTCCCCAGCTGCAACACAGGTCAACTAATTACAGGCATTCCATTTGGAACTGTCAACTGTCTTTTTGCCAGCAAAGGAGTTTTCTAATTATAGTCCATTTCAGAACATGTAGAATAATCTTTAAACTTTTAAAATAAGTAGAGCTCTACACTTTCTAAAATAAATTTAACTCTATTGCAAGCAACTATGAATCCAATTCATGAATAAGCCTAATAACTTGTTAACAATTCTACTGTCATACTCAGGAAAAAAAAACTATTTCAGTGTGAGCATTTCTAACATGATAGTCCATGTTCTCATTCAAATTGCCTTCACACAAGTCTACAAGATTTTGTGTGACATATCATGCTCATGAATAACAAATGCTTTTTAACAATATAGAAATTTGATTTTAAAGCATTTTCGGATTCTAACAAAAATATTCAAATACATCTCAAGTTTGTAGTTTGAGATATAACTCGTTCCAAATACATGTTTTTAAGATTGTAGCTGTTTGAGTCCACGGGGGGCCATGCTGACTTACGGCAAGCCCTGAGTCCGGAGCCACAATGGCCAGATGGCCACTAATTAGCAGTTCTAGTGGCCTGCCCCAGTTTGGGGCCAGGCAATAGATCAACAGTTAAACAGTGGTCTGGAGGGCTACCCCACAGTCCGGGAGCCCAGGCCCTGAGTCAGGGCAAAACAATAAATAAACACTTGTTCAGTAGTCTCAGGGGCTTCACAGCAGTTTGTGAGCCCAGGTCCAGGGTCAAGGCAAGGGAATAAGTACACAGGTAAACAGTAGGGTAGTTCCTCAGTGCAGGCCTGTTCGCAGACTGAGCCAGGGGTCAGTACTCATCACTGGCAGAGAGCCAACAAGCGCAGGCGTTCTCGCCCACAGGGGAAACCTGTCACCCAGGGGATGGGGTGGCAGGGGGGACACATACCCTCCCTACTGCACTGTATCCTAGCCCAGGTCCCTAACAGTGGCAGTGCTACAGCCACTGGACCAGCAGGGTTCCAGGCCATAATGTGCCATCCAGGTTGGTGGGTCAGCGGGGGTCCGAGCCACAGCACGCTGCCCACCTGACCTCCATTTCTTCAGCCGTCCCAGGCTCGGCTGTCCCTGGGCCACTTCCCTGCTCCCCCTGGGGGCCTACCTGCACTGGTTGCCAGTTCTTGTCAGCTAGGAACGGGGGTGCCGGCAGGGTGTCCATTGGCTCAGGATCCGAGGTAGGCCAGGGTCCAGGTGGTCCGGCCCACTTGGCTGGGACTCGCACAAGTCCTGAGGGTCTAGGTAGATCGGTGGGCCCAGGTGGTGGCCTCTGCAGGGGTGTCCCAGGATCCAAGGATGGTCTAGACCCGGCCTCCGGGCCTGGTAGCAGCCCGGGCGGTCCTACCCAGTCACCCACCGGAGCGTGGTGTGGCAGATCCTTCTGACACTGCGTCTGGGGAGAGCCTCTGCCCTGCTCAGCACCTGGGCTCTGACTGAGCTGGGAACTTCCTTTCTTATACCCCGAGCTCTCACTTCCTCTTTCCTGTGGGCAGGGCTGGGTGATTCTGGCACCGCCCACCAACGGGTTTCTGTGGGAGCTTCTTCCTCTGAGTCAGCAGGGGCCACTCTTACTCACACCAAAGATTTACTTTTTGTGATCATAACATTGAATGGAATACATCATTATATTATTCTAAATTTAAAACAACAACAAAGGTCTTCTGAAGCCAACTCTTTGTTTCCCTATAAAAGTCCCCTGTGCTGTGTAAAGAAATGGATCCTGGATGTGGAACAGATCTATGCTAGTCTGTACCAGGAACTAAGCTATTCCCTTAATATGGGGGGTGCAAATCACCAGAAAACCTTAGTTTCTGCAAAACAAAAATTTGAATATCAAGGACAATTCTAACTGTAAAACTAAAGTCTATTTGTATCAAGCAAAACATTGAATGATACTACTGCTGGACACCAACTTGGAAAACTATGGAGGTGACTCGGTTATGTCTGTTTGTCCAGGAATACAAGGAGACATATATTAGTGGGAAAATATTTCATTTTTACCAAATAAACTTGAAAATACTTAATTCAGATACACATAAATATAAGATAATGTTATAGGAAGTCAGATAGTAGGACTAGGTTAAATACTGGAGTAGAGAAATAAATGGAAAAGCAGTCACTCTTCTCTACTAAAGTGGCTGAATAGGGTTCCTTCTGAACTCAACTTACTTTCCTGGTCACATGGGTTATGCTTAGGCAATCAGTGATAGTACAAAAATACCTTGGGACTTACCTCATATGACTAGTTGCTGTTAATTCGTAAAATATATAGCTTGACAACAACCTAAAAAGTCTGTGAGTGTTTCAAGTAGAGAAGAGGGGAAAAGCCCACAAAATCTTCTGTACATAGTACAAGAAATACTTTGCTCAGCATCGCGGGTATTATTGCGGAAACAGCTCTATTTGTCTTATCTTTTAATAAGACATCTACTTTTACCCCTCCACCACTACCTTTTTTCCCCCACACACCAGTATTTTTTTTCTTTCCCTTTAAGTTATGTCTGTAAATGTATACCATAAAATGTAAAAAAGGGAGTTTAATGTCTTACTCATGTAAGCTGTTTGAAAAAAGATGTATTTCTGTAATGAATACAATTTTCTAGTACAGGAAATTGAAAAAATGTCAAGGTGTCTTAGAAAATACAATAGTAAGTTCTTTGTTAAGCTGCTTCCTAAGAGATTGCCTCCTTTGTGAGTAAGTAAGGTAAAAATAAAAATGGTCTCCTTTGTATATAAAGAAAGCCATACCTCCTAAAATATAATGCAGCTGGCTCAGTGGGTTAAAAACTGGATTGGACCTGCAGCAACTAGATTTTGAGAGCCAGCAGGAGGAATACAGCAGATTCTGATTCCCAGGAAGAGGAATATAATCCTCTTTCCTGGGCTCATTCTCTCCCATTTGCCATCAAGAGAGAGACAGGAGCTGTGTGATGCACTCCTTCCTCATGACTTTAAAACCTTATCTGTTTTGGGAGGAAGGTCTGTTAGGAGTTCAGAGCCTCTTTTTCCATTTCTAGCTGTCCTCTCTTTTAGTAATGTGTTACTTAAATATTGAGCACATTTATTGTCTAATTGAGTTATCGTTTAAACTGTAATTCATCAAGATAAACTGCACAGCTCCTTCGCAAAACTGAGTTTTGAGACCTGCAAAAAGGTGTTCTGGTCATGATCAAAAGTGAGGAAAACAGAGAGAGGCCTGAATTCAATCATGAAAAAAAATCTATCAGGTTTCTAGAGTGAGGAAAAGCTAAGTCACTAAAGTCATTTTTTTCATATTTTGTACAGATTTTTATGTTGCAGAATTCTGGATTTTCCAATCTAATATTATCTCTTATTTTCTTCATTTATTGTCCTTTGTGTATGTGAGAGCTTGGTTCTAGGATGGTGTATTTTTAGGGATATACACACATATACTCAAGGTCCTTAACTCAAATAAGTTTCGTTTTTCTTCATTGCTCTGGGGAGGGACTAGGGATGGGGAGTTCAGTATGCAGGATGTCCCAGAGAGATATGACCCGACCTCTCTCACTGCGGCACCTAGGGGCTAGATGAGAAGCACCTGTTTGAGATGACTGATCCTATATTGAAAGTTCTGAATTACAAATGTTTGCTGCAAACAAGCGCATGTTTAACTTTTAACAGGAATGGGCCCTTTGACTTTAGTTGAACTATTCACGTGCATAAAATTAAATATCTCTAAGGTAAGGACCTTAAATTCCTTTTGCAGTTGCCTTCGGTGTTTGAGATGTGTCTGGCACAATAGGCCCTCAGTCATGATTGGGAACTTGGAGCATTACCAGGAGGGAAGAAATGGAATCATTCACATGTAACCATTTTTGTCATTCAGACTTTTCCTTTGAAGTAGCTAACTGGAAATTCCAGGCAAATTAAACACTTTAGCTATTGTTTCAGATAGTAACTTAACTCAACAGAACTATAAATGTTTTGTAAAGTGTGAATGATGTTTTACAGGGGTTATCTTGCTGCTTAACAAAGAGAGCTGGTAAACAACAGGCTTTGTTTAGTATGTTCAGAAGGAAAACCAAGGTTCTGCTTAGATGTAGCAGAGGCTTGTTCTGACAGCTCAGGAGTACAGTTAAGTATCATCTGCAGTCTCATCCAGCCATTAGTGCATTATCTTGAGGATCGACATCATTAGTTTAAATTAGGTTCACTTAATTAGCCAGCTGGTACTCTCCTTGACAAACTGATAAACAAGCTGTGCTTTACAGTTCTATAATGGCAAAATGAAAAAACCCCACAGAGTGCCACATGTGATTTTTTTCTACTGTAATGACCGAAACAGAAGAATTATCTCCACAGTTGTTTTACCTCACTCATAAAATGATGTGTCACTTAATCACATGCTCTGTTGTCCCCCTCCCCGCCACTTATAAAACCCTTCAGATATGTTTTCATCTGCGTGATTTTTGTTAACAAGCCATTTCCAAGAAAGGAAAGAAGGACATTGCAAATGGCTACAGGAATTAGTAGGGCTGAAGAGGAGTCATATTATTTATATCCTGAATTATCATTGTGGCATTGAACTGTGTGACCTGCTAAGACTTGATCACAAGGTTTCAAAATGCAGGAAATGTTATTGGAGCCACAATTATGGTCTCTCACTGGTATAACTGTGTTGATTCCAACAGAATTACCCCAGATGGGTTGATGTGAGACCAGGTTAAAAAAAAACAGTGGTGTAGGACACGGGCAATTGAGACGAGGTTTTATGAATTCCACTATAACCTGATTCTGGTATTTAGTCCCCTGAAGTGGCCTCAAATGGACCTAAGATCTTCTGTGAATCTTGCCCTTGGTGGATTATTACACTTACTGAGAGGAAAAAATCTCTCTCTCTTCCCAGTTTCTCTAGTTTTGTAATCTCTCTCTCTGTATAAAAAAAATTTCCTGCGGGATGACAGAATGACGTCATCATATCAGTATCAACAGGTGGGGAATGGGTAGGCGAGAATGAGAGAGATTTCCCCCAGTGACGCAGCAATGCCAGGTGGCAGCAAGTTGGGCCCCTAGCTCAGATTGGGATGGCCTGTTACAGTGAGTGCTAGCTGGAGTGCACGGTACCCCACTGCTGCAGGAGCTGAGGCGAACTCGGAGCACTGCAGAGAGTAGGGGAAAGTCTACGTGGCCACAGCCCATGCTGTCAGTGGGTGCAGCATGGAAAAGACCTGGGCACGGGGCAGTGGCCACACCAAAAAGGGCTCTTTGTGTGCCACCTGCCTCCCTCGCAGGTGAAACAGAAATGGAGAGAGCCCCATGGGCAGCGTGTTCCCGAGACTCCCCTCACGCTGTCGCTTCCCTTTCCCTTCCCCCAGCTGGGGAAACAGCAGCAGAGAGATGGTCCAAGGAGGCTTTTCCTGCTGCTTAGCAGGCGGTAAGTGTGTGTGTGGGGGAATGTGGGGTCTCAGCTTGGGCGGGGAGAAGGCTGGAGCACCAGCGTTGGCTCACTACACAGCCGCAACCCACTCAGTCACCACCCTGCTGAGACCCCCCAACCCCCTCGCTCCCCACCATACCGAGACCCCACACCCCAGCCACCTTACTCACCACCCTGCTGAAACCTCGCACTCCAGCCCCCGTACTACCCCCTTCCAATGAAACCCTGCACCACCAGCCCACTCCTGTCCCCGGGCCAGAAACTCTCCCCATGCTCCTGCACCCTCCCCTGCTCCTGCCCCTCCCAGCCAGACAGCCTGCCCCCAACCCACTCCTGCACTTCCTCCCCCCCCCAGACAGACACTTACCCCAAGAGAGAGGGTGGTTGGAGAGCATAGTTCTCACGCTCTCTGGCTGTGAAAGCCACCAGAGAGAGGGGGGTTGGTGAGCAGGAGGCACAGCCCCCTAGTGAATTTAAATGTGTAAATATTTAGTGTTTTATTAAGATTATATGAACAGTTCTGATGGAATTCTCAACTGCCCAGAATATATTTTATTTAAGTGAATACCCTTTTCTACATTTTCCTCAGCCTTGAAAGGACATTGCATCCTATTAGCATCCTGACACACATTTTTTCCAATTTAGTGAGGTTTCTGTTGAATTATCATAATGAACAGCTCACAACATGTTCTTGTCCTCATTACAATTAAAGATGTGACTGTAGCTTCAGTAGGCATAGCCACACAAGCTTTAATCTAGCAAGCATGGTTAAAATAGCAGTGAAGTTGTGGCAATAGAGGCCTTAAGACAAACTGTTCAGTCACATGTGAAACCGTGGCCTGTTCCAAAGTTCAGCTAGAGTGGAAGCACCAGACGCACCAGATTAAGTAGAATAAGACTGTTCTTGTGGCAGTCATTTCTTTCAAGTTTTGTAAATTGAATACCAACCATTAATAAAGGCTGTCTAATACCAATATTAATTTATACACAACACTATACAAACTGTTTCCTTATTCCTGGTGGCTTTGTCATTTAAGTAATTCATCTTGGAGATGCATGTGTTGCACAAATGTATTTGCAGGTTTAAGCTGTGAAATTTATAAGGGAATTTTTCAAACTTTGATTAACCACTCAAGAGGAATTCAAAACTTTTAGCAAAATAAATAATCAAAATGCCCTTCCCTTTTCAGTGAATTTCTAGTAAAAAGTTTTACCCATATTCATTAAGAGTTATACAATGGGGTAAGGAACTTAAATAAACCTTTGGCTGACCTACCCCTTTTTGTCTTGAGCATCTTTGTAGCTGCAGTATGGTTTACAGTCAGATGCTGAGTGAACATATATCTATGCCATATGTTCATACATAATGAACAAAGATTATCATTTAAGCAGAAGTACAGTAGCTTCAAATTAGTCAGACACCTGCTTCAACAATTGCCAGCCTTTTTTATATGTGGTCTTATAGCATTTGCAAGGGCTCATACAGTTATAATTTCTAACTCAGTCTTATAGTATTTTTCTTTTCTGAAATAAAAAAGAAATTGATTATTTCTACTTGTCTTCCATTGCAGGCAGTAAGCACAGACCCTGTTCCAGTGAAACTACACTATGACAAATCACATGATCAGGTTTGGGTGCTCAGCTGGGGAAACATGGAGAAGAATTCACCAACGCTGCAGGTCAGTATATTTATGTGAATCATTGCAGTAATGGTCATAAGCATGGTTTAAAAATACTAGTGAGTTGTGCAAGGCCTTGCTGGAGCCCTTGACACAGCTTTCAGTATGAAGTAAACAAAGTGAATCAAAGCAGACTTTGTCAGAATTACATATACATTATAGCTGGGATTGATGGAACAGAGATCAATTTTCCAGTGGTTCATTTAGTGGGTCTAGTGAAGACCTGCCCAACTGGCCACAGATAGCTCTCCAGTTGACCCTGGTACTCTACCCCAGATGAGAAGAGTAAGGTAAGTCAACAGGAGAGTGTCTTCCATCAACCTTGCACAGTGTAGACATCGCAGGTATTCAGCCTAAGGTACATCAACTCCAGATATGTTATTCACATAGCTGGAATTGCGTACCTTAGGTCAACTTACAGCGGTAGGTTAGATATAAACATGTCCTTGACCCGAGAGAAAGGAGACACAGAGTTCTCAACTAACCATGTAAACCAATTCTTAAGGTGGTACACGAACACACAAACTTGTTCTAAAAATAAGGATGAGATAACAGGGATAATCACTGTTTGTCAGCTCTTTGTTTCAAAAAGTACGTCTATTCCCAATATGTGGTGTTCACATTGCCAACATGAGCGCATTCTTCCTGACAATGTGCTGTTAACACTAGCACTTGCTGTGGCAAAACTTTTGTCTTTTGGCAGGCGAGGGCTTAGGTGTCATTCAATTGCCATTGTAGATATAGCCTGACCTGAGAGAACAGGGATAATGGATGAGGATATTTTGTTTGTGGTAACGACATATGAAATGTTATATACATTGATAGAAACACATTATGTGAAGAGAGTGGAAGGAAGGAGATCTTTGTAATGGCCTAAGTAATAACACTGTGGCGATTCAGCCAGTACCTTGTCATAGGCATACATGTGTTAGTGAACCTGTGACCCGTTGGATAAGGTACTTGTTCAGTGCTTTCCTGACAAAAATCCTGACCAAGCCTTCACCTCCAAACTGAGTGTATGGTTGTGAGAAACAGTGAGGTGTGCTGAATCAACAAGATGCACTCACTACTGGTGCAGAATACACAGGAGCTCCAAAACACAGCAGTAGCAACACTAACAACAGGGAGGTGGCAGATACATGTCCTGGCATTTTATCTTCTAGAGATCTGGGTTTAAAATTTTGAACACAGAAGCTTGGGACCTGATTCAGCTAAGCACATAAACTCTTATAAAAGTGCATACCTATTCAGGACAGCATTTAAAGAAATGCTTAATTTCCTAAATAAGGATGCTTTCCTAAATCAAAGCCAGGGATGATAGTGAAGGAGGAGGGCTCAGCATATCTGAGGATCATTCTTGTTTGATCATGGAAGGTGCTGAAGACCTTGCATAGTCACTGGCATCACTGGGAGTCTAGAAGGTTCATCACATCTCAAGAACAACTTACCATCTCTCAAAATTGAGCACAAAGAATTGAAAACACAAGTGAAGAGAACATAGAACTAAAATATTTAGTTTGTGCTTTTTTATATTCTGAAACTAAGCCACTTAAAGAGAATGGTGTTGAGGAAAACAGTTTTCATTGTATACCCAGATTAGTTTTTCACGAGGGAAAATACTTTTTGTTCAGCAAATAAAGAATGATTTAAAATTACATGGAAACACTATCTAGTTCCAAAATTATTAAATTATATGGAAATCTGACAATCTGCTTAATCATAACATTTTGTGTGTGTTCCTTTACACATAACATTAATAATCTTAACAATGGTGATAAAGTGAACTGGAAAATAATTCAGATAACCAGAGAATTTGCTTCCTAAAGTTGGTTGCTTTCATTATATTCATTTCAAAAGGGTGAGTCTATCGAATAGATGATGACAGTGGGATACAGGTTACAAGAAGAGCATGTTTTGTAGCTGCATTTCTTTTGGATGTAGACAGCATCTGTCGCTACTGACTATGACTGTATGTCTGGTTGGAGCCATCAGTGCATTTTAAGCATGTTGTTCTGCTACCCAAATGTACCATTTTTAAACTGCATTTCAGTAAAATTAGATGGGCTTTCTGGAAATATAGGCAAGCTAAGAAAAATCCATCACCTGAACTGTTTTGGAAATAAAAGAATAAAAAGCTTCACTTTGACAATGTTTGTGAAAGCATGAGCAAATCTAAGTACAGTCACTGGAGAGCAATTTAAAGAACACATTCCAACAGTTGCACTCCAATTTTTTAAATAGTATTTTCTACCTATGTTTAAAACAACATCATGACAAAGTGGTACTCTCCTGAAATTTTTCTACCATAATTTCAGAGTACCTGACTATTTCCTTTTATTTTGCTTCTCAGAATCTTCCCCCATACTTCCTTTTTTTGTTGTATATTAAGGCCAATATTTTTTTAAATTGCATACCTGAACAGATGTTTCTAAACTGAATGTAGGTACCTAAGCAGGTAGTGGTTTTCAGTGGGAACTACTGGTTACAATTTTGAAAATTTGGCCGTTTAATGTAGATGCCTTATTGTGGATTCAGCAGCCTGATTTCAGGTACTCATTAAATAATATCTTGGTCTTGACTTTGGTCTAAGAAAACTGTACTAGAAGAAAAAAGTAAGCATGAGGACTGTTGTGCCAATTTAGATGGAATGTATGGGCTTGTGAGAGACTGAGAATAGCCTTAGGCTGACTCACCAAACTGGGCATTTGCTAAACATCCCCACATGGGACAAATTAGGGAGATATTTAGTTAAAGATTGAATGATTAAAAAGTTAGCAATGTGGGTAATCTCATCAACTGATAGCTAAAAGTAAGACAAAGGAAGGAAGGAAGGGAGGGAGAGAGGAGCCTAGGATCTCAGGCTATGTCTAGAAGACTGCAGGTTTCTTTCAGAAGAAGATTTTCCAGAAGAGATCTTCTGGAAAAACTTCTTCCGAAAGAGAGCATCTACACTGCAAAAGTGCATCAAAAAAGTGATCTGTTTTTTCAAAAGAATGGATGCTATCTCGCATGTAAGCTGTGATTACTATGGATGGAGTGGCCACCAAGGCACCTGTGCTTTTTTCTCTTTCCTCTTCTTTCAAAAGAACTCCCTCTTTCCCGTCCACACACGCCTTTTTCCGAAAGAGCTCTTTTGGAAAAAGGCTTCTTCTTCATAGAAAGAGGTTTACCAATGCCAGAGAAATCCCTCTGCTCTTTCAATTTTCTTTCAGAAGAATGCGATTACAGTGTGGACATCATTGAAGTTTTCTCAGAAAAACAGCTATTTTTCCAAAACAACTCTGTAGTGTAGACATACCCTCAGAGAGGTGCAATCTTGTCTTCTCTCTCAAACTATGCCTAGGGTGAATGTAAGAACATTAGGGCACTTGTTCTGTTGTAGTCGCACTATAAATAAAGCACTGGATGTTAGACTTGCCTTAAGCTCTGTGTTCATGAAGACTGTTTGCAGTAAGGACAGAGCAAGGAAAGCCTGCCCTGTGACAGGGGTCCAAAATATGAAAGGTGTTACACAACCCTGTCAGCATGCAACATGAAATGGTGTTAAAGACAGTTGGGTGCCATGCTGCTTAGTATGGCAAATACAACAGTTAACATCTTCAACCTTTTATTATTTATACAGAAAAAACAATGAAACTGTTTGCGATGTAAAGTATTAATCGAGACTGTGACAGACTGCTGGCTAAGCCAGAGCTCTGCCACTGTAGCCTGGCTAAAGAGGCTGATGTGTAGACATGCCCCAAGAGACTATCAAGCAAGGTGTTTCCCCTTGTCTCAAGCTCTCTCCAGTTAATGGGAAAAAGATAAAAGTCTTTGTGGTGGAGTCCCCACTTCAGCCACTTGGTCTGGGACACCTTCTAGTCCACGAATCAGCCAGAGATGCTTCTGGTGCAGTCACCTATGCTTTTATTGTCAGTTCCCACCACCTTCTATGTACAAAGCTTACAGTCAATTCAGCCAGCTCCTCCGTCTGCCTGGGAGCACACTCAGCCACACTCTGGCTTCTTGTTCATCCTTGCCCCCTCTTGGCAAACAGCTGAGCAAGCCCAGGCCTGAAGGGCTATTAGAAACAGCTGTGGGCTTCATGAGCAGAGGGCTATATAAGGCAGAGGATGGAAGCTTTGACTGTAAGCTTTGTGCATAGAAAGTGGTGGGAACTGACAATAAAAGCATGGGTGACTGCACCAGAAGCATCTCTGGTTGATTTGTGGACCAGAAGGTGTCCCAGACCGGGGACTCCACCACAAAGACTTTTATCTTTTTCCCATTAACTGGAGAGAGTTTGAGACGAGGGGAAACACCTTGCTTGATAGTCTCTTGGGGCATATCTATACAGCAGGGCAAAAGTCAAACTAAGATAATTCAACTTCAGCTATGTCAATTGAGTAGCTGAAGTCAAAATAGCTTAATTCGACTTCTGGTGCGAAGTCGAAGGAGATACACTCTTTCTTTGACTTCCATTACTCCTCGTGAAATGAGGGTTACAAAGTTGTAGTAAGAAGTCTTCCAGCTCAACATTATTTCAAAATAATGGCTTGCTGTGTAGACACTCTTTGTGATTCTGAAATAACGCTGCTGTGTAGATGTACCCTTGGATGGTATTGGAGGTGACAGTAACTGTCCTTTTGGGAAAAAAGAAGAATGAGTTGAGATGGGTCTGAGACCTTAATGGCTGTTGTGTTAAAGATTAATTCTGTTTCCTAACAAGATAAAGCAAGGCAAACACACACAGAGGGGAGACAAAAAGAAAGATAGAAAATGCAGTTTGTCTTTGATGTTAGCTTTCACTTGGAATCTTACTGTTGAAAACCATAGGCACAGCACACTGTCTTATTAAAAAATTCAGACATGGTAAACTATGTCATGCTTGTACAAACATCAGGCTATAGGGCAGGGGTGGGCAAAATATGGCCGTAGGGGTAATCCAGCCCACCAAAAAATTTCCTCAAGGCTGGGGCTGGAGGATAATATCCCAAGTTTGCCTGCCTACTATATCTCCAGCATTGGAAATGCAACATTCAAAGCTGCTGGCAAGCATGTCTCTGCACATCACTTGGCAGAATGGCCCAGAAGATGTCCATGGCCTGTCCCTGCCCTGAGCACCATTCTCACTGCTCTGGCCAGCCAAGGAGAGCTATGAGGAAGGTGGTGGGATAGGGGTAGCACATGGGAGTGCACAGACATGCTTGCCAGCAGCAGCAGCCTATTGCTTTCAGCAGTGTGGGGACACCATGGCAAACAGGCAGCCCGCCTGCCTGTGTGTCCTGCGGCATCACCGGCTAAGAGCTGCCTATGGTAAGCTCCTCCTCACCAGGGTCAAAGCTTGCACTTGGCACCCCCTTCTGCACTTTCTCCCAGGCCCTGTATCCCCCCCTCCCACCAGTCTCTTCCCCCAGGTCAGAACTCCCTCCTACACTCAAACTCCATCCCACACCCCACACACCCTCTATTAATATAGTAAAAAAATGTGACTCATGATCACCTACTCAAATTCTTGAAGTCATCCCCTGCAACAATTAGTATCAACTCCTGCAGGTCATTGCTTTCAGGTCATAGACCCAGAGCAAGGAAATAAGATTGTGAAGAAAAACAAGATGTGTGTGTGAGTAAGAAAGATAAAGTCTCACTTTCCAGAACTAGTGAAGGTGGTGGTATCATCTGGGACTCTTTCTGGCCTGGTATGATCAGGCTGTCTCTCCAGGATGAGGATGAAGATGGTCCAGGTCCCAGGACTTGGTAGGAGTGGCAGCCATTATGATGAAGTGGCTGTTTAATTTCCAAAGACTCTATAAGTACCCCAAAAGGAAGTGATGGGTGGAATAGTATTCATTATCATTGTCCACCTGTTTATTAACACCTGTCCACCTGTTCTTTATTATTGTCCACAACTGTGGTCGGTTCTTAAATTATATTAGTAAGACTTTTTGTTTATATTGTGTCTTTCTGTCTTACTTTTGCACCTTTTCCCATCAACATTAGTTGTTGGTGGTTACAGTAATATTCTATAATTTGATGAATTTTTTTTCAGTTCAGCTCACCATTAAGATAAATGTGTAAGCTCAATCATTGCAAGAAGGTTAACCTTGGACACACACAATCTGTAATACCAGTTAGTTTTATTCCATTATCCTTTGAACTGCTCTTTGTCAGCATAGACAAAGAATAATGCAAACACAGGTGAAATACAAATTAAGTTGATGAGGGACTATTACCATTTATTAAATTTGACTTACATACCATATTCCTGTGCGGACAATGGTGGAGTTGAGGGAGGAGGTTGTCTTTAACCCTGCTTATTATTTTGAATCAAACCCTATTAATTTACTTATTTTAGAAGTATTTTTAAAGTATGTAATACTATCATTATTGCTCTAGGTTATAACACAAGCCAGTGGGAGTGTTTCTCACCACACAATTCATACTCAGCCAGTGGGGAAACAGTTTGACAGAGTGGATGACTTTTTCATTCCAACTACAACACTAATCATCACCCACATTAGGTAAGTTCCATATGAATCATAATATTTTGCAATTAACTTTCAAATGAACCATGACATGACATCTCCTGTAAAGAAAGCACTTGCATTGTTTGAAAAAAAAAAAAGAGTAATGATAACATTTATTGCTGCATTATGAAGTTATTCTCTATGGGCCCATTTCACTGGGACTTTTGCTGAGTGAGAACTAAATATGTTAGACCTTGACTGTGTACCAGCATATGTCTTCCTGATCCTGGCAATACTGGAAACGTCCACTGATGTCAATAAGAGCTCCACAAATGGAATAATTGAGTATTTTCTGGTTATTTGAAGGGTTGATTTATTTGTGGAGTTTGGATGCTTCCTTGACTGAAGGTCACACATACCAGTTTGTTAGTATTGCTCATGCATTGTGCATGCACTTGAAAGTCCCACTGACAATGCAGTATTGATTCCTGGGGCGGGAGGGGGGGGTGTCTTGAAAGCCAACGAGCATTTTTTCTGACATTGACTACATTAGATATAACCCATGGCTTTCTTGATTGTGCCCTCACAAATCAATGTGCATGTATTCTAGTATAATGAGTTTCATGTCGTTTCTTCATGGAAAAAAATATACATCTTAAATATTTTAATGGCGCTTGTACTGGAAGAGATTACAAGTTCCATGGACTCTAGCTGTTTCCCTTTAGGAGAGAAATAATCCACCAGCTGAATCATAGGAGCCTATGAATTCCATGAGCTGTGCTAATTTGTCCCACAGACTATATAAACTCTGTAATATGAAAATACCAGGTATGGGAGAAAGTGGAAAACTGGATTTTGAGGGATGGGGTACAGAGAGGAAAGATAAATGATGAAGAGATGAGAGAAGTAGGGAAATATTTTAAATGAGACATAAGAGGAAAGAAATGGCATGTTTCCACCCATACCCCAAGTTCTCCCTCTCCCCAACTTCAAGGGAGAAGAGCTGGAAGTCCCCATACCATCAACAAGTGCTGTAACTACTGTAAATGTATGTCAATGTATGCTCATTGTATGCTCAGATATGTTGGCAGATATATTATATGTGTTTTACTGATTCTTCATTTCACAGCAGATATAGAATTCAGGCACTACAGGTTCCCTCCACTCTTGTAAAAACCTCCATTAAATCTCTTTGGGAACTTCATGTGCTCATGAAATACAAGGGCACCCATAGAATAACCTACTCCTGCTTTTACTTCAGATTATATTGCAAATAATTGAGCTGTTTGTTTAGTACTCTGTTTTAAAGGTTTTCTCTACTTATAAAAACAACTTTAATTTGATATACTTCCACTATGTATGAACAAGTGATCATTTGCCCTGATGGAGAATCAGCCAAATTTTCAAATAATTTATAGTTTCCTTTTATAAAATACACATTTAGAAGTTTGGCATTGGCTCTCAGATCTGTAATTCAGAAATGTATCATTAGAAATATTTGTCAATGTCAGTTTCTAAATTCAAATGAATAGGGAAAAGACTGAGCTATTGAAATTCATAAAATTAAATATATTCCCTATTCCTTTTACGAATCTGGTCCTTTGTATCAGAAAGCATCTTCGTAGTTCTCATGAAAATGCTGTCACATTAAAAGGCAAAATGTCTAATTTTCCACATAATTCCTGGATAAGAAGTAGATGATCATCCAGTCATATGTCAATAAAATATATAGTAAATATAACTTAATATATTTGAATAATAAATTGATTCCAAATAACATTGCTATGCACATATTTCTTTAATTTAGTAGATTTAAACATGATTACATGCTATTTCTGTGCACCAACAGTCCTTATCTTCACACTTAGAAAATCATTAAACCGTGTCTGCTACATTTTGGAGTAGCACTACTTTACATAAATAGTGGTCATTGCCTGTTAAGTAGCAATCAAGGAAGGAAGCACTTTTCCTAACATTAATGGAATATAGTTTATTTCTGGATTAATGCCCTAAGGACACTGTGTTTCTATTGAATTCTGTCATTAATAGCATGCAGTGGAGGTGGATCTGACATGGATAGGTGCCCACAAACCCTTAATCCATAATCAAGAGGAACATTGAAAGGGAAGAGCTGACATTGATCTACCCTGAAGTGCTTAACTGAGTGATTTAATTGTCTTCCTGAGCAATATTTTAACTAGTGGATCCTGTGGGCACTTCACGTTTCTAATTGTATTCAATTTAAGCAGTATATCTTCAGCATAACAGTAAGGCTACGTCTAGACTACAAGCTTCTTTCAAAAGAGGCTTTTTCAAAAGAATCTTTCGAAAAAGCCTCTTTCAAAAGAGAGCATGTAGACTGCAAGCAGATTTTTCGAAAAAAGTGAGCCGCTTTTTCAAAAGAGTCTAGATGCTCTCTTTCGAAAAAGCACAGTTTGCATTCAATAGTGCCTTTTTTCGAAAGAGTACTTTTGAAAAATGGTGTTATTCCTCGTAGAATGAGGTTTACCATGATCGAAAAAACTGCTGCATTCTTTCAATTTATTTTTGAAAGAACGCGGCTGCAGTCTAGATGCAGGTAAAGTTTTTTAGAAAAAAGGCTACTTTTTTCAAAAAAAACCTGTAGTCTAGACACACCCTAAAAGACTGTGTTTTACATCTCATGACAAAGCTACCAGTAATAAGCATATTTATTTTATTTCATGAAAAAGCAATATTCTCCCTTTCTTCAATTCTCTGGTCTCTCAATACAGCTTCAAACTCCAGACCTCTTTCCTTCCTCTCCCTGCCCTCTCTGCCTGAAGTACAAGGCAGGGGGTGTATTAGGTTCTTGACAGTCTTAATTGACTCCAGGTGCTTCAATTAGCTTGTAGTAGCCTTCCCTAGTCTACAGGGAACCACACTTTAAATAGCCTAGGGTTTATATGTCTCCTCTCAAGCACTCTCCCACTCAGTATCTGCTGGTTCCCTCTCTACTCAAGTTTCACCTTCTGGTTCTCTTGTTTTGCCCCTTTGACCTTCACACCTGCCCCTGTTTTTTTCTTTTTCTTTGTCCCAAGTAGTTAGTTGGTTTCCAGGGTTCAGTGGATCCTCCCTCCCAGATCCTAATAGCACTTTCCCACTGCTTGCTGGGCCTGTTGTATTACAGTCTTACGAACCATTAATTGTGCGGGTTTGTATAGGAAGAACTACAGCGGAACAAGGATGATGTTTCACTTGATTACATTAATTTGTGTACAGTCAGAACAGGAAACAGAAATGGACATCACTTCATGGATTATAAGATCAGAAGGGCCTTCTGTGGCCATTGTTTCAAAAGGGCCTGTAATACTTTTCCTATGCTGACATAATTGATTTCTATGTATAAGTAGGGCTGTCAAGTGATTAAAAAAATTAATGGCGATTAATTGCATGCATTGCCCCTTTGAAATGATGCAGCAGTGCTGCGGAAGCCTGGTATCAGCTGGAGTCCTCAGCTCACCCCAGCCTCAGTGCAGCTGCCCCTTGGAAAGGCTGCCCTGGCATTTCCAAGGGGCCAGCACTGCGGGAGCCAGGGATTAGCTGAAGTCCCTAAGTGCAGTGGCGCTTCAAAGGGGCAGAGCAAGGAGGAGCCCAGGATCAGCTGGGCACTCCAAAGGGGAAGCACAACATAGAGCCGGTGCTTCAAAGGGGCAGCACAACACAGAGCCAGGGATCAGCTGGAGTGCCCAGCTGATGTAGGGCTCCACGTTGCGCTGCCCCTTTGAAGTGCCAGAGCGGTGCTTCAAAGGGGCAGTGCTGCATGGAGCCCGGGGTCAGCTGGGGACTCCAGCTGATCCCAGGCTCCTAATGTGCTGTTCCTTTGAAGCACTGGAGCGATGCTTCAAAGGGGCAGCACAGCATTAATGCCTGTGATTAACGCGTTAAAAAAAACAATGCATTGATCCTTCCCTGCATTAATCACAGGCATTAATGCACATCAATTGACAACCCTATATATATATATAAGCAATTAAATTAATTCCAGAGTTTGATTGCTTTGTGCTGTATTATAATGCCCCAAAAGATCTTCTCAAAAAGATTGCTTAGAAAAAACTCTGGTAAGGACATTCTATTATCAAATATTTAAAGGCACAAATAGTGCCTTACTTTTTTAAGCAATTGTGTTTAAAATCAAAAATTGCTTTTTTGCAAATAGTTTGATAGTGTTCTTTTTACAGTATCATTAAAAGCCTCTGATCCTGAGTAGCAAATGCCTTTTCCTCTTTATGGATATTTTGTCACCAAAAAAGAACAAAAAAAAATCTTCACCAGTAGTTCAAATGCTGCAGCAAATTCTCCCAATATTCATTCCAATAAAACAGATCCTAACCTTGATGAAGAATGTGACCAGGAATATGATGCTAAAATAGCTACAGTTTGATTGTTAAAATTGTACCCAACTCTGACCACATCTTGTATTAAACATAATAACAATCATACTGGGTCAGACCAAAGGTCCATCTAACCCAGAATCCTGTCTTCTGACAGTAGCCAATACCAGGTACCCCAGAAGGAATGAACAGAAAAGGTAATCATCAAGTATAACTCTCCTGTCACCCATTCCTAGCGTCTAACAAACAGAGGCTAGATACACCATTCCTACCTATTCTAGTAATAGCCATTGATGGATCTAACCTCCATGAATTCATCTATTTATTTCTGAACCCTTTTAAAGTCCTGGTCTTTACAACACCCTGTGGCAAGGAGTTCCACAGGTTGACTGTGTTATGTGAAGAAATACTTCCTTTTGTTTGTTTTAAATCTGCTATCTATTAAATTCATTTTATGACCCCTACTTCTTGTGTTATGGGAGCAAGCAGATGATTTTTCCTTTTCTACTTTTTCCACACCGGTCATGATTTTATAGACCTCTATCATATCTCTCCTTAGTCACCTCTTTTCTAAGCTGAAACGTCCCAGTTTTATTAATCTCTCCCCATTCCCCTAAACATTTTTGTTGTCCTTTTCTAAACTTTTTCCAATGCCAAGATATATTTCCATTGAAAAAAGTTCAGAAAATGTCAAAAAAAGTATTTAAAAAAGCAATAATGTAGACAAATATCATTTGTATACCTTCTTTTACAAATATGGAGTAAACCTATTTAAATTTGGTATTGCTTAAGAAATTCACCTTCCATCTTGTGTGGTATTCACTTACTGAGGTTTTGTTTAAATAAAAATGAACTATGTGAGCAGCTTGTCAGGGAAAGTTTTAAATTAACTGCACCAGAGGCATCCATTGACTTAGTAGTGGTAAGGAAAAAACTGCCTAAATCTAACCTGTCATCAGTGAACAATGAAAATACTCAACAACAGTATAATTAAGTTAAGGATGTTCGGAAACAAAAATCAGTTTTGCTGCTTATCCTTTTGTATAAACTAACTAGGAGAACACATCATGAACTTGAATAGCAAGAGACGGCTACAGGGGAAATTACTGCACTGGATGATTGAGATGATATAGTTAACTGTTCAAGAGCTCCTCTTTGCTTTGTTAGAATTTCAGTCCTGACTGACTATGCAAGAGTAGAATTTGCCATCATAATGAAAACCTTCTGTAGTTATGCTCATTTTCACTTGTAAGCTAAATTCTTTGAATGATGAGGCAGAGTTTTGAGTATGTGTGAAAGACTAGGACCTGAGGCAGACATGAGCTACCCCAATGCTCCCTTGGACCCTCCAGTGGCTTCCAGTACTACTGCTGCTTCCAGTGCCTCCACTGACCAGGAATGCAGGAGAGCTCCAGCCTGGACTGGTGCAGAGATCCTGGACCTCATCAAGGTGTGTGGGGGAGGAGTCCAACCTCCAGGATCTCTGCACCAGGAAAAGGAAAGCAGTTATCTAGGGCTGGATCACTGCCAGCCTTGCTGAGAAAGGGCACACCAGCACATTTGGCCAGTGCCACATTAAAATCCAAGAGCTGCAGCAGGCCTACCACAAGGCCAGGGAGCAGAGTGGATGCTCTGGGGTGGCACCATTCACCTGCTGGTACTATGAGCAGCTCAATGCCATCCTGGGAGGGGGGCTGGTCACCTCCCCTGCCGTCATCGAGTCTAGCCAGGACATTCCCAGTGTCAGCCTGCAGGAGGGTATGGTGATGGAGGAGGATGACGAGGAGGAGGCAGCCAGCCAGGCCACCATACCCACTGGCTAGGAGCTGCTCTTCACTTTAGAGCTGGTTCCTGCCCCCAGGATGTCTTCTAGGATTCCAAGGAACTCGGGGAGGGCACTTCAGGTGAGTTCTCTATCTTTCCTTATCTACAAGCGGTGGCAGATGATGGGCTGTGAGGGGCGGCATGCTCCTCTCTTGGCCTAATTGGCCTGGGGGGTCGCACAACAGCCTATTCACGTGTGTACGTGGAGTGCCTGTCCAGAGCACTCAGCTCTATGACGCTTTCACACAGAAACCCCTCGATCTTTCTCACAAGGTTCCTGGAGAGGCCTGCCTTATTCCAACATCCAGGGTGGGACATCGTCCCATGCCATACTGCCACTAAGTAGGTTGGAGTCATGGAACCATACAGCAGTGCCACACATGGCCCAGGGTCATGCCCGCACTCAGTCAGCATTCACTCCTGATCAAGTACAGTAATGCAGAGGAGACTGATCTTGTGCCTGGGAACCTGCTGGGGAGAGAGAGAGGGAACCCATTAGACTTTCTCCAGTGAGTGGCTCCTGCCACTCACACACATCTCCCCTAATTCCCTCTCCCTGCCTGCTGACAGGGATACAAGTTCTCTCTCTGTGGGATGCCACCACTCCCGGACCCAGTGTGTGTGGGACAGTGTACGCTCCCCCTTTTCCCAAAAGTTTCCCCCATTCTTAATAAGTCTAAACCCCTCCTCTCTACACCATAGTCTCATCCGCACATTGAGAACACATTTCAAAGAACGCTACCATAGAGGTCCTGGAGTTTGGACTCTTTCCTAGCAGCCTAAATTTAACCTCCAGAACCTCTCTCCTATCCTTTTCACACAGGTTGTAGAGCACACAACATGCCACCAACACAAAGGGGATGTTGTCCTCACTGAGGTCCAGATGGGTGAGGAGACTCCTGAACTTCCCCTGCAAATGGCCGAATGCACATTCCTCAACCATTCTGCATCTGTTCAGCCTGGTGTTGAACTCCTCCTTGCTGGGGTACAGGCTGACCATGTAGGGCTTCATGAGCCATGGGAGTAAGGGGTAGGCTGTGTCATCCAGAATTACAATGGGCATGTCCACTTCTATGACTCTGAGGGTGTGGTCAGGGAAAAAAGTGCCAGTGTGCATCTTTCGGAAGAGGGAGGAGTTCCAGAAGATGCGGGCATACTGCGCCTTTCCCAGCCATTCAACGTTGATGTTGGTGAAGTGTCCTTGTCATTCACAAGGGCCTGCAGCAAAATGGAGAAGTACCCCTTCTTGTTGACAAACTCCGAGGCATGGTGGTCAGGGTCCAGGATGGGGACATACTGACATTGGGGAAGACGATAGAGGCAAAGCCATCCACAATGGTGTCCTCGTTTCCCAGAGTGATAACCCTCCGTAACAGTACATGGTTGATGGCTGTGGCTACCTGCATGAGCATGGCCCTGACTGAGGATTTCCTCACACCAAACTGGTTCCCGACTGAGTGGTAGCTGTCTGGCAGGGCGAGCTTCCACAGGGCAATGGCCATGCGCTTCTGCACGGAGACATCAGGTCTCATGCAGGTGTCCTGTTTCCTGAGGGTAGGGGTGAGCCACTCACAGAGCTCCAGGAAGGTGGCCTTCCGCATGCAGAAGTTCTGCAGCCATTGCTGATTGTCCTATCCCTGCAGGACGATGCAATCCCAGCAGTCCGAGCTCATCTTCCTCTGCCAGAAGTGGTGTTCCACTATGTCCAGGGGACTGAGGGGCATACACAGCAGTAGGACCTGGGTGAGCAGGGCCTGTGGGCCATGCTGAGGTTTGTCATCCTCATCGTCATCCTGCTGGAGCAACATGCAGGAAGTTTGAAAGTACTGAGTCATGAGGCACAGTACAAAGCCCATGAGCCTGGCACTGCTTTGCAGCAGCTCTAGCTCCATGGTTTCAGTGCTGTGGCATCCACACAAGCAACCAGAGCACAAGAAGCCATGTGCCTACTTTGTCCCTTTTCTGTCCTTTGTGGAGGAGTGGCTTGTGAGATGTGGCCATAGAGAGAAGCCCCTAGAAGCATGTGTTGCAGAAAGCCACCACAGGAAGTATCCACTCTCCTGGTACCTTCCCCAGAGTGCTACAAGAGGCTCTAAGTCCAAGGCAGTCTCCGTTCAATGTGGACTCGCTATTTTGGACTAATACAAACTAATTTTGATGCTTCCCCATAGTAAAGACATGCTAGTTCAAATTTGTTAAACCAGGAGTTAAGTTGAATTTGCTAATTTCAAAATAATTTCCTAGTGTAGACATGCCCTGAGAAATATAAAGCTACGGTGAACTATTGGTTCTCTCTCATTTTTATCTTTAACACAACAACATACATATTTAAATATTATATAATACAAGTGAGTTTCATATTTTAATTTGAGTGAAAATCATACCTAGGCAAACCAAGCAGTTTGCTATTTTAATGTTATGTTTAAAAAATAAAATTACTTCTAAGTTATTTAAAAAATCTGTCACACAAAATTGGTTGTCACATTTACCACCTTTGTCATTTAAAAGATCCTTGCACCTTATCAACATGAACAGAAATGAATTATGCAAGACTTGTTCACTGAGTACTGTACTTCAGCCATTCACCTAATGGAGCATTGGCCTATAGTTTTTAAAGCTCTAAGGATTTACAGGACTCCCAAGAGATATAGACTTACTACATTAGAGCAAATAATTTTTGAAACAATGCATTGGAGTTCCTCTTTAAACGTTGTGTCTATTTGACTAAATAGTTCAATTAAACTGGGTGCTGCTGATTGTTCTCTGAAAATAATACTGGAGATAGGACTGGGATAGTAGTTGTCTGGAGAGTATTTTAATGTGTTCCCTACAGCTAATCCAAATCTGGCATTTATTTTCAGCATTTTTGACCCAGCTACAAAGATGAATGCAGAAACAACACACAGCAGATGTGTTTAAGCAGGAGACCATAACTTTTTTTTAATTGATTTGAAATAATGGGTTTGGCAAACTCTACCAGTCAAAAGAGTGGTCCAGTAGAGGTAGATATGGCTTTGAGCAACAACAAGGGCTCAATCTAGAGATCTAACATCCACAAAGATTCCCCCTATAAACCTGTTCTTGTAAGGAAATGAAAGTGAAGGAAGATTGCCATGACCCATGCTAAATCAAAGATAGCTCCTCTTGCTGCACTGAAGTTTGGCAGATGCTTTTAATACTGTACCCAGGTTTATTCCAGGAGCTGAATCAACTGACAGCTACACTGATCCCATACAAAAAACCAGCTAAAAATTGTGTCAACTCCCTTAGCCCAACATAGCCTTCAAGACTTCCCAGGAATTGTGACTAAGTGAAAAGCATAACAACAAAACCCAAAAGCCCTGACCAATACTCTCCTGAGAGAAAATTTCATCCCAACTTTCCCATAGGACTGAGAAGTGATCTGGCTAAGCTGGCAACATACTTCTGCCATGTTCAGGACCATTACCTACCAGGAAGGATGAGGAGGAGCAACTTGGACATCATGAGTTAGAGTTGACCAATCCTGGTTGGTTCCTTCCTTCAAGCTAGCTCAATGAGTGCAAAGAGGAGATGGCGCATGTGACCTGTTCCATCTCTGATGCCATCCCCAGATCCCTCTCCTCTCTAAGATGAATATATCATCATTCAGATGCGACAGAAGAGGAGGGCGGGCCACCAGCACTGGGAGGTGAAGCAGTGAGTGCCCCCACCTCGCACTCTATTTTGCAACATGATGAAGAGCACAGTGTGTGCCTTTCTATCCATTGATCTGGTTAAACTGCCTCTCCCCTGCCAAAATACTGTTAAACAAGCTATCAACGTTTCTGGCCTCATTGCTTTCTTGTCACTTAAACCCTATAGCAAGCCATATAATAACAATAAGTCTGTTGTTAAAGGTAGTACTCATACTTTCAGAGTTCCTTGTCCTTGTTTCTAGATACCAAACCCTTGCCTGATTATCTCAAATGCAGGTAGGAAGCCTAAAATTTTCTCAGTTACTCTCAGGTCACTGAAGCCACTCCCTGATGAGACAAATCTTGTGGATTTAACCCCATAATTCCCATGTCACTGTCTGGGTGGTTTCCCTTGCTAGTTACACTGGGATGGGTCACATCACGCATGTGGGAGTTCCTCCAAGGGACAGCAAAAGACTTTCTTCCCCTTAATGCTTAATAATGAAGTACACATGCTTCAGTTGGTTACTCAAGTCAAAGTTTCATTGATTTCAGCAGGACTAAGTAGTGACTGCTATACTGTTTACCAAGACTCTAGTATCTGTTAGTTGAGTCCAGTGCACTAAAATTCTATCTTAGGCAGATCAGAAGCTCGAAGGACACTGTAGTACAACCCACTAAGGCACCAGTGATTCCAAGCCTACACAAATGTGGAGTCGGTGTTAGGAGTATATGGTCCTCAATAGAGGGCTTTTTTCTCTTTTGCAAATCTTTAAATAAGTATAGACATTATCTACTGATATTTTGTTAGTTTCTGTATCATATTGAACCATTGATTGTTTCAATTAAATCATATCAGAGCACACGCTGTGTATGTGTGAATGTGAGTGAATATGTGTAAAAATGCAGTTTCTTCTATCCACACTTCCTACTGTTGTAGGTAAGGGTATTCAGATACCATAGTCGTACAAATAGACAATTAGTTAAGATGGAACATGTTATTAGCAGACCAAATCACAAGGTCCTAATTCTGTCTGTCTTAGTTTTTACTCAGACAGACCTACAAACAGTTTATTCCCTTGGGAGATTTGTCTGTAAAATTGAGTATGGGTTTCAATCTTTGGCCTCATATATTTATATCACAGAAAACTTCATTCAATGAACCTCCCTTCCTCTCCAGAGAGATCAATACAACCAATCACATTGTCCTTAAATATCTCTTAATACCTATTCCTTATAATAAAAATAGAGATTTTTAAAGAGAATTAGTGTGAAGGATGGCTGCAAAAACCTGATTTTTGTAATGCCCATCAAAATATGTTCTTAGAAGTCTAAGAAGCACAAGGGATGATTATTTCAGCTCTCCACTTCATAAGTCTAAATGAACAAAAGATAATTGAAATAAATTAAAATTTATCATTACACAGTTTCAAAGCAGTATTAAATGAACTCACTGTAATGGATGTTTTCTTACTCTTTAGCTGTTATAATCTTTTTAGTGAGCATTGTGAACATAATACAGATATATGCCTCAATATGTGAAAGAATGAACTATCAACCTACTGGTGGAGAATGTCTTGGGATATGAGTAAAATTAAACATTTGTTGTTTGTAATGTTTCATTCTTCTCTCTCTTTCTCTCATTCTGTCTCTCTGTTGTGCAGATGATAATAGGAGAAATATCCACTCTGAAATTATACTGATTTGCTCACATCAAGCTCTGTGAAAACTGAGCCACTATTTAAAAAGTGATCGGAAGTAAATCTCTGTGAGAGTTCCTATACGTTAACCACTTGGGAAGAATGAATGCATTCACAAAACTTACACATTTTACAACTTAATTCTAAAGCATAGACTTGCACACAGCTGTGAAATACTTGCAGAACTGAAAAGAACACTTTTTAATTAAATGCAACTCAGCACTTTTAAAAAAATCTCACTTTGCTTCAAAAATCCTGTAAGATTAGAAATCATGACATTTTGCTTTGATTTGCACATCAAATGATACAAGCAGTAAATTCTGTGTCTAGCCTTATCAAAACAAAAACAAAGAGAGATAGATACATTTTGGACTGTATATCCAATTAGCTAATGAGATCGAATTCAAAGTTAATAGACCACAATTTAGTATTTTACAAATATTATTGAAAATTGAGGAAGGGAAATAATGACATGCTCAATTCACATGCCTTAGTGAACAAAATCATAGAATCATAACATACTAGAACTGGATGGAACCTTGAGAGGTCAGTCTCCTGCACTCACAGCAGGACCAAGCTAGACCATCTAGACCATCCCTGATAGGTGTCTAACCTGCTCTTTAAAATCTCCAATGATAGAGATTCCACAACCTCCCTCGGTAACTTATTCTAGTGGTTAACTATCTGGACAGTTCGGAATTTTTTCCTAATGTCCAACCTAAACTTCCCTTGTTAACAATCCTCAGATATTAAGGAGAATATTTTTCCCCCTCCTCGTTGTAACAATCTTTTAGGTACTTGAAAGTTATGTGCTCTCTGTGTCTTCTCTTTTCTAGAATAAATGAACCCAGTTCTTTAAGTCTTCCCTCATAGGTCATGTTTTCTAGACCTTTAATCATTTTGTTGCCCCTCTCTGGGACCTTCTCCAATTTCTCCACATCTTTCCTGAAATATAATGCCCAAAACTGGACACAATACTCCAGCTGAGGCCTAATCAGTGCAAAGTAGAGCAGAAGAATTATTTCTCATGTCTTGCTTACAACACTCCTGTTAATACATCCCAGAATATTTGCTTTTTTTCCCCAACAGCGTCACACTGTTGACTCATATTTAGCTTTTGATCTACGATGACTCTTAGATCCCTTTCTGAAGTACTCCTTCCTAAATGGCCATTTTCCATTTCTTATGTGCAAAACTGATTGTTCCTTCCTAAGTGAAGTATTTTGTTCTTGTCCTTTTTGAATTTCATATGGTTTACCTCAGACCATTTCTCCAGTTTATCCACGTCATTTTGAATTTTTAATTCTGTCCTGAGATGGATATGAACCAGTATCACTGTGAACCATTGATAACAACTCTCTTGGAACAGTTATCCAACCAGTTATGAACCCACTTTATAATATCCCTGTGTAAGTTGTATTTCCCTAGCTTATTTACAAAAAGGTCATGTGAGACTATATCAAATGCTTTACTAAAGTCTAGGTATACCACATCTCCCACTTCCCCCTTATCCACAAGGTTTATAATCCTATCAATGAAAGTTATTAGGGTTGGTTTGCTATGATTTGCTGACTGTAACTTATCACCTCATTATCTTTGAGATGTTTACAAATGGATTCCTTAATTATTTGCTCTATTATCTTTCCTCGTACAGAAGTTAAGCTGACTGGTCTGTAGTTTCCTGGGTGTTCCTTATTTTCCTTTTTATAGATGGGCATTATATTTGCCCTTTTCTAGTCTTCTTCAATCTCTACTGTCTTCCATGACTGTTCAAAGATGATGGCTAAGGGCTCACATATCTCCACTATCAGCTCCTTGAGTATTCTAAGATGAATTTGATCAGTCCCTGGTGACTTGAAGACATCTAACTTTTCTAAGTAATTTTTAACTTGTTCTTTTCCTATTTTAACTTCTGAACCCACCTCATTTTCTCTAGCATTTGCTATATTAACCGTAAAATCACCACCAACCATTCTGGTGAAAATAAAAAAGTCATTAAGTACCTCTGCCATTTGCAATTTCCTGTTACTTTTTTTCCCTCTTCATTGAGTAATAGGCACCCTATCATAGAATCATAGAATACTAGGACTGAAAGGGACCTCGAGAGGTCATCAAGTCCAGTCCCCTGCCCTCATGGCAGGACCCAGTACTGTCTAGGCCATCCCTGATAGACATTTATCTAACCTACTCTTAAATATCTCCAGAGATGGAGATTCCACAACCTCCCTCGGCAATTTATTCCAGTGTTTAACCACCCTGACAGTTAGGAACTTTTTCCTAATGTCCAACCTAAACCTCCCTTGCTGCAGTTTAAGCCCATTGCTTCTTGTTTTATCCTCAGAGGCCAGGAAGAACAATTTTTCTCCCTCCTCCTTGTGATACCCTTTTAGATATCTGAAAACCACTATCATGTCCCCTCTCAATCTTCTCTTTTCCAAACTAAACAAGCCCAATTCTTTCAGTCTTTTGTCATAGGTCATGTTCTCTAGACCTTTAATCATTCTTGTTGCTCTTCTCTGGACCTTCCCCAATTTCTCCACATCTTTCTTGAAATGTGGTGCCCAGAACTCGACACAATACTCCAACTGAGGCCTAATCAGTGCAGAGTAGAGTGGAAGAATGACTTCTCGTGTCTTGCTCACAACACACCTGTTAATGCTTCCTAGAATCATGTCTGCTTTTTTTGCAACAGCATCACACTGTTGACTCATATTTAGCTTGTGGCCCACTACAGTCCCTGGATCCCTTTCTGCCGTACTCCTTCCTAGACAGTCACTTCCCATTCTGTATGTGTGAAATTGACTGTTCCTTCCTAAGCGGAGCACTTTGCATTTATCCTTATTTAACTTCATCCTGTTTACCTGAGACCATTTCTCCAATTTGTCCAGATCATTTTGAATGATGACCCTATCCTCCAAAGCAGTTGCAACCCCTCCCAGCTTGGTATCATCTGCAAACTTAATAAGTGTACTCTCTATGCCGATATCTAAATCGTTGATGAAGATATTGAACAGAACTGGTCCCAAAACTGACCCCTGCGGAACCCCACTTGTTATATCTTTCTAGCAGGATTGTGAACTGTTAATAACTACTCTTTGAGAATGTTTATCCAGCCAGTTATGCACCCATAACTAAGTTAGTAGCCCCATCTAAGTTGTATTTGCCTAGTTTATTGATAAGAATATCATGCGAGACCGTATCAAATGCCTTACTAAAGTCTAGATATACCACATCCACCGCTTCTCCCTTATCCACAAGACTCGTCATCCTATCAAAGAAAGCTATCAGATTGGTTTGACATGATTTGTTCTTTACAAATCCATGATGGCTGTTCTCTATCACCTTGTTATCTTCCAAGTGTTTGCAGATGATTTCCTTAATAACTTGCTTCATTATCTTTCCTGGCACAGAAGTTAAACTGACTGGTCTGTAGTTTCCTGGTTTGTTTTTATTTCCCTTTTTATAGATGGGCACTATATTTGCCCTTTTCCAGTCTTCTGGAATCTCTCCTGTCTTCCATGATTTTCCAAAGATGATAGTTAAAGGCTCAGATACCTCCTATCAGCTCTTTAAATATTCTAGGATGCATTTCATCAGGCCCTGGTGACTTGGAGACATCTAACTTTTCTAAGTGATTTGTAACTTGTTCTTTTTTAATTTTATCTTCTAAACCTACCCCCTTCCCACTAGCATTCACTATGTTAGGCATGCCTTCATCAGACTTCTTGGTGAAGACCGAAACAAAGAAGTCATTAAGCGTCTCTGCCATTTCCAAGTTTCCTATTACTGTTTCTCCCTCTACACTGAGCAATGGGCCTACCCTGTCCTTGGTCTTCCTCTTGCTTCTAATATATTTATAGAATGTCTTCTTGTTTCCCTTCATGCCTGTAGCTAGTTTGAGCTCGTTTTGTGCCTTTGCCTTTCTAATCTTGCCCCTGCATTCCTGTATTGTTTGCCTATATTCATCGTTTGTAATTTGTCCTAGTTTCCATTTTTTATAGGACTCCTTTTTTATTTTTAAATCATGCAAGATCTCCTGGTTAAGCCAAGGTGGTCTTTTGCCATATTTTCTATTTTTCCTACGCAACGGAATAGCTTGCTTTTGGGCCCTTAATAATGTCCCTTTGAAAAACTGCCAACTGTCTTCAGTTGTTTTTCCCCTCAGTCTTGCTTCCCATGGGACCTTACCTACCAGCTCTCTGAGCTTACCAAAATCTGTCTTCCTTAAATCCATTGTCTCTAATTCGCTGTTCTCCCTTCTACCATTCCTTAGAATCATGAACTCTATGATTTCATGATCACTGTCACCCAAGCTGCCTTCCACTTTCAAATTCTCAACCAGTTCATCTCCCTATTTGTTAAAATCAAATCTAGAACAGCTCCCCCCCAGTAGCTTTTTCAACCTTCTGAAATAAAAAGTTGTCTTCAATGCAGTCCAGGAACTTATTGGATAGTCTTTGCCCCACTGTGTTAGTTTCCCAACATATATCTGGACAGGCCCCATCACCACCAAATCTTGGGCTTTGGATGACTTTGTTAGTTGTTTAAAAAAAGTGTCATCCACCTCTTCCACCTGGGTAGGTGGCCTGTAGTAGACTCCTAGCATAATATCACCCTTGTTTTTTACTCCTTTTAGCCTAACCCAGACACTCTCAACATGACTGTCTCCTATGTCCATCTCCACTTCAGTCCAAGTGTGTACATTTTTAAATATATAAGGCAACACCTCCTCTTTTTTCCCCCACCTGTCCTTCCTGAGTAAGCTGTTCCCTTCTATACCAATATTACAATCATGTGTATTATCCCACCAAGTTTCTGATGCCAATGATGTTGTAGTTGTATTTATTTATTAGCACTTCCAGTTCTTCCTGCTTATTACCCATACTTCTTGCATTTGTATATAGGCATCTAAGATACTGATTTGATCTTGCCTCCGAGTTCTGCCTTGTCCCTCCTTTCTCCCTGCTATTATAGCCCACACTCCCTCCCATTTTTGACCCATCTCCCAGGTCTCCATGTTCTTCACTTATCTGTGAGCTTTGGTCACCTGTCCCCGTCTAACCTAGTTTGAAGCCTTCCTCACTAGGTTAGCCCGTCTGTATCCAAATACGGTCTTCCCCTTCCTCGAAAGGTGAACACCATCCCTGCTTAGCAGTCCTTCCTGGAATAGCATCCCATGGTCGAGGAAGCCAAAGTCCTTCTGGCGACACCATCTTCGCAGCCAGGCATTCACCTCCAGGATGCACCAGTCTCTGCCTAGGCCCCTAACTTTGACAGGAAGGATTGAAGAGAATACCACCTGTGCTCCAAACTCCTTCACTCGTGCTCCCAGAGACCTGTAGTTACTCTTGATCTGCTCAGTGTCATACCTCACCGTATCATTAGTGCCCACATGGATGAGTAGCATGGGGTAGTAGTCAGAAGGCTGGATAATCCTTGACAATGCCTCCATAACGTCTCAGGTACAGGCCCCTGGCAGGCAGCATACCTCCCGAGATGACATGTCAGGGTTACAGATGGGTGCCTCCATCCCCCTCAGAAGAGAGTCTCCAACCACCACTACCCTACGTTTCCTCCTCACAGTGGTGTCAGCAGACCTCCCAGCCTTGGGAGTACGAGGCTTCTCCTCCTCTGTTGTAGGGGTTGATTCCTTATCTCCTGTATCAAGATGAGCATAATGGTTTCCTAGTACCATGGTGAGAGGGTTGGGAGCAGGGGTGGAACACTGCCTGCTGCCAGAAGTAACCAGCTGCCAGTGTCCATCCTGAGCCATCTCCTCCTCTACCAGTGGTGTGTCAGCAGTCTTGTGCACTGGAACAGCTACCTCAAGTGTCTCCTCATGAATACTGTCCAGGAATTGCTTGTGGATTTGGATGCTCCTCAACCTAGCCACCTTCTCCTGTAGCTCTCCCACCTGCTGCCTGAGAGATTCCACCAGCAGGCACCTTTCACATTGGATGATCTCACCAGCCTGGATATCAGTAAGTGGGAATTGCAAGCCACAGTCCCTGCAAAACCACACCAGGATCTGAGTAGAGTCATTCATGCTCAGGTGGTCTGTCTGGCTACAGGCGCAGGTGTAGGAGACAGAAGCAGTGCTGGCATAGGTGTTGCAGGTCTTCCTGACCATTGTAGGCCTCCCTCTGTCAAACTCCCTTTTAAACTCCCCTGTTTGCAGCCCCTGTCCACGCTGCTTCTGGCTTTTAAAGCCTGCTCGCCTACGTCAGGCCTACCCCTCATGAGTCACACGGGGGAAGGCTGATCAAAGGCAATCAAGGGAACAAAGGTCAGGCACTCCTTCCCAACTGCCACAGCAACTGAAACTGAAGTTACCTGAAATCAGAATCAAAATTCAAACAGTTGAGCAAACTCACTCACATCAAAAGCTAGTACTCTTACCTGGTAGCCTGTTCAGCAGTGGGATCTCTTGCTCTCCCTCTTAAACTCCCCTGTCTGCAGCCCCCAGTCACTCTGACTCTGGCTTTTAAAGCCTGCTCCCCTAGGTCAGGCCTACCCCTTAGTGTCCTTTGTCTTCCTTTTACTTCTAATATATCTGTGGAATGTTTTCTTGTTACCCCCTATGTCTCTGGCTAGTCTGAGCTTGTTTTTTGCCTTCACCTTTCTAATTTTGCCACTACATACATGTGTTATTTGTTTATATTCATCCTTTATGATTAGATCAGGTTTCCACTTTTTGTAAGACTTCTTTTGATTTTAGGTCATTCAAGATCTGCTGGTTCAGCCTGGTGGTCTCTTGATATACTTCCTATCTTTTCTATGCAGTGGAACAGTTTGCTTTTTCACCCTTAATATTGTGACCATACCTGTCAACTCCTTGAGTTTGCTAAAGTCTGCCTTCTTGAAAGTCATTGTCTTTATTTTGCTGTTCTTCCTCCAAACAGTCCTTAGAACAATTAATTCTGTCATATTAGTGACATGTTTATAATATAGGGAGCAATGCTCGTCTGTGGTACTTGAAGAAAAGGGGAAGCCATTTCAGGTGGTGCTTAAAGATGCAGGCTTGTGAGGCTCAGAAACAGCACAGCACAGCAAAAGTAGACAGTATGGCCCCATTCTGGGAGCAAGACTTTCAAGCATAGAGGCCTTTTCAGATGAGGAGCACAGAGAATCTGGGGAGCAGCTGCAATTGACAGTAACTGTAGATCCAGTTGATACATATTCTGTTCAGCCAATGGTAGCACATCTTCAGTAGGAGTTGCATTTTCTCCAGTTTGGAGGCCTACTCTCACTCAAACTCTCTAAATCCTGGAATGGTAAGGAGAGCATTAGGTGGTGTGACAAAGCTCCCATTCAAACTTGGTGGGTCTTACACTATCAGGCAGATTGCTTACCTCAGAGACTCACAGCAGCTCTCAATTTAGGGACTAAACCTGGGGTATCAGCTTGCTGTATGTTGAGCTACTCTCATCATTGACCAGCATGAGGTATAGAGGGAAACCAAACTCCATAGTCTCAGTGGAACCTCTAATGATACAGGGCTGGGTAAATTCCTTTCTTTTCCCCAGCCAGTCTTTTCCCCAAGTGGAAATGGGGGTTGGGGGGGAACCTGGACCCACCCTTTACTCAGGATTCCAGCCCAGGGCCCTGCAATAGCAGCTACCTATAAAAGTCTCTAACACTAGCTGCAAGACAGCTATCTTCCTACTAGAATCTGTTGGTGCCTGAGCTTCCTAGACTCTCTGCAATGCTCCCTCCATTCTCTCAGCTCCTAACACACCAACTAACTGCAGAGAAATATCAACTAGTTCTTTAATTGGCCCCAGGTGCTCTAACTAGGCATGGCTCATTTGACTCTGTAAGCCCACTTAATTAGCTTCAGGTTCGCAATTGCCCTGTTTGATTCTGGCAGGTTCTCACTGGTTCTGGACTAGCCCTTGCCAGTTTATGCTGGAAACAGAGATTTACTCAATATGAGACTAATATACCTCTCTTCTGTTACTGTCCTGTATTCCTCTGGTCTGACCTTGTCACACTGGAAACTGGAGGGGGTGAGGAAACTTGCAGAATTTGTCAACCCTCTTTCCCATTCCTATATCCTTCCTCTTGCTGCTCCCAAAGGGGGAAATGGTGCATTTTAGTGCATAAATAAGTTTTACAGGAAGAAAATGGGACTGATAGAAACCTTCCTTAAGACTTTACCTACCTCTAGTTCTAAACTGTGACCTTCCAGGATCTGTACTTTAAAAGAAATACAAAGAATGAACCAAAAGAAGAGATTTAGTTTGAATAGGTCATTTGGTATTTATGGAAGAAATGAACTGATATAACAGTTCAAATTAAGTTTGTGGCTTCATCTTACCATTGTTTGCATATTAAATTGATAGATAAAGATAATAAACATTATTTTGCAATGTGTTACAGATTGCGATTCATTTCTAAATTCACCTTGTGATCTTTTTTGCTCTTATTTAAAAATCATCAATTTATAGAGGCAACAGCTATTCCAATATAGCTAATCAGTAACAATACATTTAATAAATCAGCCTTAAAAACTATTATGAAAATTGACCAGCATTTCAGGCATAAAATTTACTTGTCTCGTTACACCATGAAAAAAAGAATATTTGATTTAATGCACACCCACAAACCCCCCAAAATTTATTCTGAGTGGGTGGGGAAGAATTTTCCAAGAGCTGCAGAAGTGTAGCTGTTAATTGAGTAAAGATTATAGTAAATATAATAACCGTCAGCATAGTTATTTATCAGAATTAATGCTTAAACTCTATCAGAAACATGTGGGATTCTGACCAGACTTGTGCTGCTGCACAAGGATAGTGGTAAAAGGAAATGTCTTGTGCCTCCCCCTTTCACAGCTATTCAGACACTGACTAGAACATGGTCGTAAATAAGTTGTGTACATGAAACCTTGTTCCCAGTGAAGTCAATGGAAGTTTTACCATTGACTTCAGCGAGATAAAAATGTCATCCTATATGTTTCTTCTTCCCTAGTGCTTGTGCAAATATATTAAAGGGTGGATGTACTGGAAGGATAATGGCACTCTGTCCATTAGAAGTTGCCAAACAAACCATTATTTCAAATAATTGTCACACTTTAATTTCCCCCACTGTTCTGGGAAAAGCATTATATAGCACAATGTAATATATTCTAAAACATATTCAAGTATAGTATTAAAACTATCCCCCAGAGTCACAGATTGTTACCCTAGATATTCAAAGAACAGACAGTAACTTCCCTTCTATGCTTTCCTAATTAATTATGAATATTTCAGATAAATCAAATTGTAAAAATTCAGTTGGCATATGGAGGGATCTTGAAATTCAACAGTTACCCATTTTGCCAACCTCCAGAGTATGATTGTTAAACTAAATTCAGCACAAAACACCCAAATATGTGCTAAGGGACTGGGGGTTTTGTTTTTTATTGTTTACGCTGTGTTAATGCAAGTTAATTAATCTTATTTGGTGCCTATTCCATCTACAAGTTAATAGGAAATGATGAAGTGCCTTGTATTTTTGAAATATATTTCAGACGTATACTCATGTGTCTGAATCAGAAGAACAAAAAATGTAGACTATAAACCAAGGTCCATCAGAGATATACAGAAGCTGTTGTTCAGTCAATTTTTTTTTTTTTTGCCTAAAAGGGTTTGGATTTCTTCGCATTTATTATTAATTTTTTTCACTTGGACGTGGGAAATAATATATGGGCAAGATCAGATGTGAAACAATCATGCATAAAAAAATCCAATGTGTCTGAGAAAGGCGGACATATAAATAGTGGTAGTTTTCTAACATGCTTTTACACTAATGCTAGGAGTCTGTCTAATAAGATGGGTGAACTGGAGTACCTCATATCAAAGGAGGAAGTTGACATAATAGGCATCTCAGAAACATGGTGGAATGAGGACAATCAGTGGGACACTATCATACCGGGATATAAATTATATCGGAAAGACAGAACAGGTCGTGCAGGTGGCGGAGTGGTACTATATGTGAAGGATAATATAGAATCAAATGAAGTAAAAATCCTAAAGGAATCAAAATGTTCCATAGAATCATTATGGATAACAATTCATTCCTCTAATATGAATATGGCATTAGGAATATATTACCGACCACCTAACCAGGACAGTGATAGTGATGCTGAAATGATAAGGGAGATTAGAGAGGCTACCAAAATAAAAAACACAGTAATAATAGGAGATTTCAATTATCCCCATATTGATTGGGTGCATGTCACCTCAGGACGGGATTCAGAGATTAAATTTCTTGATGCCTTAAATGACTGCTTCTTGGAGCAGCTAGTACAGGAACCCACAAGGGGAGAGTCGATTCTCGACCTAGTCTTGACTGGAACGCAGGATCTGGTCCAAGAGGTAACTGTTACTGGACCGCTTGGAAATAGTGACCACAATATAATAACTTTTAATATTCCTGTGTTGGGAAGAACACCGCAGTGGTCAAACACTCTGGCATTTAATTTCAAAAAGGGGAATTACACTAAAATGAGGAAGCTAGTTAAACAGAAACTAAAAGGGAGAGTAATTAAACTAAAATCCCTGGAAGCTGCATGGGAACTGTTTAAAGACACCATACTAGAGGCCCAACTTAAATGTATACCCCAAATAAAAAAACACAGTAAGAGACCTAACAAAGAACCACCATGGCTAAACAGCCATGTTAAAAAGGCAGTGAGAGAGAAAAGGGCAGCTTTTAAAAAGTGGAAGTCAAATCCTAGTGAGGAAAATAGAAAGGAACATAAACACTCCCAAATTAAGTGTCATAATGTAGTAAGAAAAGCCAAAAAAGAGTTTGAGGAACAGCTAGCCAAAAATTCAAAAAATGATAGTAAAATGTTTTTTAAATACATTAGAAGCAGGAAGCCCGCTAAAAAAGCAGTGGGGCCCTTGGATGATAAAGATATAAAAGGAGCGATCAAGGAAGACAGTGCCATTGCGGAGCGATTAAATGATTTCTTTGCTTCAGTCTTCACGGCTGAGGATGTTACAGAGGTTCCTAAATCTGAGCCAGCCTTTTTAGGTGACAAATCTGAGGAACTCACTCAGATTGAAGTGACATTAGAGGAGGTTATGGAATTAATTGATAAGCTGAATAGTAACAAGTCTCCAGGACCAGACGGCATTCACCCAAGGGTTCTGAAAGAACTCAAAGGTGAAATTGCGGAGTTATTAACAGTGGTTTGTAACCTATCCTTTAAATCCATTTTGGTACCAAATGACTGGAAGATGGCCAATATAACACCAATATTTAAAAAAGGCTCTAGAGGAGATCCTGGCAATTATAGACCGATAAGTTTAACATCAGTACCAGGCAAATTAGTAGAAACACTAGTAAAGAGTAAAATTGCAAGGCACATAGAAGAGCACGAATTGTTGGGCAAAAGTCAGCATGGTTTCTGCAGCGGGAAGTCGTGTCTAACTAATCTGTTAGAATTCTTTGAAGGGGTTAATAAACATGCGGACAAGGGGCACCCAGTGGATATAATATACCTAGATTTCCAGAAAGCCTTTGACACGGTCCCACACCAAAGGCTTTTACGTAAATTAGGTGGTCATGGGATAGGAGGAAAGGTCCTTTCATGGATCAAGAATTGGTTAAAAGACAGAAAACAAAGGGTGGGAATAAATGGTAAATTTTCACAATGGCGGAGGGTAACTAGTGGTGTTCCCCAGGGGTCAGTACTGGGACCAATCCTGTTCAACTTGTTCATCAATGATCTAGAAAATGAGGTAAGCAGTGAGGTGGCCAAGTTTGCAGATGACACAAAGTTGTTCAGGACAGTCAAAAGCAAAAGGGATTGTGAAGAACTACAAAAAGATCTCAGCAAACTGAGTGATTGGGCAGCAAAATGGCAAATGAAATTTAATGTGGGTAAGTGTAAGGTAATGCATGTTGGAAAAAATAACCCAAATTACACGTACTACATGATGGGGTCAAATTTAGCTACGACAGATCAGGAAAGGGATCTTGGAGTTATAGTGGATAGTTCTATGAAGACATCCACGCAGTGTGCAGCGGCAGTTAGTAAGGCAAATAGGATGTTAGGAATTATTAAAAAAGGGATAGATAATAAGACAAAAGATATCATACTTCCCCTATATAAAACTATGGTACGCCCACATCTCGAGTACTGCGTGCAGATGTGGTCTCCTCACCTCAAAAAAGATATATTGGCATTAGAAAAGGTTCAGAAAAGGGCGACTAAGATGATTAGGGGCTTGGAAAGGGTCCCATATGGGGAGAGGCTAGAGAGACTGGGACTTTTCAGTTTGGAAAAAAGGCGATTGAGGGGCGATATGATAGAGGTATATAAAATCATGAATGGTGTGGAGAAAGTGATTATAGAAAAATTATTTACCTTTTCCCATAATACAAGAACTAGGGGACACCAAATGAAATTGATGGGTAGTAGGTTCAAAACTAATAAAAGGAAATTTTTCTTCACACAGCGCACAGTCAACCTGTGGAACTCCTTGCCCGAGGAGGCTGTGAAGGCCAGGACTCTATTAGGGTTTAAAAAAGAGCTTGATAAATTTTTGCAGGTTAGGTCCATAAATGGCTATTAGCCAGGGATAAAGTATGGTGCCCTAGCCTTCATAACAAGGGCAGGAGATGGATGGCAGGAGATAAATCACTTGATCATTGTCTTCTGTTCTCCTTCTCTGGGGCACCTGGCATTGGCCACCGTTGGCAGATGGGATGCTGGGCTCGATGGACCTTTGGTCTGACCCAGTATGGCCATTCTTATGTTCTTATGTTCTTATGTTCACTTATGCAGCTTCACTAATGTCAGAGGAATTACTCATGATTTATACTTCCATGAGTTAGTCAGAGCCAAGTTTTTCTGCATGTCAATATTGCCAGCCCCCTGGTTTCAAAAATCAGTGTGTCAGGCTTCTGAAAAATAGTAAATTGGTTTAAATCGACTGGGATTTTAAAAAATAGGGTTTTTATTTCCTTTTTTAGTTTTGTCCCTTTAAAGCATACTAAGTTCATGTTTTCAAGCTTTTCTTTATGATCACAAGTGCTAGAAACTTATTTTTTTATTTTTGTCATGCAATCCTGGATTCTCGTGTAATGGCATGACTCAAAGACTTAAGTCTTTCCCTTCAAAAGTTATTCTCATGAAAGGGAAATAGAGTCCTAAATTTGCAAATTCAGCTTAATCTCTGATTCTTCCATTCGCCAGAACTCTATTGGTGATCTGAAGGGTGCAGTGCAAAATGCATTTGTGCTATCTGTCTTTTTCTTCATTTGGGTTGATAGAGGAGTGGAGTGGCAGAGGCTATATGGTGAGTTTGACTGTGTCAATTAATTCATTTATTTTTTTTTTGCAATGTCCCCAGCTATCATGACGATGGGCACAATTTTAAATAAGAATAAATAAATATTTTGAGACTCTTTGTTCTGCTGAATTATACAAGTAATTCAAAACCTTTGGCAATTTGATCTTTACCTCATGATTCATTCCTTCATCTGTACACTCACTCTTTTCTGACTTGTATATTCCTCTGCTCATTCTTCATGACATCACCCAACCTTGATGTTACCATGTTTTTCTGAGTCCAAAATCTTCTTAATTCTCACCTTCCTCATACTGACTTTGAATACTGTTTTTAGCAGTGCCTCATGTTCAATTTTTCATTAACTATCAGAATCTTTACTGTGGTCTGAAAATGTATTTTAAAAAAATCATTATATTTGGTTGCTAATCTTTCCAAAAAAGAAAAAAAATATTAAAAACATAGTGAAATTTTCCTTGAAAAATACTTTCCATGTAAAGTTCTACACATGCACTCATGCATACATAAGCACTCTCCTGAGATATTAACAAATCTGGGAAACTTTTACTGCCATGATCTAAAATAAATATGTCTTCTTCTCTTTGTACTTGGGACATTGACCTACTGAATACAATGTCACAACTGCTGTTGACTTCATTGCTGCAGCATCAGCCTATAAAGAAATTCCTCGTTAATGGTATCCTGCAGTATCTGGTGGTTGTATTTCTTCCTTGTACAAACATATTTTAAATATTAAAAGCATGAAGCAGTGACCATTACCATAATTATATTAATTTGATACCATATACTCCTTTAGCATTTACATAAATCTAATGTGCAAATGTCCCTGATCATGCAAACCCTTCTATATATATAATCCTGGTTAACTGGAGATGATAGGTCACGTGTTTGCATGTTTGGAATGTTGTGGTGTTTCTCTGTCTGACTGAACAACATCATAACAACAATGATCATTGTTATTCCTTTTGTTTCTGGAATATATGATATCACTCATATTGGAAAACAACCAAAGTGGAGCTCTAAATATTGATGGAAAAGTACAGTAACATTGTATTATTCATTGAGAACAGCAGCAAAGGAAAATTAAGGAAATGAACTTTAAAGGTCAGACAGTAATAGTACCCAAAAGAAAAAAAAACAACTTTTTTATTCTGATGAGCAATAGCCACTGGGCAATAGTCACTTAGCCTTCTGTTATCATCACACAACAATTTTTGAGTTACGGAAATTAAACAAAGGACTATTCTTGGCATCTGTCGGAAATGTACTGTCCTAGGCAGCAATTATTTTCTAAGTCCTGAGGGGATGTTTGCAGTGCACTTGCTGACAGTTTTTCACATCAGAAACAGTTTAGTCTAAAATATCTGTGTGTGTATTATCTATAGATAAATATATGTACGTGTAATACATAATAGGATATATGTAATAAAAAATGGCTTTAAAGAAGTATAGCCTGGTTAAAAACATTTTAGCTGGAGAAAGTTATCCATGTGGTACTTTAAAATGTCTGAATGCAGAGCTTCCAGATCAAATAAATGATCTGTGCAACCAGTCAATCCCACTCTCACATCCATCTTTGTGTAGCTATACACAGGAAAATAACAGAATAAATAAATAGCTAGTGCTTGGGATACTATATGTCAGATTCTTAGAGGATTAAATATTTAGAGTGAAAAAGATAATGATTTGGATATTTTATCACAAAAATTAAATGGGCCCTGAAAGGAATTGATCTGAAGAATCAGGTAAAACACACAAAATGATGTTTCTTTTGGGTTTTGGGGGGGAAGGCGGGGGGGGGGGAGGGATTTCAAAAGAATAGTTCCCTTACTGGGGCTTTGGTGAATATTATACAATTTCATCAGATAAATATAAGTTGGACCTCCCTGGTCTGATACCTTCGGGATCTGAGGGGTCCTGAGCCAGGGAGTTTGCCAGACCAGGGGAGGTCAATACTCCCTGCTAGCTGCCACACTCCCAGGCTCCCAAGGTTGGGGATCCCACCCTGCTGCCTGCTTGCTGCCATCAGAGTTCCCTGGGTTCTGGACAGAACCACCTGGTTGCTGCCGGTCCCACTGCTGCTGGGGTTCTCCTGTTTGGGCCACCCAGCCGCCACCAGCCCCATTCAAAAGCCACCGGTTCTGCTGCTGCTGGGGATTCCCCGTGATTCCCTGACCAAAGCTCTCCTGCTGCCATCTGGCCCCATTGACGCCAAGGGTACCCTGGCCCTGCCTGGCCCAGAGAAGGCTGGGGCATTCTTCTGCTGAGACCCCTCTGGCCCCGCTGTTGTGGGGAGTTCCCCAGCCAGGGTAGAGGCTCCTCATTTGCCGCCAAGCCTGACTGACACCAGGAGTTCCCTGGCCAGGGTGGGGGCTCCTCTCCACCGCCTGGCCCCACTGATGCTGGGATTCCCCAGAATGGCCCAACCAGGGCTCCCCAAACCTGTGTTCTCGCTGGCTCTCACTTGTACCTCCAGGGCTCTTTGGTCCAGCAACATCTGTGGCCTGGTGGACCACAGATGAGCCGAACCAGGCTGTCCCAGATTTGGGAGGTTAAACCTATAGATAATATTTTGCTTTTTTGGAATTTTGTTAGTGTTAATTAGTAGTTTTCCATGTGGCTATACTTCTTCTGAGCCATTTTATATTGCATATATCCTAGTATGTTTTACATGTACATTCATAATGTTAGCCCCCAGCCCTACCAAAAAATAATTCATGGATAGACAGATACATCATTATGGAGTCCCATAGAAGTCTTGGGTACTGCTAAAACTTCTGCTGCTCTTTGCTAGTTTCCAGGATAAATTCTTGTTCTTTAATTAGTCCACACCTATCTTTTCCCATTTTGTTTTCCTTTTGCCGTTTTTTCCCCTATATTATTATTTTAAGAGAGAAATTTCTCTTAACTGCTCAGTTTCCTTCCTTAGGATAAATTCTTGGCGTCCTCATTCACTCTATTCTTGATTCCAAAAATATGCCTGTTTACTTCAGTGGGTACATGTGAGAGCAGGGACTGAGATAACAACTTAAAATGACTTTATATTTTCCACAGAATGTTCCGTTCAACCCATTTCCCGGCTCATTTCATTAGGCAGATATTTACAAATAAATATAACATTTACATTTAAAAGAAAATAATGAAAGAGAGAGGATGATAATTTTTGCCACTTAAGCGAATGTTTCCTTAATTCTTTTTCATGACCTGTATGACCTTCTTACTTTACCATGATATTCCTGTGTAATGGTGATCACAGTTTTTTCTAATTAACATTTAGAATAGATCAGATTAACTCCTTCACTCGTGTTTGTAACTGCGTTTGAAACTATTTTTAATCTAACCGGAGAGCTGTGTATAAAGTTATACGTGTGAGATTTCAGATGATATTACTCTTCACACTAGAAGTTAACTACATTAGATGTCATCATGGCAATAGTGTATTACTGGGAATGCAGAGTTACTGATGTGGATATAAAGCTGCTGGATACAAAGTTTGGTCAAATCAGAATCACCTGAACTCCTGAAATGGGCTTCAGAAATGAAGGGAAACAGCTATCGCATGCTTCCTGTTCTCCAAAGATCCGTTCTCCGAAGGAGTGGTTCTTATTGCCCATGCATCTGATTCTCTAGTGACATTTGCATCAATGTGATATGATGCAATAATTAAATGGTTAATTGGGCAAGCTTAATTGGGCTAACCCTAAGCTGAAGCAGGAGCTCAAATGTAACTGCTTTATGTGGGGTTGAATTTATTTCTGATCTATCCACCTAGTACTAATGTGTTGTATAGAAATTGGATATTATCACACAGTTCACAGAGCCATCTCCTATGCTAAATAGTGAGAAATTGATGACAATTGTCTAATAGTGGCCACTCTGTTCTGTACATACATATGTAAAGAAATAATATATAGCAGTATACCCATATCACCTAAATGAGAGTGACTCAGTTCATAAAAGCTGGATATCAGATTTCCTTATTAGCTATGACAATATCTGCCTGTGTGTACATGCAAAGGCACACTAAAAATATCTTTTTAAAGAAAGGAATAACTTTAAAAAATTAATCACACTAATAACAATATTCCTTTTAATTCCAACCACAATATTATAAACCATCAATGTGACTCAAGTGCTTTGCTACTGCTGTATTTGGTAGATTTTTAAAAAATCAACCTGAGTAATTTAGCAGTCATCCATAAAATATTAAAGCAATGCTGCAGATAATGTATCTAGGCTTTCCTGGGGAAAATATTAATGTTTTCTTCAGAATTCAATCTTCCTCTCTAAACATTTTCCAACATTCGTAAATGGAATATCTGAAAGAAATCTAGTAGAAATCATATCACTGGCTGCTATCACATTAATGCCAGCAAAGTATGTCAAATCTTTTAGTTAAATAGTCACAACAGCTAGTACATTTAGATTTGCAGTAAGCACAATTACCATTGGAAAACTTCTTGGTAAATGTCATGTGCAATTCTTTGAACCGTCTGGACTCTGAGCTGATAGACATACCAGCATATGTCAGTCAGTGACTCATTAGGGAGGAGAAAGATTCTAACAGAGATGACCTATGGACCTCTTGCTATGGGCCTCCCTTAGTGTAAGGAGCCTAGAAATGCAAGGGAGAATCACACATTTCTTTCTTTTTTCTTTCTTTTGTTCTTTTCTTTTTTATCTCCTTTTTCTTTTTATCTTTTTCCCTTTTTTTCTTTCAAGTGTCAAGCTCTTTCCCTTGGGAATATATCTTTGAAAATTTAAAAGTATAAATTACTCACTAGTGTTTCAAAACTAATTTTTCCCTAAAATACACTGCTTTTTTATGGCCCTCTATTACATATACGCAGGATTGACTTTTGAAGCCCTTTTTAATGGTCAGCATTAAAAAACATCACCAGCAGTTAAGGTTAAAATATGCTTTAGCTACAGAAATTGGATCTAGATGGTGAATCACCCAAACTTCAGGATTTGCTGGATTCATCACAAGCAGCATACGTTATATGATAGTGAAGTATAAATTTGAGCATCCATTTCACAAAATGAAGCACTAGACTGAATTTATTTATAAGCAGAGACAGTATGCTCATCTGTTGGAGGGGCAGAAAAGGTGTTTGTGTTACATTCAAGAGGCCCCGCCAATTAACTCAGAAGCAACATTTGTGTACTAACATTACCCATGGGCTTTTGAGAGGGGAATAGAGAAAAAAAGTCATGTGACCAACCTGCCTTGACACCAAAATTCTTTTGTTTCTTTCCTTCAAGAAAAATAAATCAGAAGAAAAACTATTTACTGCCCTCATTACAAGGAAAACTCAGAAATGTGTAGAATGCTTCAAGAAGTAACTGCATTAGAAAGGTGTAAAGAAGACCCTTCTATAGTATGAAACATATTTGCATTACTGCAGCTAATCAACAAGAAATCAAATGACAATAGAGTTTAAGTGATTTATTATAACAAAAATAATAATTAACTGTCAGAAAAGGTGCCATTTTGAAAGCTGAATGATTCAGAATACACCATAGAGAGGTGTCTGATCTCCAGTTCCAGGGTGATGCATCACAGGGACATCAGGCGGCAAAGCTAATTTTCCTGCCACACTTGTACCCACTGGGTTCTGAGCTGCTGAGGAGCACAGAACAGACTCCATCAGAGGTCTGCTTTAACTTACAGTAGCCTACCCAGGATCCAGCTATTCAGATTTATGGCAGCAGCACATAATTTCCCATAGCCGCCAGTTATCTTCTGGCCCCCCAATGGAAATATCAAGGAAAGGAGGGCGGAGCTGCATAGGGGCATGAGCTGGCCCTATGTAGCTTCTTCACCAGGGGCATTCCATAGCTACATATAATTCTTTTGTAACTTTTATATCCAGTCTGGCTGGCATGTAGGGACTTCAGCCTAAGTGAATGAAGCTGCCAGATGAAAGCATTAAAAGATCATAGTAAATGTAATATGTTAAAAAGAGGCTACAAAATTCATACTTAAGTATGACCAGCAACCTCTGCTGTCATGAGTGTCCTCTTGCTCTATATCCTCTCTGAACAACATTTATCCTGCTTGCTTAACAGCCATGGATATTGGTTTGGGCGAATAAAATATATGATCCCTATGCAGAGATAGAAGTGCTGAAATGAAGTCCAGAGGAAACTCTGTGGGAGTTTAGAAGATGGCTCCCTAGCTCTTCTCAGTGCAAGAGGACAGAAGAAGTACCCAGGCAAAACCTAGAACCTATTGACTGTAAAAACTATTAATTTTGCTGGGAGCAAGGAGGGTATTAGATGGGTAAACTTCCAAAAGACTTGGTAGTTTTTATAAGATTTAAAATAAGCATCTGGATTTGAGAGTCATCTATCCACAGAGTCACCTAGGTACACTTTAAACTGTGCTAATACATTTGTAAAGTGGCGGTGGAAATAAAGATGCATATAATGAGGAAGGAGAGAATAATCAAACTGAGGACACTTCTTCCATTGATAAAAGAGAATCTTTACTCCTGTTAATCTACAACATCAGGGGGACTGCTCCAGTTCAAATGTCCGAAATGGATATTGCTAGATACTGAGTTCTTTTTCTGCTGTAGCAGCATATTTGGAGCAGTTGTGAAAATAACTAATGCACTAAAAGACAATGACAAATCTCCTCTTGTGTAAGTGTTACAGGCAATGAAAAGAACGTAGAGATATAAATCCCAAGGTGGCAACAGAACATGAAAACTGCATTCTCACACAATATTTTCTCATATACTTCTGAGGATATACATTGCAACCTAATAAATTTGTATAATGTATGACTCATTCTCACATTTCACTGTAGTTAAAATGAAACAATATTGAAAACAGGTAAAGCTAACATGAGGAGGCAGGTAAAAACTTGAAAAACCATTAGAGTCATGTTAATATGGGTAAAGTGAACATCCAGAATTACCATTATTAGGATTTAAAAATAAGTATACTTTAAAACCAGAATTAAACCCTAATTTAAGAGTATGAGTTAATTGTAAATGAAAAGACCTGTGAAGACACTTTCCCTTGGAGCATGCCATATCACAGTTGCTTACTGCAGGGTTTCTTAATAGTGGCTACTATCAGATAGGCTGCTGGACTATACCACTAGTCTAGCCTGCCATGGGAATTCTGTTGATTCTATGAAAGTATGTGGAAAATTGATCATACCTAAAACATGCAGGTACTCACTAGTTAAAGACAACGGAAATAAAATGTTTCAAGTAGGTCATGAAGTAAGGGAAACTCAAAAGTGGAAGAAGAGGCTGCTATTGGTAGAACAGAGAAAGGAATTTTGAGAATTGCATGGCCTTGAAGAGTGTTCAGTATAAGGGAACTAGTTTTGCAAAGACTGCCAGTGGCTATAGGGAAGCAGTGGAAATCTTTCATGATGGGGCATTTGTGTGAGAAAACAAGCTCTATGCTGGTAAGTGTTTACCATGGTCTGTTTCTGCCAGTACTGGTTGGTTATTGGTTTCACAGATCTAGGATTCAGAAGAGCTCATCCATTTCTCAGCTATGTCCCAGGATTTGAAATATTCAGTACCCATTCTAGCTCTAGCTTTAGAGCTATAATAAATGTACTCATTTTTAGTTATCTGCATTTTTTTCTTACTATTAATGTACCTACTATTTAAGAACTGATATATTTCACCTCAGCTTTCATATGAAGTTCGGCTATAAAACTGTTTCTTTCGTACTTTATATAGAATATCACTCAATCTTTACTTTATAGGAGGCAACAATCATTAATATAAGCATAGCTAAGTATTAAGGAACACATAATATAGTAAACAAAGAAAGTCTAATGTCATATATAGATTTTGAGATAGTACAGGTTGTCAGCTGGAACATAGGGTATGTCTACACAGCAAAGTTATTTCGAAATAACAGCCGTTATTTCTAAATAACTTTACTAGCGTCTACACAGACAAACCACTACTTCGAAATTAATTCAAAATAGTGGCGCGCATATTTCGAATTTGGTAAACCTCATTCCACGAGGAATAACACCAAATTCAAAATAGCTATTTCAAAATAAGTGCTGTGTAGACACATATCGAAATAGGGGGCTTCCAGCCTTCCCAGGGTGCCCTGGTGGCCACTCCAGCCTCAACCAAGAACACTCCTCTCCCTCCCTCCTCCCCAGAGCCCTTAAAGGGATTGACTCTGGCCACAGTGCCTGTGCCAGCTCCAAGCCTGCCAGCCCAGAGCCAGCAGTCACTGCCCCTGACCCAATGGCCCCAAAACATGAGCCAGCAAGCCACTGGCAGCCAGCCCTTCACCGCTCCTGCCAGGGCCCAGAGAAGGTGGGTGCCTTCCTGATCCAGGGTGGAAATCACGGACCTTATTCAGGTTTGGGGGGGATGCCCCCAACATCCATGATCGCCGCACTAGACAGAGGAACGTGGCCGTCTATGGCAGGATAGCTGCCAGCCTGGCCACCAAAGGCCACATGTAAACCCAGGAGCAGGTTTGCATGAAAATCAAGTTGGTCCGGCGAGACCTCCAACCCTGAGCCCTGAGCTTCCCCTCCCCGCTTCTTCCCCTTGCTTCCCCCTTCTAGCTCCCTCCTCCCAGGTTTCCCCCTCCCCTCTCCCATCTTCTCTCTTCCCCCCTCCCACCTCCTTTCCCCAGTCTCATCAGAGTTTCATTCCCCACCCCCCAGTTTTGTTAAATAAAGAGAGTTTGTGTTCATGAAAATACATGTATTTTATTTGACATCACAAAGAGGGGTTAAGGAGGGGTAAGTGGAAGGACGTGAGGGAGGAATGAGTCAAAAGCCCCCAGTCGGGCAGACCAGGGAGGCTCTTAGTGCTCCTCAGGATGGAAGCTCTCTTGCAGGGCCTCCTGGATACTGACAGCCCACCGATGGACCTCCCGGATGGCAACCTGCAGAAAGTGCAGCCAGGCTTGCAGCAACGCGTTCACAAGAAGCACCAGAGTGCCCAGGGGAGCTCTGGCTCCATGTTGCAGAGTGCTGTGATGTCCTGAGTGAGGGCAACCAGAGCACGCAGAGACAAAATGCTTTGCTGTCCCTCATCGAGGTAGGCAAGCAATCAGGGAAAGCTGAGAACCGGCTGTCCAGCGGGGGGGTCCCTTTAAACATAGGCCTCAGATAGCCTCAGGCAGCAGCCACACAAAGTAACTCCTGACCTGATGCCCTGCCGGACCTGGTTCCGGCTGGCCTTAAATGCGATTCAGCATCCACTCGGTGTGGACGCGCTATTTCGAAATAGCAAAAAGCTATTTTGAAATGCATTTTGTGTGTAGACGCGTTATTTTGAAATAAACTATTTCGGATTAACTATTTCGAAATAAGATATTTCGAAATAACGCTGTAGTTTAGATATAGCCATAGTGTTAACAGTTATTACATCTTTCGACAGAGGGATGTAAATTAAGCACGTCGAAATTGCAAATGAAGCAGAGATTTAAATATCCCGCGCTTCATTTGCATCATCGCGTAATGGCGCTCTTTCGAAAAAGTGCCATTTTGAAAGTAAAACCGCGGTCTAGACGTGGTTTTTTTCGAACACAGCAGGTATTTTCGAAAGCTTCTGGTTTACAGGATCTTTCGAAAAAGCCATTTTTGAAAGAACTGAGTCTAGACTGCGGTTTTACTTTCAAAATGGTGCTTTTTTGAAAGAGCGCCATTACGCAATTATGCAAATGAAGCGTGGGATATTTAAATCCCCATTTCATTTGCAGTGTCTATGTGTCTAACTCACATCCCTCTGTCGAAAGAGGTATGTAGTCTAGACACAGCCTATGTTTTAATACAGCTACTTTTGTTTGAATCAGAAAAAAAAACAAAGAATTATCTGTTTTGATCATGCTTTACTTCTGGGGAAGTGCAGTCTAATGACACTGAGTCAGGACCCCTGGATTGCATTTTCACCTGCACTATATGATTTTGGAGAGGGAATTTAACTTCTCTTTTGCCTCCCTTTACCCAGATCAGTACAATAGTAATAGTACTTACCCGAACACTTAGGCTACGTCTAGACTACAGGCTTTTGTCGACAGAAGTTTTGTTGACAGAATCTGTCGACAAAGCTTCTGTCGACATAGAGCATCTAGACTACATCCAGTTCTGTTGAAAAAGCAAGCCACTTTGTCGAAATGACAGTATAGACGCAAAGGACAGTGTAGATGCAATAACGCCTTCTATCTACAGAACTCTGTCGACAAAAGGTGTTATTCCTCATAGAATGAGGTTTACAGCTGTCAACAAAACTGCTGAGTTCTGTCAATGTTATGTTGACAGAGCTCAGCGGCAGTGTAGATGCAGGTATAGTTTTTGTCGACAAAAGTCCACTTTTGTCAACAAAACCTTGTAGTCTAGACACACCCTTAATGTGGTTATAATTAGCTTAGTTCATTTATGGTCGTAATGATCTTCTAGACCACCATCTAAGAAGTGCTACACAAGTGCAAAATATTATTGCTTCAGATTTTCTCTATTGCCTATTAGTCAAAAATGCAATTTAATTACTTTTTCTTTACCTCTGAAAAGATTGAGATTTGAATCAGTCAGATGCAATAAATTGAGAAAAAACACAGCCGACTACAGATTTTGTTACTCTGACAAATACTCTAAATGCAGTGATATGTCTACAGGCTACAGCTTCCCACTTTCATTAATTATGAAATAAATGGTTGAAAAAAATGAGTTTTATCTACTGAATCTTGCAGACTTGATTTGTTTGAGCTCCCATTTTGTGCTCTGACAAATGCCATATAGGCTGCCTGATACTGTGCATAATTTTATTACATGAAGACATGAGGGTTGAACTCATAAATATTAATCAGGGATTAATGAACAGTGGGAGGACTTTGCATATCAATTTTTATGAGAGGAAACTTTGCATTAAACACACCACTTCCTACATATTAATCATTTGGGAAAACTGAAGGCCCTGTGAAATATCTCTTATTGTTCTATTGGAGGCCTAGTCATAAAACAGACTTAAACACATAAGCCACGGGCATCATTTCATGGTATGATTACGTGTGGCTATATTTTTTAAAAAACAAAAACATTTTAAAATTAAGCACTTTTGAAATGTGTCCTGCAGATTGAATTCCTGCATCCACAGAGCAGGTGAAGCGTACCAACACAGACTTCCCACACAGATCAGAAAAAACCTCATATATAGCTATAAAGTGAAATCGCTGCCCAGTCAATTGCTAACCAACCTGCTACAACTGTCAACAGTGGGTTCTCTTTAAAGCCAGTTTTGTGAAGTGGACATCATTCTACTAGGATTGAGATGACAACCCATTCATTCCATATAGGACATTGAGAAGAGATAAGATAGCAAAAATAAGCATTTGCTACTACTCAAGGCCAAATCCCAACTAGGAGCACCCCCGCCTCCAAAGCCCTCAACAGCCATTTATCTTAGTGCCCTAGGCGACCGCCTAGTTCGCCTGTATTGACGGGCCGCCACTGATCCCCACTGCCAATCTTATAGAGAAAATGTTGGTGGCATAGTATTTTTTATTGTAAAACTTCTATTAGTGAGAGAGACAAGCATTAGAGGTTACACAAACTCTTCTTTAGGTCTGGAAAATGTACTCAGAATGTCACAGCTAAATATAAGACTTAAAAGACTGTTTAGCATAAGTAATTAATACATATTTGGAGAGGCCTTTCAAGGTAAATTGGCCTGTTAATGCCTGTCCAGTCACTGGAGGAGGAAAAGAAGGGCATGAGGGGTTTTGGTGGGTTATATGTTGTAGATGATTTTTAGTGTCCAGCAATGTTAAGAATTCAATCTCCCAGGCTCATCTGTTGAAAGTTTATTTGCAGGTTTCCTTTGAGGATGAGAAATGAGAGGTCAGGTGCAGAGTGCTCATTTTGAATAAGGATGCTGGATTTATGGTTTATTACAACAATCTGTAACCCACTAGCAACTCCCTCATTCCTTCTTTCCACCCCAATGATTGAAGAGATATTAATGGGACACTTCACCTTGGATGGTGCCTTAGAATATGTGTTAACTCCTTATGCAAAATCATCTTTTAGCTCTGACAATCTGAGTGTGTTTTCCAGACCTGCAGTACAGCTCTGTGTAAACTTGAAAGGTTGGGTTTCACCCGCACAAGCTGGTCCCATAAAAGGCATTACCTCATTCACCTTGTCTCTCTGGATGCACCCACACAGCAGGGCTTAACTCAAAGTAAGCTACACAAACTGAGCTATATCAATTGTGTAGCTTATTTCAAAATAGCGTATTTCAAAATTGGGAGCATCTACATAGCACTTATTTTCCTCCAACTTCCCTTACTCCTCATACAATGAGGGTTACAGGAGTTGGAGTAAGAAGTCCTCCAGCTAGATGGTATTTCAACATTATTTCAAAATAACTGCCTGTTGTGTAGATGCAGACTAAGTTATTTTGAAATAATGTTGCTGTGTAGATGTACCCTCTTATTCTGGGATTGACCCAGCTGCAATATTGCATGCAACCAGCAATGTTGTGAGAGAAGATTCTGTATCTCTTCCAGCACTAGCCCCCTAAGCCATCTACTGCTACTTGAGCTTCCATGGTACCACTGATTAACATGAAAACCATCTGTTAGCAACAATGCATGTTTTATTAATTAATATTTTATTTATTTAGATTTTTACCCTTAAAAGAGTTGCCTGCCCAGGCTTGGTGCTCCTTTTGACAATTTTTAAAATATAAAATTATAAACACCAATAAACTCTTCCAGTTACTAAATCAGTGCCTCACAAGAAGACATGTCTTTATGTGGAAGGGGACATTTATTTGAAAAATGTGTATGATCAACCGGTCATTCAGTCCTTTTCATCCAGAGAAGGTTAAGTGAAATGCCCTTATGTGAAATCAGCAGAGTATGGAAAAGATAAAAGTTCTAGACAAAAAGTAGCGTGAGTTAAATTTAAAAACTAAACTCTTCCTTTTTAAAATGGTCCAAATGTAATATGAAAGGTCTATATGAACACAGAAGCCTCTGCATGCTATTTTATGACATGTTTATAAGATTCAACTTTCAAAGGAATAGAAGTGAGTTAGATGCCCAACTATTTTGAAAATCCCAGCCATAAGTGTTTTAATAGAGTGCTCTGGAATCAGCCACCAAGGCTATGTCTAGACTACAGGCTTCTTTCAGAAGAAGCTTTTTTCAGAAGAGATCTTCTGAAAAAACTTCTTCCAAAAGAAAGCGTCCACACTGCCAAAGTGCATCGAAAAAGTGATCTGCTTTTTCAAAAGAGAGCATCCACACTGAATGGACGCTCTCTTGCATGTAAACTGTGATTGCTACAGACAGAATGACCACCAGGGCACCTGTGCTTTTTCCTTTTTGCTCTTCTTCCGCAAGAACTCCCTCTTCCCCGTCCACACACGTCTTTTTGCGAAAGAGCTTTTTAGTGAAAAGGCTTCTTCCTCATAGAATGAGGATTACCAATGCCAGAAAAAAACCTCTGTTCTTTTGATTTTCTTGTAGAAGAATGCAATTGCAGTGTGGATGTTCCTCAAGTTTTGACAGAAAAACGGCTGTTTTTAGGTGTAAACATACCCCCAGTGTCTATGCTGGTGCAGACCTTGACTTTGGCCTTTGGAAGAGAAATGGCTACTGGTGAGAAGTTGTAATAGAAAGAAGCTGCAATGTTCCCTCACTGAAGGCTTTTAGGGAATCAGCACAGTTAACATGAGTGCAGATCTGGCCAAAAATAAGTTGAAAGGCCAAACTGAGATGCACTGATATAATGTATCTGCATACAACTTGGCTGATGGGATAACTTAATTCTGCTTCCTCCTACTAGACTCTTCAAGGGGGAGCAGTAGCAATACAATCCATTCCCAGCCAGAGGTGGATCACAGTTCTTTGGAGCCCTGGGCCAGAGTAAGTGGGGGCCTCTCCCCACCGCTTCTATCTGTAACCTCCCTGTGTTGCTCCTCTCCCCCATGTTTCTGCAAGGGAAATGAGCACTTCTGGCAGAATTGCCAGGTAGAGTGGATAGGGGCAAAGGGGCAACCATTTTTCCTTACGACCCTCAGGCACAGTCCCTTTTGGCCCAGGGGTTAATCTGCCACTGATCCCAGCACAGGGAGGTGCATATTATTTTTCCTTTTTATTATTTTTATTACAGTAGCATCGAGAGACCCCAACAAAGATGACCATCTTGTCATGCTGTATATACACAGAGAGTCCCTGCACCCAAGAGTATGCAATCTAAGAAGATGACCAAGGGTGTCAGAAAGAAACTAGTAGTATTGTGGTTTTAGAGATGGAAAATAAGTTATAGAGAGATTAAGTAATTTCTTCAAGATCAGACATACAGTCTGTGTCAGATCCAGATATCTGAATCCCAGTCCAATGTCTTAATTACCAGACTCTCTTTGCTTATGCACAGATATACACACACAGACCTGCTGCCCCCACGCATATGTACCCATCCCAATTTCAGTGACACTCTCTAAAAGCACAGCTATTAGTAGAAAAGCAGGATTTATAATGCTCTTTACAATTTCTCTCTTCTCACTTTTCTACATTGATTTTTTTTTAATTGATGATTTTAAGGCTTTGGGATAAATGAATTAAATTACAAGTTTCTAGCTGCTAGATAAACTGGTTTGCCACCAGCATATCTGGTGTTACTTGAGCCTTTGACTCCACAGGAAAATTGCATCAATTTAACTAAATTTGTTCAGAAACAGATTTAGTTAAACCAGTCCAACCTCCTCCACTTTTACACCAAAATAAAGTGTGCCTAACTAAGGAGATTGTATCGATTCAACTGAGTCAGTTTCTAAACCAAATAAGTTAAAATGACACAATATTCTTGTGTAGACAAAGTGTTTGAGTGGGACTAACAGTGTGTTTCAATTTTAAGGACAGAGAAAAACATTAAATTCTCTATGCAGTCTTATCACAGACATTGATCTGAAGGTATCAGAGAAGCAAGGTGAGTGAGGTAATATCTCTTATTGTATCAACTTCTAGTGGAGAGAAGGGAGAGAAGATTTCTAGATTGCACAGAGCTGTTCTTCAGGTACTCCCAGTATCACAGCTAAATACACTGAAGAGAAAGAGATTGGTTAGCATAAGTAGTTATCACATATTTTAAGGGCTCATTCAAAATGAAGTGTCCCATTAACTCCTCTCAAGTCTAAAGAGTGTGGGAGAAAAAAATAAAGTGGGGCAAGGAGAGGGAGTGAGTTATAAATTATTGTAATAATCCATAAATCCAGGGTCTCTATTCAGTCTGTGATTTTATATCCAGTGAGGTTGTGAATTTCAGCTGTCAGTTTAGATCATCCAGTGTGTCCTTGTATAAATTAGAGACAATGGATTTCAGGAAGGCAGATTTTGGTAAGCTCAGAGAGCTGGTGGTAAGGTACCATGGGAGGCAAGACTGAGAGGAAAAACAACTGTAGAGAGCTGGCAGTTTTTCAAAGGGACATTATTAAGGGCCGAAAAGCAAACTATTCCACTGTGTAGGAAAAATAGAAAATATGGCAAAAGACCACCTTGGTTTAACCAGGAGATCTTGCATGATTTAAAAATAAAAAAGGAGTCCTATAAAAAATGGAAACTAGGACAAATTACAAAGGATGAATATAGCCAAACAATACAGGAATGCAGGGGCAAGATTAGAAAGGCAAAGGCACAAAACGAGCTCAAACTAGCTACAGGCATGAAGGGAAACAAGAAGACATTCTATAAATATATTAAAAGCAAGAGGAAGACCAAGGACAGAGTAGGCCCATTGCTCAGTGTAGAGGGAGAAACAGAAATAGGAAACTTGGAAATGGCAGAGACGCTTAATGACTTCTTTGTTTCGGTCTTCACCAAGAAGTCTGATGAAGGAATGCCTAACATAGTGAATGCTAGTGGGAAGGGGGTAGGTTTAGAAGATAAAATTAAAAAAGAACAAGTTACAAATCACTTAGAAAAGTTAGATGTCTCCAAGTCACCAGGGCCTGATGAAATGCATCCTAGAATACTCAAAGAGCTGATAGGAGGTATCTGAGCCTTTAACTATCATCTTTGGAAAATCATGGAAGACAGGAGAGATTCCAGAAGACTGGAAAAGGGCAAATATAGTGCCCATCTATAAAAAGGGAAATAAAAACAAACTAGGAAACTGCAGACCAGTCAGTTTAACTTCTGTGCCAGGAAAGATAATGAAGCAAGTTATTAAGGAAATCATCTGCAAACACTTGGAAGATAACAAGGTGATAGAGAACAGCCATCATGGATTTGTAAAGAACAAATCATGTCAAACCAATCTGATAGCTTTCTTTGATAGGATGACGAGTCTTGTGGATAAGGGAGAAGCGGTGGATGTGGTATATCTAGACTTTAGTAAGGCATTTGATACGGTCTCGCATGATATTCTTATCAATAAACTAGGCAAATACAACTTAGATGAGGCTACTAACTTAGTTATGGGTGCATAACTGGCTGGATAAACATTCTCAAAGAGTAGTTATTAACAGTTCACAATCCTGCTAGAAAGATATAACAAGTGGGGTTCCGCAGGGGTCAGTTTTGGGACCAGTTCTGTTCAATATCTTCATCAACGATTTAGATATCGGCATAGAGAGTACACTTATTAAGTTTGCAGATGATACCAAGCTGGGAGGGGTTGCAACTGCTTTGGAGGATAGGGTCATCATTTAAAATGATCTGGACAAATTGGAGAAATGGTCTCAAGTAAACAGGATGAAGTTTAATGAGGATAAATGCAAAGTGCTCCTCTTAGGAAGGAACAGTCAATTTCACACATACAGAATGGGAAGTGACTGTCTAGGAAGGAGTACGGCAGAAAGGGATCCAGGGACTGTAGTGGGCCACAAGCTAAATATGAGTCAACAGTGTGATGCTGTTGCAAAAAAAGCAAACATGATTCTAGGATGCATTAACAGGTATGTTGTGAGCAAGACACGAGAAGTCATTCTTCCACTCTACTCTGCACTGATTAGGCCTCAGTTGGAGTATTGCATCGAGTTCTGGGCACCACATTTCAAGAAAGATGTGGAGAAATTGGGGAAGGTCCAGAGAAGAGCAACAAGAATGATTAAAGGTCTAGAGAATATGACCTATGACAAAAGACTGAAAGAATTGGGCTTGTTTAGTTTGGAAAAGAGAAGATTGAGAGGGGACATGATAGCGGTTTTCAGGTATCTAAAAGGGTGTCACAAGGAGGAGGGAGAAAAATTGTTCTTCCTGGCCTCTGAGGATAAAACAAGAAGCAATGGGCTTAAACTGCAGCAAGGGAGGTTTAGGTTGGACATTAGGAAAAAGTTCCTAACTGTCAGGGTGGTTAAACACTGGAATAAATTGCCGAGGGAGGTTGTGGAATCTCCATCTCTGGAGATATTTAAGAGTAGGTTAGATAAATGTCTATCAGGGATGGCCTAGACAGTACTGGGTCCTGCCATGAGGGCAGGGGACTGGTCTCGATGACCTCTCCAGGTCCCTTCCAGTCCTAGTATTCTATGATCAACGACCATTACGTTTCACCCACTTAGTCTAGTGTAGAGTCTTCTAATTTCTTTTGTTTGTCTAAGGCATAACATGTTTGACTGAAGCTCTGTTCTTACAGAAAGATATCTAAATAGTTTGAAGATGATAATCCACCTCTGTCCTTTATAGATGGTTCCAGTGGTTAGTCACTCCCTCACTGTTTAAATATATATAATTTATTTAAGTTCTAATTTAAATTTGTCTAGCTTGTATCCAATCATTGGTTTATTTGTTATATGTTTTTCACTAGATTAAAGAACCTTTCAAAGCCCAGTATTTTCTCCATGTGAAAGTACTTATACATTTTAATCAAGTCACTTCTCAATCTTTTCAATTAGTTAAACAAATTAAACACTAAGGCTTATCCTGTATGACATTTTGTTCAGCCATCAAGTTATTTTTGTTGTGCTTTTTCCACTTCTCTAATTTTTCAGAATCTTTTTAAAAATGTGGCCACTGGTGTTGTACACAGAATTTCAGTATCAGTCTCACCAAAGCTACACAGAGAGGCAAAATCACCTCCCCATGCCTACTCCCTTTTCCTCTGTTATTCATCCAAGGAACAAACTAGGGTTTTTGTTTGTTTGTTTGTTTGTTTTTTTTTGTTTGTTTTGTTTCATTTTTCCATAGCATTGCACTAAAAGGTGATGTTGAATTGCTTGTTCACTATGACCCCTATATCTCTTTCAGAGTCACTGCTTCTCAGGATACAGTCGCTTGTTCTGTGGGTGTGGCCTTCGTTCTCTATTCCTACATGTATAATTTTTAATTTGATAGTACTAAAAAGCATTTTGTATCAATGGGCCCTGCTTGCCAAACAGGGCAGCCCGTCCATATAGGCAAACTAGGCGGTCGCCTAGGGCGCCAAGTTAAATGAGGCGCCAAATGGTGGCGCAATACCATTGAGGAGTTTGGAGGTGGGGGCGCCGATTGCATGGTTCTCCATGGTTCAGCTAGTCTAGGGCTGCCCCTGTTGCCAAGCAATCTAGACCACTCTGTATGACTCTCTGTCATTATATACTAGTAGATGCTGATCAATATCCTTCTTAGTTACAAATTAACTAGAAAATACTTCATCATGCTCATATATTATTACAACCTCTGCTTCTTTCCAGATACAGAACAGAATCATTTGTTGAGCACTTCAGCTTTTTTAATCTTTGATAGTACTTTCATTATCTCTTCTAATAATGAGCCTACAGAATTGCCAGAATGTTTGTTACTAATGTACTTAAAAAGGATTCCCCTTTGTTTCTTTAGCCAAGCCTTTAATCTCCCTTATCAAGTTTCTATATGTTATAACTTCTAATTTATATCACTTGTATGTTTCCTTGTTTCTCATTTATCTGTTTATATTTTTATTTCTAATTTCTGACTTCACCACTGAACAAAGGTGGGCATTTAGCCAATGTTGTGCTCTTTCTTAACTTTTGGAAGCTTCTCTTTTTGGTTGTCTAATACATTCTTAAGGAATTTTCAATTTCCACTCAATTTTTTTGTCTCTTTTTTTCTGCCAAACAATTTTGTTTAGAATTTGCCTCATATTGGGGAAATTAACTCTTTTGAAGTACCAAGCATTACTATCTGAGACTATCCTCTGGTTGCCCATATTAAATGGAATCAGGTCAAGAATCACTGGCCTCTAGACAGTCACAACTTTCAGTTCAGTGCTTAATGATCGTTATAATGAGGTCCAAAATAGTTACTTGTCATGGATGCAATACTTTTTATGTTAGTAAATTATTGTCTATAACCTTTAGGAATTTATTGATGTTTATACTACTGGCTGCAGTTTGGGTGTTTGGGTGAAGGAGACAGTTGTGACCTAGGGCAGGGAACTGGGATGCAGGATTTTGGGATGTGATTTAGGGTAGGAGGGGATTGTGATCTGGGGCAGGAGATTAGAGTGCCAGATCTGGGAGGGGGTATGGGTGCAGGAGGGATGCAGGGTTTGGGTATGTGGAGGGGATGCAGAGGTTTGGGTTGGGGAGGGGCTGGAGTGTCAGAAGCAGGCTCTGGATGGAAGGCTCTTATAAGCAGAAACCTGAGGCAGACTGTCTGCTCTAGGTGGCTCCACTCCAGGCATGAGAGGGAGGGGTTGGGGAAGGGCTTGAGGAGGAAGGAAGAAGGCTTCCTTCACTGTTCCTGCTCCCAGCAAAAATTCTCAGCTTCTATTGTCCAAAAACTAAGAAATTGTCCAATGGGAGCTATCTAGAATGGAGAACAGCTGGCTTTTTAAAGTATGAGCTGTTCTCTGTCCAAGGGTTCTGGCGAGGCAGCCGTGGGCCGGTTCTGGTGGCTTGGCAGGCCGGATCCACCCGCTGGCAGCCTCTTGCCCACCCCGACCTAGATACCACTCATCACCCTGCACCTGCTGATTCAATCAAAACATCTCTATACCTCATGCTGTCATTTTAAACCCTTTTCTGAACCTGGGTCAGTATTTCCCTATTATCTGTGGGGAATGTATGGGTTCCAAGGTCCTTTTTAGTGAAGTGTTGTGATCATCCTTCTGGAATGGGCTTTCAACCTGTGCCCAGTACCAATTACTGTTTTACAGCTGGTACCTAGCACCAATTAGTGTTCTACACTTGAGCCTCTTACCAATTGGTGTTTTATACTATCAGCCCTATTTGTAGGGTTGCCAGATACTTTCACAAAAAATCCCAAACATGGCAGACCTTTAAATTCCCACGTTCCCCGCCCCCCCACCAGACACGGCAGAGGAAAAATGTCCCTGCCGGTCTTCCATCCGAGGAAAACAGAAAATACCGGACATTTTATATGTCCAGTGTTTTCTGGGTTTTTTTTTTTACTAAATAGGGTCCACAAATACCAGACTGCCCGGTTGAAAACCAGACACCTGGCAACCCTACCTATTTGTGCCAGGAGCCTGCCTCTTTCTCACAACTTAACTTTGCTTTATATTAGCAAAGTCTTGACCATTGTTAGGTTTCAGGCCTCACACCAGGCCTGTGATACATGGGCTTCCATTTCAGACCCACTTCTCACTACATTGGCTGTATGACAGCTTGAGCATGTGTATCCCAAATTGACATAACACATTTTTTTTCTTTCCACTCATTACAGGCAGGTATTTAAGGAGTTATTTATTCTGTTCTCAGGTGTGATTTGGTGGTATATAACAGACCTTCATGAGTACCCACACCTAGGCATTGATAGTTAACACATTGATATATACATTCAAGATCCTATGTTTCTGCATTATCATTAGCTGTAAAATAGGCAATGGTGTCTTTAATAGTGTTATCACATCTTTGTCCAGCTCTTTCTATCCCAGACAGATTCTAACCAGTGATTTTAATATTCCAATTATGTGTATTTTCCCATCAAGTTGAAGTAATGTCAGTTATATCTTCACATTGTGTGTCACGTTGTTTCAGTGTGATAACTATATACTGAGTTTGATTTTGTACTAAATTTGCCTCCATGTCTCTTTTCCCTTGCATTGTTATTTTAATGCATTCCTGGTACCCTTGTTGAAAAGATTAGCCTCCAGTATTTAAAAGGATTTATTTTTAAAAAATGCATTTATTAAAATCATATCAATTGTATTCACTCATCAAGAAATGCCAAAGATTATAATTTTCCCCTCACAATGCTAACTCAGGTGTTTTGCAAATACAAGATGATTTCAAATCCTATTTTCCTTGTGAAATGTGATTTTTGTTTTTATTAATGCACACCATAAAGTAGGTTATGTTTTTTAGTTGAGCTAATGATGTTGGACAAATACTTTTAAAAAAAATTTTATTTACTTAGTTTTGAATGCTTAATTTAGCAATCTTAATGGCACAATTTCTTTTTGAGGGGAGAGGGAATAATTTGATATCAAAAGTGAAGTCTAAGGGAGTTTTGCTTCAGAATTTAAGATATTATGTGTCCCAGTCATTGTTTATCCAGAAAAAAATCCAGTTGAATTGTTTGAATAGGGAATTACTGAGTAATAGGTAACTATAAACCATGGTTAATTATGTGTTTTACAAGTTGATTCATAGAGATTCTAAGTCCACTATAGCTATCAATTAATGCTTCTTTACATTTAGCACTGGAGGTGCAAGGATCAGTCCTCAAAGATAACTTGGTGGAGCCATTACATAAAAGCATCAGGATTTAATTATTATTTCCTTTTTTCTAGTCACCTTTATTAAATCATGCTATCTCTTTGCATTTGTATGCAATATGTTGATATGTGCATAGAGGTTTCATAGTTTTACAATTTTATGTTGTTGCTTGATAAATGACCTTGTGTTACAAATGGTAATTTGGTGCATAATACTGCCCAGTATTGTTTTAGAAGTCTGACAAATGTTTGCATTTGGCATTTCATGATGTGTATATCATAAGCCCATTGCGTTTTTCATACTGACAAAATGTGAACACTGTATTTTGCATCTTCTGCAACACAACATCATGCATTTTGAGTCTCAGCAGACTTCATGAAAAGAGTGTGGGACAGTAATTTTAGTCAAGGTCAAAGCTAAAAGAAAAAGCATCCAAAATGTGACTCTCCAAAACACAATATCGCCTAATCTTATTCAGTCAATCCATTCCAATTTCCTGTCCCAGCATCACTGTTGTCCATGTTTGTTGTTAATCCTATTAACCAGTTGGCTTGGATTGTCAGGCTTTCCACGTGTATTATCACATAGCAGTAAGAAAGCCTGGCTCTCAGGCTCGAAGGGTCAGTCATGGTTTGAGATGTGTGTTGAGATGAAGCACCTATTAAGATAAAAAAATGCTGCTGATGCTACTTGTCTTGAAGGGAAGAATACCGTGCACTTTCTAAGCTTTAGAAAATGTTTTAAGGTTTTTTTGTGGGGCAATGCAATAAATATTGGGACCAGAAATGATCTTTTGTGATAGAGTGTGCAGACAGAGAACTTCTCTAGGGTTTATATGTTGAATTTTTAATCAATATCAAACTTCAGGATTTTAAGTTTTAATTGTACAACTCATTTTCAGTTGAAATTGTGTAATTTATGGTGGGATATTTAAAAATTTAACAAATGAGGTCCCTGTGGCTGGAAGACATAAGCCTAAATCCTTATGTGATATTTATATCAGCTGAATTAAATTAGAAGGATTTGGATTATTATCTGAATAGCAATTAAGAAGGATTAATCTGATGTTCTCAAAAAAATAGAACTACATGAAGTGAATTAAAATAGATAGGACATATTATATCTTGATATTCAAGCTTTTTATCCCTTATGATTTTGGTAAAAGTTACTTGATTTTATAACCAAATATACAAAATTTCAATAGATTTAGACACATTCAGAATAATATTTACCTTTTACTCTTCAGAAAAAAAAACCTTAATTATGTTCTTCCAGATAACTAGATCTATGGTTTTAAAATTTTTGCTTTACAAATTCTGAATTATAATTGCAAAGAAGCCAAGCAAACATAGATTTTTATAAGCAGCTTACTGTTGGAAACATTTGGAGCTGAGATGTGCAGGAACATATTGTTATACATCTTAACTCCTCTGCTTTACTTGCATAGGTTGCACGTTTAAGCATAATTAGACTTTGGGCTTTCTGTCTTTGATGTTGTGCTTTTTCCTCTCAGGTTTGGATTTATTCTTCACAAAGATGAGCCTGTGCTCCAGAAAATTGATCTTGAAACTATGTCATACATCAAGACAATTAGTTTAAAGGATTATAATTGCATCCCTCAGTCTCTGGCTTATACACACCTTGGAGGATATTATTTTATCTGCTGCAAGCCTGATACAACTGGGGCTATTCCACCACAGCTCATAGTGGACAGTGTCACTGATTCTGTGATTGGATACAATGATGATGTGACGGGCACACCATATATCTCTCCAGATGGGCACTATCTTGTCAGCATTGATGATGTGAAAGGTCTCATGAGGGTCCAGTCCATTACCATCAGAGGAGAAATACAGGATGCATTTGATATTCATACTAACTTGCACATATCTGATGTTGCTTTTCAGCCATCATTTACTGAAGCCCATCAGTACAACATCTATGCTAGTTCCAGCACACAAACTGATGTGCTATTTGTAGAGCTCTCCTCTGGCAAAGTTAAAATGGTGAAGAGCCTTAAAGAGCCTGTCAAGAGAGAAGAATGGCCATGGAACAGTAAGAACCGGCTAATCAAGGACAGTGGTCTCTTTGGCCAGTACCTTATGACACCTTCCAAGGAATCCCTGTTTATCCTGGATGGAAGACTCAATAAGTTAAATTGTGAAATCACTGAAGTTGAGAGAGGCAACACAGTAATTTGGGTTGGAGAAGCATAAGGAATTGTGTTAGATAATTACTGAATGAATAGTTCTACAGTACATTGCACTTAACTTCATTATTTAAATTTACACTGTTTTCCTTTGAAATTTAGACCCTTATGCATCTGTCATTTGTTTGGTTCAGATACAATTTGATATTAACTTTGACATAGAAAATAATTAAAACTGTGATTACTCGTTAAAGGGACTTATTACTAATGACATCTAAGGTTGTATTGATTGACTAGAATCAATATTGAAATTTATGATTCATTCCTTAATAATGAAAGCAATTCTAAAGATTAATTGTGAACTGGTGATACAATATTTTAAAGTAGTAAAAAATCAAACAAACCTAAGCTTCAGGGAATTTCAAATGACTTAATATGATCCATTGCATTTGTAAGTGGCATACTGAAATGTATTTAAATTTTGGTTTGCTTTCCTTCTAACAAAAATAAGAAGTGTTGTGCAACCTTAGACTTCTTAAACTGAAATGTTTTGTCCTGTCCTGTCCACTGTTTAATCTTTTTGTGCCTTGAAGGGAATGTCTCATAAAAAAAAGAAAGAGTAGAAATTATATAATTTTCCCCACTGTTGCTACAGGATTGATTGTCATTGAAAAGAAATATTTAGTGTCACAGGTTTGTAGTCTCCATCAGGTTGTGGAGCACCTTAAGGGAAAAAATGGAAAATTATAGTTGCAATGTTTTCTGTACTCTGTTTTTTAGATCATTGCCATTTGAGAATCTTATTTTTATTGTGTGTTTTAGTTGAGATAATTTCAACTGATAACAGAAATTTTACCTTTCTTGTAACAAATCTAAATGTCAGGTTATTTTGCCATCACAGGGTTGCATCAACAGGGAGTTTCAGTTCTACTAAAGAGAAAAATCATGTGTATCTGCTTAGAATAAACCACACTTTGTCAAACTGATATGAAATGTACTGGCAAGAAAACTGTTATTTTTGAAAATAATTTTATGAGACATGCATTTTGAAGAACTTGTAATAAAACTCAGTACGGGATTTAAGACTACATCCAGTGGATAGAGTTCTTGCTTGTGCATTATGTCCTGTACAAGTATTTTGTAACCTTTTTGATTTGCTCAGTAGATTTTTCCACTACAAATCTTCAATTGGATTATTGAAAAAAAATCCCGTGTGGGGTTATTTTTTTAGTTTAACTAACTGTTACTCTAAAATTAGACATAGCTGTCACATTTAAATCAGAATAATAAGATTCTGAAATTTAGAACAATGTTAGCACATAGAATCAGAAAAAAATGAGACTAATTGAAACCAGCAGTAAAACATCTATCTAGACTTATACTAATGATAGATATACTTTGATATAATTTTTATTTATTTTTTATTTTCTTAGTGAATGCTTATGAGCTCTTAAACTATCCTCTATTTCCTAAAGGCAATTAGGAAAATAAATCTTTTCTAAATAAAATTTTGCTCCAGTTTAGATTGTGTAAAATCACTTAGAAACCTGCAATTTTCTATCATTGTAATTGTGTGTGTATTTAGCATCCTGTGCTCTGTAATACAGTAGATCTCTCTTTAGCTTGAGGAAACTTCCTGGCAGGTAGATTTAATTAAAATAAAAATCTGCTTACATTTCTAACTACTCAATCTGTTTTCCTTTTTAACAATTTTCCCCATTGTGAATGAGATCCATGTAAACTGTTTCTCAATTATTTACAGTAGTCTGTCTCATGCATTTTTCTTCTGTAACTTACACCATGTGGATGTTCTGTATGTAGAAAATGCTTGACAAAAGGAGAATAAACCCCTTACATTTTAAACATTCTTGACTTCAGTGATGTTGCAATACAGCCATTACTTTTTATCGTAGTTACATGAGAAACAAATAGCACTGCTTTTATGAGAAGACCAAGGGAGAAGAGGCTCATCTGCCTTTCACCTACTGCATATCAGGAATGATGTGTGTAGCATATGGTTTTTGTATGGAGAAACTTTACCAACTAGGAAGCTTTTCATGTGCTGTTACACAGAAAAAATAGAGATGTCTATTTATCTATAAAGCATAGTGAGATTATGTCACCAATAGTAAAAGATACTTCTGAGAAACTGTTTTTATTGTGTGTTAGACCCAGTGTCTCATTAAAGTACACGTGCAATAGCCAATTACCAGGTAGGTTAAAGTAATTTTTTTAAGTAGTCAAAATATTTGGAAATAGTTGGCATCTTCAGTTATAAATTAAACATGTTAAGCTTCAATTAACATAGTGGGATAAATTTTCTGCTCGTGTAAACAGGAAGAGCTCAAGTGGCTTCAAGAAAACTACATTAATTTATACAAACATAAACTCTGGCCCAGTAACTTGCTAAATTCTAATTAAAATCCATTATTGTAAGTATACCTGGGAAAGGTAGTTACTTGGAGCCGTTTTTGTTAGCTTTTTTTTAACATAGTACTGTCACAACGGCCCACAATTTCATCGGTCCTGTTGCTAATTTTAAAAATCCTTCCAGCTTCCCTGCATCTGGGGTGAAGTTCTGGCTCCATTGAAGCCAATGGCAAATTCCATACTGACTTTGATGCAGCCAAAATTTCACCCTGATGTGCATATGCAAAATATAATAAGCAGTTTCAGAGCCTTTCTTTGATTGTTATAAACAAAGCCCCAAACAATCCTCTCTCTTAAAATATAGCCTAATAATGTGCTGTGACAATATTTTAGCAAGAGCCTTCCACAAAAATGGAAAAAGTCCTGTGGTAAAAATCTTCATTTTCTTCCATAATCTGTGGTAAATGTTTAGGGTCTGATCATAGATACAGATTGAGAAACTTAGTCCAACACAAAATGGAGTCAAAACTATGTGGCAAATAAATTTGCAATAAGTATAATTTTCTGGAAAAGTTTGTTTCTCAAAACTGAGTATATTGAGAGGACAGCACATCATTAAAATGTGTAATTTGGAAAATGGGGGGGAGGCAGAATGGATTCCTCCCCCTGGGGATTGCTTTGAAAATTATTAGCTTCCCATTTTTTCCATCCTGAACTATTCCAAAAGAATGCTGTATTTTTATGAGACAAGTTCTGGCAAGGTTGATTTAGCAGTATCCAGACACAAGAATGAACTCCGCCTAAGGCAAAGAAATCATGTTAAATTTTCCATCAGTTTGATAGGAGAAGGGAGAATAGTAGAGGGGCACCTTGGAGCGCTGACTTATTAATAATTTCTTTCATCCTAATAATCAGTTGAAATATGATCTACCTGTCTTGTGTTGAGTATCTATACCAGTAGATGCAGTGAAAGGAAGGTGGGAGGCCACTGCAGTTTCCTTCTATAAACTAGTGGAGGTATTTACTCTAAAATCTGATGGGTATGCTGAAGATAGTGCCGGAACCTTCCTTCAGTTACAATCTTTCAATAGACTGTAGTTTCCTCAGTGTCATTAATTCTCTCACAGAAATAGGTAAACTAAGCTCAAAATACCTACTTTAACACATTTAATTATATCTGCTGCAAACAAATTATTTCCAGTAAGAGGACATATGGCACAAAAGAGTACATGGGCCCCAAAACACCTTTGCAAACAAATATCTGATATTTGAAATCTCCGATCCCATCAAAAATGAAAGCATACTTGTTCACACATTTATAGACACATTTAAAAAACACCAGTGCTCATAGTGCTTTAAAAAGTGCAGGCTGAAAATAATAATCATTGGGATTTGCCTCCAGCAATGCCATCTCAGCTCTCATTTTGTCAGCTGCGAAGGCAAATATTAAGAATCATCCAATTTAACAAGTTCTTAGAAAGGAGACTTCTAAAGAAGACACATATTGCTATTGTAAGTAGCGTGGATGGCAGTGGAATTAACATGGTGCTTTTATTGGAGGGGTTATTTGCTGGGTGAGAGCTAGGTGAGCTGTTCAGTATTTTGAGTTTTTAAAAATCTCATACCACTATTTGGTTTTTCATTCTCAAGTCTTGGCTGTACTCCAGATAGCGTAATTACATTCTGCCTTGCTATATATTACCTTGCAGTTTAATTTAGATGTAGATTTTTTTCTTCGCTTTCAAGTTTAAATGGGTGTCGTTTACAGTGCGCTGTTAAGCAGCTGTTATGTTCCATCCAGGCATTTCAGTGATGAATGAAATAATTCTTAAATATAGTTTGCAAAGTTATTCAGGAGACTTATAAATGTAGAATGTTGTATAAATGTCAAAGTATCATTATTAAATCCTCTCACTCGCTTAGTACAAAATACTTGAGTACCCTGACTAGACTTGTAACTGAGTTAGCAATGCCAGCTTAATTTGGGCCATTTATTTTAATTGGCAGGACAGGTGTATTTTAATGGGAAGGAGCTAATATGAAAAAAGGTTGTCAATTATTTATACACATCCTACAACATTTGCCACTGTTATCCATTCCATCCTGCATTCCTACTTGTGATGTTTAGCCTTTCACCTTTCATGGTATTTCAGGTAAGGATACCTGCATCAATATTTCAGAAGCTCCTAAAATATACCTATTGTAAATTAGCCATAAATTTGTACCAATTCCAACATCCAGGAATAGTTCCACTAATTCCCTTTTGCCTTGCATTCGTTCAGCCCATTCCCGGGGGGGGGGGGGGTGAGAACAGCTGAGCTTTATTGCCATGTTCTGAAGGTCAACAGACTATGGTCTTGCTCAACCATATTTTGAAAAGTAAATTCCTTGGGTGCCTCAGCTACTCTCGGCTACCGATGCATTACACACACACACACAAAATAGTGTCTGATGTGACCAGCCCCAACTTTCTGAGAATTTATGTATCAAAACCAAGAGCTTGAATTGCACCCTGAAATATATTGGAACTCAGAGCATATATTGAGCAGTTGTCTGAAGAAGCACAGCTATGTGAGTAGTCTTCAAGTATGAAGAATACACTGGGGTAACACAATTTGAAGAGGACAAAAATGATTAAATCCGATAAGAATTGTGACCTCCCAACACCATTATCATTCTGGCTAAGCACAGATGAAAAATTGACTCTGAGCCAAGGCCACTTCCACTATCTCCTTACCTGCAACTGCCAAGGATCCATCAAGACCTCTCGGTTGTGAACGTGAGTAACAAAGGGATATGATGGAGGTTTATAACAGGGTTCAAAAAAGAGCTATATACATTCATGGAGGATAGATTCTTCAAAGGCTATTAGCCAGGATTGATGGGATTGGTGTCCCTAGCCTCTGTTTCTCAGAATCCGGGAACAGGTAACAGGATGGATCACCTGATGATTACCTGTTTCATTCATTTCCTCTGGGGCAGTTAGCATTAGCTACTCTTGGAAAACAGGATACGGGGCTAGATGGACCTTTGGTCTGACCCAGTATGGCCATTTTTATGTTCTTATGGCTTCCTCTTTTGGTTTGTTTAGCAAATGTCTGATTCTCTTCTCACCTACAATTTTGCTCCAGTGAATTCACTGACTTAAAGGCACTGACTCTTGATATAAATGAGAAGCAAGTAGGATCCTAAAACTTTATTCTAGAAAAGAGAGTTTAAATTATACTTTGTTTAAAAAAACCCCAAACAAACCAATGAACCATATTTACTGTCTATAAAAAAGCAACACAGAGAGCATGATATGATGTTTCTTAAAAGTATTAGGAGGCTTTAATCATCCTGGCTGTATTCATTCCATGACTGAATGAGTATCTGAAATTTGTTCCAAGTGTATTGGTATAGTGTGTATGATAGATTAGTTTTCTACAGGTCAAATCTTCCTTGTCTGGGGACCTGAGTAGTCCTGAGCCACAGAGTTTGCGAGATCATGAGAGGTAAAGGTTCTCTACTCAGCTGTAGGCTCTGCTCCCAGCTGGGGCTGTGCTCTGTGCTGCCTGCCTTGCTGCCGCCAGTCCCCTAGCCCCTAGCTGGGGCTGCATCCCGCATTGTGCCAGCCCAATAGGGACCAGAACTGCTGCCTCCAGCCCCTGCTAGGGCTGTGCCCCTCACACCCAGCTGCTGGCCCCACTGACTCAGTTCTGGCTGAGGCTGCACTTCCCGCTTCTTCCCCACCCTACCAGCCCTAACCAAGGTTGTGTTTTCCTCCACACCAGCCCTGGCCAGGGCTGCGCTCCCCACCACACTGGCCCCACTGGGACTGCACTCCCTACCACCAGCCCAGTCTGGTCTGTGCTTCTGAACATGGCCAACCCAGGCTCTCTGGTCCAGCAATATCCGTGTCCTGCTGGACCATCGACGTTGCCAGACCAGAGAGTCCCGGATTTTAGAGGCTGACCTGTAGTAGTTCTTGAATATTTGTTTAAGGGGAGACACACTGCATAAAAGGTCAGCAGGAAGAAAAGATGGGAGAAGGGAGATGTGATAGCATAATCATCAAGGGCAAGATTTATAAATTCTGGTTTCCATGAAACCTGTGCGTGGAAATAATTACAGACATAATTTAAGTGTTCCAAATGTCAAACTACTTGATTGCACTTGCATCTCAGGTACTTAAAGCTAAATTACCTGATTTGCAAGCATAAAGCCCAGAGACACAGCTAGGGTGGAGATAAATATATGGGTTACAGTGGCCCAAGATACAGTCAGAAATGTATGTTGACATTTGGCTAATCTAGAGCCTTGAAAATTTTATCTTGAGCCAGGAACATTCTCATGCTGATGCCTAGAATGAAGTCCTCGGGTGTCAAATAAGTCCCAAGTTTGTAAAGGGCATTGTACACTTAAGTATTCCTTTATAAATGGTGGAAGAACAGCTATAGCACAACTGAAGTGGGACTCAACTTCTGCACTGGATATGAAACCTCTAACACATTGGGATAGAGCATCATCTAAACCTTAAAGTCAAAGCTTGCCCCTCTCAGACTTCCTAATAGTCCAGTTGTGGCAGACCTCGTAATGGCCCAGGGCTGCCACAGCTCTGAGTACAGCAATTCTGTGTGTTTTATTCTCTGGACAAACATTTAAAATTTGAGGCCTATTATATTCATAATGGGGGCAGGAGACAATGGTAAAGTAGAAGAGGAGCTGACTTGTTAATTGGCTTGAGACAGGAGAAAGCATATCAAGTATATGATATGACTGACTTCAAAGGGAGCTCTTTGCACATAAAGAAAATAGTGTTAGCCTCCTGGAGAAAGCCAAAATTGGCCATATCTTTGATCTGTAGACTCTTACTTGAGAATGTTTATTGATTTTCATTTGAATCAGGTTCTTAGAAAGCTACTGATTATGTCATTCTGTCTGTGATTAGCCATCAGTAGATGAACAGAAAGCTAGTGTTATAGAAGAACAAAAGGAAAGTAAGGAGTATGCAGCTGAAACCTGACAATAAGGTAAAATTAGATGATCAATGAGTACTACAGCCAAGAAGAGATTAAATTTCTAAACTCAAATCTGGGTTTTACAATTTTAATCCTCCCAAATTAAGCTATAACTAAAACCAGATACACTATAAGATCCAGAAAAAGTAGTAATTTTGTAGTTCCTCTGCTCTTCCCCTCTCCTATCTCCTGTCACATAACAGTGGGGTGCAGAAAGCATTTGACTGAAGGCAGCTAGTGCCTGGGGGACTAATGGACAATGGAGATCTTTGCAGAAATTGGAATCTGAAGTGAGTAAAACACTGATATGCTGGAATTGGGAGGCCTTTTCATTCACAGAGGGCAGCAGAGAAAGGAGGGAATTGGAGCAGGAAGTAAAGACAGTGAGCAAATTTATATCACTAGTTTTCTAGTGAAAACAAACATTCTGGAAGTGCTGGCACGCAGTAGCTTTTTCTAATATCTTCAGTTTCCATTGCATATAAACACAAAATAACTGTTAATAGAAGCAGTGCGCCTGCGTAGCAGGACAAGAGTATAATCCTTGTTTTAAGAATAACCACATGAAAATCACTCTTTAATAATTGCAGTGACAAAAGTATTAGTATTAGTCCGGCATTGACATGGCATTCTTAATCAGAATTTTTTAACAAAACCCCTTTTCCATGTATCTATCCTCTCTCTTTTAATAGTCGAATTGCATTGACTGAATGTGTCAGTGTGTTTGGCTAGCCAAGTACAAAAGCAGTTTCTCCTCTCTCGGTGTTCACACCTCCACATCAGCTGCTAGAAGTGGGCCTCATTCTCCCCGACTGAATTAACCTCGTTATCTCTAGCCTGCATATTTATACCTGCCTCTGGAAATTTCCACTACATGCATCTGACGAAGTGGGTCTTTGCCCACAAAAGCTTATGCTGCTATACATCTGTTAGTCTATAAGGTGCCATAGGACTCCTTGAGGGCTTATTGTGGAAGGTTGAGCAGGGGCAGAGCTAAAAGATACCCTGCAACAGCTTTCCTGATTCTGTTCCAACAAAGTCAGCATGGTATCACCTATGCTCAGAACAGTAATTCCCCAATTTGCTCCCAAACATGACTGCCACAGTATGTGCCACCTGAAGGTGGTAAGGACATTTTCCTGAGGCCCCAGATAATCATCAGGCCCCATTCCTCTCACACAGAAAGGCTAAATGTATCAGACCCAGTAGCATGTCCAGTGGAGCTGTCCCGTGCTCACACCACAAGAAAAAGTTCTTCTTTGCTCGTCTACTACCCTCATTTATTTATGTTTATGATCTAAATAAGACAGCTTTTCTTTGATTCACCAGAGGGATGCCTCGGGCTCTTTTTCCTGAATCTGGTTGCTGACTCTGAGCGGCAAGAGTATTATTTTTGCATAACTAGTGTTTTATATTCTCTGGAAGAAGAACTCTCCTTTGTGTCCTTTCAGGAGGAAATCTCTAATACAGAGACACCACTATATTAGTCAAGATCTCCACTGAAGAAAACAATGAGCACTATAGGACTGTCATCACATGCTAGACCCATGCTGTTTCCCACTCTGGTATCAATGAAGCTTCTACGTAAGTAGAACAATCATTATATGTCATTTTGTCATGAAAGTGGTTTAAGACAAGCTAATGGAACACTAGCAAGCAAATAAGGTAGACATTCTCAACATTTACCAGAGCCTAAGCAAGCAAAAGTCCAACTATGGTATCCAGATTACAAAGTACCATTCCAGACAGCTGTGTAAACAGGAAATCTGATCAAATACCTATCAGGAGTTTTTCCATTAACTTTCAGGGGATCTGAAATTAGCAAAAGGGTCCAACTTGAATGTCAGCCACTTAGAAAATATATCTAGGAATGGGTTTTCTGATCCAGAAATATGGTAGAGGGCCATTTTGTGCTTTTGGTGTATTTATACAGAAGTTTGACACAACTCTAACAAAAAATAGCTATTATTCCGTAGCATGCTTCTTAATCATATGAATATTTATGTTTGGCAAACACTAAACATCTTTGGTTCAGTAAATGTGAATACTTTACAAGGATTATGTTTTAAAAAACTAATATTGTTATTTCTTAATCCCCAAGAAAGAGTTTTTGGAATCAGATCAATCTTTTTCTTTAATTAGGAAGCTACTTTGTTCTGTAGATTTAAAACAAAACAGACCAAAAAACAACAAAAACAAAAAAAACACCCCACCGCTACAATATTGTATTTAGAGCTTCATTTCCTGAACGCAGGTTTTCATGTAAAGAGATTGATTGTGATTTTCATACCTAGCAGACAGTTTGTTAATTCAGTAGTCTATAAAATTAGGGAATTACAGTTTCCAGATTGCTTCTCTAAAGTTATTTTCAGTAATAATTTAGCTAGAGCCTTCAGGTCTGTTACATATAGAATAGTGCTTTCCATTCATCCTTGTATTGTTTGGTATCAGTATTGTCGTGATCATGCGGTATTTATTTCAATAGAATCCTGAAAAAAATAGATTTGTACTTTTCCCTGATACAAGGAGAAGGAGAAAACCGGAGATGATTTTCCATTGTTACCTGTTGCAATAATTTTGAGGTTTCCCAATTATCCATTATGAATTCCATTGCAGTTTCTTTGCATGGTCAAGATTAAGCAGTTCTAGTGTTCTTTTAATGCCATGCTATAAGTGAGCATTGTAGCATCCTATTAAATCAACAGACTAAATCCACCTGAAACATGTTATACATTTGCTAAGAAGATGTCAGCATTTGTCTTTGATGTCTTGTTTCCAAGAAATATGTTTTGCCCCTCAGAATTTCAGTAATATAATTCATCTTACTGGCCTCTGAGACTCTGCTCATTGGGAGACGGATTAAAGAGGTCAAAGCTGTAGTCTTTCCTCTCATATTGACTTTGCTGATTGAGTGATCTCTCAGTTCGGAAAGGTACACTTCATCAGAATAAAAGTCTCGACAGCATTCAAAGTCAGGATCTTGATAAGTTAACTTACAGCTAATCTAACAATGGAATACCCTTTTCTGTACATGTAACAAAATTTATTTCAATCAACATACTCCAGCACAAGGCAATGAATTAGTTCACTGTTATTACAAAATAAATGTGTTCCTAAAAGTTTTTCTTTTTCCTTTTTCTTTTTCTGGTCATAAAATGCCAATTTGTCAAACCCAAAATTTCAATAGTTGTGAAAACATCCCATATTGACATTTTCTAAATTAAAAAAACCCCACATTTTATTTTTAAATAAATGTATAATAAAAACAAATAATTATTTTAATTTTTTTTAAAAAGCTCTAAACCAAAACAAAATATTTTAATTAACAAGATCCAGATACTCATTTATTTTATTTTTGGCTTTTCAGTGCAAAAAAGTTTTGAGATTTCAACTCTTTGTCCTGATTTGGAGAGGATTTTTTTTTTAATTTTAGAAATTCTCACTGGATAAAAAAGGATTTCCTACTCAGCTCTTACTTCTTGGTTCTTGGCTATAAGTGGACATTACCTTTGTGTACCTCTCCCCTGCATAAGTATAGAGTTTAACCAGCCATATTTGATTGATATATTCGCCTATTCATGCTTTACTTCAAATTATAATTTTGTATTTGATGCTAGGACTTGTTGGTTATCACCATCTTGGAATCAAACTACTAGATTATATGTGCTGTCACAGCAAATATATGGGTGTACAGTAGTAGGTTTGTGCCTTTATGCAAATCTGCTCTACAGTTTGAACAGAATTGGTTACACTCTATGGCTTTGTCTACACTTCAGGGGTTTTGTGCAAGAAGGCTTTTGTGGAAGAGTTCTTATACAAAAACTTCTTGTGCAAAAGCATGTCCACACCTCAAAAGCACATTGCAAAAGCGATGTGCTTTTGCACAAGTGAGGGTCCACACTGCATTGACACTCTTGCAGTATAAAAATATAACAAAGAAAAGATATTTTACTCTTTTAGGTAAACTAGACAGATTCCAAATTACGAATTCAGATTTATCTGAAAAAGAGTAAGTGTTTATTTACTTCCATTCTAGGGGCATAATAGCTGTTTGGCTACATTTAGTTTTCTAAGTTTGATAAATTCAATGTTTAAACAATGCATTGTGCTATTTCTTTAATATTTCCCTTCTACAGTGCTCCCAATGCATAGAGTTATCACTGTTTGATTTCCTGTGTAATAACAATAGGTTAGCCTCTATGTTCCCATATACGGTTGCTCCATCTAGAGCAATTCCTGTTGTGGTCTTTAATTGGTTATCATTCAAGTACTTCACTTTCTCTCCTGTCCAACCATTATTTTTATCAGTTTGGCACTGTTAGAAATAACACATCAGGAATCTGTTACAAAGAAGAGCATCTAATCTGTTAAGGAAAGTTCCTATCACCTCATTCCCATAGTTCGTGCTCCTAAAGCACAAACTATGGGAATGAGAATGAAGAACTTTACGCAAGATAATTTTATTTTCAAAATAAGTCATTTTCTCTTTTGCGCTTTCAAAAATAAGGATGTTCTTCTATCTTTAAATGCAGTTCGATCAAAATTTAGCTTCTAGTATCTTTGGAATAACAGAAACCCACAAATATTTCTTTTTATTGCATGATGTCCTAAAGAATTTTAATTTTTGTTCTCAGTAGAAATATTCTAAGTGTGAATATACAGAACTACATCTCCAAACAGGCTCTGTTGACTTTCGACACATTTCTTTGAACATTTGGGATACAGTATCCAGAGAAGAACACAGGAAATACTGAAATGATAGATTTCTTCATCTAGATCCAGAATGTGTTGCCAATAAATCCAGTTCAAGCTATGTATTTTGTGTATATTTTGTAGTCAAGAATGGAAAGTAATCTAAGCACAGTCCATCAGCATGTCCAGGACAAATGCAGATGACAGCTAAAGGTAGGATCACTCAATTGGTAGACATAAATAACATCAACACAAGATTCTATTGCTATTAACATAGGGTACGTCTAGACAGAGGGGCTATTTTGAGATACTGGAGGTATCCCGAGATAGCTACCCTGCATCTTTGAAAGGCTCCCGTTATTTTGAAATATTTTTTGAAATTACACTTGCACTATTCTGGCATCCCTGTAACCCTCATTCCAGGAGAGTTAAGGGATGTCTCAAAATAGTGCGTTATTTTGAAATTTGGCAATGTGTAGATGCGCCAAATTTTGAAATAAGCTACTTTGAAATACAATCAAAATAAGATATTCAATTTGAGTAAATTGTGTATCTTATTTCGAGTTTAGGGTGCTGTGTAGATGCACTCATAGGGTATGTCTGCACTACAGCATTAATTCGAGTTAACTTAATTCGAAATAGTTAATTCGAATTAAGCTAATTTGAATTAACGCATCTACACACAAAACCTATTTCGAAATAAGAACATAAGAATGGCCGTACTGGGTCAGACCAAAGGTCCATCTAGCCCAGTATCCTGTCTGCCGACAGTGGCCGGCACCAGGTGCCCCAGAAAGGGTGGACCGAAGACAATGATCAAGCGATTTGTCTCCTGCCATCCCTCTCCAGCCTCTGACAAACAGAGGCCAAGGACACCATTTTATCCCCTGGCTAATAGCCTTTTATGGACCTAACCTCCATGAAATTATCTAGCTTCTCTTTAAACTCTATTATAGTCCTAGCCTTCACAGCCTCCTCTGGCAAGGAGTTCCACAGGCTGACTACACGCTGTGTGAAGAAGAACTTTCTTTTATTAGTTTTAAACCTGCTACCCATTAATTTCATTTGGTGTCCTCTAGTTCTTCTATTTAGGGAACTAATAAATAACTTTTCTTTATCGGCCCTCTCCACACCACTCATGATTTTATATACCTCTATCATATCCCCCCTCAGTCTCCTCTTTTCTAAACTGAAAAGTCCCAGTCGCTTTAACCTCTCCTCATATTGGACCCGTTCCAAACCCCTAATCATTTTAGTTGCCCTTTTCTGAACCCTTTCCAAGGCCAAAATATCTTTTTTGAGGTGAGGAGACCACATCTGTACACAGTATTCAAGATGTGGGCGTACCATAGTTTTATACAGGGGCAGTAAGATATTCTGGGTCTTATTTTCTATCCCTTTCTTAATAATTCCTAGCATCCTATTGGCCTTTTTGACTGCCGCTGCACACTGCGTGGAAGTTTTCAGAGAACTGTCCACGATAACTCCAAGATCTCTTTCCTGATTTGTTGTAGCCAAATTAGCCCCCATCATACTGTACGTATAGTTGGGGTTATTTTTCCCGATGTGCATTACTTTACACTTATCCACATTAAATTTCATTTGCCATTTTGTTGCCCAATCACTCAGTTTGGTGAGATCTTCTTGGAGTCCCTCACAGTCTGCTTCTGTCTTGACTATCCTAAACAGTTTGGTATCATCTGCAAACTTTACCACCTCACTGCTTACCCCTTTCTCCAGATCATTTATGAAGAAGTTGAACAGGATTGGTCCTAGGACCGACCCTGGGGGGACACCACTAGTTACCCCTCTCCATTCTGAAAATTTACCATTTATTCCTACCCTTTGTTTCCTGTCTTTTAACCAGTTCTCAATCCAAGAAAGGACCTTCCCTCTTATCCCATGGCCATGTAATTTACACAAGAGCCTTTGGTGAGGGACCTTGTCAAAGGCTTTCTGAAAATCTAAGTATACTATATCTACTGGATCCCCCTTGTCCGCAAGTTTGTTAACCCCTTCAAAGAACTCTAATAGATTAGTAAGACAGGATTTCCCTTTACAGAAACCATGTTGACTTTTGTCCAACAAATTATGTTCTTCTACATGCTTCACAATTTTATTCTTTACTATTGTTTCAACTAATTTGCCCGGTACTGAAGTTAGACTTACCGGTCTGTAATTGCCCGGATCGCCTCTAGAGCTCTTTTTAAATATTGGTGTCACGTTGGCTACCTTCCAGTCATTAGGTACAGAAGCCGATTTAAGGGATAGGTTACAAACCACAGATAATAGTTCAGCAATTTCCCATTTGAGTTCTTTTAGAACCCTTGGATGAATGCCATCCGGTCCCGGAGATTTGTTAACATTAAGTTTTTCTATTTGTTCCAAAACCTCCTCTAATGACACTTCAATCCGGGACAGTTCCTCAGATTCATCACCCACAAAGGACGGTGCAGATTTGGGAATCTCCCCAACGTCCTCAGCCGTGAAGACTGAAGCAAAGAAATCATTTAGTTTCTCCGCAATGGCTTTATCGTCCTTGATTGCGCCTTTTATAGTTCGATCATCTAGGGGACCCACAGGTTTTTTAGCAGGCTTCCTGTTTCTAATGTACTTAAAAAACATTTTGTTATTTCTTTTTGAGTTTTTGGCTAGCTGTTCCTCAAAATCTTTTTTTGCTTTTCTTATTACATTTTTACACTTGATTTGACAGTGTTTATGTTCCTTTCTATTTATCTCACTAGGATTGGACTTCCACTTCTTAAAAGATGCCTTTTTGTCCCTCACTGCTTCTTTTACATGGTGGTTAAGCCACGGTGACACTTTTTTAGGTCTCTTGCTATGTTTTTTAATTTGGGGTATACATTTAAGTTGGGCCTCTATTATGGTGTCTTTAAAAAGTTTCCATGCAGCTTGCAGGGATTTGGCTCTCGTCACTGTGCCTTTTAATTTCTGTTTAACTAGCCTCCTCATTTTTGTGTAATTCCCCTTTTTGAAATTAAATGCAAGGGTGCTGGACTGCAGAGGTGTTCTACCCACCACAGGAATGTTGAATGTTATTATATTATGGTCACTATTCCCAAGCGGTCCTGTAACGGTTATTTCCTGGACCTGATCCCGTGCTCCACTCAGGACTAAATCGAGAATTGCTCTCCGCTTGTGGGTTTCTGCACCAGCTGCTCCAAGAAGGAGTCATTTAGGCCATTGAGAAATTTTATCTCTCCTTCTCTTCCTGAGGTGACATGTACCCCGTCAATATGGGGATAATTAAAGTCCCCCATTATTATAGAGTTCTTTATTTTGGTAGCCTCTCTAATCTCCCTCAGCATTTCAATGTCAGTATCGCTGTCCTGGTCAGGTGGTCGGTAATATATCCCTACTGCTAATTTCTTATTATTGGAGCATGTAATTACTATCCATAGCGATTCTATTGAACATGTTGATTCACTTAATATTTTTATTTCATTTGATTCTACATTATCTTTCACAGACAGTGCCACTCCACCACCCACCCGGCCCGCTCTATCCTTTCGATATATTTTATATCCCTGTATGATTGTGTCCCACAGATTTTCCTCATTCCACCAGGTTTCAGTGATGCCTATTATGTCAATCTCCTCATTTAATACTAGGTACTCTAGTTCACCCATCTTATTAGTCAGACTCCTAGCATTTGTGTAGAAGCACTTTAAAAAATTGCCACTGCTTATTTGTCTGCCCTTTCCTGGTGCATTGGATTCCTTTGTATGCGGTTGTTTGTCTGCTCTGGCCCATGGTTTGCCCTCTCCCCTCCTCTCTTTCTGACTACAGCTTAGAGAATCTCTATCAATGGATTCTCCTCTAAGAGAAGTCTCCCTCCGATTTACGTGCATCTCCGCACCAATCGGCTTTCCCCCATCTCTTAGTTTAAAAACTGCTCTACAGCCTTTTTAATGTTTAGTGCCAGCAGTCTGGTTCCACCCTGGTTTAGGTGGAGCCCATCCTTCCTGTATAGGCTCCCCCTCTCCCAAAAGTGTCCCCAGTTCCTAATAAATCCAAACCCCTCTTCCCTACACCATCGTCTCATCCATGCATTGAGACTCTAATAGCGTATTGCTATTTCGAAATAGTGCGTCCACACTGAGTGGACCCTGAACCGAAGTTAAGGCTGGCCGGAACCAGTGCCAGCAGGGTATCAGGTTAGGACTTACTGTGTGGGGCTGCTGCCTGAGGCTAACTGAGCTCCATGCTTCAAGGGACCCTACCCCCACCCCGGACAGACAGTTCTCAGGGTTCCCCGCTTGCTTGTCTACCTCGATGAGGGACAGCAAAGCAGTCCTATCTTAGAGTGCCCTGAGTGCCTGCACTCGGGACACCACAGCACTCAGCCACATGGAGCCAGAGCTGACTCTGGGCACGCCTGTGCGTCTCGTGGGGTCGCTGCCATCAGCCCGGCTGCACTTTCTGCAGGCTGCCATCCAGGGGGTCCATCGGGGGGCTGTCAGGATCCAGGAAGCCCTGCGGGAGAGCATCCACCCCGAGGAACCCTCAGAGCCACCCCGGTACTCCCCACCGGGGGCTCGTGCCCCATTCCTCCCTCACGTCCTTCCACTTTCCCCTCCTTAGCCCCCCTTCCTGATGTCAAACAAAAGACACATATGTTCAAAGATAGAAACTGAGTTTATTGAACAAAACTGGTGGGGGGGATGAACCTCTGGGGAGACTGGGAAAAGGAGGTGGGAGAGGGGAAGAGAGAGGGTGGGAGTGGAGGGGGAAACCTGGGGGGAGGGAGCTGGAAGGGGGAAGCAAGTGGGAGAAGGGGGAGGGGAAGCTCAGGGCCCAGGGTTGGGGGTCTCGCCGGATCAACTTGATTTTCATACAAACCTGCTCCTGGGTTCGCATGTGGCCTTTGGTGGCCAGGCTGGCAGCTATCCTGCCATTGATGGCCGCATTCCTCCATCTAGTGCGGAGATCATGGACATTGAGGGCATCCCCCCCAAACCTGAATAAGGTCCATGATCTCCACCCTGGACCAGGAAGGCACCCGCCTTCTCCAGTCCCTGTCAGGCTCCTGGGGAGCGGTGGAGGGCTGGGTGCCAGTGGCTTGCTGGCTCATGTTTTGGGGTCACTGTGTCAGGGGCCCCGGTGGCCACTGCTGGCAGGCTTGGAGCTGGCACAGGTACTGTGGCCAGGGTCTACCCCTTTAATGGCTCCGGGGCTGGGGGAGAGGAGAGTAAGTTTTCCTGGTTGTGCCCAAAGTGGCCACCAGGGTTCCCTGGGAATGGCTGGAGGCCCCCTATTTCGAATTAAGTGTCTATACAGCATTTAATTCGAAATAGCTATTTTGAATTTGGTGTTACTCCTCGTAGAAGGAGGTTTACCAAATTCGAATTAAGCGCTCCGCTATTTCGAATTAATTTCAAAATTGTGGTTTGCATGTATAGACACTATTAAAGTTAATTCGAAATAATTAAAGTTAATTCGAAACACTTTGAAGTGTAGACATACCCATCCTGAGTCACCTTTAAGAAATAATTTTTTAAAAAGCCATTTTGTTCTATATTAGATAGGGCCCTACCAAATTTACAGCGAGGAAAAATGCATCGCGGACTGTGAAACTGGTCTCCCAACATCAAATCTGGACTTTTGAATGATTTTACCCTATACTATACACATTTCACAGTGGGAGATCAGTGTTTCTGTAATCAGGGGTCCTTGTTCAAAAGGGCATTGTAATATTATGGCCATTCAGTTGGCCCATAATATTAAAAGCACATCTGGAGAAAAAAGACAAATCTAGAGAAATGTCTAAATTAGACAGTTACAGTGAAGTATCTTTTTCCACCACACAGGAGCTATTTCACTTTTTGTTTTCTTTTTTTCAGAGTTTAAAGTACTGGAAATGTGTGAGAGGTGAAAAGAAAGCGAGAGCTTTATGCTAGTTCAGCTGCACAAAGAAATGGCAGCTGCATGTTTTCTCTCCACCTGTGGATTATTAGGAAATGCCAGCAAATATTGTTATACTGGACTGCTGAGAATTGCTTCCCATGAAGTAACTATAGATGGTTGACTCTCATCTCTGGAAAGAACAGGCAAACAAAGCCCTGCAGGCAGGAAAATAGATCTTTCCTAGTTTTGTTATATTCATGCTGCTAGACTCCCATTAAAAATCCAATATGAGCTACAAACAAAAAATCCAGGTTGTTAAAGGGGAGACCTCAAATTGCACAATGGTTATGCACTCTCTGTTCATATTACTTTGTTATGTAGAAGATGTGAGATTTCATGCAGGTGTTTTTCAATCCCCTAATGTGCTCATTGTACAGAATGGAAAACTGCAATTAGATGGTTATCTCTGTGAGGTTGTATGTCTCTCTGCAAGGCATCTGAGTAAGGTGGACACCTGTTCCTTTTCTTATGCTTACTATACATCCCAGACTTTGAGCAAAATCCAACTTCACCAATTGTGTAATGTTTGGGATTTGGAACCAGTCACCTGCAGGAAGTCTGTGAATAATGCACTCACTGTATGGTAGGATGGCTCAAAGGGAAGTCTGTCCAAGGATATTTTCTTATTCATGGGATAATTGAAGCTGTTTTCTGAGTACCATATTTTAATGCTTGAACTTTTTCTCTGTAACACTAAACTCAATCAGTTCCACACTGCCTTTATGTTTTAGGCTTCCAAGAAGCTAGTAACCATGATATTTGAAATGAATGACTGTTCAGTTCATATGGCAAAACTTTAAAATATTAATCTTTTGTGTTAGAACAGACATTTTTAAAAAATCCAAGTAAACCACAAAGTCAGTGTTGTACGTACATCTGAGATGCCAGTAAAATATGACTTCTTGCTTCACCAGTCTGTGTTACTTGAAATACATTGTTTACATAAAAATACAGGCAACCTAAAATTGTATCTCATAGCAAAGTGTAGGATCATGCATGTGATTTCTTGGTACGATCAGCACCAACCATTATACAGTGTATATAGATATATGTGGGATGTAGAATTAAAATATGATTTGCATTGGAAAAGCTTGAAATCAGACAATGTAAGGTCCAGATGGTCACATGAACTTTTACATGCAATTAATATTTTTGATCTCTCAGTAAATTCTTATTTTGTTTGTAATATCATTTTATCGTTGTTTTCAATTGACCTTGTGAGAAATAATAGCTATTTTTTTAAAAAGCATCCATTCAAATGCATTCAAGCCTTCATTTCTATATTATTTGTTGATTTTTCTTAACCAATAGCTCTTGCTACTAGATGTGGCTAAATTTTTTGTTTTCAGTTAATAGTAAATTTAAATGATTAATTAAATATTTAAATTTGAAAAAAAGATCATATTGTGATAAACCCTATATAGCTTAACAAAGTGAAGGTACACAGATAACTTTTGTTAAGTACTTTATTGGGAACAAATATTTGGTAATGGACTCTTTAATCTAGGAGACCACAATATAATAAGGTCCAATGGGGGCTGGAAGTTGAAACTAGATATAGGGTGACTAGAATAAAATGTACATTTTTATCAGCAAGGGTAAATAATAATTGATACAATTTATCAAAAGTGATGGTAGATTTTCTATCACTGGCAATTTTAAAATCAAGATTGGATATTTTTCTAAGGGTATGTCTACACAGCAACATTATTTCGAAATAACTTAGTCCACCTCTACACAGCAGGCAGTTATTTTGAAATAATGTTGAAATACTGTCAATCTGGAGGATTTCTTACACCAACTCCTATAACCCTCATTGTATGAGGAGTAAGAAAATTCAGAGGAAGAGTGCTTTGTTTTGAAATAAGTGCTGTGTTGATATAGCTTCAAAATAAACTATTCAATTGACGTAGCTGAATTTGCATAGTTTATTTCAAGTTAAGCCCTGCTGCGTAGATGTACCCTAAATGATCTAAGCTTGAACAGAAATTATTCTGGGTAGTTCTAGAACCTGTGCTATGCAGGAAGTCAGACCAGATGGTCACAGTAGTCCCTTCTGGCCTTAGAATCTACAAATCTATATCATAGGACCTCAGGATTTACCTACACAGATCAGATCATGTTTTCACTTGTGTGTGATGGTAATTTTAGCAATAAGCACCAGCTACATGATCATTTAGGGCATGTCTACATGAAATAATAGCTCCTGAAATAACTATTTCAAAATAGAGTGTCCACGCTACAGGGAAGCCTTGAAATTAATCTGAGGCAGTCTCCCATAATGTGTATGTGCTACCTCGACTTAGTGCCCCAGGAAGCACTGGGGAGTACTTACTTTGAATGACTCTGGGGAGTAGGTATTTCAAAATACCTATTTTGAAATAAGCACTATTGCTTTTGGAAAGCAGGAGTTATTATTTCAAAATAATCAGCCCTTTATTTTGAAATAATAGGTTTGGTAGTGTGGATGCTCCACTTGTTATTTCAAAATAAGAGGTGTTATTTTGAAATAACTCCCTAGTGTAGACCAGGGCTTACTGAGCAAACAGAAAATTCATTTTTTTCTTTCCTCTCGAGGGACTGCTTCTCAGACATTTGAAGGATACAGAATAGTGATTGCAATAAGTAATACATCTACTGGTGCTATTGTAATTCAAAATTTCTGTAGGGTTATGTACTATCTGAACATTCAAATCCATTACATCTGTTGGTAAGCTAGACATCCTGGGCAGTAGCCAATCTCTAATTATTCAGAGGATGGGGCTGGGGGGGAGCTATTCTTCCCATAAGGGAGGCTAAGATTTTTGTGTCAGATTTTTTTAGTAAAAATTACAGACAAGTCAAGGGTTATAAAGAAAAACTCACAGAAGCCCAGGAATTCTCCCTGACTTTTACTAAAAATATCCATGACAAAATGGGTAACACTGGGCAGCTGCAGCCTGATGGAAAACTTCAAGGTCACCCTCCCTCTACCTGCAGCTGGGAGCTGTGGGGTTCCCATTGCCAACTGTGGCAGTCTGGGGCTGTGGGGATCCCTCTGCCAGCTTCAGTAGTGGAGGACTGTGAGGTTTCCTCCGCTGCCTGCAGTGCCTAGAAATAGTGGGATACCCTTTGCCATGACAGCTGGGGGCTTGGGGTGGCAGGAAACTGTGGCAATCCTCCTGCTGCCTATGGTGGTATGGAGCTGCAGAGGTCTTCCTGCCACCCACAGCAGCCCTGCTGCTATACACAGAGGGTCAGAACTGCCTCAGGCAGCGAGGGGGGTATCCCCTAGCTCCCATCCATTCTGCAACTCCGAGCCATCACAAGCTAAGCTCCAGGTGGTCTTTGGAAGTCACCGGGATTCTGGGACATCCATGACATAATCATAGACTTACCCATAATTCATCAAACCACTGGTATGATGACCTATTTATGTGGAAAAAATTCCTTTCTGGCTCCTTTGATACAAGCAACATACACCCAAAATTTGAAATTCAATTTCCTGGCTAAATAAATGTATGGTAGGTTTTGCAATATCTAATATTTCCAAATGCTAGCTGCAAAATGCTTCTAATAAGATAATAGTATTATAAGATAATATTATTCATTTGCCTCTGAATATATTAAAAGTTTAAAAGTCCTTTTATTGACTTCTCATTGTCTAACATATCATGTTAAAACTGCTTAGCCTCAGCATAACTTTTTATACTCCGATTCACTCTATAGCTGTAAATACTTCTCTCCTTTGCTCCCCCCAAAGGCCTCCATCTCGCATCTCCCTATCCTTTTCCTATACTCATCTTTTCATTTTCTCCTTCCTGACACTGTCTAGCTGCCCTAGGAATTTCATCTGCTCCCTAAGGCAACAAACCTTTACACACCCCTTCCTTTTAATCCCTCCTATAAGCACAGTTCTTCTGCAAGGCCAGTCAGTGTTAATCTCCAAACAGTTACAATTCATTAAACAAAACATCGATAGGATAGGCAAGAAGGTTAGCAGAAGATTTTAATACATTGTCATCTCAGATTTGTAAACTCCTTGGGGTGGGATTTCCACCATCCTTCATGATATTTACAGTGCTCATCTCAGCCTCTAATTTGGTGTGAGTTTCACTTGCAGGCATAATTTTACATGCTCAGTGGAGGGCATAAATAGCAGCAATTATTTGCACTTGAAAATCAGGTAGTGATTTATCTGAATTCTGTCCTTTGTTCCTGAAGTATAATCTACCCAGAAATGTGCTCCTACAGTTGATTGTTGGCATAAAATAGTGATTACCTTAGAAACTGTTTTTGACAATTTGCCCTTTAGTGTGCAAGTTAACACTAAGGAAAGGAACATGATATGCAAGTAGGGCCAGCTGCAGTGTCCTTACTGTAAACTCTTTTCAGCACAAAGGGGCAAGAAACTAGCTGTAGGTGCAAGCTGAGAATTCCCCAGATGGAGAGGAATAGCCAACTGGTGAAAAACTGGCATAAATGGCTCATATACCATCACCCCTCCTTGAGATAGGGGATGTGATGTTTCATATTCTTTATGCAAATATGTTTATAAATATGAATATGCCTAACTGGAATATACTTTATATAAACTAATCTATCATTGGAGAGCTTGTAATCCCCAGAATGTCTCTATTCTATTTTTTGTGCATGTATCATTCCTGTACTTGAACTTAGATATATGAAGCATAAACTTGTTTACTGATGTAGACCAGGGGCGAGGAAACTTTTTTTGGGTTGTGGGCCATTAACCCACAGAAAAATCAGTTGGAGGCTGCACACAAGTGAGAAACAAAAAAACAAAAAAGCAAACAACCCCTCACTGACATGGCACCCCGAATGAGAAGGAGAAAGACACTCCACACATTACCTTCGCACACCAGAGTCTAGGCGGGGCCAGCCTAGTAGATGATGTGTTTTCTAGCTCCATGGTGGAGCAGCAGGGAGGCTGGAGAGCCAGAATGGACTCCCCAGTGCAGAGAGGGCTGTGAGCCTTGAGGGCCATATCCAGCCCCCCAGGCCTTCACCCCTGATCTAGACATACTAAGTGAGGGGCAATAGTTGTACTTAGGGTATTTGCAACAAGTATCTGTGAATAGTCTTGCTTTTGCTGTAAGCCTGGACTATGGTTCGTCCTACAAAGACTTGTGACCTTGTCACCTGATGCTGGAATCCATCTTGAATTTTGCCCTTTGCCACAGCAGTGCATGGAACTGAACAAAGATTTCTCACTCTGTGGGAAGGGAAGTAAACAACAATTGTCTTCAGCTGGCTTTAGAGACTGAAGCCTACATTACAACACCTAGAAACAAAAGAACTTTAACAATATTGGTGGAGGATATTTGCTGGATCCACGTCAGAAAAGACCTCTCTGGCCTGAGAAGGACGTCACATGCAAGAAGAACAAAGTTGAGAAATTACAATATGTAACAATGTCTGTTCCTTTGAAAGAGGAATACAAATGCAGACAAGCGAAATTGCAAATGAAGTGCGGATTTGAATTTCCCATGCTTCATTTGCAAAATCGCGGCTGGCCGCTTTTCTGAAATAGCGTATTTCGAGAATAAAAGGGGTTATTTTGAAAAGAAACCCTTCCTTCGAAATAACTCTTATGCCTTAAAAAATGAGGTTTAAGGGTTATTTCAAAAGAAGGGTTTCTTTTCAAAATAACCCCGTGTGGACTGTGTTTTTTTTCTTGAAATACGCTATTTTGGAAAAGCAGCCGGCCGCAATTATGCAAATGAAGTGCGGAACATTCAAATCTGTGCTTCATTTGCAATTTCGTTTGTCTGCATTTGCATTCCTCTCTCGAAGGAGGAATGCAATGTAGACATATCCTTAGTGTATTGGGCTTATTTTTATTTTGTTTTATTTTGCATAGTAACTTAGGGTATGTCTACACAACAAAGTTAATTCGAAATAACAGCCGTTATTTCGAATTAACTTTCCTAGCATCTACACAGGCAAACCACTATTTTGAAATAAAATATAAGTAGCGGGGCGCTTATTTTGAATTTGGTAAATCTCATTCTATGAGGAATAATGTCAAATTCAAAATAGCTAATTCGAAATAAGCTCTGTGTCGATGCTTATTTCGAAATAGGGGACCTCCAGCCCTTCCCAGTTTCCCCTGGTGGCCACTCTGGGCCAAACCAGGAAAACTCCTCTCCTCTCCCCCAGCCCTGGAGCCCTTAAAGGGGTAGACTCTGGCCATAGTGCATGTGCCAGCTACAGGCCTGCCAGCACAGAGCCAGCAGTCACTGTGCTCACCCAGTGGCCCCAGTATGAGCCAGGCAGCCAGTGCCAGCCAGCTGTCCCCCACCCAGTCCCCCAGCTCCCAGCAGCCAACCAAGGGCCGGAGACAGTGGGCACCCTCCTGGACTAGTGCAGAGATCATGGATCTCATTGAGGGTTGGGGGACGCCTCCAATGTCCACGATCTCCGCACTAGACGGAGGAACGCCACCGTGTATGGATGCATAGCTGCCACCATGGCCACCAAAGGCCACATGTGCACTCAAGAGCAGATGCGCATGAAGATTAAGGAGCTGTAGCAGGCGTATGCCAGGGCCACTTGGGGCAGCTCCTCCACAGGGGAAGACACCTGCCCCTATTTTCACATCCTGGACCACATCATGGGGTGCGGGACAGTCCGTGCCACCCCGGGGGGCACCGATCCAGGAGTGGAGGGCCCTGACCAGGGCGCAGAGGAGGAGCCACAGGAGCCACCATGGAGGGTGCCGCCAACAGGACCCCCGAGCTGTCCCAGCAGCGGTGTCACCAGGATCGTCCGGGGAGGCCACACCAGATGAGTGCCATCACTGTCCCCTTCCCACTCCTTATCCCCCTCCCACCTCTCCCTCCTCAACCTCCACACCCTCCTCCCCATCCCACCGGGGATACCGAGGCTCCCACACCTGCTGTGCTGGGAGACAGTTGGCCCAGCAAGACCCCCCACCACTGAGCCCTGAGCTTCTCCTCCCCCTTTTTCCCCTTGCTTCCCCCTTCTAGCTCCCTCCTCCCAGTTTTCCCCCTCCCCTCTTCCACCCTCTCTCTTCCCCTCTCCCGCCTCCTTTCCCCAGTCTCCCCATAGTTTCATTCCCCCCCCCCAGTTTTGTTAAATAAAGAGTTTATATTTTTGAAAATACATGTATTTTATTTGACATCAGGAAGGGGGTCTAGGGAGTGGTACGTGTAAGGATGTGAGGGAGGAATGAGGCACAAGTCCCCAGTGGGGCAGACCAGGGAGGCTCTGAGTGCTCCTCAGGGTAGATGCTCTCCTGCAGGGCCTCCTGGATACTGACAGCCCCCCGATGGACCTCCTGGATGGCAGCCTGCAGCAAGTGCAGCCAGGCTGATAGCAACACATCCACAAGACGCACCAGAGTGCCCAGGGGCAGCTCTGGCTCCGTGTTGCAGACTGCTATGGTGTCCCGAGTGAGGGCAACCAGAGCACTCCAAGACACAAATGCTTTGCTGTCCCTCATCAAGGCAGGCAAGCAAGCAGGGATACCTGAGAACTGGGGGGGAGGGGGAGAAGGCGCGTGTCACGGGCACAGGCCTCAGATAGCTTCAGGCAACAGCCACACACAGACACTCCTGACCTGATGCCCTGCCTGACCTGGTTCCAGCCGGCCTTAAATCTGAATCAGTGTCCATTCAATGTGGACGCGGTATTTCGAAATGGAGAAAGGCTATTTTGAAATGCATTTTGTGTGTAGACACATTTATTTCAAAATAACTTATTTCGAATTAACTATTTCAAAATAAGATATTTCGAATTAATGCTGTAGTGTAGACATACCCTTACTTTGATCTGTCTGCTATCACTTACAACCACTTAAATCCTACCTTTTATACTGAATAAAATCACTTTTGTTTATTAATAAACCCAGTGTAAATAATTGCTACCTGGAGGACAACAGCTGTGCGTATCTCTTTTTCATTTATAAAGAGGGGGCAAACAACTTATCAGCTCATTCTGTATATGCCCCACCTTATCTGAAATTCTAGCCCCATGGAGCTATGTGCCTGAGTGCTGTGATGGTCCCTTTGACTGAGGCTTCCCAAAGCTAAATGGATCTCAGTGTCTGTGTTGCTCTGCTGTGGGCCACGACCCCAACAACTCTGTGCCATTGCTGGGGAACATCAGAGGTTCCAGCTCATCAAGACAGGGTGGTGGGGGCACCCAAGGGCAGCTAAGAAGGCTCTGAGGTATTTTCATCACACCAAATGACTCAAGGGGATCTCTGAAATCAAACCTGTCATAGCAGACAAGGGTGAGGCAAGGGATACTAAAATTCTGTGTCAACCCATAACTGGTATATGGCCCCTTAGGGTCCAGAACCAGGTGTCTTAAATTAGACTAGCCCCTAAAGTGCTCCTATCAATCTACTACTGAATCAGGGCTGAAACAGCTTGAATCTAGGGAGAGGCAACTAGCCCTCTCATGGCACCTTCATGGTCTCCAGCATCAACAGAATAGAAAGATTCCTGCCCATCTGTGTATGGGAAACATAAGATCCAAAAGGACAATTATTTATAGCTATATGGTAAAATTTTTAAACATGTGTGCCCAAAGTTCGACCCCTGAATCAAAATGTAGCAAAAAAAGGGTGTGCTCAGCTCTATTGACAATCAGGCCACTTTTTAGGTGTCTAATTGTAAGCACTGTGGATTGAAAATGAACACGGTGGTGGTGGGTTTTTTCATATCTGTAGTTAGGATGCATTTAAATCTGTATATGTAAATAAGAAGGAACTAAATTACGTTGTTAAGCGTTAGACTAAATCTCTTTGAATCGGGGCAAGCAGTATAATCACCACTCTTCATTTAAGATAATTGTAGAAGTTAATGAGCTCTTTTATACAGGTGAAAATAGTAATGGCCTCGACCTCAAACACGGGCACATGTTACCTACCATCCAAAGCAAAGGCACATGTGGGTGGAAGAGTTTTGTTGGCTTTTATTATGTGTTTGAGAGAAACAGAAGCAATCTTTGCCCAGGTTCTTTGAACCTAATGCTGAATAAGTGCCCAGTACATGGTGTACAGTGTAGTATATTAACATTTCATTGTAACTTTGCCTCAATAAAAAGATTTTAAAAAACCCAGAGAAACCACCAGGTAGAGTGACCAAAGCATTGGCAGCATTGCCCAAAGAAAGAGAGCTTTGGGATTAAATGCTGGCTGGAAAGATGCTTAGAGCTGCAAGCAAGAAAACTAAGTCCTATTGTTTGATTTCTCCTGTGTTCAGGGAAACAGGACTTCGTAAATTCTTTGTAAAGAAACAAGATCGCATGAAAGTTACCTGATTACATCATCAATTTCACCTCTTAACAGAAACAGTCCTCAGTGCCCTGAATGTTAGCTAACTACTCAAATCAAAAAAGGTTACTAATCTGATTGACTGTACAGAATATGTTGTTCCTTTTATGATTTGGAAATAGATTCAGAACTCTTTCTGGCATCTGCAAATGCTGTCACAATATAACTATCATTTGGCTTTTTTTAAACAATACATGTTGTCAGGACCTATTGTTTCTGAAAATTCTTGCCTTTTAGTGCATCCCACAAACAGAAAGGTAATAAAACTGAATGACTACATAATAAAGAGCCCACTACAATGATATATAGATAGAATCTGTTAGCAATAGAGGACATTTTTAATTTTTATGACAACATCCTTTACTTTTATTGATAGATTTGGGTTTGTTAAAAACAAAGCAAACACCCTCCTCTTATCCTTGTTACATACATGTAGCTTTCTCATTTTTTTAGGGAAACAAATGCACAAAAGTGTCTGCACATTCATGAATATAAGGATGTCATTAAATTATCAGAACTATGTAATATAATTCTCCCCAAGGGCAAAGCCAATGAAGCAATATTGAGTCAGAATATGGAAGACATTTTTTGAGATTTCCCCATTGTGAAACTGACTAACATGATTTTGTTCATGAAATAAATTCACCCATTTTCTAAAAAGCTATATGTATAATCAGGGAATTATTCTCTCCTATTAAAAGCGCACATACTCTGTTTCCAAGAGTAGCCATGTTTGCATGTGAATGCTGATCTATTGGTAAATGATCACTGCTCTGTTATTTAAAATTCTGTGCTATTTGAAATGATATTTGTTCCAAAGTAACCTTTTGTTCCCCGGGTGCTAGAATACAAACTGACAAAGTTAAAAGTAAAGCTGATCTTTCAAAGGTACCTATTCCTTCAGCCATCAAGCTTCACCTTTGTTTGAAGAAAAGGCCTCTAATGGGTTTTATCAGAAATATGTTATTCAGAAAAGACCTGCAGGACAAGTAGAATTTTTAAGGTTCCACAATCATAAGAAAATTGAAAGGGACAATTATCCTGTGATTCTATTGCTGATTGAGGTGGATTTTCTTCCTACTAATACAGTGTTAGCAGCTACTGCCTCTTAAGGGAAGAAACATATTCAGACTTGGGAGGAAGAAATCACAGAGAATTGGACAATTGACAAGTGGGAAATCAGTTGAGTAGAAGCTGCCAAAGAGTTCTAAAAAACCTCCAGGAGCTTTCAGATGTCAGAAAGAATGAACAAGGCAGAGTGTTCAAAGGATGAAATATTCTGGAGGAGCCTGTGGGAATGACAACCTGCAAAACTATCCCTCAGATTGCTCTTGTGTCTTGAAGGCAAAAATGTATTACATTGACATTTGTAGCAGCTTCTCCTTCTTGCCTGCAATCATATATTTAGTCCCATCTTCTAATCACTCTACTTTCAGTCTCCCTGTTCCTAAGTTCCATCTTTCTTCATCTGCCTTCAAATGGGTTTCCCATGCACTACCTGAGAGTTCTAATGAGTAGAAAGTACCCCAATGCCTGGCAGGTATAAGAATTATTGTTATGGCCCAACTTGGCATTAATGAAAATAATACTGACAGCAGAAAGAGATGAGTGCATGAGAACATCTGAAGCCTTTATGACAGGCTCCATAAGATTCTTTCCATTCTCATTCAGACTTGATTTTTGACAAGACAGTTTGGCTACATCTACACTGCAGGCTGCTTGCACAAGAACTGTTTTGCGCAAGAGTTTTTGTGCAAAAGGTCTTGCACAAGAGTGCATCCACACTGCCATGTGCTTTGGCACAAGAGCATCCATGGCAGTGTGGATGCTCTCTTGAGCAAGAAAGCTCTGATGGCCATTTTAGCCATAGGGGTTTCTTCTGCAAGAAACCCCGGTTGCTCGTCCACACTGCCTTCTTGCGCAAGAGCTCTTATTCCTCGTGGGGAGAGGAATAACTGTTGCAGAAGAAGCCCTCTATTCCAGCTCTTTACTGTAAATTTACTTGCGCAAGAACGGGCGTGCAGTGTAGACGATCTGCAAGTTTTTGCGCAAGAACAGCGGTTCTTGCGCAAGAAGCCTGCAGTGTAGCCTTTGTGTTTTAAGTATTTTATTACACTGGGACTAAATCTTAAGGTCAGAGTATGTAGCAGTATGAAGCATGTGAACCCCACCACCACATAAAAACTGACAATAATAATTTTGGGGCAAGCTTTTCCTATGGAAGGTCAGGAATTTCTGCATGACAAGGGCAGGGAATTCCTAACTGCTGTGCACATTGCAACCAGAGTAACCCTATGTTAGAAATGGTAGAAACATTGGATTTTTAATTTTTTAATTTTATTTTTTTTTTGTGAGAGATTTTGTTATTTATTTTACTGGTTGAGAGAGTGGACAACATTTTTTAACCTTTTCTTTCTGCATATTTTGACCAACTCAACGCTGCATATGTCCCGAATCACCCTCTCTCCTTTCCCCCACTCCCCCCCAGCTTGGGCATTAGTTGTTACTTGAGCTCTAGGATTATAGCAATTGAAAGGTGGGAAAGATTCTTTCTCTTTCAGTGCCTATGGTCCCCATCTCTTCTTAAGGCTGTCAGCAAAAATATATGTTCAAGCACTGTGGCCCATTTTAGGCCCCGATCCTACCAGAGCTTTGTTACTGACTTCCACAGAGCCAAAGCAGGGCATTACGCTATCCCTCACTGTCAGCAGTGGAGAAACTCATTTCCATGTTGGGATGACAGGGAGACAACACACATGCCCACACACATACTTCTCCTAATACCACTTCCAGCACTTTATTACCATATAGCAGTGGGCTAGAGAGAAGTTTGTAAATCTGCTCTTCCCTGAGGTCCATGTAAATGATATTACAGCTTTTTCAAGGTCAATTCTCCTATAGTTCATGCTTGTTAGAGCTGCAAAGGAAGCAGTTTTCCTATCCCACCAAAATTTCAACTTTATTATTTGTTCAATCTCAGGATGAAACTGAGACCTCTTGAAAAAAAAATTAGAGGGGCACTTCTATCTCTCTAACTAGTCTTGTGGTCATGATAATGGTACCTAACTAACATGTGGGAGAGACAGACTGAATCAGAGACATGAAACTACATTTTCTACATCCTAACACGGTGACTTAATCAGCTCTGTTTTTTACCAGAAATTCCATTCTGGATTTAAGAAATCTTGTTATCAAAACCAATACATTTCCACAAGAAGTTTGGATTTTGATTAATTTGCATTTTCCAGCAGAAGTTTGTTCCTTTGAAAAATTCCCAACCAGCCATGGTACCCAGAAGTTACAAAAAGCCCTTCTGGCCTTCACACATTGGACATGGATCCCAGTCTGTTATTTGGTTCTTTCTTTATTTTACATTTTGTTTTGTCTTTATGTATGGAGTTAACAATTTTTAGTAAGAATCAAAAAGATTTTGTAGCAATGGGTGTGAATGGGTGAACCCTCCACTGTCTAGGAAAAGGTTAAGACATCTCTGTGAGCTTAATCAGCCCTTGCCTGCTATACCTGCATGAGATGCTAGGCTTGAAAGGAGGAGTTAAAAGGAGAGAGCCCAGCTCAGCTCTAGGCTGGTTGGGAAGGGGCACAGACTTCTAGATATCACTCTGAGAAAATAAGTGGTGTGTTCGGAGTCAGGAGCTGCTTGAGAAGCCACTGCCTGTCAGACCCTTTGGGAGGGAAGGTAGGCCTGAAGTGAGGTTATTGTAATTAAATGCTAGACTGCTTTATTTGTTGCTGGGTAAAAATGGTGCAGCTGGTGCTTTATCTAAATGGGGGGACAGCCACATAAAAATATTTTCCTTGTGTACTTGACTACTGAACTTGTAATGGTTGTCTGTGATCCTGTCACACCAAGCTAATGAGATCAATAAATATCTTGAAATAAAATCCCCTTTGAGCCTGGTCTGAAATGTAAAATGTACTTATTTTTTAAAGTGACACTGTTATACTGGCATTTTCTTTCTCAAGGGATCTGTAAATTTATTTAAAGCTCATTTATGCTTTTCTATGGTCCCTATTATCATAGGATCTAAGCACCATCCATGAATTGTTAAAACTTATTTCTATTTTTAAAAAATCTTTTTATTTCCATCTTGTAAAAGAAATAGCTTGTTAGCTTTTTGTTTTAGTGTTTGTGACCAACTTACCAAGGGGAAGTCAAAGAGATGAACTGTGATTTTTAGTGGGATCAGTGCTCATATTTGAAAGTTATGACTACCCTTCTGCACATATATGGGAGGCCACCATCTCCATGGGTCAGGGGATCTCTTGGGTGTTAGTGGCAGTCTGAGAGCTTTGCATCTCAGTGTACACAGAGTAAACTGGACTATGTATCCACTGGAGAGTTTGTATTGTGAGTGAAGCATCAGGGTGCTGTTTGTGTCAACTTGTGTTGCTAAGCAGAGAGCTTGCTATGACTTGCATAAGTAGGAAATTTTCAAGGCATGTGGTTTCATTCCTAGCAATAAAATGTTGCAATAATGAAGCCTGGAACCTCTCTCCCCCAGATCTGTCCCAAAGCACAGGCTTTTAGCCTGTCATGGATGGATGCTTATTGGGCATCATAGCCCTCAGGAGACAACTTTTCTTACATGAATTTCCCTTCACACTATCCTCAGCCCAGTTTTGACTATCTTCAGTGATAGCTATACTTATAGCTGCTTGGCATAGCTGTCTGACTACACAGAACTAAACAAAAGGAGCTCTTAGGAATAGCAAAAAGGAAACAAAACAGAGGTCAGATAAGACATCTGCAGTCAACAGCTTTAAGGGACTTAAGATAGCAATGATTAGGCTACTAATTTGAAAGATGCTATTTTCTGGTGTCAGCTGTTTTGTTGAGCCAAAGTCTAGGTAAGAACCCGCCCCCCCCCCCCAAGAGAGGCAGAGTGGAGGTGAGTGGGCAGCAGTTACTTGGGCAAAACAGAGAGGCAGAATGCTGAAGGGCTGTCATGTCTGTCTCCTACCCAGCAATGGATGAGCTAAGTGGAGCTTACGAAAATTAGAAAAAAAAAGTACTGGATAAACGTCTGCTGTTTTATCTCATTTCTCTGAAAATAATAGTTTGTTTTGAAGGACCCATTTTAAGTCACTTTACTTAGATGTGTCCTGAAGGAAAATTCTAGAAGATGTCAAATACTGTTAGGCCTATTTATTGATTATTATGAGTGATAAATGGGGACTTCAGGCCACAGACCCAGTGACAGAGTGGTAGTTTCACCCAGAAAGAGGTGAAGGTAGTGGAGCACATTCAAGAGGGACAGCTGAGTGAAGCTTGTCCTGTAATCATGACATGCTGTATGAGTCCAGGTCTTGGAGGTGGAGAAACAGTTGCCTGTAAGGAACCTGTGATTCAGAGTGTGAAGAACCTCAGCCATTTCAGTGCATTTCAATGCACCTATCTTGGGATAGGGAAAAAGGCAACATTCATGAATAAAATGATGCACTGAGACCCAGGAGGATGGGTATGGCTAGGAGGTGATCATCCAGTGGTGATGAAACTACCATCTCCATATCCTGTGTTAGCCTGAAGTTTGATAGACATCAGCCTACTTGTGTTTAGTGTTATTAGAAACAAAACACATAGTTTCCATCTTCTTGACTCTTGCTTAGAAATGGGAGGTTAAACATTGAGCAATAATTAGTTCCACTCATGCATCACGAATACAAATTTTAATTGCTAACCATTACCTTTATATTGAGTTGTATATAGAGGAACTTGGCAGTTGCACTTTACTGACACCAATAATGTACCTTTTTTGAATCAGGAGGGCATACAATTCTCAAATTATTTTGGTTTATGTCAGAGTAATGAACCAGGACATTTTTTGTCACCCATCCTTTTTATTTTACTTCTGTGCTTCTTGATGATTCCTAGGCTCCTACTTAACAGCTATTTTGTGTTGTCCTTATCTTCAGGGGGTAAACAGAAGGAGAATGATTTTGCTGTTTGAACCTTCTGGGTTGTCTGTTTACCACCCTCACAACACAGAAGCAGCAAACATTTTTGTGTTCCTAAGAGAGAGCATTAGTCAGAGGCAGCAGCAATGCTATCCTCACAAGGTGCTTTAGCCAGATATGAACATTTCAACTACAGGGAACCAACCACCGCATCAATCACAAGGGGATAAATAGGTCCTTCTGGGAAAACAACTGAGCCTGGAATCATCTCCCAGCCTCAGAGGACAAGTAATGTCTCATTGAGTCAGTGAGTCAACCCCAGCTGATGTCAGAGGAGAATTCAAACTCCACCATAGGCAATCTGTATTGAATATGGTTGAAGGCATAGATGTCTGTCTCATTTTGATGTCTGTTTCGACCAGGTTGTTTCAAGCCTTGAATACTTCACCAGAAAGAACTCAGCTTGACTTTTAAATCCCTAACTCAGCTTTGAAGAGCTGACTGTTGAACAAAAATCTTCACACTTCTGTAAATATGAAATAAAATTGTAAACATGGAGCCCCATAATGACACTCTCATAGTCACATTTCTGAGGGCAATCTCATTTTAATAAGATTTAGACTAATTAGCTTCTTCAAGAACTTGCTCAGACAAGAACTTTTCCTATTTCTAGCAGTCTTGAATTTTGAAAGATATTATTGACGTCTGATGGTTTTGTTCTCAAGATGGAAAGTGTGGGGTTATTTCCTCCTAAATGATGTATAAAAACCCTTTCTGTATCTCCTGCCTTCCGACATGATTGAGGGGGGAAAAAAAGAGCTGAGTTCCTTTTCATTGTGCTTCTTTCCTCAAGACGCTGAAGAGGTAGCATTGAAATATGTCCTATTGAAAACATTTAGGTTTTCTTATTGGGAGCACTCTCCTTTACAGAATATTGATATTCTTCTTTTTTTGTGAGAGCAGTCTGCACCATTTCTCATTTCTAAAGAACGTATTTCAATTTCACAGATGGAATGCATAATTCCAAACGACTTCTTGCAGCATTTTTCAATACATATAGAGCTTTAACAAAAATTCTGATTAAGGGGCACATCTTTAACAGCAGGGGTAGCTAAATGGACAGTCAAGAAACCACTTTATAAATTGCATGAGCACAAAAAGCCAGATATGAAAATGAATTGTGGAACCTCTAAACGCTAATATATTTTATGCAGGAGTGCAATCCAGAGTTGCCTTAAGAAAAGAAACAACTGTTTTGGATAATATAATCACTTATGAGGCAAACACTGTTGGCCAAATAGTTCCATTAAAATGTTTGAAATTCATTCAGTATGTTAATGTTGACGAGCACCTATCCAGTGTACCAATTCACTCATAATTTCCCATGCATATCTTGAAATATTTTACAGAAGAGCACATAAGAGCGGTGAAAAAAGAAAATGTCAATGTCATATTATGCACAAAGCAAGAGTAAGCAGACAGGTCTAGGATTTTGCTACACAGGGAGACATTTTGACAACATTAGATGGAAAAACCTTTAACTGTGATTTAAAGCATGAAAAGATGTCAGACCTAATGGTGTTGAGCCAAAATGTTCTAAGGAATAAATGCACTTGCAGTTTTTAAGGACTAGGTCACTAGCTATAAATGAATGGGGGCATGTTTGCATTGCAATTAAAAACCCTATGACCCATTCCAGCTGATTTGGGCTCAGCATGGTGCTTGGGCTAAGGAACTGTTTAATTTCACTCTAGCTATTTGGGCTCATGCTGGCACTTGGACCCCAGGACACTGTGAAGTGGGGAAGTTCCAGAACTTGGACTGCAGCCCAAGCCTGAATGTCTACACCGGAATTAAATAGCTCGATATCCCAAACCCTCTAAGCCAGAATCAGCTGGCACAGGACAATTGTCTCATTGCAGTGTGGCCATATGATATGGAGGGGGAAAAGCACTTAAAATTAGGACTGAGACCTCATTTGGCAAGGTAAGATTTTTAGATACAGTCAACTGCTTTCATGACAAGTAAGAAACAAAGCTGGGTGTCAATGCTCTGTGGCAGACTTGCCTGATAGAAGCTTTCAGTATCAGATAAAACCACCACAATGATGATATTGGAATTCCAAATTAAAAGGATTTGTGGTGGTTTAAACTTTGTAGAGGCCCAGAGATGGAGACAGAGGAGTCTTAGTAAATAATCTACTTTATTAACTATATTAAATTTCTATATTGCCTCTCAGCGTGAATGAACCTAAATGACATTAAATTGGGCAACACTTCCCCACCACTGAAATACAGAGAGCTTTGGTGTGAAAGACAGAAAGTTAGAAAAAGAAGTGAGGGGAGGGTGTGTCTATGAAAAAAAAATTCTGTTAAAACAATTATTTCTATTTAATGTTTTCTCTCTATCAATTTTTCCTTCAGACTTAGTCATGTTCTTTCTGACAAATTTGATGTGTGAGAGAGTTGCCAGTGTATATTTAACTCTCTTTTGTCAGCCACCGGGAACTTGGTAATTTTGTTCTATGTAAAGAAACATATTGTAATGAAAGTATAGACTCTATTATACAGAAGATTTTTGTAAAATGTGATTTATATGTAAATGTCATTAGCTTGTTTTTTGCAATTTTCTGAATGTCTATTTAGCTTTCACAAATCTATGAAGTAATTATAACCGGATTGTACATACTAAGCACATTTCATACTAATATCATTACATAATGATACTGAATTACTTTAATGAACAAGGCACCTGTGCTTCTATGTGTGAACAAAAATTGGAGTTTAGCTCGGAAAGTCATTCCTTCAGGTATCATAGGCCTCTTACAATTAAAAAAGGATCCTTCTCTTGGCCTATTTCTATCTCAACACCTTTGAAGCCCTGCTTTGCAGCCTCATGGAGAAGGATGGGGGAATTGCAGGCAGCCTTTCTTAACCCGACAGAAAGCTTGGTTTTAAGTTACTTGAGGCAAAAGGTAGTGTCTCTCCCTGTGAAATTAAGTGAGCTGTCAATCTCAACGCCTGCAAACTCTGGAAAGTGGGACCAAGATCCTACAAGAAAGCTTTATTTCTGATAAATGCAATGCCAGAAAGATTTATTGAACCTCATTAGCACTGTCTTCAGTATAGCAGATACTTTTGTTTCCTAGCCCACAGTTACTTTCACTCTCCCTTGATACCATTAGCCTGCATGTCCAACATGTGAAAATGTTTAGCTTTATTATACAGGCTAGAGACTTCATGATACAGGATATAAATGGGAGGAACAATAGAATCTATTGCATCTCTGTGTTTGATTGAACTTGGAATTAGTGTGCTGGCACCATTCCAAGGCTGGTTATTTTTTATGGCCTGAGTGATTGCCAAAAACTTAAAACGGGTTTGTTTTTATTTTTAGGTAAATGAATTAGAAGTAAACCTGGATCTTCATCAGGTGTTTCATTTATTTACTTATTGCTATTTTAGTGGATTTTTTTCCAACACAGCAATGAAACTCATAAACCATAATCAAGCCACTTAAAAACACAATAAATGAAAGTTAAACTGACTCAGTGGTATAGTTCACTGGAAATAAAACTAAAATTGAGTCACTTAATACCCTAAAGAGCAGTCTGATGTGTGCTTAAGCTTAGCAGAGGAAAATGAGGGAAGAACAATGATAAGGTTTAAAAATAACAAAAAACAAACAAACCAGGGAAGGAGAACACTAACTATGAGGAATGAGGCTTGGAAAATAAAAACTAATGGAACAGGTTAACCCCTGTCATGCCCATTTTGTAACACAAAGATCAGTCAGGCTCAATGTATCAACACTAAATGATAAAGCAAAGATCAGGCTTGCGCTATCGGTAGGATTTGCCAACGTAGATCAGAACCAGGAGTTACCAAGTCCAGAAATCTCCCTCTGACAGGTGCTAGAGTCAGCCACTTCCTAGGAATGTGCAAGAAATACAATGCAAATTAGGCAGATGTGGAACAGTCAATCTTTCATGAAGGTCTCAACTTAATCTGTAACTTTTGGAGATTGATTGAAATGCTGATGATCAAATCATTTTGTGAGTATTAACTATTACAATGAGGGATATTCTTGCTCACATGTCCAAGCTCTTCTTGAATCTTGTTAAATTTTTGGCCTCAGTGCCATTCTGTGGCAATGAGTTCCACAATCTAATTACATTTTGCTTGAAAAACTCATTTCCTTTATCAGTTTTGAATTTGCCACCTTTTGTTTTAGTTGAATGTCAACCTTCACTAGACCGTTCATTCTTCTATCATGTCAACTCTCACTCATTTCCTTTGTAAGCTAAACAATCCCAATCATTTCCGTCTCGCCATGTGAGACTTTCAGCCCTTCCGTGCGCTCATTGTGCTTCCCTCAGTATCGTTTTTGAGATGGGATCACCAGTATTGCACACACTAGTTTAGGGAGAGCTTATACCATTGATTGATATAATAAAATTATACTTTCCACATTTTCTATCCTATTTTTTATGCATCATCTGTCCACAATTTGTGGAGCATGCAGAGGAATGTTTGGAGAAGCCTGGCTGAGGCTGGGGCCAGTCCTCTCAAGGAGCAGGGAGGGAGTGCCAACCAGTTCCTTTTCTGGCCCCAGGAGCCCCATGCTGCTGGCTGTACTCCTGCCCCCCTCAGCTATGGCCCCAGCCTGGGCTCTCTTACCTCTGCCTACATCCCCCTCCTTCCTGGAGTCCTGGCCCCAGCTCCAGAGGGCTGGAGGTGGTGTGGACAGGGGTAAGGGAGAGCTATGAGGTTAAAAACTTTGGGGACCACACATTTTAATATCTTGTTGGCTTTTTGGACCACAGCTACACATCAAACATAGAACTTTCCACAATGATGCCCAGGTTCTTTTCCTGAATTAGTATGGTTAATTTGGAGCCCTGTAAGATTTGGAACCTCAGATCTTTCCCTCCTGTATGCATTACTTTGCACTACTCAGCTTTAAAATTCATCTGCAATTGTTGTCCAATCACCTAACTTGGATGTGTCTTCTGAAGTTGCTCAGTCTTCTCTGGATTTGATTAACTTTATTAGAGACTCACTTTTAGAGGGGCAATATATATGGTTGCTGCTATCTCTTCTTAGAGGAGCAGCCTATCAAAATTTTTATCCTTTAGTAGTGATTTAGCAGAGCTAAATGAAAAAAAAAAGAAACACACAGGGCTGGCCTTACCATGAGGCGAACTGAGGCGGCCACCTTAGGTGCCAGACTGTGGGGGGGCGCCACTAGGACCCAGAGTGAAGAAAATTGTGTCTGCTGCTGGTGCATATGTATTCTCTCTGCTCTAGATGCACAGAGATGGTGGAGTGCTGTGCTGGAGGAAGGCAGGCCCAAAGTTTTGGCCCAAGCGAGCGGGCATGGGGTCATCATTTGAGCTTCCCACCTCAGGTGCCAAAATGTTGTGGGCTGACCCTGGATACACATATTCATTTCATGCATTAAAATACATAATGTTTTAATGGGCCTCAACCTGACCTCTAATTGAAATGGGGTGCAAAATTACTGGTATAATGAATAGTGAGTACAAAACTGCACCCATAAAATTAGATGCCAACCTGGTTCCTGCCTGTGTTCAGATAGTTCTGTACTGCTCTGCTGATGGAAAACTTCCTTAAATCTGGCAGATGAGGATCCTAGAGAAATACTCGTAGGCAGAGGATTCCTCAATTGGTTTGGAATCACTATGGAGCCACGAGTATGTCTGGATTTCCCCTTGACTCTGTTATTCTCTTGTCCCAAAACAGACCTGTATGTGGACCAATGCTTTGGGGCACCAGGAGCAGGGGAACACTTCTGCAACTACATCTGTGCCAATATATAATTAACAAGTTATGTGACGCTGGCAGGAGTAGCTGTTTGGGATGCTTCTAGTCTGTTATAAGTAGGTGTGGACTTTTTGTTTAGATGATTTTTGAGTGTCTGACCTTCTGAAGTGCAAGCCAGATCAGTGAGGGGTTGTCACCATCTGACCTGAAACCTGTGTGCCTGAGAAGATTTTTCTACTTTAGCTCTCAACCTGGACTCTGACTAAAACCGCATGCAGGTTACACCTCAAGGCTGTGTCTAGACTTGAATGTCTAGACAGAATGTCGAAAGTGAAAGTAAAGTGTAGCCGCTGTCGGCAGAGCCGTGGCTACACTTTACTTTCACTTTCGACACTGAGCCTGATAGGCACAGCATCGGAATGTGAGTATGCAAATGAAGCCCAGGATATTTAAATCCCGGGCTCATTTGCACTTCTGAAGTGCTTGATTTGCATCCCTCTGTCGGCAGAGGGATGCAGTCTAGACGTAGCCCAAGTGTCCGAATATGGCTACAGCCTGCCACTAACACTGACTCTAGCAGCCTTCATTTCTATGTGAAGGATGGCCCCAAAACACTTTCAGTCCCAAATTTCCCCCCAGCTATGTTCTACACTATCCTGCCTTCTTCCGGAGAGCCCAGATATTAGATGTCTCTTGTCCATATAAGAGAACAATATCCAACAGTCAACTACTTTAAATGGAGTTACTATAAAGCCCAGTACTATAAATACAGGAATAGTTTTAACTCAAGAATAAAACAAATTTACTGAACTACCATAACTCTCTTTTTTTTAAGTGAGTACAAGGCACTGAAGTCAGAAATGGTTACAAGAGCAAAGAAGATAAAACACTTTCTAGTAACTAAACTTAAACAAGTTATTCTGGTTCCAAGTATAATACTTCCCATCAACAGGGATCATCACATTCTTAGGCCGGAACCCTGTCCAGAGGGCATTACTTTTGTCATCTTTGGTGTGAATATAAGAGAAGAAAATATTAATTTAATATTTGGGGTGCTTTTTCTGTCACTTGATCCCCTTTTGTAATGGATTCTTCTGAGGTCATCCCCTCAAAGCAAAGTTTAGTCAAACATTAAAGAAGGAGGTGGGAGTCTGCGGTTTCTCCCTCTTTTTGCCTCAAGGACCTCCTATACAGCTTATATGTAGATTGAGGCAGACACCCATTCTTTTAAAATAGACCTGCTTGACCATTACTACTAACTGGGACTATGAACAGGTATGGGGTTTGAACAGGTGCCGCCAACAGCATTCAGGGCAATGGATAAATTTACATATAAGGTTGCTACATGTATTTCACCATGATATTACTGATGATTGAGTTATTAGATTTTGAATGATACCTCATAAAGCTCACCTAGCATAAATATTATTATAATGGTGTGTAGTACACAAATATAGGGGGACACTCAGGCTACGTCTACACTACAGGGTTTTTGCGCAAAAACCCGCGGAGCGTCTACACCTCAACCATGTTTTTGCGCAAGTAAATTTACAGCAAATCAAAAGAATAGAGGGGTTTTTGCGGTGTAGGTATTCCTCTCTCTATGAGGAATAACTCCTTTTTGCACAAGAGTTCTTGCACAAAAAGGTGTGTGTGGACAGACAACAGGGGTTTTTTTTGCGCAAAAAGACCCAATCGAAAAAAGCATAGGTGCTCTGGTGGCCATTCTGTAAATAGCAATCAGAGCTTTCTTTCGAGAGAGCAGTCATGAAGTCTGGACACTCTCTTGCGCAAAAGCACATGCTTTTGCGATGTGCTTTTGTAGTATGGACGCACTCTTGCACAAGAAGTTTTTTGCGGAAGATCTCTTCCACAAAAAGCTTCTTGTGCAAGAAGCCTGCAGTGTAGACGTATCCTCAGAGTGGGCATTGACTAAGGCTTTGGCTGTGACCTGGGCAAATTCCCATCAACTGCCAGCTATTGGTTTTGGTGTAAACCCCTATTGGCTATGAAAGCAGGGGTAAGCCAGTGATTAACCTAGTTATTAGGAGACATGGGTTCAAGACCTCACTGCTACAGTTGATGTGTAACCCTGAATAAGTCACTTTGTCTGACAAATGAGAATAATAGCACATTTACTTGGAGCAGTGATGTGAAGCTAAATATGTTAGAGGAGCTGGGGTGCACAAGTGTTTTATGTAGTTGGAACAAATAAAACAGACAGAGAGATGGTGTGCATAGGTGAGCTTATGCCTGCTGATATGTACACCACAATGATCAATAATTCTACACAAGGCTGCAAGTAAAAGTCTTTATTTGAGTGAAAAAGTGAAGCAGACTTACAGCAGTTTTGGGACTAGTGTCTTGGGAGAAGCAGGAGGAAAAGAAACTGTTGTTGGATAGCTTAAGTTGTTCAAACAGAGCTGCCTTTGCTGGAGTTCTGAAAACAGAGCTACACCTGTGAACTGTAAGATTTGCTGACAATTTTACCATCAAAAACACCTGTTCAGGTATATAAATAAGTGTGAATAAAATAAACTGGGACTTCACTATACTCTCTTGGCATCCACTTATTTCTTTCCCAATGAAGTAATTAACACACCTGGAATCAATTGTTTCCAAATTGTTTGGAAATTGTAGCAGTGTCATCTTCCCCTATAGTTGAAAGTGGTTTTGCGCTTTTACAAAAAGCACTGTTTTCCTTTTCTGTTAGTGTGACTGTGGTTATCCCCTACACTTTTAAATCCAGTGATCTTCTGAATTCTTCTCTTCCTTCAATAAGAGCAGGAGAACTTATATGCACCACTCACAGAAAATACTTTGAGCAGTTAGGTCCTGGGAGTTCCCACACAAAATAAAGCCTCTTAAGAAAAGAAAGCTGTCTGACAGATTCAAGGCTCTAGTTGTTGTTTTTATCTTAAACTATTTGAAAGGTTTTCTTTCTGTGTTTCAGGGTTTTTTTCTGTGCTTACGTGCAACTCTTATCTGTGTTAAAGTAGACAATCTCAAATACTCTATGGACCCAGCTACTTGAACCTCATTTTATTACGGTCATCTTTTATTTAAGCCCCACAATCATAAAAGACATAGTTTTATTTTTTCCATTTAAAAGATATAGATTTGGCTTCTTGTTACTGCTACAGCTCACTAGACAAACAGAAGATTTCCCCCCTTGCCGAATTGCTCTGGAATAGATTGCAGATAATACTGTTCCTTTCTTTACACTATTAAAATCTTGAATTGTCTCTGTTAAAAAAATACATCTTAGGGTATGTCTACACTGCATTCCTCTTTTGAGAGAGTAATGCAAATGCAGCTGAACGAAATTGCAAATGAAGCGTGGATTTGAATTTCCCGTGCTTCATTTGCATAATCGCGTCCGGGCACTATTTCGAAATACCCTATTTCTAAAAAAGAAACGCTGTCTAGACGTGGTTATTTCGAAAGAAAACCCTTCTTTTGAAATTACCCTTAAACCTCATTTTATAAGGAGTAAGGGTAATTTCGAAAGAAGGGTTTTCTTTCAAAATAACCACGTCTAGACAGCGTTTCCTTTTTTGAAATAGGGTATTACGAAATAGCACCTGGACGCGATTATGCAAATGAAGAGCAGGAAATTCAAATCCACGCTTCATTTGCAATTTCATTTGTCTGCATTTGCATTCCTCTCTCGAAAGAAGAATGCAATGTAGACATACCCTTAGACTCAGAATAGATAAAATCATTTCAAAATTAAGAGAACTCAAACCTTCACCAAACAGTTGAACCAAACTCAAATCTGCTCTCTGCTCAATGTCTCAAAATTTTGGTTACATTTAATTTTTCATCCAGGTCTATGGTAGGTACATTGAGGTAATACTGTTTTAGGACTTCTTCTATAACATTGTGTAATAACAAAAAGGAAGCAGCTCCAAATCTATTTCAGTATACATGTGCTAATCATTACAATGTGCTCTCAATCATGGAAACTTTATGTCCACTAGATTTCACTAATCATGAAAATGTATGGCTGGAATGAACCTCAAGAGGTCATCTGATGCATTATCCTGCATGGTCTGATGCATTATTCTGAGGCAGGATTAAGTATACTTGATGGGAGCGTATATACCCTGTTCTTCAAAACCTGCAATGACAAGGATTCCATAGTATCCCTAAGTAGCTGGGGTAAGGTTAAACTTTGAAAAGCTTTTTTCTTAATGTCTAATCTAAATTTTCCTTTCTGGAAACTAAGCACATTATTGCTTGACTTACTTCTCAGTGAGCATGCAGAAAATTGATCACCATCCTTTTTATAACAACTCTTAGTATTATTGAGTTATCAAGTCCCCTTCTATCTTCTTCTCAGTTCTTTCAGGCTTGTCTGATAGGTTGGGTTTTCTAAACCTCTTCTTGCTGTCACTCTGCTCTGGACGCCTTCCAGTTTGTTCACATCTTTCTTCAAGTGTGGGGCCTAAAACTGGACACACCACCAGTGAAAGGCTCACCAGTGCAGAGTAGAAGAGACCAACTTACTCTTGTGTCTTCCATAAACACTTGTATTCAGGAAATATAGAACATAAGAATGGCTGTACTGGGTCAGACCAAAGGTCCATCTAGCCCAGTAGCCTGTCTGCCAACAGTGGCCAGCACCAGGTGCCCCAGAGGGGGTGGACCAAAGACAATGATCAAGCGATTTGTCTCGTGCCATCCATCTCCAGCCTCTGACAAACAGAGACCAGGGACACCATCTTTGGTAAATGTTCATCCTGGAAATCTAATGTATATATAATGGGAAAGTAGCAGGCTGACATTTAGGATGACTAAAGATTTTGAGTGTTTAGATTTTTGGGGTATCAAAAGTTACGAAAATCTAAATGCATTTGACTTTCAGAAAGTGCTGAGTGACTTGGCCCCTGAGATCCCTTTAAGCTGTTTTAATTTGGCATCTAGAAATCTAGACATCCAGAATCACTAGTCACATGACAACACAAAAGGTTCTGTGTATAATAGGAAATTTCTTATCCATGTTTATCAACAAGTGTACTGCTCTGGAACTACTGTTGTGTAAATTAAGTTCAAGCATTTTTACTACTTTGTTACTGTAAACTCATACGTGCAGGAAGTAGATATGGAGGAGGTACTGCAGCACCCCCAGTTTTTGTGCCCCAGCTGCCAGCTCTGGCTGTCCTAGTTCCCAACTGCTGGCCCCACGTGTCTGGCTGTAGCCACAGCCTCTGGTGCCTTACCCCTGTCCATGTCCAGCCCTCTCTCCCTATTTTGAAATAACAGGCGAGTGTCCACACTACCAAGCCTGTTATGTCAAACTAATAACTCCTGCTTGTGAAGAGGAATAGGCTCATTTTGAAATAGTTATTTCGAAATAACCTGGTAGTGTAGACATAGCCTGAGCCACAGCCATGCTACTGGACTTAGCGCCAAGGGGTGGGAAGGCAATGAACAGGAGAAGGGTGGGGTTCAGCTCAGAACCTCCACTCCAAAAACTGTTCCAATGCCCCTGTTAATCTCCGCAAAACTCTTAGGGTACGTCTACACTGCGGAACTATTTTGGGATACCAGAAGTATCCTGAAATGGCTATTCCACGTCTTTTGAGCAAACTCGTTATTTCAAAATATAATGGGCTTACTATTCTGATGTCCCTGTAAACCTCATCCACAAAGAGTAAGGGTTGTTTTGGAATAGCGCTCTATTTCTAAATTAACTCGAAATAAGCTATGCAATTTGTGTAGCCCAAATTGCGTAGCTTATTTCGAGCTACATCTGCACTGCACTGCACCCTTACTGTGTTATTCTCAAACAGACTGAGAAGGCATAGGGATAACTGAATAATTAAAGACTTCTTATATATGGGTACCAATGAGTGGTCTTAGTTAGAGGTTCTGGTCATAACATTCCTTACTACTGAAATAACACTCCTTTGTTTCCAACGGGTAGAATGAATCTATAAACCATATACATACAGTATGTGTGACAAACCTGTGAAGCCAAGACTAGAACCTGATATTTCACATTCAAAAATACATTTTCAGAAGAGGAGGTCTTTTGTAGCTCATAGCAGTGATAGGACTCTAATCCTTTATTTTAACCAGCCACTAAAGGACAATATTATGACTACTGGTTAATGGAATAGTACCCACAATGTGTGAGATGCTGTCCAAAATGATATAAAATGTTCTCTGCCCAAAAAACATTAAAACATGAAAGACAAAAACCTAGCAAAAAGTGTGAGAGAGAGATGAAATAAATGAGGTAAGTGAACTGACACTTGTACATTTTGTGTGTGTGCTCACATGCACACTGAGAATAGCCCTATTACCTTTCTATTTAGAACTATTACCTGGCTGATTTTGTAGGCATAACAGACAAAGTTAGCATTGAGGAGGGTCTCGAACAATGAGAAGCTAGCTGTCTGTCCCGTGTATCAGTTTGAGAAGTATCTTCTATATGCAAGAATAGCATGGAAGAAGTGCAAATGTCATTAGGGTAGAGTTGTTAGATTATGTGACTATGTTGTTCAGACTCCAACTCAGTAAGTTACTTTTTCAACACCTCCCTGTAAGATATAATGCTTGTCATGTTATCTGAGGTCCATGCTTCAGGTCCAACATGTGAGAGAGAACCTGTAGTAAAAAGCTACAAACACACACAAGTCTTGTCTACGTACTGCCTTAGTTTTCATTATCTAGAATATATATTCTAATGTTCATGACCATACTGTCCACTAACTGGCCTGTAGGGACCTTACTTGGAATACAGTGGAGGTTCCCTAGTGCATGTTAATATAGTCTTATAGTACTACATTAGGTGCTCTTAGGGCACTTTTTAGTGTGTAGACAAACCCATAGTTACTGTATAAATCACACATAATGTATACTTTCATACAGGGAGCTCAGAATAAGACCCTTAGAATCAGCAGTGAATTCTTTCTTCCACTATTTGAACTAGATGAACACTGTAGTAGAAAGAAAGCCTAAAACATAAGCCCTTGTACAAGAGTCCTGATAAGAAGCCTCAGGCTGAATTAAAATAGTGGCCAAGTGTTGCTGATATTAAGCAAAACCAGGCTGTAAGCAGAAGTCAGGCTCTGTCTGGCTACATCTAGACTGCATCCCTCTGTTGACAGAGGGATGCAAATCAAGCACATCGAAATTGCTAATGAAGCAGGAATTTAAATATCCTGTGCCTCATTAGCATAAACATGTCCCGCTGCTTTTTTTCGAAATGGAGTTTAAAAAATGAGGTTTTTAGGATCTGTCAAAAAAGGCTTTATTTTCGATACATCTGTGTCTAGACTGCTGTTGGTTTTTTTTTAAACTCCATTTCGAAAAAAAGCAGTGGCCATGTTTATGCTAATGAGGTGCAGGATATTTAAATCCCTGCTTCATTAGTAATTTCGATGTGCCTAATCTACATCTCTCTGTCAACAGAGAGGTGTAGTCTAGACACACCCTCTGTGTGCATGCTCACAGAATCTGGCATGAACAGGCCTAGTATTGCAAAAACACACATTTCTGTGAAGTGCTAGGCACAGAACATTCACACAAATGCATTCCAGAAGGGCAGTATCCAAACCCCCGGATACCAAGAATGGAACAAGCATGCTCCCCAAAGATATGGTCATGCTGACAATATGATGGAGAGAGGTGTTTTGACTGAACCAACATGCAGGGGACTGGACTTGATGACCTCTCAAGGTCCCTTCCAGTTCTAGTACTCTATGAGCCTGTGTTTCTACAAGGTCATGGGTGGTAGCTAGTCATGTCAGAGGGTGACATGGCAACTAACTACATCAGAGGGGCAGTACATAACTTGTTTATTTTCGTGTATAAAATGGAGTCTGAGGGAGTATCTTTGTCTGGCCTGGGAGGAGTGGAAATACCTGCCATTCACTGAGCTGGTCAACTGTAATAGGCATACATGCATTACTGATCATGTAAAGTCTGAAGGCCACTAAGGCCATGCTTCATTGACAATAAACCTGGCCCTATGCTTTCACTATAAAACGAGTCTGTGGATTTATTATTCAATGGAAGTCTGCTATTTCCGCTATCTGCACAGAGCTGGGACAGAGTGCTGAAAACCCACACACAGACAAATATCTGATGACAAACACTGTAGTAGGTGGTAATAATAGTGACAGGTAATTATCAGGCCAGGCAGTAGAGAACAGTATGCACAAAGCCAGTATATTACAATGTGTTAGAGGTCACAGCTACAGCAAGTTGCTGATTCTGCAGTCTGGTGTCTGCTAGAATGAATTAATTTTGAATTGGAATTGGTTGAGCAATGCTTTGTGACTTAATGGCTTTCAGGTTTCATTGCTTATGGATTCACCAAGAATACGCCATTCCATTTGGGCCTGGTTGGTGGAAGGTTGATCAGCAGTTTCCATTTAACCTGGAAATGCAAACTATCACCTATGGAAATAAAGACAATGAGACATTCCTGAAGCAACCAATAGTCACTCAAAAGAATCATTTACTAGGAGTCATAGTCTCCTAAAAATGGTGCCGCAAAATTGGGCTTGCTATCTCTGAAGAAGTGTTTGGAGGGTCTTATACTGCAAATGCTGCTTAATTAAGATGGTCTCTTCTGCTGCTTTCAGTGTACTTATGTGTGAAGGTGAAAGTTTTAGGGTTGCCTCGGGCTTTTATAGTAGCTTCCATCCTGAGGAACAAAAGGTGAGGATATATTTAGTTTTGAGGTTGGATTTCTACAGTAACTGTGTAATGGAGAAAAACACTCTTTCAAAAGGAACTAATGTAGACCTACTTCCCTCATTCTTGAACTTAGATAATACACAGATGGCTTATATGGTAATAACTGCATACTTTTATATGTTGAAAGTATACTTGGAAAAATATGAAATAAAAGAAACATTTCCTTTGATTAATAAATAACCAGTGTCCTTAATAACACTGGTTAAATAGTAAATTCCAAGAATTAACTGCTTCCATCATAATTATAAGGATATATATCTTAAAAAAATAAAATATGATTAAGTTAGAGTTCTGTTAGTGATTGAGTTCACTAATAAAGTCAAAAATATGATTAAGTTAGAGTTCTGTTAGTGATTGAGTTCACTAATAAAGTCAAAGCTTAAAAACCCCCAAATAGTCTAGCAGCATCTTAAAGTCTAACAAAACATGTGGATGGTATCATGAGCTTTTGTGGGCACAACCCACACGGTTACCCCCCTAAAGTCAAAGCTTCCAAGCATTATGCCTGTATGATGAATGTAAGCAGCCTTTATGGCAGTGTTCTTTTTTTCATTCTTATTCTGCAGATTTTATCAAATAATTAATTGATTAGCTAGAGCTGTAGGTAAGTTCCATGATTGTAAACGTTCAGAAAATATCCTCTAACAAAGAGAGGAAATGATTTGTAGTTTTGATGTATATAATGCTATATCAAATATACAAAGTTGAAAATTAATATACTATTTCTTGTTAGTTACACTGCATTAGAAATCAAAGGATAAATTGTTAATATTGCAGTCATGCACAAGCACCCGTTAGAACAACAGCACATTATTACCAATTACTCAAGAATAATGGAAGCTTTACAAGGCTTTTAACTATGGTAACGGAAAGTTTAATCAATTATGACAGTTATGGATTTCTAAAAATACTTGCAAATTGGAAACCCAAGGTCATGCCAATTGTTTAATAGTGGTTACAAATGATCTGCATCTTTATAAAAGGTATTGTTTTACAGTGAACATCACTACAATTTCACTAGAAACATTCTTTAATTCCATTAGCTCAGTCTTTCAGAGTAGCTGTGCTAGTTCACTGAGTATTGAAATAGATTCGCACAGAGCCCCAGAACAGTCACACTCCTTCATGGATGAGGCTATTCATGCCATCTGTCTGCAGTATCATATAATCATACAGGTAAGATTGATTACAAGCATTCTATGGGTTTTACTTCATCAGCTCTCTGAGCTTTTCATACTTAAGAGACTAGCTTGCATTAGCAGACAGTTATAAACCTACAAGCATGATTAAACAATCGAAACTTCAACTCAGATTTACCTATCTCGATTTTTATTGCAGGTTTTAATTTTTTACTGGAGTAAAGATAATGCTCCATTCTTGTTTGAAACAGAGATTCACCATCAACATAGGCAGGTCAAGCAATTACATTTTGCTTTCAGTGTATATTTAACTACAGCAGGTCTATGCATTTTTCTGTGTCCTTTTTAAGACATGGTTCTCCAAACCAGCTTCAAGTGCAGGAAAAATGGATAAAACTCCCTTTGGAGCCAAACACAATGTTTCTAAACCTACCTGCAAACTTTTCAACAGACTGTTGTGAGAGATTTCTCACTGACTTGTATATCTCCTGACTACTTTTGGACCAAGGAGTGAATACCAAGTCAGGTAATTATACTCAGTTCTCTTATATGGCTGTAAATGTGCTACCATCAGAAGAATCAAGTTAGTAGAAAGGGAAGCGTAACTTCTTTATCTAAAATTGAGGTTGTGTTAAGGATTGGTTGCTAAGGGATATTGAGCCTTTCACTGCAATATCTCTGGCTTTGTATTCCAGGTTTCAAATACTACAGTGGTGAGTGATATAGAAAATCCTAACGAAGTTTAGATAGTTAAGCTCGATTCTCAACTTTAGAATTCTGTTGACTTTAGTGAGTCCTATTGATGCATCAGTAACAAACACGGGCTATTTCCATTAACCAGTTAATTATTTCCCTAAATAAGTTTTTGTGGATTTGGTTCAATTCTTAATAGGGAAATGTCAGCCCCACAATCCATATTTGTATCTCTGTTGTAGTTTTAGCAAATGGACCAAGGAATTGAATCTGCATGCATTACTTTCTTAGAATTGAAGGTTATCCCATTAGGTTAGCATTGGTATAGTGGAGGGACTAGTATTTCAACTGATACTGCTTGATTTCAGTTAGGCTATATGCTGATTTACATTAATTGATTTCTCATTGGCCAGATCCTTAGCTAAAGTACTGTCAGTCGATGTAAGGAGAAAAAAATAAGCCCTTAAACAAGAAGAGAGAATTGTGCAATGATAGACATGAGCATGACTGAGGAGGGCCCTCCCAACCAGAAAAACTAGAGAAATCACTTATCACATTCTTTTGTGTCTTCAGGATCTTGAACTTGTAGTTCTTTAGCACAGGTTGAACTTCTCTGCTCTAGGACTCTCTGGACCGGTAACATCCATGATCCAGCAAGACCATAGATGTTGCTGGAGAAGAGGGCCTCTGAACCAGAGAGCCCTAGGAGCCTAGCGGCAGGAAGGAGAGCTAGGAAACCAATCTGGCCATGGAGCAACAGAGCCACAGTGGCCCCAACAACCCTGGCAGTCACAACAGCCCAGGACAGTGGCAGCACCAAGGTAGCAGAGCCCTGCCAACCCTGGGGCTGTGGCAGCTCAGCAACCCAGCCAGCCACCTGTCCCCCCTCCCCCCGGCTCTGGATTCTATTGGACACTGGTGAGATCTTAGGTGAAAAACTGTCCAATTCTGGGCATAACTGAACTCAAAACCAAAAGAATGTAAAACTTCAGACCCCCACAACTCCACTCAGTCCTCCTATTGTTCGGTCTGTTGATCAAACAAACAATTTATAGGAGCTAATGCTGCCTGTTTCCTTTTTAAATCTTCCTAGAAAGTCAGAACGGGCATGCATATTGCAAGATATTCATGTGCCAGATGTGCTAAAGATTCATACATCAGTTCATGCTATTCATCACCACTCCAACCCACTTGAGACCATAACATATCATAAGCTTAAGGACATTCGGCACTTATCCAATTATAAATTATGGCTGACCAAAGCGAATTTGGAGACTTCATACACCTCTCAGATGTTAATTTAGTATAGTATTAATAGAAACAAATAACTCAATGAGAGTAAGAGGGGGATAGTTGACAAATTTCTTTAAAGCAAAGTAATGTACATTGCCTTTTGTCCTTTTCCCCTCACATTATGATAGAGCAAAACTTCTAATGAAAAAATTCAATGAACATTTTACTGTTTTTCTCCCCATTTTCAGAGCATTTCAGAGATTCCCTATTTTTTGTAGATAGTGTGATCCAGGGGCAAGGCTGCTGTTGATGCTACTACAATGGTGGCGGCCCCTCAGTGATGGTAACCAGAACCCCGGATCCTTTACATTGCCACTTGGAGTGCCACACTCCAGAGTGTGGGATGTAGCAAGAGCAGGAGTACTGGATGCCAACGGGTGCACCCTCTGAGTTTGATTTATTGAGTCTTAACTAAAATCACTAAATCAAACTCCAGAAGATCGATCGTGGCCACGTCGATCTTCCACGGAGTGAAGACGTCGCCTAAAGTTCTCAGACTTTGCACTCTTGCCTCTGGCATGCAAATATTTCCTCTCTAGTCTTTAAGTCTACATTTTAAAAGTTGTCCACTACTTTAGGTGCCCCAATTGAGGGAATAGATTTTTTTACAGGTAGATAAAGGGCAAAAAAACCCCTCTATTGACCGCCAAAAAGCTGTTTCTTATAAGCTGCCAAAAGTTTTTTTTAATCAGTTTTTTAGCTTCATCTTGCTTTAATTATTCATGTAACATCAAAGTAGGAGGAGCAGATGGGCTACAAGAGAGAGAAGTCCTTTGGGTAAACAATAAAACCATTTTATAATTAGTAAAAGTGGCAAGGGAAATTATTAACACAGGAAAAGCAAATCGATCTTAGTTCTAAATAAGATTTGTTTGCAAGATTATCCCAGAGTGACACCTATTTTCAATTCAATTTCATGATTTTCATGATCAATAAAACAAAATTTTACATAACACAAGGTAACAAATCATATTAAACAAATGCTATATAAAATATCTCCAAGCCCTACTTTTCAAATGATTTAAATGGATTGTATGAGCCCATGTCTAAGGGCGAAATTTTTATGTTCTGCATTTTTATAGTCATCATCATGATAACTGAGGACCAAATTAAACAAAAACCACCACCACTATTCCTTCAAAATCTTATGCACATGTGGAATTCTCTCACCTATGTAGTCCTATTGACCTCAGTGGGACTACCCATGTGAATAAAGTTAAGCAAGTTCATGTATGTTTGTAGCTCAAGGGCTAAAGGTAGCATTAATTCAGTTCAAAAGCATGTAAGTAGTAGTACCCTAGCATCTAAAGGCACTTGTCATAGACCAGAAGCCCATTCTGCTAGGTGCAGTACAAAAAGACCAACCCTGCCCCAAGGTGCTTACAGTGTAATCATAAGATGAGAAACAACAGATAGATATGGAGAGATGGGGGAATACAAGGAAACAACAAGAAAATGTTGGTCATCCTGATAGACAGTGGTTTCTGCACTCCACCAATCCTACCTTAAAGCTGTTGCAGTAGTTAGCTTCTTTTTATATTCCCCCACAAAGACCATTATTAAAGAGAGGCCCAATCTGGTATGGCACATGACACCTGTTCATTTTTGGATGAACTGGGAAGGAGTCTATGCAATTGCAGTATAACTGTCCCACAAGCTATTTGGAACTGATGCCTTCATTTTTCCGCTACTGCAGATGACCAACTTGACCCACTGGGGAATGAGTAGGAGAGCGAGAAGAGGAGCTGCCCCTGACAGCCAGGATCTCTTTGGGATTCAGGACCCCAATGACAGCCAGCAGGAAAGCCAGCTTCAGTTCCGTCCTGCCACAATGGATCTTGAGTGCTACCTGAATTGGTCAAGCTTGAGCCCCAGCCAGAAATCCAGGCCAAGACTGAAGAATCAGATCTCTTGACAAAAACTGTAGCATGTAAGTATGTAGTTTTACAACTTATCGTTAGCAGCTGTGAGCCAGGAGCTGTCACCTCCTCCCTATCTTTGCTGTTTCAAAATGGCACATGCTAGCATGACACAGTTGCAGTCTGTATCTCTGCCTTCTCCTGGCACGCCTCCCACAGCATATGTGAATACTGAAAGCATTCATTTGCGCAAAGGTCAATAGTTCACTGAGACAATGCTTGCAAGAGAACACATTTGGTTAGCGTTCAGAGTTGACATGACGTATGAGTGCACATTGCATAACTTGTTAAGGGCACAGACAATTCCGTTCCTTGCTGAGATACAAATACCCTGTAACGTGTCTTCTAGCTGGCAATGATTGCAGGATCCTATCTGTTTTTCTTTACACTTTCTCCATGTCTGCAGGGGAGATATAGCAGAACTTGATTGCGATTGCTCAATTTTGGCTTCTGCTTTATAGGGAACAGCTATCAGCCCAGACCCCCTGGTACAGCTTGCAAGCTCCTTCTGCTTCTGTTGCACTTCTTGAGTGTAGGGGGCGAGGGGACTTGTCCTGATACATAACTTCATAGCATATCTCACTGCTCTGCTCTTTGCCTTATGAAACCATTTTCAGTCTCTTAGTCACCCATCTCAGCATAAGGTAATCACAAGTCAGGATGGCCCAAAGGGAAGGTAGCAATCATTACTATACAACTTGCCCCCAATATCACTGCAAGCCACTCTTTACACTCCAATGCCATATGAGAGCCTTCAGTGCAACCACACAAAAAAAATCTTTTAAAAAAAAAGGAGCATAGCTCCAAACACCCACCTTGTCGTAGTCGTATTAGTGTGAAAGCAATTATAATAGACTGAAATCCAAATGCACTCAGCATTCTTTATACATGCAGACCACTTACCACATCTGAGCTTGCCCCCAAAAATGGGAGGGAGGGAGGTAAAGGCACAGATTCATTGGTTATTTTTTTAGATACGATTGTCTGGAATGTGAACAGTAAGTGATTCTGATTTGGGTTTTTTTTCCTCCTACTACTACATACACAGCACTTGCAACAATTATACCATTAAGGACGGAGCCTCCATACACTGAAGACAGGCTGGCCAACTTCAGGGAGAAAAATAGGGAGGCTTGCAGTAACATGTATGCAGAACTCATGGCTGAGTCACACAGAAAAACTGGCTGGTTAAAAGGTGGAGACCACAGATAAGGATGTAGAAGGAGAAAGAAAAGCAGCTTTCACAGGATCATAGTGGTGGCCAATGACACTTTCCAAGTTACCAGGGAAAGTGTAGCTGTGTCTAAGAACAGCATCACCATGCTGAAGGAGAACATAGAAAAAAGACAGATGCAGAGGCAGCACATGAACGCAATCCTGAGCCAGAATGCCCTGATGGAAAACATTCTTCTGCTAGTCCAGGAGTCCTGTCATTTGGACACAACCATGTCCTTCCCTTGGACAATGCTGGCTACCAGGACTGGCAGCAACTCCTAATCATTGCATCCCTGCAGCATTGCTTTTAATGTTTTCCTATTTACAACTCAGTTCCAGCTTCTGGGCACAGAACAACTGCACCTGGGAATCCTGCTATTTTGAGTTCTGTAATACCATTGAAATGTTGAGCTTATGGCACTCAACCTCAGAGGCCTGGTATATAATTGCCTATAACTTTATGCCTTTTCCAACCCATAAATTTGTTGGTTTTGATGCGTTCTTTCTGTTGCATTTAGAGTTCTATTTTCACTATGGCATTCATTAAAGGTTTGTGTGTACTTGGTTATTTTATAGATTGATTAATTTATATATATTTCCAAAAACAAAGATATTTTCCCATTGGTTTCATTTAAACTTTATTTTTCATTGTCTCACAATAAAGCCATTGACACCCACCCACAATGAGTCATTTGTGCACTGTAAACAGAAAATTATTTAAAAGATGAAATAATATATCTTTTAGAAAAGCACATAGGAAGCACAGCACTTGAATAAGCCACATCCAATATCACAGCACAACACCTATGGGATAACATATTCCACAGTGAGACTCAAATTATGGATAGGCATCCTCCCAGCTGTTTGTATTCTCACGGGGCTCCTTGTTGTTGGCTGTTAGAACCTGGGTGCTTCAAACCCTTACTTAGCTGCAAGGCTTTCTTCTCTTTCAAATGTTTGTGTGAAACACAACATGCAGTTAGAGCAGCTGGAACACTATTTTCCCCTACTTGTTCCAACATATTCCATAAGCAGTGCCATATTTGGATTCCAAACAGCCAAATACATATTCAACTACCATTCCTCAAGTACTGAGGTGATACAGGTTGGACTCCCCTCGTCCGGTACCATGGGAACCTGACTGGTCCCAAGCAAGGGAATTTGCCGAATGAGGGGAGGTCCCTCCCAACATGGCCTTGTGCTACCCCTGGCTAGGACCCAGCCCCAGTGCTACCTACCCAGCTGTGGCTTCCAATGCTGGAGCTCCATGGCCACTGCTGCTGGGACTGGAGCTCCGCGGCTGGGGCCGGAGCTCTATGGCTGCCATAGCTCTGTGGCTGCTGCAGCTGGCCCTCGAGCTCTGTGGCTGGTGCTGGAGCTCCACAACTGCGGCAGGCCTCTGCTACCACCCAGCTGCAGAGGCCAGAACTCCCTGCTGCACCGCCCACCCCTCCCTCAACACAGGGCTCCTGGCTGAGTTGCCACCTCATCCTGCCCCACTAGTGCTCCGAGGCCCGACCTCCTTATACCTGGGCTCTGTGGTCCACCTATGCTGCCAAATCAGAGAGTACCGGTTAAGGTACAACCTGTAATTACATTACTCCTTTCTGCTGCCCAACCAGTCTGTGTGCCTTCATTAGCCAGGGCACCAGAATTGATTCTAGGCTTCTCAGAATAACCACACTAATCTCCACACTGTTAATGAGCACAGCGCTCCTTTGGACAAAATCACTATTAATGTAAACAGTACCGAGTTCTGAAAGCATTATGGCCATCCCTTGCCTTTATGTCAGTAAAACTGATGCTAGGTTCATAGGTCTTGGATCAATAAAGAAAAAAACCACCCTTTTCTGTTTAGAAATGCTGTGCTTTGCATAGAGAAAGAGGCAAACAATAAGTTCCATCAGTCGCACCTGCAATTTGGGGACCTCACAAGTACAAAGCTAACATTAATCTCTTCAACATTACCCAATTTCATGATCTAGAAAGACAGCATGTTATCAATAGCAGAGCAGATCTGCATGAAAATTGCACCAACAGTTAATCTCCCCATGCTGAAATTGGCTATTGACAAGTAACATTCCAGCATGGCTGGTTTTCAGCTGGCAAGCCATTTCTCCATAGGCATAGGACACAGCATGTTGGTACACTCTCACTGAAGATCTAGGTCAGGGGTTGGCAATAAGATGGAGACAGTTCACCAGGTGCTTGCAGGTCCTGTTGGCCATGGATCGCTGTTCCCAGCTAATGGGAGCTGTGGGAAGCAGTGCAGACCAGGATGCCACTTCCTGCAACTCCCATTGGTTGGAAATGGTAATCTGTGGCCAACGAGTACTACAAGTGCCCCCATACCTGTGGAAGCACAGGTAAATAAAGTGGCAGCAGCTTGCCAGGAGCTAATCCTGGAGAACTGCATCCGGCCCACAGGCCAGTTATTGCCCACTGCTGCTCTAGTGTCAGTTTTCTGCAGAGCTCAAAAAATTGTAGCCACTCCCCATCCTGAAGTTCTCTTGTTAAATCTGATTATCCCATGTCTGCAAAATGATCCTCCAACCAACCCATGTTGGTTTCCCAGGCCCAAAATTGGCACTGAATGATGCACAGGTGAGCCAGGAACTTGTTTTCTTTGTTCCAATAGTTCATTGTTATTATGGTCTTCTGTCCCCTGCTGCCAAAGGCTGACAATGTTTTCTTGATTCATATGCTCAACAGTGTGAGGGTGAAGGCTAATGCTACTGAAGTCAGCTGGCTCTGTAATATGGTCCACGCAGCCTGTGCATACCCACCCTTGTCACCACAGAAGGGAAGAGCATTGTTTGGTTCTTGCTGGTCAATAGCCATTTGAAAATGATGTGAGACATCCCATCAAGGAAGCGTGGGGCGGAGACAGAGGAATCTGGATGAAAACAATCCCAGAATGCAACAGAAGCTGCACAGAAGCAACACAAAGTACCATGGACTACGCCTTCTTTCAAAGCAAACTGCTGCTATGTGTTTACATGATTTGAATTGAAAACTAAACTGGCATTCTGTGTGTGCGTTATTTGCTGTTACGTGTATACTGTGATTAACCCGATATGTGTAAGAAAGTTTCAGATTACCGTCCCATACCCCCTCTCCCTCCGTAGACACCCCCTAAATCAGTATTAATGTTCCCATCCACATTCATAGCAGCAGAATTAGGTCAATGCTGAGTGCTTTTGAAAATTCCCCCCTCCCCCAGTAAAAGTGATAGGGTAATCTGGTAGTTAGTGCACTATCCTGGGATGCTGGAGTCTTGGCCAAATTCCTTGCTCCATCAGAGACAGGCTGTGACCTTGGGCAAGTCACTTAGGGCTGGTTTAGAGAGGGAAGTTAGCATGCTGCAAAAGAGATTTGAATTTAGTGCACAAACTGTGTGTGGACTAAAAGTACCTTTGTGCATTTTTTACTGAGCACTGTCTTCCCCTGAGGATAAAATCTTAATATTTCAATTTCCCATGTATGAAATGATGTTAGCACTTCTCTATATCAGGAGCATTTGTGAGGATAAATACATGAAAGATTGAGGTACTCGGATATTATGGCAATTGAAGTAAGGAGGGTGGAGAGGTTAATTTCTAAACAGATTTTCCATGGAGTATAACTGACCAGAGAACCTTTTTTCTCTTATGTGATATCAGGGGCCGACTGAGATGTCTCTTGAAGGCTGTGGAGCAAGCTACTGTATGCTGCACAAACAAGAAGAAAGAAAGATGCAGTAGAGATAATAGAAAGCTGTTAGTTATGCCCCTTTGTCATAAGATAATTAAGGTGCTATCAAATTCATGGCCATGAAAAACATGTCATGGACAGTGAAATCTGGCCCTGTGTGCTTTTCACTTTATACTCTCCAGATGGGAGACCAGTGTTTCTCAAATGTGGGGTTCTGACCCAAAACATAGTTGCAGGGATGGATCAATAAGTTATTTTAGGGAGCTGCCTAAAATACTTCCACCCTTCCTTCTGTGCTGTTGTCAATGCTGCAAGCTGGAGAGGGGTGGCAGAGTCACCACCAGCAACAGCACAGAAATAAGGGTAGCAGTACTGCAATCACCCACAATAATTTTGTGACCACTCCTCAACATCTTTTAGGGTCAGGATCCCTACAATTACAACACTGAAATTTCAGATTTAAACAGCTGTAATCATGACATTTACAACTTTTAAAGTCCTTGACTGTGAAATTAGCCATAATGGACAATGAATTTGGTAGGGCACTAAAGCTAATAGCGTAGTGAACTAGGGCTGTTCTGTAGTGACAGTCATGTGGGCATTGGATAGAGAATTTCCTAAATAAAGAGAGACTGAAAAATTCATATCTTGTACATAAGGTACATAGATGCCTATCTGAACCAAAACAGAACTCTAAACTTTCTGAATTAAAAACCCTTTCTATGTCAAACCAACTGTCAAGAACATGCACATATAACCTTGCTTCTTCGGTGAAATTTAGTTCATATAATTATTCCCTGAGCATTTTAAGTAGGCTTGTAAGTGTGAGTTTAGAGAAGCTTCACATTTATGTTCCACACATTCGTTACAATGAAGAGCCTTTAATATAGCCAGTTAAAAAAACAGGGCCATTTTAAGAAAAAAGGGGAACATGTTCAACATGATGTTGAATGTCAAGTCAGTGCTCTGTTCAAAGTAATCTCAGATAAAGACTGAGCTTTTATTATTATTACAAATGTTACACTAGTCTTATGCTGACTGACAAATATCATGGATGTCTTGTTTTTCCCTGCATCTGTTTGGAAAGTCTAGTAAAAACTCAATTAATATGGCTTCTGTGAGCCAAGACTTTTGCCTGACAAATGGTAGGAAGTGGAGTTTTAAAAAAAGTCCTGTGAGGGCACTGTGAAAGATTCATTTTTGAAATAAGCACAAGTTGTTCCTTTATTATAAAATATGGTTTCTGTTTAGAGTTTCTTGGCACAGGGTAAAGAGAAATGTTCTTTTCATATCACTTTAGGGCATGTATGACACAAGAAGTAACTATTGTCCTTAACGTCTTTGTATGATTCATATTTTATGAAAGCTTACTACTATTCCCAAATGTTTTAACTAGAGAAGATATATCCATCAAAATGGTATTAAGTGACAATCAGTATCAATTACAAATGTACCCTTCTATCATTAAGAGTAGAATAAACCTGAGCAACAACTGAGGGAAAAAATGAGCAAGAGAGAGACTAATCATGGAGAAGTATTTCCTTACTGATAGATTTTTCTATCCTTGATCTGAATGTACGCTGAAGGGCAAAGGCAGGTATAATAGGGAGTTCACTCCCTCACTTGCCCTGACAGGATTAATGAAGCCTAAGAATTGAGCTAATTAACACAACAGGCCACATCTGAGAGGAACCAGGTGGCTAAATAATCCTAGGATTGAATGAGGGAGCACAGCTGGGGAGGAATGAGCTAAACTGGATTTACAAAGACAGGAAATTGAGAGTAGAAAGTGGGTGGGATGGTGATTGGGAAAGGCTCCCTGGGAAGAGGGAGTTGTGAAGTGGGTAGCTCTAGAGGAGAAAGGGAGGGCTGGACGGTTAGGAAAGGACTTAGGGAAATGTAACAACTTCTGGGATGAAACAGACCTTGACTGCTGACTAGAGGATTCCTAATCTGGAAGCTGGGGTAGAAGGTGGGCCTGGGTTCATCTGCAGACGACTGAGGGAATGTCACTGTTTGGCATAGATGGCAAGATTGCCTTGCCTGTTTGTGGGAAGAATCTGTCCAATCCTGGAAGAGGAAATCATTTGGTGACTTGGCCAGAGGGTTAAGTAACAAACATGAAGCAGCAGTTTGTGGAGTAAGAGAAGGGGCTGCAGCCCCAAAGACAGACGCATAGGCAAAGGATGGGGTGTAACTATATGGGAAAGGCAGCAATCATGAAAGCTATTTCCCCAGTGTGACTAGGAGGTGATGCCATTCTAGCAGTGAGTGTAGCACCCTATCACAGGAAGAAGAAATTAGAGAGAGGGACTAAAATCAGAGCATATGGCAATGATCTGTAGGAATATCCACCATATGATAGACTAGTTCTTTCACCACACATTTTTCCTCCAAAGAATGTGCATTTTAAAAGCAGCTGAAGGGTTGGAGAAAAGGCTTTAACATATAAGCAGAGTGATCTGTGTGATGACATAACAGCCACCATAGTTGCTGTGGGAGAGGTGGAGTTGGGGGCTGTAATTTAAGAACAATATATTCCCCTACCTGTTCTACCCTTTTCTCATAACTCAGTGTTTCATGCCTTTCTGCTTCTAGTGTTCTGTGCCCCTTCTGTGCTCTTGCCTTTTATTTACCCTTCTTTCATGTACTTCTGACCAGCATCTATTAATGAGATAAACAAATAGGTATGATAGCCTGATGAAAACCCCTTCAGTGGAACTCCTTCCATTGCTTTTTTTTTTTTAATGGATTTTGAATCAAACTCATTGCCAGCTAGTTTTGGTAGGTGCTCAAAGTGAGTGAGTTTTGGGGCGAGCTGTAAATGAGAGATGGCTTTGTGGTCAATGTCTTGTGATGTAGGAAAGGGTTGGTAAGTTTATTCAAATGACTCCCACTTTTGAGTTAGTCAGAAGAATAGTTATTGGATAAGTTATCATATGGGCACTAATTATGATGAGTGTTATAGAATTGCTACCTGATGGGGAATTTATTTATTAATTTCTGTAATGGATAATGCTGACATTAGAGATAAGCTTGAACTGGAACCATAAATCCAGAATCAGCTCCTGCACCCAAATTTGAAGGTAGTTTGGATCTATATCTATCTGAAGTTTTGAGGCTTATAATGGTCCTTAATCACCATTCCATCAAATTAACATGAACACCTAGGCTTTGGAAAACCTGGGTCTGGATTTAAATTTTATAGCTTCGATCTTATTACTGCTCTTTACTGAATGATTATGCAGTGGGGGAAATTTTACCTAATATATCTATATAAGAGAAGTGTGAAAATTATTGGACTTAATGTAACAATTTCAGAAAGAAATGTATGTAATGTGCAGAGCCTAAACTACTTTCTGAAATTAGCTCTTTGTGGAAACTTTTCCTGTCCCATTTTATCAATTTATTCATAGAATCCTAGGGCTGGAAGAGACCTCAGGAAGTCACTGAGTCCAACCCTCTGCCCAGAGCAGGACCAACCCTAACTAAATCATGCCACCCAGGGCTTTGTCAAGCTGGGACTTAAAAACCTCTAGGGATGGAGATTTTACCACCTCCCTAGTTAATCCATTCCAGTGCTTCACCACCCTCCTAGTAAAATAGTTTTTCCTAATAGCCAACCTAGACATCTCCCACCCCGACTTGGGAGCATTGCTCCTCATTCTGCCATATGTCACTACTGAGAACAGACTCTTTCCAGCCTCTTGGAAACCTCCCTTCAGGAAGTTAAAGGCTGCTATCAAATCCCCCCTCACTGTGCTCTTCTGAAGACTAAACAAACCCAGACCCCTTAGCCTCTCTTTGTAGGTCATGTGCTCCAGCCCCATACTCATTTTCATTGTCCTTTGCTGGACCCTCTCCAATGCATCCACATCCTTTCTGTAATGGAGGGCCCAGAATTAGACACAATACTCCAGATGTGGCCTTACCAGGGCCAAATAAAGGGGAATAATTTCTCTAGATTTGCTGACAATGCTCCTCCTAAGGCATCCTAATATGCCATTAGCCTTCTTGATTACAAGGGCACACTGTTGACTTGTATCCAGCTTCTCATCCACTGTAATCTCCTGGTCCTTTTCTGTCGAACTGCTGCTTAGTCAGTCGGTCCCCAGCCTGCAACGGTACTTGGGATTCTTCCATCCCAAGTCCAGGACTCTGCACTTGTCCTTGTTGAACCTGATAAGATTTCTTTTAACCCAATCTTCCAATTTGTCTAGGTCACTCTGGACCCTATCCCTGCCCTCCAACATATCTACTGTTCCCTTCCTGAACAGTTTATACCCTTTCATGACAGTGCTCCAATCACGTGAGTCATCCCACCAAGTCCCCATTATTCCAATCAAATCATAGAAGTCCTGGCACAGTCAAAAAACTAATTCTTCCTGCTTGTTTCCCAGGCTTCTTACATTTGTGTACATACACCTTAGATAACTAGCTGATTGCCCTACCTTCTCCATACCAGTCAGGGGTCCTCTTCTGTTGAACCTTCCTCCTTGTGTTTTTTTCCCAGTATCACACTTCCCCATTTATCTCAGGGCTTAGGTCACAGTCCCCCGACCAACTTAGTTTAAAACCCTCCTCACTAGTTTTGCAAGCTTGTCTGAGAAGATGCTCTTCCCCTCTCTTCATTAGGTGGATCTCATCTCTTCCTAGCAGCAACCCTGGTCAAAGGGAACAGAATCCCATGCTCAAAGAAACCAAAGCCCTCCCTCTGACACCACCTGTGCAACCACACATTTACTTCCAAAATTCAATGATCCCTACTTGGACCTTTTCCTTCAACAGGGAGGATGAACAAGAACACTACTTGTGCCTCAAACTTCTTGAACCTACTTCCCAGTACTATCTATCTGCAGTGACCCACTCAAGATCAATCTTGGCAGTATCATTAGTTGCTACATGGAGAAGTAGGAAGTGGTAGTGGTCCAAAGTTTTGATCAGTCTCAGACTGTCACATCCTAAATTCTAGCTCCAAGTAAGAAGCACACTTCTCAAGATTCCTGTTCTGGGGGGCAGTTGAATGACTCCATCCCTCTTAGTAGGGAGTCCATGACCATCACCACCCATCTCCTTCTCTTGAGGGGGTGGTTGTGGAACCCCCATCTCTAGGGCTATGCATCCCATGCCTTCTGGTCGATGGAGTCTCTTTCTGATCCCTTCCCTCAAAGATCTCTGCCAAAGCATTCTCCATCATAGTACCTGTGCAGAGAACCTGAAAGCAGTTACTTAACCAGGTATCCCATATCCCAAGAGAGGTATCTATCTTCATGCTGTGGATTTGGAAAAATATTAAGGTTAACTTTGCATGTTTTTGTTTAATATGATGTGAAGAAAATGTATGTTTCTCATTGACTATCACTTCCAGTCCTAAGAGTTAAGAATTCCTGTTTAACACAAACTAGTTCTAATCATTGGTTAACAAATTGCACAGTTGCTTCTCTCTTTTTTTTGTTTTTTTTTGTTTTGTTTTGTTTTGTTCCCTCTCCTGTGGTATTAGAAAATCTCTTCCATCCCTTCCCTGTCTTTTAAGACATGTTAAAGGTTTTATTTCACATGCATTTTGTTGCCAGGCACAAAAGGTTTTAATTAAGCAATGACTGATAACCATGGTTAAACAGTATACTAACTGAGTAAACAATTATGCTATAAGTGGGGGGAGGGAAGGGTTTCTTAAGGAGGAAGCAAAGTTTCCTTGTTGTAAATGCTGTATGGTTCAGCACTCTCTAGAAATGTGTCCTCCAGATTAATCTTCTCCTGATAGACCACAAATCGAAACACAATCCATTTGACCTCTGATTTCCCACTGCCGGTAATAGCCATATCTTGACTCTTCAAAGATCTGAAGGAATGTTCAATGGCTCAAGTTGTCCCAGAAAGGGCAGGAGCAGGTAAGCTCCATATTAATGGGAAGTTAAAATTTGAAATGTTCCAGAAAGTTAGTATAATTTCAGATGTGATTTTACAGAGGAATACTCATTAAGAATGTGAAAGATATAGTTGCATCTTTAAAAATGTTCAAATGTGTGCATGGCACAATTATTTTCAGTGTCTTGAAAGTCACTTTATCTTTACCAGACTGAATCCTGATTAGTTTTCCTCAGAGAATCAATGACACAAATCTGCAAGCAGAGAGTCTGAGTAAGGTTTCCACAGAGAGCAATGGTAGAACAATAGCTCTGCTTGGGTAATTGACTCAATTTATTTGTCATGATCCTATCTGTGGACCTGAGTTGCATTCCTACTTCTACTGCTAGTTTCTGAATACAGTATCTTCCATTTCAATGATGCTGATTTCAGCACTTTGGTCAGGTAGGTAATTCAATCCTAAATGTTCTTTTATATAAGCCTGCCTTTCTATCAGATCTAAGTAAATGACTTGTGGATTTTGAGCCACTGGCTAAGTTTACCCTGAAGGAAGATGTGTTCTATGACAGATGACTTAGCAAAGGGTTTCCTGTTCTTTGCAAAGAACTCTCACCTCAGATGTGACAAGTTCACTACAGCTACATCAAACACATCTTACAGATATATACCAAAGAGTAACATTTATCTACAGAAATCTCATTAATTATAAAGACTCTCAATCATTCTAACATGTATGAACAGGCACTGTTTAGGGTATAAAGAGCTTATCCCTGGGTGACTAATGAAACATATTTTCAGTATATGTCTCACTGATTCCATTCCGTCCTGTTTAGCTGGGGGGTAATGTAAAGCTCTGTTGTTTAGCCTTGCTCATATCAGTGCTGTGAATGGAAAAGCATCAGAGGCAACTGCAAACAACCAAAACCCCTTCAAGGTATAAAAGGAACATTACAACAGAACAGAGGTTCACCCTGTCTATAGATAGAAAATGAATTAAGACTGGTTCTATATAATATATAGAGAGGAGGGGAAAGATTCTTTAACTCTATTCGCTAAAGAAACCTCTTGTGGAGTGTCTTCATAAATGTTTGGATCCTTGTTCTAATGCAACAAGGCAGTTCTACAACACTGAATTTTGTGGGAGAAATTCACTTTTATTAAATTATAGAGACTGGTTTGTGTTGCACAATTTCATTTACAATTGTAACTATTTGTTTTGGTAACTTCCTCTCATTTCTAATCAAATCTTCATTCTTTCTTAAATAAACCAGCTCTTCTTAAAAAAAAAAAAAAAAATGGGGTATGATCTGGAATTTCTGAGGGTAGCTAGAGTCAAGTGGATAATAGAAAAGAGGTTTCACCTCTTAATCTGCAAGTGTAACAGACTGGTATCACCCAGAGAGGATGCTTGAGTGTCTGAAAGTCTGATGGTGTAAAGGAGCTAACCACCAAGGCACAAGAGAGATTCCCTCATGTTGAAGGCAGGGGGTAACACAGTGGTTCACAGTCTTAGTTGTCCCATGTGCACTTTGTTGTATGAAAGATTTAACATGAAAATTGCCTTGTCTGCTTGTGTTTGGGATAAACAAGGCTTAGCAAATTATGTAAGATTGGATGCGGAGTTTGCAGTAAAAATGGGAATGCTTTGATTATGGCTCCCTGAGTACAGCCTCTCTTTATGTAGCATTGATAAGTAAAAAATGAGGTACCTCATGTCTCAAAAAGCATAGATAATAGTTTGACAGATGAGATCATATTACACACCTTTCAAATGATTAATAACCCGTGTGCTCACATTGCTTTTGAGATTTTGTCCAATTATGCCATGAACACCTGGATTCCTGTCAATCCTGAGCATCCATCACAGCAGTCATCAACTATTTTGTCCAAAATTCCCAATTGTCACTATTTTATTGGTTATGGCACCATCACTCAGTTTAAAAGTGATACAAAATTCAAGAATTGCTCTATCGTGAAGGCACCTCTATGCTTTAATTCAAAACTGCTTTCCCTCAAAACAAAACTACTCAAACCAAACACTTACTCTGTTACTAGTAGCCACTGCTGGTCTCTGAAATAATCTTATTATTGGTCTGTTGTCCCAATCCATACAGCTCCCTGCCACCTTTGAGGTTTCAGATTTGAAACAGCAACTGAGTATACCAGGTTATCCACATAAGAGTGCAGCTAGAAGGAGTACAGAGGTGGGTACCCACTGACAAGTCAATGGAATACCTGTAGGAGATACAATTGTGGTCATATATTTCTTGCACTCCCCCGCCCCCGAACACTTCCATGTATGGAAGACTGAGGGAAAATCTTTTGTTAAATAGAGAACTAGTGATGTGTCTGAATTGGGGAAGGGCAAACATAATTTCACCTACGCAAATGTCCAAGTCAACAGCGGGACTACACTAGTAAGTTACAAGTCCCTTCACCTTTCTGTGCCTCAATTTCCTCATCTATAAAATGACCTGCTTTGTAGTGCACTTTGAGAGCTATGGATGGAAAGAGCTAACTAGTAGTCATAGTACTGGTAGTAACAAAATTTGTGTATGAAGTATGTTTGTGATATTAGTGAATAGTAATATCATTATTTGTTTCTAAATGTCAAGATGCTTCATAGGAACATAAGAACGGCCATACTGGGTCAGACCAAAGGTCCATCTAGCCCAGTATCCTGTCTGCCAACAGTGGCCAATGCCAGATGCCCCAGAGGGAGGGAACACAACAGGTAATCCTCACGTGATCCCTCGCCTGTCATCCATTTCCAGACAAAAGGATTCTGAGAGTAGGGACACCTGCATCCATGTCCCCTTTTCCCCTTATAAATTGAGGCACAGGATTAGGACTTGGAGAAAAGTGGCTTATAAATAATCTGACCTTTTACTCCAAAGGAATTCTTCTTAAAGGTCCTAACCTAGACTTAAAGTCTGGACAGAATGGGAGAAGATTCCAGCTAATTCCTTTCAAAACCCAGTTCCAATCACTGCAACACCAAAAGGTTATCACAATTTGTTGGATTTCACCACTCTTCTCTGGCCTCATTCTTCCTGGCCCCCTTCAAAAGGTTTAATTTTACAGTTGTTCTGTGGAAAGGTTTAAAAAAACTGAATGTGCCTTTGGTTTCCTTTTTCATAGGAAAATTAAGAGGCATCAAGGATATTCTGGAAATAATTCTGTCTTCCAAAGGGGAGCAAGGTAGGGAGTTTGGAAGCTTCTGGGAAAGATTTTTTCAAAGCCTAATTGGATTCAAGCATTCCAAACTCAACTCTATATTTCATCTCCCTGGTGTGTCCCTGCCTTCCCTCTTCCCCCCCCCCCCACCACCAAGTACATTTCCTCCCTTCAGACAGATGATAAAATTTCTATCACAGATATTTTTGTTGTTTATAAATGGTATTAGATTGAGATGTATTTCTCAGTGGACATCCTAATTGCAAAACTGTTCTCTAGTCTCAAACAATAACTAATAGGATCTATTTTATTCTTAATTGAAGACTTCAGGCAACCTATGTTCATCATGCAGTTGTTGAAGCTGTATGCTCAGCTGACTGTGGTCATTATATTATGAATACTAAAAATTTTCATTTCTTGTTTACCATGCAGTAGATTTGCATTTGATGTGCAGAAAAGTGTATTATATTCTAATTCATCTTTTTTTAAATTGCATTCCTTTCCCTTAGAAAATGTCATGAGAATTTATCATTACAAGTTACCGTATCCTGGAAATGCTTTTATTTCAACTTTTCAGAGTAAAATGAACAGAATCTGTATAAGGACACACTTGTAATATATTCTCTTTTTTGCTTAGCCATGTCTGGTATTCTGTGTCATATTTCATGCTGAAGGTCTACCTCATGAACTTCTAATACAGGAAACAGCAGATGTAGTAAATTAAAAAAAAAATTTCTCAACCACTTCTAAGATGCAAAATGCACAGTAAACACAGTAGCAACATGAGTATGAGGAATCCTGGGTAAAAAAGATGGCATGGACTGCTGGAGAAAAGGAGAGGATCTGGTGGAGAGTGAAAGTAGTGGACTTTGAAGCAATAAAGAGAGCCATTATAAGGGGAGGTGCATTATGATGGAAGGGGTAATGAGACAATGTCAGAGGGAAGACTTAGGACTGGCCTACACTAAAGGGGAAAATTGACTTAAGATACTTTGACTCCAGCTATGTAATTAAGGTAGCTACAGCTGTGTATGTCAAATAGCATTTTGGTGCTGTCTGCACAGTGGGAGGCTGACAGAAGCACGTGCTCCTTCAACTTCCCTTATTCCTTGTGAGAAACAGTACTACCAGCACCGAGTGGAGCATCCTCTCAGTTCAAATTAGTGGGTCTTCAAGAAGAATTTTTGGTGTATCAATAAGACATTCCAGATTTCATCTCTTATAGCTTGTTAGCTGTAAGATTTCTTTCAAAGGAAAAACAAATTCAAGCTTCACTGGCAATCAAGGAGGGAGGCATTGATGGGGCAATGGGAAGATACAGCTGTAGGAATGGAAGAAAACTGGTGATAATGATGTGAAAAAGTCAAAGGGAGATGATAATATGGTACAAAGGAAGGCTACATTGATGATGGCTCTGGTCCTTACTACTTGAGACCGCCCAGGGATCTCTAAAGTCAGAATTTCAGAACCTCTGCTGACATAAACCTGCTCTATTGACACCAGTTTACAGCAGCTGAGGCCAATTTAAATGGGAATAAATGATCCATATCGTAACATTTCTCTTCCTCTCAAGATGTCTTCAAGGTGGGATGGGTGATCTACAATATTGAGCAGTAGCCTGGGACTCAAGAGACTTGGATTCAATTACAGGTTCAGCCACCTGCTTCCTGTGTAAACATGAGCAAATCACTTAATCCGTGCCATCTCTTAGTTCCCCATCTGTAAACATGGCCTAATGTTGATCTCACAGGAGTGATAAGATGGTAAAAATCCACAATAATGATTGCGAGGTATTCAGAGACTATAGAGCAGAGAACAAAATAAGTATCCGGATGAGGTATTTAATTGGGGGGAAAATGTATTTTCAATTGGAAACTTTAAAAATATTTGTATAAAGCATATTTTAGATCACTATAGAAAATCAGGTTTTAATGTTCTTTTTTTCTCTGAGAACAATAATTTTCAGATTCTAAGAAAGTTAGAGACATTCTCCCTTGTTAGTCTTTTTGGCTTCGCTTATGTATCTGTCAGTTCGATAACCTTTAACAAATTATTTCACTATCATTATTCTCACTTCACTTCCAGTGAAGTGGTAAGTTAATCAAGAGACCTCTGTTTTAACAAGGGAAATTCAATCTGTAGTTGACCCTGTCATAAAACATACATACTACTTACATATTTATCTATCATATTTTTTTTTCTACACTGGTGCCTGAAAGAATTTTACTAAGAGTGATTCCCTGCCCAGATTTTATAAGTAGAACTTAAGAAATCCAGGTGGGAACATTTCCCCACTCAAGTTTAATGGAAGGTAATTAGTCTCAGACAAGTAGCCATGTCCTCAGAAGGTATAAATCAGTGTAGTCCCATTGCCTTCAATAGAGCACTCCTTACTGACACCAGTTGAGCACCTGGCCCTGGATTTTTTTTATTTGCAGAAAACAGAATTCTGACCTGAAGAGAGGTCTTCACTAAGAGGGATACATTCAGTTTCCAGACCAATCATTCTTTGGTCTCTGCTGAATCTGATCTAAAGCCCACTGAAGATGATGGGAATCCAGCCTTCCAGTGGGTGAGTATCCTAATTAGTTCTGTGTGTGTGGTGGTAGGTTTTTCTTGCTTCAAATATGTCTATTAAGTTCTGGTCTGAGTCCACAGATTGAATTAGCATAAGCCATTAAACAGGGCTAAGAGAGTATAAAGTTTGACACGCTCTGTAGAACCGTTTTCCATGATCTTGTCAGTGATGAAGTAGCAGCAGCTGTCTATTAGTTTTAAACAAATATTGTGGCAAGTTGTTTTAAAAGGCACAAAGAATCAGCTGTAGCATATTTAGCACATTATTGATGTACAACAGTTCTAATTCTTCGGTTGGTTGGATGTTCTGTTGGGCTGAATCAAATGGAAAGTAAACATTCAAAAAGATTCTGACAAATAAAAAAAAAAGTTTAAAAAATCATTTTAGTTGCTCAAAATTTTTAATCCAGCCTGGGATAACTTACCTGTTTGCTGAAAGGGTTTCATTGGGTCAGAGAGTATTAGAATGATTCTTTAGCTCAGATTAGAGCATATGTCTCAGACATAAGGGGCCTGGGATATAAGCTCTGCTCTATGACTGTATATATAGATTAGAACAGCTTCAGAAGGAGATGCTGATACCTTCCTCAGAATGTTTCAAAGCCTAGTGGTTAAGACGCTTCCCTGGGAGGTCAGACCCTTTTTCAAGCCCCTTCTCTACATCTCTCAGGAAGGAGAATTAAAGCTGGATTGCCATCATCCCAGGTGAATGCATTGGCTGGAGGGTTATAAAGGCTTCATAATTGGGAAATAACAATTTTGTCTGCAATATTTTTCCCAACTCTAATAGCTTCTTTTGTTGTCTTTTTATATGATATATTAGTGGATATGAAAAAAGAATCACTTTCCAATTTGATTAAAATATAAATAAAGCATCACTACTTACACATAAGTAAAGGCAACAGACAGTTCTCTTTTCTTGGCATATTTAAAATATGCTCTTTTGTTGAACACTGAAAATAAAGGCTTAATATTTAATCTCATTGTAAATGTTATAATTTTAACTCATGCTCTGAGTTTATTTGAATTCATATATGGCAGTATAACTGAGAACACATTTATGCTTCATCTATGCAAAAGTACTTTTGTACCTATTTACCGGTTATAGTGAACAGTTCATTCATCATATAAATTAAGAACCTGTTCATCTGTATAAGTCAGTGCAACTAACATAAAGAAGAAAAAATGGTCACCATCTGCCCTTAAACGAGCTTCCCAAAATATAAAAGCAACAGATCCTAAGCAGCTGTGAACTGACATAAATAGATCTTGGTTGATTTATAACAATTGAGGACCCATTCCAAATGACTTAAGAATTATATATACAATAAATGCCCATCTCTTCTATAGGTCTTTTCAACAGCACGTCTCTAAGTGCTTTGCAAAAAAATTAGTATCCCTATTTCCATTTTACAGATGGCACATATGTAAAGTGACTTGCCTAAAGTCAACCAACAGGCTAGTGGCAGAGACAGGAATAGAATGCAGGTCTACTGTATCTCTGTCCACTGTTCTATGTACTCTCTATAGAAAGAATCTAAAAACTCAAATGTATTAATGTAGGGGGGGAAATTAAATTTAAACACAACTACAACCTTTGTTATGCTCACATGCATGGGAGTAAAGGCAATAAAGCACTCCCTTACTCCCCTAGATACTGCAACTTTATGATAAATGTAGCCTATGAGCTGCCTGTATTTGTAGGTTGCAGATTAATAGTTTCTGCAGGGTCACTATTCCTACTCCAGTACAGATATTTGTGACAGTAGGCAGACACCTCAATTTGAGCTGTTCTACCTATGTGCAATTATGCACTATTCCTGACTCCATTTTTGTAGCAAAAGTCACAAGCCAGCCCTTAGAAACTAACACAATAATGTGGTACTAGGTATTTTCAATATCAAGTGAGAGAACAGGTCAAAGTAACAGTACTTACTATTTATGTGCGCTTTGTCTATATTAATTATGCATGTCTAATCTATTTTTTAAATAAATCAATGTCATAGGCAGCAACCCCCCCCCTACAGAATACATTGTTTCACTTTCCTCACTCAACTCATTCCCACTTGCAATCCAGTCCCTTGCTAGCTGGAAGCTCATTATGATACTTTTGCAGAGCTGAAGCAAAAATTTGTTCTCAGTACACAGGGTTTAAATTCTCAAAGATTATTTTGAGAAGCAAACCTCTTCCCCATTTGGTGCTCTGAGTTTTAGTCCTAGTGGGGGAGTTAGAGATCAGTGCACACGTGCTGAGGATGGGGGGCTTCCAGGTTGGAAAATATTTCACAGTTCCACTACAGTGGGCTCTGGCTGAATTTAAGTCTTGCCAGTATATATTGACTAGATTAGCACAGAAATTGAGTAAATATTTAATTATGAGCTATGATTATTTCAACATATCATAATTAAACCCTTATTTGCACTGTTCAATGAAAAAAAGCTACCCTAAAATCTGGGTAATGAAACTGAGAATCAGGCATAAGCTGAAGGAGAGTCTCTACGGGGCAATGTTTGATTTGCAGTTTGTGCAATAGGTGTCTGGCTTCAGTTCTGACAGGATATACAGACTGTACTCCTATGCTATCTATAGGATGGTTACAAAAACAAATTAACTTTGACCAAACTGCAAGATGAATATAATTTGAACACTAACCATGCGTGTAGAAATGTTAGAGTAGATAATATTGCAACTCTAGTGAGCATGATTACATTAATACTAGGAAAATGTGGTATCAATATGCTATCTAAAATATGCCAAACACTCAAACAGAATTTAATGTATTCTTGAAGGACAAATGGAAGAAAAATATAGGTCAAGACACCAAACTAGAAAAGTGGGGGAATATTTGTCTCAGTGCTAAAATTCTATCTGCTGATGCCAGTAATAATATGATTTAAAATATTGCCTCAAATGTAACAATAGATTTTTCTTTCTAATTTTAGAAAATTCCAAGTACTATGTCACATTAAAGTACTTGGAAAACTATAAACTCAATTTTTTTCTAGTAATATCACACAATATAACAAGGTCTATATATACCTAGGAGGTGTATATTGAAGATGGTAGGAAGATAATACTAGTAAGATAAATTCTAAGGGTAAATTCCTGATCCCATTAAAGTCAATGGGAGTTTTGCCTTCAACTTAATTAGGACCAGAATTTTACCTTATTTTTTTTTCTCCATCATTTGTCTCAATTGTTCAGCAGAAAATTGCTGAAAGAGAAAATCAGCTCTTTGTATTAAGCCTCAGTTCTTTCACCCAGTGGAAGTAAGCACACACAGAAACGATCTCCAAGAAATGCTACAAAATAGGAATGAAATTTTCACCCTTAGCAAACCTAAAATGGCATGGCAACCGATTATCCCACTATTGAGTGTTGTATGTCTGGCCACAAGTCCAGCTCACTGTGGATGTACATATTTCTGCTCTTAGCTTGACCTCATGGTCTTAGCAGGTCCTTGGTTCAAGTTCTGTGGCTGGTTAAAAAGGTAATCTGTCACAACTTCAGTATTGTAAAACCCTTATTTCAGACAGAAGTACCATCACTCTTTATTCCTTCTTTGTGAACCAAGCTTCAAATTAGTTATATCAAGCTTGCAAATCAAATAGCATGAATCAATATAAACATTAAATTACATTTAATTTTCAAAGATTTTTTTTTTAATATAACTTTGGACTGAGTGGTTAGCCAATATTCAGGGCCTTGAGGGTTGCTTCTATTAAGAGGAGAAACCAGTGAGTTTTTTGGGTGGTACTTTGATGCAATCCCACTTCTTTACAATGAATATATGCAAAGTCTTTCTTCCCTGAAGATAAGTAAGAATTAAACAGGATTGTTTTCTTGCTCACAATTCCAGGGCTCTTTCCAAACAGCATTCTATCCAAAAAGCTCTCATAACTTTCCCTTTAGGCTATTTTGTCAGCACCTTTGTCTCGTGGCTTTCTGCTGGTTTCTGGCTGCTTCTTATTTACAGACATATAGCTCCACCAAAAAATACTCAGCCCCCATTCAGACTCCCTGGAAAACATGTGAGTTGAGTGGTGGCTTTTATTTTTTATTTTTTTTCAGCTAGAGGTAATCTAAGGGGATTTAACTGATAGCCACCTTCCAGTTAGGTTAAATGAGCAATCACATCCACTAATTTTTGCAAGTCTAGTGATTTCCCCACAATTAGAAGAGGCACATACTGGGAACCATCCAACCTCCAGCATATCAATATTAAGATGTATTATCACTAGACAATGTCATATTGGCATGAAGTTTGTTTTTTGAACTCTTTACTGTAAACATCAATAGAGAACTGAAAGAAGAGAGTGCATGTGATCAGGTAATAATGCCTTGAAAGAGACCTGGTTTCCATATTTAGTATTGTGCTACTGTTGATACATTTTGCATGCATTAAACATGCATTCCCGGAGGAAAGGCACATCGTGTATTGCTCAAAAAATTCCTCCAGAAGACTATCAACTCTGTGTATGGTATAGTGTTGACCTGGCCTATCTACATCCAGGTCAACTACCCTGTGCCTTGTCTCCCCTAAGATTTTACAGAGAGAGGTAATTTTGCATTTGTTATCCTGCCACTATTAAAAACATACATCTTATCTGGAAGAAAAGACCTAGCCCCATTAGTTCCTATTCATTTGCACAAGCAAAGGGTTACGTCTTAGAAGACACGCTGTTGCAAACAGCTTCAGCAATTAACTGATGGCGTACCAAAGAAGAGTCATTTTATTAGCTGAGTCACTCAAGCTGAATCACTCACAAAGGCAATGTGCAGTAGCAGGCATCCAAAAACATGAACCCTCAAGCCTACCTGAAATCATGTTTTCAGGTAATCCCAGGAAAGAAAGAACAAAGATAAAAGGAAACTTTAATTTCATTTTAGAGTATTACAATGCACATAGTCCTACACTCAGGGTATGTCTTCATTGCATGGCTATTTCAGGATACCAGAGGAATCCCAAAATAGCTACCCTGGGTCTACACAAGCCAACCATTATTTCAGAATATTTTTTGAAATAATGGAAGAGCTATTTTGCCATCCCGGTAAACCTCATTGCACAAGGGATAAGGGATGGCTCGAAATAGTATGTTGTTTCAAAATTTGGCACTGCGTAGATGAGCCAAATTTTAAAATAAGCTATTTTGAAATAGATTCGACATAAGATACGCAATTTGAGCTACATGAATTGTGTATCTTATTTCGAGTTTCAGGTGCTGTGTAAAAGCGACAAGGAGTCCTGTAGCACCTTATAGACTAACAGATGTATTGGAGCATAAGCTTTTGTGGGCAAAGATGTACTTCGTCAGATGCATGTAGTAGAAATATCCAGAGGCAGGTATAAATATGCAGGCAAGAATCAGGCTAGAGATAATGAGGTAAATTCAATCAGAGAGGATGAGGCCCCCTTCTAGTAGCTGATCTGGAGGGGTGAACAGCAAGAGAGGAGAAACTGCTTTTGTAATTGGCTAGCCATTCACAGTCTGTTTAATCCTGAGCTGATGGTGTCAAATTTGCAGATGAACTGGAGCTCAGCAGTTTCTCTCTAAAGTCTGGTCTTGAAGTTTTTTTGCTGCAGGATGGCTACCTTTAAATCTGCTATTGTGTGTCCAGGGAGATTGAAGTGTTTTACAGGTTTTTGTATATTGCCATTCCTAATATCTGATTTGTGTCCCTTTTTGGCGTAGGGACTGTCCAATTTGGCCAATATTATACAGCAGGAGGGCATTGCTGGCACATGATGGCGTGTATTACATTGGTAGATGTGCAGGTGAATGAGCCAGTGATGGTGTGGCTGATCTGGTTAGGTCCTGTGATGGTGTCGCCGGTGTGGATATGTGGGCAGAGTTGGCACCGAAGTTTGTTGCAGGAATTGGTTCCTGAGTTAGTTACTGTCATGTGGTGTATAGTTGCTGGTGAGAATATGCTTCAGGTTGGCGGGTTGTCTGTGGGCGAGGACTGGCCTGCCTCCCAAGGCCTGTGAAAGTGAGGGATCGTTATCCAGGATGGGTTGTAGATCACTGATGATGCATTGGAGAGGTTTTAGCTGAGGACTGTAGGTGATGGCCAGTGGTGTTCTGTTGGTTTCTTTTTTGGGCTTGTCCCGCAGCAGGTGGCTTCTGGGTACACATCTGGCTCTGTTGATCTGTTTCCTTACTTCCTCGTGTGGGTATCGTAGTTTCAAGGATGCTTGTTGAAGATCTTGTAGGTGTTGGTCTCTGTCTGAGGGGTTGGAGCAAATGCAGTTGTACCTCAGTGCTTGGCTATAGATAATGGATCGTGTGGTGTGTCCAGGATGGAAGCTGGAGGCATGAAGGTAGGCATAGCGGTCGGTAGGTTTTCGGTATGGGGTCGTGTTTATGTGACTGTCACTTATTTGTACCATGGTGTCCAGGAAGTGGATCTCCCATGTAGACTGGTCCAGGCTGAGGTTGATAGTGGGGTGGAAGCTGTTGAAATCGTGGTGGAATACTTCCAGAGTTTCCTTCCCATGGGTCCAGATGATGAAGATGTCATCAATGTAGCATAGGTAGAGAAGCGGCGTGAGTGGCTGAGAGCTGAGGAAGTGTTGTTCCAGGTCAGCCATAAAAATGTTGGCATACTGTGGGGCCATGCGGGTGCCCATAGCGGTGCCGCTGGTCTGGAGGTATATATTGTCACCAAATTTGAAATAATTGTGTGAGGATAAGTCACAGAGCTCAGCCACCAGTTGTGCTGTGGCATCATCAGGGATACTGTTCCTGATAGCATGTATTCCATCTGTGTGTGGGATGTTTGTGTAGAGAGCCTCTACATCCATGGTGGCTAGGATGGTGTTTTCTGGAAGATTACCAATGCATTGTAGCTTTCTCAGGAAATCAGTGGTGTCACAGAGATAGCTGGGAGTGCTGGTGGCGTAGGATCTGAGTAGAGTCCACAAGTCCAGACAGCACATACAGGTGCTGTGTAGACGCACCCACAGTAAACAAAAGGAAATACTTCTGAATATTCCTTTAAATGAAGACAAATTTGAGTGAGAGCTTTCAGAATAGTCTCAGAATTTAAATCTATTTATTTTTATAACGAGATACAGAGAGCATAACAATAATGCACGTAGTCTGCATCAGCAATTGAAAGGAAACATAACTCTTCACTTTAAATCTGAAATGGGCATGAATATTCAATAAAAGGTGCTAAAATATACTTTAAATGTGGATTCTCTTTTTATAATTAGATTTTTAAAATTATAAGACAGTGTAAGAAATCCCTAATGCCTTAGCATGTCAAGTATCCTTTTAAATATCATTACACCAAAAACCATTTAAAAAACTAATTTTTACAAACCAAGCTATAAAACAAATGGTAGCATAGAAACTCAGAAATGAATAGAACTTTTTTGTTCCCTGTTTTAGTACTGATATAGTGAAATTCCACTTGAGCAAACAGATCAGATTAAACACAACCTGTTTACACTATAAAGTCAAAATGATGTCGAATAATATCCTGTTAAAGTTGTGTGTGTAAAATCTATTTTCTAATTAATCTAATGTTAATAGTAAACAATTGCAGGTTTTTCCCAATATTCAGTCTCAGATTGCTGTTCTCAGACTCCATTAGCAGCATTCCATAAAGATGAATAGATGAGAATTTCCAAATCTTGCAGCACTGGCTACAAGGATCTGAACCCCCTCCTTCCCTCCCCTTCCATTAATATAAAGCGGGGGAACTGATTACAATAGCCTTTCTCTTCAATGTGGGCAGATATTGGGTCCATTTCTCATTTTTTCATGAAGCTCCCTTTTATTTTACTCTGCCGGTGCCAAGGTGCATTGAGGTGGTAGCATGTTACATTTACACAGCTACTATGACCATTTCTTATTGTCCAACTGGTATGAAGAGGCTTTAGTGTAAATGTGAGTCATGCCCTGAAAGTCCCATTATATTTATGCTCCATTTTGGAAGATGAGACAGCCACAGCCTATTTAACTCTGATACACATTATTGATTTGTGTGTAGATCATATGGAAGGCTAATATCCACCTTCCAAAACAAGATAAGTGGGAAATTGCTGGCAGGAGAGTGTGGGGAGAAGAGCATCTTACAGGAGGGCAATTGGAATGAAGATGCACAAAGAGGATGTGATCTTGGAGCCATTAATGAAGAATCCGACAGATATGGTAGTACAGTGATACTAACAGTCAGAGCTAGTACTGTAGTCCTACCATAACAGACACATCTGAACTATATTAACATTACTTTCTGTATTCAAATTCTTCCACCATTTTGGAGTCAGACTCAGTGAAAATTAACAGGTAGATTAGAGTAGAAATATCACTTTTCATTTAGTTTACTATGAATTGAAATGCAGAACCCAGATTACGGAGCTGTGTATGCATGTTCAGAGAATGTTAAACGTACAACTTCAGAAATTCATTCTGTTCAAAGAATTAAGGGAGCAATGCAGTGGCACTTGCAGACATTAAATTGCAGTCAATGAATAAAATTTATTATCTGACTACAAAATATCAAGATCTTTTCCCAAATATATTTCTCATCTCTATTTAAAAAAACTAGAAAAATAATTGAAGTATTTAATAGTCTAACTGAATAGCAGCCTTTTCAAAGAATGTACTTTATTTTTATGGTTTTTGTTGTTGTTTTAACTTGTATAATGTTTCTAGACCACTTGTATAAAGAAAACACTTGTTTGTTCCAACTAGTCTTTGGCGCTCTTGGCAAGAAAGCAAAGTTCTGAAGTTGAAACATCAAATAACCCCAATTTTTGCAACTTGCAAACAGGGGTTCAGGAAGAATATGATGAAATGGTTGTGCAAAGATTCAACAGCAAGCATTCGGTGCCTGGGTTCAATGGAAAGTTCACTTGTTTCCAATAATGAGAAGACATAGGAGGCTAAAAGCTATAAATTACATGTATTAACTGACATCTGTTAAAACTGCAAGTTATCATAAACTTTAAATTTGTTTGACAAGATATTTCTTTGCTTTTCAAATGTGAACAAATATGAACCTCAATGAAATTCACTGAAGTAGAATTTTATAAACTAAATCCCACAAACAATGACTTATCTCCCTCATTGTTTTCTAACCTATTTACATTCCCATTCTATAATCTTATTTTACATCTGTTTTTCTCTCATTATATCTGGAGTCTACTCTGGGAGTGTCATAAGCTATACTTTGCAATATACATTTTGAGACCTAGCCAGAAAAGCAAGATTTTTCCTGTGAAGATTTCTCTAGGTCTCTTTTCTGTTGGGAAATTTTGGTTTTTCCATTGGGAAATTTTGAAATGGTGGAAAAGTAAATAACTTCCTGCCCTTCTTACAGTTTCCAAACATTTTTCAAGTTTTGCTAAAACCCTATTTTCTGATTTGAAGTTTTCCATGGCAAATCTTTGACCACATTTATAAACTTTGTAACAGTATACTTTTTTCATAGACTATTAACTTAGAATAGAAATGTTTCCCAAAAGCATTTTCAGGACACATCATGAATTTGCTTGTTTTTTTCCTTATAAAATCTGTTTGGGCTTGTGAAAGCAGATAAACTTCAAACTCATTGCAACAGTTCAGGCAACAAAGGCAGCACGTTGTGTTGGTTGCATTTTCAGGTAGGTATTCCTCTGTCATTCCTGTGCAAGGTCCTATCTAATATTTTTATGACTTATGTTGTTAGCTATGGCTATTAGCTATGCTCCATGCTCACTCATCTTCAAATGTGGATGAATGAATAATTTACCAAATGGCCATAACAGCTCATTCAGTTTATAGGGCAGTGTTCCAGAAAGTGTGTTTCCAGTCTCTAATTAAAGCCTTGCTTACACTGAAATTTATTTTTTATGTTTGGAATGAAAGTATATGACCTTGCTATTGAAAACCATTGCTATAAAAGAAGAAATATTCTATATGGGACATCTACACTTCAAAGCAAATGTCTGAAGAAATTATCTCATGGAAAGGTAGTTATTGGGGTGAGCAGGATCTGCTAAATGAGTGGCTCTATAGCAATTGATATAGAAAAGTGTACAACATGGAACAAGCATTCATCGAAGCCTTGGCAAAGTGTTTGAGTTAGAAGTTTTATGGTCACTTAAATCTTAACAGCTCTTCTGTGGTGTTTTTGTAAGATAGTTACCTTGACAATGTATGGCAGGGCCACAGATGTTCCAGGATCAGAATCCCAGCGCACTGCAAAGGGTGGGAGTGGGAGCTCCACGTGGCCCTGCTGCGGGGGGAGGGAGGCCTGGAAGCCCAGCACATGGCTCAGCTGGGCTGCCAGGAGAGTGGTGAGGGGACAGGAGAAATGACTTTCCCAGGCCAGGCAAGATCCTTCATCTGGGACCAGTCAGGTCCTGAGGATGCCGGGCCAGGGAAGTCCAACCTGAATAGAGAGTAAGAAATATCATTCTTCATTTTGTAGGCGGTATATTTTAGGAGATGTGTATTCACTCCAAGTATTATTTAACTCTTGTGACTGTATATGGAGGCTGTATGCCCCATTGATTATTGATGACATAAAAATGCATACTTGTTTTACTTTTAAAAGTGCAATTAAAATGAAAATGGCTGAGGTTGCATTGACAAGTTTCTTATAGAAGATTCTATTCCCTTCATTACCATTATTCGTCTCACCCCCAATCTTCTGAACTGGATGAGCAACTCATAGCTGAGCTACCCCATTGATAGGAATGGGCACTGAATCACAGCTATTGGCACTCCTGGGCTCTGCAAACTCCCAGTCCATGACTAGCTACTCTTTACTAGATTGTTTGTCCTGTGTAGATAAACAATGTGGGTACTCCACATATGGATATAAGAAGTTTACTCTTACGCTCTCCTTGCCCTCCACCAGACACACAGCCATGTTCCTAGGAAGATACCACACAATGCTTATGAACTATGCTAAATAATCTATCAAGCCAGGGAGGGCATTGTGCTTCCAAGTCTGGGTAACTATTTCTTTTATTTAGGAGGGAAGGGAAACACTTCCTGTGTGCCCAATGGAAAATCCATTGACTTCTGATTGTATAGAATGTGTGTTACCATGTTTAAGATGACAGAAAATGAAACTGAACAGGCTTTTTCATTATTTTTTAAGAATTTAAACTCTTAGGGGTTGGATCGAGCTGGGAAGGAAATAGTTTTTCATTCCAGAAGAATTTTCAAAATTAAAAAAATAATCTTATGGCCAAATTGGGGGACAGTCAAAATCTCTACTTTGGCGTGTCATTCGGAATGTTAGATTTTTATTTTGAAGTTCAAAAATTTTTAAACCTTTTTTTCTGGTAATTTGTTTAGAAATGAACTTAAGTCATTGTGAACCAAAAAACTGAACCTTATCATGCTGACAATATCAAAATGGGCATTTTTTTAATAGTGAATGTTTTTTCAAAATAGAAAACTTGTTGAAACCAAGTTGTTGATGGTAAATTTGTCAAAACAATCCTTTTCTAACTAAAATGCTATTTTGTTAAACTTCCTAACCATTCAGAACTTTCCTCTCCAGACTGAGTTTGTTCTATTTGCTCTGATGTGCACAGCAAGGCTCACTTCTGTTACCTTGAATTTAGCTACCTTTAATTCAGGCAGGCTAGTCCAAATACTGCTTTTGTTGGGCAGCTATACCCTGCAATCATGTCAACAGGCGTGAGCTGTGCTGCTGTAAGATCACTCACGTAGAAGCTCTATGCTGTTAGGGGAAAGTGTTCCCATTGACATAATACTGACTTAATGAATGGCGGTAGCTATGTTGGCAGGAGAAACTCTCTCAACAGCATAGTGCTGTACACACTACGTCTTAAGTTTTGGTAGTGTAGACATGGCCTGAGTCTCTCTGCTTCCTGTGAAGAACTAAATCTACCACAGATTGCATCAGTATACTCAGGAATAAAGAACCCTGGTGTGATGCAAATGAGTTGAACAGCTGCTGAGCATTGAATTACAACAATGGTATAAGCAGCTGAATAGATTGTTCTCCTCTGAGAGAAGAGTATTTACACTGCAACTAAAATTCTGTGTAATATTCCCTATAGGAAAAAACCCTGATGACGGCAAGCTTGGTAATTAACCTGTAAGTGACAATTCAAGATTACTGAATTTTTTTTCTAATCGTACTTTTTATGAAAAACAAAAAAACAACAAATAGACTAGTAGCACCTTAAAGACTAACAAAACACGTAGATGGTGTCATGAACTTTCGTGGGTACAACCCACTTCTTCAGATGACTGGATTATTAGAAGTCCAGATCCAAGAGAAAATAAGGGGGGAGGCAGGGAAGGAGGAAATAAAGAGAAAAAAGGAGGGGGAAAGAAAAAAATAGAGAGAGAGACACTAGGTAGATGGTTCAAATAGTTACAAGAGGCTGATAACCAACCAACAGAGGTGCTAATTGTTCTTAAGTCATTAGGATGTAGAAGGTAGTGTGTGAGCCAGTGGATATCCCTGTTCATGCTATTTGCATAAGAATTAAACACACTGATCTTACTGCTTCCCCCCCCTTCCCCACCAGTCCCACAAGAGGAAGGCTTCTATGTGGACCCCTGCTAACGGTCGTAATGAGTCTTGATGTACTTGAGCTGATATTGTCAGCAAACAACATATAAGTTACAACCACAGGCATGCAGAATGCAATGCTAGACAAAGCCTCAAAAACAATTATGACATCATCTACATGTTTTTTCCTGTTACAGACTAACTCGGCTACCCCTCTGAAGCTTACTTTTTATGGTATGCGCTGAAGACTCAGCTGTCTCTAATCAAATGACAACACTTAAAGATGTAAAGGACCATAATGAAACTTATCACCAAAGCATAATACAAGTATAGTTTTGTCCCTAAATAACAATATTTTTCACAATGTTTTGCAAAAATGTGCAAAACTGACAAATTTTTATTTATGGAATCCACTCCATAGTAAATAACTAAACACACTGAATAATTTTATGCATATGAGTAGTCTCTTTACCTTCACAGTTGGGATCTAAGACTTTCTCTTCAGTCTACTTGATATGTTAAACGCTATGTATAGTACAATGAGTGGTTCTATAAAGACTGCATTTTTCCAATAAATGCCATGTAGTTATGGGTTCCTGTGATGGGTTATATAAAACCCTGCACTGGTAAAGAAGAAGGTAAGCAGTTGCTCTGGATCTAGGCAGACCCCACCACTCCACAGCTACAAGGCATGTATGAATTGAAGGAGAAGCTCAAAAGGAAAGCAGGCCAGCTCAGTTAAGCAATAGCTCATGGAAATGAGCTAACTTACATTCTGAGCTCCTGCTGTCCGAGTCCTGATTAAAGTGTGGCCAAACTCAAAGGGCCGAGACTTAGGATTTGTCTGAGATCTGATGCTTTATCTTTCCAGTTATTTGGTGCCTTTATTTTACTTGTTGGAAAAGAAGAGACTGGTAGGAAGTGAGCCATTGGGGCAGCTGTTTCCCACATTGGTGGTATATGGCTTAGATGCCTCCACTGAGCGCTGGACTGGAACTCAGTGGAGGCAGGGGACACCTGGATTTTCATACCAACCCCTTGGGTGGCAAAGGCAGAAGTTGGCTCTAAATCAGTAAATCTATGGTAGTGAAGGACAAGACACAGACCTCCACCCAGGTGGAGACTTGGAGATTCTCAACTAAGCCAGAGGGCTAACACTTCATATATCCTGAAATGGGTGCCATGTGACTTGGCCAGATTGCTGTGTCTTGGAAGGACTAGAGTGACTGTCAACAGTGGCATGAGGAGAGACAAGGACCTGCCACTCATGTCCTTCCATTGGGTGATGCTTGAGTGAATGAAACTTTTTGCACTTCAATTAAGAAGCTTCTATATTTCTAGCAATAGAGCATGCAGAATCAATATTTTGAAACATTTACTTACGAAGATTTTATTTTTATGAATGCTGCAGTTTTTCTCTTTTTTTAGACTCATTAAAACTTTTAATACATTAAAAAATAGATACCAGTTTCTGGGGGAGGGGGTCATACATTTTTTTTCACATTTTTTCTGTGTGGGGGGGGGAGGAGGAGGAAAGAACAGAACTAACCTTGACTGGGGTGGGGGGTGGTCTGTGAATTACATCCTGCCCCCCACCCCAGCCACTAGGGGGGGAGATATTCCACAGAAACGCCCTGAAATTAGCACTTGCCTCTGACTGCTAGAGAGGGTGGGCAGCCCACAGCCAGCTCTGCCCTGTCCAAGCAACCCATGTCTTCTACTGCCCCCAACTGGAGGCTTACCCTCCCCCCACCAGCCAAAAAAAAAAATCAACAGCCCATGAAAAATTCAAGTTTTAAAACAGGAACCTAAACTTTTCAGGGAGGAAGGAATGGGCGGGGGGTGAACCACTAGCTGGAGACGAAGCTATAGCCCAGGGGATAGAAGTAGGCACGGGTCTGCCTCTCAAAAGGATGGGGGAGGCGGAAGACCCAGGTCAGCGATGGGGGTAGATCCATGCTGGAGGAGGAGGGTTAAAGCAATTAAGATGCATCTGAAATCCATGCCCCACATGCCCAATTTCAATGGAAGCTGGGTGCCCACTGCCTTACTCTCTTATGCTCTTTGGCAATAGTAGCCATACTGCCTTAAAGTGTACTACAGTTATTCAGCTCCGTGCTCCAAAGGACAATTTATAATACCCTGGTCAACTCCATTGAAAACAAGATTGGAGTTGACCAGGGTTGACCACGTGGAAGCCATGAGATTTTACATAAAGATTACTTGTATGAATTAAGGCTGCAGAATTAGACTCATTTGATGAAATCTTGACACCAGTAATATCAACCAGAGTTTTTACAATTGACTTTAATGGTGCCAGGATTGTACTCATAGTATTTACAGCAAATCATGTGGAATATACAGATATTTTGTTTGTATTTGCATTAAATGATGTGTGCAATAGCTTTAATAAAGTTAAATGGAAGGTAATACATATAGGAGCTAAGAAGGTACCTACAGGATGGAACAAGGTCTTAGAAAGTAGAAACTCAAAGGCTATATCTATGCTACAAAGAAAAGCAGAAAAAGATACGCAACTTGTGAACTGCAATTTGTGTATCTTTTTCCGCTTTTCTTCCGAAAGAGGGTTTTCCAACATTTGGCCCCTCTACACGGGGCCAAATGTTGGGGAAAAACCCTCTTTCAGAACATCCCTTCTTTTTCATAAAACAAGGTTTATGGGGATGCCGAAAAAATGCATCTGCTTTTCCGAAATTTTTTTTCAGAAAAGCAAATGCATTCCTTGGTCATGGCAGAGCTTTTCCAGGATACCTAGCAGAGAGGGATTTAGAGATCATCCGAGAAAATCATCTCAATATGAGCAATAAGTGCCAGGCTATGGTAAAAAAGCTAGCTATGAACTTGAATGTATGTAAAGGGAGGTCAGTTTACCTCAGTTACACTGTACTAATAAGACAGCTAACAAGCTATGTCTGCTTATGATGTCCTCACTTCAAAAAGAAATATGAAAGGAGTCCCTCCCTCAAAATAACCCAGAGGACGGAAAACAAGTCTTACAACGTGTAAAATGTCTCCACCTTTTTGATCAGTAGGAGAATAAATGACTGTTGACTATGTATTCATTCTTACAGATGGGAAGCAGGAAAAGCTGTAGTGAGGGGCATTTCAATCCTGTTGCCAAAGGCAAAACAAGTTCCAGGATCTAGATGTTGAAGTTAGGTAAACTGAACCTTGATTTAAGACACAATTTCCTAGCTGTTTGGATGATTGAACATTGGAACACCACACCTAAGAGATGGTGGATTAATGATTGCTTGGGCTCTTAAAAGATATCTAACTTTGTTTTCAAAATATATACTTTCAATCATCTTCTGAATGAAACTTTGTGGCTGCTGTGTGCAGGGGATTGATCTGGTTGATCATGGTAACCCTGTTTGGTTTTGGAGTCTGTTAATCTGCAAATCACCTGTTCAGTGCCACCTGCCCCTCTTTTAAGGAGCCATCATGAGAACTGGACTGCGTGTTTGGCTGGCGACATTGTCGTAACACGTGCACATCTGCTTTAAACCAATTATTACAGTTAAGCTTCCTGCTTCATGGTTTCAACCTGCTGCTTGCCTGAGTTTGGGGAGGGGGGTTTCCCCCACAAAGCACAATTGACTAGATCTATACTGTCTGGGGTTTGTTGGGTGGCAGGTGGTGGTTAGTTACCAATCTCTGATGCTTCAGAGGAAGGCTGCTGCTGGAGGTGAACCACTGCTCTGAGCTGATACTGAGAATCCTTTCTATTTGCCTGGCTGGTGTCTTGCTCACAAGCTCAGGGGCATATTAATCTCTGGATTGCTGGTTGGGAAAGAATTTTCCCTCAGGTCAGAATTAAAGGGATCTTTAGGGTGGTGGTTTTTTGCTGCCCTTTGTGGCCTGTGGTGTAGGGTGTGTGTGCTGGGATCACCTAATCATTTCTCTCACATGATAAGCTCCTGAACACCGGTGACAACTTGGTTTCTGGTTTTCTATCCCTGGTGCACTGTTCACTTTTCTGAGGACTGAAATGTTTTATTTTAAAGTCTTTGGGCTTAACATAGGAATACGTGGGTGAAATTTAATGGACTGTGATACACAGGTCAGACTAGTTGATCTAATGGTCCCTTCTGATGTTAAACTCTGAGACACTGCTAAGAAATAAATAATGAATGGTGTGGCTTATACTGACAATAACGGAGTCTTTACTTTGATATCAGAACTGAAAATGTATACTTTGATAATATGAGAGAAAAGACTATAGTCAATAGACTGATACAGCACACACATAACAATGTTTGTATAATGCTTTGAAGATGAGAAGACTTGAACAAGGGTTAAGCATTATCAAGTATTAAAGATCAAATAAGGTATTTTCTAATATGATTCCTGACTGAATCCCTTTAGTAAATTTCCATAATAATTGGCATGATGACTAAGGGAATGTCCACTAGACAGTGATGTTTTCAGTTTCTTTGTGAAATGGTTGGCTTACCTTTTCTTAAATAAATACTTTCATTGTATGTAACACTTAGAGCCTGCTTTTTCAGGGTTAACTAGCAATTGATCAGCTTTTTTTCTGTATAGTACTTCATTGTAAAGAAACATCTATTATATGATGGGGAGAGGAGAAGGAGGAAATAATGAAGCATCTGTTTATGGAGGAAAATAATGGAAGTTTAAAGCTCCTTCATGAAGCCAGATCTAATTAAACCTATCAATGTTTGTGCAGGCCCTATGGCTGTTCATATTTATGGTCATTTGCAATTAAATATAGACTTGCTTAGCTGATTTTTTTTTTTTTTTTTGCTTGGCAGCAAAAACATAAAATTATGTCTTGCCATTAAGAAGACTGTATATTCCTAAGGCTAGCATGGACCTTTTAAATATTTTGTTTCATTAGAAGTAGGAATCTGTTTGAGCTTTTAACAATTTAAACTCTAATGAAAAGTAAATGCTATAGGCTACAAAGTTACTGAAAGTTAGGTAAGACCAAAACAGTATCCTTTGATTATGTGTAAGAGTGAGATCTACTAGTCTAATGATCCAAAACCAGGTCTAGGATTTCTTTAGAAAGTGAAAAGCTTGAGGTTTCTGTCAATGCAAGGGTAGGCAGAAAATCCAGGGGGGCCAATCCCTTCTTCTCTGCTCCACTTGCTCCTGTAGACATTGTACCACTTCTCAGAATATTCAGTAGGATTCCGTTTCCTTCGGGCACAATGTCTTTTGAAACTGTCATTGCATAGCATGAGGAGATGCTATACATTTTTGTTGGAAAAGTTCAGTTGTTCAGTACCTGTAAGTACTATATATTTTAATTAAATCTCACTAGCTGGTGGGGCTCGGCATTTGTCCTATTCGTGACCTGTTGGTAGAAGAGAACTTATCTCTATTCTGCTTTCTCTTATTCAAATCCCTTGCTGCTGTCCCTCATGTGTCATTATCCCCATGTGCCTTCTTTAACATGACACAAGAAAGTTGGAGTACAAGATTTATTTCTTGGGCCTTTTAAAAGGCTGTTAAAATGTATGTTTATATTTGCTCTTTTTACATGTGTCCTTTTAAAATTTGACAATCCATTTCATGGACTGCAAATACTTGTAGTTTATCGTACAGGGCAGATGTCTTTCATAGAATGGAAATGTTATATGCCTGGTCTAAAGTTTAATGGAAGCTACTCAGTGACTTTCATTAGGGCTGGGATAAGATGGTATATTTATAACTGAAGTAGGATGGTTATTTATTCAAAATAAATTGTATTAAAAATCTTAGTTTAATCAGTCTAATTTTTTCTTAGAAATTTATAGTAAAGTAAACAAGTGCAAACAGATAAATGAGTTAGCACCAGGTATTCTCATCGCCCTCTCCCGCTCTCCCCTCCCCCCATCAGCTCCCTGAGAGTCACTTGCCATCACAGCCTTTGCCAACTTACTCGTGTCTCTTCATTGCCATATGAATGGCATTTGTTAGATGTAGGAGAAGACAGGATTCTGAAAGCAAAGCCAATGTATTTTTTATGATTTAAAGAACAGGAGGTGTATGAAAACCAAATATATTTACTAAGTGAATTGCACTTTTCTGCAACCAATTTTTTTAGTACCTGTATCCCTCCAGTGTACACAGCTTCTTTTTGCTCACCAGCTCTTCAACTTTTTCCTTTTCCTGACACAAATTTGTGCCACCCTTCCTAAATAGGAATACTCAGGCTTCCTCCCATCCTGGGTCTCCATTTCAATGATGCCTAGGCTATCCTTTAATCATAGGAATACTTTCCTTTGGTCTCTTTCTCCTTTTGGCACACCTGGCATTTTATACCTGCTTATGTTCTATCTATATACAGTCTTTCCTCTTTATCTCTTTACTTCTATTACTCAGTCCATCTTTGAGCCACTATTGGCTAGGTGACACTGCCTACTATAAGCAAAACTTCTTGCTTAATACCTCTCTCTTCCTCCATTGATACTGCTTCAGTACATTGAACCTCCTGTAAAACTGGACAGTTGTAATGCACTACCCCAGCACATACGGGAAAGAGCTTTATGTAAGGTTGTAGTAGAGAGCAGTGTGTGGAGAAAATGTACAGTAGCAATTCACTTCTGATTACCTCCTCCCTCCGCAGGCGTACCATGTACTATGTAGTGATATCACAGTATATTGTGAAGATTCATTATGTCAGCATTCCCCACAGCTGCATGGAAATGCATAGAAAGTGCAGACAACAGCCCAGGAAGCCAGGAGAGTGCTGCTATCTAGTAGGTTAAAAGAAATGTCCCAAAGCCAAATGTTAGGCAGATCTGCTCTTGAATTTTGACCCCAGTATTTTTGTGGCCTAGTGAAAGTCATTTAACTATGGTCTATACTACAAACATCCTTAAATCAACACCCCTGAGCAATGTACTTATTCCAGCCTAAGTCCCACTGTAGATAATGCTATGTTAGTAGGAGAGTTTGCCTGTCAGTATATCTTCTTCCTCTTGGGGAGGTGGATTAACTATGCCAGGAGATAGAAGCTAAAATGCTGCTTGGCATTTAGCTCCCACACAGACTGCTCAGCTGGAAATAGTCCAAGCTCACAGGTATTAGGATAGGCAGCGCTCAGAAGAAGTTCTGTATAGAGTGTGCTGCTAGCTGGCTAGAGGAACATTGCTGGATTCTAGTTCGTTTATGGCATGATGCAAGCAAGACATTTGACTTCAGTTCTTGTGCTCTTGCCCCTGCTAGTTATAAAACTATATTTGAGCAGCTGGCAACATTGACCGGACAGAAGAACACGTCCTAATGAATCAAGCAGCTAAAGACAGAATATTGCAATATCAAGGATGATAATGGTGACTCTGGAACTCCCCATCTTCATGTCTCTTGTATGAAGCATTAAACTGGGAACTATATTAAGCACTGAGCTTACAAAGTGCATGAAGAGCTGTGGAGTGGAGATGGAACCCTTATAATTCACTGATCCCAGGCATTTCCAGAGGAGAACCAGCCACCTGATGAAAAATAAATAACCTGGCAGGAAGGTAACCAAAGAGATTATGCCAAGGGTGGGCAATAATTTTTGATGGGGGGCCACTCCAAGATTTTGGAAAGTGGTCAAGGGCCATACTCTTCCATGATATTAATGGAGATGTGGGGTCTGGGATGGAGGTTGGGTGCAGAAGGGAGTTTGGGGTAAGGGACTGGGGTGCAGGAGGGATACTGGAGTCTGGGAGGGAGTTGGGATGAAGCAGGCGGTTGTGACCTAGGGCAGGGTACTGGACTGCAGGGGTTTGGGATGTGACCTACAGTAGGAGGGGATTGTGATCTGGGAGGGGGAGTATGGGTGTAAGAGAGGGACAGAGGGTTAGGGTATGTTGATTGGGGGGCATAGAGTTGGGGCAGGAAAGGGCTGCGGTGCCAGAAGCAGGCTGTGGCCAAGAGACTTACTTGCCAGCTGCCAATCTTGCCTGCCTGACTGCAGAGCTTAAAATGTTTCCCAGCCTGCCTGCCTAGCCATGTGCTTCAGGAATAACTGAGCCCAGGAGAGAGGGCATGATTCTTCTTAGACGCCTGTTATTCCAACAAGCAGCTCCCATTGGCTGGTTTCTGCCACAAACCGGCCAATGGGAATGTGCTAGGGGTGGAGCGGCTCCTAAAACTTTCCCCCTCCCCTCCAGTTTTAAAACAGAAATGGAGCCCTGCAGCTGCATTTCTGCATGGCGTGTGGGACTGCGGGACACACTGAGGAGCCTGCCTGGGACTCCCCGCTGTCTCTGTGGGCTAGATCCGGTGGTTTGGAGGGCTGGATTCGGCCCGCGGGCCGTATTTTGCCCATGCCTGGATTATGATAATGTATCAGCAATACCACATCTTCAGTCTGTACTTGGAGGAGTTGTTTGGGGACGTCTCTGGAGAGCAGTCTGCTTGGGAATCTGCATCAGAACAAGTGTTGGAGACTGGGTAAGTTTTTGTTATTGATAACAAACACACACTACATGGATGAAAGGGGTTCCATCTTAGCCTATGAAGTTAATACAAGTTATGGACTTGATGTGCTTCAATTCAGGGAAGAAACCATGCCATTTCCCTAATACTTTATTGCTTTGATATACTCCTTAGCATACATAGATGGCTATCCTCCACTGACTTGAATTGACATTCATGCTTCCACTTGGGCGCCTCCTGACCAGCTTGAAAAGCCATAGCTAGTAACTAGACCACTCATAAGTCCCCAGAGAATTCAGGGGATATAGAAATAATGTCAACTGAATTGTATATGTATATCTTAAAATGATATATGTGGTGGTCCTGAATTGACATAGTGGTGTGTGAATAGAATATGGCCCACTGATTTGAAAAGTATCACTTTCGAGTTTGAATTACTGCAACATCTTTTGTGGAGTGGGAATTATCCTTTGTCACATGATGATGACGTGCTTCTTCTTTCCCATTTCAAGGTCCTTTCACTTCCCCAAGGCAAACAGCTGGCAGCAGGAGCTGTTGGGGATAGGGATCAAATTTTTGGAAGCAAGGACCCATGAACTGACGGGAGATTTGCTAGAATAAAAGATGGCAGAGTTCCAGGAGAACCAGAGGAAGTAAGAAAAGGCAAAGATGCAATAAAAATGGAAAGAAGAAAGGCTGCTCAGAGTGAGGAGAAATAGGTGAACATGTTCATGGAGTGTTGCTGCAGATTAGGGGGAAAGACAGAGCACAACAGAAGGAAAAGTTTGACTGATTACTTATACTTATGGCTACCAGATTACAGGTTTAAGTGCCTCCATTAGCACCTGTTCCTGTCCCACACAGAGTCCCTTCTGCACTAACATGCCCTGCAGATTGTCCAGACACCTTCTGGATTGTTCAAAGGCTGCATAATGTCAGAGGCAATGATCTGACAAATGTATTCTGTGCACGTGATATAGACAAATGTATTCTGTGCACTCCTCTAATCTAGGGACATATGTTCAAAATGCACCAAAAAGGCCAGAGAAAAAGGAACCAGGAAACTAGGAAATAACTGAACATGCCATTAGGGAACATGGATTTTAAATGGTTTGGCACTGGGTTTGTTTGTTCTTCAGTATGTTTTGATGTCATCTAGTCTGCCTCTCTAGAGCTTGCATTAGTATGGAAATAGGAGTGTAAAATCAAGTGTTTGAATTTGGACGCAGGGCTATAATAGCAAGTCTTATTATATGTTACATTGTGGCTATGTCTACACTGCACGCTTCTTGTGCAAGAACTGTTTTGTGCAAGAGTTCTTGTGCAAAAGGTCTTGCGCAAGAGCGTCCATGGCAGTGTGGACACTCTCTTGCACAAGAAAGCTCTGACGGCCATTTTAGCCATAGGGGTTTCTTGTGCAAGAAACCCCTGTTGCCCATCCACACTGCCTTCTTACTCAAGAGCTCTTGCACAAGAGGGCTTATTCCTCGTGGAGAGAGGAATAACTCTTGCACAAGAAGCCCTCTGTTCCGATGTTTTACTGTAAATTTACTTGTGCAAGAACACACGTGCAGTGTAGACGCAGTACAGACAGCTGTTCTTGAGCAAAAAGCCTGCAGTGTAGACATAGCCTATGTGCCACAGATTTTAATGAATGTCATGCCTATTCTCATAGCTTTCATCATTTAAATTTTACAGTCTGTCATTACAAATTCGTTTACAGGTTGGACCTCTCAGGTTCGGCACCCTCGGAACCTGAGCAGTCCAGAATGAGGGGATTTGCTAGGCCAGAGGAGGTCCCCTGTCATTGGCCTCCCGGGCCCCTGCCCCTCCCTATTGCTAGCTGCTTCCAGCCTGCACCTGGCCCCGCTGTTCCGAGGCTCCGGCTCTGGCCCTGGACCTGCTGCTGCTGCTGGGCTCCAACATCAGCCCCCCTGCTGTCAGCCTGGACTGGGCTCCCGGGAGCCAGAGCTCCCTGCTGCACTGCTGGCTGTCTCTGGGGCCTAGGCCACAGTTTCCCACTGTGCCACTGGTCTCCTCTGCCATGGGCCCCTCGACACACTCCTGGCCTTGGCACCAGACCTTCCTTGTCATGCGCTCCCCCTGCCGTGCTCCTGGCTTTGCCACCAGAAACTCCCTATCGCTGCACTCTGTGTTCCAGCAACATCCAAGGTACATAGGCAGTATTGATAAAATGTGTAACAAACCTACATACATTTTATGGGTTTAAAGCACTGTGTAGGCAAACCCAGAAGTGCTTATTGGTACAGGCCAGTTGAATATTTGTTTAAATTAGTTTATTACATCTCTTTCTTTATGACAAAATATGCTGTCAAATGATTTCCTAACAATGGAAATACCTCTAGTGTCATGCTTGACATTCCTGCTTTATCATGATATCATGGCGTATTAATTGCCTCCTGTGTAAATGTGTATGATTGTAGACAAGATGCTACAGAAGTCATGTGTGAATATTATCACTTAAGTGCAGCTGTGTAATTCATTCTTCCAGCAGATCCCATGGTGCTAGAACATTACACAACATAATCATAGCAAGTTGTCATTTTGCTAGGAAAAGCTCTTCATGGCCCAATTTTAGTAACTATTTCATCAAGCTACCTTTCGCATACAATGGCCTACAACAGATTGGGAAAGTCCCTCCTATACCATCATTTCAGACACTGTAATTTGAATTCCCCCATAGATTCTATAATTACTCAAATACAGAGATTGACTGGTCAATAATTTAAGGAGAAAATAGATTTTGTATTACCTGTGGACATTTTCCACAATCTATACGAACGTTCAACAAGGCAACGAATGTGTTCTACTGTAAAAGATTTCTTGAACTTAGAAGCATTTGAATAAAAATTCTCTCTAAGTGATTAATGTTATTGCAGTGTGTATCTAAAAGGCAGCAGCACTGGCAATCCATTTACCATTAATTTCCATACAATTTGTAAAGTTATTACCTATTTGGAATATTACCCACTTTTTTCATGTACACCATAAAAATTTATGATGTATTCCCTTCAAACGCTTGTATAAAGCATGAATAACAATAAAATGTGATTTGTGTGGAGAATAGGAGGTACATCTTCATTTTTAATTACCTTTTTCTTGTCAATGAACACTATAAAGTACTGAGGTAAAATATCCACTGTAGTTTAAGGATAGACATGCTGATATCTAATATTCTATCCCTGTACCAGGGCAACAAATGAATCACAGCAGCGATACAATCAAGACATTACACTACTGTATAAAGTGTGAAATGAAAGATTAGATAGAACTCACAGCCATCGCCAATGAATTATGTTGTTTAGACATATAAACTGGGCTTGGTGTGGGGGAGAGGGGGGAAGTGCCATATTAGCAAGTTTGCTACAAAGCAAAATATAGGAGACCAAAAATAAAATCCCTTATAGGCAGGACAATCAGAAGTTCAGTAGTACTTTCTTTTTACTATATTAGCCTTAGTTCATTCTAGACACTACAGAAAATAAGAGAAATTAGACATGGATAGTATCAAAGAAATTTAACAGCAGAAATATTTGAGCACTTTCAATCCACCAGGCTTTAAAGGTCATGCCAAAAGGACACCTCCCATCCCTCTACCTGATAGAGGGTCTGTTTATGGATTTTTTCTTTTATTTTAATTTCATAAACCCAGAAAAAGAATGTAAATATTTCACTGCTGGAGCAGTTTTTGAAATTTGTTTACTAAAATCCTGATCTTGTGATGTCTGAATGCAAATAAGATTATGACGTGTCTGTGCACAAACAAAATGAAAGTCCAAAGTAATAAAGATGGAATAAATACCTCAGGATTTCTCTTGTTGTGTTCTTAATACACCAAATACCTTGCAACCATAAAAGAATGGGTGAACTGAAGGAATCAGTTTTATTGACTCTGAATTCTCTGTGTGATAGTGCATAAAGATATCTTATAATACAATTATTATAATTATTACAAATACAGTTAGCTTGGCACTTATGTCTATTCTATTCGTCTTTTCTATCACAGCTGTACTCATGTATTTTGTTCCTGTTGTTTTTTGTTTTCTTTTTAACCACAGAGATACTTTGATGAAGAGATTGATGGAAAGATTGTATAGAAGGTAGGTAGAATTTGCTGCTATCATCTTTACAGAAAATACTCAAACTAAAAATTATTCTTGCACATCTACATGCTAACAAATCTGGTTGTGAGAATGACAATAGACTTTAAATTATTGTCTAGCATATCTTATTTCAACACAGATGTTGTAATTAGTGATCAAAGTTAATAATTGTTGTTCATGCTGCATTTTGGATGAGTGTGTTCTTTTAAAATGAAAGGTATACAAGATGTCTTAACTGCCACAGTGAACAAAGGGAAAAGATTGTCTCAGTTTTCTAAGAGCCAACACACAGAAATGCTTTCATAGTATGAAACAGTGACAGAGCTGACTTAATAATAGAGATGTAGCTGTGTTAGTCTGGTCTTGCTGAAACAAAAGACAGGACTATGCAGCACTTTAAAGACTAACAAGATGGTTTATTAGGTGATGAGCTTTCGTGGGCCAGACCCACTTCCTCAGATCAAAGTGGAATTTGATCAAGACTGGATTGTGACTTGCTGTGTACATAAATTACCCCTGCTTCTCCTTATTTGAGCCACATACAGTACAGCACAAAGGCTAAGGTATACTGTCAGAGCTGCTACATTCTGGCACAAGGAAGAGGACATGGGTAGTCAGGGCCGGGGACTCAGACTTCTTAAGTGTATCAGCCAGCCCAACCACTGCTGGAGCTGGGGGGGAGGGGAGGAGAGGGGAACCAGACTGCTTCTCTCTGAGTTGCAGTCGAATCTCTTGCCTCCCCCTGTGGCAATGCAACCTGATATTCAGGACTTGTAGCAAAGTCATAACCCAGATCTTAACAGTAAGGGATCTGGCCCTGAACGTTATACTTAAACTGCCCCCAGTAATTAACCAGAAATCAGTGGACACCTTGGATTAATGTGCTCCCAGCAAGTAACACTCTTTAACATTTTTGTACCAAATGAAGGTTTTGAACTACTGCAAATCTAGCTCCATGTAGAGAACATTTCAATAGTGCTGTCTGAAGGCACCGATCAGAATGGATTACCACAGCAAGGCGCGTGCCCAAAAAAGAAGGCTCACTTTACGCAGATTTTCAGTTTACAAAGAGAAAACAATCACAGGCCACTTGGCCTACATGTCTGGAAATCCCTTACCATCTGGAATTAGTTAGTGAACCCCAAACATATTCACATTGTTGCTTTCCTCTTACATGCTGCACTAACATAGTACCAATTATTTTAAAATATATTATTTAGATAGAGGCTTTCTTGTGCCACTGGAATTAAAGACCCTCCGAAAAATACAGATAGCACCAGTGATTTGAAGAGATTTACATTTTAATAAATGTTGTGTCTTACCAGCTTAACTCAAATCATGTATGCTTAGATGGATCCCCACAATTAATATATAGAGAGTATTTGAACTGTTTTTGGATTTTTATCATCACATAGTATCGAGTAATGATAGCTTGGAGGTAATTCACTGAATATGGTAATTTAATGAGAACTCTGAAAGTGGTACCTCAATTGACTCAAGTATTTTTTTTTTTTATAAAACCACTGACTACTATTTTATTGGAGATATAGTGAACTATTGTGTATAGGATTTGCTTGATTTCAGTGCTTATGCTTTCTTTTGTTTGTTTGGCTTTTAATGAACGTATGGCAGGCAATGAGAGTGATTTCTGGAGGTACTATATGGGCTCAGAAGCCCACCAGGTCACTCAATGGAATTTCGTGAACTATTTTCTGTTAAGATGTGTATGTGAGCAAGTGCTTATAGGGGGAACTGTGTAATGTGGAAATTTGCAAAGGAACAGATGAAGATCAGTGTGCAATAAAGCTCTTAGGCACTGAAGAACTGATAGTTGTAGTGTATAGTTTTACTTTCTACAGTATAAAGTCCACCTGGCACTTAAACCAGTGGCGCACTTAGTTATGAAATACAGCACTGTGATTAAATGTTTTTTTAATGGCAAATCTCACGCTGTTTAAAATAAAATAGTTCAAATGAAATGTAGCTCTAGTAGGCCAATTGAACAGACTATTTAAAGATCACTGACTGGCAAAAGTTAAGCGAGGGCTGAGGACTGTGATGAACCTCACATGATTCCACATATTTTGTTTTTTGTTTTAGTCATTGAGAAGGGAGCAAAAGTCAAAAAGGTAAGGTGCCATAAAGACCCATTGACTTGGTGGAGTCCCCTCTTGTGGAATGTCTAAATAGAAAGATCAGTAGGTAAGTTCTTTTCAAGAAACAAAAGAGAAACACAATGACCTTAAGTTCTTATCCAAGACCTAAAATAGCTCCAGAAGTTCACCAGCAAAGCAGGACTCCCTAGGAAAACAAATTGTTATACAATATCCACACTCTCAAAATGTCATAAGCTGAATTCCTTCATTAGGGATAAAAACCACCCAGGAAAAAAACCATATAAAACAAATCTAGTACCTTACCCAGCAACCCTCTAGTGATGCTTGGAGTTTCTAATCTTTCCAAACTTTTGGCATCAGTGGGTGGTCCTTTTTCTGTAAAGACCACAGCAGCTTGCTGAATCAAAAAAAGGACCCCTCAGTCTTTCTAAACTAAGCCTTTATAATCCCTTGCCTTTGCTTCATAGTAAAACTAGTCACTGCTCTTTTTCTACCAAAGGGCTTAAGTCTCAAGGGGTGGGTAACTGCACAATCCACTTAGGGTCTTTGCAGTCAATGGTCACTAGCGATTCTGGTGCTGTAAGGCATCCTGTCCCCGAGTAAGTCAGGAAAACTCAAACATCTTTTTGCAAAGGTCTGTGAAAAATCTATATGGGCTCTCACTCTCTCGTCCATCTCAGTATAATGGTCATTGAAGTTTTCATGCTTTCAAGTCTTAGCTCAAATATACAGATGACTTTACCAACTGTATATTTGAGTTTGTCTGTGAGTGAGAGAGTCTGTCAGATTGTTCAAAAACTTTTCCTAAACAGTAAGAGCTAGGATCACCAAATTTGGTATACAAATTCCTCTTATCATAACTTGAAGCAAGGTAAGGGTTTGGTCATGCGGTGGGGGAGAGGAAGAGCTGAAGCCCCCTCCTCCCCATTCATACAGGAATGTATAAAACCATACAAAAGAGAGACAGAATCACCAGGCAGGTGAAAGAGGCTGGCTGGAGGCACTCCCCATCCAGGATTGTCCCAGCTCTGAGCCTCTCACTCTCCAGATGCCCTTTAAGGATGAGGGGGGTTGGAGGGCTGCACCCTTCCCCTGGATTCATACGGGAACATTGCTGACTATTTCCTTTCATCTGGAAGTGAGAGGAAAGTGCATAGCTTGCTCCATTCCTCACTCTGGAGAGGCACTTCTCATCTGGCCCTAAGCTACTGGAAGGAGACAGGACTGGGGTAGTCTGCATGCTGAACTCTTCATCCCCATCCCATCCCAGAGAAATGATTTAAATAAATAAAAATTATTTGAGTTAAGGACTCGAGCAATACTGGGTATATCTTCTAGTGTTAATTATAATAGTCTCAAGTTCATCCATCTTTTTGTTTACTGAATAACTCACCAAGAATCACTGGGAGAACAATTTTTTGTTACAATTTTTATTAAAAAAAGTTATGACACGTTTTTAAAGTCAACTTTTTGGATAAAAAGTTACATGTTCAAAAAAGTTTATTTGTAAATGAAAGGATCTTTTAATCCAAAACTTTTTGCTGAGTTCTTATTTTCTTTACCTGAGGAGATAAACTGTATTTTGTGTATTCTCTATACCAAACAAAACAAAAAATCTGGCTAGATGCAGTGTCAAGGTTATTAATACTTTGGCCTGAACATTCTACCCCTCAAACCTCGGAGGAGAAATCTTTTGTGGAAAAGGCCAAGAGAACAGAAAAACCTTTGGTGATCATCTTGCTGACTCTTCCAGGGTCATATTCTTATACCAAAGCTTCCAGACTTATATATCTTCAGTATTCATGAGCAGGTTCTCAAGGAATCAATTTTCAAACAGTTGGAGGAGAGGCAGGTGATCAAGTACAGTCAACAGGAATTCACCAAGAGCGAGTTATGCCTGACCAACCTGATTTGCCTTCTATGATGAGATAACTAGCTCTGTAGATATAAGAAAAGTGGTGGATGTGATGTACCTTAACATTTAGTAAAGTTTTTTGATGTAATCTCCCATAGTTTTCTTGCTGGCAAGTTAAAGTAGTATAGCCTGCCAGCAGATCCAGGGAAGTGATTATTCCCCTTTATTTGGCACCGGTGAGGCCACATCTGGAGTATTGCATCCAGTTTGGGGCCCCCCACTGCAGAAAGGTTGTGGACAAATTGGAGAAAGACCAGTGGAGGGCAATGAAAATTATTAGAGGGCTGGGACACATGACTTTGGAGAGGCTGAGAGAGCAGGGCTTATTTAGTCTTCAGAAGAGAAGAATGAGGGGGAATTTTATAGAAGCTTTCAGCTACTTGAAAGCGGGGAGGAGGGATCCAGAGAGGATGGAGCCAGGCTATTCTTAGTTGTGGAAGATGACAGAACAAGAAACAATGGTCTCAAGTTGCAATGAGGGAGATCTATTTCCACTATAGTGAAAAATTATTTCACTAGGAGAGTGGTGAAGTACTGGAATATGTTGCCTAGGGAGGTGGTGGAATCTCCATCCTTAGAGGTTTTTAAGGTAAGGCTTGACAAAGTCCTGGCTGGAATAATTTAATTGTGATTGGTCCTGCTTTTGAGTGGGGGGGGGGGGGTTGGACTTGATGATCTCCTGAGGTCTCTTACAACCCTCGTCTTCTACGATTCTATGGGAAAGGAAACCCTAAGACTACAGAGTCAGAGGAGTTGTCAGGGAAGGGTTGTTTTCAGTTTGGTTTGGTTTTTCCTGCCATATGGCCCTCTTCACAAGGCAGCATTCTATGAAGAAGCCATATTGACACTGGTTAACTCCCATTTGACTACATAGCATTTGTCATGTATCATATCTGTAAGGCACCCATTTTGCTGGCTCTGTGCGCTGGGAATTTTGCTTTGTCCTACCAGAGTAATGGGAAGAAAACTTACTGGTGTTAAGGATCTGGCCCAATATTTTGCATTGTAAAATACCCCAGAGTTAATGTAAAATACCTACAATCAAGTACCAGAGAAACTAGAAAAATCAACTTAAAAATCTGAAACCATCAAACTAATTTTTAATACAGATAGAAATCTATGAAGACTCAAATTACAGACTTCAACTACATGCCAGAAAAAAATGCACCCATACCTGCTAATTTGTAAACACGTAAAAATGATTAATCGTTGTGTATTATTCTGCCATTTTACAATGATTGAGAGAAATTTCACATCTTGAGGTAAATCACATCACAAAAAGACAAAAATTAAAATTAATAAATAATTTTAGATAATATGCCTTTAATCATTCAAATAATGCACAATTGTATCCTAAATGTAGCAGGCAGAGAGAATCAGAGTACATGAGTACACTGGGTTTGCCATCTACCCTGAATGATAAACATGTTAGTCTATTGTTGTGACCAGTTGTCAATAGAGTTGAGGACCATAAACTTTATCATGTGATAACAAAAGCTACAGTTCACAAGAAATCTCTAAACATTCACAATCAATCAATCATTCCAAGCTTGGCTCTATTCTGTTATGTTCAATTTGAACTTCATTTTCTGGAACGGCATAATAAATGCAGTACTTCAGCTCCCACACCATTTTTCCCCTAAATTTGTTCTGTTTGCTCCATCAATCTATTATCATGACTGCACCCACTTACTTTCCATTACAGCAGTTTTGAATAGAGCTTTAATTTGGAACAAATAAAATCAAATTATGCTGAACATTTTAATGAATTATTTCCCCATATATGATAGGAATAATCAGAGGAGCTTGGATTATTTTTTCATATGTCTGTAATTGAAGAAAGCTCTACCTCCTTACGAAAAATTAATTTAGGGCAAGGTTCTTCCACTCTTATACTGATCAGTACTTACTCCAAGAGTAATCTCTTTGAGGTAAACTATGTGTTTTCTTTCCTGCTGCTGAGGTCAGTGAGACTACTTGTGGACTAAAATATTACTCAGGGTGAGTAAAATTTGACCTTTTATGTATGTAAGTAGTTATTGCTTAGGCAGAACTCCCACTCAGTTTAGCAGATTTTTTCCTGAATAAGAACTATAGGATTTTCTTTGATCCCTTGTTCTCACAGCGTTTAAATTCTTACGTGAAGTAGAAGTATGGTTTCTGGAGCTGAGCACACAACAATATAATGTACCAAGATGGAACTGGTGATGGTGACACTCTCGTTTTCCATATACATACAGAGCAGTCTAAAAAATAAACTGAATGCAAAAATAAGTTAAATCTATTTGGATTGGTAAAGTGATTTAGAGAAGGCATTTGCTATATTAAGAAAAATGAGAATTAATTGTATTCTAGGAAAGTGGCCAATTTAAAACAAAATACATTAATGAGAACAACTCAAGCATTTTTGCCTTTAAAGCTTTCTGATAATGGGCACATTTGAAGTAAGTATTGTGGTCTGTGCTGCTGAGCACTGTGCAGATAACAGCATAAATGAAAACCTCTCTTTGGCACAATTGTCCATTTTTGCTTAGATGAGTGTGGGGACTCAATTACTTTGTTTTCCCTCAGAAATATTGTCTTTTCAGGTCAGGTTTGAAGAGCAAAATTGCAGTGCCAAGCACAGTTACTAGTAGAATAATGACAGGCTTTTTGCCCCAGTATCTGCCTACTAGAGGAAAATTATTGTGCAATTTTCAAAACTGTCATCATTAACAAGAAAAGATATGTAAATGGAAGGAACAGAAGCCCATTGTTGTGTAGGCATACAGAATACTTTCCTTCAAATATATAGATGTTTACAAACTATTTTTTTATCCTTTCCTGCATCTGTTTGAAATTGGCAGTGTGGGTTCAAGTGGCAGTTTAGATGTCTATGCTGGTTAGAAAATCTCAGCTGAAGGTCTGTTTTTGCCGACATAATTTGTCATTTTTAGCTTATATGCGCTATCCCATTGTACTCTTCCCTTTAGGTAATTAAACTCAATTTTAGATAGCATTAGAGCTAAATTATGTTAGTAATTATAGTACAATGATAAAACCCCAGGCTATTGATTCTGGTGATATTTGTACTTATCTTTTATTCACTGCACTGTTTGAAAATGATTTATTGCTGCCTCAAGCTGTAGTTAGTAAAATGAAAGCTCTGAACTGAGAATATCCATTAATACCCTTTGGGGATCCAAGAGTCTCTGTCTTTGTCCAACAATCACAAGTTACATGTGTGTGTGAATGTAATGGGGAAGGCTTTTTAACTTCATTTTTAACAAATAGCTTAGGTGTCATGAAATACTTTTCAGGCCCCACCTGTGCAAAACCAAAATCAGAGCGCAAGATTAAACAACAGAAGAGCTATACTGAATGACCAGCAGAATTTCTTATAATTGTATTCTTTTTGTACAAGCAAGGCCATAGTTTCTTGTGTTCTTTACACTGATTTGTTTGTTTTTCCTGGTCATGGCAAATATTCATGTCCAATAAGGTTCATCCCATCAAAAACTGTCAGGTATTTTAACACTCATGTTAAGAACATCAGTCTGAGAAGTGTGTTCGCCATACTATCGTCTTCTGCTTACATTAGGAAATATATTATACTGAAACAATGTTTTGTTTAGTAAGATAAGTAACAGAACAGGTAAATAGGTATTAATGTGCAAGTAGGGACACATATTGCTAAAACTAAACACATTAAGCCTCAATAAAATTCATTCTCTTTACACAGAAATATTCTTCTACAGTAGCAGAAGAAGGTAGAAAAAGTAAATTTCAATAAATACTTAGTCGAGATCAAATCAGGGGTTTTGTTCAACCCAAATTGAAATATAAAAGCCTTGATCTCTCACATAGCCTGTATATTCAAATCAAACATTATCTTTCTCAGGAGAAAAATAAAAATGCACTGACTAGAGAAATGTCAATAATAGAAACCTTTATTAAAAATAACTGGAGTGCAAAGGGATTCAATCTGCTATTTACAGAGCACCGAACAGCAGGGATATAGAAAATAAAAGAAATGAAAACATGAAGAAGTCCTAGATAAACAGATTGAAATAGAAGACTAAAGACATGTGGAAAACCAATAGGAACCCATCTTACTCGGGGCTGAGCACATACTTGGAGATGGGAGCCAAGCATGTCTGGCACCTTAAAGCAACAGAGTACCTGAAGTTATGGTGCCACTGGTACTTACTGATTATTTTATCAATCTAATTAATATAAAAACAAAAACATGCAAAGTTGTCTTCTAAGTGCCTCAAAAGACACAAACTGGTCAACAAAGAGCTTACAATCCAAAAAAGAAGACAGACACACACAGTGGATGGTGTTAGTTCAAATTATTTGTTTAATTGTTTTTTTTTTCTGGAGGCATGGGAGGAAACTAAAAGAATTTGAAGGAGAAAAATGAAGAGAAAGATGAATGGAAGGGAAGAAATAAAGGAGGGAAGGAGAATACTGGAAGGAAGGAAGAAAACCTCAAGCAGAATGAGGTGGCAGTTGCAGCCAAGGACAAATAACCAGTCAGCATAATTGAAGAGTGACAGGAATTTGAATGCAATGGTTCTAATTTCATCTAGAGCTCTGAAGGCCCTGCAGCTGCTGTTCCTGGACCACCATGGATTGAAAAGTAAGAAGAGGCCATTGCATTTAGCACCCTGGGTCTTGTTTGGGGTCACTGGCAGAGATGCCAATTTTACAGGGAATATGCAGGAAGAGAGAAGAGACCTGCTTAAAGTCTTAAAAGGGGATTCAAGAATTCCCATTGATTTTAAGGGTGAAATATTAAGATGTTTACTGGTACAAAAGATGTCTGCATATATGTAAATAGTTATTTTTGTGTTTCTCCTGTGCAGTCCTTTACATAGAGCTCTTAGTGTTAATTAGTTTACTTCAGACAGCTGAGACAGAAGATTAGAGGCCTTAAAGCCTGGGCCATTCCTATTCATAACTGGGACATTCATATTCATAATTAAAAATGTTCAATTTTCAAATTTCAGCGCCCAGTCAGCCTGTGGAACTCCTTGCCAGAGGATATGGTGAAGGCTAGGACTTTAGCAGGGTTCAAAAAAGAGCTAGATATATTCATAGAGGTTAGGTCCATCAATGGCTATTAGCCAGGAGGGGTAGGAATGGTGCCCCTGGCCTCTGTTTCTCTGGAGGTGGGTGACAGGGGAGGGATCATATGAGGATTACCTGTTGTGTCCCCTCCCTCTGGGGCATCTGGTATTGGCCTGTCAGCAGACAGGATACTGGGATAGATGGACCTTTGGTCTGACCCAGTATGGCCGTTTGTATGTTCTTATTAGACATTTTGGTATGAAGCCACATGTAAAAAATTGTGAAAGATAGAAAAATTAAAAATAGTGATTATAATGGAATGGCAAAGGTAACCTTTTACAATGATAATAATTAACGATTGGAGCAATTTTCAAAGTGTCATTCTGCACTCTCCACCAGAGGTCATGAAGCATTCTGCACTAGGAATTTAGAGGAAGATGATTTGTGGCCTTCATTATATAGTCGGTCAGTATAGATGATCCCAATGGTGCCTCCTGGTCTTGGAATATATGGCACTACAATGTAGCTATGATAATTATATTGATAAGCTACAGATGTACCAGAGTAGTTAACGTGCTACTGGAAGCAAAAAGGGGATACCACAATGATGTAAAGTTGTTAGAATACAAATAAGAATTAGGCGTCTATTATTTTGTTGTATTTTTGTAGTGAAATTCAGACTCTGCTTATTTTTTTCGGCTTCTTAACCGAACACAAGTTCAAAAATCTGTTTGGCTCCAATTTTTAAATGTCTCTAATATGTGATATGCAAAGATATTTGAATATTCTGATTTCACTTCTTTGCAATTACTGCAGTGAATAAAATTAAGTGATGTCAGTTAAGAATGAGTAAAAATGCTACTGCCAACTCACAATCAATCTATTGAAAAACTATTGAAACTAGGGCTCTGACATAATTATATAAAGCCATGGGCAGAGTTGCTCTCATTTAATAGAAACTTCTTGTTGCACCAGAAGAGTAGTGCAATATGAGTTCCTTTTGTAAAATGTACAGCAGTTCTTTAAATTACCTCAGTGAAATGTTTGACTTTTCCCGCATTTAAAAAGTTACTTTGTGAAACATTTTTAATGAAGTCTGCTATATATCTTTTGTCAAGCATTAATTCTAAGCTGCTCAGTATCTTTTTCCATCACAATGCAGTTATGGAGTGCATTAGGTTTCATATTTTAGCAATGGTTTACTCGACAACATTTTTTGTTGATGTTGAATGAGACACAGAAACCACAGGTATCTCGTGAAGCTCTCCTCGGCACACAAGTTTATTTCTTTCAGAAACTCCTAATCGCCTGATTCAGTTGTAACCCCAGGAACCCCACAGTTCCAACTGGCAGAAGAGCACTGTCATGATATAAATCGCATTAGGATTGACACACTCATTGACTCTGATAATAAGTATCATAGAAGTGTCATATAAGATACCAGACGTAAACTGGTGACACTAATCCTAACAATCATTGTGTGATATCCATATAGGTTGAATACAAAGAGTTATAGATGGGTGTTGGAAATATGTACTTAAAATGAGGGGGAAGCAGAGCTTAATACTTAGCATGCACTAGAAAAATGTGTATTTTCCCATCTAGGTCAAACTTTGTAAGCCAGAGGACAATGCAAATATATTTACATATAAGATAAACAAAGCCATAAAGCTAAACAAGTAAAGGAGAATCTGTATCCTGGGGAACGGAACCTTCCTGGCTCTCGAGGCAGAGGCAGCATACTTTGAACAATAATGGGGAACACAAGGATCTTGCATTTATCCGTTGCTGAGGAAACATAAGGTACAACATCCCCTTCAAGGTGGCTCCCCAATTTGAAAGACTGAGGATGCTGATAACTTACTGTAACTAAGAAAACTACTTAGGCAAAGCTTGAAATTTATAAGATTAAGTTTTAGTCTCTAAAAATCACCTTTGCTTTATTTTATTTGTAGCTAGATCTACCTCTTTTTCTCTTGCTTAGTATCATTTAAATCTCCGGACTTCGTTATTGTCTGGCTATACTGAAACAAGGACAAAAGACATTTGACATGGGTTTAATCAGGCTGCAACTTCTTTATTAGATGTCTGGGACTACCTGGCAGATAAAAGTGTACAGTGCAGCTAACCTCACGTTTATTCCATAATTTTTACCCCCCCCCCCTCTTTCTCCATCCAGGTCTCTCTAGTAAAGTTATGCCAGGCCCATACCATACCCAGAAAGCAGGGGGCTTCCACCAGCTCCTCTTCTTTTTCCACTCAGTACCCTCTAGCAAATGTGTTGCCAGGGTCTGTTTTTCCATCCAAGTCCCTACAGAAAATTTCTGGAAACTTACCTTACCAGGGAGCTCTCGCCATCTTTCTCAGCCAGCCTCCTCCAAAAAATTGCCAGAGCTTTACCATTCACCCTCCTGATAGCATGGTTAAGGTGAGCTATTAGAATGGGGGGTTGGCTCCCTGCCATAGCAGTCCCCAACCACCCTGCATTTGTTCCTTTAACAAACACCTATTTTTTTAATCCTTTTGCCAATCCATTTATGCAGTCACAGTATACCTTCCCTCCGGAGTACAGGTTGTACCTGTCTAGTCCTCCACTCTCTGGTCTGACAACCAGCATGATTTTAGTTAGCCAGATGTCCACATATCATGGGTATGGCCAAGTTTCCCATAGTACCAGAAAGCTTGTGTCTCTCTGTGTGCTGCACTGTTATTTAGCTCTAATTAACCTCTAACTGTCTTCTAAGAGCCCAGTACGCAGTGGAAGTGTTGGTAATGCTTTCTTCCCATTGTCTGGCAAATTCTCTGGTTCGGCACCAGTCAGATCTTAAGGGTGCCAGACTAGAGAGGTTCAATCTGTACCTGCACTGGACATCTGTACTACACTTAAATAATGAGTTGCAACATGCACGCTTCTGCCTTTCATGCCATGCATGAACAAGCCCACTGAACCTGCTGTGGGAAAGGCTAAAGAACCCTAGCTGCACCAAAGCCAATATGGTGGCAAGGGAAAACTTCCTTCCCAGTTTCCTAAAAAAGGGATGGCAGCAGGTGTTTACCAAACCTGGTATTTTACCACCTGAAGGGGAGGAAGCATAGGTCCTGCTTTAGCCTGCTGCTTGTAAAAAGGAGACTTTAGGCACAGGACTTTCCCTTTTAAACCTTGCATTCCTAGGAGATGTCCATGACCACACTGACCTTTTACAGCAGTTTTCATCGCTCCCTTCCTTCAGCCATAAAGCACTGTTCCTTTCATTTGGCTAGCCATCAAATACCATAAAGCCATCTCAGTGCTGTGTATTAAAGGGAAGCATGAGTGTTTTCACTGACCTAACCGGTTGATACATGCTCTTTTACTTTGGAGGAGGCAAACTTAATTTCTGAGATTATCCAGCGAAAGGGTTCACAGACTGCAAGGCAAGATTTAGATTGGCAGAGTCATGAAGATTTTGCTGGCAAGGAATTGACACATAGCTTAGCAGCAGCAAAGCTCTCGCTCGTACTAAGGCAGAGCAATAACGCATTGGCTCACAATTGTGGGTGTCCTTAGCAAAATGGCATGACAGTACCCAAGCCAGTACATAAGCAGATGTGGGTGAAGGTTAGGCTTATTCCTATATGTAATTCATGATATATTCATCAGACAGGTTTTCTGCTTTTTAAGGTTAAAAACAATTACACATATCATTATACACTATTATCAATTAAAGATACAAATATTCAGGAATAAATCCTAGTCTCCTTCTTCCTGATAACTATGGTTTCATTCAAGGGGATTGACATAAACATGACATGATTGAAATGAATAGGATTGGTCCTACTGAGAAAAAAGTAAAAGGGGAGAAATTCAGTCAGAGTAACTATAATATGGGTTTCATCTAGTATTGATGACTCAATTCAGAATAATCAGTTCTTCGCCAGAAAACCACAAAGCACTCTCTCCATTTATCTAAGAGAAGGAGAACACAGTCATTAGATTATTTACTGATCAGACAAAAGCGTGGAGACTTTGGCTATGTCTAGACTACAGGCTTCTTTTGAAAGAGTGTCCACACTGCAAAAGTGCATGAAAAAGTGATCTGCTTTTTTGAAAGAGAGCATCCAGACTGAATGGATGTTCTCTTGCATGTAAACTGTGCTTACTATGGGTGGAATGGCCACCAGGACACCTGTATTTTTTCCTTTTTCCTCTTCTTCTGAAAGAATGCCCCCTTCCCCGTCCACACACGCCTTTTTGCGAAAGAACTCTTTTGCAAACAGCATCTTCCTCGTAGAATGAGGATTACCAATGCTGGAAAAACCCTTCTGTGCTTTCGATTTTCCTATGGAAGAACGCAATTACAGTGCCGCTGTTCCTCAAGTTTCGTTGGAAAAACGGCCGTTTTTTCGGACAAAACTCTGGGGTGTAGACATACCCTTTGGTAGAGGAAGTAGGTCTCATAAATACAGGAAAACCTTCAAAATAGTTTACCAAACAAAAGATGGGTGCTCTCATACATTTTATGAGTCTAATTGTACATTTGCTCGTTGCTTCCTTCTTGCGCTAGATAAAGATCAGCATTGTTGTATACTGTCATTGCATTTAAGGTCACAGACACTATAACAGCAACTGCTTAACAAAAAAATCAGAGAGTAGGCAAAGGTATTTTTTCACAGAAATTTATGCATTAGTTTTTAACTTTTAGATTGAAATTGATTATTTTTAGTTTTGTTTTTGTTTTTTGAGGACGTGACAAGCCAGACTATATACTACTATAGATATTTTTGAGGCCTGTGCTATATATGAGCAGAATAAAATATATCCTCGAGTTGTAATGACGCCTGATAGGAGCAATATATTCTTATATTATAACACCTCTTTCCTACAGCTAAGATTTGGCTTACATCTATCTATATTAAGAGACACTCACTTAATTAGTTGTTCTTTCTTAGTTAGTTTTGTTATTATGAAATAATAGCTATGCAGAGATTAATTTTACTAAATGAACTGTTAAATGTAGCATGTGCTTAAGTGCTTTTTCAGGACCGTCGACTTAATCCAAATTGAACAAATGATTTTATTTGCTCCTTTAAAAAGCAAAGTATGATAATCCAATTACAAATCTGTGGTGGGCAGATAGAGATCAGATTTTTCAGTATTTGATTCCAACAAGACACACTGTGCTCTTTCACTTTTTTTCTTTTCTTTTCTAAAAACTTTATTACTAAGTCTACCAGAACATTCTTTTATTACCTCTTGCACAGAGACTATGGGCACAAAGCTTTATGTCACCAAAAATAAATGTGAACATTTATTATTGATAATTCATATAGCTGATTTAAACTATGAACATATTTTTTATGAAAATTCCCAATGAGTTATTCTTGCTAAGCCTGTTGAAGGTTTGTCTTGTGTGGTCTGTAAGAGTGAGACAGAGAGCGCGCGCGCGTGTGTGTGTATATATATATAGCGGAAAGACCAAAATTCTGTGTTTTAAGTAAGTTCACTGTTGAGCCACAGGCTATGTCTATACAGATAGATTTCAAGCTTCTTTTGAAAAAATATTTTCTGGAAGAGATCTTCTGTAAAAACTTTTTTCGAAAGAGAGCATCCACGCAGAAAAAGTAATCTGCTTTTTTGAAAGATAGCGTCCAATCAATGTGGATGCTATCTCGCATATAAGGCCACCTGGAACCTGTTCAGGAAGGGCATTAGGTCACCAGTTGCTTCCAAGTGCTGCTGCCTAAGTCTAGCTGAGAGATGAGCTTAAAGGGACCCCCTGGACAGCCGTTTCTCTGCTTCTGCTGCATGCTTGCCTAAGGGACAGCAAAGCTTTAGCAGTGTGTGCTCTGGTTGCCCAGCTTTTGGAGGCCACAGCATTATTCATTGTGCTATGGAGCTGGAGCTGCCCCTGGGCATGTGATGGCCCCACATGGCCATGCTGCAGATTCTGCAGCAATTTGTGCAGGCTACCTTCATGGCTCTTCATGAGCTCGACACTGAGCTCATTCTGGGGACCCTCTGACAGCCATACTGCACTGTGGAGAGGCATTTTTCGAGGCTCAATACCAGTTCAGACTGGTGGGACTGGCTGGTCCTGGAGTGGTGGGAGGACCAGTAGTGGCTCCAAAATTTCCGCATGCAGAAGGCCACCTTTTTGAAGCCTGGCTCGGCCCCTGCCATCCAACGAGGTGACACCCACTTGTGGCCCGCCATCCCCCTGAAGAAGCAGGTTGCCATAGCCATCTGGAACTCACCACCCAAGACAGCTACCGGTCTGTGGACAACCATTTTGGTGTGGGAAAGTCCACCATCGGGGCCCTTCTCATGGAGGTAAGGCACGTGTGGGCTACAGTCCCTGGGGGGGGGTGGGGGGGGAGGGGAGTCCTGGAAAGGGGGACTGTAGGGAAAAGGGGGTGGGGGATGGGGGGACTGAGAGGGGCAGCCTTGTGCCCGGGGGGTTGTGCCATCCAACCCTCAAACAGTCCTGGTGCTGGGGGGACGGCCTCATAAGGGGTGACTCCTGGGGTGCTTGCGGGGAGGGAGGGAAAAGGGGCAGGCACCTCCCAAGGGCTCAGGAACTCCTTCTCTCATTCTCTGTTTTGTGTGTTTGTTTGTCTCCTTCTGCAGGTTGTGAGGGCCATCAACTCCATCCTGCTGTGCAGGGTCATCCATCTGGGAGACCCGGACCTGATCATCACCGGAGTTGCCGCCCTTGGCACTAACTACAGTGGAGCCATAGATGGACCCCACATCCCACTCTGTGCACCAAGTCATCGAGCAGCCCAAAACAAGGGCTACTTCTCGATGGTGCTATAGGCCCTGGTCGACTACTGTGGACAGTTCACAGACATTTTTGATGGGTGGTCAGGCGGGGCACACGACACACGTGTCTTTAGAAACTCCAGCCTCTATGGGAGGCTGGCACATTCTTCCCCCGGTGTGACTTTACACTGGGGGATGTTCAGATGCCACTGTGCATTGTGGCCTACCCTCTCATGCCATGGCTGATGAAGCTGTACACCAGCCACCTGGACCCCAGCAGGGACTAATTCAATTCCCACCTCAGCTAGCCAAGGATTCAGGTGGAATGCACCTTCAGGCACCTCAAGGCACAGTTCAGGTGCCTCCTGGCCCACCTGGACATGGGGGAGAACAACATGTCTGACGTTGTATCAGCATGTAGTGTCCTCCACAACATTGTAGATAGGAAGGGGGAGGTCTTCCTACCAGGGTGGGGGGCGGAGGCGGGCCTGGAGGCAAGGGCCTTTAAGCAGCCATGAGCAGCTACTATCTGCCAGGCCCCTCAGGTGGGGGTGCACAGCCGAGAGGCCCTGAGGGAGAGTGTCTCTCAAGGACTCCAGTAACTCTCCCCAGGGTCTCCCCACTAGGGCTATGTCTACATTTGCAGTTTCTTGTGCAAGTATGGCTGTTCTTGCACAAGAATCTGCATAGCGCCCAACTGCTCTTTCACAAGGAAACTTACAGTACTGCGTGGTAAGAAAGGGCTCCTTGAGCGAGAGCTATGCTCTTCTTAAACAGGTGTAAGCCGTCTTGTGCAGGAGCTCTTACGCAAGAGGGCAGGGTGGATGCTCGGCAGGCATTTAGTGCTCAAGAAAGCCCTATGGCTAAAATGGCCATCAGAGCTTTCTTGCACACGAGAGCATCCACACTACCATGGATGCTCTTGCGCAAAAGCACAGCTGGCCCATGGCACTGTGGATGTGTTCTTGAACAAGACTTCTTGCACAAGAACCCTTGTGCAAGATGTTCTTGTGCAAGAAGCTGCCAGTGTAGACATAGCCTGGGGGGGGGCCTGAGCCTTGCTCCACTACCCATTTCCCACCACAGCCCCTCCCTTCTCTGCTTCCCTCAGTGCTGAATAAACACATGAACTTTGTATTTTTCTTTGAATAAAATAAACTGGGAAGGAGGGGGCCTGAGAATCTGGAAGTGGGTGGGAGGAGGGGAGCTCAGGGCTGGGAGTGGCATGGGGGGGTGGTATCTGGAAGTGCCACCATGATACGGGGCCCTTGGCAAATGTGGGGTTTGGTGGGGCCTGGGACAACAGGGAGATAGGCAGGAGTGGGGCTGGAGTGGTGTCAGAGATGGCAGAGGGGGAAGTAGGAGGGGGCAGAGGCATAGCATGGGAAGGGGAAATGAGCATAGCAGGGAGGTCAGGAGGGTGGGAGACAGGAGCAGAGACAGCAACTGGGTGTGCCATAATTTCACAGATGATGGCACACATGTTGTCACCCTGCCCACATGAGGTGGTCCCACATGTAGGTCCACCACTCAGCGTCCTCTCAGACCTCCTGTGCCAGCGTCTGCTGCATGTCATGCAGGATGCCCACATACTGCCTCATGAGGTCCTTCTGGACCCTCGTGCACTTTCGGGTCCCCCGGGGTCAGGTGGCTGGCATGAATCATCCCTCAGCGATGGCTGGTCCAGCTGTGGAGAATAAAGAGGGAGAGGCAGTCAGTCATTCATGCAGACACTGTCCCTGAGGCCATGTCCTCCTCTTTGAGCAGCAACCAACAGTCCTCAGCCCAGAGGACAGGGATGTCCCAGCAGCAAGGCCATGTGTGGCCTGCACAGCAGGCCCTGCATCACAGGGGCCCTGACATGCCCAGGGGACCATGATGCCCACTTCCCTTTCCCCCCACGGACAAGTAGGCAAGGGAAGTGTCCAGCCACAGTGGGAACCTGTGAGCGGAAGAGGGGCCTGGAGCAGCCTGGCTCTCTATGGGGTCCGCACACATATCTGCCTGGCAGTGCTGTCTGTGAGAGCAGGTGGTACCTCATGCGGGCGGGCATGCCTGTGTGCGGCACTCCTCGGTGTGTATGGGGTCGTGTGTGAACCCTTGTGCCCAGCCTGCTTCCAGCGGTGGCTGGTGGTGGGAGGACAAGATGTGCATGTGGTCTCCCCTGAGCCTGTGAGCAGGATCCCAGGAGTGCTCCGGAGCTGCCTCCTGAGGCTGCATGACACACATTAGTGCTGCACATGTGCACCGACTGCAGCACAATGTCCAGGCCGAGAAGGCCAAGAAACAATTGCACACCATCCCCTCTGCGCCCGCCTCCCCCGCCCTGTGTGGAAAACTGAGAGCACTCACCTGATGATCCCTCTCCAACATCAGAGGATGCCTGAGACATGTCCAGGCCCAGGGGTACTGGCTCCAGGGTTAACGTCATGGTGTTGGCTGTGTCCTCCTCATCCTGCCCCTGCTGTCCCTCCTCCTCCTCAGTGAGCTCTGGGTGGAAGATGGACATTTTGAGCCCCAAGTCCACCACCACAGAAAAGGCTTTCCCATCCCCCAGGATCTGATGGATCTCCTGGTAATAGGGGCAGAAGTGGCATCCTGCCCCAGAGCGAGAGCTGCGAGTGCTAGCCACAAGGGCTCAGGCATGACCCCAGACACTCCAAGGTGTGCTGCACACAGCATGCAGGCATGGCTGCACACACAAGGCACCACCCACTCCCACAGTGCTGCAAGCTGCAGGCATGTGTGCAGACCCCAGGGATGGCCAGGCTATGCCCAGCTCCTCTGCCGCCCATTGGTAAGCCGCATCCCCCACGATGCACAATGGCATCTGCATATCCCCAACCACAAAGTCACAGCAGGGAAGAATGTGCCCACCTCCAGCTTCTCACACAGGCTAGAGTTCCTGAAGACATGGGCATCATGTGCCCTGCCCAACCATGCAACAAAAATGTCCATGAACTGTCCACGTTGGGCCTGCAGAACCATCAAGAAGTAGCCATTGTGATTGATGTATTGTGCTGCTCAATGCTCCAGTGCATGGATTGGTATGTGGGTCCCATCAATTGCTCCCCCACAGTTTGGAAATCCTAGGGCAGCAAATCCAGCCACAGTTGGGTCCAGGTCTCCCAGGCAGATGACCCTGCACAGCAGGATTGAGTTGATGGCCCTCACCACCTGTGGAAGGAGACAAACTAACACAGAATACAGCGAATGAGAGAGGGAGTTCCTGAGCCCTTGGGAAGTGCCCGTCCCCCTCCCATCCTCCCCCCCCCCCCAAACACCTATGCGGCTGCCCCCCCCCCCAACAGCAGGACTGTGTGAGGGTGGGGGGGACAACGCCCTGGGGCCAGGGCTTCCGCCCCCCTACCCCTACACCACCCCCCACAACCCGCCTTTCCCAAGGGTCCCCCTTTTCCAGGCCTCCCCTCCCAAGTAGGGACTGCAGCCCCAGAGTGACGTATCTCCATGAGGAGGGCCCCGATGGTGGAATTCTCCATGCCAAACTGGTTGCGCACCGACCAGTAGTTGTCGGGGGGGTGGCGAGCCTTCAGAGGGTGATTGTAACCCACTTATCCAAGGGGATGGTGGGTCACAGATGGGTGTCATGTCGCTGGAGGGCAGAGGTGAGCCAGACACACAGCTCCAAAAAGGTGGCCTTCCACAGGCAGAAATTTTGGTGCCACTGCTGGTCATCCCACCGCTCCATGACCAGCTTGTCCCACCAGTCCAAACTGCTGTCAAGCCTCCAAAAATGCCTCTTCACAGTGCGGTGTGGTTGCCAGAGTGTAGCAGCTGCACCCAGGGAAAGGGTCCCCAGAATGAGACAGTATCAAGTTCAGTAAGGACCAGAAAGGCAGCTGGCACAAAGTGCTGCAAAAACTACAGCATGGCCTTGTGGGACCAGCGCATGCCCAGGGGCAGTTTTGGCTCCATGGTACAAAGGAAAAAGCTATGGTGTCCACAAAAGCAGATCACCCACAGCAGGCACTGCGAGAGCTTTGCTGTCCCTGGAAGAGTTAGGCAAGCATGCAGCAGAAGCAGAGCAATGACTGTCTTGGGGGGGCGGGGTTCTTATCATTGAGAAACACCCAATCATAAGGCAGTCCAGCATTTGTAACCTTTTAAGGTAAGACAGGCTCCTGCAAACTGCTTAAATTAACATGATTGGCTGCTAGGTTTCGCGCTCTGATAAGATGTAACAGTATGACATGCTTAGGACTGGACCAGAAGCAATAGATACCCTCCCAGAATCCAAAGGGACTCCAGGGAACTCTCGTCACCTCACAGCCGAATTTCCACGGGACTGTTGCCTGGCCAGTCTCAGCCACCTGACAAATTGAAAGCAATCTACGCTGTACCTGCAGCCAGCCTCCAAACTGCCAGTATGACTGTGATGTGTGTGTGAGTACCACCATGCCCTTAAGAATCTGTACGAAAAAATGTGCTTCATTACTGCATCAGTTCACCCTTTGCCTGGGCTTATTTCTTAGCTGAGTCCAAGGACAGGTAACACCTGAATCAGGGAATTTACTGGACCACGGGAGGCAATGACGTAGGGACTCCACTTTTCCTCCTGTCCATCCTGCTGCCGCCAGGGGTTGTGCTAGTCCCACAGTGGAGCTCTGGTTATCGGATAGTTGACTAGTCCCTTGACTAGTTGCTTTCCCCCTCGCTGCCTCTGGAACAGGAGCCAGTGCTGAGGGGAGCCTGCTTAAATGCCTGCTGGCTCTTAATACATTTAAAAATCAGAAGCGCAGCAGGGCGGACCTTTTGCGAGATGGGATAGCTGATTCCTGGCTCACGCTGAATCTCCCCGCTGTGCTCCAGACTGCTTACATTTAAGGCTGGTGTGCCATGGGGAGGACCCATTGAGAGCCAGGAATCAGATGTCCTGGCTCATGACGGGTCTCCCTCTCTGTGCACATCTGATTTTTAAATGTATTAAGAGCCTGCTGCCAGGGCTGCGCCTCCCCCACTTATCAACTAAGTGACTAGTGGAGTAGTTGATTAAACTGTATGCCTAAGAAATTCCAGCTGGCAGTGACTATTGAGGACATCAATCCTCTTAAGGCCAGTTCTCAATAGCATATCCCTATTATTGATAAAAATCAAACTGTCATAACTTCCCATCCATTCACAATGCATATGAACTGCTTCCAGTCTCCTGCTGTCTTGTTTAAGCCACTGCCTCAAGCGGAGCAGCTTCAATAGATGAGAGAGCAGCAAGTCTAAGCTTATTATAGGACAGACACAACCAAAGGTATTAGGACAGACTCAAACCAACACCTCCTAGAGTCCAAGCCTACAGCCAAACCTCCAGGCTACAGCAGAAGTTGGCAACAGCACCTGGTCTAACCAACATTTAATTAAACAGCTTCCACAAGCAAGAGGGAAGCAAGCCCCATATCCCCCAGGGCACATGCAGCACAACTGTGTTGGAAACCCTTCCAAAGCCCTTCTTAAAGCAGGCAGAGGGAGACTTCACAGCACCACTAAACAAGCTAGGTAGTCTTACCACTGGACTAAAAAAATGCAGAGTTGCTGCTCTCCAAATAATATTTTACTAAAGTATCTCTGTGTCAACAGGAAAGCTCAAAGGTTGCCCAGCCTCCATCACCATAGGTAGCTGCATAAACCAGGTGCCATAGCATGTTCCTTCTTTCCCACACACCCTTTTTAGGGAGCTGAAAGGGGATATGATCCAGCTGTTCCCATAACACACCAGAGAAGCCCCACCTCTGGCCCATAGAGTGGGACCCTCATGCACTATGAGGGAAATTAACATGGTACGACTGGCCAGAGTGGGTGAGACCACTGATCCTGCTAGTCCAGTCACCCATCTTCCAACAGTGGCTGATGCCAGCTGCTTCAAAGGCAATGGACAGTCAATCAAGTGAGCTGTCCTCTGTTGGCAGCTCCTGGCAGTCTGAGGTTTATGGATGCTTGGAGGATGGGACTGTGTCCCTGACTTGTCTAATAGCCCTTGGTGGAGCCATTCTCCATGTAATTGCTCACTTTTTTATTGAACTCACTTTGATGTTGACCTTCACAATGTTCCATAGCAAGGAGTGCCACATGCTGATGGTGCCTTGCAGGAAGACGTTCCACCTTTGGTTTGGTTTTAAAACCTGCCGCCTGTTCAAGTCCTCCGTTAGCATGTTAAGAGGCAGGTAATTCACTAATTGTGTAGTCGATAGAATTTTATCGACTACACGATTAAGCTATAGGGGAAGAATCACTCAGTTCCAGCTCATGCCGAGTCCATGTGCTACCTCTTCTGTGGCTCTGCTGTTTAAATGTAGCAGCCAAGCCGGTTCTCATGACATTTAGAGTTGCAGCGTGGGGAGGTCCCAGACGTGGCATGAGCCAGGAATTAGCCGGGCTGCCAGAGCAGCCCGTGGATCCCCTCAGACAGGGGCTGCTGCTGGCCAGATACTGATAGAGGCAGCATCATGGGGTGGGGAGGGGAGGTGGCACAGTGGAGATGATGCTGGGGGGGGAACTGGCTTTTAAGCCATTTCCCCCCAGCACCTGCTCCTGCTTTCCCCCTGTGTCAGAGGCAGCAAGGGGTGGGGGAGGGGGGGTTGTGAGCAGTTGACTCAACTAACTGATAAGCCTAGGCATATCAGCAAATCGACTAGCTGACTACTTGTTTACATCTCCAGTCCTCAGGTCACCCTAGCTCTTGTGTCATGTGAAAGGGTGAATAAAACTTTCTTATTTACTTCACCTGGTTTATAAAACACTAGCATATCTCACCTTTGTAATGGCTTTTCTATGCTGAAATGGGAGCTGTCGTCCACTCCTTTCCCAACAGTCACAGGTGAGGTTCTCTAACCACTAGGCTAAAGGATACATGGTAGGCCTCGGCCTCCTTTCCCCGTGTTTGCTGGGGCACTCAATAAATGATTTTGAACTGGTGTCTAACCCTCCCACGTACCAACTTCTGCTTGCGATCCCTAGCCAGAAACCACTTAGATGCCCGTTTCCTTCTGCCTGCCTGAGAAGAAGACATTTGAATAAGGCTCTTCATTCTCTCCTATATAAGGGATACACTAAGGTGGGATGTGCCTTGTAGAATTTTGAGGCTGTATCATTGTTAAGTAGCAATTAGGCAAAATCTAACTGCTTAATCCCTTTGTAGTCCAGTCTGGCTGCTTACCCAGCTCGGTGGGTGATGTGGGTTCAACTCCTCTCTCATCGTCTTGAGAAGGGGATTTGAGCAGCTGTCTCTGACCAGCTACTGGACTAAACGGCAGTCTCTGTGGGATGTGCCTGATGTTTGCTGCCTCAGACTATTCTGCTGCACTAGTTCCAATTGCATTCGCTATTCATGGGAATCATAAGGTTAGTAAGCAGCTCTGTGGAGCCTAGCAGTTTGGGTGTGTACTTAGCTTGGGGTTTAAATCCCCCTTTCGGCTTGCAAAGAAGGTATTTGAACCTTTCTCTCTTACCTCTCAAGTGAATGGCCTTAGTGCTGGGCTAGGCAGTATTCTGACCAAGGGCCTTACTCTTTCCAACTAACGCGGTTTCACTTTCAGTACATATCCACTAGACCAAAGCGCCAATCTGTCATCTTGTGTAGCTTACTGGTTGGGTGTTTGTCCAGGTGGTGGGAGGTTGGGGTTCAGATACCCTTGTTGCTCTTTTACCTCTCAAGTGACTGACCTAAGAACTGGGCTAGGAGGTATTCAACTGTGCTGGCTCCCTTAGTGTTGCCTTTTGCAGATGGCCACCATCATTAAATCATTAGTCATTGAGCCACAAGCACCCAACGAGTGTCCCTGTAGTTCAGAGGTTTGAGTGCTTGCACCTTAATCCATTCATGTGAGAAGTAAGAGATCAACATTCATATCTCTTTTCAGGGGGTCATAAAGGCAATGTGAACCAACACTTTCATTGTTTAAGTGCTGGCCTAGCAGGTGGTCAGTGATGAGGGCTCCTTTCACCTCTTCTTTTGACTGCTGGCCACGTTCAGTAAATATGAAATGAGCATTGGGCCACCAAACTCTTGCAACTTTCTCTATATGCTGTGTGTTTGCGCAAGAGCCGTCCAAATGGAAAAAAGCCCTAGCTTCCCCACTGCTTGGACGCTCCGTACGCGCAGGCACCGCTCCGGACTTCCTGGTAACCCAAGCCCCCTTAAAGGCACACGCAGCCTGCAGAGGCCATGCAGCAGAAGCCCCTCTGCCAACGAGGTCTGCTGCGTGGCTCTGCTCTCTCATAGACCACTGAGGATGGCCACTCCAGGGGAGGAGCAGCAACCCACACCCCCAGCACAGGAGGCCCCAAGGGGCACAAAGCGGCGCACCCCTTCCTGGTCCCCAGGGGAGATTGAGGCCCTCCTGGACCTCCGGGCTGAGGAAGAGGCCCTCCACAACCCACGGTCCCATCGGAGGAATGCGGACATCTTCCACCGCGTGGCCCAGGCACTCTCCAACCAGGGCCATCCAGCCCGGACCTTCGAACAGGTCTGGGCTAAAGTGAAGGAACTGTGCCTGGGCTATGTCCGGGCCAGTGAGCAGAAGCCGACAGCTGCCCCCATTACCAGCAGCTCCACGGCATCCTGGGAGAGGCGGCACCCCAGGGACCCTCGGTGCCAGTTGACACCAGCAGGCGCCCCCCCGTCACCAGGCCCAGCGAGGCAGGGAACGAGGCTGAGCTGCCCCCCAGGTCGGAGGATGACGAGGAGGACCAGGGGAGCAGTGTCACCCTCCACCTTGAAGTCCTGTCAGGCAGCACGGACATCTCCCATACGTCATCGGAGGCCAGGGAAGGATCCACTGGTGGGTGTTGCACTTTGCACTCACAAGGGTGGGGGGGAGGGAGAGGGAGGGAGCATCACTCAGGCAGCGTGAGCTGCACGCTGTGTACCATACCAGTATGCAGCACGTGCAACCATGTGCAGCCTGGTGACCGAGTGGCATGTGGCCACGGAAGGCAGCTCCAGGGCACGCCTGGGACCATGCTGCTGGCACACATCCAGACCAGGGGGAAAGGGTGGATGCTGGCTGGAACCAGCCAGGGCCCCAGGGGCTCAGGCCAGAGCCCACACCTCCCGAAGGGTGCAGCACACAGACAGCACACTGTTCATGCCTGGCTGTGTGACACAGCCAGCTGCTCCTGGGAAAACCGGTGAGCCCCTCGCCTGCTCCCGGTGCCTTGGCTGGCCCCCGAGGGAAGTCCCCACTGCAGCCACACATGTCCCTGGGCTACGTGTGAGGGCTAGCGGGAGGGGAGGGGGGAAGCACTCGGGCTGGCCCTAGGGCCACCTGAGTTTTGCTGCAAGGATGGTACACTCCCCAGTCACCCCTGGTTCCGTCCAGGAGACATCCACGTGATGGGGATCTGAGAGCCCAGACCACGTCTTCCATTTGTGCTCCCAGGCACTGCGTGGGGATTCATCTTGCTCCCTGTCAAACACCATTGATTAGCCCAAAGCCTCCCACAGCAGGGAGTTCCACAGGTTAACACAATGCGCGCGCACGCCCCCCCAGGAGGCCAGGACACAGACCAGTGGTTACAATACATGGAGGAGCACCCTACTCCGGGGTCGGTCCTGTATGCAAACATACAACACGGGGGGAATGAGTGGGCCCAAGCCACAGTACTGTGGTGTCACCTGGGCTCAGGGGCGGAGGGCATAGGAGGGTGGGGACGGTGGCTGGGCTGCCTGACTGACCCATCCTTTCCTCTGTTCCCTGCAGTGGGACCAAGCAGGAGCGGGGGACCCTCCAGCCCTGCGGCAGTGGCAGCACCCCCAACCATCCAGGCACCAAGCTGGCGGGTCCGGCAGTGGGACCAACTCCTCCGGCAGCACGTACAGTCCATTGAGAGGATTGAGGCGGCCATCACACGCTGGGTGGATGCGGACCTGGAGTGGCGCCAGCAGGCCTGGGGCCGCTTCCAGGCTCAGTGCGAGCACATCAGCGATGCCATCACCGCCCTCACTGCACACATTGGGCACGCTGTGCACTATGGGATGGCATTGCCCATGCACCTGCCATCCCTCCCATGCCAATGCCTGTGCCCCCTCCTCCTGCTGCCCCTCCTGCTCCCACCATGCCCCCTCCTGATGCACCCCATCCTGCCCACCTCCCCATGCTGCCTGCCCTGATGCGGCCTGAACCACATGTTGTGGTCCGCCCCTGCAGAGGTGCTCGCAAGGGCCAGCCCTCCCAGCAGTAGCTCCCTCCTCCCCCTCCCAGTTCAGAGCCCCCTCCCCCCTCCCACCTAATGTCCCCATTGTAAATAAAAAGTTCAAGATGTTGTTTTCAAAAAAAACCTGTGCGGTTTATTGGGAGGTAAGGGGAGGGGAGGAGGGAAGGGTTGTGGATGGGAGGGAGATGTAAAGGGAGACAGAGGCGACCCTACTGTGGGGCCTGGGAGAACATCTCCGTCAGGGCCTCCTGTATGCGCACCCCATCATGGTGCGCCTGGCGGATGGCAGCTGTGCGGGGCTATTCGAAGGCCTGGCCCTCGCCTGCCATCCATGCCAGGAGGAAGGCCTCCCCCTTCCGCTCCATGATGTTGTGGAGCACACAGCCCGCAGCCACTACCTCGGGGACGTTCTGCTCACACATCTCAAGACGGGTGAGCAAACAGCAAAACTGGGCTTTCAGACGGCTGAAGGCGCACTCCACCTGGTTGCCGGCCCGGGTGAGGTGGTCGTTGAACCATGCCCGGTCTTGGTCTGTCCGCCCCATGTAGGGCCGCATTAACCAGGGCAGCAGGAGATAGGCCGCGTCCCCCACAATACATGTGGGCATGGGCACGTCCCCAACAGTAAATTCCCGCTGGGGGAAGAAAGTGACCGCCTCCAGCCTGCCAAACAGGCCGGAGTTTTGGAGAATGCGGGCGTCGTGTGCCCTGCCGGACCAGCCCGCATAAATATCCGTGAAGTGGCCACGGTGATCCACGAAGGCCTGGAGCACGATGGAGAAGTACCCCTTGCGATTTATGAAATGGGCCGCTCGATGCTCCGGGGCACGGACGGGGATGTGGGTTGCGTCCAGGGCTCCCCCCCAGTTGGGGAACCCCAGGTCAGCGAAGCTGGCCACCGTAGCCTCCACGTCCCGCAGGCGGATGACTCACTGAAGCAGGACGTCGTTGATGGAGCAGCAGCATGGAGCAGCAGCTGCAGGCACTCCAAAATGGCTGGAAGGGGCCAGAGCAGGCCACCCTTGGCTCCATGGCACAACAAAAGAGCTGAGGTCAAAAAAATCAGCAAATGGCACTAAGGCACAAGCTGTGGTGTCCAACAAGGCAGAGGGCAACCACAACTAGAACTGCTACGGCTGTCAGTCCCTGCAAGAGATACTAAAGCACACAGCAGGAGAGAAACGGCTGTCCAGGGAGATCCCTTTCAGCACATGTCTCAAAGGAGCTCCAGTCCCCGCCTCCCGGAAAGGGCTCGTGCCCTTTTGCCCTCTCCAAAATGGTTCTGGGCTCCTGCTTCTGCACAAGAGCGTCCTGCCAATGTAGACGCTCTCTTGCGCAAAAGTGCATCGCTCTGACGATGAGTCCCAGCCAATATAGATGCTCTCTTGCGCAACTACTTTAACGCAAGAACTCTTGTGCTTAAGAGTTTTTGCGCAAGATCATGCCAGTGTAGACGTAGCCAGATAGTGCATCTAAATCACTATGCAAGGAGAGACATGATTTTGTAATCTTCAGCTACAATCTAATGAAATATTTAAAGCACATTTTAAACTACAGTCCTGTAAACATAGTAACTGTTTTTGTCACTAAATTCAGGGCTGGCACATTCCTATTAAATGGTTTCATTACCACTTAATGCCTCTTTCACAGGTTCAGTGTTATGCTAATAAGGCTGGCAAGCTGGAAGTTTTTTCATTTAAGTTAACAGATCCACTTTGGGGTTACAGTCAAGAGTCTGCAAACAGCAACAGCCTGTTATGGGAGCCTTCAGGAATGGCCAGAATAGGGATAGGAAAGGGGACAGATTGAGCACTAAGACCCATGAAGGCATTGCCTCCCCTTGCCTCTTATACCCAACGCCCATGAGCCAGTTGCGTTGTGTTCTCTTCCTAGTTTTTCAGCATAATTTACATTTTATAAAAATCTTCTCACCGCCAACAAAAATTATAGATCACAGGGACTGATTCCAGGTGATTTATTAAAACCTTCCTTTCTTAATTGATGTACATCTCTCAACCTATGATACCACTAACAGCATTTCAAATGAAAGTTCTTTATTTTAATGCTTCCAGAATTTTTAGTCATGGCTTTGGAGGGTTGTATGGTTTCTAATATACAATAACAGAAATATAGGGCTGGAAGAACTCAGCAAGTCTGGACTTACACATCTATCCACTTTATAGCACCGATAGCCTTACATGACAGGAAAGGTTTGCAAGGCTGCTTATGTTGACTGTGTAGCAGCAGAATGCCCTATTCAGAACAAAGGTTCAACTGCTGCTTAAGAACCAAAAATAGAAAAAATAGCTTGTCATGTGCAAGCTGTAGTGTTATCCTGGTACCGGGCGGCATCAACCTCCATGTTACAGATCCTCCATTCCTCTTATCCCCCTCGTCAGCTTTAGGGTTGCAGTAACAACTGTGGCAGTCACTACCTCAGTAAACTGGTTTCTAAGAAAGTGATAAAATGACAGCTACATTGAGCTTTTCTATTACTGTAAAAGTAATAAGGTTACTTGTATAATTAAATGCTGATATTAGCTGGCTTTTGACTACAGCAAAGTTTAAGAGTTCTAAAAAAACTCCATTAATTTTTGGAATAATATTACCACTTAAGTATGACAGTGCTAAAATGATACTTAAAATCAGAATATGAATACTAAGTCATACTACAGGTTAACACCTGCTACTATTAGCAGAATTTCTAACCATCAATCTAAAAACAATTTTGTTTGTTTCATCTTTCGTCAAACACAACACTTTTTTTTCCAATTTCCCTTTATTCTTTTGTAATACAGGAGAAATGAAATCAGTATGAAAAATGGAAGCTTACATTCATGCACTTGTTCCCAGTTAATTCCATAATAAGAACATGACATGAGGAAAGAATATGACATAAGGAAAACCATATAATAAAAAGGTGTGTTTTTAGAAATGTAAATAGTTTTAAAAGTAGTGTCAGCCTCTGAGGAATGAGAATAGGAAGATAAACATACAAGGGAAAGGAGGAGATAAATAAAACACAAATATTGAGCAGAAAGTTCACTATAGCCCCCTTTTTTTACACTAAGGAGACATATCTAAGCAGTCACAGAAGCATGTGACTATGAATCATGGGGCTATTTACAGGGAAGGGTTTTATAGACCTATAGGGGGTTAAGCAGCTTTTAAAATCCATAAATCACATCCATTTATTTAAGTCCATATACATAATGCTGTGTTGGTTTGAAAGTGCCCCAAAGGAATCATCTGAGGACAAATTATCTTACTTTCAAGTCCGTTGTAAGGGCAGCACTATAATTGTTCTTTTCAATGTAGTGAGATTTTAACAGGTACAATTAACTAACTCCTTAGTACCCCATCTGCTTCATGGCAAAAATAATCTACTACTAGCTTATACCAGTAGTGAGTTCTTCCCCCACCAATCCATGGCTGTGCTGTGCTTATTGCTTAGTAGACGGGTGGAGCCAAAGCTTTACCTCCCTTGCCTGCCTATTTCTTGACCATTTACATGGAGGTGGAAGAAATTGTTCCATGGCATTTTTTTCATTCCTCTGCACAGATTTAGACAACCCAAGAAAAGGAGTAACGCTACCTACTTTTATATGGACATGTATGACAAGATGCCATCTGTCCCCATTTTATCTTTGTATTCTATATAACTAGAAACATTTTCTGATGTAATGCTGGCAAACCATGAAAAAGAATGGCTATATATACACTGCCCTACATTTTACAATAATAATTTAAATTACATATTTTTGCATAAGTATACTTGTATAAACAGTTCTTTGTCTTTTGCTACTTTTAGTAATTCATCTAAAATAATTAATGAATTTTATAATTAAAAATGTGTATAATTTAGAAACAGTCCAAAACATCCTTATGCCCTCAGCCATACACTTCATCACCAGTAATCATAATTTTATGCACACTGCCAAGACTTAAACCCTATTTCTGCAAAAGTTGGAGGTATAATCCATTTTCTATATTAGCCTCCATGATAGCACACATTCTCATTAAGGCAGCACATTATTCATTTATTCATTCACTCATTCATACATATTAATAATTTCTTAGTGAGTGAAATCCCTTTACAAGGAATCAAGCATTTTTAAACAGTTTTAAAAACCCACAATAGTTATTAATGGGTGCTTTAGGGCTATTACTTTCTTCAAATACATATTTTTCCAAATATTTACTTGGTGATTTACGAATGGCATTATAAAGAGTGAGAACTGTTCCACTTTCCCCAGAAGAAATACTGAGCCAGATTCCAGTCCTACAATGGCCTGGAGAAGATTTCCCCGGGCATAAGGACAAAATAATGTCTATGCATGTGACCCTGTGTTATTTCCTCTCCCAGGAGGGGTGTATTGCCATCATGTCAAGGCTGTTCCTCATGCTGACACTTCAAGAAGGTCAGGCCCTCTAAGAGACTTTAAAAATACCTTGCCTCTAGAGACTTCTGCTTAAAAACTCCCCAAGGTCACAGATTCCCTGCCACCACCCAAGTGAAAAAAACCACTTTCTTCTTGAACCCAGGAAGAAATCACTTTAGGTAAAAGAGCTTGAGGTATCCCTCTGGAAGAAGAGCCAAAAACAAAAATCAAAACAAAGTAATTAGACTTCTTATAAGAGTCTTTGCTTCTTAATCCACAGAAAAGTCTAGTGTGTGTTCTAAGCTGTAACCCAAGATCACTGTCAATAAGTGTTTATTCTATGGAATGCTGTAAAATATGAAAGGAATTTGATGTCTGAAACAAGTAATTAATCAAAATACATGGTACAGTATTTAATCATTGCAAAAAAAATATCCTGAATAAAATGGGAAACTTTGTGAGCTTCTGATGATAAAGTGGATATATAGTCCTGTCCTAGATGAGGGGGTGGGGGCTCTGTAAACTGGCTAACTACTATTATTGTGACTGGCTTCCAATTATCACGTGTAATTTCCCTTCTTTCCCTCATCTTGCGGTCATCTTCCCTCTCACAGTCAGTCTGAAATTCAAGCTACGAATGTTTTTATTTTCTCAAAAAAATGCATTTTCTGTAGTAAGATCTCATGGGTTTAAACATTTTGTATTACTCACGCAATATTTTTCAAAATTCCTGGAATGATATCAGAACACACCCTTTGCTACCTGCACAAAAGCCCAAACATGCTAAAGTGAAATACCATACCAGGAAATCTGTCTGTGTGGACAATGAAGGACTTCTGGAGAAGCATCTTCCTTTCTTTTGAAGAAACTTTCTGTTAACTGTTACAGTTTTCATAACAGACATTAACCAAAAGTAATAAGGAAATTTGACCTTGTGTATGCAGATGCTTTAACACATATTAGTTGTTCTGCCATCATATTCAACTTTTGTTTTCTCATTTAATAGTGCAAGTACGAGTTAAATCTTTCTGCATTCTTTTCAAGAAGTGCTTAATATCATGTTTCAGTGTCTGTTAAATTTCTCCCTTTCTGGATTAAAGAACAAGAGAGGCCAGATCCTCTACTGGTGTGCATTGACACCTACTGAAGATCCAGCCAAGGGAGCAGAAAATCATCACACCTACCCTGCTGAGGATTGCTTTGATATAGGTGTAGTCTTGGGCTCTGAATTGGCTCTTTCACTATGCTCCTTGTAGTTCCAGCACATAAAATACTTTCAGGATCAGGTAAGGTGAGAAGAAGTATAGAAAATGCACTGTGCTCTGGCAGTCCCCAGCTAGTGAAGAGCCTCTTGCATAAAATTGGCATAGCAGAAAGTGTGGACTTTGTTTTCTAACTAAGATGATTATTACATTGAGAGTTTTATTACAACTACTTTCATACTGGTAATGTACCTGAACAAAACCTTAACTTTGCTTTCTCTCTTTGGGTGAAATGATCATCTGGATCTTCAACCCTTAAACCCAATTTTCAATCACTTCACCTGTAATATTGGGAAAGTCACTTTCCCCCCAAGGCACATTCTAGTCACAAGAAAGGATTTGTCAGTTGAGTCTGAACCACATTAAAGGCTACTCTTAAAGTCAGTAGCAAAATGTCATAGAATTCAATAAGAACAAGAACAGACCCTATTAATCATTCGAGGGATTTGTCGATGAAATGTTAATTCTTGAATATCATGGCAGTAATTTACTCGCAACTATTTTCTATAGAATTCTTTATTTTTCTGGGTTATGGCCCCTATTTATGGATCCCAATGTCCAAAACCATTACTACTTTGTAGACTCCACATTCTAAGCACTACATTTTCCGATATACAATATACCTCATTTGAGTGTAAAAATGGCACTAGTGTCCTCATTGCCCCCCATCCATTTACAGCATTAGGCTAAAGAACTGAGAGTCATGAGATGCATTACTTGTAGCTTCTGAATGTGGTGTATTGAGAATAATATTAAAAATGTCCGTTGTCACTTTAAATTTCTGAGAGCTTTCCTGATCCTTCTTGCAGGCCAAGATTTTCTGTGGGGCAGTGAGTGAGCTAGACTTAGAGGCAGTCAGTCTGCAGTCATTCTTGGGCTAAATTCCACAAACAACTACTTTAAAGACTGTGGAAATCCAAGCCCATATAATCCTTATGTAACATGGAGCACGGTGCTGAAGTAATATCATACTTAACTTCATTACATGTATCTTTTTCCTACATCTCAGCTTAACTCTTTTCTGTAGAACAGACAAGAATTCTGACATGTCAGGACTTTTCAGAAAACATTACACAGAGCTAAAATATATAAAACCTTGACTCATTGTTTTAAAGGGTTTTTTTTCTTTGAAGATGTAGTAGTAGTTCCCAGTTAGCTTGAAAGACAGGGTGCCATATAGTTTTTTAAAAAATATTTAATGCAAAAACATTGTAAATATTTGGAATACTGATGAATAATTTTTAAACAAAGCTGTGAGGTTGTAAATCTAGTAGTTCTTATACAAACTTCCCCACTTTGTTGCTGTTACATATATTTAAATGCAGTGCTTCAACATAACATCTACACTTCTGCGTTTTAGCAAAGACTGCACCTCCCTTAACTGGGACTCTCTTGTCTGGCAAGATCCATGGTCCAGCATGACCATGGATGTTCTTAGATGAGAGAATCCCAGAGCAGGAGAGCCAGCCGCTGGGAACCCCATGAGTCTGGTGGTTGTGGGACCATAGCAGCCAGGACAGCAGTGGTACCGAGGCAGCCTGGGCAGCGGTAGAGAGTTATCTGGGCTGCCTGCTGCCTGGCAGTGAAGCCAGGACCATGACTGCCCAGGAGGGGAAGCCAGGCTGGGGCTGCATCAGACCAGGTCATGGTGGGGCCATAATGTCCTGGGCAGCAACAGCTGGTCCAGAGCTGCCGTGGCAGTGGTGGCAGCATAATTAGGGCTGCCCAGGAGAAGAAGCCAGGCCAGGCCATGGCAAAGCGACAGAAGTAGCACAGCTGGGACCATGTGACATCCAGCAGCAGGGTTGGAGCTGTGGATGCATCGGCCCAGAAGGGGAAACCTGGCCATGGCTGCAGCAACCCAGCAAAACAGCGCTGCTGGCCACGTGCTACCCAGCAGGTAGTGTAGCTGGAACTGGGGCCAGGGCTGGCCAGAAGGAAGCCTGGCTGGATCAAAGGAACCAGCAGAGGGGAGAGCCAGTGGGCTGAAGGCCTGGTCTCAGGGGACCTCCTATTGTCCAGCAAATTCCCTCATTCAGGACCAGTCAGGTCCCGAGGGTGCCAGACCAGGCAGATCCAATCTGTACACCCATTCACCTTTGATTATCTTTTAGAGAAGATTTCTCAGTGTCTGTACTGTGGCTACAATATGTAGCAAGTCTCACCTAGTTTTTTTCAGTTTTCCCCCCACACCACAGAGCCTTGTCTGCAAACAAAAATCTAGGGATCCTTATAGCTAGCAACATTCCTGTCTTTCAGTTCATAGGGGACTTGTCTGCTCAGTTGGTGATAAGAAAGAAAACCTGTAACTGGTAAGATATAATATCAAAAGTGTACAATATAAAACATCCTTCTTTGGATTTCCATAATTATCTCACTCTGTAGGACACTATCTTTCCACATGAGCTCAGCTAAGTCAGGCAAACATTTACAAATCTTCACCACACTGAGCTCTAATGGGAATAAAATCCCAGTTTAAAAGTAGCTAACTAAACATAGGCTACTCTAACTATAGCTGCCTAGGCTGGCAGATTTGGCCCTGCCATCTCTCTGTCATAATGGAACCATGGGCTTGTTGTGACCCAAAACACTGGGTTGCAGTTCTACTCACTTAAGTTTGGTCAGGTCACCCCTCCATTATGATAGCTCCATGAGACAGGGGTTAGGAGGTACTCTGAAATGTTACCTAACATGGCAGATAGTATTAAATAACTAAGCTTCTGTAACTAATAATTAACTGCAAGTCCTGTAACCTGTGTAACCTCCTGTAGCATAGTTATCCCTCTAGCTCCATAACACATTGATGTGGCTCAAACATTGTCCTAATGGAGAGCTTACTGAATAAGTAAATCTGGAATAGTACTGGCCTGTATCCAAAGTAGTACAAACATTGAGATCCAACTCTAAAAGGAGATATGTGCACCAGTCTTCTGTCAGTCCACTGCTGAGCCCACAGGGCTGCCTTTGACTCTTATATGTATACTATACTCTCTTTTACCCCCGCCCCCCCCTCCAAGACTCTGGCTGGTTCAGCTCTCAAAGGATCCATCTACACTGAGGTGCTATTTCGGAATACTTCTGGTATCCTGAAATAACTATTCCATGTCTTGACAGCGCACCTGTTATTTTGAAATATCTTTTGAAATAACGGGCATGCTATTCCAACCTCCCTGTAAATCTTGTTCTAGGAGGATTAAGGGACATTTCAAAATAGTGGTTTATTTCAAAATTTGGTGCTGTGTAGACAGCTCCAAATTATTAAATAAGCTATTTCAAAATACACTGCAAATAAGCTACACAATTTGTGTAGCTCATTTTGAGATAAGGATGCTATGAAGATGCACCCAACTAGTGCATATGCATACAGCTACAGGAACAACTACTGAGAATGTGGTCACACCCTATTTCTTGATGTTTATCAGCCATTCTAGCTGAGCTGTCCAGTCCTGCACCCACATATAACCCTCCATTCCCCTCCAGAAATGGGTCACCATTGCTATTTGGAAGATCGCCATGCTGGACAGCTACTGTTCCATCGGGAATCAGTATGGCATAGAGAAATAGACCGTTGGAGCCATGTTCAGGCAAGTTTGACTCTTACTATTGTCCTAGGAAGGTGATGAACTACTGAAATGGGGTTCCCTAGGGAAGGGGGAACCCTCGAAGTTTGGCAGTCCTGCCTTCACAAAGCCCTGCCAAGAATGGAGTAAGTTGGGGTTGCTCCAGATGTGGGAAGGGGCTTGGGATTGGGGAATTCCTGAGGGCTCTGGCAACCCTGTGATTCTCTGTTTATATCCTTCTACAGGTGGCGAGGGCCATCTACACCATCCTGCTGCACAGGGTTGTCATCCTGCGTGACGTGGACCCCATTACCACTAGCTTGGATGCCATGGGCTTCCCCATCTGTGTGTGGGGGTGTCATTGACAGCATCCATATCCCATCCAGTCCCTCGACCACTAGGCCTCTGATTACATCAACCAGAAGGGGTACTTTTCAATGGCCCTGCAGGCCCTCATGGGAACGTGCCAGCCAGGCCAGGAGCCCTCAGGTGTGTGGGGGGGGGGTGGATGGGGTGGTTCAACTTCCCTTTATGCTGTGCATATGCTGGGTCTGGCGGTGGTGGCGGCCCACAGGGAGAGGACTTCTATCCCTCTCCGCTGGAGGGGGGGTGTTGCTGGAGGTGTGTGTGGGCAGCAGACACTGCTTGCCAGAGAGAGCGCTACTGGGGTCCCATGCTGCCCACTGACCCCCTTCCCTGCCCCGTGTGTCTAGGGAAAGTAATGGAACTCACCTGATGGGCCTTCCCTGGCTTCATCTGAACCCTGGGTGACATCCTGGGAGAGAAATATCAGCTCCAAGGACATGCTTACCTCCTGGTTGGTGGGCATTGTGTCTACCCTGGCCTCATTTTCCTCTGCCACCTCCTCATCTATGGGTTCGGTCTCCAGGAGGCTGACAATGGGTGTCTCCAGCCAGGAATCCACAAGCAGAAGGGACCAACCCCCCCTCACAGGTTGTGGTGGATCTGCTTGTAGTACTGGCATGAGTGGGATTCCACTCCAGAGTGGGAGCTCTGCTCCTTGGCTTTTGTGTAGATCTGCCTAAGTTCTTTAACTTTCGACACCTGTTCCTGTGTGCTCGTGTGGCCCTTCTGGCCCAAGCTGTCAGCCATCCAGCCACAAATGTCCACTTTCCTGTGCCTGGTGCAGAGATCCTGAAGATTAGCCTCCTCTCCCCAGACTTCAATAAGATTCAAGATCTCCACACCTGACCAGGTTGGTGTCCTTCTCCTCCATTCCTGGGCAGGGGAATGGGACTGGCTGCTGGCTTGCAGCTGTAGGGCTCATTGGAAGAGCAGGAGTCTGCCATGGCACCACAAATAGGTCCTTCTGTGTGGCACAGGGCTGGCAGGGCCTTCCTTCTGCATGAGCAGTTTTCCCTGGTGGCTGCACCTTTTCTGGTGGCTTCACCTTTAAAGCCTGTAGGGGAAGGGGAACTATAGATGGATGTGGACAGAGTGGCCACCAGGGCATCTATGAGAAGCCCTGGAGGCCAATTATTTAAAAAATAACCACAGCTGCATAGTCTACTGATTGGCCTGGGGCAGAATGGGGAGCGCACATAGTCTCCTCCCACCACCATTGGCACCTAGGAGGAACCTTGGGGGGCGGGGGGGGAGACTTCACTCGCTCCCCCACCCCCAGACCAGTCATGGTCTGTGGGTGGGGAAGCAGGAAAGTATCCTGGCCATGCCCCTTCCTTTTGAGTCCTCACCCCTTCTGGAGCAGTCCGAGGCCACTTAAAAAATTTCTGAAGTTGCCCCCGGTAAAAAATGATTGCCCACCCCTACCTAAGAGAATAGTATGATTACACAGAGCTACATTGTAAAACTAGAGAAGAGCCTGTTGAGAGTCACTAGTGAGAGTAACAAGGGTGATGGAGGACAAAGCAGACAAGGCTTTCTTCAGACAACTAACAGAAGTTTCCAGATCATAGGCCTCATTCTCATAGGGGCATGGCTGGTAGGTGAAACTGCTATTTGAGGCCCGTGGCTCCACCCATACTCTACCCCATTCCCACTGTCTCCCACTTCTCTCTGCTCACCCATTCCAGCCAAATCCCAAATGTAACAAATGACACGCTCTGTTTTCTTTAAAAAGACATTTTACAAGAGTGTTATTTTCCAAATGTTTTTTACTGCATGCCAGATTGTGAAGACAGGACATGCAGAAATTACCTAATTAAAAGCACTAAATCTGGGAATAAAATATAAGACCCACAAGTTTTTGATATACCCTGAAGTTTGCCATAGAATTATTTGCAAAAATTTTGTAGTAAGGACAAGTCATTTGTCCTGCTGAATACAACATTAACTGTTATGGAATACATGACACAGACCTTCTCTGTTTTACATTTTCTTCTCCAGCACCCCTCCCCTTTTGTATGGGAACACTGCTGGCTTGGCTGCTCCCCCTAGTCAGGGAGCAAGGGAAAAGTGCAGAGTTTGCTTCATTCTTCAATCTGCCTTGGGAGTGCAGGGGGCAGATGAACCTGGACCTACCTTAGTTAGGAGACATGCAGCCCTCCCCTGGCTGTGACTGCTGGCCCTGCAGCCACCAAGGAGAGGTGCGTCACACATGGCCCCAAACTGCTGCAGTAAGCGAGGGCTGGAGTAGTCCTCTCTACTGAAGACAGCCTACATACTGAACCGCTCATCCCCAGTCCCACCACAGAACAATGATTCAAATGAAGAAAAACAAAAATGTATTGAGTTAAGGACCTGAGCAATGCCAGGTAAACCTTCTAGTATTCTATAAAATTCACTTCAATTATGCTGTTCTTGCTAGTGATCTCATTTTTTAAACGATTTGCTATAGGGGAAAGAGGTCACTTGAAAAGAAATTTAAACAAAGTCTTAATACATTTTTGATAAGTTTTATTAGAAGGCTAGCATTTTATGATAAAGTCCAAATTAATTAGTATCCCCATGTAATAATTTAAGACAGAGGACTCTAGGCATCACCCATACAGTAATTTAGATTCCATTTTTTATTACTACCCATTAGACAGCAAGAAATTAATATGGTATATCACCTTGGAATATAATTCAGACAGTTTCTACATTGCCTTGCAAAATCAACCTGACTGCAGGTTATGGATTGTGTTACATTTTTATTTCAATAGATGCATTTTACAGTATGGAGTTAATAGACAATTAGGAAAGGGTTTTGCCTGACCCAAATAACCTGTTAAAATGTAACTTAAGTGTTCCACCAATTACGTTTTCCTTGTAGGGTAATTGTTAACTTATTTGCATTCTCCCTCTTTCCCCATTCCTGCATGTGCTCACCACACCTCACCTCACAAATTGCAGTGGTATAAATTACTGTGGAAGAGCCTGTATATTTTTACTAAAAGCAATAATATTTTTATCTCCTAATAATAATTAGGATCATAGATGTTTAATCATTTCCACACAAATTCTTTAGAATGTTTGTGCAGTATTCACTCAGCAATATTCATGACACAGTTTCATATGACATATAAACCAATACTGCAGAAAAGTGCATTGTTTAAATGAATAGTGAGTTAGAGTAGGATGTAAGCATATTGTTAGCCCTGCTGTTGATATTAAACTTGTGGTGTGATATCCTAGTGTCATTCCAGTAAGACAATGGCCAGCTGGGGTAAGTAGCTCCCTCTGCGCCACAGCATACCTACCCTCCTCTGGGAGTGAGAGCCACCTAGATGTCACGGGGAGGAGTTGAAAACCATGGCCCAGCCCCAATGCCCTGCCCCAAGTAGAGGCCAAGGGGGCCAGAAACCATGGCCTGGCTCCACCTATCCAGTTCCCCACAAATAGAAACGGGGTGAGAGGGCAGAAACTATGACCTGGCCCCGCTCCCCCACCTCTTACCCCGTGAGTAGAGTCTGGAGGGGGAGCGGGAAATGCAGACCTTCTCCCCCGCAACAAGAGGCAGCTAGGTGGAAGGCAGGCAGCCCTCCACCATCTATGGTCCAGCGCTCCCCCAACAAGTAGAGGCTGGGAGGGCAGGCAGCCCACCACCTTCCCCCCCCAAAAAAAAGACCCACTAGGCATACTTGGCCTGTATGGGGGAGTGCTGGACCCAGTCCCCCTCCCAGAACCACCGGCTGGAAGGGACTGGGAAGTGTAAGCCTGGTCCCCACTGCATCCCCCACCCCAAGAGGAGCTGCCAGCGGAGCACAATCCCCGTCTCTCCCGGGGAGAGCTGCAGATGGAGCAGCACCACCCTCACTGCCACAGGCAGCCCTGAGAAGCTTACCCCCCCCCCCCAATTCTTGCACACCACCCTGCCTTAAACTTCCCTATCCTGCATGCCTCAGTCCCAAGACCACCTCTCACTTCCCAGCCCCCTGCCCTGACTGCCCACAAGGGCCCAGACAACACCAGGTAAATCTTTTAGTCCACATTATATTTGTGTATGGCATCGATGACCATAGGGACAATTGTTCAGAAGGAATGGAATCAGTGATTTCCATGTAACATGCATTTGAAATCTAAATCAGCAAGGTAAAGATTGGCCATTATGAAATGATCTATTCACATGAACTCACTAGACATGCATGTGCTTGCTTCAAAACATAAGAGATATCTCAGCTTCTTTTATATTCATTTCCTGGTTAACTAAGTAGAGATAAAAATAAATGTTTTTCGTTTTTTGAATGGATCAGTCCTTTGTGTTCAGAGAGAATTCTGCTAGGAGAAAGTTTGAAAGAATAAACCAGAATAGTGGGAGGGAGATTTAAAACTAACTGAGAAACAGAGGTATTTGTTTGTTTAAAAAAGCATGCTATCAAAACAAGACATTCTACTGCACACACTTCTCCCTCTGGGGAAAGATAATCAGAGACAAGTGACATGTGACAGCTATGTAGGCACATTGCTCAATGCACTAGCAGAAGATACTCAGATACTAAATTAATGAGTGCCGTATAAAAACCTACACGGAATAGCATGCTGGGTCAGATTGTCAAAGAAACTCACAATGACTTGCATTTAGACATCGACATCAGTGGGCAGATTTTCAGAATTGCTCAGCACCCAATATCTCTAATTCTATTTAGCTGGAGCTCAGCACTTTTGAAAATGTAGCCAGTTCATTTAGGTTCCTCTATGAGTGACTGAAAAACCTGGTCTAGTTTTATTCTCCTTCTGTTTACATGGTGAGCCTCAGGGTAAGCCCAAGAATTTTTCTTAAGCAAAACAGCCTCCTACCCTTCACCAAAAAACAAACAAACAAACAAACAAACAAAAAATCCTCTCATAGTAATACAAATAAATACTGATCCCTCTTCACAGTGTTCTTATCACACTGGCTTTTAGCTGCCAGTCCTTTCCCAAGCAGCTGCTAACTTAGTTTCTTTTCCCAAAAGTGAGGCAAAAACAGTTTTCTGCCTAGGACACTGCTGCAGTTTGTGTCTCATCTCTCCTTTCTTTAACCAGAAGAAGAGTTTTTAAAAGTCACTGGCAGCCCTTACTTGGCCTCGGGTATTGCATAGTTAACCTGGGATAGCCTTTTTTCAGTTCATAGGGAACAGGACCTTCATGATACTAGGGCTCATATACCTGCCCTGCACCACACTTTATCAACAGTGACTTTCCCATACCACGTTACTTCCTCAGGCTTGCCACCTCTCTCTTATTCCACCTCTCCTCATAGATTCATATCCATTTTTCTTTGGAACACTGCCTAGGGATATATAATCATCTGTCAGCTTGGTCTTGGACTATTTTCTCTTATTTTATGTCATGAGTTTCTTATTAGTGGTTTCTCTCTGTAAACTATGCTCATCTGCTAGGAAAAATCCATAGTGGAAAGGATTTGGAAGGTGAAACTGGCCTGGCACCCAGTAAGAGAGACTGGAGATTGGCAGGGCCCTATCCTGGCATCAACAACTGCATTGTGTGGTGGTATCAGGGCAATATATAGAATTGTGGGAGACTGACAGAACTTGCTGAGACATTGTGTGGAGGTAATAGTCAATTTCAGTCTTGATTAAATATCTAATGAGAAGATACTGTTTGATTAGAGAATGGTGTCTCCTTCAAAACCTTCTCAGACCTCTCAGTTTCTGGTTGGTGATAGGTTACTGTTTATCAAGGCTTTTATTTTTGATGACCCCATTCGCACAGCCCTAGATAATATTTGGTCTTTTATGGACTATTTTTCTGTTTTCTTAAGTATGTTGTGAGGCGTATAAACATATTACGGGGTACTAGTCAGCCTTTAGGTTAACCAGAGCATATCTACCAAACCAGGTCTTCAAAGGTCATGGAACAAACATTGCTTATTGAACAAAATGATCTGTTTCAAAATTCAACACTGTTCCTCTTTAACAACTGGTTATGCAACAACTTTCTGTCAGTACTTCAGACCTGTATTAGGTAGGCAACAGAGTTGCCTTTTGTATTTATCTTTAGGCTCCTCAGGACTGAACTACGGAGCTCTGGGGAAGAAACATGAAAACCACACAGGTTTCCAATTTTATACATTTTGTTAACTGAACTAAATAATTCAGCAAAAGCATACGGAAATATTAAATATAAAATTAACAAACCAAAATTGTTTTTCCTTTTACTAAAAGGAAATGGGAGAAAATTTAGAATCAAATTAATCTAATTACTAGGATGATTAAACCATATAAATTAGACCTTATACAGTGGATAGTAATTTGTGAAGGAAGAAATCCTGTTCAGTAATCAGTCTCAAAGTAAAAGGGCATTCTCAGTTTCAAGACCAATTTATGTTCTAACCAAATAGCTGATGCAGGGAGTGTCAAATCACTCCCAGGCTAAAGCTAATGTTTTGGGCAACATCTCTGATGCCAATTAAGGCAACTTGAACAAATTATTGATGATTAATCAATGGACAGTCTTGTTACCCCTGCTCCAACATGAACCGGTGTTATATAAAACATTACAATACAATCCTAGATTGCACACCTTTTTACATGTAAAATTCAAATCACAAATGTAAGTGAAAAAAATTACATTTTTTTCCAAGATTAAACATACAACTATTATCTCATGAAATGCAAGTGTGTGCACCACATTTTAGACAGGAAAGTTGTTTAACCTAGCACTGTTTTGTTTTAGGAATTCTATAGGTGGCATTTTCAAACACATTCTTTGGATTCTATGCACATGCACACAAACTCACTACCACCATCTGCTGGCGTATAAAACAATCCCAAGAATGCTGAAGTAGAGGCATCCCTATATAATAAAATTTGGAAAAGAAAACAAACCAAAGCAGCAGATACTTGTCAGAATGGTTGTCAAAACCCTTGTGGTTTCATTTAGCTTCAGGAACCTGGCATATGTCTAAAAAGATTAGCTGGTGGTCTTATCAGTGCAGATGTTTTAAGTGCTGGTGGGTGTATTGGCTTGCTAAAAATTTCCTGCTTGTAGACAATAAAACTTAGCTGATGGATTGCATACTGATGGATTCCCATCCCTTGGTGTCCAGGAGGGTGGAGCAAGTACTGGCCCTTTTTGTCAGGCATCATGTGGCTGGAAACTGGAAGGTAACGGCTATAGCAACAGCTAATAGGGGCAAGGAAGCCAAATACAATGGCAATGCAATTCAACAGGCCGGGTTTTTTTTGTTTTCTCCTTCAGTTTTTGGAGATGGTGGCTGGTAAGTTACATCCCCTTCAGAACTGCTCTTTGGGGATCTCTTGGTGAATCAGAATGGCTCATTCCCTTTTTAAGACTCTGACATCTCCCAGTGGGGTTTGATGAGATCACCTTTATGCAAACAAGGAATCTCCCCATTCCAGTAACTTCCTGCTTGGAAAGTCCATAGATTCTAAAATGTATCCAGACAGTGAGTCAGAAGCTTGATAGATATTTTGGGGTGTTTGAAGTTATGGATCAATCATCAGGCATTCTCAACTATGCCTCAAAAGTTCTAATTTTAAAATAATTTTAAAATCACAAAAAGGGGCAAAATCAAAAAACACTGATCATAAATTCACTTACCCTTGCCCAGAGAGAAACAGTTACTTTTGAACTTGATCAGAGAAACACTTTTCTTTCTAGTGTCACATTCCATTTTATATATTGGCATATATATACATACCGCACAACCTGGAGAAAATGTTGCTAAAAATAGCACTGAATCCAAAGTCCAGATTGTGATCAGGAAAGGAATAAAATTTCAAACAGGAGCTAGTTAACTATTTTGCCCATCCTATCATTAATTTGTAAATAAAGCACATACTTTGATTTTAGATTTTAAGAAAATGACTCAAGTCATATGGCCTTATATAAAAAGATCACTTTGATATCAAATGAGAGACTGTATGCAGCAGTTTCCACTAATTCTTTAAAAATCTCTCGTCAGTGCTAGTACAACTAAAAGCAGAGAAACATGAACTGATAATGTGTGTGGTCCACTTACCATTTTTCCTCTTTTTGTCTATGGATACAAAATGAGTTCAAAGTAATCTCATGTTTATCAGGGACTATCCAGCCTCGACTCATATTTCAGTCACACACTCGCTAGTTGAATTACTATAACAGAATCCTGTTAAATGGATGTTCCTTTATATGGCTCCCCATTTAATAGAAGACACCATTTAAACAGTAATGCTGTTATCTGGGGAGCCACAGTGTTGCAATGAAAGTACATCATGATAATGGACAGTCCGCTGAGGTTGGAGGGAAGCACTATTTGCACTGGGATAATAAATGAGTTTGCAGTCCGTATTGTATCATTGGCAAGGGCAGCTGTAAAATGCCCAGCATGTGGCATGCCCAGTTGTTGTGATCAAAGCCAAATAATTACAAGGAATCGACAGTAGAGGAGACCTGTTTTTCCTATGGTTATATTTACACTTGCAGAGTTTTTGTGTTGTCAGTTGCAGTGGTGATGCTGAACCAGTGAAAGAAAAGTACTGGTTTGCGTACTCACTTATTTACACAAGTGTTAGAGAGTGTTGACATTTGACAGCAGTGTTCTGAGGGCAGCTACCCCACGGTGCAGCTTTCTCCATTTTTACAACAGGTCTTATGAGACACACAGGGGTGATCATGGGGCAACCTGGGTCCCTGCATAGCTCCCCCTCACCAAACACTGATCAGCTCCAGTAGCTCGGTATTATTCTATGCAGGGGATTGTTTGCTTGATAGAGCAGTGTGATGAGGTGAACCAGGCACTGAAGCCAGATAAGGGCTATAGAAAAGTCCTCCAAGGAGACTACCGTGGCTGCAGAGAAACCAGTCTATCAGGAGCCAAAAAGGTCTATAAAGAAGAAGCTGCAGGACCTTAGTAAGCTCAGTGTCCCTGGAGCCTTGAAGAGGCCTCAACTATGGCTGGCTGAAGGAGCGGCAGCACCATGGAGAGCTCCATGAGGAGAGCTATTGTGGACTATGGGTCTTGAGATACAAGCCCTGAGGTAATGATGTGGACCTGTCTCCATGAGGTGCCATTCTCTCTGAGTGGGAAAACAAATTGAGAGATGGAAACAGAGGGAGACCAGCAGAGGGCAGTGGGATGGGCCCCTATTAGATGTGTACCTTGGAAGGGATTGTCATTCACACAGAATGTGACTTGGCTGGAGGGCTGAGTAGTCAAAAAGGGTAATAAACGAAGACAGTGCAAGAACATGCACTTGACAAGACATGGTGCTCACAGGAAGCAAAGTGTCACCCAGTTTCAAGCAGATATTGTCACCTGGCCAGATAAGTGAGCACTTGCCAAAAAATGTTTTCAAAGTTCCCAGAGCTTTACAGAAGGAATGGTGGATGCCGGTTTACCTGGTGTCAGAACAGTGGAGCTGCTTCTTAGAGCACTCACCTAGACACTGTGGTATATCCTAAAAGCTCTATAAACAGGAAAAATGTGTATTCACTTGTACATCACAATACTAGCATCACTAGTAAGAGCTGTATGCATTTCGTGGAGGTGGTTTTCTTTCTGGGTGAAATTTCTGAGTTTCACCACAAAAAGTAATTGGCAAAGGTAGACACTCCCATGGTTTTGTGAAAAAAAAAAAAAAAGGATTGGAAGAATGGAAACAAATGCTTAAATAATACAGCACATCTTTGGTGCTTAATTCTGCTCCTAGTGAAGACAATGTCTGTATTCTGACTGATACTAACAGGACCTTGCTTAGGTCCATAATTTTATATGTGTATATAAAAAAAAGTTAACAAACAATTAGAAATGAACTACTTCAAGACAGGCCCAAAAGAAAAAAACAACAGAATTCCACTTGTCATCACCTACAGTCCACAACTTAAACCCCTCCAGTATATATTCAACAATCTACAACCTATCCTGGAAAATGACCCCTCACTCTCATTGGCCTTGGGGGAAAGGCCAATTCTCGCTTACAGACAACCCTAACCTCAAACAAATTGTTTCCAGTAACCATGCCACACACCTCCATCATAATCATCCAGGAACCCATCCTTGCCATCAGCCCCAGTGCCAACTCTGCCCACACATCTACACAAGCGATTTAATCACTGGACCCGGCCACATCTGCCACCAAATCAGAGGCTCATTTAACTGCACATCCACTAATGTGATCTATGCCATCAAATGCCAGCAATGCCCCTCTGCAATGTATATTGGCCAAACTGGACAGTCTCTATGGGAAAGAATTAATGGAAACAAATCAGATATCCGAAAAGGCAATATACAAAAACCTGTTGAAGAATACTTTAATCTTACTGGACACTCATTAATGGATCTCCAAGTCAATGTTTTGTTTCAGACCAATTCCACAAGCCAAATACCCAGAGAAGGGTTGGAACCTAACTTCATTCACAAATTTAATATGCAAACAGTATGAAGTGGGATATCGGATTGCTCTCACATTATCTTCCCCATCTTAATGACTTAACCAATCAACCAACCAATGAAGGTGCTCATGGTTCTTGATGTCTGTGCAGAATCTTGTGTTGGTCATCCTCCTTTCCAAGTGCAAACTAATGAGCCTCTTGTAACTATTTAGTCTTTATGGTGCTACTAGACTATTTGTTATTTTTTAAGTTTTTCCTGTTACAGACGAACTTGGCTACCCCTCTGAAGAATTAGAAATGTGTCATCTGAACTAAGGTATTTGTTACTCACCATTTCCTATATCTCTGTCATTGAAATAGAATCTTTTAAAGATTTCTTCGAATAGCATTGACTTTGAATTTCATGTCCTTGACCCAAAATTAAACCTGGACATGTGAATGTGATACAGCCCATCCAAAGTAGAAACTTGGAATTATCTCCTATAGTTCATAGCAGGTGGCTAATTTCCTTTGATCCAGAATGTTGATTTCAGTGAAATTGCATGTATATTAGGGTTAGTCACTTTTAAACAGTGTACTTAATTTCTCTTCAAACACCTGTCATTGTAGTACACTCTTGTAATTTTTTTTCTCTTTTTAACTGGTAAGTGCACAAAACTAAATTGTCTAAAGCCCTAATCCTGCAAATACTTTTGCTTGTGCTTAATGTTACATAAATAGTAGTCTACTGAGTTACTCACAGGGTCAAATCCTGGCTCTACTTAAGTTAGTTGCAAAACTCCCATTGACTTCACAGGCCCAGGATATTACTCTTAGGCTATGTTTACATTGCATTCTCTTGTGCAAGAACATATGCAAATGAGGCGCAGCAATGAATATTGCTGTGCCTCATTTGCATACTTAATGAGCTGCCATTTTTGCACAAGGGGGTTTTGCATAAGAAGGAGCAGGCTGCACTGCTCCTTCTGCAAAAACCCCCTCTTGTGCAAGAGCCATTCTGCCGCCTATTTTCAGGCAGAACGGCACTTGCGCAAAAGCCCCTTGTGCAAAAATGGTGGCTCAGTAAGTATGCAAATGAGGCACGGCGACATTCATCGCCACACCTCATTTGCATATGTTCTTGCGCAAGAGAGTGCAATATAGACATAGCCATAGTGTTTCATGTGCTTTTGTACCCCAGTTTATCGAATTAAAAGGTGAGTTCTAGTTAGTTATTCTTTAATCATTTTGCACTAAAATATCTCAAAAAAGTGTTTTTCACCAATGCTAACTTATTATGAAATAATTCTTTAATCATAGCCCAACAACTCAGTTGACTCAAATTTTGCAAAATGCTCTGTCTGATTCTTTAATTACACTGGTCTACAATTTTTTAGAAGTCGTCTGCTTCAGAGATAAAATGTGCTATTTATTATGTATTTTGATGTGCTGAATTCAAATATGACAATTAAAACAACTGATTAGCTACTGTTTCCAAGATATTTAAGTTTTTACATTTTACGTCGATGTATATTGTGTAGATAGCAGAGTTTTAATCATAAATTGTAAACCTAGGTCTTTTCATGTGTTTATGGTTGCTTTACATGATAATATTTCACCTGTCCTGTTTATGTAACACTTTAAAAATCAGCAAAAGAGTTATATAAATAAAATTTATTATGAAACAAAAGGCAAAAAACTATTATGTACATAGTTTAGTCCTATTCAGTGTCTCCTCGGCGCTTCTTGGCTTGTCTCTTGTATTCATTAAATGGAGCATCTCTTGTCACTGTCCAGCAATAGTCTGCAAGCATTGATGGGCTCCATTTGCCCTGATAGCGTTTCTCCATTGTTGCAATGTCCTGGTGAAACCGCTCGCCGTGCTCACTGCTCCGCAGTTCGGTGGAAAAAAAATCTAGATGAGAGTGCAAAAAATGTATCTTTAGTGACATGTTGCAACCAAGGCTTTTGTATGCCTTGAGGAGGTTTTCCACCAACAACCTGTAGTTGTCTGCCTTGTTGTTTCCGAGAAAATTTATTGCCACTAACTGGAAGGCTTTCCATGCCGTCTTTTCCTTTTTCCTTTTCTTCCTTGCAGTGCATGGTCAAATGCATCATCTCGAAGAAGTTCACGAATCTGAGGACCAACAAAGACACCTTCCTTTATCTTAGCTTCACTTAACCTTGGAAATTTTCCACGGAGCTACTTGAAAGCTGCTTGTGTTTTGTCCATGGCCTTGACAAAGTTCTTCATCAGACCCAGCTTGATGTGTAAGGGTGGTAACAAAATCTTCCTTGATTCAACAAGTGGTGGATGCTGAACACTTTTCCTCCCAGGGTCCAATGACTGTCGGAGTGGCCAATCTATCTTGATGTGGTGGGAATCTCTTGCACGACTATCCCATTCGCAGAGAAAACAGCAGTACTTTGTGTATCCAGTCTGCAGACCAGGCAAGAGAGCAACAACCTTCAAATCGCCACAAAGCTGCCACTGATGTTGGTCATAGTTTATGCACCTCAAAAGTTGTTTCATGTTGTCATAGGTTTCCTTCATATGGACTGCATGACCAAATGGAATTGACGGCAAAACATTTCCATTATGCAGCAAAAGAGCTTTAGACTCGTCTTCGATGAATCAATGAACAGTCTCCACTCACCTGGATCGTGAACGATGTTGAGGGCTGCCATCACACCATCGATGTTCTTGCAGGCTACAAGATCACCTTCCATGAAGAAGAATGGGACAAGATCCTTTTGACGGTCACAGAACACGGAAACCCTAACATCACCTGCCAGGAGATTCCACTGCTGTAGTCTGGAGCCCAACAGCTCTGCCTTACTCTTGGGTAGTTCCAAATCCCTGACAAGGTCATTCAGTTCACCTTGTCTTATGAGGTGTGGTTCAGAGGAGGAGGATGGGAGAAAATGTGGGTCCTGTGACATTGATGGTTCAGGACCAAAAGTTTTATCCTCTTCCTCTTCCGACTCAAGTGAGAATGATTCTGGTGCATCAGGAACCGGCAGTCCTTCTCCGTGGGGTACTGGGCGTATAGCTGATGGAATGTTTGGAGAATGCACAGTCCACATTTTCTTCTTTGACACACCTTTCCCAACTGGAGGCACCATGCAGAAGTAACAATTGCTGGTATGATCTGTTGGCTCTCTCCAAATCATTGGCACTGCAAAAGGCATAGATTTCCTTTTCCTGTTCAACCGCTGGCGAAGATTTGTTGCACAAGTGTTGCAGCATATGTGTGGGGCCCACCTCTTGTCCTGATCTCCAATTTTGCAGCCAAAATAAAGGCGATAGACTTTCTTAACCATAGTGGTTATACTGTGCTTTTGTGATGCAAAAGTCACTTCACCACAAACACAGCAGAAGTTATCTGCACTGTTCACACAAGTACGAAGCATCTCTGCTCACTTTGGCTAAACAGAAATGTGTCCATTTGCAAAAATCAAACACTGACAAATAAGAGAGCATGACACTGTATGATTTCTAGAGCTGATATAGGGCAATTTGTTCAGCAGAGTGATGTAAGCTTCGTTATGATTGCATCATCCATGACTTCTAGGAATAACATGATGCAATTCATATCATGTATGACGCAATACCAGCTTCAGATTGCATCATTCATTGTTTTGCCTAAAAAGCAAGTACTGTCCAAACCCAGTCATAGATTTATTCATAGATCCAGTCAAAGATGTATTTTAGTTATTTCTGGTTTAAATTGAGATCCCTTCCCTTTATAACGCACTTATCCTCCACCATTCCCAAGTCAAGGGTTGTATATACTGACCCAATAGCATATCTTGAAAACTAGAGCCAATCAACAATTTTAAGCATCATTTTCATTCTCAGTGACCCAGAATTAGTAAAGTTTGACTACATTTATTTCAGAAGCATTTTGGCTGTAGAGCAGTGTTATCTGTCTCAGAGACCTGAGGCAGATCATATAGATAAACGACCAATAAGTAGGGATCCTAAAGGCAAAACCAGGTAGAAGTACAGATGTCTCAATCACAACTGTTAAGTGGCTTCTTACCACACAGAATGTTATCAAAATTTTCTTCAAACATATTAAAACATATTTCATTTTTATCTGGTAATGGTGGGTACTGTTAGAACAGGAGTGTTTTCTTAACAGCCTGAGATTACATTGTTTTGGTGCAACAGATGGAATGTAAGCATATGATTTTCAGCAGTGCAGCTCATGGCTGCTGTTTCCCACCGGGGTGGATGCTTCTACTGCAGAAAGAGGCCTCAGACCTTACATAAGGAATAAACTTAGAATAGAAACAGAAAAACAGAGTAAAAGCTGCAAACACAATGGAAAAAGCAACAAAGCTTGCAGGATCTCATTAATGCACTGTTCTTCCATGCCCCAGAAAATGTAGTTTTGTCAAAGCTAACAAAGTGGAAATCTACTTAAGAGAAAATGCTGAACACACCTCTATCAAAGTCCTTGGAAGACACTGTGATGCTGGTAAACCAGGTACCAACTGTTACCAACATGTAGGTATCAGGTGAACACTGACAAATTCATAGCTTGGAAATCAGGCCAGCTCACCTGCATACTAATATTGTTCAAGATGGCTGTTGAACTTCTGTTTAAGGCATGCATTTTATAGAATCTAGACACTAATTTTATTTCTAATGTCTGTATCCTGTGCTAGACGGCAATATGTAAGTTTGCTTTGTAATTGTTAAAATGCCTACTCTGTACTTATGAACCCACACAAAAAAAGTAGTTCTCTCACCTATCCCAAAGAATTAACAAAACTAAATGGGCCATTGTGGTGTTAATGGCCCTCTTCTGCTCACAAATGTGTTGTGTCTGACAAAGTATGTCCCATAAGCATCAAGCCTGGAGGAGATAAAAGCAGATAGCTGGCATGAAAATTTTTCATCTCTTTGGACTCTTACAAGTGCTGGAGGTAAGAAGCAAAAAGAAGAGATACGTAGGGCAGTGGTTTTCAACCTGTGGTCTGTGGACTCCTGGGGGTCCACAGCAGAACTCTAGGGGGTCTGCATGGAGCCTCTTGCAACCAGCATGTCCTTTAACACACATTGTTCCCTGTGGCTCAGGAAGCAATACAAACTGAGGGACTTGCTGGCTGCCAGCACTGAGCCGCTTAGCCATGATAGCAGCTAGCACACCCTGCAGCCTGTGCTGCTTCCCCAGCGGGAGGAGGGATACCACTCAGGAAGCAGCATGGGCTGAGGGATGTGCAGGATAATGGCACAGCTATGTTGTTTGGGGCTGGGGGTGGGGGGGGCATAAAATTTTCATAGATTGAAAAGAGGTCCATATCCTTGAAATGGTTGAGAGCCACTGCCCTAAGGTGAGCCTGGGTTAGTTCTTAAAAGATGTTCAGTGCTGAGAGATTACTACGTCTGTCACTGTTTGGAACCATAAACTGAACTCATGTGTGTATATAAGTTGCCTGCTTTAACCTGTAAATAACTCTCTTTTCTTTGTCCTTGTTAATAAATCTTTAATTAGTTGAGTTTAGGATTGGTTACCAGTATTGTATGAATTAGAAACTGGGGACAATATTTTCAGAATTGGTTACATAAATAGCATATTCAATCTCTCATTTGTTTTCTCAAACAGGCAGTTATGCACACAGACATTGCTTTCAACAACCTAATAATTCTTCCAATCTTTAGGAGGGAGAAAAAAAAGGGACTAGCTTTAATAATTGTAGAATATACAACTTAAGCGTACTAGCATTGTGCATTAGCTTGTTTTATGATGATATTTTGTAATTTCATTACTAAAGTGCTTTCTAATGTTAATGCTATCTAACTCTTCCTTCACTAGCAATGTAGTGAAACAGGAGCTTGTGCACACAGGCATTATCTCCTAACATCAAACAACACTTCCAGTCTTCCGGGATCAGTTTCCATAGCTTTCATGTATACTGCTCTTCTCCATTTATCAAAATCCAGATGCTTATTATTTCTGCTAATCTTATCAGAATCCTTCTGGTACTTGAAATGGCATTCTATGTAAAATAACTGCTATTGGAGTAGTGGAATAAAAATGTCTTCTAATGGACATTGTAAAGTAAGTCAGGTGTTGTGCATATAAGTAAAGTGACTTTGCTGTTCAGGTCCATCAACGACTATTAGCCAGGATAGGTAGGAATGGTGTCCCTAGCCTCTGTTTGTCTGGAAATGGACGATAGGAGAAGGATCCCGTGATGATTACCTGTTTGTTGTGTTTCCTCCCTTTGGCCACTGTCAGCAGATAGGATACTGGGCTAGAGGGACCTTTGGTTTGACCTCGTATGGCTGTTCTTATGTTCTTAGGTTAGAAGTATTCTTTCTATGGTAATGGCAAGTCAACAAACAATAGTAAGAATAAGAGTAATCTAATATATAGACATGTACCCATTCTTACTCCCTAAATGGCAGAAAGAGTCTAAGCCTCTAAAAAAAAGTAGTCCTTGCATTACTGTGTTTGACATCAATTTTATATGCACCATCATTCGTTGTGTACAGAAAATTAGAAACCATGCTGAGAATTTGTTCATAAAGATAATTAAAAAATGAGTATTTTATTACCCACTGAATTAATCACTTGTTCAATGTTTAAAGAATTGGAGAAATTGAAATAAGAAAAGGCTGTGACAATTCATGGCAAATATTTAATTACTTTGACCCAATGACCCTTACTTTAAAGCCTTCATTTTTTGTTGAAGATTGCCTTAATCTTAGTGTGATACAAGTAAATGTGTGCCTCATGCATGGCTTTTTTAAAAGCCAATTGACGGTCTTGTGTCAAGCATGGAGGTCTTCTGATCAGAACAGGCATTGCTCTCCCTTTATATTTCAAGTTCGAAATATAGCATCTTTAACCAGACTATCTAATTCTCTGATCTGTGAACCTGGAAAGGTCAAGTAAGATGAAGGGTGCATGTAGCCAGACAGGAACCCCCCCACCCCCGTAACATCTTGCTTGCCCCTCTCTGAGATGCCTGGAGCATACAGGGCACACAGCAGTAAAATCAGCATAGACAGAAGGCATGGATATGCTGGCTGCTGTGACCCTGGATGGCTGTAAACAGAGATACACCAATTGCTGACCTAGAGGCTACGAGAACTGCCTTGACTGAAACCCATATTGATACGAACACACACTCGTCCACAGGGGGAGGAATCTCCCGCCCAGTAAAGAAGGTCCAGTACTCACAATTTAGTTATCTCTCTTGCAAGTGTAAATTAAGTTGAAACTCCCTTGTAAGAACTGGTGTCACAAAGACAGACCAACACAATTTGGCATCTTAGATAAGAAAGAGGATACGAGCCCCTATGGGTATAAAGATGGGTCCAGCAGCACACTTACTCTGAGTGTCAATCTACCATCTATCTGCTGGTCGGGTTAGGTGATTGGCCTCCCGAGGTTCCAGGGGGACACCCACCTCGTATTCGTCTTTCCTAGGAATTGAGGGACCGGACCTGGCTTGACCCGCTGGAGTCGAGAGGCACAGAAGGGCGTAAATATTGTACCTGGATGTGTCCTTTGTCTTAAGTGTACACATAGACTTAGAGCTCTTTAAAGATTAAGCTGTCACTTGGTACCATTATTTCTATTTTCTATCTTTATTTTCTTTGTAACCATTTTTAAGATCTATATTTGTCAATAATTAAGAAATAGAGCAATAGCCATTGTAACCACATGCTTTATAAGTCTCCTTAATAAACCTGTAACTGTTTAAGCTTTAACCTGACTCCTTCAGTTGCTGTAACAGAACCAAGCACAATTTAAAAGAACTTCAGCTGGTCATAAGGGACAGGTATAGGAAGAGCTTGGGCGTTTTGGATCGTGTCACTCCCAGGTGACAGATCCGTGGGGCATCTCTCAGTCTTCCCTAGACTGCCCACTGCGAAGGGATCCTGTATCCTAGCAGTTGAAATCTGAGATGTAATAAGCTCTTCCTATAAATTCTGGGGCGTCTGTCAGCTTGTTGGGCTGCCCTCTGCGTCGGGACCCCAGTCCTAGCGGTAAAGGCACAGATGTTAAACTTTCGGGGCGCCCTTCAGCCTCCTAGGCTGCCCACTGCGACGGGACCTTGTGTCTTAGCAGTTAAAGACTTGGGTGTCACACACACACGCACTGCCCTGACCATCGGCTGACAGTGCATCTACACTGCAACGTTATTCTGGAAAAACAGTACTAGCATCCACATAGCAATTGCATTATTTCCAAAGAAAATGAAAGTAATGGAGGGCTTTTTCTGACATTGGTAAACCTCATTCCACAAGGAATAACACCTCTTCTGAAAAGCTCTTTTGGAAGAGGATGTGTGTGGATGCTCCACTGCTGCTTTGCCGAAATAGCTCCTCCCCAGCGCCTCCTGGAGCTCTAAATCAAGATACCATGACCACATGGAGCCTGCCTCGGACTAATTTTGAGTGTTCCCTGTAGTATGGATGCTCTATGTTGAAATAAGCTATTCCGGAAGATATCTTCTGGAATAGCTTTTTCTGAAATAGGGTACATCTATGCTGCATGCTTAAGATGTTCATAGTACTACTGAGATCTTTCTAATGAAGAAAGAATTTGCTATTGATTCCACTGAAAACATGATCTTCAAGAGATTTACAACCCAAACATACATATCTATACATACATTTCTATTATTTACCTCTTTACAAATGAACAGTGCTACTTTCTTATTACAGCAAGAAAAAAGTGTTATAAATCTGTGTCTATAAATCTACAGGAAAAGGTTATTTTTGCCCTTTGCCTGACCCGTGACAATCCTTGTTCTCACCTTAGATCTGTAAAGGAAAGCTCCTTGGCAAGTCACAGCCACATTACAATAGATTGATGGTAACCCTGTTCATTGCCTAGCCTTCACATCAGGTTGGTTGTGGGCTTTGTATTAAATGAGACACACAAGAGTGCTGGTAAGAGATGTCTCTATTTTTTGGCTTTAATCATCTGGTGATGGTCAACTACCAACTGGTTGTATCAAATATTCCACTCAAGTGGGAACTGCAAGGACCAAAGTAGGTAAAGTTGTATATATGCTGAAATTTAAACTTTCCTTGTACAACTGTAGTATACTGACTCTATTTTGTCAAACATTTTTGTCAAGCATTAAGCACTTCCTTAACATTACTTCTGACAGCTTATCAAAAAGTGGCCAGTACTATTTTGTCCCCCATAATTAATGTAATGTACTTTAATGCAATGTAAACATACTGCAAATGACATGTATCTACATAAAACTAGCTTGAGAATGGAGAAAGGAATAGGCACCCACCATTGTTTAAACAAAAATGTGATTTTAAGTGTGGTACAATCAAAATCCCTGCATTGCGACAACACAAATGATTAAGCCAGAATTAAACAAAGACTCACTGTACTGTATATTGTATTGCAGATCTCTAGGACAGAAATTAACAACTTAATAACTTGTTAATGAGGTGCATTCAGCCATACAATATGAAAATAGAGCAAATGATTATAGGGCGTTTAATCTCAGGTAAGTGAGAAAGTACAGAATAATACAATATAAAATAGGTAGGATCTGGTGTCTTTTATATCCCTCATTGGGTAGACACCAGTTTAAGATGATGTAGTAGAAAAACCAAAATGTGAGTGAATATATTGCATTTTTGTTTAACTATGTAAGTTAATAAAAATTTAAAATCAATGTGTTCTGTATTTATCTATTTTGTAAGCCATGTCTCCTATAGGAAGTTCTTACAGGATTTTTTGTTAGCATTTAACATTTTACTTACACAGTAGGGATAAAATACTTTGTAGATTGGTTTAAAAATTCTGTAGAAAGGGTATTTATGAAACTCTACACCACTGTAGAGTTATTTCAGTAGATTTTCATTTCCAGGGGTTCCATAAGCAGAAGTTTTTCAAAGGTATCAGAATTCAGTTTTTCCATAGTGCACCTCTAAAACAGAATTCCCACAAGTTTTAATCAGTTTTGCAATGCGTTGTATTGTTCATAACGGTCTTTTTAGGAGCAGGATGGAGGATAGAGGATTGAGGTTTGAGAATGTGAGAGCTACAATAACTAATATGCTATTCTTATGTGCCATTCTTATGTTCTTATTACCTGTTCTGTTCACTTCCTCTGGGGCATCTGGCATTGGCCACTGTTGGAAGACAGGATACTGGGTCATTGAATTAAAGATTAGAAACTGAATTAAGATTGCATTGCTCACTGTAAATCTGGCTTTTTCCTAACTTCCAAAAGTTTGTTTGCATTTGTAACATCTTATTAACATAGTATTTTAGTATAAAATACAGTGAACACCCCTCCTTAAGCTAGCCCTTATTAGGGGACAAGATGCTTCAGGACACTGTTAAAGAATGACAATCTCTGATTTCTAGATCACCAGTTTGAATTTAGATACCTTGGAACAGGGCTACTCAACTTTGAAAGATCTGGGGGCCACAATGATACTCACAGCACATGCTAAGGGCTGCAACTCAAGTGTGGTTGCATATACATGTGAATATATATGCAAATATATGCAAATAGCATTTTTCATACTGACTGGCATGAATACAAAGATTAAGGCAAGACTATACAACATGCAGGCCCTATTTAAGTCAGTTCTGCTAATGTTAATAAAATACAATATTTACCTGATTTCTACCCAGATGACAGCACTTTTAATGAGCAATGACATTCCAGGAATTTAACTACTAAAACACATATCAACACAAGACCATTATATTGACTTGCCATTGTGGAGCATGTTCCAAGTGGAGGCCATATTCAAAGGATCCCACCTGCAGACTGCATGTTGAGCCCCGCGTAAACCCAAACCACTGCCTTTTCAGGGTTGAAGCACACTGAAAAGACAATGTTTGTGGGAAACTTATATTTTTTCCTCTTGTAACAGGACAAAAAATTAAAAATGGTAAAATCATCGTCAGGAACTGCATGAAACTTGGCAGCTGTGCCTCACATTTCTTTATCTTGTAGCAATAGCAGGTAGAATATTTTCAGATGGGAACAATATTCAAGATAATAATGGTCTTTTAATTTTTATAAAACACTATCATTTTCATTCCTATTGTATTTTGTAGGAATTTAAGTCTAACCTCATAAGGATGATATTTTTTTAAAGTATCCAATCTGGTCTCTAATATTGCAGGTAAAATTTGACCAATCCCTATTACCTTCCCACCTCCTATTTATATCTTGTCCCTTTTTGCTCCTGTTTTCCCTTCTAATTGTCCTTCTGCACCCTTAAACCTCACTGTGCTCCTGAGCCTCTTATCTCTGCAGTTATCACATCTCTTTTCCATTTTGTTCAGGTTTTTTGTTTGTTATTGTTCCTAACCCCTTGCTTCTCCCTACCTCTTATCTCTTGATGCAACATAAATGGCTAATCTCAAGCCCAAAGCCTGATCTCATTGAAGTCAGTTAAATTTCTCCTATGGACATCAGTAGAAATGAGATTTCTCCTTTCTGATTTTGGCTACTCTACATATTCTAACTAGAGTTAGACAACTTGCAAAATTCAGATCTAGGTCCTGGTTTCTAAAAATCCACAATTCAGGGATGTTCACACCTGCCCTTTTTAACTCATTATAAAGAGAAGGATTGTTTTTCAAAAAAAATTGATCCAGATCTAAATTGGTTATACACAAACTACAAACTGAATTTGAAAACTGGTTGATGTACCTAGGGCTTTTATGCAACAACAATAAAAAAACCCTACCTGGAACTTCCCAACCTCTGATGATAAACAGCACTTCCTTGCTGCACCCCAGAGCCACCCGGATTCAGGCCAGTTTGAATGGAGGGCCACTTGAAAGAATGTATTGAACTGAAAAATTGGCATGTCCTTTTTAAGACAATGGCCTTCCTTGCCTTTTATACTGTTTGCTTTTAGGTGTCTGACTTGGAGGTGAAACAAAAGACAGGACTATGTAGCACTTTAAAGACTAACAAGATGGTTTATTAGGTGAATTTGCCCCTCTATAGGCCTATTATTGATTTTAACCTATTGGAAGACTTAGTATAAAAATTAACTCTCTCAATATAGAAATTTTAAACTTAGGTTTTAAATTTTCTTCTTTCCTTTTTTCCTCTAGCAGTTTTATTGGGATCAATGTGGAGAATGAAGTTCCATCACACCATTTAAAAAAAATCAGTTTGAAGGTTCTGCAAACATAACATTAAAGTGATCCCCATCGGTAGTAGCCTATTGTATGCAGCATACTACTACATACATTCCATCACTTGGTTCAGAATCCTCCAATACCTCAGTATAAGAAGGAGCAAAAATGCATGCTTTTTATTTAAATAAAAAGAATAATATTATTTTGATGTACTTTGATGCTAATGTTTTACTGATTAGTCAGTCAAGGGCATGTGTCATGTTTTCTTCATTTGATCTGCTTTATTATACTTCAATAAATCTCATTTTTGACAGTCTCTAGTTACATTTTCCTAGACTGATGATATGATTAAATAGAAATTGGGATGTTTACTTTCACTTTCAAAAGACTGTGCTATATGGAACAGTATTAATGTTAGATATTGCTCATATACACAACACTTAAATTGCAGAGACTAAATCTTTTTTCAATCAGTATTATTTGCCTGGAAGGTTTTTTATTACAGAGAATAGACTGCTGGGTAATATTTTAATTTGTTCAGGTCCTGTTGGAGTGTAGGATCTCTTACATCCTGAAATGTATTATTATTATTAGTTGTTCTTTTTTCTCCTGTGGATTATGTCCTAATCTAGGATGTGAATCATAGAAAACAAGTATGCAAACACTGTATGTAAAAAAGAAAAAAAGCAAACTCTGTATAACAAAGATAAAGATCAATACATCTTCTGTGTCCATTATGGTGTTCAGTATGTACACTAAAATTCCTGTTTATCTTCCTAATCACAAATATAATTGGAGGTTTAACAAGAAATGGTCATTTTTGGTATATCTAGTGTTTCTTTACACAATGGAACTCACTTGAAGGGTGAAATTCAATCTTATTCAAAAGGCCAGCACAAAGCTTGGCTGTGTTACACTTAAGTCCAATTTAAGTTCTCAAATAGGGTGTCCTGTTATTGGACGTCTGCACACATGTGAATGCAATCCTTTGTGCAAGAGATAAGCACGAGGTTTCAGTGGGATGAAATCCAATGGTTCAACCAAAACAGAGAACTATAAAAAAGTTCCCATGCAAGACCTAACTACTCTGCAGGTAAAAATAGTGACTGCAACTCTTCCCTACTACTATTTGTGGTGAGATGTCTGAACCCTGGCTTGATAGATCTGTAGAATCAATGACTCTCTCCATTACTGGGCTCCAAGTACTTTGGTCTATCCTGAAAATATAAAAAGCAATTTTGGGGTGAAATATAGACAGGGTAATTGTGAGCTATAAATATTAGGAAAAAATGCCTTAATTCCATGGGATAACATTTTCAGAGGAATGGTGAAAATCTGTTCCTTACACAAATTAAAAAGTAGATTGAACAGACATAGGAAAAGATATATAAAGAAATAATTTTAAGCTGGCTAGGAGGTACATGAAATGCACTCATAATTATGTTCCACCTGTAACTATTATGGTTTCATTAAAATTGCATAATGGGCGCAGTTCCTGTTCCACTACTGCCCCTTTATGTTGCTCCAGCCTTCACAGGTACATGACACCAAATGGCCTTCCCAAATTTGTTGGCAGAGAACCAACAGAACAACCCTAAAAAAGGAAGAGTACAGAAGAATAAATAATTTGTTACATTTGATGTATTCAAATCTGCAGCATCCAATGAAATTCATCTTAGGGTATTTATGGAACTAGTTAACAATTATCTTTGAGAATTCATACAAGACAAATGAAGTTCTAGAGAAAGGCAAGCATAGTACCTGTCTTTAAATGGTGGAACAAAGACTAGTTAGGAAATTTTAGACCAATCAGCCCAATTTCAAAACTTTTGATACACATCAACACAAGTGTTATTTCAGAATAATGGACACTATTCCAAAATAAACTTGAAAAATTAGATAATTGGTCTGAATTCCAAAAGATGAAATTCAATAATATCAAGTACAAGGAACTACATGGAGGATGGAAAAATCAAATGCATGACTAGCAAAATTGGGAATATTCATGTAGGTGGACTACTACCAAAAAGAATCTGCTGAGGTTTATAGCAGATCAAAAACTGAGTATGAGCAAACAATGGGATGCAGCTGTAAAAATATCATTCAGGGTTATATTAAGAGGAGTGCTTAAATAAGGCACAGGAGCCCTACTTGGCACTAGTGAGGCCTCAACTTGAGTACTGTGTCCAATTCTTGGTGCCATATTTTAAGAAAGTGTAGAGACTGGAGAGAGGCCAGAGAAGAGCAATAAAAATAATACAAGGTTTAGAAGAGCTGATTTATGAAGAAAGGTTTAAAAAAAAAACAAAAAAAACTTGAGCAGAATTTGTATTGAGAAAAGAAGATTGAGGAGCACTGGATAGTCTTAATAAATGTGAAGGGCTGTTATAAAGGGGGCAGTGTCAAATGTTGTCAACTGAAGGTAGGACAAGAAGCAATGGGTTTAATCTGCATTGAGAGAGATTTAAGAAAAACTTTTGAAGTGAAAAGATGGTTCAGAACTGGATTAAGTTATCTAGGAAGGTTGTGGACTCTCCATCTTTGAAGGGCATTTTAGAGAACATACTGTATAAAAGGATGGCGTAAATCTTCTGTCAGCTCAAGGAATGAATCAGAACAACCCTTAACTCGCAGCAAGGAAAAAGAATTCAGAAGGCACAAGAGGGCCGACAGTCAGTTTGTCTTTCAGCCTGCCCTTTCCTTCCATTATTCCAAGCACAGCATGGCCAAAGTGGAGAGTCCAGCCCACAAAATACATTTCAACTGAAGAATGCATAAATTAGACTATTAGGGTACTTCTACACAGTAGCACATACCTCGAAATAAGCTACACAATTTGAGCTACACACATTGCATAGCTTATTTTGAAATAGCTTATTTCAAAATTTGGTGGGGTCTACACAGCACTAATTTTTAAATGAATTGCTATTCCAGCATCTTCCTTAACTCTTGTGCAAAAAGGTTTAGAGGAAACCAGAAGAAGCAGCCCATTATTTTGAATGTATTTTGAAATAATGGGCGTGCAGTTAAGATGCTCATAACACTATTTCAGGATAACGGACATTATACCAAAATAGCGCCACTGCATACATGTACTCTTAGGCTTCATCTATACTGCCAGTTTTTTCTGGCAGAAAATATGCTCATGAGGGACTCATTAGCATAAGTTGCTATTTCATTAGCGTATTTTCTGCCATTTCTTTTAGCGCAAGGGGGTTTTGCGCATAAAGAAGCAGTATGGATGGGGGTTTTTTGCACAAAACCCGTTTTGTGCAAGATCCTTATGTCTATCCCAGAGAAGCATAAGGATCTTGTGCAAAACAGGGTTTTGCACAAAAAAACCCCCATCCATACTGCTTCTTTTCACGCAAAAACCCCTTGCGCTAAAAGAAATGGCAGAAAATATGCTAATGAGATCACGACTTATGCTAATGAGTCCCCCATAAGCATATTTTCTGCCAAAAAACCTGGCAGTGTAGACGAAGCCTTAGAGAGACAAAGGTGGTAAGATCTTTTATTGGATCAACTTCTGTTGGTGGTAGGCAAGCATTTATGTTTAAACAGAAGAGCTCCATGTAAACTTGAACATTTGTCTCTTTTACCAACAGAAGAAATGGGTCCAATAAAAGATATTATATCACCCACCTTCTCTCTCTAATGTCCTCAGACCAACATGACAACAATATCACTGCAGACACAAGTTCGACAATATCATACAAATATCATGGAATAGATTGCATATAATTTTAAATTAAGTTGATAATGGTATAATGGTTAAAAAAAATAGAAAACCATCAGGGAGAGCTCATAGCAGAATAAGCCTTTGCTCCAATAAAGCCAATTGTGGACAAAGAAAATATAAGCAATAAAATGGCACAATCCAATTAAAAGCATTTTTGACATTTCTGAATACCTATTATTTAATTAGTCTCAAGATGCATTCTTTGCCAAAGGCTAATCCTTTTTTTTCTTTTGAGACCAAGTTCTTACTTTGATATAAATAATTTTGAATGCAAAATCTGAGTAAACATGTTAATTACCACTCTTCTCTACAGGCTAACTTATCATTTGGCCTTTTAAATTGTGTATATGAGATAGAGTAAAGAAAAGAGAAAATAACTAATTGACTTAACTGTTGACTTTTGTCTTGAGAATGTCAGTTTGAATATACAAAGTAGATGCTTTACTCACTTTATTTTCTGCAAATGTTTCTTTTCTAGGCAATATTTTTTAATAAATTTTACAGGTAAGTAAAAATTCCAAAGAAAGATGTTATTGATGTTGTTTTTCCCATCAAGCTCCACTAAAAGTTGCCACAGAAAAGCCATTCAGTGGTAGCAACCAATCATCCAGTCTCTCTGAATGGGCCTTTTAGTAGAATTGTCATCCCATTGGTTGTCCAGTACTCTTTGCCTTGTTTTTGTAGGTTGGAAAAATCTTCTAGTTTTTTCCCCCCCACTAAAATGCTATAAAATGTATATTATACATTACTTGAACAGAAGTAGATAATTTGAGAACTCAATGTCAATTGATGGTTCAAAACTGATTCCCTACTCTAGGCATCTCTCGCCTAATGTTCAAAGCAGCTTTGTGCTGTGACCCTTTCTAAAGTTTTATTTTGCATACTGTGTTGTATTTCACTTTTTTATACTATAACTGTTGTGGCACTGCGATATAGTTCATGCTGATTCCTATCTCTGAAATCCCTGTATTTCAGACTCCTCATATTCAGAGGATACAAAAATGGAGTCAGGTTGTCATCCCTTTTCTCATGGTTTTCCACATTTAAATTTGAAATAATTTTGCAGATTCACTTAGGAGGTCTAGAGCCAACTCTAATTGTATGTCTCTCCCTACTGGTGCTGCTCAAAACAGAATGTACATTGGGACTAATCCACATGGCAAAGGCAATAAACCACCTTCCTACCTCTGATTTTGCTGTAGGCATCTTATTGGCTTCTCCAACCATTGCTCGAGGATGCTAGCCAGTGTTCCTGCCCAACTCCTTTGACACGTGACCATCTTCCCCTTCAATGAATCTTTGTATCACAAGGTATTAATTCACCCTTAATCTGTGGGTTTGACTGTTTTCTATTAACCTGATACTAACTGCATTTTGAAATAAATAAGTTCTGAGGCTGAAGATCAAGTTGCATATTACCTGAATACAGTTAATATAAAAATTAATAGGAAACAGCCTCATATTTTCATTGTAGAATGACAGTAGGAAATCCTGCAGTCTAATTGGGCAAACATCAGAAACCAAACCTATTTCTGTGGGGGCAGGTTCACTTTATATTAAGTCATTTTAAAATATCGGGACAGCACAGAATACATGATAGAGTATACAAAGATGCTGTAGTTAACTGAGTTAAGGAAGATAAATTGCAGTTGCATCCTGTGAAAGTAGAAGAAGTAGAGAGCCAAAGCTGGGAGTGCGGGAGGTATAAGAAAAGTGTGTCTGGGAAGAGGAAGAAACCTCAATCTACATGGAAACAAAATCAAAGAATTAGGTCTCTTACAGAGGTATTTTTGGATGTCTTAATTTTGCTAGTAGTCACCTAAGCTATTTCTACACATCTCGCTATTCCGACGTCCCTGTAAACCTCATTGCATGAGGGATAAGGGGTTTTTCAGAATAGTGCCTTATTTCAAAATTTGGCGCTGTGTGGACGGTGCCAAATTTCAAAATAAGCTATTTTAAAATAACATTGATATAAGCTATGCAATTTGCATAGTACATGGTAAGGGTGCTGGGTAGACGCACCCTTAGATAGCATAGTGATGAGTACGTTAAAAAGTCATACAGAGATTGGAATGACACTAGTCCTTTCATAGTCAGACTTGAAGATAGAACATTATGTATGCTATCTGGGATAAAATTTCTCTGGGAATGTCAAGGCTGTTCTCCACTCTGACACTTTGAGTGCAGAAGGTGGGGGCCCAAAAGAGATCTTAAAAATTCCTTGCTTCTAGGAGGCATCTGTTTTAAAAACACTCCAAGGTTACAGATTCCCTGACCTTGGGAGGTATGCTGTCACCATCCAAATAAAAAATATCCTTTCTTTTTGAACCCAAGAAAATTCACTTGGGAATTTCTTCTCGTCGGTATCCCAAGCTCTTTTACCACAAGAAAGCTCAAGAAAAACCCAAAATTGTAATCTCAGATAGCCGACCTTTCAGTCTTAGGCATGAATACACAGACCTCCTATTACCTCCCAGGAGCAAAGAATCAGATCATAGTATTAAAATGGTGCTTTTATTAACAAAACAGAAAGATACACTTTGTAAAGCACACTTGGTTGCTCGGTGTTAGCGCAATTGAGAAAAAAACAGATTAAAGCACAGAGAGTTGCTTCCCTGGGATTCAGCTTCAGTTACAGGGCATGGGAAGGGGGGCATAGACTCATCACAAAGGAATTTAACCAAACTACAAAACAAAGAAAATAACCTGATCGCATCTAACTAAACATTCCCTATCACTTACATATCAATAGCTTCAAGGTCCAGTCCTTTTCTAGGCATTGAGTATCCCTCCCTAGTTCAATTTACCTTTTCCCCCCAGCTGTTGGCTTGAACTCACACAAAAGAACTGCAGCAGACAGATTCCCTTTCAATTCAAATCTCAACACTTTCTTCTCATTGGTTCTCCTGGTTCCTTGGCAACACTTCCTGGTTAGCCAGTTTTCTGGGTTTATCCCATTTACTGAATGTTGGAATGATTAGAAAACTGTAGTACTCCTCCCATCCATCACAGGGAAGTTTGACAAAAATCAGAAAAGGGGATTTAGAGGTTTGGGGTCTTGGTAAGAATAGGTATCTTACTAATTTTTGGAATATTTTTTCCTATTTGGAGGGTCTTCACCGCTCCAAGGGCATGTGGTTCACAGGGGGGCTAAAGCCAAAATAAGCTATGCAATTTAAGTTACGCAGTTGAAGTAGCTGAAGTTGAAATAGCTTATCTTGGCTTTTGGCGCTGTCTATACAGCAGGAAGTCTGAGAAAGAGCACTCTTCCTCCAACTTCCCTGACTCCTCATAAAATGAGGGTTACAGGAGTCGGAGTAAGAAGTCCTCCAGCTCTCCATTATTTCAACATTATGTCAAAATAACTGCTTGTAGTGTAGATGCAGACTATGTTATTTTGGAATAATGTCAGTTATTCTGAAATAACACTGTCGTGTAGACGTACCAAAATAGGACTTTTTGTTTACATAGGTTAACTTGGATTATCATGCTGTCCTTTAAGATGAAATAATTTTCAGTAGCCATTTTATGCCAAAATTTAGAAATAAAAAGATAGTGTCCTAAATATAAATGTGTACTGGGTTTGTTTATATATGACAGTCACATTGGGATGCCTGCAGTCAAAGTAATTAGGTAAGTGGCATTCACTGTATATCTATTGCACTGCTGTTGAGTAGTGAACTCTATTCCCTTAATCCCAATGGGACTACTCTTCTACTTAAAATTAAGGTCATGCTTAAATGCTTTACTAGATCAAGTCCAGAATCCAGCATTTTACAGGATCAGGTCTAAAATGAGTTGCTTTTTTGTCCAGTTTGTGCAGTGTTCTACTTCACTAGGCAAATGGATTCTAATCTTTCTAGCACATGTAAGCCTCTGCCAATGTGACCAACATTTCATCACACACAAACTAGGAGCAGTTTGAGTTTTGAATAAGATTATTATTTTACACCAAATTATTTCTAATAAAAGGTTCTTCTCTGCTTGTAAATGTTACTATCCACTGAGTAACACATTTTCAACATGCCTCCTATATATAGTATTATGTTGTTCTTTTTACACGTTTTTGTAGATGAAAAGATCATTGTGAAAGACATAGAGAATATCTTAAAAACTTCAGCATCAAACCATAACCATAGTTATAAATGAATGTTACAACATTTAGTGGAAGCATATCTTGTTGATGCTTAAAAATACACTGATATTTTCCTCTCATAGTTTTATGCAGCTTAGCTAAATTAATTCTCCTGCTGCCACAAAGTGATTTACATTATTTTTAAACTAGCCTTATGTAATGATTAAACCTGGCTGGAAAATATCATGACTTTGAATTTAATTTATTTATTTAAACTTCTAGCTAAGAAGATTATAGGGCACCCAGATAGCATTTTAAAACTACAGTGGTAGGCAGGAGGTTATTTTTTTTAAAAAAAGAAACACTGTTTCTTCAGATACATAAAACCATGCAGAGATAGTGAAGGGCATGTTGCATAAGAGAAAAGGTCCTTAATGGGGCAATTATTTGCAGGATCAGGGACATAGATTATGTGTATCCAAGTTTTTGTGCTCTCTCACTCTTTCTGTATTTGTACTATACTGACATGGTCCTTTCTGCCCTTTAGTCAGAATAGAATTTCAAAACAATCCCACTACCTAACTATCTTTGAACTATTCAAGTTAGAGTAAGAGTGTCTGATAGAAACTCTTATACTAAGTAAATGTCATTCTTTGGTCAAGGATGAAATAACCATAGAAAGAAAAAAAGAAAAAGACAGAACAAATATCAGATATGAAATGAAGTTCACTGAATAAACATAGTATAGCGTGTGTCACGGAAAGATTTTAGTCAATATGTGGAAATACCTCTATTTTTTGCCTTTGGTTCCACCACTTATGAATTATTGAATCTTTCTTCACTTGTGAGCTAAAAATCATTTATACGGTGACATTTTCTATATAAGTACAACTGGAGGCTGTCACATATCCCTGCTTAAACTTCTATACAAGAATGAATGTGCAATTAAAAATAATTTATATGGAAAATTCCTCTGTGGTGCTGGAAAAGAGGTCTTTCACTTCTCCAGCCAATCTTTTATTACTTGAACCAAAGGAAAAGCACTGCACAAGTACAGTCTGCAGGGAATCTATTACACTTAATGTGCAATTCATTTCCTACCTTACTTTGTTCTGCTCTGAGTCTGTACTCAGTGCTTTTGGTCCAATTTCAGTATATATTTACTCTTTTTGAATTCCCATGGATTCATGGGCAATGCACTGGGTAAAAATCTGTACTGAAGTTGACTAGTAGTAGTCAATGGGACTTCCATATGTGGAAGAGGCAACTTATGACCCTATTCTCCCTGTGCATGTTCTGAAGTAGAATTCACAAGGATGTCAGTGTACAGAACACTTGTCTGCATCTTATCCTTAAGAATGAAGAGTGACCTTTTCATCCCCATAAGGATATTACTTCACATCTCTTTCCACTGTGTATACTTTCCTTATTAGGAGAAAGAAATTAATCCTCTCCATACCTTCAAAATGTGAAAGAAAGACCCGCTGCCTTGATTTTCATTTATTTTAAATGAGCTGCTTTAATTTGCCTTGACCCTCTTATGTAAAGCAAGGACAATTCTCTGCCAAGATATTAAGTGTTCTTTCCACTGAGAAACTCTATAATAAGAAGCATCTCAACCGATAACACCACAAGGCAGGCAAACACATAGGAATTTAACATGAGATAAGCTTTCCAGCCATTTTGGGAATTCTACCATTCAGGTATTAAAATATAATCATTTTATGCCATGACTGTTCTTGATTTTTTGTTTTATTTCATTGGCTTCCATGATTTTCAAAGTTACTGTTGCTGGAGAAAGTGCTATTGAGGCTTGGTCCACACTAACACTGTAAGTCAATTTGTTACACTAATTAACATCTCTTAACTCGATGTAGCTTAGATCAAATCCATAGCTGTGTTCACACTATGTTATGCCAATGGGAGATGCATTCCTGGTGACATAACTTCCTCCTCTTGTTGAGGTGGATTACAGACTTTGACAGAAGAGTATTCTTGCATCAATTTAGCATGATTTCATTAAACACGCTGAATTGATGTTGCCTGCATTAATAGTAGCAATGCCAATTTAGATCACAGAATGCCTCAGGATTTCAAGATAAGGAAAAAATGTGCCCCTCAACTGTATATAAATTTTTGTTTACAGTATTACTAGAATCCTTAAATGGAATTAAAACCTTAATGAATGGATATTTCTGATACTCCTTAAAATTATACATGGGTTGTATTAATTTCAATGAAGCAACTTAAACTCATAAAAGAAAAAAAATAATTTGAAACTGGTGCTGAACAGTAGTTTTCATCATTATTTTCTTTCTATAAAAATCAGAACTACATAATGGATCAAATTCATATCTTTGTACCTCTATTAAAAATCAATAGAGACATATCAGGATACATTTTCCCCCAAGAAGTCTGTAAAAATAATCTTGTAAGTATCTCACACTTACATATATTAAGGATATTCTTGACTCATTTTTGTGGTTAGTTACATTACTGAGACAGGAAGTGCAATGATTCCTGAGGTGCTGGTTTTGGAACAAGACACAAAATTCAGACCGTGGACACTTCTTATTGAATGTCACATGGGATTTTTTCCCACAGGTATAAAACTTGTTAGTCAGAATACAATTACAAGAATTGGAATTTACAAGGATACCCAGGCTATCTATATCTCTCCCATGAAATTTCAACTGGATATAGTGGTACTCTATTTTCTATGCTAAAATATACAGCATTCCATTGTGTTCCTGCTAAACATCTGATACTTTCCACCATAATGATGGTGGCTGGAAGAAATGTGTAAAGTAGTTTTGGTTGCTAGGAACTATGTAAATGTAGTATCTCACAGTTCTTCACAAAGTATTATTACTACCTCTTTGCAGGTAAGGCAATTGAGACACAAAGAAGTTATTAAAAACTCTGGCTATTTCTTATACAGTCTATATGCCTTCATTAATCTCTTTGAAACATTCATGAAGGGAATAGGTTTTATATGTCTCTAGGCTTTAAATTAGGAACTCTTCCTGCTATCAACAAACATATGATCAATAAACTGATTCAGATAGATACTGTGAGATGCTGTTTGAAAATAAAGAATTTATTTTATTGTTGCACAATTGCACTAAAGCTGACAAAATATCATGTAAGATGTCCATGGAAATATTATAAACTAATAAATATGATGATCCTGTTGATGTGCACATATATTTGTATCTGATGTTATGAATGTGCTACGTATTTATATCTCAAATATATTTTTTTTCTTGGTGACACCCACAAAAGTAGTTTTACATTCAGTCCAGCCAGCCCTGTCTGATGAAGCATTCAGTTGCTACAGGATCACTCAGATGGTGATAGGCATTAAGAGGACTCAGCTCCTCAGTGCTCTCTTCAGGCATGTCTACACTATACGCTTATTTCAGAATAAGCTATTTCAGAGGAAATATTTCAAAATAGTTTATTTTGAAGTGGGCATTTGCTGTGTAGACTCACTATCAAAATAGCATGGAGCTATTTTGAAATAGGAAGTCCATGCTCATTGGACACTGAATCGCATTTAAGGCTACCCAGAAGCATTTCAGGCAGGGCCTAAGCTATGGCACTCTTGTGCTATTGTCCCAGAAGGGTGGAGAACTGAACTTCTGGAATGGAGTTCCCCAAGAAAAGGGTGGTGGTGGAAGCCCCCTCCATGGGAGGTTTTTCAATCCTACCTTCACAAAGCCCTGATAGGGGATGGGGCAAGTTGGGGTTCCTCCTGGTGTATGTGGAGGAGGATGCAGAAAGGAGGGGTGACTTTGGGGGCTTCGAGGGTCCTGGCAACGCTGTGATTCTCTATTTATCTCCTCCTGCAGGTGGTGAGGGCCATCAACACTGTCCTGCTGCACGGAGTCATCAACCTGGGAGATGTAGACCTCATCATGGTTGCATTTACGGCCTTGGGCTTCCCCAACTGCAGGGGGGCTTTTGACATCACCCACGTCTCCATCTGGGCCCCCAACCACCAGGCATCTGAGAACATTAACCGGAAGGATTACTTTATTGCAAGCCCTCATCGACCACTGTGGCCAGTTCACCAACATCTACGCCGGGTGGTCAGGTAAGGTACATAGTGCACATGTCTTCTAAAATTCCAGCTGGTTCCAGAAGCTGCATGCCGGCACCTTTTTTGCCGACTACACCAGTTGGGGACATGAACTACCTTCTGCTCCCCTGGGTTACAAAGCCCTATACCGGACACCTTGACCCCACCAAGGAATGTTTTAACACCAGGCTCAGCAGGGCCTGCATGGTAGTGCAGGGTGCTTGTGTGGGTTTCCAGGGGAAGTTCCATTGTCTCCTCACTTGGCTGGACCTCAGCAAGTGGAACATCCCCAAGTGGTGGCAGCCTTTGTGAAAGCAAAGCGGAGATGTTCCTGCCGGGGGGGGGGGGGGGAGGAGGGGCAGAGGCTGACCAGATCACTATGCTAAGTGGTTAAGCTAAGTGGAGCACTTAATGATGATAAAGTCATTGTGGAGAAAATAAATGAATTCTTTGCTTCAGTCTTCACGGCTGAGGATGTTAGGGAGATTCCCAAACTGTTACCTACCAGCCCTGTGCTCTTAAGAGCCAGGGAGTGACATTCATGGAAAACCATCCTCCCCCCCGCTTCCCTTGAGCCTTTGCTAGAATCAGACAAAGCAATGAAAAGGCCAGGGAAGACACACCTAAACTAATTAAGGAAACACCCCAGCCTCATCAGCATTGAAGATAGAACTCATTAGCATACAGAATGGAGACCAGCTCTTCCAAGGCAAGAACAGCAGTGAACTATGGGATACTGAAAGCAGAGGAGCACTGCCTGATGGGAAATCTCTACTCCAGTTGCTAATGAACCCAGGCCAGCTCACACCCAAATTAGTCATTATCAGACCAATTCTAGTAACGATCCTATTGACATCTAAAATACTGAAACTGCCTAGTTGCATTGTGAGCTCTTTCAAGGAACATCACCCATAACCAGGGGTGATCAGTCTCTATTGTCTCGCCTCTTTCTCTTTGAACTATTGTCCTATCCCTATAAAAACTCCTATCCTTGCCCCAAGAAAAACTGTTCTGATACCTGGATTTAAACTGCATCAGTTCCACTGAGACTTCTTCATCTCCTGTCTGATCGTACTGGGGGCTCTGCTCGTCTCCTGCCCTCTGGACCCCCGATTACCATCATCATCTGGGAACCCTGATCAGTGCAAGCTCCATGGAGTGGTGAGGTGTCTCTCTCTCTCTCTCTTCCCCCCCCCCCCAATCAACTACCTCTCTGAGCATAGCCTCCTGACCCTGCCCTATGTAAACTGTTATATGGTTACTTAACATTTGTAATCAGTTCCAATTAGATTTAATTTTGTAACTGTTTTGTCTGTTTGGCTCCCTATATATATAAAATAAATAACTTTCATTGTTAAGCTGGTTGCTTCTCTCTCTTTCTTTCTCTTTTGCTCACTCTTCCTCAAGGGGTGTTGTTTTGGCTTCCCCATTCGCTCTGCAACAACGCTTCTTGTACCCAAGCTAAAGATCCCTGTAGTGCCCAAAGTCCTGTGGGGTTTGCTCATCGTGTGGTTTACCAGTGAATGATTGTGGTGTGAAAGTGGGAATAGGGAAGTGCTGAACCTGGGAGCGTATGAGGATGGCAGCTTAAAGTGCTGTTTAATCCAGCCCATTGAGTCCAAAGGCACATGAGGGGGCAGTGTGGCATTGCTGTTAAACCCAGCCAGCTGAATCCAGGGACATATGAGGGGTCAGCTTGTGAGTGCTGATTACCCAGTCCTCTCAGACGTGCTCTGTTAGTGGGTATGAGTGTCTGTGTGTGTGTGTTTCTAAGGTGGGAAGAACCCCATCCTGAGGAACCTAGTTCCTTTAGGAGAGCTCCAGTGGGAGGGGGAATTGGCAGCAGGGAGAATTCGGCTCTATATGAGAGCACAGGTAAGCACAAGCAGCACACTGATGGAATTGTTAACCTTCCCCAGTCCCATAAGAGTAACCCTAATAAATGAGCATACCCCAGAGTATTGGGCAAATCTGGTAACAAATCCTGACCCATCCTTTGTAAGTGACAAATCTGAGGACTTGTCACAGATTGAAGTATCATTAGAGGAGGTTTTGGAATTAATTGATAAACTTTACAGGAACAAATCACCAGGACCAGATGGCATTCACCCAAGAGTTCTGAAAGAACTCAAATGTGAAATTGTGGAACTATTAACTATGGTTTGTTACCTATCCTTTAAATCAGCTTCTGTACCCAAGAACTGGAAGATAGCTAATGTAACAGCAATATTTAAAAAGGGCTCTAGAAGCAATCCCGGCAATTACAGACAGGTAAGTCGAACGTCACTACCAGGCAAATTAGTTGAAACAATAGTAAAGAATAAAATTGTCAGACACATAGAAGAACATAATTTGTTGGACAAAAGTCAACATGGTTTCTGTAAATGGAAAGCATGTCTTACTAATCTATTAGAGTTCTTTGAAGGGGTCAAAAAAACATGTGGACAAGGGGGATCCAGTAGATACAATGTACTTAGATTTCCAGAAAGCCTTTTACAAGGTCCCTCACCAAAGGCTCTTACATAAATTAGCTGTCATGGGATAAGAGGGAAAATCCTTTCATGGACTGAGAACTGGTTAAAAGACAGGAAACAAAGGGTAGGAATAAAAGGTAAATTTTCAGAATGGAGAGGGGTAACTAGTGGTGTTCCCCAAGCATCAGTCCTAGGACCAATCCTATTCAACTTGTTCATAAACAATCTGGAGAAAGGAGTAAACAGTGAGGGGGCAAAGTTTGCAGACGATACTAAACTGCTCAAAGTAGTTAAGACCAAAGCAGACTGAAGAGTTTCAAAAAGATCTCACCAAACTAAGTGATTGGGCAACAAAATGGCAAATGAAATTTAATGTGGATAAATGTAAAGTAATGCACATTGGAAAAAATAACCCCAACTATACATGTAATATGATGGGGGCTAATTTAGCTACAACTAATCAGGAGAGAGATCTTGGAGTCATCATGGATAGCTCTGAAGACGTCCACACAGTGTGCAGTGGCAGTCAGAAAAGCAAACAGGAATCATTTAAAAAAAAAAGAGATAGAGAATATCTTATTGCCCTTATATAAATCCATGGTACGCCCACATCTTGAATACTATGTACAGATGTGGTCTCCTCATTCAAATAATATATACTGGCATTAGAAAAGGTTCAGAGAAGGGCAACTAAAATGAGAAGGGGTTTGGAATGGGTCCCATATGAGGAGAGATTAAAGAGACTGGGACTTCTAAGCTTGGAAAAGAGGAGATTAAGGGGGGATATGATACAGGTATATAAAATCATGAGTGGTGTGGAGAAAGTGAATAAGGAAAAGCTATTTACTTGTTCCAATAATATAAGCACTAGGGGCCACCAAATGAAACTAATGGGCAGCAGTTTTAAAACAAATAAAAGGAAGTTCTTCTTCACGTAGCGCATATTCAATCTGTGGAACTCCTTGCCTGAGGAGGTTGTGAAGGCTAGGACTGTAACAGGGTTTAAAAGAGAACTAGATAAATTCATGGAGGTTAAGTCCATTAATTGCTATTAGCCAGTATGGGTAAGGAATGGTGTCCCTAGCCTCTGTTTGTCAGAGGGTGGAGATGGTTGGCAGGAGAGAGATTGCTTGATTATTACCTGTTCAATTCACTCCCTCTGGGACACCTGGTATTGGTCACTGTCAGCAGATGGGGTACTGGGCTGGATGGACCTTTGGTCTGACCCAGTATGGCCATTCTTATGTTCTTATCTCCATTTAAAAACATATCATTCCTGTGTAATTGTTTTTCAGTGAATCCTCATGAGACATATGGTGTCTCATTCTCCATGGTGGGTGAAAATAAAACCAACTTGTTAATTGCAGATCATTCATCATGTTAGTTTTAAAAAGAAAAAAAATTAAATTGACTGACAGGTTTAAATCTCAAGGTAAAAAACAAAGGGCTTTTTTTCTCCTCCCCCCAGATAAATGAAATCATATTTACTTTTCTAACTCTCTTCAACTGTTTTGACACCAACAGGCTACTGAGTTGATTCCAAACCAGAAAACTGCCAATGTGACTATATAACAGTAAAATATAATGATGCAGTAAATTTTCTGCTGGAATTTGTTCTACATTGCTGCCAGAGTAAAACATTTGCCAAGAGAAGTGAATTAATACTCCTTTATATAAAGAGGAACACTACACTTATAAAAAAAAATCCTAGAGGATAGTTTTACTGCTAAATTTCAATAGTATCTCTATTGGTAATTCAGTCAACTCCTGCACAGCATGGTATGGCAACTACTTCAAATATCAGATGCAAGATCTGCTTTGTATCAGAACTGCATTTAAAATTCATTCCTTCCCAAATATCAAGACAGATTTAAATATTTCACTAAAACCTTTTCTTTGGAGAATGAGAGGGAACTTCATAGAAAGATTTAATAATTTTGGCTTATTACAGACCACAATAAGCTCGTCATTGAAATGTAACATTCTGCCTTAAAGATGTCCTTTTTGTGAAAAACACCTCAACATCTTTTTAGCCTAATTATCAACTCCTCATGAATTCACCACTGTTGTTTTAATTTTTGCATCGATAGAGAAACCAACAGAGTCAATGCCTCATACTAAAAAGGAGAGATGCAAATAACACTTACATTCAACCATTGATCTACCCCAGCCTTCTTCAAACAATAATTAGGGAATGGATCAGAGAGGTAATTCAGCTACTAAGTGGAATTTAAAGCTAATTGCTTTCTCTATTGTTATCTGTGAAAGTGTTAGAAATAACTGTTTTGTTGGTTTTTAAATGATAATTCAGCATACAATTTTCACAATAAACGTGATATACACTTTATATTTCCTAGAACTGCATGTATCCATTTCATTATCGTATTAACAAATTAGTAAAAAGGGCTGAAAGATTTTCATCACTCCTTACATAATTAATGCATAAGAAATGTATAATCTCATATTTCAAGCTACAGCGATTTTACTGATGTGACATCAATGTCATATGAAGAACCTGAATAAGATATATACATAGACCATGCATACTTGTGGTTTACACTCTGATGCAGTTAGGATAGAAAGATATAATACACATTTGCATTGCACCATTTAATGGTGTATATAAGGTGAGAAATAGTGGGGGAGATATGTCATACCTCGTTTTTAGCTCTGGGGGAACACTGTGTACTTGCAGACTTCCTGGATTGGGCAAGATGACTGCTGGATAGGCCAAAATTATCTAGCAATTGGGTGCAATGGGTACTGGATGATGTGCTCATTATCTACATAGCATCTAACAGCTAATTTCCTTTGGGGGCAAGCATTCTTGCAGGATATACCCACAGGTATGCACTAAGAGTGAAATCAATGGGAACATAAGGGGAAGGGAAACAATTTATAAATAGGAGGCATGGGAGCCAAACTGAAAAACTCAGTGATGGATTAGTTCTAGCATCAGAAGAGTCAGCTGTAAGGGCTGTGCTCCAGAGAAGTTGAGAAATTGTTGGCTTTAGATTGCGGGTTTCCTTACATCAGTGGACAAGAAGAGAGGATAAGAATTGCTTCAGGCTATGCAAATTGCTCAGTGATATTGCAAATACTCAAGCAGAGTTTGATAGAGACTGTGGAACAATCACACATTTCTCAGACTAAGGAGCTAGAAATAATGTGTAAGTGCATTCAGAAGAAACCTCAGGGAAGTGAATGTGTGTGTGCATACATGACTATATCTTGTGTAACCCCCTTTTTCCTCCTTGGGTTACTCGGGAGCAGGTCACACTGACGTGTGCCTGGGCGCCTCATGTTTTTAACATAAAAGGATATCCTGAGTACCACAGTGGTGATGTTGTTTAGTTGGGGATTCCCTATGCACCCCCTTGCTGCAGTTCCTTACTCCTAAAGGATATACAATGGCCGTGCCTCCACCTGGCTGGCCCTGTACGCACTTAATGGTGTGCCTTGGAAGCCTCCAGGAATAGAAATATTCCAGCAATAATCTGGCTCCAACTGTAAGACAACAATTACAAATAACATACATACAATTGATTAAATTAGAATTAACACTCCTTTACTAAAAGAAATAGGGCTTAACAGATTAAAAGCAAATAAAATCAATTAAAGTACACAGAAATAAAGGGAATTTATCTGGCATTTGCACTGCCCCAGAGTGTGCACTCCTCTGGAATCAAGTCCCAGATGCTTGCATGGGTACGCTGGAAGGTTTGTAGCTAGAGTGGGTTCAGCCCTGTGCAGATCTTATGTGTGTTAGTCCAAGCTGAGTAGCAAACTGCAAAATCCCTCTGCCTTTGGAGCATGCTCCACCAAATGCCAGCAGCTCTGGCTCACTGGGCTGGTCACTCTGCCTCTTTGGACCCAGAGTTAGTCTATATCTCAGAGGTCTGTCCCAGGCAGCACTTTCCCAAAGAGCCCAGTTACTCACAGTTTCCTCCTGTGTGCAGGTTTACGTAGCCCTTCTCAGCCACAGGCACAGCCAGAGTCTCTCTCCCCTCTAGGGACAATCAGCAGCCTTTGAAGCAGCCTGCTAGATCCAAGCCCCATGGTTCTCAGTCCCAGGCTCTTGCTGCAACACAACAGCTCCTGGACTAGACAAATGCTCCTCCACAGCAGCCTGGATCCTCTCCCCAAAATGGTGAGTCTCTCTCTCTCTCGCTCTCAAAATGCCTGGACCAGCCCCTGTTTCCTCCTTTTTCCTCAAGGGTTCATGGGAGTTGTAGTCTCTAGGGTAGATTGCAGCACAAAGGATCCTCCCAGAAAAAAGTCAGAGGCCTCTTTAGTAAGGGGACTACACTTGTTACTACTACAAGTTCAAATATAAGTAATAACATTTAGGGAGAAATCCTGAAGATGAGGGCAGAAAACAGAGTTAACAGTATTCACCATTTTTTCAAGAGTTAACTTCTGTATGTATACTAAGTCTAGATGATACAGATAAATACAAAATCATTAAAGGGAAAACATTACCTTAATTCACAGACATTTAACTAGTTTTTTTAATAGTTATATATCAAAGTCCTGAAAAGTCTAAACTCTGGTCTATAGTTGTGTAGAGAGATTAGCTGAGGCATAGGAATGGGGAAAATATAAGTAATATTAGCATAGGACTTTACACACTTGTCTTACAAGGGACAAATGCCTCAGTGTTTATTCTGAATGTAATTTATAATGTTTATTATGGTTGTGCCTAAGAATCCATCAAGAATGGCACTGTACAAATGTAGAATAGGATATAGTCCCTGCCCCAAAGAATTATGTGAATAGCCAAGACAGATATAGTACATGCACTCTGAGGCAACATCTACACTGAGTTCTCAACAAAAAATATGCTAATGAGGAACTCATTTGCATGAGTCGTGATCTCATTTGCATAATTTCTGCCAATCTGTTTTTGCACAAAAACAAGCAGTGTGGACATTTTCTTTTTGCGCAAAAAACCCTTTCTCCGCAAGATCCTTATGCCCCCAAAAAGGAGGTATACTGATCTTGCGGAAAAAGGGTGTTTGCGCAAAGAGAAAATATCCACACTGCTTGTTTTTGCGCAAAAAACCCTCGTGAAAAAACGGATCGGCAGAAAATATGCAAATGAATCCCCAATTGGCATATTCTTTGCTGAGAAAACTTGTAGTGTAGATGTAGCCTGAGTGAACTGTGCACTGGTAGGAAATGTTATGTTTATTTTGCATTTTTTGTTTTATTTAAATCCTTTTTTGGGGTTACATTAGAAGGGAAACACCGAGGTGGAAAGATAAGGAAAGAAAGGGGATGGAAAAACCAAACAATGAGAGCAAAGAAGGGAAAGTTCCAAGTGCTGAAAGTGGTCTGACATCCTTGCTTGATGCTGTCCTGCTAAAGTTGAGTGTTTTGTTTATTTGCTTGCTTTTGAGGAATAACTTATTTGCCAAAAATGCAGTTTTCGTCAACCCAAACTAATTTGTGAAATTCACCTGATTAGTTTCAGTAAGGACAAAGGTTTTCAGAGCCAGCTCTGGAAAAGTGTGTGATATCCTTTAGCCAAGTGATTATGGGATGTGGGAGATCTATTTCTCTCCTCTTGGGCATGGATATTTGAACACAGATTTCTCTCCTCCCAGGTGAACAGCCTAACCTCCAGGCCATAGGCTGTTCTAGGATGAGTTGCTTTCAATCTTTCTTGTTGAAGTTGTTCGATTTCATTGGACTAAAGAGAGTCAGAGGAGCTCTATAGTCTGGTGATTAAGACACTTATCTCAGAGGTAGATTATGTGGATTAAATCCTTCCTCTGAAACAGGCTAAGAAAAGATTTGAATCCCCATCTCCTACCTTCCACATATGTTCCATAATCACCAGGATATAGTCACTCTCTCTTTGGTCTATTTAATATTTATATATCTATAAAAAGTGGAACAGTTTCAACAAGAAAGGTTGAGAGAAAACACTGTCTTTGCACTCCAGAATAGCCAGATAGTTGGGATGCATAATTAGGCATGATGCAATTTGAAGTAAGTCCCTGCTCCATAGTGGAGATTCAAACTGCAGTCACTCATATTCCATACAGATACAAATCCCATCTTCAGGGTGAATGCCTGCACATACTTTTCTCATTGGCTAATAAAATTGCCAGACTTTTTGGAACCGAACCAATATTATTTTCTGGCCATATTGAAAAAAAATCAGTTATTCACCTCCTTTTGCTCTGACTTGAATCTCTGGCTGGCTTCTCCCTGCAATTTCCTTCACAAAACCTATATGGTTGTGGGATGCACATTGCTCCTTGTGTTGCCAAAGAGGAAGGGGTTCTTTCCTAGACAGTTTTGGGCTTGAGGGATGCTGGAAGTGGCCCCAACTGGTCCCCCTTTTACAATCCCTCTTCTCTAGTGCAGCAATTCCTGTTTAATTATTTTCTGCAGGTACTCTGGATTTAGTCTGTCTGTCTCCTCCCTACAGTTTTTCCCAAAACTGCCCACCTATCAGGAAAAGGTGGGGAACCACATGGCTCCTAGTGCCCTCAGAGAGTGGAGTATTTTTTACGCTGTTGTGGGATGACCCAGATAGTGGTTAATATGCAGATGTCATCCCTGTGTTTTTTGCCTCTCCTGTTTATCTTCTAACATATTAGAACTTCATTAAACTCCTTATAAACAGAAAATCCAAGAACCCCCTTCTGCCCCTCCCCATACACACATCCTTCTCTGTAAACCCTTCTGCCCACCATATGCGTGAAAAGTATTGACAGCTGCTCTAAACTGGTTTCTTCCACAAACAGCTGTCAGCAGTGAATGCCTTCAGGCATGAATAAGGCAAAAAGAGGTTTTTGCTCTTGATGGGACACGTAGGCAGTATCTAGACTGCAGGCTTCTTTCGGAAGAAGCTTTTTGGAAGAGATCTTCCAAAAAGACTTCTTCCAAAGAGTGTCTACACAGCAAAAGCGCATCGAAAAAGCAATCTGCTTTACTGAAAGATAGCTTCCACACTGAATGGATGCTATCTTGCATTTAAGCTGTGATTATTATGGATGGAGTGGCCACCTGGGCACCTCTGCTTTTTCCTCTTCTTTCAAAAGATCCCCCCTCTTCCCCGTCCACACTAGCCTTTTTCTCAAAGAGCTTTTTTGGAAAAAGGCTTCTTCCCTCTAGAAAGAGGTTTACCAATGCTGGAAAAACCCCTTTGTTCTTTTGATTTTTTTCCAAAAGAATGTGATTTCACTGTGAACATAAGTGCAGTGTAGACATACCCCTACTGGGTGTAGTAATTATGGAACTAAACATAAAGTGGAACCTCTCCTCCATCTTGCTTATACAGTTTCATTTAAGCTCAGTTGACTATCCCTTAACACGCAGAACATCAATTCTCTAACTTGTTCCAGACTCTTACATTACTAATACTCCAAAAATAATATGCACAACAGCCATAGCCTCTTTTATTTGATATCTAGTTATGAAGCCTAGCAGACTTCTGTTTTCTGTTGGACACAATATTGGTTTCTCATTTCAAAACTTACATGCTTTGGAATAGTGTTGAATCCCTACATGCTTTTGATGGGAAAGCCCAAGAGAATATACATTCTGAAAAGCCAAAACAGTCCCAGGCTCAGGAAAAGGCCAACACATCTGTTTGTTATAGGATCAATATATTGGTGTTTTGTGAGAGGACATCACAGACTAGAGTTGATGTTAGGAAGTCACTGGAGAAACTGGGTAGATTGTGATAGAAAAAGGAGGAAGAGTTCATTATCCAGCCTTGTAAAAAGAATGCACACTGGTTTAATATTTGGTCAAGTCTTATCTTCCAAAGTTTGGGATTAGGGTCTAATTTTCAACAAAATATATAGTGACAGAACTCACTATGAGGGTGTGATTTCTAAAATACCCTCCTGTATTGGGCACTAATTGGTCTGAGTAGACCCTGCTAGTGAACACTAAAAGTTCCCTAATCAGCTTCAGTGTAGTACTATTTGAACAGTACTATTTTAGAACACCAGTACTTATTTAATATCTTTTACATCTCACTTATCATGGAAAGAACATACATACAATAATCTTCTTGTATTCCCTAGTTCTATTTAATTATCATTAATACTTTTTAGCCTAGTGAAAGATGCATGTCTATCACTATTTTTGGTGGACAAAAGGACAGGCAGAGAATGACAGACAAAATGAGGAAGCAAACACCACAATGGGTTCATTTATACCTTGCTCTATGGGTAGCCTAATTGACGGATTATTACTTTTACGTGCCCTTGTGTCCAGGAGAGAGGATCTTGGAGAATAAAGAGCGAGCACCAAGGGAGAGCGTGAGGGGGAGAGATGCTGCTCTATGTACTGTAAAAAGTTAAAACAGGTCTTTGGTCCTCTCCCTGTGCTGTAGTTTGCTTTCTGCATTCTGTTAGATTTCAGTTTGCTTTGCAGATGGCTTGCACAGGCAGAAGGCACTAAAGAAAACGTTTTCAATAAAACATACCTTTCTAAGAAGGACTCTGTTTGCATTGGGATAAAAACTCACTGCCTGAAGCATATAGAAAATAAATAAATAAATAAAACAAAACCAATATTAGAACAGGCTCTTCTCTGTGAAAATCTCTATGTAATCCGCTGTTAATTTTAACATGTCATATTCAGTTCTGTTTTATCTATTTACTACTTTTGCACTTCCAACAAAGAGCAGTGCTCCTACCTTTTTATTAAAAAAAAAAAAAAGATATAAAGTATATATCAATATTAGAATTAGGTTGGGTCTAAAGTTTACCAGCCATCAGGCTGCATTAAATGACAGGGAAACTTTGTGGTGATCTAACTTTAGAAGATAAATGGCCTTATTTTATAAAACTGCTATATATTGAATGTTTACAGGTGGCCCCCAACCTGAGATGCAATTGGTTCCTGGAGAAGCATCGCAAGTCAGGGGCGTCGTAACTCAAACCCTTATTTATGATAGGCGCCGTGTGCCATCGTAAATGTAGGCCAAGGATGCAAGTCAGGGGTTTTCACCCCCTTCCACACTTACAAAAATGGTTATAAGTGCGAGGGGTCAGAACTGGGGCAGTCGCATGTCAGGTGTTTCCTGTATTTGAACCTCATCTAATTAGTCAAACCTCTCCCATAAGCAAAATTCAGCTGTGCATTCTTAGAACAGGCTCCCTCCTTTTGAGATTACTCAGACATTTCCTGCTAATGGATCATCTAAAACTAGAGATTCATGAACCTGAGAAATAATAGTAATTAATTGGGAAAAGTAAAACAGACAACCAGTTTTGAACCTGTTTAAAGTTTGCTTTGGTATGTGGTTTGCATTTCTCCAGTTTTTCTGAATGAGTTTACCTATTTCAGGGGAACCCCAAATTTGCTTTAATAACTAGACCTCACAGGTCTTTTGAAAATTTAACCCTAAGTCTGTAGTCTCCAACCTTTTTAAGCACAAGATCACTATTTGAATTGAAGTCACTCCAGGATCTAGCTCAGATCCAAATACCCTTGTCCCACCTCTTCAAGGCCCATCCCTACCCTGCCCATTCTCCAAGACTCTGTCCTGCTCACTCTGTGGAGATGGGGTATGAGGGTGGGAGAAGGGCAACCCTGACATTAGTGGCCCCCCTTTTTCTGCCTCCTCACCCTGTAGAGCAAGCAGGAGGCTCCCAGGGGCAGCTCCAAGACAGAGGGTGGGAGCAGCACAGCAGTGGGGAGGAGGGGCAGCTGAAGTGCCCTCCCAGCCAAACCGGTCAGGAGCCTCTGTTAGGGTATGTCTACACTAGCCCCCTAGTTCGAACTAGGGAGGCTAATGTAGGCATTTGAAGTTGCAAATGAAGCCCGGGATTTAAATATCCCGGGCTTTATTTGCATCTTCCTGTCCGGGCGCCATTTTTAAATCCCCCTCGTCCGAACTAACTGCCCGCGGCTACACGCGGCAGTCAAAAGTTAACTTGAACTAAGTCCTTAGTTCGAGTTAACTGTTACACCTCATTCCACGAGGTGTAACAACTGTGGAATGAGGTGTAACAGTTAACTCGAACTAAGGACTTAGTTCAAGTTAACTTTTGACTGCCGCGTGTAGCCGCGGGCAGTTAGTTCGGACTAGGGGGATTTAAAAATGGCGCCCGGACAGGAAGATGCAAATAAAGCCCGGGCTTCATTTGCAACTTCAAATGCCTACATTAGCCTCCCTAGTTCGAACTAGGGGGCTAGTGTAGACATACCCTTAGAGACTCCAAGATCTACCAGTAGATTCCGATCTACTTGTTGGTGATCACTGGCCTAAGTGACATAAAGAGCTTAAGTTTCATTCTTGGAAACATGAAAGCAATTTAGTCCTCATTGACTTAGTTTCTAGGACATATAGGCTATGTCTACACAGCAACATTTCAAAATAACAGTCTGCTTCTACACAGTCGGCAGTTATTTCAACATAATGTCGAAATACTGTCAAGCTGGAGGATTTCTTATCCCAACTCCTGTAATCCTCATTTTTGCTACGTCTACACCAGTGTTTCTTAAACTATGTTCCACGAACAACTTGCAGGTATGCCATGACCTGTTCTTTGTTTTGATTTCTTCTTTGTTTTTCTCTTTTTTTGTCTGACAACAATTTTTTTGGAAGAAAATTTTCATAGGTGTTCCACATAAAAAAATATTATTGTTTGATATTCCATGATCTCAAAGAGTTTAAGAAACACTGGTCTAAACTATGAGCCTCTTCAAGAGGAAGTGCAAATGGAGCACTCATTTGCATGTCTCACTCATTTGCATATCCTCCTTGGATCCCTTTTGCACAAGAGGTTTTTGTGCAAAAAAGCGCTGTGTAGACGGCTCCTTTTTGCACAAAAAAACCTTTTTGTGCAAGAGCCATTCTTCCTCAAAAAATGAGGATGAATGGCTCTCGTGTAAAAGGGTTTTTTTGCGCAAAAAGGAGCCGTCTACACAGCGCTTTTTTGCACAAAAACCTCTTGTGCAAAAGGGATTCGAGGAGGAAATGCAAATGAGAGCACGACATATGCAGATGAGCGCTCCATTTGCATTTCCTCTTGTGGAAGAGGCTCGAAGTGTAGAAGTAGCCTTTATGAGGAGTAAGGGAGGTTGAAGGAAGAGTGCTCTATTTCAAAATAAGTGCTGTTTAGACAGCACCAAAACTTGCTATTTCGAAATAAGCTATGCAATTGACGTAGCTCAGTTTGCGCAGCTTATTTCTAGACATGCCCATAGATACTGTGAGCACATGAGCCTTCTTATCTATAGTATGTGCTTAATATCAAACACTGAATTCAGGGAGACTTGAGCATGTACTTTAAATGCTTTGTTGAACAGGCTAGAATGAGAGATATCCAGCTCATATCCAGCTCTGCTTTATCAGCTACTGTATTTTTGTAAGCTTGTCTTGGCTCAAAACAATTTTTAAATGAATTAGGACAGTAAAATGAAATAAGGACAAGGCAAGTGATGGAATGTTCTTGTCATCTCAAGATTTTCTTTTCCTCATCATTTCTGCATCCACATTTTTTTCCCTTCAAAACCTTGTTGACAAGTTCATCAATAATAGCACTCATTTTACAAGGTTTTCTAATTATGGAGGGGAGATCCATTAAATCAGCCTTTGATTTGGCTTGTGAAGAGTCACTTAGAAATGGCATTAAATCAAATACCCTTCACCTCTCACAAATTCTGGGTACATTTGGATACTGGTCAGAGCATTGCTTTTGAAGTCTATTTCTATAATCTGTTCCAAGTGGATCTCAAATGTAAACCTTCCCAAAAAACACATTTTAATTGGTTTCTGTATTTCTATCACATTGTGTGATGTTTACTTAGAGCATGGGCATTCAGAGTCTGATGCCAGTTAAGCATCAATGAGCTTAGGTGATTATACTAACATGAGATTTTTTTCCCTCCTATGCGTCACTGCAGCTCATCCTCCATCCTGTTCTTTCAGCTTTTCTTTCCTGCAACTCTAATACCTACTCCAAGAATCTAATTTCTCCAAGCTGCACTTAATGTGCATATGTATTTTCTAGACCCCTCTTTCTATAGTCCATAGACCCCAACCCCTGCAAATCTCTGTGTAAAACTTTCAATGAACCCCTTTGCCCAACACATTTTAGTAGCTTAGCAAATCTAGCTGGTCACTTGTTATTTGCACTGGCTGTAATCAAATCTTTCAATGTCTGCATTCTTTAGAATTTGTCGAGACTCTGATCCTGCAAAGGATCCAGCCATCACAGACTATGAATGCAGTAGACAAATCCAGCATAATTTACACAGGCCTGTATGCAGGCGGGGTGCGAAGGGTGCAAGCGCAAGCTGCCCAATGTGATCCCCCAAGGGCCCAATTCTGTCTCTGCCTTGCTCCTGGGGGAGAAGGGGGTGGAAATCAGACCCAGTCTTCCCCCCGACGGCTGGAGCATGGGGAAGGGAAGCTGGGGCAACACGCCGTTCCTGCCCTCCCCAAGCCAGCTGGAGTACACTTACGTGGGGAACCATAGGGGGTGCATTTGTACCCTTGCTCTTCACATTTACAATAAAAGCACACACACACCCCAACAGAAATTCCCATGTTCAGGCCTGCTACAAGACCAGCAACACCCCCCATTCTTCTCCCGCATCATAAGATTATGGATGATCAACAGTAAGTAAAGAACTACTTTTCAAGCAGAGCACTGGAAATAGATTTCAAATCAAAGCTTTGATGAACTGCTCCAAACTTTACAATCTAAGAGGGTTATAGATCAAAATCTCTTTATGAACCAACCAAAATCTATACAGAAGTTTATTGTTCCTTCTCCTTCCCCCCTAGAACTAGAGGACAAGTCTTTTAAATGTTGAAACCTCCCAATATCTTTAGCTTTTTTTTTTTTTTTTTTTAAGAGTTGTATCTCGATGAAATAAAAGGAATATGGAGTGAGCAGAAAAGGGTGGGGCAGATGTTTTCTTCATGAAACATGCTAAAATTTGAGTATATAAATAATCTTTGGCATTTTAAAAAAAATAACCTCTGTTCGATATTGTTCTAAATACTGCACCATATTCGTATACATTCTTATTCCGGTCAGCCACTACTTAAGTTTAGAAGAAAATGACATATCACATTAGCTAGCCACACTTGTCTCATTCTATAGCTGCTTCTGGCTGACTGGCAGCCCTTGTTCTGTCTTCATATTACACAGGAGACTATTAGAAAAGACTCCGTTAATAGTTATTTTTCAAATATTCTCTATTAAATCTAGGTAGAAAAGTATAAATTCACTGCACTGCATGTTTGTAGTATTTCAGCATGTTCTGCAAGTTGTAGGTGATGCTATGAAGATCAGAGTTGCTGCAGGCTACACAAGAGCCAAGATCTTACAGGCAGAAATGTCATAATTCAGATTTCCTTCATGCCTTGTCGTTCGGCATGACATTCTTGTTGAAGTTAACCATAGCAACAAGCTGCTGGTAGAAATCTCACCTGACATTATGCATCAGTCACGGCGACCGGTTCTGTTAACAAATATTGCTGAAATTCAGGAAAGTGGAGTCATATGTGTTAGCAGATAATTCTAAGCTAAAGGCACTGCATATTAACTTCCTCATGAGCAACTGAAAATTAAGATTCTCTTTACCTCCATGAAAGTTGGAAGCAACTTACCCAATTGCAAGCAGATTATCTTTAGAAAAAGCAGCAGCTTCTTTCCTGCAGTTTTGGATATTCACCTAAGGAGAAACTTTTTTAAAAGTAAGAGGCCAGAGCCTGTTTGCGCCCAGTACAGCCATTTTTTTGTGTGGCTCAGGCAAAAGAAAAAAGTCCCTGAATCACATTAATAAGGCAGACAAGGATTCTTCTATGTTAGGGGAGTGTCCCTGTGTAGTGTCTTTGTCACCATTCCTGTGTCTAGATTAGGAATAGCAGAAGGTATGGATGAAGTACCTTGGACTCTGACAATCCCCACCAACTCTGAGAACAGGCCCTGGAGGGATGTTCCTGTCAGTATATTTTTAGGACATTCTGATATTAAGCAGCCACATTAGAACATTTTGGCTCTCATGTCTTTGGTACATGCGATACATATAATACTGGTATCTTGACAATGGCATTAAGGGCATTTTTGATGCATACATGGATGGAAAAAAGCAGAAAAACAACTTCTATATATTGGTATACACAGAAAAAAAGAAACACTCTAAAATTTGGATAATCCCTGGATATTAGGGGCTGGAGAAATCACAAAACACCCTTGTTTCCAACAGAATGCACAACATCCTTATGATTTATATTTTGCTTTTGATATCCCCCTCTTTATTTTTCCTTTTCTATGCATACACTTTATAACTTTACATCACGTGGAGATAGGATGGTGCCCAATTTGTCTGGATTTTCAAAAGCGCTAAGAAAATAGTTTTCCTTCTCTGCATTGTTTTATGTGTAAATGCTGACTTTACAAAACCAGAGTGGCAAACTGTGAAAGATTCATGAAATTAAAACTCTCTAATGCAAACAAACAAAAACAACAAAAAAAACCCCCCACAAACGAACAACCCACAGCCAACAGAGCTTGGAACCCACTCTCATTGCTTCATTTGTGTCATAGTAGCTTTATATGCATACAGACACACAAACACTATTCTGCAGATTTGTACCCAGCATTCCTTTCACACCCATAAACAACAAAACCAAACTAAGAAGGCACATACTGAGTACGGGATGATGTGGCATTATCCTATCCTACTCCCAGTGGGTCTCCAGGAAGTTGCAGTTCCAGAGTTAACAGCATTAACCTCTCTGCTTACCTCTATGAGGCTACAACATGTGCTCTGCACTTCAGCTAGCTAATTTGGTCCATCTGTGCACTTTGCTAGCAGAAGTAAGCACTACAGAGTGCCTGAAGTACTGGCCCTCAGCTCCACATAAAACAGCCCCAACCCATTTAATATCATTAACCATCAAATAAATACCTTAAATTAAACTCAGCCAGTGCAGGTTAGGAAGCCCTTGATGAGAAAATTTGCTCAGTAACAGTTTACTGCCTTCTGCACTAATCTCTGCTTGTGAATGATTTCTGGGTGTAGGCCAACAAAGAACATATCACATCAGCCTAGCACTGAGGTGCCAGAAACATAGAGAATTATCAGGTGCAAATTGAAAAGAAATGTTCTTGGCCACAGCTGCTACCTGAACATTCAGTAGCTGACCAGTTTAAATCAGCCTCATGTGCTGTGTACCTGTGTTACAGAGACCACACTTTTGTTATCAGACTCCTCAGGTGGTTTTTCCAACCTACCAACCTTCTCTTTCTTATTCAGATAAAACTTTGAGCCCTCACTCTGCTGTATCAGTGACTTGGTTATAATGGAGACACAAAACTGAGTTGCCTCAGAATAGTGAACCCTGTGCAGACCATGGCCCCACACAAATCTTCTTAGCAACTCACAACCCAGATAGCCAAAGAGGCTCCTGGAGGAGAAATTATTAGCTGACAGCCAGAATGCTCTAGACAGGTTCCACTAGCATGAGCAATTTCCTTATTGAGAACCATCCTTTTGAAAGTACTTTATAGAATTTGAGCCAGCTTTATGTTTGTAAAGAGAGCACTTCATTCTGACTTGGAAATGTATTTTGAATATTTCAGGTGCTTTCATTGTGCAGTGACACAGTAGTGTTCGTGACTTCAGAGGGGACTGCAGTATTGTTGTAAGCCATATTGATTCCCGGATATGAGAGAGAAGATGGGGGGAGATAATATGTTTCATTGGACCATCTTTTCATGAAAGAGACAAGGTTTTTAAATCCACACACAAAGAGAAAGAGCTTGAAGGCTTGTTTCTTTCACTAACAGATGTTGGTCCAATAAAGATCCAATAAAACATATTACCTTACCCCCTTTTTCTCTCTCTGAGGAATTAACATTTGACAGTCATCACCTCTGAAAACCAGGCTAATTTTATTTAGGTGGTGCACACAACCTTATTCCCAATCACAATATAAAACCACTCACACCAGCCTGTACACAGTCTCATTATATTGACTGTGTCCCTTAGCTTCTAGCAATAGTCCACAAGGTCCCTGTATGGACACTGTCAGATGCTCTCTCAAAGTCAATAAAGTAGATTAAAATGGATTTTAAAGCTGCAGCAACAATTTTCTCAATGATTGGTCAAAGAGTGAACATCTGTTCACAGTGTGGACTACATGGATGGAACCCAGCTTGTTGCTAATACGTCATATACCGCCAGCATTACATTCAGGATGAGGTAGCCAATATTTTCCTTGGGCTGACAGCAGCACAATACCTCACACTTCAGACTGTCCACAATCATGCCATCTTTCTAGTTTTGTGGCACTTGTTCTTTTACATGTATTTCATTTGAGTTTTGTTAGCAGCTCAGAGTTCCTGCCACTCCCTGTTACCTTGAATTCTGCCATCCTGTGGAGCTTTCTTGTGTTTGAGGCTTTTCATGGCTTCTTTAATTTCGTTGGTTATTATTGGGCCTTCTTCTATTTCTACATTAGTGTTTACATTTTTCTTGCATCTGTGAATGATTATCAGCTCTGGACAGCTCTGGCTTGTTCATGTGTTTTCAAGAGCTATACAGGAGAGTCCCTGATAGACATTATCTGTGATGGTCTGGTTCTTCCTCAGTGAGTCATTGAAGAGGATGCAAGAAAGATGCATGTATTACATCTGGAACATGAGCATGATTGCTGAGCATAAAGCTCTGGAGACAAAAAAGGAAAAATACAAGTCACAGGCAGAACTCTTGAGCAGTATCAAAGACACAGAGAAAAAAAACAAAGAAACAGACAAGCAATGCAGATAAGAGACTGCTGCAAAGGCAGAAAAAGCAGCACACAAGAGATTTAAAGTACCCCTATGGGCTAGAGAAAGACCAGCCCAACATACATGCAATTTGTTAGCTACAACATTGGCATGAAGCATCTTCTGAAAGAGAAAAGGCCTTTGAAATATGAAGTGTTCATTACTTTAAAATTCAAATTATGGCTCTAATTTTCCAGGAGTGATGACCCATAGTGCCCATGACTTCACAGGGAACTGAGTGCTCCGAAAATCAGACTAATTTCATTTTGTTGCAGGCAAGTTATTTGAGTAGAAAAAGACTTGGAAAGTGAAGGTGGAAGAGGCCTGTGTATACCAGCATGCAAAAATAGCCATGCAGCTGGTGGTAGCATGAGCAGCAGCTTGGGCTAAGCTCTGGTGAACAACCTTGCCTGGACTCCTGGGTACATAGTGAGGCAACTAGCCTAAGCTATGCAGCTATTTTTAGCATGTTAGCTCAAGCAGAACTTCTGTGTGTCCGTTAACACATGCTGGGATGAATGCACACCTATCTGCAGTACACTTAGAGTCTTGTATTCTACATTGTGATGCACAGACCATTTTATTTTATCTTTCAGAAAAGTACTGTGAGATCAGTTATGGAAAATATACAGCTATACCTTTAGTTGCTAATCATAAATTAGATAAATGTAGTGACTGAATTGCTCTCTAGAATAGACTACTATAGTTAGATGGGGTGCTTCATAAAATCACATGCAGTGTATAGCTGTAATAGAACACAGGAAGGTCACAACAATAGGTATAGAGTCACTGTTTAGTTGTCAAATGCTTAGCAGTTAGCTAAGAACATAGATAAATAGCACCACAAATTAGCTGCACACACATAATCCACTATCCATAAAGGGACAGTGCCCCTATATGAATAAAAACACAGATGGCTCATGTGTAAAATTATATAGACATAAAACATATGGAGAAATATGAGTGGACTAAGATTAACTAGTATGGTTTAAAATGAAGTAATCATGGTGTAAATCTTCTGTAATTCATAAGATTTGGGTACTGTTTAGAAGACCTGTGATGGGTTCACTCAGAGTCTCAGGCCAGTCACTTAATACTCCTGACTTAGTTTTAGGTATAAAAATAAATTAACATTATCCTGTCTCCCAGAAGACTTCTGTGTTTATATTTGTAAAGTGCTTACAGATCCTCAGGTTAAAGCTTTATATAAGTACAAGGTATTCGAATTTATTATAAATCTCATCTGACTAAGATGTTGGAATTTGTTTTTGAGAAAGTAATGTGGACATTCAAGTGCTGAAGTCATTTTTGTGTTCTAAAGAGATCTGACAAAGTATTGTACAATAGACATACATTACATAAGAGTAGCCAATACAATACAGAAATCACCAGCATTGAAGAGATGAAAAGATTGTAACCAAGGTTGTCAGGGAAAATATGCATTGTTCATTGTGTAATATGAAGGAAGCTAAATGGATTATCATTGGGAAGTACTCTGACCTGGCACATTTCAATTTATGTACAATAGCTATGAGAGAGATGAAGGTATTTTGTGTTGAAACTTGAAAATGACATCAAAGTCAACAGACTACCAAAGGAGTCAAAGAGCTACCACAGGCACAATGCCATTGTTTGAGCAAAGTTCATTCAGGGATAGATAAAATGATCTCCTGAGGTATTTTCCAGCCCACATTTCTATGAGTCTGAAAGTGATCTGAGGGGAAAAAAATGCAAGTTTTTACAGTATCTACAGCCACGTTTGAAACTGTCTGCTGCTTCAGAAGCTATAAGACTTTTACATTTTTAAAATAACAGCTGCAAAGAGGCTGGCAAGTCAACAGAATGAATCCCAAAGACTCAAGAACTTGCCAGAACTTCTAATCTTTGATTATGAGAATTTACCACTTCTAAATTTAAATGATGCTAGAAGATGCCTGAACAGGGTTTGTGAAATTCAGTATAGACATTACCATTAGCATACTGGGAGAAAGCATGTAATAAATGATCATTTATTCAGGACACACACATGCACAAAAAAGGAGTTATGGTAGACAGAAGCATGAAACAATAAATACTCCAGAAAAAGTTTGAAGAGCCAACACAATAAGTCATATTTATCTGTGATGTAATGCTCTTAACATCATAGGAGGTAAAAGAGGGATTAAACCTAATAAGAGAAAGTATTTCATATAGGAACCTGGAATGGATATCCATTAGGTACATGGATCAAAATATTCTGGTACTCTAGAAGGGGCTTGTTAGACCACCTTTATAAAATTGTGTCCAAACATAGAGGCAGAAAAGACCAGATGAACAGGAATAAGATTAATACAAGGGTTTGGAGACTTATCATAGGGAAGAAGTTTGGAAAAACTGGGATTTTACTTGCTGATTAAAACACCTTTAAAGGGAGGGGGTGGTGACTGATGTTTCATGGATGCTAAGGAAAGTGATGGTGGACACGTTGATTTAATAGGACTTTAAAACACAGACTATGATTTATGAAAATAGAAGGAAAAAAATCAATTCCAAACAGTTCCAGGGAGAGGTTGGCAAATGACAGAATAAAAGCAACGTATCTGGGAGGTGGAGGGGGCACACAAAGTTATATACCTATACTTTTATTTCCATTTGTTAATATACCAATTTCCTCCAAACAAGCGAGGGCTGTTCATGTTCCCTTCCTATGACAATGCAATACAATGCTGCCACTGCCTTTGGCTCAAGGCTCAGTCTGTGCTCTATAGACAAAATTTTCTATTCAGAACAGAGCCAGAGTGCAGCAGGCTCGCCTGGGTGGCACCCTTGCTTGTGGAATAGAGAAGAATCCCCAGAAGCTGTACCACCAAAATTAGGATTTGGATGAAGAATGAGAAGCAATTTAGGGGATATAAAATGTATGTAAAATATTTTTTTAATATTTAAAGAAAGATATAAGCATGGAGAGGTTCAGAGCCTTGGAAGATGGAAGAATTGAAGAGTGAGAAATGTATATTGCAGTATTATTAGATGCCCCATGTGCTTTAAATGGCTCCAGGAAGGATGTGGAGACTGAACTTGAACACAGTCTGTGTGGAAGCTGTTTCTTTGTGTCTGTAATTGTAGCTACTTCATTGAATAAATGCCTCCTGTTGTGGAAGATACATAAGTTCAGAACAGAGAAAATGAAAGTCAGAGAATGAAAAAAAATAAGAAAAAAAAATGAGATGGGAGTGGGTTGGGACAGAAGTTTAATGCAAAAGGAGATGAGAAAAAAGAACAATTTGTATGTTTACATTTTTCAGCTGTACATCCAGCAGTATCCTTAGTATGCAACAGAATAATGTTTAGATGCTGATTCTTGGAGCTGGTGGCCCTTGGAGAAATCTGGATGTTGCCAATACAAGAACAGGGCTCTACTAATGCTGAAGGAAAGGACACTTTCTTACTTAGATGGAGTTCAAAGTGTGTTTATCTTTCAGCAAAGTAAAAACCTAATCGGCTTCAGCCTTTCAGATCAAGAGACTGTTCAAAAGAGGATTTTATTCATAGTCAATTCAAAGTGCATTTATAGCCATATACAAACAGTTCAATCCAGTATTTGGACTAAGTGACCTTCTTTCGGGAACTAGGAGCATTCAGCAGCAGAAGCACAATTTAAAAAGACACTCCGTACCAAGCAGAAGTGTGCCCCTGTTTCAGAAGTGAGCCCTGATGGCAACAAGATTCCTCACAGCTGAAGAAATATAGATTATATGAAATCAGCTGGGAGGAATGCTGTTGACACTGAGACTTGCATCTATTTGATGCTGTGGATTTTTTAAATCTAGTTTCTTTTTGGTTCTTTTGCACAAGGCTCATAATTCTCTTAAGAAAGCCCAAATCACTAATTTAGCTTTGCTGGTGGCTAAAAAATAAAGATTCCTATTTTGAACTAAAGGTGAATACAACCTTCCCATAACAGAGGATTAATGTTCATATGGAGGATACTGATAGCATTGTAACTAAAAAGCGAAATCGAGGAAAAGTGAGAGGTAATGCAGGAAATACAGTGAAAGAAAAATAAATGTGTTGGAGAAAAAAGGAATAAAAGAGATAGTAGTATGTTGTGTAAGGTGAACACTTTCCTAAGTATTACTGAAAATACCTTAAAACTCTCATAATATGAAAAAGAGGCTTATAAAAGAATATAGAAAGATTAACACAAAGTATTAATTTTTTTTATTTGTAAGATGAGTGTAAAATTATTTTTTATATTTATGATAGATATTTTCTTTTTCTAATGTTTTCTTGCTTTCATGTACTAAATACTTTTGTTTGAAAGCAGATGGATCACTTACAAACTCCACATACACATTTTTCTACAACTAACTACTAATAATGTAGATGTGCCCATTAGCACCATTGGCACCAGTGCTTTGGAATCTAGAAGTAGGACGAGGCTTCAGTATTCCTGCAATAATTTTGCTCTGTGTCTATCAATCCCAGCTTCTCATGGCCATTCTTAGGGAAAGATCCCTTTTATAACTGTGCTATAATCAGAGGTGAAAGTGGGCCGATATAGTACATCAGCAAGAAGTTGCCATTAAGTACCAGCCTGCCCATGGCCATTGTTAAAGGGCTGCTGTGGCAGTGCTTTAACATTACCACCCCTTTTGCTTCTGCTATTGGCAGCGCTGCTAGACCCTACCAGCAGGGCCACCAACAGGGGGGAGCTGCTCCCAGGCCCAGTGATTTAAAAGGCCCTGGGGCTGCCAGCCCTGGGCTCATCAAATCATTGCAGAGCCCCAGAGCTTCCAGCTGCCACCATCGCAGCAGCAGCCATGAAGGGCTGGGGCAGTCTGATTCCCCAGGCCCACGCCTTCTGCCCAAGCCATCCCACCCATCTTTCCTAGGCTGTGTACCAGTAAGTCCCAGCATTTCCTTTCACCCCTGACTATAATGATCCATTTGGTTCACAGAAGAATGAGACCTGTGTTAATAACTGTTGGAATTACAAAAGGTAATAAAGTACTGCCATATCGTGTGCCAGAGATGGACAAACGTGAACTGGGAAACTGTCAAAAGGGGGGGGGAGAGATATTCTCCTCTGTATCAGAAAGGTAAACAGAAGGGTATCTCTATTTCTCCCTTAGAAAACAAATGAAAATTTTTGATCGGGGCTAAATCTCCTAATGACATGAGAGGGACTCACCCAGTGAGGGACAGAGGATAAAAAGTATTTGAACATTGTGATTTTTCCCAAAGATCCAGGCTAAAATTGAAGATACATTAGGAACAGCAACCTATTAACATCTTCATATATATATTAGTAGAGCAGAAACGTTCAAAATAGTTTCTCCACATAGTTTGTACACATACCAAATTCAAGCAGCCAGCTGCTTATTTAAGGATGCAGTTTGATTTTTGAACACGAGGTTAGTATTAGGCTACATAGCTGTACATCTGAGCACTTTTTTATCTCTGACATCTGTAAAGTTCTCGAAAATATTTTCACAGATCTGAGTAAAATTTTCTGCAATTTTAAGTCTCCATTCTTAAATTTCACATAGCACAGCACAATTATTTCTTTCAGCAACAATATACTAATATCCATTTTTCCATACAATGCCATCTGTTTTTTCCTACAAGTTGTTTAGATGACATTTCATCATGATAGGTCACCATCTTTATAAACTGACTCCAATCCAATGCTTTCCTCATTGATGTTATATACAATTTCAGTTTCCTGCTGTAAGACTGCTTTGTTGTATTTCTTATTTGTATTGCTTCTATTTACTCACATTTATTTTGGTCACATCTCATCTTTCTTCAGAAACTTCTTTTCTTTGAGCTTCTCTCATGTGTCTTTTTTGCTGTGTCTGTCCACGGTTTACATAATCTGTGCTTGGCTTCTTACCTACCTCCATCTTATTTACAGTCTCCAGCTGGAGCCACTACTGTTGCATTTCATTTGGATTCAGCATCCTTCCTGCAATCTAACAAATCTCCTTTGTTGTTACCAAGCAGTTTCTGACTTGCAGCTGGTTCAGCAAAGAGAGTAAATTTTTTCATTTTATTTCTATATTGAATTGACACTTTTATCTTCTGGATTGTTCTGAACATTATCACACCCACATGTGTGATCATTCCCCTCTTGTTCCTCTTGGCACTTCTACTTGTAGCTTCAACTGGAAGGTAGATTTAATTCTGCCTTGTGTATGTTTTCTTGTGTTGTGTACAGATAAGGAGGGTGCATTATTCATTTTGCGATGTCATGTCATCTAGAAGAGTTTTTATTCATCTCCCATTTATTTTTCAGGATTTTCTTTGGTTCCTTCTTAGAGCAGCATCCAAGTTCCATTGTTCCATTCCACAGCTATAGCCACTTGCCAGAGACCCTGCTCTTTGGCTTTTTGGTCTCTGTTGCTCTGCACATTCACATCCTTATGGCCTCTTCTGAGAGACAGGAGACTTCCTAAATAACAGTGACTGTGACCGGGTGTAATCACAGAAGTCACTTTGGGAAACCAACTCCCCAAAAAGGGAACAAACACCACATAAATCCATCTTTGTGTAAAAGTTTTACACAGGGAAAGCTCATAAAGTAAGCTCTTTTTTATCAATGAAAGGGAGATATGTAGAGTGGCTCCTTCCCCTGAGGGAGCACGTATATACAGTCACATCAAAGTAAGTTACTGAATAGAATTAATAGAAAATGCACAGCTAATTCTAATTCATTAAGAAACATGCTACATGCAAATTCTTACCCTAAACAGCTGTGTTTACTTCAGGTATAAGCTTCAAATCAGAGGGTTGTTGTTGGTTTGGTTTTTTGTTTTTGTTTTTAACTCTGAGTTGGGTCTCCAGCCCTCATCAAAGTTCCTTTGCATCTTCTTAGATCAGGGCAGTGTTTCTCCAAGTGGTCAGTGGATCCACTCTGAGAAACCCGCTAACTGGCCACTCCAGTTTGTTTATATACTGGCTCTGCAGCCACAGAGCTTCATGGCTCCTATTGGCTCTGGTTCACCATTTACAGCCAAGGGGAGCTGTGGGAAGTGTGGCTCAGCCCACACCACTTCCCTTGGCTGAAAACAGCAAACCAGAGCCAATGGGAGCTACTCCATGTTAGTGGAACCAGTAAATAAACAAACCAGAGTGGCCAGTTAGCAGGTTTCTCAGAGTGGATCCATTGACCACTTGGAGAAACACAGTCTTAGGAGGAGCCATACAGTTTCAAAAAAACAGATGAAAACAAAGAACTGATGGGTTCCCATTGCCTAAACAGACTTTCCCCTATGGCATGAACCATTTTTTTTCCAGCCTCCTTCAAATGGAAAAATACCAGGAGCAAAATGGATTCCAATAACAGCTGGCATAGTCACGTGTCTTCTTAGGACCAACCACGGTATGGGCTTACAGAACAAACAAAGCTGTTTACAGGTTGTTGAGTTGATCACCAAGCCATTAGGTTTTCAGGGTACCAGTAATAACTTTCATTTGCCTGTTTAGAACTGTAAACAGATTTATACTTCATATCTCTAACTTCACATAAAAGAATGTTGTGTACACAAAAACAGAATATACAGATTCAGCATATTGTAATATTAAAATTGATAGTTTACATGAAGCATTTTGCATAAAGCATCTTTGATTTGCACATATTCATATGCCAGTTTTCATAAGGCATGGGGAGGAGGGCCATCACAATAGTGCCCATGGTTCTTGAAGTACAACCGTAAAAACAATATTGTATGATTTCCATAACATTTGCTTAGTTTGTAATACAAACTATTTGTTCTAATCTCCAGCACTGCCAGCTCAGTCTGAGATTGGAAACTCGAATTATATTCTGAAGGCCAGATTCAGCTCCAGAGTACACTATTGGATTCAAGAGTTCAGCTTTATACTAGTGTGAGAGAAGAATCTAGATATGTATTTTGCATCATCACCAGTAATAAAGATTCTTCAGTCAGCTTTTTTGTAATGCTTTTATTGATGAGCATGCTGCAGAATGATGTCTAGCACAAGCATCAACAGCTGTATTGTTTCTGTATTGCTATCCAGAATACAATCTGGCGCTGTTATGTCTGACATATAGGCTACGTCTAGATTGCACTCTAAAATCAAAAAAAGATTGCGTATCTTTTTTCGATTTTATTTCAAATGAGACTATTTTGAAATTTTGTGCATCTACATGGTACCAAATTTCAAAATAAAGTGCTCTTTTGACCCATCCCTTCTTCCTCGTAGAATGAGGTTTACAGGGATGGTGAAAGAGCGCGTCCATTATTTCGAAAACTTTTTCAAAATAGTGGATGCATTCCTTGGACACGGTGTTTTTATTTCAGGATACTTCCAGTATCCTGAAATAGCAATGCAGTCTAGACATACCCATATTCAGTTGGGGTTTCCCCCTTTTTTCCTTATTTGTATTTCCTTGCCTTATTAATGTTGAAGCATTTGTCTCCTATAGCATAGTATATCAATGATCTCAAGTTATTACCATATACCTCAATTTGTCACCATGGTCCTCTGGTGTATTTATCTGCACACATAGTTCATGTACCAGTCATATAAATCAATTCATTGTCATTACACCATTGTGGTGGGGTCATGTTCCCATAGTCAGAAATTCTTCTTAAACATTCTATTTTCGGCTCCCCAGTACTTGAGGCTTTCCGATGGGCCATTTACCTGTTCAGACTTCATAGGCCTCAAGCCTTATGGTAACCTGCTGAAGCTAGGGTTTTACAGGAGACAAATCTGTAGGTTATTTGCATTACTGCTGGATATAATGCAAATCAGTGAATATAAAACAAGCTAGCCCTAAATACTATATGTATGCACACCTCATCTCCGGCTCCCACATCACAAACTGCAAACAATTCAGTTATTTCCTTCAGAGGCTAAGTTAAACTGATTGTTCTGTGAATCTTTTAATCCAAGCCTTAAAATAATAAAGGTGAAATCCTGTGCACACTGAAGCCTCAGACATAAAGACTATCAGGAAAAAAGGGACAATCATGATAATACCGTAAGATCTTTTGCACATTGAAGGCCACAGAACCACCCCATCCATTTCTATAATGTGCTAAAAACCTTTAGCTGAGTTACTAAATTTCTCAAATCTTGATTTAAAGTCAATGGCAAAGTTCCTATTGAAGTCAGTAGGAAATAGAGTTTTACTCTAAGCTTTTCCCTCAGTGGCAGTTATTTATAAGTGCCTCTATACAGAATCTTTGCCCTATCCCAAAAGAATATAAATAATTCATTTCATGACTGTCAAATTAATCATGGGAAAAATTTAATGATTAAATACACAGAGACACATTTTGTATCCTCCCCATGCTTAGAAGAGGCAACATTTCTTAGCATGTATTGTCTATTCCTTTTCTGCCAGTCCCATCTGGCTGATGTATGAGCATGACCATGACCCCTTGTTGTGTTGCAGTGATATGAGTTAGCAAGCAGCTCGGTTCAGAAAGAGATGGAGAGAAACAAACTAATAATACCTTTGTTCGGTGACATATGTTAATAAACAAAATAAATCAATGTTAAGGACACATTTTAAATCTATTATCGCACATAGCCAGCTACTGATGGTTTGATATAGTGCTATTTGATTGTCTCCTCCCTATGCTTCCTTCAGTTTTCATATGAGAAATACATTACACAAAACAATAGTAAAGCAACATGTTCAATATCATGCACTGTTTTTCCATGTCACGTGCAAATGAACCAGTAAACAAGTGGGTTGCAATTTCTTTCAGCATGAGCCACCACCATCATGCAACAAAATTCAATATTTTTAAAAAGGAAAATGTTATTGAATTAATGCAATAAAGTAGTCAACAAAATTAGGATAAATACTGTATTTGCTAAGTTTTGTGGGCCAAATTCTGGGGGCAGTTTATGTTTGTTTAACATAAAGCTTTATCAAGCTTTTCCAATGTCCGCATCCCAGTAGTCTAGTGGTGCCTGATCTGATTACCATGATTGTCTAGTGATCAGTTGAGTGCAAGGACGCAGCAGTGACTACCTTCTACATAAGGATTTTAGGTTTCTTGGCACAGATTCTCAAAGATATTTAGGTACCTAACTACCATTGAAGATCTGCGTCCTTGTGCCCTTTTTTCTTTGTGTGACTGCACAAGTGTTTGCCACCCTCTTGCCCTATTAAACTTACACTAGCCTACAGATGTGTAACTTACACATAATCTTTGACTCTGGCTGTGACACTTCCCAAGTATAGAGTTCCTTAGCATGAAGAAATCTTGTCTTTGCCTGTCAGAGACAGCTCCCCAACTCCACCATCCATGGGCAATAAAATTATCCCCTTATAAGCCTACTCAGACCCTGCTGTCTCTTCACTAGTTAATAATATGCATTCTCCAAGCCCTGAGACCCTTTGGAATGTCCACCCTTTGTTCCACTGAATGCACACACTAGTCACAGATTAGCTACTTCCAAAGGAACAGTGCCACTAGTGCCTTAAGATGGCAAGTCTATTTAAACACACAGAACTTAGATCTGGCTATTTGCATAAAATCATAATTTATTTGAAGCACTTACAGCAAGAGTATAGCTAGCTATAGCAAACGATAGTACATTACCCTGAATTAACTTCTAGTGATCGGAATATTTCTGTACAGCAACCTACATTTTAACAGGGTAACTCAGTCAGACCCATCAACTGGGGGGAGGGGCAATAGCCCCAGGGCCCAGCAGTTCAAAAGGGCCCGAAGATGCTGCTGTTGCTACTGCAGCAGCAGCAGCAGCACCTGAAACTCCAGGCTCTTTAAATTGCCACTGGAGTGCCACATTGTGTGTTACTGGTGGCTTTGAGGGCTGGTTGGGGGCGGGATGCACCAGGGCCCAGGTGACACTGAGTGCTGGCTTTCCCTAGCCCATCCCCTTCTGCCCAAGACTCTGCTCCTTCCAGGAACACGGTGCCATTCCCTCTTCCCCCATTGCATTGGGGTCTGGTGAGGCTGTCAGCTCTCCTGAGCTTGATAAAAGATTTGGGAGCAGAATTTCAAATGAGCATATGGGACTAACTGGTGTCTAACTCACACTGACTTTCAATGGATGTTTAGGGTATGTTTACAAAGCAAAGAATTACCCATAGATGACATATGCCAGCTGACTCTGATTTAGACTGTGGGACTGCAAACATGAACTCTCAGACTCTCACAAGGTCCCAGCACCTGGGTTCCAGCTCAATCCCAGAAGTCTAGATGCAAAGAAACAGCCCTGCAGGTTTTAATTTGCTGTATATGTAATCACCCAGGAGCAGATTTGAACCCAGACCTTAGTAGAGGTACCTCTGCAGCTTTGAGCTATAGGACCAGCTGCTGCTCAGCTTAGGCTGTAGAGCTCCCTTGTTCTTAGCTGTAAGTGGTCTAAGTGCCACTGCATGGGACAGTGACCATAGGTGTGTGAGTTACATGTACACATAGTACATACAACTCCATGTACTCGGCCTCTCCTGAAAACTTCCTCCTTTAAATCTATATGAGATTGGATAGCTTATTTTATTACATGTTAAGGTTATAATAAACAAAATGCATCACTTTGACCTGGCAAATAGAAATATTGTCAGGCACAGGAGGTCAGATGAGCTTTCTTTCTACAGCAAGCCCACTGTATCTTGTAAAATACAGTACAACTCCATTGGTCTGGCATCCAATGCTCCGGCACTCCTGATGATCCGGCACCATCGGGAACTCGGAAGTGCTCCGGGCAGCTGGACCATTGGAGCTGCTCTGAGCGGGCTTCCCCGATTCAGCCGCTGCTGAAACTGACCAGCAGCTGAATCGGGGAAGCCGGGGGCAGAGCATCTGGGGTGCTGCCGGGTTGGTCCCATAGCGCTGCCCCTCGGGGCTGCGGGACCAACCCCGCAGCACTCCAGCTGCTCTGCCTCAGGCGTCCCCGATTCAGCCGCTGCTGAAACTGACCAGCAGTGGCTGAATTGGAGATGCCTGGGGCAGAGCCGGACTATCGGAAGGGGGGGCTATGAAGGGTCTGTCAGTTATATTTCATTTAGAGAAATATGCTGGTCCAGTCTACCTGCTACCGCAATGGGTGTTTTTGGTATTCTTTCCAACCTAATTGGGGTATTGTCCATCACAATAAATTAGACAGAGAGGCCCTCTGTATGTCTAAATGGACACAAGTTCACTGGAGTCATGGAGCTACTCTGATTTATGACAGCTTTGAACCTGGCACCCAAACACCAGCATTGTCTCTGACAAAAAAGCCAGTATCAAACAAATGTAAAGATCTAAACTCTTCATCACGTCTTTATTACCATGTCTTAATATAAGCTGTGATGTTAAACTGATGTAGTTAAACCAGTACAAAATTATGTGTAGACATGCTTATTTTATTTTCAACCAATCCTATTTTCAGTTAGTTTAAATTGATTAGAAACAGGTTAAAATTAACTGCAATAAGTCCATCTTAAACTGAAGTGTGTGTTTATACAACAGTTTGTGTCAGTTTAATTAATCCTGTGCTAGTTTGTGTGGAGACAAAGCCTTATGCTTAAGAAAGAGCTGTGAGCCAAGATCTGCGATATAAATAAATAGACGCATAAGAAATAGAGATGGTCCTGAGATGCATTAATGGGGTCTAGCTTTCCATTCTCCTAACAAAGAATGGAGGTCTTCAGAGCTGGATTTGCTGTAAATTCATTTCTGAAAATAGGCTGGATATTGGGACACCAATGAGGAAATCTCTGTTCTGCCTAATGCAGGGACTTAAGCAGGGTTTCCCCAAATCCAAGTGAGTTCCATGACCACTTAGATATAGAGTCAGTGTTTTCATTGTTTCAGCCAGAAATTCCATCCTGAATGTGAGACACTTTCATAATGACAGTTTCATCAAAACCACATGTTTTATGGAAACATTTGGTTTGGATGAAATGGCATTTTTGAATGCAGAAATGTTTAGTCAAAAAAGTTTTGATGAGCTTCAGTGACTAGTGTGATTAATGGAAACGCTGAGCAAACAGGCGCTCTCACTACTTTATATCATTCCAACAACAAAGGTGTTCCAATACTATATGATGGGGACCATACAAGTGCCTAAATAGATAGAAATAGACCAGCTCTGTCCCCAGCCCCAGCCAGGCTCCCAGACACTGGCCTCTCTGTTGACAGACTCCCAGTCAGCCCCTGCTCCCAGCCAGCCCCAGTTCCCAGCTCATAAGTGTGTCTGCTCCAGGAGCTCTCTGATCCAGCAACATCCATGGTCTTGCCAGACCAGAGAGTCCTGGATTAGAAAGGTTCAACCTGTACAATGCCTAGTATGATGGTGCTTTGGCTGAAGCAAAATTAACAATTTTGAAATTAGAAGATGACAGCAATATTTATTTTAAAAAACGCTGAATGATTAAACAGATGACTACTAAATCTGGATAAACAATGGACCATGTCTTCAACTGGTGTAAATCAACATAGTTGACTGACTTCACTCATTCACACCAGTTGAGACTCCAGCCCAATGCTTTGTTTCTGCAGAATATGGCTTATAGCCTCAGAGTTATTAAACTTCTCAAAAATGAGGATTAAAAAAGAAATGCTGACATAGTCTTACTTAAACTGACACTGAAAGATGCCCCTATAGTGGAACAGAAAATATCGTTAGCATTAATTTCCGTGATGCATTCTCTTTCATTCTAAACACCTGCTCACAAGCCAACAAGATTAAACATACTCTCCTGCTATCCTTCTGTACCTCCATGACTACCCATATATATAATTCACAAGTAGATTTAAAAGCCAAATGTTATTGGAGGTAGGTTGTGCCATATAACCAGTGTGCAATATATTAACCATAGAGGCATTTAAAATGCCTTAATTCAATTTCAAATGTTGTTTGAATAGTTTTGATTCAATACTTCTTGCTGGGTCCTGTGTTTGTTAATTTTTTCCTCATTTGCTTTTTAGCAGATTGAGAGCTATGTTTGAAAGGGAGAAATAACACACATAAAACCAACCCTGCATCCTTCCACCATTATACCAAACTATTGCTACTCAGCTTAAACAACTTTGGTTGTTTGTACTACTACAAGTGCTACACCAAAATGCATCACATGTATTTTATACAAAAAAAAAATTTTTGTAAGGCTTTGACAGTTTAAATATTACGCAACTGAGAAAAGGAAATAGAAATAAGAAATAAATTAATGAAAACTTGATAAATGTGAATATGCTCTGATACAAGAATGTTTCAGGCTAATAGAGTAGAAATGGTAAATATAATTCTATACTATGTCAAAGTCTAAAATTAATGCAAAGGGTATATATTTGGTTTCGACTGAAAGTCTGAGTAGGCATTAGCTGCGTGTTTTTGTTTGGGGCAGTGAAATAATGTATAGATACGCTCAAAATTAGGAGTCATTTTGATTCTGATGTTACCAAAACTCATTTTTGTGGTTTTACAAGCACAACCGAAACATGAAGCTGTTTAGAGTTGAATTTTATCTTATTAATCCCTTTCTAAGAAACTGCTGTGAATAAATGACTCCAGTATTGCTTAGTCTCTAACACTGTGCTTCCTGTACTGCAAGAGTGGAATTTGGATCTAGTTTCTAATTTGGTTATAGCTTTTGTTCAGACTTTGGAACTGAAACCAACCAGATCAGTTGCCAACCTATGAAACTGTTTGTCAGAGGATGTTGTGACAGCCAAGAGTATAACAGGGTCCAGAAAGATACATAAACAAAGGATAGGTCCATCCGTAGCAGAGGAGCCAACAGAATTGCCAATGATGACGGTCGGGGCAGCTCTATGCTCCCAGATAGGATGGGGCCTCAGGCAGAAGTGGCAGGGTTGTGGGCTAGCCTACCCCTGCTAGTCCTTCAGCACCACCCAGAACATGCCACATATTTTTCAGATGTCTGAGGTACCATCGTCATTTAAGAATCCATTGGCTTGGTATCCTTGGCAATTGTTGGTACTTTTGCTTCTACTTTGTTGTGATCATTGCAATAAAATAAATACAGCAATTATATTACACTGATATATTCTGTATTGCATAATACTAGCTTTATAATGATGAAGTAAACCAAACATATGAGCATAACTCTCAAGAATTATTTACTTTTACTGTCCAAAGATTATATCTGAATGTACTACATGTACCTGTACTTCTGCTTTGTCTCATAGGAATGTACTGAAACTAATGTCTTTTTGTTTGTTTGTTTCTTTAACTTAAGCATTTAAGCATTTAAAAGATTTTGTGTGATTAGAAATGTGTGATTATACATATATATATAGTATTTTTAAAATTCCAAGAGATGTATTACTGTAATGAAGGCACAATCCTGCTCTAGATGAAATCAGTAGAAAACTCTCATTGACTTTTGTGTTAAAGAATCAAACCTTAAGAGCCCAGTGCTCATTAAAGTAGACCTCCATTCTCTTTTAGTACACATGGGCTGCCTCTAGACTGGCATGATTTTGCAGAAATACTTTTAACGGAAAAATTTTTCCGTTAAAAGTATTTCAGCAAAAGAGCATCTAGATTGGCACGGATGCTTTTGCGCAAAAAGTGCTTTTGCGTAAAAGCATCCGTGGCCAGTATAGACGCAATTTTGCGCAAGAAATCTCCAGCGGCCATTTTCGCCATCAGGGCTTTCTTACGCAAAAAATTCCTTCCCTGTCTACACTGGCCCTCTTGCGCAAGAACACTTGCGCAAGAGGGCTTTTTCCTGAGCGGGAGCGCCAGAGTTCTTGCGCAAGAACACTGACAATCTTCCATTAGATCGTCAGTGTTCTTGCGCAAATTCAAGCGGCCAGTGTAGACAGTTGGCAAGTTTTTGCGCAAAAGTGGCTGCTTTTGTGCAAAATCTTGCCAGTCTAGACACAGCCATGTTGTATGAGACTTACTGTAATTAAATTACTCCCACCCCCACAAAAATAGCAAAAAGCATCTTTCCAGTTTTGGAATACATCAGAAGATTAAATACAAGTTTAATGTCCAGATTCCCTTCATAGTCCCAATATAATATTTAAACTTCTGCTTAATCTTTATCCATCTACTGTTGGTTTTGTTGCACTCCTGTGTTAAAGCAAAATGCTATGCATCGCCTCTCAGAAATGGCAGAGTTCCAAGCAAATGTTATCTCAAAGGTGGCATACGTTTAAATGGGACTGAAGGTGCATTTTGCCTACATTTCTTTCTACTTTCTTACATAGTTCCCCTCCCTATAGCATCTGAGCACCTTAACAGGCACTGGTGGCAACAGTTAAGTGGTTAATGACTCATGATAGATTGGTTTATTTTTACTTTGAAAGTCTTATTCTGGAGTTGAAAATTTAATTTATTGGTACTTCAGTGTTTTGGCGCTCATATGAAGTAAAGCACTCACCTCTTGGAGAATCAGGACCTTCTAATTAATGCTTTACCAAGGAAATGCACAGATTTTTGATAACCAGTTCCCCCTATGAACTTCACTCCCATACAATTAAGCAAGAATTTTTGAAATAGTACTGTCCCATGACCCCAAAGTGATTGGCCAATCCTAATGTCAGGCAAATTGCTTTATTGGGACAAAATAAAATAGATTCTATTGTACATAAAATATATTGCTGTTAATTAATTTTGAAGAGCTCATACCTATATATGTGATTGTGATCATAGGTGTATGAGATTCTAAATCACTAATGTAAATTTTAGCATATGTGATACCCTGAACCAGAAAGTAGAATAGTATTTAGAAAGTGTATGGTATGCAGTGTCCAGCCCCACCCAAACTCCTAAGAAGGATGATGGGAGCCAATTAACCTACCATGCGGCACCCAGTGGAGAACCAGAGACTGAGACAGGATTATAGCAGGGAGTAAGCCCACCCTCACTTTCTACAGAGAAAGGGATTTGGTTAGAGAGAAGGACTGGGGAATCTGGCAAGAGAGTGAGAAGACTGCTGTAGCTATGAGACACAGAGGAATCTCAGTGGTAAACCAGAGATAGGCAATGAAAAATTAAGGTGGGTGTGGGAAGGATTCCAGGGAAACAGCAACAGGGTCTGAGACAGAGCAGACCTGGATTGATAGTCATTGGGTCCCTGAGCTGCAACCTGTCATAATGCATGGTCTTGGGTTTCCCTACCAATTTCCAAGGAAGTGGGACAGGATCTGGAGAGATGGGACAGAGGACTCTGTGAAATGGCATTTAGACAGCTTCTCCAGTACGATTTTGTACAGGGACTGGGCTGGAGGGCCAAATCCTGAAGATGTATCCTCCTGAGTCATAGAGAGAGGAAGGCCACAGCATGGGCAACCAATGGAAGTGGGTGCAAGATGAAGAAAGAATGTGTTCTTGACCTAGCCATAAGGAGTATGACTTTGATAAGTGTAACCCCTTCATAGGGTCTCTTTGTGGTAGCCCTTTCATGTGTTTTGTACTTTCTCGTATAGGATTTGGCTGTGAGAAGAAGACAGAGGGGAATCGGGAGACTAGGAGAATATAAACTCGTTCATTCTGTTCCAGTAATTTAAGATGCAATCCTCTCACACTTAGCTTGTGGCTAAGCATAATATAAGATGAGACTAAATATGTATGTAGATTATTCTCATAAAATCCAACCTCCCACCCACCACCACCACATAATGTTGCTAAATAAAATACTTTGTTTCAGGTAGGCTGTTGCTCAACATCACTGTTTTCAAAGAAAGCACAGCTGTCCCAAATCCAGCCAGACCTGCAGGTTGTGATATAGGGCTGTTGTGGCTGTATCATGTCCTAGTCTAAAAGTGGAAGAATAATGAGATTCCACCTTGAGACAGGTGAGGGAAGGCATTCTGGAGGGAGGCATGACTGGAGCTGTTTTGGGAAAGCCAAAACTTTAAATTGTGTCTCCCCCACCCCCCACACACAGTGTCATCAGGTATGGGTTGTCTTCTAATTTTCCTTCTTTGGTTTTTTTTTCTTAATTTCTCTTAGGGATAATCCAGGGCCTATTTAAATTCAGTTAGTACTGTAGTTAGATAAATTGTAAGTATTCAGAGGACAGAGTAAAGTAGAAAGAAACATAGATGGGGCAAAATTATGTTGCAGTGGGTACTATAGTTATAATGGCCCCTTTAATCTTAAACACTTGTATATTGCATATATGAGATAACAGTTGGATGCGGCAACTTTTTTGATGACTATAAACACCTATTCTGGACAAAAATTTTATTTCATTGAGTGAAATGAAAGGCATTTTCTTGTTGAACATGGCTAGTCACTCGTTTTTTACTCTTTTTGTTTTGATTGTACGGAGCCACTTTTTACTATGTTCTGTGATGCCTGTCTCCAGGCTGGATTAACAACTTGAGCGATCTTTCACTTGGGATTCCCAAGTCTGCAGCTCAATACCAAAGCATTTGAGATCTCTCTTGAAGGTGTCTTGAAACTTAAGGTTTGGGCATCCTCTGTGTCTATGACTCTCTTTTAACACACTCTATAAGATGTCTTTAGAAAGTGTTCCATCTTGCATCCTATGCATAGGATCTAACTAACAAAGATGCTTGTGCTTGATAATAGATGTCAGGCTGGAGATTTCATCGGTGATTTTATCTTGCCAGGAAATGTCTAAAATAAATATTAGGCACCCTGGATAGAATCTATTGAGTCTCTTTTCTTACCTTTTATATGAAGTCCATGTCTCACTTCCATAAAGGAGGGTGCGGACCATGCAGGCTTTATAAATCAGAATCTTAGTCTTCATTGTAAGCTTCTTGTTCTTCCATGCTCATTTTATGAGGTAAACAAACTTGGTGGCTGCGTAGCCAATATGAAAAAAAAGTGAGTCCATGGCTTGAAGATTGGTATCACGGAGCGTAATGAAAAGCTGGGATTCTGTGCCTTCCACCATGATTACTGTCTTTTTCACAATAATGGTGCATGAGAAAGTTCAACATGCATCTTGGAGGCAATTCATGAGCTCTTGTAGGTGAATGTCACTCAGAGACCAGAACATCATTAACATAAAGGAATTCTCTAAGCCACTTTTCAAACCTTAGTCTTCACTTTCAGTCCAGCAAATGTGAACAATTTGCCATCAGATCACATATGGATTATCTACATTTTTAAATACATAGTTCAAAAGACCTGAGAATATTCCAAACAGTGTAGGTGCCACAACACAGCCTTGTTTTACTCCACTTTTTCATCTCAAACTTTCAGAGGAGTTTCCTTTGAATTGCACTGTGCTTTCCACATTGTCGTGGAAAAACTGTCTTATACTGAAGAGCTTTGGGGGGCATCCAATTTTTCAAAATACTTTGTACTGAATGGAGCAGGTCAGTGATAGCAATAAAAAGTGGTTTCCTTTGTTCTCTGTTTTTCTACTGTAGCAAGCAAAAAAGAGAATCATCTCCACTGTAAATCTACCTCCTTGAAAGTCACCTTGTCTCTTCTGGGTAGATCCTTTCAGGAAGTACTTGGTATAGAAAATCTTCAGCAGTAGTAAGAGGCAGAAAACTGGTACAATATATGTGAAGTGAGGCATAAGTTAGTTTCACAGCTGATTTTGATATAAACCCATTCTCTTTTCCTTCTGTGCCTTCCCATCTAACATGAGATCCTGAACTGGTCATTCCCTATAACCTAGGGTGGCAAAAGGATCCTCCAAGTTTTATTCTGCATTTACCCTTTTGCAGCTGACATTGGTGTAGTTATTAAAAAGCAGCCATTAAAAAGATACCTTAAAGATTCAATTGTCCAAAATTTGACAGATGCCTTCTGGGTTGGGTTTTTTTTTGCGGGGGGGGGGGGGGGTTTGAGAGGGGGAGGAGAAAGACTTCCCTCCTGGCCTCTCCTATCTCTCTTTTAACCTCTAGGTCTAGAATTTTCAAAAGCTCTCAGCATTCATACTTTGAGGACAGAATTTGAAAGGAGCTGAGCACACTGGCTGCTAAGTTCTGGCTATAAGTATCACAGTGGAAACTGAGCACCTTTGAATATGTGGACATTATTCAGGTACCTAAATGTTTTTGAAGATCAGACCCCAAGTGTAGCTCCTGTGCACTTGAAAAGAGCTCCAGGTCATATTTTTAAAATAGGTCCCCAAATTTAACTCCCTCATTTAATTGTCAGTGAAAAATAGCATATTTAACAATATTCCACTGATCTTTCAAGGTAAATACGAAGAGTACTTCACATACACTTGAACCTCCATAATCCAGGTATCCCTGATACAGGAACACCCATTGTTTGGATCCTGGCAGGAGGATGAGGAAGCGGTTCTGCACACTGCTGCTCCCTCTGCCTCCCCCCCCCCCCAACCTGGGCAAAGCACTTCTCTAGAGACTTTTCCCCCACCACTCCCATAGCAGCTGTGGCCAAAGCCTGGGAACAGCAGGTGGCATGGAGCCGTATGTGCTCCCAGTAATGCACCTTCATCCCCCTCACACCCAGACCCCACATGCCCATCCCTCCTCCTTCACCCTCCAACCTAGACCTTGCACCGTACCCCCAGCAAACTCATGCACCTTCCCTCCCTCCCAGCCCCCATACCCTTGCTGTTGTTTGGTATGCCTAGCCAAAAGAGAACCAGGCTAGAGGATTGTCCCCCTGCCCTGTTCTATCATAGGGGTTTGTCTCACCCTCTTAAAAGAAATAAAACCAATTAGAATACGGGTCCAAATAAACAAAGTATTTTTTCAACAGTTCCAAACAAGGCAAATGAAAGGTAAACCAAAGGATTAAGAATCTAGGTATAACAAGGAAGCACATATTTAACCGTAAACAACAAGAAGTGGTGTGCTGACTGACACAGGTGAGTTCCCTCCTGCAGGTGGGACCCAGGGAAGAGACTGAGGATTAGGGACTCTCTTCCATGTCCTGCAGCTTGAGGACCCTCATAGTGACGAGACAGCTGCCTATTCCATCTCATCAACAGGCAAGGAGTAATTAGATGATCTTAGCTCTCTGGCAATGGTTGGCCCACTCTCCCTCCCTGCATCATCGTGAGTGTGTGTTTGCCCTCAGTTAAAAGGGCAGAAGCTGGTAACCTACCCCTTGTGTGCAGGTAAACTCACCTTCCTGCAACCAGGTCTACACATGTGGTGCTGGCATGTACTTCTAAGCATCTCCAAACTATGCCACTCAGAAGCGCAGCCCCTTAGAACTGGTGAGGCAGCCCTTAAGTAAGTGTTGTTACTGGGCAGAACCCAGGTCATGTGTCTGTGTAGTTTCCCACCAAAAGGTCAAAAGAGGAAGAAAGTACCCTTAGGGGAGGAAGGAAAGGAGAAGCCAAGACGGAATCCAGGTTGTTGTTTAAACTTTTCAAGATGGTTTACATGGTTTACCCATGTAGTTAAGCACCAGAACATTTCCCCTACATCACCCTCAGCATGCTCCTGCACCTTCTCTGCCTCTGAGACCCTGTAGAATAGCTGTCTATGTTACATGTGAAATAAAAATACAGTACTTCAGAACATGTTTTTATTTTCACCTTTTCCAAGGTTGCCAGATTAAAGACATTCAAATATATTCTAAAAATATAAATGTTCAAGGTATGGGGAGTTGCCATAAGTGACTACATCCCCAATCTACAAGAATTGTCAGGACAAAAGCCTTATTTTAGAGCTCTGCAATCTTTAGATACTTCAACCTCAAGAATAATGTGAATGGGTGCTTACTATTTTACACTCTTTCAGAATAGAGGATTCCTTAATGCAGGAGTTTTTTTCAAGAGGTCACATGTGAGATGCATTATTACTAACATCAGCTAGACCCTCCATCATATGCCATCTGGTTCAGCACTTCGAAACAGTGCTTGTCTATTCCAGATGGCCTTTATGTAAGTGTGCTCTGGGCATAGACAGACTGCCAGTTACCCTTTATTTTACCATGGTTCTCACATGGCTTGAGGAGCTCACAGTCTAAAACTTTGAAGGAAATGTTGTGGACATTATCATCATAAAAATACCACATACACTCAACAAGGGATGTGTAATCATTGCAGCTAGAGCACTGTTGGTAGTTTTCAAGAATTCCTTCAATGAGAAGTTTTAAAAAGTGCATCATACCTTATTTTTATTCAAACATACAAAACAATTCCATGAATACTCTATGAAATCTAGTGATATCAAACATTTATTGTGAGAATGACACCTGCTGTGTCCTCGGTTTACCATACCATTGTGTTGGTTTCTTTGTGCAGGACTCAGTTGTATTCCAAATTAACCACTGTATTCGAAGGGTTTCAACTTTCCCTTTCATTGACTGGGTCTTTTGGGAATGTCTTTATCTTAAACTGTTACGGTTTCCTGGTTTTATTTTTATGGAAAACTGTTCTAAGTTCTTAAAAGTTTCAGTTTCAGATGGTTATGTTTGTTCATTAATGTTTTTAATGTCCCTTGCTGAATTGCTGTCACACTTTTACTGTCTCTCACATCAGGCTCACAGCTTGGAATTTGTCTCACTGTAATGAAAACTCGGGACTGTGACCTAAATTCTAATGGTATAAAACACTCAATCACTACATTGTACACATTGCAGTTAATTGAGCATGTTTTTAGCACAGGGATTTTTTTAAATTTTTGCTGCTTGAGTTATGTACAGATTTCATAGAACAGCAAAAATAAATATGCCTATTAGGAGGAAAAAAATTATACACAAAATCAAATCATCATTACAGAGAGTAAGGATAAAGGATGTTTTTGTGCTTATTTAGAACATAAGAAGATAAGAACATAAGAATGGCTGTACTGGGTCAGACCAAAGGTCCATCTAGCTCAGTAGCTTGTCTGCCAGCAGTGGCCAGCGCCAGGTGCCCCAGAGGGGGTGGAACGAAGACAATGATTAAGCGATTTGACTTGTGCCATCCATCTCCAGCCTCTGACAAACAGAGGCCAGGGACACCATTTCTATCCCCTGGCTAATAGCCTTTTATGGACCTAACCTCCATGAAATTATCTAGCTTCTCTTTAAACTCTGTTATAGTCCTAGCCTTCACAGCCTCCTCTGGCAAAGAGTTCCACAGGTTGACTACGCACTGTGTGAAGAAGAACTTTCTTTTATTAGTTTTAAGCCTGCTACCCATTAATTTCATTTGGTGTCCTCTAGTTCTTCTGTTTAGGGAACTAATAAATAACTTTTCTTTATTCAGCTTCTCCACACCACTCATGATTTTATATACCTCTATCATATCCCCCCTCAGTCTCCTCTTTTCTAAACTGAAAAGTCCCAGTCGCTTTAGCCTCTCTTCATATGGGACCCGTTCCAAACACCTAATCATTTTAGTTGCCCTTTTCTGAACCCTTTCCAAGGCCAACATATCTTTTTTGAGGTGAGGAGACCACGTCTGTACACAGTATTCAAGATGTGGGAGTACCATAGTTTTATACAGGGGCAGAAAGATATTCTGTGTCTTATTTTCTATCCCTTCCTTAATAATTCCTAACATCCTATTTGACTTTTTGACCGCCGCTGCACGCTGTGTGGAAGTTTTCAGAGAACTATCCACGATAACTCCAAGATCTCTTTCCTGATTTGTCATAGCCAAATTAGCCCCCATCATACTGTACATATGGTTGGGGTTATTTTTTCCAACGTGCATTACTTTACACTTATCCACATTAAATTTCATTTGCCATTTTGTTGCCCAATCACTCAGTTTGGTGAGATCTTTTTGAAGTTCTTCACGGTCTGCTTCTGTCTTGACTATCTTAAGCAGTTTAGTATCATCCGCAAACTTTACCACCTCACTGCTTACCCCTTTCTCCAGATCATTTATGAATAAGTTGAAAAGGATTGGTCCCAGGACTGACCCTTGGGGGACACCACTAGTGACCCCTCTCCATTCTGAAAATTTACCGTTTATTCCTACTCTTTGTTTCCTGTCTTTTAACCAGTTCTCAATCCATGAAAGGACCTTCCCTCTTATCCGGTGACAATGTAATTTACATAAGAGCCTTTGGTGAGGGACCTTGTCAAAGGCTTTCTGAAAATCTAAGTATACTATATCTACTGGATCCCCCTTGTCCGCATGTTTGTTAACCCCTTCAAAGAACTCTAATAGATTAGTAAGACATGATTTCCCTTTATAGAAACAATGTTGACTTTTGTCCAACAAATTATGTTCTTCTACATGCCTGACAATTTTATTCTTTACTATTGTTTCGACTAATTTGCCCGGTACTGAAGTTAGACTTACCAGTCTGTAATTGCCAGGATTGCCTCTAGAGCCCTTTTTAAATATTGGTGTCACGTTAGCTATCTTCCAGTCATTAGGTCTGGAAGCTGATTTAAAGGATAGGTTACAAACCACAGATAATAGTTCAGCAATTTCCCATTTGAGTTCTTTTAGAACCCTTGGATGAATGCCATCCAGTCCCAGTGATTTGTTAACATTAAGTTTTTCTATTTGTTCCAAAACCTCCTCTAATGACACTTCAATCCAGGACAGCTCCTCAGATTCATCACCCACAAAGGACAGTGCAGATTTGGGAATCTCCCCAACATCATCAGCCAGGAAGACTGAAGCAAAGAAATCATTTAGTTTCTCCGCAATGGCTTTATCGTCCTTGATTGCTCCTTTTATATCTCAATTGTCTAGGGGACCCACTGGTTTTTTAGCAGGTTTCTTGCTTCTAATGTACTTAAAAAACATTTTGCTATTTCTTTTTGAGTTTTTGGCTAGCTGTTCCTCAAAATCTTTTTTTGCTTTTCTTATTACATTTTTATGTTTATATTTCTAAAGGAATAGGAGTCTACTACCTGCAACCACTGTTGATGCTGGTAAATAGTTGTTAACAAGCCAAGTGTTTGATTATATTTAAAGCTATCAGGTTTAATGAAGTTTCTATTCTAAGTGATGAAAGGTTGAGTTTCTCCATCAATCCTATGAGGGCTAATGCATCTACTATTTATCTGTTTTGATGCATGCAATACATCTCTCTAAATAATCATCAATTCATTTAAAAGTACAAATGACAATAATCCATAGTCCAGAAATCTAAGAAGGAAAACAACTCTGTTTACAGTCCACTTTCAGAATAACTTATCTAAATAGATGGGATGTGACTGGCATCAAGTCAGTATTCAGGGTGGATATGGAGGAAGGAGCTGAAGATGACAAAGGGGATTAGTTAGATGGAAAAAGAGAGGAATGCAGGAGACAAAGATCAGAGATGTTAGGTCTGTATGATGTAAGGCTTTGAAAGCAAGGATATGGATAGTGAAAATTACCTTCTTTGGAGATGTTAAAGCATTGAACACTCTGACAAGACCCATGTCTGATGGGAAAGGCCATGACCTTCTTAGCCCAGCACAGCTGTTGTTGATCATTGTTTCTATCTGGACATACAGAATCAGTTGTGAATCAAATAGACTCCTAGTGTGAACTTTGGTATTTAAAGATGCCTCATCATGGTATCAAAGGCTATTGGCAGATCTGAAAAAATCCAATTGGACACCTGTCTTTTGTCCAATGGAAAAAGTTAATTGACCAATGTGTTACCCTGGGACGCAGTAACGAATAATTTCCCAAATCCAATTAAAAGGACACGCCCTGACCTATGATAAAAGTGACAGATATCCCAGGTCCCAGAAGAAGAGATTGCCCGAGGCCGATTACTCGTGGCCGTATCTATCACCGGCGCGTGGTTTTCCAAATAAAACTCCAAGTCTCAGTTTGGGGCCAAACCATATATTGTAAATTTGGAATACAGAACTGAACAGAATATGACAACTCTTTATAAAAAAACCTCCCTATCCCGGAAGATAAAGCAGATAGTAAAGACCCCTAAACATTAGGACTATACATTACATCCAAAAGGCACAGTTCAGCTAGGAGCTCACGACCTCTATGTCTTGGCTAATTGGAAGCCGTGACAGAGGAACAGTGAGGAGACCCTCAATGTTCTTCAGGATCTGGTCCTTCGGCAGGCGGTGGGCGGACAGTGGATTATTGTTCTAAGGCCTTCCGCTCTCCGAGGGTAATCCAATGGGATCCAAAGGTTTTCCCAGGAATTCTGCACGGGAATATAAACCCCACAAATATATCCCCCTCCACTCACCTACGAACTATGCTATCCACTCTCACTCCTCACACTCCCTCACTCAGCTATCATTCATACAAAGCAGTGAGAGACACTCCACAGAACCCACACACACACTCCGGAACCTGAACAAAACAGGGAACCTGAACTAATGTTGGCTAGGGTATATAAGCACCTTTAGGCGGGAAAACCCCAATGGTGCTGAGTGCACTCTTTTGCGGGTGGTGTGCATAATAATTCGAGCCGTGTGCAGCTGTTTCGAGCCGGGTGCAACGGCCTGGGACGGGGTGCAAAGCACTAGTACCGTGTGCAATCACTCAGAAAAAGGCGGGAAACTTCTAACTGACACCCTCCCTTAGTTCGGACTAAGAAACAATAGTTCGAACTACTGATTGGGTTCCATGCACACAACCACTAACTGGCAAAACTAAGGTTACAAATGCAGCTAATACTACCTCTATTACATATTGCATATGAAGGGATTGGAGAAGTTAAGGTATTGCCAGAGTTGTTGCAATACAACCTTGTCAATAATTTTCTCCCTGAAAGGAACATAAAAGACAAAAACTGCTGTGATTCAGTGTCAAGAATGACTGTTGCATGAGGAACCTAAAAATCACCCATTTGTGAATGAATATTGCCTTCTTCAAGAACGGCATGAACAGTCTAGTAACAGAACTAATATTTGCTTGGCAAGTTTTGATCAAGACTAAATTGTATGGATCCTACATAATCCTGCAGCTGGATGGTTGATTTCTTTAAAGACTCCTATTCTGTTGTGTGATTTCCCTCTCTCCCCTCTCCCACACCCCACTATTAATATTTTAATTTTGTGGGATTCAGAAAGAATACATCAGCAGGACAGATGCTTTAAATAAATAAAACAAACAAACAAGCAAAGAAATAAACAAAGAAATAAGGGATTTGATATTCCTTTCTGTTTCTGCCATAAACCTTTCCCTTAAATAAATAAATAATATCTATTTAGGCCAAAATTCCATCTCTCTTTAGCATGTTGATACTTGAAGCTTCTTTAAATTGATCTCTGATTCACACTGATGTCATATCTTCAGATTCAATTTTGAAACGAGTACCACATTGCTATCTGCTTGCTTTACATAGTACATTTTTGCAACAACGGGAAGCAAGGTGAATTCAGCATTCAGATAGCTTGTACTCTTATCAACAAAGCAGCCTTCATTATGAGACATCCCTGTTTATCTAACCTCTTTCTGTTCACACCATCTGACTGCACTGTCAGCCTCCTCTGGGTTATTATGACTACAACAATGCCTGTGGAGAACAGCTCTCTGGAAGGAACATTTGTTTTTCAGATTAAGCTTCTAAACATCATCCCCTTTTCAGGGTTTTTAAAAGTAATACAAGGAAAAACTCACAAATGCTTAAAAAGGATTTGTGACATTGTATGAGGATTTGGCCTTCTGTCTTTTGCTAAAAGTTGAGTCGTACTAAACAATGTTTCTGATTAAAAGCTAAATGCCTTTCAAATCCACAGAAGGCTACAAGGAGAAGATATTACCTCAGTTCCCGAACTATTGTCACTCTATCATTATTGTTCCACCTAGGTCTAGGGCCTGAAGAAGATTGGATATTGAAGGGGAAATGGCTTGACAATGTCATACAGAGACAGGGATTCACAGGGGAGAAACCCATAGAGAGCTATCCTACTGTATTATGCTCCACATTTCAACTTTGCCTCATCATAAGGCTGGGTGGTCCCCTCTGCACATGCAGATCACTGCAGAGAAAAGCAGTAAAAATGAAGGTTACTACTGTCTGATATATAGAAGTAATAAATAATGCTAAATGTATTTGAAGTCCTAAAGTCCTTCAGAAAGAATGTCTGCACAATGTAAATTCCCATAATGTCTACTTTTACCTTGTCCCTCATTACAATCAACTATGCTGCAGCCATTGAAGAAAGCTAATTACATGATGGAGATGACTTTGTGTACTATTTCCTTTCTTTGACTCCTCTCCAAGAGCTGTGAGCTATTCATCTCCCTTTGTACCATGCAAGCAGAAAGGAGCCTATCTGGGCATCTTGCCTTTTTTTCAGAAGTGCCCATCACTATGGCACCTTGACATCTATGGGTCTAAGTTATGCATTCCATTAACAAATATTATGACTGATACTTCTGAAAACATAATAGCAGTGGATTTACTGTTATGCTTATAAAAATATTTTAATATTCTTTATGTAAATACATTGATAGTTGGTCACCATTTCACTATATTGTTTAAAATGCAACAAAAACTCAACTTAAGACTGGTTTTGTTCTTTCTCCCTATTCTCATAAATGGGTGGGGACTCACACAGATACCACAGAACTAAACAGTCCTAAGGTAAGTGACAGAGCTCTCTGGGAAATGACTATCAGAGTTTGACTGCTAAAACCACTATAATCGTTGTCACTAAAATCCAATATATTACTTTTTCAGTGTGAGCCTCTCAGATATGATAAAATGTATTTCAGTTCTCAAGATCACCAAACCAAAATTTGTTCTGTTGAAATATTCCTACATTTGACTTTAAAAGCTATGTTAAGAGAAAATTATGTTGGACCATTAAACACTAAGTTATATAAATCCAAAAGACTGAATGCTTGTACATCTTCTCCCTATTGCTATAAGTAGCAGCACAAAGCTGATACCATTTTCCTCCTCCCTTGTCCGCTCAGTGAGAGAAGTCCCTGTGTGAAAAGAATTCAAAATGGCTTTTGCTAACCTTCCTGACCACAGAAGTGTAAACTAAATTATTCAAAGAACATATCCTATTGAGAAACATTGTTTACATAACTTGCTTTTAAATAATTGTTGGGGGGGTTGTATGGAAAAGTGTCCTCCTGCTTTTAAATACAGGTATAATCTGATGGTAGAGAGAGGTGAGGAAGGGGAGGAAAGGCTAGAAATATTTATATATTTTCCCAACATCCCCAATCAGGTTTTTAATCACTAGTTCAGGAAAACAAGTGATATTTTTAGCATACTATGAAAGAATAAAGTTAATCCTCATTGTAATGAGTTCATGTAAACTGTTGAAAACCACTAGGTATTTGGATCTTGGTGGATTTTCCATCCTCAATGATTTGAGCATCATAAATGACTAAGAATTGTAATTAAACTATGATTATGTGTAGGATAAATCATTCCATTTATAAAACACTGTGCACCCTAATAACTGATATATCATGTCAGGAAGAATAAGTATAATGTGTTATAAATTAAATCATTTTGGAGCCGGGAATGGGATTCTGAAGTTGGATGTGGATGCTATCGTGTGTATCAGCAGGAATGTATCCACAAATATTTCTTGTATTATTCAAGAGGAGAGAAAGCTGTCTATGGCAGATGCACATTCTTCAGTGGAGAAGAGGTTAAAGCAGGCTACTTTTGAGTCATTAGGTAATAATGCAAACATGACCCTTTAAACAAAGGGCTTAATTGTGGAAGGTGCTGAATACCCTCACCTTCCTTTGGAAAAAAAGGGCAGTCAGCATCTTAAACAATGGGGTTCATATTGAGGATGAAAGGAAGGGGCCAGCTTGGATTTACACAAGCTATAAAAAGAGCATATTGATTGTTACACTGTGCTTGAATTGAAAGAAAAGGAACAAAGAATGGAGTCAATAGGTTTGCCTTATCTCTAAGTCTACACAGCACCCTAAACTCAAAATAAGATATGCAATTTGCTCCACACAAATTGCGTATCTTATTTTAAAACTATTTCAAAATAGCTTATTTTGAAATTTGGGCATCTACACAGTGCCAGATTTTAAAATAACGCACTATTTTGAGGCATCTCTTATCCCTCATGCAACGAGGTTTACCAGGATGACGAAATAGCTTGCCTATTATTTTGAAAAATATTTTGAAATAATGGGCAGTTTGTGTAGACACAGGATAGCTATTTCGGGATACCAGAGGTATCCTGAAATAGCTGTGCAGTGTAGACATACCCTAACTGTCCCCCCCCAAAAACAACTGTGTGAAAAGATTGTGTGCCTTTCCTTCTTTTCACCCATCCAATGTTTTGTTTTCTTAGAATATAAACCGCTAGGGCTGTGTCTAAACTACATCCCTTTCTCAAAAAAGGGATGTAAATTAGACACTTCAAAATTTCAAATGAAGCCGGGATTTAAATTTCCCGTGCTTCATTTGCATAATGGCAGCTGCGGGGGTTTTTTTCGAAAAGGGGCTTTTCGAAAGAAAAACAGCTGTTTAGATGGAGATCATTAAAAAATAAAACCTTTTTTCGAAAGATCCTGTACTCCTGAAAAAATGAGGAGTACAGGATCTTTAGAAAAAGGGTTTTATTTTCAAACGATCCCCATCCAAACAGCTGTTTTTCTTTCGAAAAGCCCCTTTTTGAAAAAAACTGCAGCTTCCATTATGCAAATGAAATGTGGGAAATTTAAATCCCAGCTTCATTTGAAATTTTGAAGTGTCTAATTTATGTCCCTTTTTCAAGAAAGGGATGTAGTTTAGACACAGCCCTAGGGTCAAAGACCAAGGTTGGTTTTGAACAGCGTGTAGAACAGTGGGATCCCAAACTCTGTGTACTACTCTCTCTGTATTTTAATATTACATAGGTAAGCTTTGATTGGAATTTGGTTTTTGACCATATAAATGATAGATTATTATTACCTACTAGTGAAAAGACACTGAACTATGCAGTTCATATCTTGGAAGTGGATGTTATGCCTGGTCCTCCTGAGCATATGGGTCATGGATTTTTGTTCAGTATTAAACTCAAGGTCAGTGGGGCAGGAGGAGAAAATTAATCTGCTCTAGAAACCTGTTTTGTTCTGGGTTTTATTCTTTGGAGTATCTCCCTCTTGTGTGGAATAATTCTGTGGAACTGGAACAGATGAGGGTAGTACAGAGCTGACTTTACAGTATGGTCTGAACAAACCCTTTTCTAGGACATATCAATGATTCGGTGCCACTCCAATGTTCCCTAATTGGAGAATGACCTCTTGGGTGACATCAAAGATAGAATAATTTATGGTATCTTTGAGGCATCTCTTACACTGGAAGCCAAATTGTGATCCATGACAACCCAAGGGATAGAGGTAAGAAAAAAGAAAAGTTAATCGTCTTATTTTCTCTCACCTCCCAACCCTGTTTTACTTGGACCATTGAGTAGAATTCTGAGGATCTGGGCTGCTGAGAAAATGGCAGAGAGAACAAAAAGTTGAGGGGAAAAATATCACAAGTAAAAGCAGAAATAGCTTATTTAGCCAACTGAAGGAAAAGAAGATAAAAGAAAAAAATATTGGCACAGTTAAGGTTGAAACAGGCATGATGATAAGGCATTATGAAAGAATAAAGGTAAAACTAAGTAAATGCTTTCAGGGAATACTTACAGCAAGAGGATGCAACTAAGATCAAACTATTGAAAAGATGCTTGTACCATCTGTGAGTACACCTTGTTATCTTCCATGTTATAGCAAAAAAGAGTATATTGCTTTTTAGACACAGACATCAGCTTACTGGACACTATTTCATTCTGAATTAGGAAAAATCAAAAGGAAATGTGGTTTTTATATGTTTGATTACTTAAGGAGAGAAGAAATAGTCAATTTTCCCCACTATGCTGTGACAATATTGCAGTACCATGGAGTTAGAAGATATTTCAAATAGTCTCTCTCTCCAGTCACTTCTGAAAGACATAATTCAAGAGTTGTGATGGTTTGTTTTCTGTATTAAAGACATCACATCACTGGTAAATTACAGAATTTACCTAACTATATTAAAGATAGCTCTGAATGGGTGATCTGATTGGCCACGGAGAACTGCCTTCTGTCTCTCCCCAATGCATGGGTTAAACGTATCCTCAGGTTTAGAGGGGGCTCTAATTTCTTTAGCTGGGTAATGGCTTCTAAGAAGACTGTCTACCAGCCAGGACTTCAGTGAGTTATGACTCTGTCTGATTTATCTAATCCCTTCCACTCTCCCATCCTGTGAAGCATAGGAACAGATGAATTTGAGCTGTCTATGCTGAGAGAATGCTCATGTTCTGCCTTAAGGCAGTTTTAAATTTCTCTTGCACCACTGGAGGAGCAAAAAAAGGAATTTAGGAGGAGCCACTGAGACCTTCTCAGATCTAAAACTCTTCAGTTGGTGATGTAGATGATTTTAAAAGAATTGTGTAGAATAAAAGGAAGTGGGAAGAGGAACTTCAGATAAAAGGAAATGGTTTCTTTTAAAATGAAATTTTTAATACTACGTGACATTTGATAAGTACATAAGAACTTCCATAGTGGGTCAGACCAAGATCCATCTAGTCCAGTATCCTGTCTGCCAAGTGTGGCCAATACCAGATGCCCAAGAGGGAGGGAAGACAACAGGTAATCATCATGTGATCCCTCCCCTGTCATCCATTTCCAGACAAACAGAGTCTAGGGACACCATTCCTACCCATCCTGACTAATAGCCATTGACAGACCTAACCTCCATGAATCTATCTTGCTCTTTTTTTAACCCTGTTGTTGTTCTAGTCCTCACATGATCCTCTAGCAAGGAGTTCTACAGGTTGACTGTGCACTGAATGAAGAAAATCTTCCTTTTATTTGTTTTAAACCTACTGCCTATTAATTTCATTTAGTGACCCCTAGTTCTTATATTGTGGGAAGAAGTAAATAACTTTTCCTTATTCATTTTTTCCACACCAGTCATGATTTTATAGACCTCTATCATATTCCCCCTTAGTCTCCTCTTTTCTAAGCTGAAAAGTCCAAGACTTTTTTAATCTCTCTTCATATGGGACCCGTTCCAAACACCAAATCATTTTTGTTGCCCTTTTCTTAACCTTTTCCAAAGCCAATATATCTTTTTTGGAGATGAGGTGACTACATCTGTATGCAGTATTCAAGATGTGGATGTACCATGGTTTTCTACAGAGGCAATACAATATTTTCTATCTTATCCCTTTTTTAATGATGCCTAACATTCTGTTTGCTTTTTTGACTACCACTGCCCACTGAGTGGATGGTTTCAGAGAACTATCCACAATGCCTCCATGATCTCTCTCTCACATGGTTGTAGATGTCAACATTACATTTCATTTGCCATTTTGTTGCCCATGCAGCTTGCAGAGACTTTACTTTTGTCACTGTACCTTTTAATTTCTGTTTAACTAACCTCTTCATTTTCATGTAGTTCCCCTTTCTAAAATTAAATGACACAGTGTTGGGCTGCTGAGGTGTTTTTCCCACCACAGGGATGTTAAATTTTATTACATTATGGTCACTATTTCCAAGTGGTCCAGTTATATTTACCTCTTGGATCAGATCCTGTACTCCACTTAGGACTAAATCAAGAATTGCCTCTCCCCTTGTGGATTCCAGAACCAGCTCCAAGAAGCAGCTATTTAAAGTATTAGGAAATTTTATCTCTGCATCCCGTCCTGAGGTGACGTGTACCCAGTCAATATAGTGATAGTTGAAATCCCCTACTACTGAGTTTTTTATTTTGATAACCTCTATAATCTCCCTTAGCATTTCATTGTCATGATCACTGTCCTGATCAGGTGCTCGATAATATATCCCTACTGCTATATTCTTATTATCGGAGCATGGAATTACTATCCATAGAGATTCTATGGAACATTTTGGCTTAGTTAAGATTTTTACTTCATTTGTTTCTACATTTTCTTTCATGTATAGTGCCAAAATACCTCAAAAGCTGCTAAAACAGTAAGCCCAAACCCATTTAAATCAATGGGAGATTTTTAGTGTGATGCCAAGCTTCTGTGTGAGTAAATTAGGATACACAATGGGGGATGAAGAAAAGATGTTCACAGACTCTGCATATAATGCTTATTGACAAAACTGTAACATGGTGGCATTATATGGGAGAAATTTAGTAAGTCCATAAAGGATGCATGAATCAGTGTTTGGTGACCTTGGAGAAACCTTGCTGTATTTCAGAAGCAGCAAGCCTCCTGAAGGCAGAATTACTGTGTTTCTCTTTTAGAATACATTGCATGAGATATATCTCTAGCTCCTTGGCCTGTAAATCAGTTGTAGATATGTCTGAGCCAATCACATTTTGTAAATGGGTCATGTGTTTATTTACAAACAGGTTTTTTTATTATATTACTTGGTTGGTAAAGAGATCAGATCTTTTCACTTAGTCTGTGTCCCACTAGAAAAAAATCTGAATGGTGTGTACTTAAAATAGTAGCATAGCTAAGACGTCATTAAATATGAGCATTTTGACCATATAGAGTATTGATGTGTGTCACAAAAAGTACTTTCTATGTTCCAATCAAAATTCACTCTGGCCTAGTGAAATAAAAATTATTTGGTCACTTCAACAGACAGTCTACCAATCTGAATCCATCATGCAACTGTGATCATATAGTGAAATTGTGCTCCAGCCTTGAAGTCATAAAGCGTTATGTAGCCACAGAGGAGAAAATTCTTGAGAACTGGTAAAGAGGGTTCTTATTGGAGATAATGTACCTCTTATTTGGTTCTGCTACTTTCTACATCTTGGTGCTACCTTGAAGATTTACGTTACCGGGATTTCACAACAGATAGAACCTCTTTGTAATATTATGGCACCAAGACCTGCTATCTTCTGCAGCCTAGCATGGCTCTGGATGATAAATGTTGAATGCTGCATACAGAAAGTGATACAGAAAAAACTGTTAGCCCACTAAACACATTTTTTAAAAAAACTTTGGATTTTCAGTGTATAATGTAAAATCACAGCATAAATTTATTCATTATGGGCTTATCTAGATTACGCTAAAGTGTTGAAAGAGGATATGCAAATTCCTACGAAAGCAGAGCTTTCGAAAGTGAAAGTAATTTGGACACGGCTTTTTCAGTGAACTGCCCCCCTTTTTTGAAAAGCTGGGTAAACCTCATTTTTTGAGGAAGATCTAGCGTAGTCTAGATAAGCCTTATTATGTTACTAGCTACCATAAATATATTGGACCAGTTTCTTTGCCCTCTGAGGCTCCTCTGCTCTGCTCCCATGTCAGTAGGCTTATTGTTAGATGCATCACGGAAACTTGTACGTAATTTCTTTGTATTGAAAGAGAGTAGAGATCCATTGATTAGAGAAATTCCCCAGCTTCCATTTTGATTTCCTAAGCCTTTGTTCTGAATAAGCAAGTTATTCCACCCTGGGGTGAATATGGCAGATACTGAGCACCAAAATTGCTAACTCAGTAAGAATCAAAATTGCACCTGGCTTTGGTGTAAATGAAGACAGGCACCATATGCAAGATTGATGGCTACTGAGCATTATATGTCGCAAGAGGTGACAGAGAAGTCAGCTGAGCAGCTAGCTCATCAGTGCCAATTCATCCAAGTCACAACTTTTTTTAAAGGTCAGAACTGTCAATCAGAATTCTGAGATAATTGTCAAAATTGGGCACATGAGAGTAAGGTAATGCTTCTAAGAATAGAAAGGTATGTTACGAGAGAGCTACAGTCTATCATAAAAAGCCAGCTGCCAGCAACAGTTTCAGAGTCCAGAGACTGAGCATGAGGAAGACACACATTTGGGAAAAGCCAGGAAGTCATCAAGACAAGCCAAAAAATAACTTTTGCAGAGAAGAGCTCTCTGACCAGGAACTGAACAGCAGCAGCAGGGATTTTTAAAAGGAAACATCAGTGGATTTACAGAGGAAATTCAGTAGTCTATAACTGTTATTTAGTATAAGTATAGGCTAGCATATAGGGTTATAGTGTGTATGTGTGTTGTCTTGATAACAGTGCATAAAATTCTGTTAATTGCAATATCTGTGTAGCTTTTAAAGCAATTTAAAATCTGTTGTCAGCAATTTGTTGCAAACTGGCCACTTGCAACAAATTGCTTTACTTAGACTCATTTAAACTATTGTTGTCTGAGTGGTCTTTAACTTACAAAAATTCCTGAGACAATTCCTTATTGTGTTTTGTTTAGGATTTTTAAGATACACTGTTTTAGGGATTATTAGTTACATCAATTAAAATACTTTGTTTTGGAAAGAATATCCATATCCTTTTGTGTTCTCTGGAAATGTTTAAGTGGATAATAGGAGTGTTATTACAGTAGTGTCCCAAAATTCATTTTTCAGATAACAGAGATAACAGAAGAAACTAGTTCATAGCAAGAACATGTTACAATTATCACTTCACTTAAATAACTCTATAAAATATCAATAAAATCTGTCACCTAACCTTTTCTACCCTATTTATAACTTTTAGGAATTAAATATAGTAAATCTTCTGTGTCCAGACTTTTCTGCCCAAAGACACTTTCACTCTGAGGCTATGAAAAATACATCATTCATCTTTAATTGTTTTCTAAGGAATATTAAGTGGGCTGAAACAAGAAAAATATTGTAGGCAAGGGTGTATTTACCAACTGAGCCAATATAAATTCCACCTCTTTTGTATGGAGGAAAATGCAGTAATCATTAACAAGTCCAGTAAGAGTTACAGAATTAATTAAAAAGTATATTTTCTTCACTGGTGATCCTAGGGATTATTAAAAAAGTTGTATATTAAAAGGAATTAGACGATCTGTCTCATCTGTGGCTGCACTATGGAGACTAGGAATTGGAGTTTACTACCAAGTCAAGAAATCAATTAGAAGATAAAAACATCATTTTAATTTAGTAGAAATAGTGTGTCAAAATATATTTTGCATTTGGTAAATTGCTTCTTCCCCAGGCCTTTAAACCCTGTAGTCTAGATACACCCTAATAGACTGGAGTTCTTGCATTTTATGGTTGGCAGTCAGAGAAAAAACAGCAACCTGCATAGTTGGAAATTACAGTGAGTCTAATTTATATCTTTTATAGTTCTGAATAATTTATAAAAGTAAACAGTGAAAGGAAGAGTAATGAATGGCAACCAACTAATCAATAGCAAATGCAGATAAGAAAAAAGATGTGCATGGTAGACAGCATCTAAAACTCTATCAGGCCTGCTTGGCTTTGCTTGTTTTGGTTATATCATGCCACTGTGTTAATCTCTCTTGGTGTTTACAAGATGACTCAACTGCCACAGAAATGTACTTTTTGTTTTTGGCTAGGGCATGGTGCCCTCTAATGTGTCTGACACTAACAACATTTGCCATAAATGTTAATAAAAATTAACTGCTGTAAAGAACTTTGGGAGGAAGGTTAGATGCAATTTGACCAATGTAATTATTCATTTTTAGTAACTTCTTTCTCTCTCATTGTCTCGGGTTGTTATTAATTTTTTACTGACTATCACTGTATAACAGTGCATCAGTTATTTAAATTACATTAGTGGCTCTCTAGTAATTATTGTTACTTTAAGAGAGCTCACTCCTCAAAAAATTTTGGGAAAGGCAGTGACTGCAAAAAATAGTTACAACTCTTTACCTATGCAAAATTAGAAGCCATTTTGAAAAGTTTGCCCCTCAGTGGCTAGAGTATTCAGAATGCTAAATAGCCCATGAAATTTTCATAAGGATAATCTGTGTCTTGAAATATATTGCACAAGATTCTGCATGGTAACTATGTTTTTTAATGGCTGAAGATACACATGATAATTGCTTTTCCTTTTAGTTCAAAGCCATTTAATTTTGGATCAATACTAACCACTTTCTGACACAAAATAACTAAGCTTTACCTGAGCCTAACCAAGTTATTGCAGTATAATTAGCCTACTTAGAGCCAAGCTGCAGATTGTCTTCAGATGTCATTTTTAAATTTCCCATGTACTGTACCTTTTTATAAAATCCCAGTTTCAAGAGATAAACACAAAAGGATTCCAAACCACAGTTAATCAGATAAGTGTTGCTTGCAACAGATTATTTTAACAATAATCTCTTAAATCTTTAAAGCCTAATTCTTCTCTTTTTTCAGGAAACAACATTGCTGGGATTTTATGAATTGTGATAACTGATTATCTCTCTGTTTAAAAATTCATTTCAAATTTTAGCTGGATTCTTGGACAATCAGATTCAGTTTTGTTCTAGACTGCATCTTATGTTTACTTCTGAATTATTTATAGTAATTGGTAAAATAGAACTATGTAATAAAATGTGAAAAAATTCATGGACTACCATGCATATATTGTCTGTTTCCTTTTTAGTGATAGTACTTTACACACAAATACCATTCTGTTGAAGATCTGAAAAGGCCTGATTCTGGAACACTTATTCACTGTGGTGAGCATTTACTCTGGTGAAAAGTTCCACAATAGTTTAAACACAAAGGACTAGACTTAGCCCACAATACTGCCAGCTTCCATGGAGACCCAATCTCTGAGCTTCCAGCAGCCAAAAGTCTGGTTAACAAAGAGCCTCAGAGAATCATAGGGTTGTAAGAGACCTCAGGAGGTCATCAAAGACCAACCCCATTCTCAAAGCAGGACCAATCCCAACTAAATTATCCCAGCCAGGGCTTTTTTCAGGCTGGGATTTAACCTCTAGGGACTTAAAAACCTCTTCCACCACCTCTCTAGGAGTACACCTAGACTACAGAGCTTTTCCGGGATACGTCTGGTATCCCAGAAAAGCTCTGCCGCATCCTAGGAATGCGTTTGCTTTTCCAAAAAAGAAATTGGAAAGGTAGACACGTTTTTTCAGTATCCCTGTAAACCTTGTTTTACGAGGACGAAGGGATGTTCTCAAAGAGGGATTTTTCCAGACATTTAGCCCCATGAAGAATTTTTGGCAAATTGAACATTCTGAAAACATTTTGATCAGGCTGAATGATCAAATTTGTTTAAATTTTTGGCATTTCTCAGTATTTTTAATAAAAGAAATGAAAATGGAAAGCTTGATCCACTAAATCCCATAGTACCCACTAGTTGGGGCACTACCATAGGATGTGAAAGATCCAGGTTTGAGTTGCTGATCCTTGTCATTGAAACCCAAGCGTTGCCCTATCCAGGTGAGTGCTCTAACCACTAAGCTATAGAGTCATTGTCATTCGCTGACCCGCTGCATATTTAAAATGATACGGGTTCAGCAGGAGAGATTCTCCATATACATAAATGCCCTCTAATCCAGTACTGAGAGCACCAATAATTTAAAAAATGTTTTGAAATTTTCTTTTCTGCCCATCCCAGCTGGGGTAAATAAAGCCCATAAATTATTAGATCTAACTGACCATTCAATAAACTGAGGCATAGTGAGATTAAACTCATGATAAGTTATAATTTTAAATACAACCCAGCTATCTTGATCACAACTCTGGAAGGTGAAAAAAATCTCAGGGTCTCTGCCAGTCTAATCCAGGAGAAAACTAATTCCTGACCCCAAACATGGTGATCAGTTAGAACCGAGTTAGAACATGGGCAAGACCCATCAGCCAGACACCTGAGATAGAATTCCCTGTAGTAACTCAGAGTAGCCTTCGTCCTATCTCCAGCTATTGAAGATTTTCACTACTAGCACTCGCTGTTGGGCCACATGCCATTAAAGGCAGTTCCATCATATTAGCTATTCTATATACTTATCAAGTTCCATTCTCAAGCCAGTTAGATATTTTGCGCTCACTGCTTTTCTTGGAAGGCTGTTCCAGGACTTCACTCCTCTGATGGTTAGAAACCTTTGCCTATTTTTGAGCCCCAACTTGTTGATGGCCAATTCATATCCATTTTTCTTGTGTCCACATTGGTGCTTCTTCATCCCTGGTATTTATCCTTCTGTTGTGTATATATAGAGAGAGCGCAATCATCATTCTTGTTTTAGATAGAGTAACAAACCAAACTCTTTGAGTCTCTTCACGTAAGGTATGATCAAAGAAATGGAAAATCCTAATAGTAGCCATCTCTGCACTTGTTCCAGTTTGCATTCATCATTCTTAAACATAATAGATCAGCACCGGACACAGTTTTCCAGATGAGTTCCCACTAGGGCCTTGTACAAGAGTACTAACACTTTCCTTTCTCTACTGGAAATACCTGATCTGATGCATCCTAGGACCAAGTTATCCTTTTCCAGTCACATCACTTTGACAGTCTTCAATTGGTCTGAAATGATCTACCTTTTCATAGTCTTCCTGTGATCAACCAATACATCCAGCTCTTTCTCCTTCTGTCACTTTCAACTGCTACTTTCTACATTTATAGAAGAAATTCTTGGTTTTAGTCCCTAAATGCATAACCTTGCACTTTCACTATTAAATTTCATCCCATTTCTGGTTTATGAAGTCCTCCAGATTTTTTCGTAGGATATCCCAATCCTCTTCTGCATTGGCAATTTTTCTCAACTATGTGTTACCTACTTATTTTATTATGAGTACACTCACTTTTTTGCCGAGATCGGTAATAAAAATATTCAATAAGATTGGTCCTAAAACCAATCCCTGAGGATCTCCACCACTAACCTCTCTTCAACCTGACAGTTCATCTTCTCTTATCATTTATTATAATCTCCCCTTTAATTAATCCCCATTTCAATTTTCCTATTAATCCCCTCTTCTCCAATTTAACTAATATTTTCCTATGTAGATATTAAATGCCTTACTGAAATTCAAGTAGATTAGATCTACTACATTTCCTTTATCTAAAAAAAGTTATTTTTCTCAAAGAAGGATCAGATTGATCTGGCATGATCTACCTTTTCTAAATCCATGTTGCATTTCATCCTAATTACCGTTCAAAAATATGTCCTTAATTACCTTCTCTCTCAAAATTTATTCCAAGATCATGCATACAGTTGAGGTCTGTAATTTCCTGAATCATTTTTATTCCCCCTCTTAAAAATAGGAATTCTATTAGCAATATTCTAGTAATAGGGTAGGACCCCCATGTTTAGAGATTCACTAAAAATCCCTGCTATTGTGCTTGCAATTTTGTGTACCATTTCCTTCAGTATTCTTGGATGGAGATTCTCTGGGCCCTATAGTTTAGTACCATAAAGCTGTTTGAATTTGACTTTCACTTCAGATGTGGTAATTTCTACCTCCATTACCTTGTTGCTGTTAGGCACCATGCCACTACCCTTAAGATTTTTATTAGTTTAATTAAAAGCTGAGGCAAAGTATTTGTTTAAGTGTTGGGTCATGCCTGGATAATCTTTAATCTCTACCCCAGCCTCACTGCTTAACAACCCTAATTCTTTCCTTGTTTTCTTATTTATGTGGCTATAGAAACTTTTACTATTGATTTTAATTCCTTTCACAAGACCAAGCTTTGCTTGGATTCTGGCTCTTCTCATTTATCGGTACGCTTTATGACTGCCAAAAGGTAACATTCCTTGTTGAACATTCCCATCTTTCATTTCTTATAGGCTTTCTGCTTTTTCTTAAATAACCTGAGATGCTTGTTCATCAAGCTTAGTCTGCAAGTCTTCCCCACAAATATTTCTGTTTCTTTGGGATGTAGGCTTCAGAAAACTTCTGCAACTTTGAGTTAAAGTGAAGTCTTTCTCCATGCTTTCTCCATGTTCAGATCCTTGCATTTTTCAGTCCAGTCCACTTCCCTAATTCCCCTAAAAAAATTAAGTTAGCTCTTTTGAAATCAAGGATCATTGTTGAGATCAATTTTTGTGCCTCTTCCCATTTAGTTTAATTATCTCAAGCTCATTCAAACCAATGGTGTCCTCTACAACCAGTTATTCAACAAGTTCCTCACTACTCACCAATATCAAATCTAAAAATTGTACCCCCAACTTGCATTATCTATGTTTGCAGTTAAACAAAAACAAAACTCTCCCTGAGGTAAAGTTTTATAAGTATTGACTTTTAGTCTGTGGGCTACATTTGACTTTCAGTTCTATAGTGTAAATTTGGGGTAATTTCACTGAAATCAAATAAAGAAAAGTGCCATATACATAAATGCCAAACTAGAGAGAGGACTAACTGATTGTAAATTGAAAAAAAAAACAGTCTCAACTTCTATAGCACATTCTGAGAAACTCAAACTCTTCACAAATATTTATAAAAATAGATTTCACAATATCCCTGTGAGATCATTTCTTTGTTTTAACACCAAGATAATGACTGACACACAGAAGTTAGGTGAAAAAATTTCTCAAGCAACTTCTCCTTGTAGTCAGTATCATAATCACTATTAACTTGCATAATTCAAATGCTACCAGGAGTCCCCATATTATTTTATTTTGTCATGCATTTCTTTCTTTTATTTTTAGATTGTGCAGAAAAGAATTAGGTTGATGGAAGCACAGATGCTTAGGACAACCCCCCCCCTCCCTTAATGCCTCCCGCAGTAGGCAGCCAATCATCTGCCTCCCAGTGACTCCTGCCTGTTGTAATCAGCTCTTCTGTGGTATGCAGGAGGCACTGTGAGGGAGGAGAAGGAAGAGGAAGGGATGAGACATACTCCTGGGAGGGTTGGGGGGGGGGGGGAATGGAGCTGAGAAAGAAGAAGCAGAGCAAGAGGGGGGAGCTTGGGGGAAGAGGTGAAGTGCAGGCAAGAGCAGATCAGGGGTTGAGAACCTCCTGGGGCAAGAAAGAATTCAGCACCTGTGATTGGAAATCCTGCCCAAGTACCTTATACGTGATCTCTATATTAGGACTTGTCATACTGCTCATTAGCCTCTGGGCTATCACCTGAATTTTTCCATTGTCAGGCTACTGGCATTTAATTTACCTGAGTTTATAAGGATGTTTGCATTCTCATGGTCACTTATGTTTTAATAAACATTCTCCACAATCCTAGACAAAGCTCTGTGTCAACATAAGTTTTATTGTTTTGATTTTTTAAAGAATTCCCTTAAACTTAATTCAAGATTGTAGGGAATTAATAATTTTTCACCAGTTGTATTTTTCACTTGGCTGCTGCTCCAAAAAATCAGACAGAGCACATTAAAGTCTATGCCTACCTTTGGAAACCCTTCATTTCATATGGTGAAACATAGATCCCCTGCAGATCCATATTATTGTCTTACAAAGTTCTTACAATTTCCCTTTTCATGGCAATACATTACTGCAACACTGTATGTGTTCCCTAAATCATTGCCTTCTGTGTTAACAGTCATGACTATAAGTTTACACTTCATTTGTTTCCTTCTGAGCTGGCAACAATGCTTTAAGTTAGTTATAATGGAAGAATTTTAGTGTTGGCATGGATCCAAAGCAAACAAAAAAGGCATGTTCTTTTCAGTGACCGTGAAGAGTAAAGACAGACTATTCATAAATTATATATGAAAGCTGTAGGTCAGATTTTAATATTTAGATTGGGGTAAATCTAGAGGAGCAAAACATCACCCAGTATTTGAAAGTAAAAAAAAACTTTAAGATTTTCAAGAGAAAGATGTACTTGAAATTCTTATTTATAACTTGAAGTTCAGACTTAAATAGAAACTGAAACCACTCTCTCTCTTCTAGCTCCAATTCCTTCGAAACAGTTATTAGTTCAGCATCATCAGGAAAAAAAGTACATTAAAGATTGGAGATAAAAATTTATGAGATTTTTATGATAGAAAGCTACTTAATCTTTATTTTTTGTCAAATGCAAGATTGTGTGCACCTTTGCATATGCACATATGAGAAAAGTTATTTGATATCTCTTTCCAAGCAAAAGTAAGTTACTTTGTTAGGAAAGATGAAAATCTCATAAGAAAAACTGATTTTTTTATCTTTTCTTTTTCAAAAACAGCTATTGAATTGGTGAGTAAAATAATTGGGAAGTATTTGTAATTTTTTCTCAGGTAATTTCACATTTGTGAAATTCTATCAAAAACATTTCATACATGCCGATTTGGAAGTTTCTGCAACAGAAAGTGGAATACCTCAGCAGCAACTAAAACTACTTCACCTAATTCTACAATTGGGACATCACAATATAAAGCCAGTAATGAACTCCCCCAAATAATATGAACAGGAATCACACAGTAATACTCAGGTCTAGTACATAGAATACTAAAAACACATATCCATCTCTTTAAATTTACAGTAGACTGGGACAGTTTGTTTATTTTAAACCAGAGTAGAAATGTATACATTACCAGTACATATGGGTTGGGCCCTCAGTAACTATTATGTTGCAGAATAATAGAGGTTTCTCGAACTCAGCCAACTGTCACCCAAATTCAGCACAAGCATAAAGGTAAGCATATGACCAGTCCTATAGAATTACTCAAATGTTTCAGGAGACAAGGCGGTGAGACAATCTCTTATTGGACCAACTTCTATTGAATGTTTAAGTTAGCCATGTGGCATTTAATCTGAACTAGGACTACCAGGAGATGTAACTAGAGGTGGCAAAGGGCTTTTTGTTGAGGAACAAAACTGAGCCAAAATAGATCATTAGAAAGTATGTTCTTAATAGGCTCCTGGAGCAGTAGTACTGTTTCATGAAAGACTTCTACATTTTTTTATTTATTCTGAATCTGAAGCAAAAACCCCTAACTTCTATTTAAAGTAATTCTAAATATTTTTAAAGAAAAATATTTTGTTTTCCTTTTAACTTTTTAAAAAATATGTCATATTATACAATATACAAGATAATTTTAAATAATCATTTAAAAAACAAAACACTTTTTTTTCTGAACATATTGAGATGGATGTTTTGACAGTCAGAACTTTTTTTTTTTTGGCCTTTTTGTTTAAGGCAAAATTTGGGCATGATCTAGTCTATTTACACATTTCAATGACTGCACCAGAGTCAAAATGGGCGAACCTAGGGTGAGCTTACTGAGTGAGCTCTGCTTTATGGCTGAGGTGGAGCACAAAGTCTAAGACTGCTTTAAAAGGTGGATGGTGATCAGTGGTGCAACACTGACTCACCTCCCAGGGGTATGAGGTCCAAATGGCAAACGAGTGCAATCCCTGGGTAGGGAAAGCCTGTTTAGTATATCAGGGAGCCAGTCTGACCACCCTGTTCTAATAGCTGCTATGAGGACGGTAAGGTAAGCCATGGGTTGGCTGGGGAGTCCTAGATGGAAATGAAGGAGGCTGATTGAAGCCTTGGGTAATGATTCAAAAACAAACATGGATTTGCCTGCACAATGTACTTTATCTGACAGGTAGTCACAGACACCTATATAATAAAGTTGCATACTGATTAAAATCAATATTAAGTGTCTCCCGTCCTTCTTTTAGTATATCCAGACAATGAAATGTGGTTCTGCCAACATTTTCTCCAAAAAGCTCTAGCTTTTAACCGTGTGGATGGGGTAGCCTGCTTTCCTCTTCCCACTATGAACTTTCCATGTTGATTAAAGGAAACTGCATTATCTGCTGAGATTTATATTCAGCATTGAACCTTCAAAAATTCTGACTCTGTGAAATCTTAACAAAATAATACTCTAGCCCAGCTCCTTAGCCCTGTCTTTTCTCTGGGTTTTTAAGACCTTTCCCCAGAAAGAATTGGAGCCTTCTCCCCAAGGATGTCAGCCTCATAGTTATGTGACTTTGGCATAATAAAATTAATTACTTATAACTGGGCCAAATTGTGAAGTTCTTCATTTTTAACTGAGTAGAGACTTCAGTTTTGGCCCAGTGACATTAAAATATGCTATGTATTTCTCAGATTATTTCTTGACCAAATGCTACAGAAGGTAAATTGGTGAAAATTCTTTCACACACATAATTGGGACTGACAGTAATGTTTCAAGTAGTCTTCCAGTGCTTCTGTAAATAGTTGTTTTAATCCATTTTAATTTGGATATATTGAGGAAAATATTCAAAACATTACTTGTTGCCATTAACTAAAAAGCAAAAATCATTTGAAAAATAAGGGCCAACATTTTAATAGAGGGCACAACAGGTGGACACACAAATGCATGCTACTGCAGGAGCTACGGGTACACGAACATTTAGGCTATGTCTACACTACAGGCTTTTTACGCAAGAACTTGCGGAGCATCTATACTGCACACGTGTTCTTGCGCAAATAAATTTACAGTAAAACATCGGAAAAGAGGGCTTCTTGTGCAAGAATTATTCCTCTCCCCACAAGCTCTTGTGCAAGAAGCCAGTGTGGATGGGCAACAGGGGTTTCTTGTGCAAGAAACCCCTATGGCTAATATGGCCATCAGAGTTTTCTTGAGCAAGAGAGCATCTACACCGCCATGGATGCTCTTGCACAAAAGCACATGGAAGTGTGGATGCCCTCTTGCGCAAGACCTTTTGTGCAAGAACACTTGTGCAAAACAGTCCGTACGCAAGAACCCTGCAGTGTGGACGTAGCCTTAGATTATGGTGCCTGTTGTGTCATCCTTTATTAATTGTGCCCCAAATGTTAAAAAATTGTCATGGGTGGATATATCCTTTTGTTTACAGCAAGATCATGCTCTTTTTTTAAAGTCTGCTGCTTTAAAAAAAAAAGAATGCTATCAAGTTTTATGAACATCTCAGAACCACACAGTGAATTGGTTCTTTCTATTTAGTCCCAGATCATCTGTTAGAAAATAATTCCATATCATACAGTGATATGAAACTTACTATCACTGCACCACAGATCTGTTAATTAAATGTATTATTGCTTTCTTGCATGTTTCCAAAATCACTGCCAGCAATGTCCACAGGACAGAAACAGTGGCATGGAACATTCTGTTATTGCTGCATTTTACGTATTCACGCTGCTTCAGTGGAGCAAAACTGTATCTGTTGCAGATATTAATGTCATTTATAATTTTGCATACATATTTATGCTTTTATGGAGCTTTTTCATTAGGCTGCATTACATTATATCATTTTACTCAGTTATATTCCCTGTATTGAAAGGTAATAGGATATTGCACAAGACTGACTTAAATTTGCAATGGACTGATTTATATATGTAATATATTTAGATTCAGTGTAGCACTTATAACTTTGCATATACAGTTGTGGTTTTATGCTGTTTTCATTCATCTTTATTATATTATACCATTCCAGTTAGCAGTATAGCTAAGATTGTAAGGTATCAGACTACATACATAAGACAGATTTAGACCTGCATGGCTGTTTCTCCTCTTACACTTCTGAAAACTGGAGTAAAGTTGAGAAGATTCAGGCTTGCAATATATTAAAAGCCTGGCTTCACTTTTTCTGTTCATCTCCAGTTCCCACAGAGCTCATTGACACAAGAATAGGAATTAAATTTTTACTCTGCCATATGAAAATACTGAGTACCATTAAAATAATCCAGGAGAGGAATAGTTCATCATTTCTATCTTCTTTAATTGCTGCTTCCAGGTCCATTATCCATACAAGTTATAAATTTTCCTTTCACCACTCCCAGGTGGTTTCTCCTGACTGTTATGACCTACTGTTTCTGAATTAAAGCAAGAAATCTCTTTCTGTGAGGTAAGAACTTTGAAAATGGCATTATCATAGTTTTGTACTTGGGTCCGGGTCTGATGTATGGTTAGCAATATCAAATGCTCCTATGTGAACCATCTCAGATTGTTCTTCAAGGAGAGGCATTTTCTAGATTGCTGTTAAGGTGGGTATTTTAGTGAGTGAGGAAGAATGTCAAGAATTATCCAAAAGCTTGAATGTTTTTAGTTTATTTGAACTGTTCCATTCTTTTGGACATGCCTTTCTTTTCCTCTCACTATCCCCTCCCTGTTCAACAGCCATCTGACATTCCCTTCCCTTATATTGCCCACCAGTGTTTTCCTGGTTCTCCCCACTCTTCTCCCAAATTTTCAATAAAAATCTCAGTTTCTTCTTTCTTCCTTGTGACTTTTCTTGTTGATATTTATGAGAACTGATGTTTAAAATATGCACACTAGTAAAGTTTGAACACAAATACTTTCATAAAGTGAAATTGCTCAAATCAAAATTGGTTGCCATACAGAATTGTGTGGTGGTATCAGAAGCAGAGCACTAGGTCATCTTAGTCTGGGTATTGTAGGATATGAGAGCAGGCTTGCATTTGATGGAAGATATAAGCTTAGGTATTATTTTGTGTGTAAGGGCTTGTAAGAGCATGTTAAATGGTTGTTAAATTTTACAAGTGTCGTTTTCGGTCAGGGAGTAGGCCCAGATCATGTCTTGACTACAGAATTATGGCGATATAACTGCAGTTATAAAAATCACTTGTGTGTGCACACACTTGGAGCCTTGTGTCAGCATTTGTAGCAGTTGTATCCCCAGGAGCATTTGTATCAATTGTATTGTCAGTGTGTGGCATAGTGGGGTGACTCAGTTATCGTCCATGTAAGCAAGATAGTGTCTATACTGACACTGCATTGACCTAATTTCATCAACTTTGGCACTACACTGCTCAGAGAGGAAACATTACTAAATTCTTCTTGAGACACACTTACAGTGGCAGGAACCAAACTGAATTGAAGAAGTTTCCACAACCAGGTTGATGCAAGGCAGTTTATGTGGATCTAACCCTGTAGCACAGAGCAGGGCTCAGTGCTTGAGCATAGGGAAGATACAGATTAATACTTTACACTGTAATGGGCAAATGGGAGTTTTTTATGCTTCTGCAAAGAATGCTGGGTAAAAATTATATGAGCATGTACTTTATCTCTGTATGTCCTCATCTTCAGAGTTTTTTTGAAGGATTTCTTTTTGTTTTTGTAATTTAAATTTCCTAGTTTTAACTAGAAAAAGTGATGTTGTGGATAGGAGTAAATGGTCACATAGGCAACTGTAATTATGAGGCAGGTGTGTAGTTCAGATACTCTGGTAATGAGAATACCTAGTGCTTTTCATTAGCAGATCTCAAAGTGGGGAACAGTATTACTTGCTGTATCGAGATGAGGAAACTAAGGTACAGAGAAGTAAAGTGACTTGGCTGAAATCGCAAAAAGGCCAGTGGCAGTGCTGGGAATAGACCCTAGTTTTTTTAAGGATTTCTTCCCTAGCCCACACTGTTGCTATGCAATTCCTGACAATGCCCAGGTATGGTTTATTTTAGTGGAATGGCCACTCTTAGAAATGACTAGAGTGTGCAGTTGCTAACATCTCTAGCACCATCTCTAGCTCCAAATTGGTCTAAGCCCCAAGAACTTTACATGGTGGTTACTGTAACTATAATAGTGTGAGAAGACAGGAGAGCCTCTTCTCCTCCCATCACACATATTCCTCACAAAATATAGTTTCCCCCACTCTATTTCCAGCTCACCCGCACCTTTCCATCCAAATGAATCAGTAGCGTTTTAGCATCAGGTGTGAACATTCCCCTCACTTGACCTGGAGAGTTTGCAATATGCATCCCATGTGCCCATTCTCAATTCTTCATCCCAATGTAAGCTATGTGTTCTTGGTGCTCACTCCCAGCATTCTTGTTCACAACTTCATAGAGAAAAGCAAGGCTTCCCCTAAGCCTGATATTCACATAAGGGTACGGAAAGGGGCTCACAGAAAGAGAATACAGGGTTATTGTAGCATCTTTCCCAGGCATGAACCTGGGATGAATGCACTTCCTATACCTAACAACTCAAGCTCATGTTGGCTCCTACTTGATCTGAACTGCTTCTTTCCTTAACATCTTATCAGACTTACTTTGATACGGAGTGACATTTATGTACTTATTTTTTTAGAGAAAATCCCTGTTGCCATTGCAATCAGAGAGATTTTGCATTATTTGATATTACTAAACATTAATACTCATTTTGATTAACTTTATCTAAAGCATTACTTTTATGTGAAAAGGAATGTCCAATCTAACTCTTACAAGCAGTCCCAGAAAACACATGCATTTTTACAGACACGATGTCTGGCTGAGCAGCTGGTGAAACAGCAACCTCCTGTGGTCAAAAAAAAAGCAGAAATAATGAGGAGAACTTTTCAGGAGGTGGCCAGGAAGTCTGGTTTACAGTATAACACTAAACTTTACACATGTTTTACATTGTAATTGTACTCAATTTTATCAAATGAATATATACACAAGTTGTCTAATAGCTTGCAAAGGGAATAAGATGTTTGTTCGAGGACTGAAAATACTTAATTCCCCACTGCTAATGACATAAAGGCTTCCTTGTTAAAGGAACAAAAACAAAATCCCACTGAACATTATTAAATACAGTGTCCTAATGCTGAGGAGAAAAAAACAAAATCATTACATACATTTTAAGTGTCATCTTAATCCACTGAGATCAGTTGGGGAGTCTGTTTTCTCAGATCTATCATATAGCAATAATAAGTTTATTTAAATTCCATGTTCATCCCACTACAAATTAAATGCCATTTATAAAAGACTGATCTTCGTGCCTAGTATGTCTATCCTATTCAAGGGTTCTTTGAGTTCTGGTAGGTTCGGATATATTTTTGTCTTCAGCTGACATTATTTTAGTTTTCATGAACAGTTTTAGTTACTTATATTAAAAAAGTAGTCAGTTTAATAGACAATATTAGAGAGATGCAAAAAACGCATGACAAAAGTAAGATGTAGGATTCAGGTTACCTGGAGTCTCTCCTTCTCCATATAGACTTGCAAGGCCCTGTCACAATCTGGCCCATAGTGTATGAGGTAAGAGTTGGATTGATGTGCACCAGTCAATATTCTAGCTAATACAGTACACAATTTAAACTAGGGACTAAGTTATGGCTATAAAAGGAACTGGGGCTATGACTAATGAGGTTAAGTACCAGCCATTAGTGCTGGTGGGAATGTGCTCCACTGTGTAATGCTTTAAATAATCTTTCCCCAGTATGTCTTAGCCCAGACAAACTTCACATACTAGAGTACATTTAAGGGTTCTGGCTATGTCCTCTTCCAAACAAATCATATCCCCTTTCATTATGTGCAGTGCAAGCTGCCTGACCCCAAATTTGCTGTCAGTAAATACTGTTGGTAGAACAGTGGTTGCCACCGGGATGGATGAACAAAAGGAAGAGACTCCAAGAGAATCCACCCAAGGCAGTCCTGATCTGGCCATTTGCCACATTAGTAAAACACATGGGCTAGCTCTACATAGGGATACAGTTTTTGCCTGTGTGAACATAGGCCTCATCAGTAGTCTTTTCAAAGATCTAGCATGTTCCTTTCTAGCTCCTGGTCTGCAGTGAGATCCAGATCACTGAAACCCAACTAGCAAGACCTCACCCTAACTGTACATCTGTCAAGCATGACAGTAACATAGTTGTAGCATTGCACCTGTGCACTGTGGTGATTTGCATATAGACATTCTTAGTGTGTTTGCACAGACATTAGCAGTGTTACTCCTGATTTGCATTGCTATAGCCTTGATGAGAGCACTCATGTTTTTAAAATTAACTACATGATTAAGGATCTTGCTGGATTGGCACCTAAGTGAGATCAGATAAAGTCAGAAAATTTAATCACACTCTATTCTTCTAGAGAAACAAGCAGATGGACTAATATAAGAGGCTCTTCCCCTCCCATCATCAGTCCCTTATACTGTCTCCTCTGATTATATTCTGTGCCATTTATGCCTCTGAGGCAGCACTATATGAGGAGAGGAAATTATGATTCCTTTGCTTGCAACATAAGCACTATTTCCTTCTAGCATTAAAATAATTAGGAAAAAAAAATTGTTATATTTCCTGATGCCCATGGTAGCAGTAGAAGTTCGCAACTGTAAGCCCTGTATCAGAAATTGTTCCCATACTGAGTCATCATGCTGCTAACTAAAATGCCTTAATCTTCTGCCACAGTGATTTTCTTCTTCTTCTTCTTTGGCATTTTCTTATTGTTGCCTAGTTTATAACTAAGATGCAGAGTTCTGTTAGACTTTAATGATTGATAATATGTCCCTCTGTGGGACATAATTGACATTTCAAACCATTTTGAGTTTCAATCCAAGGAATGAAAAGCTTTTATTTCTTTTGAGTGGTTATTTCATGAGCTTTCGTCAGCCAAATGTTTAAAAAAATATACAAGTAATAAGGGCAACAGGGAAGCCTGCAACAACATTTAGCTTCTATTCAAAGGAAACCTGGCATATAGATAACTAAAAGGATAATGGGCTCATGTTCTTTAAAGCCCAGATAGAGACTCAAAGGGCTGCTTTTTCAGAAAAACGGTTCTTCTCTGAACTCATTTAAACCTGTCAGAAGCCTCACAAATCTATTATTGCTGTGGCTGCAGAACTTGCATGTGCGCCTTGTAACATCGATGAGAGAATGATTATAAATATACAAATCAACAGGAACTTGGAGAAAGGATGAGTTGATCAAACCACTTGAGAGACCATTATCTGTCAACTCTCTCCCTCAGGAATTCATAGAATTACCATGGCTGTTTTTCTCAGGAAGACTCTGGAGATTTTTTTCCATCATTTAATAGCACTGGGTGCTCCTTGGAACAAATTATTATTGATATCACTGCAATACAGAAAGCTGGTTCTGGCGTGTGCTAAGAATGCCAGCCCCCTTTTTGCATTAGATTAATACATTTATTACAGTACTTCTTAGGAAACTGGGACAATGGGCAATAAACCCTGTGTCAGTTTTAGGATTCTATACAAAATACAGCTGTTCCTAAACAAGCACTCTGTATTCTTGTGATGTGAACATGAGCAAATAGTTATTTAAAGGTATCCCACTGCTTTTAGTGGTAATGCACATATGTAAGTGAGGGCAGAATTTGGCCTGTGGAGTGATCTATGACAAAGCTGAATAAATATAATACATTTCTTAGGCTTATCCTGGGGCAATAAAGGCAAGATACGTAATCTTATCTGTCCAAATTTTAAAGAGCAACTTCAAGCAGACTAATAGACATTTGGAGAAGGAAAATACCTGGTAGATTATCTAGTTAATATCCTGCTGATGTGCTATTTTTCCCAACTATAGACTTTCTACTGTTTTGCCTAGATTGGTTCTAAAAGACTCAAACAACAAGGGTCCCACTTCATAGGCAGGATTAGTGTTTCCAGGCTAAACCATGTCACTGTCAGAATATCCTTTCTGTCCTTTTCATGATTTCTTTCCAAAAGGTGTGATGCTATAGGGAGGTGACTGCCCGTAAGCTTGCTAAGAGAAAGAACTATTCAGAGCAGGGCAACTCTCTGCCTCCTATCAAGGCTTGAGAAACTCCTCCCCACCGCCAATGCTGAGAACAGAACCTATCTTCCTTCTTTCTTTCTTTTTAGCCTAGAATTCCACCTTCTCTGCAAACCTTCCCTACCAGGATAAACAACTTAGAGTGAATAATTAACCACTGGAACAATTTACCAAGGGTTGTGGTGGATTCTTCATTACGGAAAATTTTTAAATGAAAATTAGATTTTTCCCCCTAGCAGATATGCTCTAGGAATTATTTTGGGACATTTCTATGTAAGAGGTCAAACAATATGATCACAGTGGTACCTTCTGGCCTCTGAATCTATACTTACCCAAAGACTGATGCTCCAGAGAGTGATCTTCGGGGATTCAATTTAGTGGATCTAGGAAAGACCCACTAAATCAACCAATGATGGTGCCCCTTCTGACCCCAGGATTACATGGGGTTGTGGCATAAGGGAAGTTAGAGGGAGAACTTCTCCTGTTGACCTCCTATGGTGAGGACACCGCAGTAAGCCAAACTGAAGTTCATATACATGATTTATGAAGCGGAATTTACATAAGTTAGCTCAACTTTCACCTCCCAATGTACACCTGGCCTCAGAATAAACTTCTCCCACTACTATGTGTAGACTCAGATCATGCTCCTATGCACTCCTACTCCTATTTAGCTACTTGACTCTCTCCTTTTTACCGCAATGGCTCACTCTCATAAATCTCTTCCTTTACTTTCTTCAAACTCTAGAGCCACCAACAGCCCCCTCCCTCTCCACACTTCCTCCTTGGTGTCCATTTCCCACCCACTCCTGCATCCCTCCTGCCATTGTTCCCTAACAGCCTCTGCTTCTTCATATTGCCTTCAGATTCTCCTTCCCGCTTCTTATGTACTCTGAAGTTGTGGCAAAGAGTCTTGGAAGGACAGAAAGGAATTGGCTGCAACAAAACTGATATAAGAAATCATCTCATTTGACCTTGGAAATTGCATGGAAAAAAATGAGCCACCTTTAAAAAAACCTACCAGGCGTAACTCTGCTCTGTTATGCAGGGTAAAATTGAAGCATCTCAATTACTGCACAAGGTAGAAGTTCACTCACTAGGTTTTGGATTTTTTAGATTTATTTAAAGTCAGGTTTACTGGACAAGACCACCACATCTCAAAACTAAACTAAACCTACAGAATGACATTTCAGCTACACCAGTGCTTAGCTCAGTTAGACAAAATATGTTCAGCTGAACCTCTGTCTGAGAGATTATACATCCCTATTCATGATAGTGCTGTGCTCTTCAAATCCTACAGCTTTTAGTTCCCAACTTCCAATAGTTCCTTTTTTTTTTTAAAGAAAATTTCCATCTTTAAACTTTCAAAAAGAGATAGTCTGGCAATCTCCCCAATGACTCCTGTTCTCTTGACTCCTCTGGAGTTCTGCTGCTTTCTTTTTCACTCATCTTCACATTTGTCTTTCATCACAGCTCCTACATGCCTCAGAAATGTCATATTCTGTAGAGACCTGCACAATTCAGTCACCTCATGCTTCTATCTTCAACTCACATGCTCCTTTTATTTGGAGGTTCAGGTTTGTTTCATAACTGATATGATGCTAATGATAGTGAATGCATGAACTATATTTATTCATTTTTATCACCTAGAAGTCCATGCTCGTATGTACTCAGGTAGCTTGCACAAGTCATCGCCTGTGCCACCATGACAACTCTGCCATAAGTGGAGCTAGCACAATGTCCATGCAAGATGGGAATTGCAAACCTGGATCCAAGGGTAAACAAAGCCTTAGTGTGAAACAAGAGTATCCATGTAGGGAGCTAATGTGGTATAGCTTCATATTCATATTCTAGTTTATACCACACTAACTTCTCTGTGTAAATATGACCTTAAAATAATTTGATCTGAAGAACCTATAAGCCACACAGCTTTTAGTTTTGTAACAGGGTGCTAAGACTAGCAGACTGATAAAAATTTTGATGCAAAGTATTTTCCATTAGAAATGCAATTTCAAATTCAAAATGTTTTGCAGAAACATGCAATTTTGATTATTTTTGACAGGAAAGATAGAAATTAATCATTTTGAATTTCTCATTGTGTTTTCATAATCTCAGAAATCTCATGTTTCATTTTGATTCATTTGTTTTGACAGATTAAAAGATTCCATAAATGTTATGCATTATATTTTATATTAAAATGTTTTAATATTTGTAAAAACCTTGTACTGGTTCTCAAACAATTTTTTTTCAGTATTTCTCTTCCAGTAGGACTTTTTCTTCTGGTTTAAAACAAAGATATTTCAAAATGCCAGAATTTCTCACAAAACAGAAAATCCATTTTCTGATTTGCTCTAATGCTGAGGTTCAGACAATAGCAGCATTTTTGTTTTTCTCCTGTTAGCTACAGAAAAATTGCTTCCCATGAGCGGGCAGAGAAGTACATGCATAGAAATAGGTTGCCACCACAGAGACAGAGATTATATAGCATACTTGTCTGTACTACAGCTGTGGTTGTGTTGCCATTGGTTACTCCATTTCACTTAGCTTTACAGGTAAAATGTTTAATGAGCAAGAAGGCTTAAGCAAAGTTATTTCAATATTTTCTGCTCTCAAACATTTGTCTGGTGTGCCATTTGCTGTAAAAGATCATGGAGGATCAAGGTGCATTCTCAAAGACACCAAATTTTGAGGTACTCCTTTTTGTGTCCACTGCTTAAAGAGAGTCATACACACATATAAAATGATGATTACAGTAGCTGGAAATTATTCAGGGAACTTTTGTCAAACAAAAATGTCTTTGGTTAAATGAAAATGCAATCTTCTCAAAAATATTAAATTATTAAAAAGCATCTGTTCTTTGTCAACGAAAATCTGAACAGTTTTGCAAAGAACTTAAATGGAAATATTTTATTTTCTTTATAAATTACGGGGGAAAATAAGATACAATTGTAAGCCATATCTAACTAAACATAACTGAAAAGGAAGCCCTTCCTTAATTAGATTTTCAAATCAATTAATAGTAAATGACATTCAGTCATTAGATTACTATGAGACACTTAGACGTGTAGGAAGAATGCCATAAAGGCAAAATGTTCTCCTAAATAGAGAACCTGCATAAGGACTGGAAATTCAGCATGTTTGTTCTCATTCTTTTATTGGGTATGAGATGATGTTACCCTCCTGGAGAAGGCAGGACAAGATATATGAAAGTGAGAGCTCACTAGTATGAAATACTTTTCCCTCCAACAAAACCTGACACCTCTGCTCCTGAGAAAGCCAAGTGCTCACCTACCTGCTGCTGAACACTGCATCACTGAAGGAATAGGAAGGATCCAAAATTAATGTAGACTCAGCATTACTTTACACTGGGTTGCATTTCAGGTTGTGTGGTGAGAATGGCTAGACACTCTCTGCAATGTGCATTTTTGCTCCGTTCCCCCATATATCTATTTATGGGGCCTAAATGACAGAACAAGCATGGAAGAGATTGTAGGATCAGAAGAACTTGGCACTTCAAGCTTCTGTGCTCTTGCAGTTGAACAGTGACATCTGCCTATATAAGAGCAGACATCAGATGTAAGGGAGCATCAGCCTCTATGTTACTCACTCAGTAAGTCATGGGTTTTACAGACAACAGTAATCTAAACTTCCATTCCTGAGCAAGCTCATTGAGAAGCTTGCTAATGGTCACCTTCATCTAGATTTTCATACTGTTCTGAAACCTTCCTAATCATGCCATGAACACACTATGGAATAGGCACCATGCCAGTAATATTGATGGATAATCTGCACTTGATCACAAATAAGAGCCATATAACCATATAGAATTTAATAAGGTTGACCATGGAATGATAGTAACATGTGACTGCTCAAACTTGGGCCAGTTGCTAATCCAACATCTTGTTATCCCCAGGATTGGACCAATTAAAAGAAAGTCATTTTCCAACCCACAACAGCTTGATGATGATGATGATGATGATGATATCTGGGTCAGACCTGAGGCTATGCCTGTGCATTTATAATTATAATGCTGGGAGGTGCAGATACTATGGTAAAGGATACTGCATAAGAACTTAGATGATTAACCCAAAACATATGGAGCCAAATTCTGCTCTTACTAGCATTTCTACAGTCAAAATAGAGCTGCACAGCCATAACTCAAGGCAGAAACCATTAATTATAGAGTTGTAAATGTGGGCAGAATTTGGCTGCAAAGACATAGTTAATAAGCTATCAGATCATCTACTAAAGTTATAACATGCCCAATAAATGTGTGTGTGTGTGTGTGTGTGTGTGTGTGTGTGTGTACGTGTATTTTTGGAAAAAAATCCCACTATGAAGAGCGGGGGTTGGCTTACAAAAGGCTTCTTCCCGTGGCTTGGAAAGCAGCTTGGCCCGAAGGACTTGCTGGCTGCCAGCACAGAGCCTCTCAGCTCAGCCTCTCAAACACCCTGCTGTTTGAGGGTGTGTCTACACAGCAGCATTATTCTGAAATAACAATGCAAGCATCTACACAGCAATTCTGTTATTTTGAAATAAATTTGAAATAATGGACAGCTTATTCCAACTTCTGTAAACCTCATTCCACAAGGAACACCACCTACTCCAAAATAGCTATTTTGGAATAGCAGTAGTGTGGACTCTCCACTGCTGCTATTTCAAAATAGCTTCTCCCCAGGTCCATTGAAACTAATTACTCCTCAGTGCCTCCTGGGGCTCGAAATCAAGGTAGCACATCCACATTAGGGAAGCCTGCCTCGGACTAATTTTGAGGCTTCTCTGTAGTGTAGAGATGCTATTTTGAAATAAGCTATTTCAGAGTATTTCTTCCAGAACAGCTTATTTAAAAATAAGCATGCAGTATAATACACTACATACAGCTGATGATTAACTCGACATGGATGAAGAAGTCAGCTGAGAGGCTCCATACTGGCAGCCAGCAAGTCCTTCAGCCCGTGTTGCTTCCCGCAGCTCGGGAAGCAGTGTGAGCTGAAATATTTGCTGGCTACTGACATGGAGCCTCTCAGCTCCCATTGTCTGGGAACAGAGAACAGCAGCCAATGGGAGCTGAGAGGCTCTGTCTCTTCAGCCTGCACATCTCAGCTGGCGCTGACACTGTCGAGATGGAAATGGAAATCTGTACTTTGGAGTTGGCTTATAAACAGGTCAGTGACTTTTTACAATTTTTTTTCTATAGGGTTGAGGGATGGGAGTTGGCTTATAAATGAATGGGCTTATGCTCGAGTATATACAAATATATATATTCTACCTCCCTCCATCAGTAGTGACTGAACAGTGGATTTTATTTTATTTTTGTTATTGTTTCAGTGGAATGAACAGAAGGGCAGAATTTAGCTGAATATGCAATTTATCAAAGCATGGAGGGGATGAAAAGGATGACACCCCTGCTCATTGACTGTATAATACGCTACAGACAGCTACTGATTTACTCAACATGGATGAGGAAGTCAGTGTTTGTAAGTTATCAGTTTACACATGCATATAAACAGTTCAGTCAGTCAGACACGGGGGGACCTGATGCAATTCTACAAAATGTGTCAGTGTTAAACGCCTTCTCTCATTACATTCTACAGCAAGATGCTTTTATTTTCTGCTGTAGCACAAATTATTCCAGCTACATAAAACACTGGAAGTAAAACTTCAGTCAAATTAAAAGCCATTCTGAAGGGTTTTGGTTTGTTGTTTTTTGGCCCAACATTTGTGGTGAAGTATATCTATAGTTTATTCAGTCAATTATTTCAAAGTGCAGGTTTTTTAAGATGTAGGACAGCAAAAACCCTGATATAATGTAAGGTATATGTAGTACAGTTGCCAAAAATAGATCAAAGTTTCTAAGTATTAGTATAAAATCTCTGATCCTGAAATATCAGACAGAGCCCATGTTTTATGACTTCAGGCAGAAATCTTTGGAAATCTGCACCTAGCATAGTGTTATGTATGGCCTGTATGGATGGACAAAGGAACTCAATTCCCTTTCTGACTTCCACTGCGAGAGAGTTCGAAAAATTCTACAGCCAAAACTGTAAAGCATTCAGGGTGTGTCTAGACTACAGGGTTTTTTGGAAAAAACTTCCCCTGCTTCTAGACTGCTGCCAAGTTCTTTAGAAATTAAATCAAAAGAACACGGCATTTTTTTTCAACCACGGTAAACCTCATTTTACGAGGAAGAATACCTTTTTTTGAAAGTGCTCTTTTGAAAAAAGGCGTTCTTGAATGTAAACAGGGCTTTTTCGAAAGAGAGCATCCAAACTGCCCGGGTGCTCTCTTTCGAAAAAAGTGGCTCACTTTTTCAAAAGAAGTGGTTGCAATCTAGACGCTCTCTTTCAAAAGAGGCTTGTAGTCTAGACGTAGCCATATTTTTTTATTTTCCTGTTCTGAGTTTGTTTTGTACTAACAGACAGAAACAAAACTCATGAAAATGAAACAAAATATAGATCAGATACATACAGGCTACGTCTAGACTGGCATGATTTTGCGCATATACTTTTAAAGGAAAAGTTTTTCCGTTAAAAGTATTTGCGCAAAAGCGCGTCTAGATTGGCACGGAGTTATCGTTATAACAATGCGCTTTTGCGCAAAAGCAGAAGCCCGGAACCATTTTGAAGAGGGCACCAGCCCTTTCCGGGGGCGGGGCTGGAGCTCCGTTCAGACACGTGCTTAAAGGGGTCTCGCCGGACAGCCGTTTGTCTCCTGCTCCGTGCGTTAGGACCTCTGGCAGGGACTGACAGCCATAGCAGGTTTGGTGGTTGCCCTCTGCCTTTTGGACACCACTGCCTTTTGCCCCCTACTGCTTTTTCCTGGTTTTGGTTTCTTGTGCCTTGCTTTGTCTGCCATGGAACCAGGGGTGGCCATGTGCCTGCTCTGGCCCCTGTCGGCCATTTTCGAGTGCCTGCAGCTGGTGCTCCAGGCTGGTGCCCTCGTGTTCCAGGACCAAGAGGCGCAGATCGCCTGGGACTCCCTCACCAGGGAGGCCATGGAGTCCCTGTGGCATCTCCACCCCACTGTGGAGAGGCCACTCTGGAGACTGGACACCAGTACAGACTGGTGGGACCGGCTGGTCCTTGGGCAATGGGACGACCAGCAATGGCTCTGGAATTTCCGCATGCGAAAGCGGACGTTCCTGGAGCTGTGTGCCTGGCTCACCCCCGCGCTCCAGAGAGCCACCACCCGGCTGCGTGCGCCCATCCCCATGAAGAAGAGGGTCGCCATCGCGCTATGGAAGCTGGCCACCCCGGACAGCTACCGATCGGTGGCACACCAATTCAGGGTAGGAAGATCCACCGTCGGTGTGATTGTCATGGAGGTAAGTCCCAGGGGGAGTGGGGTGGGGGGAGGGTGCTGCATTCCATGCCCAGGGCAGCCAAGACTCCAGGCTGGGTCACCCAGGGGTCTGGGCCGTCCTTGGTGTGTGTGTGCGTGTGCGTGCGCAAGGTCAGAGGGAATCACGGGGGGGGGCCCAAGGGAGCACACACACTCACCCCTGCCTTATGTGATGTGTTCCCTTGTGTTTCTCTGCACCCTTCTGCAGGTCGTCCACACTATCAATGATCCGCCTGCACGACGTGGACGCTACGCTGGCCAGCTTCGCTGCCCTCGGGTTCCTCAACTGCGGGGGAGCCCTGGATGCTACCCACATCCCCGTCCGGGCCCCGGAGCATCGAGTAGCCCATTTCACGAACAGGAAGGGGTACTGCTCTATTGTTCTCCAGGCCCTCGTGGACCACTGGGGCCGCTTCTTGGATGTGTACGCAGGCTGGTCCAGCAGGGCACACGATGCCCGCATCCTCTGCAACTCCAGACTGTTTAGCAGTCTGGATTGCGGGCACCTACTTCCCCCGGCGGGAGTTGACTGTCGGGGATGTGCCTATGCCCATCTGCGTCGTCGGGGACGTGGCCTACCCCCTGCTGCCCTGGCTAATGCGGCCCTACACGGGGCGGCCGGACCAGAACTGGGCCCCATCCTGGTCCTCAGCGGAGCTGGACAGCGTGCTGGACCTGTGGCAGGAGGAGGAGGACCTCCATGACACCCACTCCCGGCGCCGCATACAGACTGGCATGATTTTGCGCATATACTTTTATATGATGTCCTGCTACCGAGAGTGATCCGCCTGCTGCCGGACTGGAGGGTCCCCGGCTTGTGTTTGGTCCCACTGCAGGAAAGAGAAGAAAGGATGGGTCAGTCAGGCAGGCCCCCACCAGGGCCCCCTCACCCCACACCCCCTCCCCCCACCAGCAGGCCTGTGCAAGGGAGGGACAGCCACTGTCCCCACACCTCATGCCCTCCACCCCTGAGCCCAGGCAACATCGCAGTAGTGTGGCTTGGGCCCACTTGGTTCCCCCCCTGCCCTCCCATGTTGTATGTTTGCAAGGAGGACCACCCCTGGAGTAGGGTCCTCCTCCATGTATTGTAACCACCGGTCTGTGTCCTGGCCCCGTGAAGGGCGGGAGGGATGCTTGTGTTGCGTTAACCTGTGGAAACTCCCTGCCGGTGGAGGCTGTGAGGCTTTGGGCTAATCACTGGTGTTTGACAGGGAGCGAGATGCATCCCCACACAGTGCCTGGGAGAACATCTGGCAGAGGTGGTCTGGGCTCTCAGATCCCCATCGCGTGGGATATCTCCTGGACGGAACCAGGAGACTAACTGGGGGGGGGTGGGGGGGGGGCAGTCCCATCCTTGCAGCAAAACTCAGGCGGCCCTAGGGGCGGCCCGAGTGCTTCCCCCCCTTCTCCCTCCCACTATCCCTCACACATATAGCCCAGGGACACGTGTGGCCGCAGTGGGGACTTCGCTCAGGGAGCCAGCCAAGGCACCAGGAGCAGGCGAGGGGCTCATTGGGGGCCACGTTCACAGGGCTGTGATGCTGTGGTTTCCCCAGGAGCAGCTGGCTGTGCCTCACAGCCAGGCATGGGACAGTGTGCCGTTCTGCATGCTGCACCCTTGCGGAGGTGCGGGCTCTGGCCTGAGTCCCTGGGGCCCTGGCTGGTTCCAGCCAGCATCCACCCTTCCCCCTGGTCCCGCCAGATGTGTGTGAGCAGCACGGTCCCAGGCGTGCCCTGGAGCTGCCTGCCGCGGCCACATGCCACTCGGTCACCAGGCTGAACGTGGTTGCACGTGCTGCTTACTGCCTAATGCTGCACAGCGTGCAGCTCATGTGGCCTGAGTGACATGCTCCCCCGTCCCCCCCCGTGTGAGTGCAAAGTGCAACACTAACCGGTGGATCCTTCCCCGGCCTCCGAGGATGCGCGGGAGACGTCGGGGCTGCTGGAGGGATCCTGCTGGGTGGCAGTGCTGGCCTCGTCCTCTGACACACTGCTGTCTCCTTCCCCCGCCTCGGTGGTCCTGGTGACGGGGGGGGGGGGGGGCGCACGCTGCTGTTGACGGGGACCTCCGGGGCTTGTGGGGCTGGCTGGCCCAGGATGGCGTGGAGCAGGTTGTAGTGGGGGCAGGTGTCGGCTCCTGCCCCCTGGCCCTCGCTGGCCCACATGTAGCCCAGGCGCAGCTTCTTCACCTTAGCCCGGACTTGCTCGAGGGTCCGGGCTGGATGTCCCTGCTGAGCGAGCTCCTGGGCCATGCGGGTAAAGATCTCGGCGTTGCGGCGCCGGGAGTGGGAGTCATGGAGGTCCTCTTCCTCCTGCCACAGGTCCAGCAGGCTGTCCAGCTCCCCTGAGGACCAGGATAGGGCCCGTCTTTTTTGGCCCCTGGGGGCCTCCTGCGCTGGGAATGCGGGTGGCTGATCGCCCAGAGCTGCCATCCTGCTGCGGGGTGGCTGCTGAGCATAGCAGGGGCCACGTGGCAGACCTCTGCCTAGAGGTCCGTGCTGGTCTCCTGCCGCGTGAGCTCAGCAGCCCTGCATCTGCTTTAAGGAGCTCGGTTGCCAGGAAGTCCAGGGTGGCTATGGGGTCTCCGTGCATCCAAAGGGTTTTTTTCCGTGTAGCCTGCTTTTGCGCAAAAGTCTTAACTAGCTGTCTACACTGGCCCTTTTGCGCAAAAGCTTTTGCGCAAAAGGACTTTTGCCTGAACAGGAGCGTCAAAGTATTTGCACAAGAAGCACTGATTTCTTACATTAGAACGTCAGTGCTCTTGTGCAAATTCAAGAGGCCAGTGTAGACAGCTGGCAAGTTTTTGCACAAAAGCAGCTGCTTTTGCGCAAAAAGTGGCCAGTCTAGACACAGCCACAATGTTTAATCTCAGATTTAGCAAAAAACTTTTTCTGTCCCTCATCAGCATATTCATCAGGGTTTAGCTTGAAATAGATACCCTCCATTGCACTCCCGCTTGGTTGACATAAGGAAAATAGCTTCTCCTTAACTCACTGTCTGACATGACTAAATTCTTCTGAAGTCCAGCTAGGACATACAATGGATACTTATTTTTAAAGCCTACAGAATACTGAGTAGTCTCTTCACATACTGAGAGGACGACACAAGGAACAGAAATGACCTGAGCCTACTGATAAAGAGCAGGGCAGAATGTGGGCAGCAGTTTCCACAGATGTTACTGCACATGCTCAATTTTTTTTTGAGCATGCTCAGTACAAGCTAACCAGAATAACTGGTGGGGGGTACATAAACCCCACCCCATGGGATCCCTCTGCAACAGGAAGTAGTTTGTAAACATAACTATTTACACAGTAGAGCATCAGTGTCAGGACAAGCTCAGTAACAATGCATGAAGCAACTGTCTCCTTACACTCACTCAATCCTCCATTTCACCATCCATGAAGAAGTCTAATTTATATTGAGTTACACACTTAGGAGTTGGAAGATCATGAAAATTAAAATTGCCACCACTTTAGACTAATTTAGACTTCTTTACAAATTGGTAATGGGTATAAATAATTCATGGGAAGGTGTCGAGGGGTGCCCTCCCTCGGTTGGGATCTCTCCCATATTGGCCCACCGGCTCAGTCTTTAAAGTCCCCCCCCTCTCGGAGTAACTATGGCAGTCTTTAGAGTTCCCCTCCCTGGGGGTAAATACGGCCTCTTGGCCTAGTTTTCAGGCCGGTCGGCCCTCCTGGATTCGGGGCAGTGCAGAGGGGGAGGATAGGGGGACCCGGGCCCTCCCACTCCACCGGGTCCCAGCCCAGGGCCCTATGGGCAGTAGCTGGGGACACAGCCTGCTCGGCAAGGGGTTCCTCCCCGTAACCTGCTGAGCACTTGGGGGGCGGTTCCTCCCTGCCCTGGGCTGCTTCCTACCTCCCCACCTTTCTCCTGTGGGTGCACACCTATGCGGTCTCTGGGTCCAAGTCCGGCGCAACCGCTGGGGCGGTCGCATTGGTCCCATTGGTGGGGACCACTCCCGGTTAGGAGCTGGCCTTGGCAGTCCTTCCCCTTCGGCTACCAGCCCCAAATGAGCTGGCTCAGGGCCTTTTATGGTACGGCTCACCAGTGAGCATGCCTGGCAAGGCCGCAGGGGTGGAGTAATCTCTGCCAGCTGGATCTGCTCCACCAGCTGGGCCCTGCCCCTAGGCTCACCTATAGGGCAGGGCGGGGCTGCCCCGTCACAGAAGGATAAAGACTTCTACCTATCATAACTTCTGAATTTACCTCTTTGCGGAAAATATGCTAAGATATCAGGTTCTATTGTGATTTGTAACTCAATTCATGCTGTGAAAAAGGCTCTTAACCATTATTAGCCCACATTTATCCACACCACAACCACTTTCTGCAAGGAATGTACATCTTCAGCTTAATCAAGTCCTGCATCACCTTGGGAATAGCAACCTCCTCTGACTGCCCTGTCCATCGGAGGATGCTGGATAGATGCCCCAATGAGAACAGAGTCATTTCCAGAGATGACCCACTGCTACTTTTTGACATTTCTCCTAGAACCTACAGTTTGGGACTTTTACAGTCAAGCATAATCTCACAAAGGTACAATACAACTTCAAAAAAGTGAACCTCTGGCCTCTCTCTTGTATGGTTACCTCATTAAACTACAAGATAAGTAGTAATTTTAGAAAAGAAAAACCTCTTGAATGAATATACAAAGACTAAAGAGAAAATATGGATCTGAGCACCATCCAAATAGCTGTGTAATTGCTGTCAGTTTCTTTTTGTTTCCTGATTTTGTTTTGCACTGTAAAATCTGTTCTCTACTCTTTGAAACTGAAGACAAACTATATTAGAATTCAATGTTCAGTCTATCTCAATTATCTGTTCTTGCACATGTTTACACTTCAGGAATAAAGCTCAGATTCATGCCTTGATGCATTTCAGAACCTGGAGTGGTGAAAATAATCCTCGTTTTTCTAAACATTTTACAAAACAAGGAAAGAGTATCAGATTATCTTTGAGGATGTCGTGTGTCATTGGTGGGTTGGGTCATTTGGAACAGAATTACCCATTAAAAGAACTGTAAATTAAATGAAAGTAAAATAAGTTATGCAAATTATGATTAATTGCTCAATCAAAACCATAAGACTACTTTTCTTAAAGGGGCTATTCCTTCATTTAATGAATATATAGAATGTAAATAACTTAAGTTTTAAAATGAACAATTTTAGTAACTGAGTTTGTCCTGTAAATCTATGCACTGGCAATTCTACATAATTCGTTTGCTTGCCTATATATTATCTGTATTACTCTAAGGAGAATTTCATTTCATTCAAGTTGTAATTAAATGTGGAGACTTGGATGCAATTGTATGTCATCTATCTATCCATATTTAGAGCACCAGTCATCAGTGTCTAGACAGCAGATTTTAGATATTTCATATAATTAACTTTGTGTCACATTGTCTTCATTTGGTAAATGGGAATATTCACTTGTCAGACAGGGATATTGTGAGCTAATGTCTATATAGTGTTATTAATATAAAAAATTATATATGAATGCAAACATTAATGGTGAATTAGATCGCAAACAAGGAGACATGGGTGTTGTGATTCAATTTCTAGGTAGCTTCCATGCAGTAGAATTCATAACTTTGAGTTACATGTCCAGGCTCCCCTCACGTGTTGCATACTGAGTAGAGAACCACTTAAGCAAGTCAGGACTGAATTTCAGGGGAAAAGGGCAAGCTTAGTGCCCAGATTCATGAGCCCAGCTTCCTATGATCTGGACCTCAGGCATGTGATTGACAAGGAGGAAGGCAACTCCCCATGCCTGGCATTCCCAGCTTTGAATCTTTTCTTGGATTCAGGTGCCTAAGCCACATCAACTCTCTCTCATGGAAGAATGGCACACACAGAACATCTGTGCCACTGACTAGGGCAGTCACCTGAAACATGGGACACTTGTTTGCAAATCAATGCCTTGATTTGGCAGGGAACTGAATCCAGGCTTCCAGCTTTCCAGATGAGTGTCCTAACCACCGGGCTCTTGGGCATTCAGGTGTGGGTTTTCTCAAACTCTCCGGGTGAAGCTGTTTTACTCTTTTATATAGACACACACACACACACACACACACACACACACACACACACACGAGAGAGAGAGAGATGTAAGCAGGGTCTGAACTACTGCTTCCAATGCAGCCAGCTGAAAGGGGAAAGGAGTCCCAGGTGTGGTTATGCTCACTCAGTTGTTTAGCCCTGCAAGATAATCAACTGTTGATATGTAAATACAGCTCATACTAGAATGGGAAAGAGATCCTAGGTGTGGTAATGTAAATCCAGTTCAGCTAGTGCTATAGGCCTGATAGATGGTCAATTGTTAGAATGGAATGTTGTGTATTGTAACTAATTTGGCTGTTGTGGGATCACAAACCATGTTAACCCTAAATGTAGCAATTGTAAAATATGATCACCAGTGCTTGCAGGAAAGACACTGTCATTGTAAAGATATCGGATGGACAAGCCTCCCACTTCCAGATTCAAGTGGACTGAATGGGGCGAAGGAGCTTAAACCAGCCAGCAAATGCCCTACAGGCATGAGCTGTAAGACTGGTTCAACCTGTCTCTCTTCCCCCCTGTTCTAAGGATATATTTAAACAGACTCCATAAGGAGTCTCTTTATTATTTTGAAATATTATTCCAGGGGAAGCTGGAATCTTTTGGCCAGCCTAGATGCTGGACCAAGAGCTGAAATCACCAGGTTTGACCCACAGCCAGACCCATTGTGGAAGTGGCCAGCTAGCAGCTGGCAGGAGCAAGCGGCCGGCTGGCAGGAGCGGCCGGCGGGCTGCTGGTAGGAGCAGTGCCAAGTGGCCAATGGAGTGGGTGAGATGCCTCCTATTCCCATATCCCTAAGGGTGGGAGGTGAGCTCTGAAAGTCACCTCTGAGCTCTTGTCTTCCCTGACCAAGGACAGCAACTAAGAGTGGGGTATGGAGAAAGTTTGGGTATGTGAATGGGACACTTACATTGCTGGACTTGTGAGCCAGAGAGGCAAAGGACACTGCTCAATCCACTTGAGCTGGGACGTTCACTCGTGGGTTGGTTATGAACTCAGTTTGTGTTGTTTTCCCAAGTTAATGCCATGTTACTTCTCTCCCTCTTTCATTAGAAGTTTATTTTCTACGCTCAGACTCTGTGTTTGCAAGTGGGGAATCGTTGCCTCTCGGAGGTACCCAGGGCCATATGGATTTCCCAGGCTCCTGGGTGGGGTTCGAGCCAGTTGTGTGGGATGAATGAAAAGGAACCCCTAGATATTGAACCCGGCCCTGGCCACTGCCAGCACTACCTGGCAGAAGATTTACATATACACATACACAATATATATGCACATATGCATACAAGATATATACATATGTGGCTCGCTCTCTATCTAACTCACTAATTAGGGCACTCAGTTGAGAGCCGATTTCAAATTCTGAAATAATGGCATTAAGTTCCCATTCCAAATCAAGAAGAGTGGGGACTAAAATCTGAGTTTCTCACATCCCAGCTGAGTGCTTTAACCACTGAATTATTGGTTAGCAGGACACAGAGGTACACCAGACAGCACCAAGTGTTCCCAGACTGCTTGTGGGTTAAGCATGCTAAGAAAGCACACCAGCTCAGGCTCTGTAGGCAAGCTAGGTGTGGGAACACATATTTTGAGAAACCCACCAGAGCTTTGGCATGAGCTAAGGCCCAGATCAGTTTGTTAGCTATGAGATAGTATCAGGACTTAAGGGGCTTTGCACTTGCCTACCAGTGGAAACTTGAGACTGAGGTGCCAGCAGGGATAGTCTGTTCTGAGCTGTGGTTTTGAAAACGTCACTGGCACCCAAATGTTAGACTGAGGGTAATATCAATGCATTTACACGCTTTGTTGGAATGGGATCAGAGTACTTAATTGTCCAACCATAGAAAATCCAGAGAAGGCACTTTAGGGAAAGTTATAGAACTCACCTGTACACACGTGGGGTAGGGGCTGGGATGTAAGGGGCTACATGCTCCTCACTCAACCTGGTGGTGTCACAACAGCCTGTGCACGTGGGTGCACATGGAGAGCCAGTCCAGAATACTCAGCCTCATGATGCTCTCGCACAGGAACCCCTCTGTCCTTCTCACAAGGTTCTTTGAAAGGCTGCCTTACTCCAGCCTCTGTGGTGAGGCACCTTCCCACAACAAGCCACCATTAAGGAGGCTGGGTCATGGAACCACACAGTAGGACCACACATGGCACAGGCACTGCACTCAGGCAGCATCCACTCTTAGTCAAGTGTGGCAATGCAGAGGAGACTGATCTCATGCATGGGAGCCTTCCGGAGGGAAGGAAGAGGAGGGGACCCCCAGTAGCCCTCCCTCTGGCGAGCTGCCTCTGCTGCTCACACACACCTCCTCCAATACCACTCCCTTCTGTAGATAGGGATAGAGCAAAAGGAAGTTTTTCTTCACTCAGCACACGGTCAATCTGTGGAACTCCTTGCTAGAGGAGGCTAGGACTTTAACAGGTCCATCAAAGGCTATTAGCCAGGATGGGTAGGAATGGTGTCCCTAGCCTCTGTTTCTCTGAAGCTGGGTGACAGTGGAGGGATCACATGAGGGCATCTGGTATTGGCTGCTGTTGGCAAGACAGGATACTGGGCTGGATGGGCCATTTGTCTGACACAATATGACCATTCTTATGTTCTTAGAAGTTCTCTCTCTGCGGGACGCCGCCAGTGCTGGACTCGGCATGTGTGACACTGAAGGAAGCTGAGCCACCCTGTCTCACCTGCAGGCTCCTGGCCTGGTCTGCATCTTCCCATGCCTGCTTGTCCTTGCCCCTGCAAGAAAATGTCAAGACAATGTATGGCCTTGCTCGAAGCACATCACCATTGTCTGACCCAAGACCTTCATTATCAACTCAGATTAGGGCTATGCTTTATGCACAGTGTTATTGTGATGCCCTTGCCCTTGTATATCCCCCAAATAACCAGTCTTGATTTTTGGGGGGGGGGTTGTTTTAAATGGGCTTTTTTTTTTTTTTTGCACTCTGCGGGCAAGGGGGAAGGTAGGAAGTGTGGGGAGGGAGAGGAGTGGGAAAGGCACACAGAGGGAATGCAAGGGCCTCTTGTGTAGGAGCACAGGGGAGAGTCTCGCAGTTGGACTTGGCTTAAACTGTCCCTCAAGGTCTGTCTGATGAGCACAGCCTCTTTATGTGCTCGAATGGCACTAGGATGCAGCTGCTTGTATGCCCTGGCCACTCGTTCAACCTCTTCCCCTCACCTTGGCAGCAAAGTCCCCTCCGTTTGCTCTCACAGAGGTTGTGGAGCACACAGCAGGCCACCATCATGAAGGGGATGTTGCACTCACTGAGGTCCAGGCAGGTGAGGAGACTCCTGAACCTCCCCTTTAAGCAGCTGAATGCACACTCCACCACCTGCTGAGCCTGGCACTGAAGTGCTCCTTGGTGGGGTCCAGACTGCCCATGTAGGGAGTCAGAAGCCAGGGGATCAAAAAGGTAGGCTTCATCACCCATGATCTGCCTGGGCATGTCCACATCCCCAACTCTGATGATGTTGTCAGGGGAAAAAATGCTGGCATGCTTCTTTTAGAATAGGCATGAGTTCTGGAAGATGTGGGTGTTGTGAGCCTTCCCCAATATTGATGACAATGAAACATCCCTTGTAGTCCACGAGGGCTTCTAGCACCCTGGAAAAATACTCCTTCTTGTTGATGTGGTCTGAGGCATGGTGGTCAGGGGCCAGAATGGGGATATGAGTGCAGTCTATGTCCACACAAAGTAGGGAAAGCTCATGGCAGCAAAGCCATCAACAATAGTGTCCACATTCCCCAGAGTGACATCCATCCCTATCAGCACCTGGTTGATGGCTTTGGATATTTGCAAGAGCATGGTCCCAACTGTGAATTTCCCCACACTGAACTGGTTCCTGATGGAGTGGTAGCTGTCCAGTGTGATGAGTTTCTACAGATGATGGCAATGCGCTTCTGCACAGGAATGGCAGATCACAGTCAGGTGTCCTGTCACCTGAGGACAGGGCAAGCAACTCAGAGCTCCAGGATGCAGAAGTTCTGGAGCCACTGCTGGTCATCCCATCATTGCAAGTGACAGTCCTACCAGTCCAAACCGGTCTCCCTCCAGAAGAAGCGGCACTTCATAGAATCATAGAACACTAGAACTGGAAGGGACCCCGAGAGGTCATCAAGTCCAGTCCCCTGTCCTCATGGCAGGACTAAGCACCATCAGGGGAAAAAAGCGTGCATCTTTTGGAACAGGCATGAGTTCCGGGAGATGTGGTTGTTGTGAACCTTCGCCAACGTTGATGTCAGTGAAACATCCCTTGTAGTCCACAAGGGCCTGTAGCACCCTGATGGTGTCCAGGGGATTGAGGGGCATTTGCAGCAGCAGGAGTGCCAGAACCTGTGAAGAGGCCTTCCGGTCCAGGCTGGTCATCATCCTGCTAGAGCAGCATGTGGACAGTCTGGAGAAACTGCTCCATGCGGCACAGCATGAGGCCCAGTAGCATGGCTTTGCTTTGCAGCAGCTTTGGCATCAGCAAGAGCAACCAGAGCACACTTCATCCATTTCATGTCCCGTGAGGACGGATGCAGTGGAGGAGTGCCGTGCTTGATGCAGCCATAGAGAGGAACCACGGAAAGCACACGTCACAACTTGCCTGACAAGCAGCCACAGAAAGTATCAGCCCTCCCTGGAGTGCTTCCGGGGGCTCTAAGTCCAAAGCAGGCTCCAATCAGTGTGGACACGCTATTTTAAAATAATTCTGAGTAATTTTGATGCTCACCCATAATAGGGACATGGTATTTTGATTTTGTTGTTCCAGGAGTCATTTTTTTCTTATTTTACTTATTTTGAAATTATTTCCCAGTGTACACATGCCCACAGTAATAGCTGACAAATCCCTGCTATAACTTTTCATTGTTATTAGAACTGGTCCTGAACTATCCCTGACTTTGGGGCTAAATTCAGATCTGGAATGGGATTTGACCTTTGCGACTCAGTTTCTCTCTAATTGTTCTATTGTATACCTAAAGACATCACCAGATTGTGCCGTGGAAAAGTTTTATTTATAATATTGTAAATACTACAATATTTAGTAACATTAAAGATATTTCATTTTTGATACAAGAGATTTTTGTATATAGTAGCCTAAAGATTATTTGTTTTAAGTGGACAAAATGTTTATAACAAACACAAATGAATTAAAAAGTCTGATGGGGTAGCTGTGTTATTCTGTAACTTTAAAAACAATGAGTAGCCCTGTGGCACCAAAGAAAACTAACAAATATATAGGATCATGAGCTTTTGTGGATTAAACCCACTTCATCAGTTGAGTTGGACATTTTAAAGTCAATGTCAATTTAACGAGAGAATATTAAAAAAGATGAATTGTCAATTAGACTAACCAATTAATATCATAATACGCCTATTCATAAGTTATGAAGCAACTCTGATTTAATGACGAGTAAAAGGATTCTGGAACTGAAAAGGAGACAAACAAAAAAGAGAGCTAAAAAACGCTCAAGTAATTTTCAAATAATGCAACCAAGCGAAGGAACTGAGCCAATCCCTTTCTTGAGATTCAGGGACTGGAGTGGGGACTGCATGTGTGACAAATATCTAGTTAGAAAACTGTTAAGGAAGTAGCTAGGGATTTTATTACATCTTTCTAAGACCTAATGCTTATGTCAGAGTAAAAAAAATTACAAATATCTGCATCTGTAAATACATCTGATTTTTCCTTAGTCTCAACTATTGTATAATGTCTCGTTCCTTATTTGCTTTTAATTAACAAGGAAAATGTGTCCTACCAGAATTTAAAATGTGAACCTAGTACAAATATTGTATAATATGTTTTGTCTAAAAACCTAAAGAAATGTAGATATTTAAGGTAGGTAATGTTCTTTATATAAAGTATTTGCACAAAACTGTGCAAAGATTAGTTAAATCAATTAAATATTGTATAGCAATGCAATGCATAGGTTTTAAAACTCCCTTAAATATAAAAACACAGTGAACATGTCAAGAATGTTGCTATACTTTCAAGAGAGAAAATACTACATTTTTCCCCTTTCTGTTAAGAATGTGATGCCATCATCACCGCTACATGTTCAGGAACACTTAACATTAATCTGTTTGTTATCTAATAATGTCTTTGTCAGTTTAAGATAGCAATCAGAATGAGATAGGTTCAAAGCTCTTGATTATTGCAGTAACTTTTTCCAAGATGTTTCAGCCATAATATGACAAGTTTTGCTTACACTTCTAAAATGTCTTTCACCTGTGTCATTTCCAAAGAAAAAGTCAGTAACCTGCAGAGTTCATTGGTGAGACCCCTTTTGTAATATACCCTAAAAGGCAAGAGTGATGAACCATTTGGCCATTATTTAATGGATTTTCAGATTACTTTTACAGAACCATGACCTCTTTGCAATAAATTTCTCAAGTCTGAAGCTTCCTTCTGTCTTAATTTTAACAAATATACTTTACACTGTTAAATATCAACAAAATTGCTTTACAAATTAATACAAAGCTTTAGAAGAACATAATCTAAGGCATTTTAAAATAAATATGCATATCCTACTCTGCCTGAATACATTATAAAATATTCAGTATTAGACAAGAAATATTTCTAAAGGTAGATGGGCTGGCACTCCAATAATTGGGTTCATTAACTGGTTTATTCAGTGGAAATATGAAAGTTGCTTCTCCTCCATCCATTTTCACTTGTGGGTAAGAACTTTATTTTTTTAAAGATGTTGTTTCTTTAAATTAGCTGCTCAAAGATTAAATATTGACTATTGGGGGTGAAAATTATTTGAGAGACAGGATAAAGCAAGTATTTTACAAAGCATATAGATCATAAGACACTAATTGTACAATACATATGCAGTACATTGGATTAAATCAGTATTGCTAATATTTTAAAAGGGAATTCCCACAATCATTTACTCTTTAATCTGTGGCATGAGGGGTATGTATACCCCCAAGACAGGAGGACTGGGAGACTAGAGAAAGTCTGCATTTGTTTTCTCAGTTAAACAGAAACATTTTCTCTTCACTGAAGATGGAGCTAGTGTAACCCATGCACCTATTAGGTGTGATTCACTGTCCCATGTAGTGTCACATAGACCACTTACAGAGGTATACAGTCTTAACTGAGAGCCAGCTGGCTTCATAGCTTAAGCTGTTATAGAGGGTCATGCCTGATCTACAGAGGTCTCAGGTTTGTTTCTGCCTGTCAGTGTTACAGTAGCACCATTTGATAAACAAATTTATATTATGTTCGCTTTCTGAAAATGTTTCTATTTAGTTCCTGAAAACTAAATCAGAGAAAGTAATAACAAAGATGAAGCAATGTTGGAGACTGAGGTATCAACAGAGGAAGTGCTAGAACAAAATGGTAAATTAAACAAAAAGTCGCTAGGACATATCCAAAAGTTATAAAGGAGTCTAAGAATGAAGCAGCTAAGCTGAAAACAAAACTAACAAGCTCATTAAAATCAGCTGTTCTCTCATAGGTCTTGAGGGTAGCACATATTGTACCTAGAGGTGCTTAGATGATCCTGGAAATTAAAGACCATCAGTAATAGCTAAATTTGATAAAATGACAATCTGAAATCAAATTATAAAGCATCTAGATCTTTATATTCTAGTGTCATTGACTTCCACAAAGAAACATAGTATCTCTAAACTAATTGACTGGAATTCTTTGAGAGCATCAGTAAAATCGTGAATAATAGTTAATGATATATGAAATGTATCTGGGCTTTCTAAAGCCTGTGTCAAAGTTCCTCGCAAAAGGCTATTAAAACTAAGGAAACTTAGGGAGAAAGGTAAAATTCTTTCATAGGTGAAAAACTGGATAAAATAGAGAAAAGATAGAGCATGAATTTTCAATGTAGCAAAATGTTACCAGAGAGGTGTTGTGAGAATTGGACTCAGATCCACTGTGTTTAAAACACGCTGTATTCATTAGTGGCTTAGAACATGCAAGCTATTTGTAGGGCTGTGTCTAGACTAAATCCCTTTTCTCGAAAAAGGGATGTAAATTAGACACTTCGAAATTGCAAATGAAGCCTGGATTTAAATTTCCCATGCTTCATTTGCATAATGGCGGCCACGGTTTTTTTCGAAACAGGGCTTTTGATAGAAAAAGGCAGTTTAGACGGGGATCTTTTGAAAATAAAACCCTTTTTCGAAAGATCCTGTACTCCTCAAAAAATAAGGTTTATAGGATCTTTCGAAAAAGGGTTTTATTTTCAAAAGTTCCCCATCTAAACTGCTGTTTTTCTATCGAAAAGCCCCGTTTTGAAAAAAAACGCGGCTGCCATTATGCAAATGAAGCGTGGGAAATTTAAATCCCGGCTTCATTTGCAATTTCAAAGTGTCTAATTTACATCCCTTTTTTGAGAAAAGGGATGTAGTCTAGACACAGCCTAAGTGACAAAATTTATGATAAGAGTAGATGGCAGTTAAAATTCAAAACTGAAGGAGGAAAAAATTATGCTTACTGGAAAGAATAATTTGAACTACTCTTAGGTATTGCTGGAATCTCCACGAAATGTATCCATTCAGTAAAACTTTATAGAGCTTACTATGAACAGATCAGAGCAAATGATTGCTTATTGTGCAACAATGCTTCAAAACAAACAATGGACGGACCAGAAAATACTGTAAATATTTTAATGCCAACATAAAATTGATGCTATGCCATCACCTTGATTCTTGTGTTCAGCATTGACAACTGCTTCAAAAATAAAACATTAGAGGGTCCAGGGATGGGAAACAATAATGGTTATAAGACATGGAAAGACTTCCAGGTGTGGAGGCTCAGATGATTAAGGCTATTTAGTTTGAGAGGGTGTGAATAACAAATAATGAATTAGGAGAAATACATTCAGAATATCAATGAATTCAACAATTTAGGAGGATTCAGAATAGGATTAGCCCCTTTACCCATGGATTTATCCCTGTGTACATTTTAAAAAAAAAGGACATAGACATATAAACCCTGTTGCTTCAGAGCAGAAAAAAATTTTGGGCAGGTAATTTCACAATTGTCCCATATAGGAAATCTTGCACCTTTCTCTGACTCTGAATCCCAGCTATTGTCAGAGATAGTGTGTTAGAATACAAGGATCTCAGATTTAATCTGATACTAATAATTCTTATGCACTACTATAACAAGTAATTCCTATTTACACAGCTATAATAATCTGCCTTTCTGGTAGCCATGGTTCTACAATTTGTAGCCTGTAGCAAATTCATTAAGCTATGACTTTTTAATATTGTCACAATTTAGTTTTATCAGTTCAATCAAAAAGAACAGTCTTTGTTCAATAGAGAGATATTTTTATCTTAATCATGGAGGCCTTATTCATACATAAGTAGCTTTTCTGCCTCCTAGTAGTACTATGAATTCTTGACATATGGAAAAATTGAATTAAGTTCTTTCACTGTGTTGTCATACATATATGCACACTGTGGGAAAAATGGTTTACTTATAAAGACAAAATAGCTGTCATCAAATCATAGAGGATCAGCCTTGAAATCAAGAGGAGTGAGGGTTTGATTCGGTGAAGAACTGAGTACCTTCATTTCCCACTGTGGGCACTTGGCAATTCAAACAATTGGGTTCTTTGTTAAAATGCTAGCACTGGAACTGCTAGAGGTTTCTAATATGAACATGTTGTATACAGTGCCAAACTAATTTCCAGCCCATTGGAGAAATAGTGTAAACTAATTTTTCAGGGGCTGGGAGATTAAAAAATAAAGTTTGTATTATATGTCCATGTTATACACCAGGGGTGGGGAAGATGCAGCCCACCGAACCACTGGATCTAGCCCACAGGCCACCCAATCTAGCCCACGGGCTGCACCCATTCTCCTCCTCCCCCCCCCCCCCCCACACACACACCAGCCAGGTTGCTCAGGCACAGAGCAGCCAGCTGCCTCAGAGTACCCCCATGCCTCTTTTAGCAGGTGGCTGCTCCCTGTGGCTCTCTGCTCCAGAGTGGGGCAGGCTTCATGAAAAACAGGCAATGGGAGCTAAGAGATTTGGGGCATGGGCATTGCATGAAGCCTCCCTATCTCCCTGGTGCCCAAAGTGAGTGAAGAATTTAGTGAAGGAAAGCCAGTTTGGTTTTTTTAAATGAGTTTTGCATTTAGTTGATATTCAGGAACAATTTGTGTAGTGGGAGGTGCTATCAACCATTAAACCAAACACCAAACCATATATTTGATTAAAACCACCTTAAGTCAGGGAATCCAGCTGCACCCATGTATTTAGCTGATAAAATAGTCTGAAGTCTATGGCTATCTTTTTCATGTGGGAGTAAAGTCTGTACTTTGAATCCATCTCCTCTGAAAATAGTGTCTTCTACAATACCCTGGCTTCTAACTTTGGTACTTACAATCACATGCTTGAAATGTATGTACATTTCTATTTGCAAATCAACCATAGAAAATAGCATATTGGAATTCCCATTTGTATGCACAAATGGAAGTATATACATTGTACGCATAAGTGTGTTGCACATGCATGAAGGAGCAAATCCCATTCTTAGTGCCCAGCATGTGACTCTTGGGTAGAAAGTTCTTCAGGGGAGAGCAGCAAACTTTACACTAAGTGACAGATCCTGTTGTCTCTAGAGGAAGGAAGAAGCAGAGATGCACATTCCAACCATCCTGCCATTTACCTGCCTGCTGATACCCTCCCTGAAAATTTTCCTTTTCCTTTTTCTGTGTGGAAAACTGACCCATGGATAGGGTCCATGCTCCAAGAAGGGTACACACTCTCAGCAGTACCACCATAGCTCATGTTCCCTTTGCACAACTGAATTATACTCCTGCCAAGGGATTGTAGAGGTAAGGTCAGGATCTGCCCTAAAGCAGGCCAGTTTGAGAGCCCTTTGAAAAATGTGTCATGGTAAATTTGTTCACAAAGAAGTTTCAATTTCTCTTCCTCTCATTCTGTGTGCATGCAGCTGTGCCTGAGAGGAGGCTTCCGGGTGCTTCATTGGAATCTTGATCTGCCTATTATTTCAGATAAATATTTAATAATTTTAATTAATTTTACTTTTTGGCCAGTACAATTTTTAATGGGACAAATCTCTATACAGGGCCAAATAGAGTCTGACATGTTAAAGGATTTCAAGTTGTTACTAAAATCTTTCATTTCATTATTGACAAGTGCTAATCTGTGATGGGTATGTGAGCAACTCCTGTGCGTACATTAAAAAAAAAAAAAGGATATAAATAAGTCTTACTGCAGAGGTGTTGTCAGCAAAGCCCTAAAATTGCCACAGTATTACAGCTTTGGGATGAGAATTTTGCTCATGGCAAGAACTAAAATAAACAGTATTCACATAGTTACAAAGGCAATCCATGATAATTATCCCTCCAGTTCCACACAAAAGAAAGAAGATGGCATTTGAGGCTTGTATATTTGATTATTTCCCTGACATCTGTTTCTAATGGCATTTGGGTAATGTCAGGGGTATAAGTAATGCCAAAAGTTAGAGGCCAATCAGCACATGTCATTAGTTAGGCTGATGATGCAAAGGAAAGGGAATAGAATAGCAAATGAAAGGGATCGCAAGTCAAACTGAATTGCTTATTTAACATTTCTCAAGCTGTTACCAAAGCAGTTAAACTGCTCCGATGACATTTCTCAAGCAGCCGTCATTTGTCTCAAAACAAGCATTTACGTTTTGTCTGACTAGTGAGGGGAATATGAGACCTCTGTTAAATTTAAATTTAAGTAAGTCTGATTCTCCACTACAACCCAACTTTCCTCAGAGAGGGGAGCTAAAGGAAGATCATTGTTCCTAAATCCTTGGCCATTTGGCAAGAGAGCAGCTCTTTAGAAAGACTCAGATGCGGCAGAGCTCTGTTCTGCTCTATCTTCCTCCATCCATATCATGTGCCATCTCCATTGATTCAGCATGCTTCACTGGAGATACTAGAGGGTGCTTATGAAGGAGGTGGTGGCAGAGCTGCTTTTACCAAATTTCTTCCTGCAAAGAGTTCCCAACACAGGAGGAATATTCCCTCAGCCACCTCTGTCTATTACTGCTTTATAAAACCAAGAATCGGGTCAACCTTATCTCTGCATCTGATAATAAGCATTCCTTATACAAACATTGCAACCCACTTTAAAAAGGAAGCAGTAACTATTTACTGTACTCAGTTTCAAAATAATTTCAACCAAGAAAGAGATACAAATCAGCAATTCCTCACAGTTGCTGGTGGTGGATGTTGTATAGACCTACCTAAACATTTCCTCATGGAAAGAAAAACAGCAGTGTGTACTTTGTGTATAAATGGCTCCAGTTCAGAAAATAAGGCAGACAATCAAAAGGCATTGTCTTCTGCAAAACCAGGGTTTTGCTTCCTGAACTGAAATTAACCTATCTGATGGCAGTAGAAGAGAACGTTAAGAAAGTAGCTTGCTGGGTCTCTTGTTCTTGAGTACCTCTGTTATGCAGAGAAACCATTGAAGTGAATTCCTTATCTCCTGAAATCTGATGCTTTATTTTCAGTTATCTGTATTTAGTTTTTACTTCTTCTGATCCTGAAAGTTGCCTTTCCAAAGGTTCTCTTCCCTTGTATTAATAATTACAAGTTTACAACAATATTCTACTCTAATATTCTACAATGTGTTTTAAACGATGATGCATAAAATCAAATAAGCAGCACTTTCTACTCTTCCCTCAGTAAATTACATTGTATGTCTTACACATTAATAGTTTTTCTTGTGATTAACTATTTTCCCACAAAACATCTGTAAATTGTGTATTTCCAGTACAACTGAAAATGTAATTTAATGAAACTGGTTGACACTTACTTGTGGCCAGCTCTTATCTTTTTGCATGGATAACACAGTTTGGCACAGGTATGTTCCTTATGGATTAGGGAGTAGAGAAATTATCTTTTTCCTGACCTCTGGTATCAGAAATCCTTTAGTATTCTCTGCTACTGTAGTGCTCCTGCTTGCTAGCTGTCAAATGACCAGAAAATTCATGTTGTGGCTGATCCATTAGCCTGACCCCTTCCCTTGCCATGCCCAATTGCTTGGGGAAGTGCAACAGACTGAAGTCTGTCACACTCACATATAGCCCAAGAGTTAGATTTCACTACAAACACCACCCTCCTCTGCGTTAATCTCACTCAGCTGATTTCATCTGAGCAGCTCCTGATTCACACTGGCATAAGAAAAAAAGAGAATTGGTAATTCTATGCAAGTCCCTCATCTTTTCCCTAACAGTTCTGTTGCTCTGCAGCTTCGGAGAAGAGAAACTTTCTTAGAAAGTTGTAAAGGTTGATGTACATCAACACAAACTGAAAGCAAATTTTTAGTTGCTTTGTGCTAAGTATATCATGCAGCTCCCATTTTATCTTGCAGTAATTCCTGGGGCCTTATTTTCTATGCTTGCTGCTCAAAGCATGATCCTTAAAAGTTTAACATATTTGTGTACTTTTCCATGAGAAATTAGTCATCTTATAGAATGTAATAGAAAATTAAATTTCTTACTGGATGTGGTTCATAAAACCTATACAACAAAGAGCATAATTCTCTGAGAAAAGAGTACAGAGTGTAATTTTTTTTAATGGAATTTACCCTGTAATTCTTCTAGAAATCTTATTGATTCCCTACTATTAAATGCTGAAGACCTTGCTTAAAATCAGCAATTATGTTCTAATTATTATTACAACAAGTATTGAGCATGTAATTCCTCAAGAAATTACTTACAAATTTCTACTGGAACTGAAGAAAACAACTATTTTGAATCTATTTAATTCATCTGTGGACTGCATGACAATTACTCCTATCATTGTTTTACCTGCCATAAAGTGTAACAAGCACCAGCTTATCTAACTCCCTCTTCATTCAAGTTGAACCTCTCTAGTCTAGCACTCTGACCAGGCAACATCCAACATGCTTTTAGTTAGCCTGATGTCCACTTATCAAAGATGTGGCCAAGATTTCCACAGCTCCATGAAATTTCTTTATAGCCACCAGTCCTGACTCTCAATGTTCTGTGCTGTTATTTATCTCTAACATACCCCTAAATGTCTTCTAAGAGCCCAGTAAACAGTGAAAGTGTTGGTAATGCTGCTAGACAATATTGACCTCCAATGGATTGGCAAACTCTCTGGTTTGGAACCGGTCAGGTCCCAAGCGTACCAGATCAGAGGTTCAACCTATAATAAAACCAAGCTCCATCAACCATTACCTCAGATCCAAACTTCATCACTGATGATTTAGAAGGAACAAGCAGAAGTCACTCAACATATTCTGGCAGTACCATCTCAATGCAGCAGAAATATCATAGACAATTTACCTCAGAACCATTAAAGAAAAAAATTCACAAGTGCTATCATGGACAATTTACCTCAGAACCATTAAAGCAAAAAAAAAAGTGCTATCTCCACACTAATATGAAGGTCCACCTGTGAGGCAAAGTTTCAAACATTAACATCCTAGGAAGAGCAAAAACTACCAGCATTGAGGCAATAATCTTCAAAGCTCATCTTAGAAGGACAGATCATGTTACCAGAATGGTGATGACAGACTTCACAATACAATTTTCAATAACGAGCTCAACCTTGGAAAGCATAGGACAGGTGGTGAAAGACACTCACCTCAAGCAGGTGAAACATTGACAACTTTGAATACAGATCCACAGATGGATCAGAATGGAGGTTGTAAATGCTTTGAGGAAGACAGAGGCAAAAAACTGAATGAAAAAAGGTTCTGGCATCATACCAAGTCTTCATTGGGTGTCTGTACATTCCTGTATGATGTGATCTTCATTCTGATTAATTGGACAATAGAGCCACAAGAGAATACAGTGCCACACCTCCATTTACACTTGTAAATACTTCCTATTAAACACACACAGAGAGGGCTGTTAAGAATTGGCTCGTTTTTAATTATTTATTGTTGTTTTTAGTACATCTAGAAAGGGAAAGCATGAATACAGAATAAAGGCAAACAGATGGTTTAAGAGGAACTGAAAGACTGTTAACTCAAAAAAATCACACTTGTCTGAACTTTTCTTCACTCACAACTGTTACAATAACTATGAGAGATTAGAGAGCAAAACTATTTCTCGGTTTCTTCAGTTTGTGCTTTTCACAAGGATTTTGAAAAGACATTTTTCCTTATTTCTAAATACATTTACCATATTGCAGGCAGTTTTCTCAAGTTTTCACACTGCAACAGTTGAGAGGAAAAGCATTTATGCCCCCTCCAATATATCTGTCTCTACACACACATCTAAGAGATAAAATTTGTTTGCAAAATTGGCATTTTTAAAAAATATCAGTAGATTATAATTTGTCAACATGCCTTTAAATATGTGTAAGAAGGAAAAATCTTTCACTAGAGTACACTGATTTTATCTTCTGTCTCTTGAGCAGTCAAAGTAACACATAAAGGTTATCCCATGTTGAGAATATAGTATAGGTAAATTATCAGGGCTAGGGGACACAGAGCCATTAAACAAACTCAGAAAAAAAAAGGGGCAATGATATATTACACTCATTTATTCTATCAAAGTTGCTGCAGCTAGCTTTACCTTTGAATCAAGTGGCAAATTCATTCTGTTCCTCAGACAGCCAACACTCAATGTGGTGTTCAGAATCCAGAAAACGTGTGTGCTGAGTGAAGCAATGATACAGATACTCGAAGTAACAATCATTTATAGTCATAGCCCAGATATACAACATCATTCAGTAAATAGTCACACCAAACAAAGTAACAGACAGTATACTTAATCATAGGGAAATAGATGACTGCCTAAATTCTTGCTCATAATTGATGGGAAATGCCAAGTTATTAAAACTTTAATCCTATATAGCTATTGTAGTTTATTCAAAAGATTACTTTTTTGTGTTATACATCATATGCAAGAGAAGTACCAATGACTTCTCTCTTTCTAAGTTTGAAGAAGTGAATTACGTTTCCACATATTATTGATTTCATTTCCTTTTTAAAAAATACCAAGGCGGAGGATGAACTGGACTGCAATCTCTAACATTGAAATGATCTTCTATGGATATGGAGGAACAGATGCAACGGGAATGATGATGCTTACAGGAGTATTTAAACAAGTAGATACTTTGCCTTTTCATGTGACCACTCCAATAGAATGGTTTTTGGTGGAGGACAAGGAGGAGAAGCAGCAGCAGTAGTGTGGGTTTGTTTTGATTTTGTAGTTGCTGTCGAAAAGACATTTCCTTGGAAGTTTCTCAATCAACATGTTCTGATTCTCTGATGTGACAAAATTAACATAAGTGCCACTTTCTTAATTAAAAAAAAAAATCAGACTATGTCATCACTTCAGGGGACTGCAGAAGTAAGATAGTCTTACCCATACAATCTAGGGAGCTTACCTTTTACCCTTCCGTGGGCTCAAGACATAACTCTGTTCATTTGGGTACCCCATAGACAGAAACAATCAAGCAGCCAGACAGAAACCATACAGGTAAACAGTACAGAAGTAGGAACTATAAGGGAGGAGGGGAAGATTAGCAGAGATTTCATAGCCACAACGGTTGAGTGTTTCCTTGCCAGATAGAATGCCAGATAAAATTATTTTTAACTACCTTAAGAGATTCCTGGTTTATCTGGTGATGGTGGGGGCTATTAGAAGGACTGCCCCCTTAACAGTCCCATATAGCATTGTTTTGATAGAATTTAGAAAGACCGACAATGTGGCTTTCTGGGTTATACTTGCTATTCTTCTAATATGGCTGCAGAAAAAGGCAAACCTTATAATAGCTGTTCAAATGGCCATCATCGGTGGATATTTTTAACTTATACAAGCTCTGATGTAAATAATGCATGTCCCAGGGAGTGAAACTAAAGTGAACTGATCACAGGGGTAATGTATAAGAACAGCTGTTATTATTAAGATGGAATGAGATAGGATATTGAAATGGCCATTTTCATCTATCCTAAGACAGTTGTAGTTCTAATGGCAAATTAAATCAGTGGTCAAAATTTGGGAAGTCAGGTAATATTCATCATGTCATTTCACCAGATGTACAACAGTAACTCTATTGATTTCTAATGTCACAGTAGTATAAAATTGGAGCAATATATTGAGAAATTAGTTTCTTAATACATTGTTACCACATTGCTGTTATGGCATATCCCTTTAACTATGGTAAGTCAATACTATGTTATGGTCATTGCTCACAGGTGTTATATGTTTAAATGAGATGTATGAATTCTCATCTGGGGGATCATGACTCTCAGGAAGCTGTAGACAGATTTCAGGGTGCCGTGATCACCACACCTTTCTAGCTAGATGTGAGCGGGTGCTAATATTTAATGGAGGAGAATTCTCAGGTTTTTTTCTCTAGTGCAATAGGGAGTAAGAATATCAAGAGAAGTTAACCACTGAGCTGCTAGAGGTATGAGATATAGGAAAAACGATGTAGCATAGAAAATGTGTAGTCTTCTGAACATGCATACTGCACTTATTTATATTTCTCTCATATCTGGTAAAATTAATTATCCTGCACCTTTCCACAAGTTTCCTCCTTCCTGACACTCATCACTACCCGATTACTGTATTGTTCTAAAGTCCCAGAATGGCAGCACAGGAGATCAGCCAGGTCTGTATTTCTCAAATACTTGAGCACGATTAGCAGTGGTTGCACTCAATATAAAATATGCATAATTCTGACCTCTACAACAAGTATTTCTTAATTAACAGACAATGGTATCAATCCAAATTTAAGAAGGGTTTTTCCTAGGGTGACCATATTTCCTTACATTGAATACAGGATACCTTGTAACAGTATTCGTATTCAGGTAAGTTCAATTGCAATCATAACTGTACAGTACAAATGTCCAAATTAACATCAAGTTGACTAAGCCCCTGTTAAACAAATACTGCATAGCTGGATTCTTTTTATTTATCTTATCTTTAAGATTTCAGGGCTCATATGGGAAGAGAGACACACAAACACACACACTCCCATACTCCTCTCACACAAAGGGGAGTGACCGACCAACCTGACTTTCCATGGCCAGTACTCTCTACCCTCCTTACCCAACTGGAACCTGAAGAGATACCCACCTCTCTTGGTGCCCAGTGCTGTGTCTTTGCAAGGCAATGTGTGGAGGGGGAGGAGGGAAATCACAGGGTTGCTGGGAAAGGAAACACACTGAAGGAAGGGGATCTGGAGGAGAGTTGGAGCTGGGGGACATAGTAGTGAGTCGTGACAGACAATGAAAGGATCATGTTAAGGATCAATGGATAGGCAGCAGAGGCAAGAAGTCTGGCACATGCTCACACTCACCAGCCACCGCTGCTCACAGAGCACAGTCAGTGCCATCTGGAAATGGGAAGGGGGCTGATGGACCAGCAGAGGGAGTGGTGGGGCCTATACATTACAATGTTGCCCCATCATCAGCTCTGCACACCCACTATCTTATTGGCCACTGGACTGCCATTCAACGCTGGTGGGTCGGTGGCTGGCAAGCAGGGAGGAAGAAGAAAATATGGGACAATTTATCCTTTCCCCTTCTCTTTCCCTCCCTAGTCCCTCTTTTTCTGATATGCATTTGTACGTCTGGACCCCTTGCTCCATTCATCTGAAAAAGTGGGTTGTGCCCATGAAAGCTCATAATATCATCTATATTTTTTGAAAACTCATAATATCATCTACATTTTTTGTTAGTCTCTAAGGCTATGTCTAGACTGCAAGCCTCTTTCAAAAGAGGCTTTTTCAAAAGATACTTTCGAAAAAGCCTCTTTAGAAAAAGAGCATCTAGACTACAACCAGTACTTTCGAAAAAGCAAGCCGTTTTTTCTAAAGAGAGCACCAAGGCAGTCTGGATGCTCTCTTTCGAAAAAGCACAGTTTGCATTACGTAGCACCTTTTTTTGAAAGAGCACTTTCTAAAAAAGGCGTTATTCCTTTTAAAATGAGGTTTTCTACTGCTGAAAAAACTGCCATGTTCTTTCGATTTATTTTCGACAGAACGCGGCAGCAGTCTAGACACAGGGGAAGTTTTTTCGAAAAAGGGCCACTTTTTTTTAAAACATCATGTGGTCTAGACACACCCTAAGGTATTGCAGGACCATTCATTATTTTTTACGTGTTCTCAAATGGTTAGATCAAAGCAATTCCATTAAACGGTGGTTGGTAAACCAGAGTCCTGGTTAATAGAAGATAGAGACCAGAGAAGGCTAATTAATTGGTTTTCAATTTTTTTTCCTTTTTAAAAATGGTCTTGTGAGGGAAATATATCTGAGATTTGTACAGAATTTAAGTGGTACAGATTAATTAAGATACATTAGGAGGGTTGCTTCATTTATATTAACATAGTAATAAGCCAGTGCCAAGTGATGAATACTGAAACAGAGGATAACAGTTTATTGCCAAGAAAAGCTTCCTGTATTATTATGCTAATCCTCTCTCTCCACCACAGTGTTTTCCTCCAGCCCTACTAAAGTTATATCACACACCCAATTGCTAAAGCTTATGCAAGGCCTTCTCCACCCAGCAGAGAAGTTTTGATTTGGGTCTACAGGCCCTCCCTGAGTCCCTTAGTAGCCTGTAAGATCCCTTTACTTTGTCACCATCCAGAGGGTATTTTCTCAAACATATCATTTAAACCTGAAAAGTCAATGAACTAGAGTGTCCTATCATAAAAAATACATAGTTGCTATTATTTTCTGTTAAGACCTTCTTCAGATATTCCTTAATGCAAGGATGATGGCTAACAAGCGGGTTCACTGGTGTGTTTTTAAGTTGCTGAACAGCCAATTCACACCCTGAAGATATTCCCACAGAAGTGACAGATGTAATCTTGGAGGAGACAGCATTATTGCCTTCTTTCCTTCTTTCTCACTTCTCTGTCTTATGAGCAGGTCTATTCTCCTTAAATTGAACCGTGGCCAGGTGTATTGAGTGGCTCCACTATATTCTGTTCTACACTGAGTCCTTTCAGTTTGTTGGGCTGATGCGTTCCTTTTAAAAGAATACTCTCAGTAAGTCTTTGAAGCACTTCCACTGACCTCAGTGAGCCCTTCTTCCCTGTCCTAACAGAGAAGAGCATGTGCTTCACAAGGCTAGTGTCAGGCATACATACACAGTGACCAGCCCAACGGAATTGGTGTTTTATGACCTGCACTTCTATACTGCTGATGTTGGCTGCAGAAAGAACACCAATGTTAGCACGTCTGTCTTCCCAGCTGATCCAGAGAATCCTCCGGAAGCAGTGCTGCAGGAATCTCTCCAGCCACTTGAGATGTCATCTGTAGGTTACCCAGGTCTCACCCCCATAGAAAAGGGGAGGGGGATAACAACTGCCTTGCAAACCAAGAGCTTGGTGCCTTTTTGCAGATCTCAAAGTCACTGAAGACTTAAAAAGTCTTCCAAAGAATTTGCTGGCACAGTGGATCCTGTATTCAATTTCTCTGTCAGTGCTAGCTGTTTGAGAGAGATGACTGCCAAAGTATGGAAAACAGTCTAAAGTTTCCAGGGGTTCTCTACTGATGGCAATTTTGGAATACAAAGAATAGTTTGTGCATGTGAGCGCTTTCCTGATGTTAAGAGACACCTCTAGAATGTGATAGGCATCTGCAAAAAGGTATAGGGTACTTTGCTTCTATGTGTGCACAAGAATAATACACCCATCTGTATACTGAAACCAATTATGCAAATTCTACAAACTTAGATTTTGTTTAGAGATATCAGAGATTGAGGAGTTGACCATCCATCTGATGCTCAATTCCGATTCCACCCATAGCCAGGAGAGTTTTCATAAAAGCAATGATGTCTAGCTATAGAGTGGCCATTGTGATCATCTATCCTGACCTACTTTTCTTTAACTTAGCTCACAAGGTATGTCTATGCTTTAGCTGGAGGAGAGATTCCCATCTCAAGCTGCACTAACTCTCATCACACTAAAAACAGTGTCGCTGCCCTATGTACATACCCCTCCCAATGCACTAGAGCACGTTCATGGCTGGCTAACCCCTTTTGCTATTTCTACCACCAGTTACACTGCTATTTTTTAGTGTGCTAGCAAACCAGGTATGTCTAAAGCTGAAAATTGCACCCTCAGCTTGAAGATGTAGTATATTCCTCAGTTTTCAAAATGTGTGCAGTACTTCATGCTTGCTCATAGCGGGAGACAACAGCCAGTATGAGCCAAAGAAACAAACAATAAAACATAAGATGAATCTTTTGCCTTCTGATGCATAGGTTTTCCACTATTACACCTGATGAAACAACAGGTACTCGCTAGTATGTTCATTCTTTTGAACACACCTGCGTAGACATTGCATTTCCCATTTCAGCTGAGTAATGTATTATACAGATCCAAGCCTGAACATAGCAATAGCCTAACTTAGTGGCTAATCACATATCTTATCATCTGGAACATAACAGATAGATTTACAGAGCTATTTTTCTCACAGACAACCCACATTTTGAATGTATTGACTTATTTATTCATGGTGTGATTTTTGGGTGATCAAGCTCATCAACCAATTTCTCCATCTTGAGAGTTCTACTCAGGTAAGGCATAAAAAGACGCAAAACTTAGAGTACCTGGAATATGTGCTTTTGTAGTTGAGCTTCAGGTATTTGGTCAGAACAGGTTTCTTCTATTTGGTATCTATCAAAATTAGAAAGCTGTTGACTGTCTCTTTGTAAACCGTACATGTAAGCTTCAGAAAACAAGAAGACTAACCTGGTTACCTTGCCCACAGTTTATTTTTAGCACATTTTTTAATTTAGCTGTTAGTTCCTGCTATTAGCCATGGAGTTCTTTCTACTGCTCATTCTTTTCTTAAAATTGCTTCTCAATTAAATTTACAATTACCATTTCACAATCAGTCACATCTTTTTAGACTGATGGTTATGAATTTCTGAATCAGCACTTGTATAATTCTTTGACTTATTCCCTTTTATCATAGATTATTAATGAAGCTGCAAAGATGTAAAATTTGACTTTTGATAGGGATAATGATCGCCTGTGGATCATAGCATAAGAGTGTAGTTTTAGCTTGCTCTGATGCATAGATGTTACAAAATGAATGCACAGTATCAGCAGGCTATTACACTAATAAAGGGCCATAGGGTCATCTTTCCCTTGATAGGAAAACTCTAGTGATATGTGCACGCAGGATTGGGAAGTGCAAACCTAAACTTAACAGATCTTCTGACAATTTCCCCTGTAGCTTAGGGAAAGTCACTTTTTCTGCGCAGTTTGCCTGCTTGTAAAATACTCAAAGTACTTTTTCATCTTTATGTATTAGGTAACACACCGATAATGGTGTTTTATAGAGTTGCAGGATATTATTTGTCTTTGTTCTCCTCTTTTGTCATTAAATTAGCATAAGACTAGATTTTTGGGGATATTGTCCACTGACTAATTCGTGGTCTTTCTTGTTTGGAATAATGTTTGAGATGTTACTATTTTCCTAAAAGACCTGTTATCTAATCAAAGAGCTATTGATTAATGACTGTTTTGGATTATTTTCCTCAATTTTCAAGTATTTTAATTTAGAATTCAGTTTGTTAAGTTCTATATTGCATTTACTTTTTCCTCTCTCTGTATTGCTCTGCATGCATGCAAAGAGTTGCTTCGTTTCAGAATGAAACACCATTTCAGTTAATAGCAACAGGGAGCAAGATTTTTATAAGTGACTGAATATAAACAGCAGGAAAAATGCATGCAACACCCATCCACCCCAGCTCATATGTATTTAATCTAACTGGTTAAAGGTGTACTATCAACAATTCAATGAAGGCAACCTATTAACATACAATGAGAAAAAAAGCAAAATTATAAATTGTATATACAAAACTGTCATTGTTCTGTAGAGCAGACAGAATATATATCGTATTTTAGCCATTCTCCAAAAACCTGTTAGATATATGGCTAGAGAATATTTCATGTCTATTATGATTCAGAGTTTGGAGACTGCTTCTTAACACGGTACAACACCTGTGTTTTGACTGTTATAATCAGCAGTACTGTTACCACTGACAGCTGTCTGAAATATACCTTTTTATCAGGACATCACTTCTCTCTTAGGCTGAACTGAGTTATTTTTTGGCCTCCTCCATAAGTATGGCATCCGAGTGGGTGTCATCAAAAGCAAGCATCCAAGATCTGCTCTGTGATTAGGAACAAGAATTTTTTATTTCCTGAATCCACATTAGATTTATACATTTCTCCTCTGAAAAACTTGGCACTTTTATTGTGACTTCAGTTAAGCTCACCTTCACAGTGTGTGCATGAGAGACTAGGTGGTGTCAACTGTAGACAAGTGGAGGAAATCATATAGTTTGAGCATATGAAAAGGACTAGAAGAATGTACAGGAAATAGAATGTTAAGCTTAGAAGCTCAGGGAAAGAGAAGGGTCAGAAAACCTGAATTAGATGGAGAGTGGTTATACAAAAAGATTTGGTTAGCAAAGGAGTTTCCTAGAACTGCTTCAAGACATGCTGAAATAGAGAAGGACTGAAAGAGCTGACCCCAAATATGTAGCACTAAAGCTAGAATCACAATCTTTTTCAAAATGGGAATTTGTCATGGTATGGCCACAGAATTGCCTTACAGTAGCAGCTATGTCAATGCTTAATAGTTCATGAAGGTTCAGTCAATTTATTAATATTTATTTGTGTTGCAAGAGCAGCTAGGAACCTCCACTAGAGCAGACTATACTCAGCTGGGTACTGTACAGAGATAGGAAAAAGAGGATCCCTGCCTCACAGGAACTTACAGTCCAAGTACAGTAAAACTCCAATTGTCCGGCATCCAGTGGTCTGGCACTCCCGATAGTCTCGCACCAACTGGAACCCGGAAGTGTTCCGGCCAGATGGATAATTGGAGCTGCTGTGAGTCCCATGGGTGCTCGCGGCTGGGAAAGGGAAGGGGAGAAGAGGGGAAGGGGATTATACTCCTGTGACGGGTCTGCCGGGACCCTCACTGCGTCCGGCTGGGGAGTGGGGGGTGGGTGGGGAACGGCGTGATGAGGGGCGAACCCTCCGCCATTTTGCAGGAAGGCGGGGGAAGCCCCGCGCTGCCGCCGAGAGTTTCCGAGAAGGGAGCGGGCTCCCCACCCCCCAGACTGCAGTAGTTATCGCCGAGCAGGGGAGTGAGGGGCGGCACTGCGGGACCAACCCGGCCGCTCCCCCAAGTCCGCCACTCGTCAGTTTCAGCAGCGGCATCGGTGGACTTGGGGAAGCTGTGGAGCAGAGCAGCTGGGGTGCTGCCGGGTTGGTCCCGCAGAGCCGCCCCTCACCCTCCTGCTCGGCGATAACTACTGCAGTCTGGGGGGTGGGGAGCCCGCTCCCCTCCCGGAAACTCTCGGTGGCAACGCGGGGCTTCCCCCACCTTCCTGCAAAATGGCAGAGGGTTCGCCCCTCGCCGCGCCGTACCCCGCCCACCCCCCGGATGCAGTGCGGGTCCCAGCAGACCTGTCACAGCCCTCCGCCAGAGTATCTCCCGATACTCCAGCATATCCGATAATCCAGCACCACCTAGGTCCCAAAGGTGCCAGATTATCGGAAGTCTACTGTAATAATTTTTTTACTATTTTTAGATGTGAAAACAGCTTTTGATCTAAGACCAATGTTTCTGACTATTTAAAAATGCCATGAAATAATAATAGCTGCATCAGCAATCAGGCCTTGGAAACCTACATTCCCTCCACAAGGACTCTGACACTCTAAGGAACAAGGCCCTCAATGATTTTATTTTATTGAACAGCGAGAAGGACAAATACGTAAAATCTTCTTTATTAGAAGAATAAAATAATAAAAATCTGTTATATCACATAATGTGGCCTAAGTATCTTATTTAGGTATTTACTTTCACATTATTTACTAGTAGCGGCAAGTCTACGCTGTTGCATAGGTTGATTTCTAAAATCATGTGTAAAAGAAGGGCTGAAAGTGACTAAGATTTTGAAAAATTGTATTTTAGGAGATAGTTTTTTAGAATATACCAGGTTGGGTCATGACTGAGATTCACACACAAACAAACAAAAAAGCTCTTGATCATTCTTGGAGCTGTTTCCATCACTGCACAGCTTTAAAGTGATGGTTGGGGTTATTGTGTGTGCAGATTGTGTTATGCAGATTTGTACAGATGTTTCCAGGTACAGCAGGAGGCTACTGACCATGACTAGAAGCCAGTCTCCCCTTTTTTCTGCACCTCTTCTCTTACTCAGCTTGTCAGCGGACTAAAAATGCAAGGGACCATTGCATAGGACTTCTCTCCATTTTGAGAGATCCTGGTGCAGTGTCTACTAAGTGTCAACGTCAATGTTTCACTTCCTTTAGCAAGTCCTTATAACACTTCTGTGGTCCTCCCACTTTACGGTATACTTCTTTTAGCTGAAAAACCAGGACCTGTTTTGGGAGGCAATGGTCTGGCATCCAAACAATGTGAGCAATCCAGGGAAATTGCTGATGGATAATCATTGCCTTGATACTGGTGGTCTTTACCTCTTCCAGAGCACTAATGTTAGTGTACCTGTTTTCCAATTTGATCTTCAAGATCTTGTGAAGGCAGCACTGGTGATACCTCTCAAGGACTTTCAAGTGATGTCTGTAGATAGTCCACATTTCAGACCCATACAATAGTGTTGAGAGAATGATGGCTTCATAGACAAGAAGCTTGCTTTATGAGACCTCTGCTATATGACCCCCTACAGGTTTCAGAAGGGAGATATTTAAAATTAAAGACACACAATATCACATTTTTATAATACCTCTGTTATTCCGGACATGGTGTTAATATAATCCTAAATATGATCCTGGAGGAGGATGTCAAATGCTGTCTACAGAGAGTGGAAAGTCGGAGGCAGCAGTAGAGCAAGCCCACCACACACTCTTCAACCATAGTAGTAGCTCCTGCAACTTCTCCCACACCAGGCTTGGCTCCCTGTTCCAGGTGGTTTGATCTATCTCCTGGCACATAAGCATGTGGGCCTGATGGGCATGGTGACCAAGCCAAATTTGGATAATTGTTCCTTCTCACTCAAATTTGGCCCACCACACGTAGGTGGTTCTGCAATCCCATGCAGCAGGGACCAGTTCACATGCCCAGCATGGAGAGCCTGAGATCCTTCAATAAGAACAGCAGTATTTGCTAGATGTGCTGTTTCCTCCCCTCTTTCAATATCTTGCAACTCCCTGGCCCCCCTTTCATAATCCTCCCAGAGGTCAGGACCCACAAATTGAGAAACACTGCAGGTCTGATAATGCACCTTTACAATATATATTCAGTTTCTATTAATATGGGATGTCTAGTAATTCTGTTGCCATAGTATCCCTACTAAAATGTATTCATGATATCCACAGGAAGTTTTTTAGCTTTCTGCAACCATGTATACACTGTAAAATCATTGAGTTAAATTACATTTGGGGTTTTTGGCACCTTTGACTACTTCATCTGCACTCTCCCTACTAATCCACTGTTGCAAGATGCACTCTGACATTCCAAATGGTTGCATGGGGGCATAATGGAATTTGGATAGTACCCTAGGTATTGAATTCCCTTTGTATTCACATATCTTATTCCTAAAGGTTCTAAACTTCACGGTTGCATCTAGACTGGCAAGATTTTGCGCAAAAGCAGCTGCTTTTGCACAAAATCTTGCCGCCTGTCTACACTGGCCGCGAGTATTTGCGCAAGAACACTGACATTGTAATGTACAAAATCAGTGCTTCTTGCGCAAATACTCTGATGCTCCCGCTCAGGGATAAGCCCTCTTGCGCAAGTATTCTTACGCAAGAGGCCAGTGTAGACAGCAACATTAATTTCTTGCGCAAGAAAGCCCGATGGCTAAAATGGCCATCGGAGCTTTCTTGCGCAAGAGAGCGTCTACACTGGCACGGATGCTTTTGCGCAAAAGCACATCTTTTGCACAAAAGCACATGCCAGTGTAGACGCTCTCTTGCGCAAACACTTTTAATGTAAAAACTTTTCCGTTAAAAGTATTTGCACAAAATCATGCCAGTGTAGACGCAGCCCACTTGTACATCAGCTCTCTTCTCATTTTTCCTGTAGCCCTGTTTCTTTAGTCTTATAGAAATTTGTTCTTTCCCTCGTGAATTACTAAAATATTTTTTCCTTCCAAAGAAAGAAAGGTTCCTGGAATGCTTTTATAGGTCAAAGTCTGATTGCAGTATTAAATATAATCACTCTGCATTCATAGAATGGAATATCTAAATGCAAATCTGTAGGACATCAAAATCTTTCCAGACCAAACAAAATAGATCTATGTATAATGCACCATATGTACTGTGGGCACTGCAAATCATTCAAGTGAGTAATGATACCCAAAGGAAGAGTGCAGATGCAAACAAAAAAAGAACAGTTCTAAAACAAACACTTGAGGAATTTCAAAAGCAAAATTAAATTAACTTGAAATGTGATCCTGGACCAGAACATGTAGGCTTAACAAAAAGGTTCATTTAAACCTTATAATAAAGCCGAAAAAAATGAAAAAAATCATAGCTAGTTTTTGGCCCAAATACACTCAAGTATTAACATTTTCCATGAGGAGGTGGGAGTGGCTGCAGAGGAGATAAATCAAAGAGCTTTTTTCTCCTGATTGAATCCACATGAGAGATATAAATGAGCACTTAAAGACCTAGTCACATCCAAACAACGTAGAAATTTCATTCAAGGCTAAAGCAGTTAAGTGTGCATATATCATAGATCAGAGCTATGATTTTGGTATTCCTCAGAGTATCTGTTCAATTTCAGAAAATAAAACCTTTACTGTTTCATATTTTTAATAAAAGTTCAGAGGAATAATCATTCCTTCCTTCTCTTCCCTGGATTAGAAACTGTTTGCTTTCAAATTTTGAAAGCTATAATTTAGAAGAAGTGCTTAGAATGTTAAGAGGACTTTTTGGCAAAAAATGTTTTACATCTTTTTATCACGCACACAAATACTCCAGGGCAGAAACAACTTTTTCCTCCCCACTAGAGGATTTACTTTTGTTTATTTTATAGAATATATGTAATGAAAAGTGACGTATCACCACAAGTTATCAACCTTGATGATTAAGTAAATTATTGTTACTGCCATTGAAGGTATTGGAGGTAACCACCTTCTAGGTGTAGCTGTGTGGAGAGAAGATTTCTGATAGCAGAGGATTGTTTAACCAAACAGACAATGGCATGACAAGATCCATTGCTTGGAAACTGAATCTAGATAAATTCAAATTAGAAATAAGGAACAACATTTTAGTGAGGGTAATTAATGAGAACAACCTCCATCAGCTGAAACCTTGTAAAACGTATTCTGGCTTAACTGGAATGTATAAACTTGGTACAGGAAATGTGAGAGATTTTATGGCTTGAAGGAGGATAGGATAAATGATCCCTTTGAAACCCAATTAGGAATGTCCTCATTCAGTGATGATTACCCATTGACAACTACCATAAAAGACCTGTTATCCATAAACCTATATTAACTAAAATATTTATATCCAAATCTTTATAAATTATAGCTTAAAATCAGCCTTCCATTTACTTTTGCCTATGGTTGATATTAGGCTAATTGGCCTTTAGTTATCTAGGTCATTCTGTTTCCTCCCCCACCCCCTTTCCTCCCTTTTTAATAATGGCACAACATTTGCATGCTTCCAGTCTTCTAGAATTGTGTTACTGTTAGCCATAGCATGATTTTATTCCACAACCTGAAGTGCACTAACATTTTTAAAAATATATATAGGTTTAGGAATTCTTACCAGGGAAGTACTGTGGAGTCCTACGTATTGAGTGTTACAATGGGTCCCTGTGAATTATTTATACTGAATTCTGCTGTGGCATGTGCATTGTTATGCTGAAGTGTTTTGTATCTGTTCAATAACACTGATTGTTTTGGAGAAAAACTACAGCCCACATGCCCCAATCCTGAGACGTATTGGTGAACATCAAGACATTCAGTTGTTCTGTAACAAACAAACAATAAAGTGAACCATGCAAATGATTTCCAGGGTTATTTCTCCTAGAAAAGTAGTTTGCCGACAATAGTTAAAAAATGTATTTAAAACATTCTAATTCTATATTGTCAGAGACTGTCAGATGAATCTCTCTGGTTAAAAAATTCTACTTTAGAAATTCTTCATTCCTACACTGTGAATTGGGATGCATTTTCAGATGCTAGTTCTCTTAAATTTCCTTCATGACTGAAAATTATTGAATGTATTGCTGTTGTGGAAGTAATATGGCTAGTAAAGACTACTTCTGGTCATGTATGGAAATAATCAATTGCAGTAATAGTTTAAAAGCAGTCTGTTGTCATGGTTTTAAAATGAATCACTCTTTACCCAAGCAGAACAAACAAATAAAGATAGCATTTGGATACAAAAGTATAAGGCACTATAGAAAACTAAAATACATAGCAGTTGAATCTGAATTCAACTGTATTCCTCTAAGTCATGAGACAATTTGGCTTTTTGTCCTTGTAACAATTGGAGACACTCATTGTGAAGAGTCAGTTTAAGAAGAGCTATATTTTTGCAGCTCCTGAGCCACATTTATCTCTGACTGTGAGGCAAACAATGTCTAATATATGGACTTTATATTATTTTATGCAAAAATGCGGTGTGGCAATGTCTTTGCTCAGGCCCCTTGTCTTAGGACCCCTTCTTGGTCTACAAATCAGCCAGACACCCTTTCTGGTGCAGTCACCTGTGCCTTTTATGATCAGTGCCAATTTCCCACCACATTCTATTTACAGAGCTTTTCTTCACAGCCAACTCAGCCAGCCTCTCCTTCTGGCTTGGGAGCACACTCAGCCATACTCTGGCTCCTCGCTCCTCCCTCTCCACTTCCCCTCTGGTTGCCTTATGTAGCCCTCTGGGTAATGAGGCCCACAGCTGCTTCCATTAGCCCCTCAGATGGCTTCTATTTGGCCTTTTCAGCCAGGCTTTAGTGACAGAGCTGTGGCTTAGCCAGCAGTCTGTCATAGCAGTTACATTGTTCTGTGTGTGGGTATGTCTACACTTGCACCCTCTTTTGACAGAGGGATGCAAATGAAGACATTTGAAATTGCAAATGAAGCCGGGATTTACATACCACATGCTTCATTTGCATAATCACATTATGGCGCTATTTTGAAATAGCGGTATTTCAGAATAAAACACACTGTGTAGATGCGTTATTTCGAGAGAAAATCCTTCTCTCGAAATAACCCTTATTCCTCATAAAATGAGGTTTAACAGTTATTTCGAGAGAAGGATTTTCTCTCAAAATAATGTGTCTACACAGCGTGTTTTATTTTGAAATAGCGCTATTTCAAAATAGCTCCATAATGCAATTATGCAAATGAAGCGTGAGATATTTAAATCCCGGCTTCAGTTGCAATTTCGAATGTCTTCATTTGCATCCCTCTATCGAAAGAGGGTGCAAGTGTAGACATACCCTGTTGGACTAGTTATAGCTTATCACAGCGTAATCATGCGTTTAGAAGTAGTCATTCAGTACAATTGTAGATTAAACACATCCTTTAAATATTTGCATTTTTTAAATCCTAAAATGGTTCATTACAAAATCTACCAGAACAAATGCTTCACCTATGAAGTCAATGAGCAGTAAGGCAATGAGCTTCAAGTAAGGCTTTGCCCATAAGTATGCAGGCAGAAACTAATGCAGTTGAATGGGTGACATTATCCTCCAAAAGTATAAACAAATCAATGCAAGTATTCTTGTGACTGAAGGAGGAATAAAATATTCATGACATAGCTCTGCAACCTGGTATAGAATCATCTCATTGGACAAAAACCCTTACTGACATATTACACAAACCTTCTGTAAGATAGCAATGCAACAATCCTAGATTCACCCATTTATCTCTCTCAGTGAAACATCTTTCTACTGTTCCAGATATTTTAGACATGATAAAGCTCTTTAAAACTGAAACTATGTTACTATATCAGTTATGAAAATTAACTATATGAATATATATTAAAGTTCAGCAGCTGGTCATTGTATTAGTAACATTTGTTTCCTTGCACTTAAGAACTCATTTCTAGTAGTAAAAACACAGTTTTCAAATAGACAAAACCATTTTGTAAAAGACTCATTAATGAAGGCAAGAAATGAGAGTAGACAGTCTCATCATTAAGATACTGTATTTATATTAGGAGTCAGAGTTTTGCCTACAGAACTGGACCCTGAATAATTCAAGCACTCACTTTGCAGTATTACATTTTAAACTCTAATCCTAAGCAGTTTGTGTCTTGTGATGGGGTACACAAACTGCATACTGGGCCTGAAGGGGTTAAAGGACAATACTGGGCCTGGGTAGCTCCACCTCTTCAGACTCAGGCTATGTCAACACTACAGTGATCTATTGGAAAAAGGTACTCAAATTGTGCTCCGCAATTTGCGTACCTTTTTCTGATAGTTTTTTCGGAAGAGGCTTTTCCGAAATTTGGCCCATTTACTCTGGGCCAAATTTCGGAAAAGCTTTCTCTTTCGGAAGAGCCCTTCTTCCTCATGGGAGAGGAACACAGCGCTCCCGAAAGACTGTGTCTGCTCTTCTGCAAAAAAAAAAAAAGTGGAAGAGCAGACGCATTCCCTCGACGCAGAAGAGTTTTTCTGGGATACTCTGG